>CM065323.1:16036779-17300000 GCA_033032175.1 Saturnia japonica
CTGTTCAAATGTCATCAAAATAAGTTACGGTAAATTTACTTATAATATTTTGTTCACATATCCCAGTCACTTCATTTTACTGGGATAAAAAGTATTCAATATTTTTACCTAGTACATAAATAAACTCTCCGACACACTATGTTTCATTTAAAACCATCCAATAGTCTTCGCATGATGCGGGAACAAACAAACAGACAAATTTTTAAAGAGATAAGTTTTGTCTTCCATATCAATATTAATGTATGACAGAACTAAACTTCAAGTTAATAATAACTTAAGATTATCGCGTGTAAAGAACATTTAGCGGAAGTGAGGAACAGAGTGTAATGTTTCTCATCCGCCATAGAAAAAGGAGGATCCTCCGACCAGACGAGTGTTATGTCTGGCGAGCAGCTGCCCAACGGTTGTTTCCGGGTTCTTGTATATATACTCAATTGTTCGGTTAATTTCTATATTGCAATGTAGGATATCAGTTGTGGCGGACATGTCTCTATATGTAGAATGCGTCAGTTGTGGCGAGAGATATCGCTACATACGTATTGTGTGCGTTGTCCAACTAAAATTATTTGTACGGATTGAATAAGCTGTACTATTCGACTCTGTGGTCTTGTTTCTTAGTAATAATTATTGCGTTAGAAACTTTACTTCAGTAAGATGTGGAAGGTAAATATTGGACCAAAGTGTTGTGTTAAAGTTTGCAACTGCTGTATATTGTGACTATTTACGCTAAGAGCTTTATTTGTCTGTCGCTTGGCGTTATTATAGTACGCTATCAACTCAGAGTACTTTATTTAATGGTTAACAGTCCATAACCTACAAGTTAATGTAACACGTATGTGGTGGTAGCGTGCGCTGTCGGCCACTGAATCCTACTATCATGGTTGATACTTATACACAGAATGATTCGGAAACGCGAGATGCCTCAGTGTTGCGTCTAGGAAATGGTGGTCGCGATCCAATCGGACACAATTGTTTTGTGCCTACGAGTATCACTCTTGCTATATTAATGAATATTTCTGGAATGGGTTCAGTGGCCCTTGCTTTTTCTGGGATTATGTATTTAAAATTAGATCCGGTTCATCATGTGACAGAATAAAATACATCTTCTTACCCCTTATCCTAATTAAGTAGGGTCAGCACAACATGTCTTCTTCTTCCACTTTGCTCTATTAAATTATCATCTCAGTATTCACATCTTTCATAAATATATCATTCTTCACACAACCCATGCATACCTTCTTCGGTTTCCTCTACTTCTATATTCATCCAACTTCATACTTAACATTCCTCTAGCTATATGACGTTCATCCCTCCTCTTGACATGCCCATAAATGAAATATTAATTTTATTAATATACGCATGGTGGCCTGCAAAATACATCAAAGTTTTTTGAGTTTATTCTTTAAGAATCGATTTTCATATAAAACCCGCGGTACGTAAATTACTTGGGGCCCAGAATCGAGTGTTGACAATCAGTGAAATCGTTTTATTGACCCACCGCGGAACATGTTTCAAACATTTTATATTCAGCTTTTTTTTCTATGTAATATGTTAATTTAACTTTGCTTACTGTATATTATTTCCAAGATAATCGTTCTTAAAAATTAAACTCTATTAGTGCTGTGGAGCTGGTATGCACCATTTTATTTTACGCTGATCGAAACGCGACGGCTCGGTGTAATAATGTCGGTTGGTGTACAAAAATCTCTTTATGTGGATTCAATACTCACATGATTTTTGTGTGTTGTTCGCAATTTTCCACTCGATCGCGTTAACATTTCGCGTTAAATTCGGTCCGAGATACAACCTATAGCGATTAATCTGTTAAAAACTAAAAACGTAAAGGTTTCATGCACATTTTTTTACTATGATTAATACCAACATGTTTTCTTCGTCGGATTTCCTCTGCTCCTGTATTCGTGCACCACTCTTCTAGTTAAATGACTTTCATCCCTCATTAGATATCCACACCACGCTTTAATATAATATTTATAATTAATGTGTTTTCCCCGCAAAATACAATATTTGTCTTTTCTGTCTCGCTTCTTCACGCAGTCAATGGCACGTTTTAAAAAAGAAGGACACGAAGCGTTAGTGACTTTCTTACTTACATTTCTTTCGGCAGATAGGATCTGTTAACAACACTATCTTGATTTTCTTATAAAACTAGGTGGCAAACAATCGTACGGGCCGCCTGATGGTAAACGGTTACCGTAACGTATAGACGCTGGTAACACCAAGGTAAAATACAAGCGCGTCGCCGTCCTTGAACCCCCTACTCCGAGGAGCTATGGAAATCTAACTCGCCGTATGAACACAACACAAGGTAATTTGACTGCGATGTTCTGCCGGTTGGAGTTATACCACCAGTCAAGAGAAATCTCCAAATGTAATCTCTGTGCTCTTTTTTTGTAATCGTCAAATCTCCCGCTGCCGCCTGTATGTGACACCAAACATAAGATTCTCATAACATTACACGGTTCACGGCGATGGACCACCGCCGCGGCCAGTCTCGAGACGAGCATTGGCATTGGCGTCGATGGAGAGGCACGTCTTGAAAACCGTTTTATTGCCTATAAAAAGCTACATTCCACTCATAGTCTTGTCGAGTTTGCGCGCTTTTGGTATAAATCACTAAGGTATACAGACAGACGGACTCACCGTGATATTTAATTACGATATAATAATACTTATAAAGGTGTGAAGTTATATAAATTGTCTTGAAAATATTGCAAAGAGAGCACTATAAAACAAAGCTGCAATAATAATTGTCTGTTTGTTAGTTGTCAAAAAGTTTTGTTGTTCCTCTTCTTTATACTTACTTGGCAACTAGTCCTCTTTATTGAAAACCATTACCGAGTGGTTAACTGCTTTTTTCGATAAATTTACCTATTAACATGTTCATAACCTAAAAATGTGCTTTTACAAAAACACTAGAATGGCCTAAAGTTATTAAATTCATGGTGCCATCTATATTAGTAACACTAAATGACTAGGCCAGGTTTTGAACTTTAACTTGGACGCAACCACCGTGCTTAGAACCCAGCATAGAGACTCTCTTTTGGATTGTCGCATTTCGGAATCAGGAAAGACTTGTAAGCCAACACAATAGCGGCAATCGTTGATGGATTTAACTTACTATCTTCTAGAATGAGTTACATAACCTTGGATATGATTGTAAACAAAAAAAAATCCTTTGTGAAGCAATAAAAAGGACGGATAAAAAGGCTGGAGTTTATAAGCATAGAGAAATTGAACGTGCGGTTGGAACAAAGGAATTTAGCTTGGAAACGATGTTAGGTAAACCCCGGGGAGTATAACTGACTGAGCCGAACGCAAGTGCATATTGCAATCGATATGGCCCCGGGGTATTTCCCGAACGCCAGGGTTTTGCACACGACAATGATATTAAATTATATAGGGGAACTGTCAATTTTGTTTCCATACTAAAATTATCACGTCACTCGAATGTAGAATGTGTCATTGGAGAATTTATTTATCTATATATATTTATATAAATGGATAACTAACTAACAGAATGACATATCAACGCACAGCCCAAATTACTGAGGCTAGTATCGTGAAAGTTAGCTTGCGGGTTCCTTTTACACTGCTGGTGAGCACTAAGGAAGGATTTTTAGATATTCAAACCCTAATGGCATGTACCAACGACTTTTTTTCGTAGTTATCAATAACTAGCTGTGCCCCACGGTTTCACCCGTGTTAATTTTATACGACAAACATCGCCAACGCACTCGTGTAGGCATGTTTTTATACTTTGTGTTACACTATCGACATTTTTAAGAGGAATAAATTATTTTTTGAAATTGTAATATAGCCTATGTTACTCGCTGTTATCCAGTACTTCTAGAGTTTATCCATTACAAACAAAAAAATCAAATCTTTTTCCCTTTATAATATTGGTATAGATAGACTGAATATTCATTTTTCATAATTTTTTATTCAGCCAGATCATAGATAAGTAATTTATCGAATAATGGATGATATCACATATCTTGTTCATTAATTGTTTAGCGATTTCTACCGCTATTATACAAGGAACCCTTTGTGTTACGTTTGAACATTAAGTAACTCATTAATATAACATGAACTAAACATAACTACTATAAAGTTATGATCCTCAAACAAGATTTGCGGTACAAATACCGCGCGGAAGGCAAACGGGGCTGATAGATATCAAAGATTAAAAATGAGATGTGACATACACTCCGTTTCCACTTTTCAGTGTTGCCTCATAGACTATAAAGTGCGTTGAATAATAAAATCAAGGATTCGCTTTAGTATTCTTTCCATAATACAAAATATAATTTAATTATCAAATAAATTTCATATGGCTGACTGACGTACAGTACTCATCTTAAATCGATGGGTCTAGAAGCATCAAATTTTGCACGGGAGTGCCTTGTATAACGTAGGTGCGCACTTAGGAATTATTTTTGAAAATTCATGCTGTGTTAAAAATGGGTTGATTCCTGAGATATTGGATTATGATTATGATGGATTATACCTTTGGATTATGATTTAACTAAAGTCCCAAACTAATCAACACCTGTATTACTGTGTAACTCAAGAATGAAATGAAATAGTTGTAGGAGCATACCAAACCCATGTTAGAAATTGAGAACAAACAGCAATTTATACTACAAATATGCATATTGCAAACAAGTGTTCAGGTTAAAAGGTGAGTTAATATTAAGTATATTGACCACGGTACATCATCCATATGACGTCATCTCATTCATATCTCATCGGTAGCGTGTATAGACACCGCGTCGATTGATGTGATATCGAATCCCTGCGATGAGCCTTCAGCCTGAGCTTTGGGTAAACATCGTGATAAAATACTATAAAAACAAAAAGAAGATAATAAGTTGTTGATAAACTCGATCGAGTTTCTTACCGGTTCTTCTCGATGACTGGTCGAAAAAAAAAATAGTAACGCTCAAGGTAATGAATGACCGCATAATTGTTAAATAGGTTTTATCGGTTCTAAGTATTAATTTTAGTCATTCATTCAGTTTGTGCCCTTAATTGCACTTCTCATTGTTCTAATTTATACTACATACGAGATAATTGTATTTGCTTGCCATTAGGTTAATAGATCGGACGGAAACGTTATGTTTGTATGACCTAGTGAGATCGTATGGCTCCTTGATTATTTCTTATTATTATTGTGTTTAATACATGTGTTGGAGAATCGTGTGTGTACTAATATCCTAGTAAGTACTACTATTGACTACTATTGACTAGGCGCGATAGCAACAGGTACGCGGCAGACGGAAATCGTGTGTGAGTAACAGGTGTGCTCCGCGACCGCACGCCGCGCGCCAACCGGTTTGAAAACAAGGACCAAGTTCGTTGAAGTTTAAAAGCCGCAGCGGCTTCAGGGCCCCTAAGACTAACAGTATAATCAGTCAAAAAAAAAAAAGCTTGAAAGCAGCCGTCGAGTCGTGAAGACTTCTTGTGTCCTGGTTGTTGTTCTGGGTAATCTACTACTTCGGAACCTGAAGAGACAATATTATTCTAGCTGTCGGGTAGAGAGGAGCTATGTATTCTGGGACAGCTCGAAGCTATCTGCTCTACCGGGACCCTGAGAGAGGCTCATTTCCTCTCGAGCTGCCAGACCTGGAATACGTCCGGATCCGTTACCAGTTTCATCAGACAAGCTAAGCTCCGAGGGTATCCGGACGTTATCAAAAAATTCTGGTGTCGTCTCCGACATATGTATGTATTTATATGTCACACAGTACAATCGAAATACTGCGGCGAATAACGCGAGAACATCAATCCATCGCCAGTCGATACTGTCATGCCAGCCTGCGTAAATAGAAACTGGATATGCATCGGCAGATTCTGAAACATAACGAAAATTCATCGTGATCTCGACCCAAGTCGGGTTCTACATATACCATGATATTAAAGTCTTCATTTGGAAATTACATAGAGACACTTCAATTCTATTAATTTGTATAGATTATTGTATTAAATGAATTATAATTATATTAATAGGTGAAGCAAAAACTATCTACCCCTTTTTAAGCTTATTGCGTGCACGGAAGACTGTGAGATTTGGCATAGTTAAAGTTTATATGGCGAAGGAGTGCAGGAAGCTAAAATTTATCTGTACTTATTATATTAAGTTAGCAATTCTTGTATATATATATATGTAATTGGTTTCTCGGAAATAGTTCCAACTATTTGGATGAAACTTTGTATTTAGATAATGTTTTACATTCCAAGTATACCTAGATAGGTTTTTTTTTGTAAAGCACCAAGCAAAGCTCGGTTGCCCAGATATTATTATATTAAATAAATTAATACTGCGAATCCTAACACGCCCAGTGCCATTGAACTTAGACCCCCAAAATATTGACATTGTCACTCAATGAAAGTGACAGCAAGTGATATAATATTCATTGTTTAGGTTCATATTGCAAATGTCAAACTGAAAATAGTCTATGATTATAAAGTCGCTGGTCGAATATCGATCATTGGGCGACCGTTAGTTGTATTAGATAAACGATACATAGCGTTACATAATGTTCTGCAAGATGAATCATTAATTACCGGATAGTGATAAACAGAAGCTTTAGGTGTGCGATACGTATATATTAACACATTGAGGAAACGATACGCCGCGCCACTCTGCGCCTCGCGCTACACGCCGGCGTTGTTAATTACCCCGCTACGCTAAGTGGGAAGCACTCGTTACCTTATCATCATTCCTAATGTATCGATTTTGTAAGCAGACATTTCAAAATATCTGACCGAATTGCTTACGCAACTAATTGTGAAGAAGCGTGTAAAATTCTAAAATTTTTACCACATTTATAGTCAAGTTCCTGATTGGATTTTCCCACGGCTGGGAATAAGACATATTTCTCTCTCACATCAAGCCTCTCTTCCAACGGCATCTTTCGCTTAATCAAATTTTTTACGCATGCTCTTCGGTTTAGAATACTCTTGAAATGACCTTTCTTCAGAACGTCTCCGATTTGATTGAGAAACATTCGCCCTAGGCCTCCCATCGTTCCCATTCACATTCGCCTTATAAATTTTTTTAATCATTCTTCTTTCATTCATCCTCTCTACATGCCTAAGGATGTAATATAGAAATGAAGTTGAGGTCAGTGTTGACAATCAGGAGATGAGTTGATCTATCTTGAGTGATATCGTATACAGACTAATGACAGCGTGCCGATCAACGCGAGTTCGAATCCCTGCAATGAGCCTTAGTTTTCGGTAAAGGAAAACATCTTGATGAAACCGTACATAGTAAGCATAGTAAGCATACAAGTTGTAGAGCATTTTGTAGTGACTGCCAGACTAAGGTACGCTCAAGTAGAAAATATGTCGCCGAGCACCTGTACGTGTTTTCAGGCAGGCTACAATACTTGACAGCGAGTCTTCTCGCTGGGCTTAGCGTGACTTGGGCTACATCTTCACTTAACATTAGGTAAGAGACTAAACGCTAAACCTATAAAATAAAAAAACTCTAGTCAGCACTTCGGTTGTTTTATAAGCCACTATCAAGTTGAATGCACAGTGACAGACACTGACACTGACGTACGTTAGTAAATATCTATCCATATATAATTGCAATCCATTCGATCAAAAATTCCCTGTCATCCAATAAATAAATACATTGTAGTCATAGTTGGACTACAAACTTTACGTAGAGTAGGTAATGAATATTGTTGTGTTACTAATTAACTATTAGATGAAAGCCTGGGCTGTTATATCATTAAGATTTTTCGTATACGTCTAGTGAAAATTGGGAATTTTTTTAAGTTTAATCATATTATGTTCATTTGCAAAGGGCCGAAGACGAAGTTAAAGGGAATCTCTATGTATTGTTTCTAAGAGGTGTATGGTGGCAATGCGATATATATCTACCTTAATTCTTTATCAGAATTAATGATCATGGTTATCATCATTTTAAAGCTCATTTTCCCCGTTTTAAACGAAAATAGATTAAAATTAATGTTCTCTTTTAAAATGATTAAAAAGAAGAACCCGTTGGAAATTCCATCGGTTTAATTAACATGAAAGCTATACATTCTACATAATATGCGAAAAAATTCGCACGGGTCAGTTGGTAATAATAAACTGAACAAAAAAAACTTAAACTAAAAACTTAACTTAAACTTATTGTATTCTCTCTCTCTCTCTTACTTTTCATTTTATTAAATTAAATGATTATGATCTGATATGAGTTTAAATGTAAATTGATCAGGAAATAATGGAGCCTATACTCGAAGCACCGTTCAGAATTGATTGATCGTATGTAAGCATTGTTGAATTAATTATGCAAAAAGTACAATTGATATACACCTAGAAACACAAATCAAAAATAACATAAAATAGCACTTTTGTGAGCTCCTGACTGCCAAACTAGGGTACCCTGTATCTTGGCAGTCGGTTTGACTTGTCGTGCCCACCTACTCAACGACAACGCATACAATCGAAAAGACATTAAAAAAAACAACCTCACTTTACGTGACTAAACATTTTTTTTTCAAGACTTTATTTTACCACTGTGGGCGTCATTAATACCCATACCAGATTACAGCTTTCTAGTGCTAAGAATCTCTGAGATAAGTCGCGCACAGCCAGACGGACATAGTGAAACTATAAGGGTTTCTTGTCGAATTCGGAAGCCTAATAAACTGAGGATCCCGAAGTGAATGGAAGAAAACACTTTTCTTATAACTCAAATATGTTGTGTGACCACCGAAGGATCTAACCAGTCACCACTGTGATGCCGGCCTGCTCAAATGTCTCTTCACGCTATATTTGAAAGACTCCATGTTGTAGGATGGAGGGAATACACCAGCCGGGAAATAGTTCTAAAGTTTCACAATACGGCAGAGATTTATAACGAAATGAACTTCTTTGTTCGTGCCCAAATGGAGGTTACCATAAAGCTTTTTTTAAATCGTTATAGATTTAGCGTTATGTCCACAATCTCACCTGATCTTATATGACGATGTGGCCCAAGATGGTAGGTAGCACGCTAAGTCTAGTGGAAGGTGACGACAGATTTACAACTTGAGGGTGGTAACTAGCCAGGCGGGCATTAGAAAAAGCCCTACCACCATATCATGGTTTCATCACGATATTTTCCTTCACTGAAAGCTCAGGCTCATTGCTGGGATTCGAACTCATGTCGTTCGACAGTACTAACTAATTTGCGGGTTCGTATCAAAGTTGTGTAAAATTTTACATACAAGATCGAACTTGTACCTTTTAAAGCAGTATAGCAGGCTTCGAAAACCCCGATTCCCATTGTTCAAATTTTCGAGTCTCCAAGATGTGATACTCCCAATATTATCTAGTTTAGATGGTTGGTCCCAGTGCTTCTTTTGTAATGAAATGGTTTAACACGTATGTATGTATACGAATTCGTAAAATTCCATCATCTTTAAAAGCTAATAAAATCCTTAATAGTTATGTCGGTACCTACAATGAAAGTGTTGTTTCAATTTATCAATTTGAAACAACATTTTCATTGTGATAATTTTGTATATTAAAGATAAATGACTGTTTATCCACGTTAGTCTTACGTTGACAACCCGACTCGTAAATAAGCAAGGGAGGTCAATGCGCGTAACCTCCGCAAACAGGGACCCATTGTGCCCCGCTCTAGCACCATTAAACTATCGACTATATCGTTTGGACAAACGATATTCTGTGCAGCTTGTTTAGCTTTATGATTCCTCATTACCTCGGTTATAATTTACAAATATTCGAGTTCAACCTATAAGTTTAACCCCTCAACCTTTTTGTCACTGGTGCTATTTTAAGACTTCCTGCGATATACCCATTCCTGATCAAAACTGTCTATCTAAATACAACACACATCTATCTTAACATTCGCATCTCTGTCACACCACATCCATATCTTGGGTTGCCCAGCACTCAGATTCAATCATCAAGACTGGTCTTATAATGAATGGTTTTATACACTTTTCCCTTAAGGTTCAGGGGCATTTGAGGATCACATGTTATTCCCTAGACCGGCCGTGTTTTCGTCGTTTCACTGCATTTATGCCACTCTTCACGTCCCAGTTAATCTCAACGTTGATCTGGATAAATGAACCTAGTTACCATAAATTGGACCCGGGTGAAATTATTTTGCATATAATTCCGCTATGTAATATTTTGTCCTAAACATTTTTTTATAGTGGTTAAACTCGATTCCCTGCGTCGCATTCTAGTATTAGCTATCTTTAGCTAAGTGGTTTTACTACCGGACGAGACGGAATATTCTTAGATTCGAATCTACTTTCGACCTAATGAATTGATTTTTCGAAGAATAGTATAATGTTCAGATATCCTGATAACTGAAATTATTATATCAAACAGCTAAGAATGTAATTACAAAGAATAAGCGTTTAAGTGCCGCTTAAAACAAATAAGACCGTTGCGTCGTTACGTGTGACGGCATGTACAATGTTATACATTGAGCATAACTTAAATACATACATTACATTACGCCTCTCTCCCAACGGAGTAGGCCGAGACCACGTCCTTCCAATTGCTACGATCTTGGCACACATCTTTCCTTATTCATCATTCATCAATTTTTATACGCAGGGTCGTCGCTTTAAAGTACATTTGAATTGATCTTTCTTCAAAACCTTTCTAAATTGATCGAAGAACATTCGTCTAGGCCTTCCTCTTCCAACGTTTCCTTTCACACTCTCATTATAAATTTGTGTAGTCATTCTTCTTTCATTCATCCTCTCTAATAGCCCAAACCATCTAAGCATCCCCTTTCTCAATCCTTGTGACAATGTTTTCTTTTACACTACAAAGTTCTCTTATCACACTATTTCACTCCTAACATATCTCTTAGCGCTCTCATTTCTATTGCATTTATTCTACTTTCATGCTTTTTCTGCCACACCCAGCTTTCACTTCCGTACCCTCAGGTTGCAACTACACTGCTCCATGTATAAACAGACGAGCTTTCGTAGAAATTTTCTGGCTGATTCTGCAACGCCACATTCACCATATTAAAGGCATTTATTCTCCTTTCTATATCCTAACTAACTTAAATATCATACCCTTATTATTTACTAGCTGTGCCCACGGTTTCTCCCGAGTTAAATTTATTCGAACAACTTTTTTTGTATTGTTGTTCTCAATTTCTGTACTTGCTTACAGCTTTCCAGATTCGCTCCTTAGCGTAAGTCATATAGCCTTTAACGTTTCTCAATAAATAGGCTAAAAATTCAATAATATTTTTTTTAAATATGACTGATAGATATTATATCATCCGTAATAATAAATATCAAAGATTGTCCTGATATGATATCCGGACAACCCTTGAGTAGTACTGGTGTGGTCCGTGTGGCTGATCTAGCCCGACACACAATTGTAATTTGGTAAATAACTACGTATGTGGTGATAGCGATTCTATCAGGATCGGCTTCCCCACCGGAAGGATGCGTGTAATGCGGTGTGCCTTCAATATTTTTTATCTAAACTATTAACGAGTTGAATACTAAATAACTTATATTTTTGTCATAAATCCCCACATCTCTGATCCGCTTTACTGTCCGCCATTTTCGCTTATCAGTTTATGAAATTATGACTCGGAAATATTATAAGAAAACATTTCGGGAGTCCGGCCACTAAAACATTCGTATATACTCGTACATTTTTATGGTGATGTTTTTATTTTCCCGGACTGTTCTTAAAGAGAGTGATAAAATAAATGGTACATTGCCGGCTGGTATATATTTCATACATTATAAAACAATAGATGACTCAACTGTAATTAATAGGCTAGAGAAAAAAGAAGGAACACAAATTGTTTTTTTTTTCTGTCTTTATTGGTTTAGCGTTATTTATGTTGGCAATCTCAACTGATTTTAAGTGACAACGATGGCCACTCAAGATGATAACACGGAAAGCTTTATGGCAGTCCGGCTTTCAAATTCAACTGCCGGTACATACCTACACTTGCTTGGCGACAGATTTTCATCTTGAGGGTGGTAGCTAGCCAGGCAGTAGCGGCGTAAAGGGGAGGCGGTGGGGGCGGTCCGCCCCGGGTACCCAGCACCAAGGGGTGACAACTCACTCGCACGACTTAGTATCCACAAACCCATGGTCCTGTAGCTTAGAACATTATCAGGATAATGATATCCGCATACTTTGGAAAAGTCTCTGCTTAAACAGATTTACCATATAACTCATTTACTTTTTAAATTAGTCACATAGTAGGAGTGAATGTTTATACTATTACGTACTTCTGTTTTCTTGAGCTTCAGTTTACATCAACAACTGCCAAGTTACATAAAATTGCACAAAATGTTACAACAGTTATATTTGATCTTATTGTCTTGTCATTAATTTATGAGATTTCACTACTCTTTATAGGTGAATCATCTCAATCGAGACTTGGCCCGTTCTTTACAGCATGTTTTGTTGTCATTTAACTTCTTTTTGTTTTTTATTATGAAGTTTCTAAATCAGATAGGTACTGGATTTTCATAACATCGACAAGTAGAAAAGCCCTATCATGTTTACTAAGGCAGCATTTCGATAGTTCTTATAGTTTAGCAGGGCTCTTTAGGTTCCACGTCAGGTTGGTACTCCAGACCGTCGATTTTATGTGTCATTAGATTACCAAATAATTTTCACTAAGGCGGCATTTCGACAGTTTTTATAGTTTAGTGGAGCTCTTAGGGTTCCACATTAGGCACTCCAGACCTTCGACCTTTATGTGCCATCAGAAAATGCTCATCAAATAATTAAATAGTTTTAACTAAGACGGTATTTCAATATCTCTTATAGTTAGGCTGGGCACTTGGATTTTATCTTCGAAAATCCAAGATTTGTAAGTTTTCTCTTTATGTGGATGTTAAACTCTATCTCTATGATAAATTTCAGCTTTCTAAGTATTGGACAGGTACTAAGTACTTCTATTTTGATAACCATGAATCAGTCAGTATCAAATTTTCGTAACTTTTCAAACCTATGACTTCTAAAGTAATGAAACTATAAACTTTAAAAAACTTTAAATTTAGGGTTCCATAGATACTCTTGGTAAACAGAATTTCGGCCTTCTACAACAGACAGAGACGTGAAAATACGCAGAAATACTTCCAGTAAAGATGGTACGGCCGTGCCATACGCTTGACTTGGCGGGGCCACTAGTGTGCCCCGAGATACTCCATTTTACGCAAATAATCAGATTGTGTATAAAGGCAAAAGCTTTTCTTTCCGAGAAGTGCAATAAACTACCTTGGAGCTTCTGAAATCCACAATGAGCCTAACACGAATTAACAATCATTCCATATTGTCTATTGAAAAGAGTAGCAAATTAAATTTTGATAATATGATAAAATATTTTAGCAAAATAACTTTACATTTATGCAATATTTGTTGTTTTATTTGGAGTTGCCCAATACAAAACCGCCCCGAGTTGGAACCTATGCTACGCCGCCACTGTAGCCAGGCGAACTGTAGAAATGCCCTACCATCATGCTGCGGTTTCATCAAGATTTTTTCCTTCACCGAAAGCTCAGGCTCATTGAAGTAATTCGAACTCACGTCTGAGCTACCATTGATCTAGCATTGTTATATATTTATCAACTAAATTCAGATATTAAAGTTTTTTTCCAATATGATATTATCTTTTTTTTTGTCAAGAAACGCTCGTATATCTTTTGATGGACGTTCTTAAAGTAAGACAGGATTATAAATGTCGAAAGAGATCATCGTTTCGCTGTAACAAGCGCGAGGCGACGCGACGCGACGCGACGCTTTGCCTTGCTTTGTAAGGGTTGTTGACGTATGAAAGTCACGAGAGAGCGCGAGTTCTGTCACTATGTTTGTATTCTTATTCACAAGTTAGCATAAGTAATAGAGTACAGACGATCGAGTTTCGCTCGAAGTCTTAAAAAAAAATAAACACTTAACTATGTTAATTTGGAAAGTAAAACTGTATCTATACTATTACTAAAATTGAAGTGTCTGTTTGTAATGTCAAAATAACAGTTTTTAACTAAATACATATGAAATTATATACGATACCTATAACAAAAAGCCCATTTAAAATTTTTTTGTCTGTCTGTCTGTCTGTTTATTCCGGGTAATCTCCAAAACGGTTGGACCGATTTTGACGGGATTCTTACTGATAGATAGCTGATGATATAGGGAGTAACTTAGGCTACTTTTATTTCAGAAAAAGAATTAGGGTTTTCGGAATAAATAAAAAAAATGTCATGGTGAATCAATTCGGGCGCTTAAATGGTTTACGTTGAGTAAACCATAAAAGTTATAGCATATTAATGTACTACATAATTGTAGACATTAAAAAGACCTACAAAAAAGTTCGGGAAAGTATACACCTATCTTTTAAGGAACACTCACAATAAGCATTTTTGTCTTTAAAATAGCCGGGAGCAGGGGAGAAGTTTCTGTAGTCCACGTGAGCGAAGCCACAGGCACAGCTAGTTTAAATATAAAATGTCAAATCAAATCGTCGGAGCAGATTCCGAGAAACCGAGATTTTTTATAAATTTCTTTTAATGCTGAAAGTTATCTGTATTAAATTAAAATAAAATCAGCTATATATAGTACGAATGTTTTTTATGCCAACGTTTGTACACAAGCATATCAATTTATACAATCTTGACGAATATTGCAAATGGTTGAGCTTAGAATGTAAACTAGCTCTTAAGTACAACTGCTAAAATCATAAACTATATTGGCTCTTGGCGATTAATTTTTCACTTGAGGATGTGATCTGCCATATTTTGCCAAAAGATTTTTCTGATTTCATCTTTGTCTTAAGATATTTGAAAAGGCACCGGACTGGCGGTCGCTTATATTTCTTATGACAATATCTAATTTACAGCTTTTTTGTTTTATGTAAAAAAGCTATTCATTCCACTTTCAGTTCCTAGTAGTTCCTAGATAGGAACATGCCAGAAATTATCTCACACTTTACCTTTTTTTATAAATAATAAAACTCAAGTCACTGTACCTAGTATTCAAGTCCACTCCCTTGGACATGGACTACAGAAGTGCTAACACAAAAAAAAAACATATTATACGACATAAAATTCATCAAACAAAAAAAGTTTTTTTTTTCATTTGTATGAATCGCTCGCTATCTCTTGTGTGATGGATCATGTAACCATACAGACGTAAGGCGCAGATCACACTGCGGAACGCATTCCAAGTCACAATGTCTCAAGTTTATGCGCGCCTTTGCTCTAAATGTAATTATTTCCCGTGCCCAGTCTGAGACTAATGAGCCCTGAAATCCTTTAGAGCTATCCTATATTCGTTTCTTAAGTAGGTATTATTTTTGATCTCTGAAAGTAAAATATTTTGCCAAAAGATTTTTCTGATTTCATCTTTGTCTTTAAGCTATTTGAAAACGCACCGGACTGGCGGTCGGTTATATTTCTTACTAGCTGTGCCCCTCGGTTTCACCAGAGTTTTTATCCAACAAATACCGCGCCGCCAACGCGACGTACCCGTGTAGTCTATCATAATTGATATCACTTCCCGCAAGTACAAATTATTTTAATTTTTCATTTTCTCCTGAACTATGTGTCATAATTACATACTCTAAAAAGAAAAATTTGAATTGTTTTTATGATGAAATAACTTTGTTCAGAAGGATTAATATAATAAGCCTAAAAATAAAGCTCAAAATCAATTTTTAATCTTCAACATAAAAACTCGCAAAATACCTTATTGTGGCTTATGCTATTAAGAAATAGGCATATGTTATCGGAGACTTTTTTAGATATACTAAAGAACAATATTTTTGTAGAATATTATATTTACGTGTCACTAACCATTACGCCAGCGCATGCGGATAAAGTAGTTCGGGAAGACTTTTACTTCGACTTACTTAAACAAAAATCAATATTTAAGGCTAGCTGAGAGGTATAGCTTAGTTCCAGATAGCCTATACTATTTATTATTCGTGAATCTGGCTATCATATACAAAAAGAATTTTTCGAATCCAACCGCTACCAGTTGTCCAGAGATTACCGTGTTTAAACAAACAGATAAAAAAAAACTCGTCTGCTTTACTAAATTATTAATAGTATCTATACACGGACTGACCTCGGAACACGACAAACCAAAAGAAAATCATACATGTGTTTAACACTATGTGTATGATGGTCGCGATCCCTACCACCCCGCTATATTACTGTATATACACTGACTAATCTCTGAACACGATAAACCAAAAGAAAATTATAGATGGTTTTTTTCTTTCTCACTGACTATACTGTTAGCCTAAGGGGCCCTAAAGAAATAGAGCCACTTATGGTTTTGACAGCTTCACCAGACTTGGGGGCGAACGCTTAAGGCATTCAGCCGCGAAAGCGTGAGCAACATGCGCACAAAAGTGCCAAAGTGGCCGGACGTCGACTTGGGCTATTACCGCGATTGTGAAAAGGTCGCGAACTGACTAATTCCCTATCTGTAGAAAATTCGAGCTACACTAACGCATACATATAACATGTCCCTGCCTCCTGGGAGAAAGGAATGAAGATGTGTATACGTATATAGTATTCTGGAAACATGATCGAAAGTAACTATCGTAAAAAAAGAAAAAAAGGTCCCTTACAGAATCTATGTACTTATGTGGTGTGCACGTATGTATGTACATATTGTGTGTAATGATGTGTGTGGGTAGCTACGTGATTGCAAGTGCAGTGTCACCTGTATTGCGCGATCGGCTGCATGACTCAAGGGTTCTACACCGGGGGAACGGATCAGGCTTGAGTTGCCGTAAGAGAGGGAGGACATGACGGGTTTGCGGGAACGAAATTAGCCGCCCTTCCCCTGCGGAGGGAACGGTGGTTTCGCGGGCGTGGGCGCTAGCACGCTTTGTTTGGAGAGACGGTGGAGTAGTATTTGTTTATTTCCTCGATCTTATAAACGGGCTCGGTGAAGATATTCGCGACCGGAGTTGTTCGCGTGGGAGGTTCGGTTTTGGGGTCTAAGTCGCGGCAGCTTTGACCAACGAATTCACGTGATTCGAAGCAGTGTCGAAGTACGATCGCGTAAGATATTTAATATACGATTCGACCAACGTACCAAGGGGCTTTGTTAATTTTACGTAAGAGTCGGGTTTGGAGGATTTGGAATTTGTTAATGTTGATCTTTGACGTATGTGCGAATGTAGCGCAGCTTATATGTCATGATAGGATGGACATATGTTTTGTATAATGTAAGCTTATGTCTCAGGAACATTTTGCTTAGTATCAAGGAGTGCAGTCTATGTGTATTGTAGATCACCCTTATTTTTTAAAACACGAAACACTGTTATTTCTTCCTAATAGCATAAATATGAATTTTCATAACCCTAAATTTAGAAATAGTGAGTCCTTCATACAAACTTTCATCCCCTATTTCACCTCTTAAAGTTTTGTTTTCACGACATAAGGTAAGCCAATGTCTTTGTTCAAGGTTCAATTTATCTCTATACCAAAATTTATCAAATTTGTTTTGATGCGTTCTTCGTACAAACCTTCATCGTCTATTTCAGGGCGTGAAATGCAACAGACAGGACCGACAAAGTTACTTTCGCATTTTTAATATTAGTATGGATTATTCATTTCATTATGCTGTCGTTCTCTATGGTGTCAGTAAATTACCCAAAAGCAGAATAACGACAAAAGTTTATAATAATATATTTTTGTAATTAATTCTCTCTCTCTCTATACCTTTCTTTGTTTCTCTTTAACTGATACTTTAGCATGGTAAAAATAGCAAAAGATCGATTGTTGTGGTGTCCTTTTTGTTTTCTATAATAGGGATTTTTATATTGTTAACACTAATCTGAAAAGTGAATAAAAGAAGGTCGATTTTTTGGAGTGATCGATCTTTTATACCTCGATTTATTGTGAATCGATACATCAGAGTTTGATTCGAATCGATCTTCAACCTCATCGAAGGTCAACCTCATATTGGAAAGTTCCAAATTCTCTGAAACTGTACATTTTTTAACTTTATGTAAACTTTCAATAATCATCATTTTACAAACCAGTTTCAAAGTTTCAACGAATACAACTGAAGAGCTATTTTATAGCACTTTTATCGAACAAATGTTAGACGTGATTTTTTAAATTGATATAACTTTTTTATTTTTGAATTTATTGAAGTAAAACCAACACTAAATGTTAAGTGAACCTTACAAAAATATATTAGTTGAAACCGTTTCCAAATCAGTTAAGCCGTTTCTGAGATTAGCGCGCACCAACGTTGGCAAACAGACAAACACAAAAATTCTAACAATCATTGTTTTGGGTCCTGCTGCGTTGATAAAGGCCCCCAATAATAGTTTTCTCATATATATTCTATGTTCAGACATCGATCAGTTACGCTTTTATTATATGTATAGATGTAGATATGGTGGTCGCGATCTCTACCACTTCACTATATTATTACTGTATACACCGACTGATCTCTGAACACGATGAACCAAAAGAAACTCATAGTTGGGTTTATCGCTATTTGTATGGTGTCGCGATACCTACCACCCCTCTACATTATTGCATAAACACTGGCTGACCTCTAAACACGACAAAGCAATAGAAAGTCATAGATGGATTTATCACTCTATGTGTAGGGTATCGTAAATCATCCCTTATTGTACCACTCTGCCGATTCATTTTTCAAAAACGCGAAACCCTTTTATTTCTTCCTAAAATCATAAATATGAATTTTCATATCCCTAAATTGAGAAATAGTGGGTTCTTCATACAATCTTTCATCCCCTATTTGACCCCTTCATGTTTTATCTTTGCGCCATAAGGTACCCTATGTCCGTCTCCAAGGTCCAATATATCTCTATTCATCAAAATTGGTTTAACGGGTTCTTCGTACAAACCTTCATCACCTATTTCACCCATTAAAGTTTTATTTTCACCACATAAGGTAGCCAAAGTCTTTCTCCAAATTCCTACATATCTCTATATCAAAATTCATCAAAATTAGGTTCTTTATACGAACTTTCACCCCCCATTTCACCCCTTCTAATTTTATTTCCAAAAGTAAACAATGTCCTTTCTCAACCAAAGTTCTTCAAAATTGGTTCAGCGGTCTAGGCTTGAAAATGCAACAGACGGGACAGAAAGAATTTCTTTCGCATTTATAATATTAGTAGGTATGGATTATTCAATTAATTATGCAGTCATTTTCTATAGTGTTATTTACCAATTAAAATACTAACAGTAAATTATTACCCAACACCAAATTAACGAAAACAGTTTATAATAATTAATTTTTGAAATGAATTCTCTTTCACTATATACCTGTAATAAATTCTCTCTCTATACCTTTCTACGTTTCTCTATAATAACTGATACTTTAGTAAGGTAAAAATTACAAAAGATCGACTGTTGTGGTTCCCTTTTAATTTTCTATTTTAGGGATTTTTATATTGTTAATACAAATGCGAAAGTGAATCGAAAAAAGATCAATTTTTGAGAGATCGATCTTTTAGAGATCGATTTTTTTAGGAATCGATTCATAAGAGTTGGATTCGAATCAATCTTTTTCGAAATGAATTGCCATCCCTAGCAGCGGCGCAGCTATATTCAACTGACAATAGCCAGCCTATGCAGACCCCATTTTAATATGATTTAACACATAGATCTGAGGTCAACTTATGTTGGAAATTTCATTTTATTAAACTCTTCATTTTTTAACTTTATGAAAGGTTTCGATCATCATCGTTTTACAAACCATAATATACAGATAGCTAAAATTTCAGTGAATTCAACTGAAGAGCTATTTTATAGCATTTTTATCAAAAAAATGTTCGACGTAATTTTTTAAATCGATATAACTTTTTTATTTATGAACTTATTGAAGTAAAACAAACACTAAATGTTAAGTGAACCTTATCAGAATATATTAGTGAAAACCGTTTCCAAATCGGTTATGCCGTTTCTGAGATTAGCGCGCACAAAAGTTGGCAAACAGACAAACAGACAAACAGACAAAAATTCTAACAATCATTGTTTTGGGTTCTCCTGCGTTTATAGAGACCCCCAATAATAGTTTTTCTCATATATCTTCCATGTACAGACATCGATCAGTTACGATTTTATTATATGTATAGATGACAATATCCAATTTACAGCTTTTTTGTTTTATTTAAAAAAGCTATTCATTCCACTTTCAATAATCTTATAAGTATCTTATTAGAATATCTACCATAATATATAACATAACATCTATAACAGTATAATTATTATATTCTTAAAACAACTACAGTTATTTGGTATCATTAGGATTTTCTCATTTTCAAGATACGTTTGTTGTAGGTTATATTCAATAAGCCATTATTTGTTGATGTTGAATGATATGTTTGTGCTTCCATTAATCAAATGCGCCATCTCTTTCATCCTCAACGAGGTGCTATTAAAAGCCCCTTATATTTAATACCTCGCATTTGTAAACGAAACTTTAATGTTGGTGAAGTACATAAAACAATCTCCACGGTGTTTTAATGCTACCATTAAATGCAGTGCGCGCTCCACCGCCATCTATTTCGAGATTTCGAATGTTTATTGCTTTACAAACATGTTCAAAGTTCGTTTGTCTTGTTGCAGAAAAATGGGGGACACGACGATCAGGAAAATAATAATCCTTAATCTCGTGTTTGCGACGATCACAGCTGATTTTACCAGTAATTGCCCAGAGAAGTGTAAATGTGTTTGGGCGAGTGGCGATAAACAGGCGGACTGCTCCCACGGTCATTTCGATAATATTCCCAAAACATTAAGCCCTGATGTTCAAAAGCTGAACTTCACTGGAAATGACCTATACGAAATAACAATGCACGCTTTTGAAGATGTCGGCCTCATCAATCTTTGGAAACTAACTTTAAGTGAATGCAAATTACAGACGATACAGAAGGATGGTTTCAGCGGACTGGCGATTGTGATTGAATTGGATTTATCGAAGAACGATTTAAAGACATTACACCCAGATACGTTTAATGAAACGAAAAAAATAAGATGGATTTTGTTAAACGACAATAAATTGGAGAAACTAGATGACGGATTGTTTAGAAACTTGGATCTGTTACAAAGAGTTGATTTGAGCAACAACAGGATTTCTCAAATAGGAATGAAAGCATTTATTAACGTTCCGAAATTAAATTTTTTAAGACTCGACGGAAACAAATTAACACATTTGAAAAAGGAAATATTAAGCAATTTACCTTCTTTATTAAATTTGGATGTCCAAGACAACCCTTGGAGATGTGATTGCTTCTTGCAACAATTTCGTGATTGGATCATCAGTAAAAAGTTTTACACCAACGAAATATACTGCTCTGAACCACTAAAAGTACAGGGAAAGCGATGGAAAGAGTTAGATTCAAGTGACTTTGCTTGCCGACCTAGTATAGTGTACCCATCTACAAGTACTACTTTGGCGGTTTCAGATAACAATGTAACTTTGTCGTGTCAAGTAAATGGTAATCCTTTACCTGAAGTCAATTGGGTTCTAAACGCACAAATCATCGACGGTTCATACCGATATCAAGGTGAAATCAAATACTACATAACACATAACAGCAACGAATATTATAGTAAATGGGTTAATTTAACCATAATTAACGTTGAAAGTACCGACAATGGAGAATATTTGTGCGTCGCCAAGAATCCTGGGGGAGTTGAGGAAAGAAGTTTAACATTAGAAGTCACCCACATTCCTCCTAACACAATGGTCCCCGCTGGCATGGATAACAACATGATGCCAGTATTAATAGGAGTGTCTTGCACAGCAGCAATACTATTAATAATCTTGGTGATATTATGTTACTGCTGCTGTAGAAGAAGAAGTTCTGATAAAAAAGCTGATACGACTAACGGTGAGGCATTGATCGAAGGTTCAGTGATACCAGAGATGGAGAAGAGTTTGATAACGGCGGTGAATCCAGTCACGAAGCCGCCAAGGAGGTACGAGGTCTCACCATCACTGACGGGCGGTGCTACAGAGATGTCTGATCTAAATAAAACATTGCTGGACAATGATTCCGTGTTCGGTAAGTTATTTATTTAACAATCAACATATTTTTGTATCATATGTATTTCAATAATAATTTTACTATCAAATAAAAGTAAATATGTAAAGTTATTAAATCTGACAATTAATATCTCTGTTTATATAGCAAAATATGCTAATTATAATCTATACTTGGGTTTCTTGAAGTAAAGATTAAAATATAAATATTCCTTTAAATAGACCCCTGCACTATTACAAAGTATATTGTAAGTGACTTTCTTTCTATAAAATCTTATTTAAACGAGGAGCTGGTATCACGGAAACTATCTATGTATTATCTCATCTGGGTAATAAATCTTTTTTGTCTACATTTTTTAATTATTGCTGAGTACTTATAGAAAAGCTTAATGATGTGTAGTCTAGTCCTTTTCTCAACTTGAGTCCTATTGTAATATGAAAACTACATACAAATTGCTGTAGTATATTTAAGTGTAGCACGTCCTAACACAAGAAAAATACGATCTTTTTAAATAATATGCATATACAAATCTTAACTAAACTTTGAAATAATTAGTTCGAGTTGTAATGGGTGTCAAATTATTCTCCTTTCTGATCGTTTCGATAGTTACGAAACCGTTGGTCATGTTATCGACTGTTCAGGGTAAGCCTAGTCCTACTGACGGACACATGCTACTTACACATAAATTATTTCATAATAATATCACAAACCTTACAATACCTTTTGAACACTCAAACAGATTATACCGGTATAATTAATTTTCCCACAAACCGCCCATGCATTTCATAATAAATTCACTTCATATTACTATTTCTTAACATTGTGGTATATTATAAAGCTCAATCAATCTATTTCAGCGCACAATGAAGATGAGAAACGCTTGCTGGGTTTCGAGCAACTTACACAGCGATCACAAGACGCACTCAACGTAGAGTACGCCCGCACTGACGGTAGAGCATATCCTCCTGACTTACTTTCGTTCCCGCCGAGAGGAGCTCAAATTTCACCAGCAGCCAGCAATACCTCCACTGTTCCTGACACCACCAGGCTGCCACCACAACTTAACCCGGTCAGTCCAATTCATTCGCCGATATATGGCATGACTACGAACCACAATCTCTTCAGAACACTACCATATTCCCGATCTCAGTCGCCCTTCACATCTCCAATCACGCCTGCAGTTGTCACTCCGCGGCAAGGATATGTGACTATACCGCGAAGGCCACGAGTGCCGAGCTGGTCAAGCACAGCAAGCACCCAGATCCTACCAAGTACCGAAGCCCAGGAACCTTTGTACGATAACCTAGGCTTGAGAACAACTGCTGATGGAAGTTCAGTGCTTTCCCTGAATAAAGCCGGGTTGGAGAACCAGTTTTCTCCAATGAGAAATAGACCTTTGCCAGCTACACCTACCGCATATCCCAATTCCCTTCCAGTATATTACACGCCTATCGAAGAACAGGAACCGGCACCGTCACCTGTTCCTGCTCAACACAATATAAGGAATAGTATCAGTTCACAACTGTCATCACAACCATCGACTCCTGGGCCTCAGGAACCAGTGAACCGAATGAGTTGGACTGCTAAAAATACTTCAACACCTCATTCTGAACCACGAAAAGTTTTGTTCAACGATACTCCTGATACTATAAGCAGAAAGGGTAAACCTGAAACTGGTTCTTTGAGACGTCCAAAGGTAGAAAACAAAGAAGTCAGTTCTCCTTCGAAAGATGAGACTAATAATTCAATGAATCAATCAGGGACTCTGGGCAGGAGCGGAAAAATCCCACCGAGGCCTCCACCGAAACCCAAGAAGAAGCTAAGTACAGAGGGGAAACCAAACGAGCCTCTATTCGAAGATGAAGGAGAGGACGGCACGGAAGTGTAGTAGTTAGAAAATATTTGAATTTCTAACCAAAGTGCCAATGAGCTTTTAGGTGAATACGTTATTTTTCTTGGACATTGAGTGTTAAAAATTCTTTATTTAATACAGATAGCGATGTTCCAGAAATAACATTTAAAGAGTGAGTATTACCCGTCTGTTGGGGTCGGAATAATTAAGTGAACTAAGTGAAGTGCATTGAGAACAGTAATGAATGTCGGTGCTCGTGTAAATATATTCATGCTAGATTTTTTACCTAATTCCGTACAAATTCGGACCATTTTTATTATTGTAACGCCATCAAATCTGTACACAATATGTTACATATTTTAAGTATTTATTATTTGTGGTATTCGTTTTTTAATATTCGTAGCTATGATGACATCGCTTGCCTGTTTTAGCTTTCGTTCAACCGTTTTCAAGACTGATTATTCTAAATTAACGATTTCTCTTTTTACATTCCTTGATACGTTTTAAACTCACTTTGACTAACCATGCATGCAGTGAATATGCTAGAAACGTAGATTTCGCACCGAAGACTGAATTGTTAGTTGGCTTTTTAACTGTTGATTAGGTCAATAGTTTATTAAAAGCTGTCCATATAAACGTGACTTTCATTAAAGTTATACTTTACAACGAATTATTTTGTATACAGTCCATACATTTCTATTAAAAACAAATCATTCATATTTAAAGGTTATCCAATTTGATTTCTATCATGAGTTTAAAAGAGAATCTGAACAAATATATTTCTAGTATATAAATGTTTGTGAACACTTTTATCACCTACTAAAATATTTAACTTCGCCTGTTCCAAGTTATCAACATTTTAGTTTTTAGCGTGTTCTGTAAATGTTCTTTCCTTATCCAGTTTTATGTTAATTCTTATTTAGTCTGGTTTATATGTATTTGAGAGGTCTTCGACGCTCTAACAAATAGTTCCTAAATCAGCAATATTGTTTTGTGTTGTCACTTTTTTTACAAGGTGTAATTTTTTTTAAGGCTTTTCTGGATTCGACAAAACACGGCTGCTTTGTATTTGGTGGCTTATTTAGTTTTGTAATTTCCATTAAACTGGTGCTTGTTTTATAAACATGTTTAATGTGTCTATTATATTGTAATAGTTTTTAATTTGCTAAGATCAAGTACATGACAAATAATATTATGAAGTACGAATGCAGATATTGTAAACTTTGTTTAAAGTTTGAATTTATTTAATATACTTAGTACCTTAATTGTATCTTATATTTGTCTTTAATGTACAGATCTACATGTTTTCTGATCAACAATGCATTATTTATGTTGATTTCAGTAATCGGATTGATTTTAAATGGTGTTTGTAATCAGATTAATTGTGAATAGTTGAAAATTTTGTTATGTCAATATTTTTCAAAGTTCAATTGTATTTTACTGCTGTTACGCGTACTCTCCGTATTGAGTATAAATTATTTATAACAAATTTTAATAAAATGATAATTATTATAAATTTCTCTTTGAACGGATATGTTTCATGTGATATTCAGAGTACTATCTATGTACGTATGAGGTTACGTATGAGGTTTTTACTTTTCTGAGATACTTTTTTAATGCGATTTTGGAAAAATATTTAGCAAATGATGCAACTGATAAATGAAACTATCAGACATGCTGGTATCAATGCCCTTCGTAACATGATGTAACGGTCGTGTATGACTAACCTAAAAATAAATATATCATTAAAGTAAGATACATTAGTGCATTTGTACTGCAGTACAACCCACTTATATTTTTTTTGCAATCATTTGTAATCGAATTTCTATAACAATGTTAAAGGGTTAATTATAGCTACATAGTTGTACCAGTCGACTGCCTGCATGATCTAGCGGCTATGAATCAGAGAAGTTTCGTGATGAAACCAATATAATTTGTAGCAGTTTCGGTTGCCCCTCAGACGCTAGTCTGATTTGGATTTTTCAAATTACTCTATATCCAATATTATCCGCTGAGCCAACGTGGTGGATTATAAACCACACTCGTCCCGAATCGCCCAGTACTGACGTGTGTGTATTGCAGTGTACTTAATGGTGTCTTTTGGTAGCTAGTGAATGCAAGTGCAGTGTCACTGTATTGCGCGAGTGGCTGCTAGACTCAAGGGCTCCTTACCGAGGTAACGGACCTAAGCTTAAGTTGCCGCAGGCCAGGATGGACGTGGCAGGTGTGCGGGAGTGAAATTGACCCCCCGTCTCCTTCGCATGCACGCTTGGTTTTGAAAAACGGTGGTGTAATACGCGTTTGCTTTCTTGATTTTATCATCGGAGTCGGTCAAGATGATACACGGCCGGCGTTTTATTAGGTCTTGGACAGGGGTGTATGTAACGAACAGGTGGTAACAATATCATTCCTAAGCGCAGACGTGGGACTATCGGTTATATTTCATATTAAAATATTACTGAAAAAGAATGATGCTTTTTGTTTTTAACATATAGCGATCCGAGACATTCTTTCGTAAATCCATTGTGTTTGAAAACTCTGTGTATCCTATAGAATTAAATTCCAAAAAACAGTTACAAAATATGCGTTTAAAATTTTCAGAATCACCGTTTTAGGTGGTCATTTTTGTACTGATCTAACAACGGTAATTTTTCCTAAAAAGCAACACATTTTTCATTGGACAAAATTTTTATTTTTAATTTTACCTTTTACAATATTTAATAATTGAAATCTTTTATTCATTATCACATCATCTCGAATATTTTATCTTTTTTTCCTCATTCTTTTATCGAGCTAAGTCCCAGTATTCACCGCAATAAAAGTTCCTGCCATAAACCGCAATAAAGTAAATGTTATGTATCCTATGGCATCCAATGTTAAAATGGGTTGGCTTTAAATCGATTGTTATGAGAAAAACCAGTGCATTTTCGATTATCTATAATACATTATTTTTTCTCTATTGGCAAATTGTAAACAATACAAATAATAATATTTATTTCGTTTTCCATAGCAGTATTTTTTCGTACTCTATAAAATCAGGCATTTTTATTGTTTAAGACGTGGTTTTTAAGTGTAAAATTTGTGTGATGAACTATTTTTCATCGTCGCGTCGCCTACAAATCGTATTATCAATACTGTCAATTTTATAGATAACATTTTATTATTGAAGTTATGGGTTTTTATGAAAGTGTTGTTACATCGTGCGACATTTTACTGTATAACTTCAATTTTATGTAGTTTTAAGACGCTATGTAAATACCAGACATTATAAAGGTGATTAAAGCTATATTTCAGTATTTTTGTTTTTTCTTGGATTACCAACTTTTACCCTAAAATAGCTCAATGTACCTGATGGTAAAAGTACAGTGCAATCCAAAAAGGTGACAACCGAGGAATATGCAATCTAGTGATGCCAGCCTGTTTAAATGTCTCTTCACTTTATATTTGGAAGACTCCATGTTGTAGGAAGGAGGGAACACCCTGGCCGGAAGACGAGCTCACAACTTCACAGTTCGACAAACATATGCCATAACGAACTTCTTTGTCTGTGACCAGATGCAGGTTACCGTAAACCTGTGAATCCAGAGCTCGGTGCGTTTGATTCTGTTGTGACTTAGTTTCTATTCCTGTTAGAAGCTGATACCAAAGTACTTTTTTTATTAAATAAAAACATTAGACTAAAGTATTGTGTGCATGTATGTCACATAGATTTTGAGATAATAGACCTGAATATATATTTTCGGCAAGAACAATAAGGGGTTTGTTATTTCGCACACGAGGTCCTTATTGATGACGTGGGATTCTCAAAAAAGATACAATGCGTGCGTGAGCTGAGAGCAAAGCGTAGGGACTATGGCGTCAATATTTAGTAGTCTGGTTTCAGCTACTTTATTTTATTTGTTTTGTAAGACCAAGTGAAATGCCACCCGATGAGAAGTGATGCTATACAGATGATAAATACACTAAAGGCCACATGCACCATAAATTTAAAGCTAACCTTTAATTTGGTTTGTTTGTCAAAATTTGAGATATAGTCCATTTTAAATTTGTTATAAAGAGGGTAAGAATTTTGATGCAACCCACCCTAAGCATAAAATGTGGAAATACTGTTTTAGATACTTGGTGGCATTAGATATATTTCCTATGTATGTTGGTTCAAGCCAAATAATCAATAGTTAAGTGTTTGTCGGCAAGTTGTGATTGAAGAGTTTTTGAGTGGCGACTTCGTACCGAAAGTCACAGCGTGGACAGACCCAGGACAAGGTGGACCAAAGACCTGGTGACGGTTTTGGTAACTCGCTGGAAGGAAAATTAAGTCCAGTAGTCTTTCGACCGAAACGATGATGAAATTGTGGTTGCTTTACGATGTTTTCCTAAATCAGACTTAATGTATAAATTAGAGATGATTTGGTGTAGGCCTTATTTGCAGGATGTGGATTTCACGAAGAGTAATAGAATGACAAAAGCCGTACATAGGTACGTACGCTAAATCCAAAACTAAGCCAAACCGTCATATCCGTTTGTGAAATAATTACTGTTCATATCGACCTCTGTACTATGAAATATTAAATAAAATATGGTTTTAAAAACTATTTTCCATATTTAAACTTTAAAACAGCAATAAGTGTACATAATTTTTTAATCCTTCAAAAAAAAATCCATTTATATTAAGACGAGACCAAAACTTACGAAAATTCTTGCATCGATAATTATTCGAAATCTCTTATATAACTAAACGAAAAGTTTCTTCCAAGCTTCTATGTCGGCTTTACTATTCCATCGAAATCGCTCCACATTTTCCCGTTGGCTTCGAAAGCAGTTTTTCTTATCAAATGGACATATATATTTATTATATTGTGGCGTAAGCGCCTTGACCTACTGCCGATCCATAGGATCCACATATATATGAAGGGTATAACGATCGCCCTGAGGTTGCAAGGACCGATCAAACGTGTATTGTAATTGAATCAGAGAAGTGGATTGGACCAATTGCGGATATCAAATGCAAAGGAAAAATATTTTATCAGAGAAAAGCCCGTGGCTTTGCTTGCATTGAATTAAATATTTTGTTGTGCACGGTTTAAGTGATGCATGTGTATCACACGGTACGGTCACTCTAAACATAGTCAACTTAAGGTCATTTTTGTCCAACACCATGATATTATATAGTTTCATTAATGTAGTACCCTGTGACATAAGTGCACCACTTACATTGTTAACAAGTACTGATTAATATATAAATGGACGGTAAAAATTTAAAAATAAAAAATAAAACAAATATATTAAGTGACTTTTTAAATTTAGTAATGTAAAATTAAAAAACAAATTTTAATATAGATTTTACACAACGTTACTTCCGCCCGAGTCCCGAAGATCCTCAGATCTAACTTATTGGTCTCAAAATGCACAACTCCAAAAAAATTTTTTATTTCGTATTAGCTGTTTTAAACGTCCACTCGTGAAATACGACATTGATATTGTTTTGTAAAAATAAAAACCCATATTCAATCCCACCTTCAAATATTGAATTGTAAAAAAGAACAACACTCTTTCCCAGAATATAGGTTATTATACCGTTAATTAAACTGTTAAGGGACATAACTCGAAAGTTTTAATTTTGTTTTTATTAATTAAGTAAAAACGTCGACAGACTCTAGTGTAAAAGGTTTAAGTGTAAAAAGGACTCTATCGCCATCATTACAACAGAGGAAATCCAGTGGATAAACTAAATACCATATTAGTATATTTTCTATAAAAATCCTTGTCAGCATTGATGAACGAGAACTCGTGGCATCTGTTGGTCGGTTCCCCGCGGTTGTGGTTAGCGATACCAGCCGTCCTCTAAGTCGTAAAGACGTGTGAAGAATGCCAATTGTCCCGTTTATAGTACGACTAAATCGTCTAGCAGAAGTAAGCACACGCTTTGTTTAATTCGAGTAAAGGTCGCGCTACCGAAATGAGTCCAAATTGCCAGATAAGCGAGTAAAATGTTGTATGCCAAAGTAAAAAATTCAATAAGACTATTTAAATTTTGAAAGGTAACTTTGAGTTTTAATTGTATTTCTCACCTTCCTATACTTTGACAGCAGGGTTATGCTTTTTTTAGCCTCGTCCCGCATTATGTTTGCATATGTCCCGTAAATCTATGTAGTTTGTTTGGCAACCCTACCCGCGGCCCCGGTGACAGATGTCTGGCGGAGCAACCCGAGCAACCCCTAAATGATCTGGATCATTCAAAGCGACAAATAACAACCGCTCCACCGAGAAAACGCTAACGTAATCATTGTACTGCCAAAATCAACTGGTCTTGTAATATAATGTATTTATAAGTGTACTAGCGATGCCCCGCGGCTCCGCACGTGTTTTTATAACACAGTAATAATTGCATCTTATAATTTTTGAATATATTTTTTAGATTTCTTATAATGTTATTGACAACGCTTATAGCCTATTTATCATAAGCTTCTCTTTTGAGTTACATTCGGGCATGCAAATTTATAGACAGATAAAGAAACTCAAAAAAATAGTCTATCAGGAAATTTGGAAAAAACACTACACGTACCTAGAAACTTAATATTTATGAATATTCAAAAAAAAGACGGAGAAAACTTTATTCGAATGTTTTTTTTTTTTCATGTAAGTCCAGCCATAACTTCTTTGTATATAAACCGATTTGGATGATTTTCTTTTTGTTGGGATACTTCAAGGTTGGAACCATTTTAGTTTTCTTGGCATTGAACTTGCAACTTCGAAGATACATCAGGGAATTCTTAAAAATTATTGAAGTTTGTTTTCGTTTTTGTTAAAAATTGCCTTGTTCTTTGTTCTACATATTTTACAAATCTATAGTAATATAACAGTGTACGGACTTACAGGCAGTGCTTTGTATTAAAAAGCTTAAGAAATTATTCGTTTGAACGCGTTAATCTTTTTTATATATATTGAGGAATTTTATATTCTATATAACTTGACGGTACGACCCTAAGGAATGGAGCAGTAACTATGCAATACATTCCTATTTATATAAAAGGATCAGCGTTGTCTCCGCGGACTCATATAGTCGATCAATTGAAAAATGATATAATAAACAGTTATGCTTCCCGTGTACAACATTTCTTTAAAATCGGTTAAGGTTTATTTTTTTGAAATGTCTATTTCAAGTATTATTGAAAATTGTTGTAACCTGCTAATTGGTTAATAACATGAGCTTCTCGTGTAACACGATTTCATAGGTATCGGTTAAGCCGTTTTTGAGTTAAATCCGGACATTCAAAGACATGCAAGTAATCTGGATTTTTTAACGGACGGCTTTTACATCTTCACCGGGGCTTGGGAGCGAGCGCTTAAGTCACTCAGCTGCGAAAGCGTAGCAATATGCTCAAGTGTGCCAAAGTGACCTCCTAGGAGGAAGGAAGGAACATGTATGTATATATATATATTTCATCCAAGTCTAACTATTACAAAAAAAGGTCCCTTACAAACCTATGTACCTATGTGGTGTACATGGGAGTTTTGGCGGCGTGGTAAGCCGCTGTGAAAAGTTGCTTGAATAAATATAAAACGAACAGTCGACTTTATATTTATTAAACTGGTGCGTTTTTCTATCTAGCGGAATCTAGAGACCTATTTATAAATAATGCAATACTCGAAACTCAGTTTTCACATTTCACAAGTTTCAGAGCCCTCGGGAACTCAGTAGGTACCTACGACGTTCTCAACAAATTTCATGTCGCATTCCATAAAATGCAATTTCAACGTTCAAATATGAATTTAGTCGTTTTAAAGAGAACGAATGTTATGTTTTCTGGGATCTTGTTTATGCTCTTCCTCAGAGTCATATGTAACGATATTTACTATAGCCATGGAAATCGTTAAGCGAAAATTCAGAGCAGATAAAAATAAAATTAAAAAGTTGCGAATCATTTTAGAATAATCTGTCGCTGAATTAAACAAAATGCCATTGAAAAATGTTTAATTTAAGCATTTTTTATATTTAAATGCATTTAGCATTCTCGTGTACTGTAACGGTTTTAATTTTTATTTCAATGATTCAAGTTTTAACAGCCAAAAAATAAATAATTAAAAACTTCAATCCAAAGTTAACAGCAACCACCGAGACAGGATTATCCAACGATTGTCGCTCTTTCATACCACCTTGCAAATACTAAAGTATTAAAAATGGATGTGTCAATTTCTTCATTTGTTTTTCCAAATGGGCCTGTTACGCATTGTGAGGGTAATTCTTGTAACTAGAGATTCAACACCCAAGTCATAATTGTTCCTTGTTAAACAATACTAAAAAGCGGTTTGAAAGAAGCTGTACTTGTTATATCGCAATACTGAATGGGAAATTATAAAAAATCAGATGTAATATGTGTTGGAAATTAAATTAAATTAATCTAAACATGCTTTATGTTCTTTTGTACTCGTTTTTAATTTTGCTCATTAGATGTAGGTTGGAATAAAAATTATTACCACCGGTGTTCACTCGAGCTGGTGGCACGGCAGAGACCGTTGTTGCTGTAAACTCAAGCTCAAGAAAACATAACTACGCAATAGTAACAATGTCTCCTACAATATTTTCAACAGCACAAGTCATGTAAAATTCCACAGCATATAATGAGAATATATTAAACCTTATTATCTTGTCATTAATTAAAATGTTTTAGGGTCATATAATTAGGCACAGTAGATTCTAAAGAATAGAGTTTAACGAGACATGATTCTAGCAAAATTTTTATATCCACCTTTTAGACTTAGCTGTTTATGAGATTTCACAACTTTTTATAGACAAATCATGTCAATCGAAACTTGGTTAATTTTTTAAAGTATGTTTTTTGGGTTATACTTTTGTCAAATTAGTCTTATGAATGTTACCGCGACATGTGGTTCGTATTAAAACAATTGGGAATTTTAGGCGTGCCTTGAGGAATTGTCAAGTACTTGGTGAGCACGTGTATTGTAGACAAGTGGATTTCAATATCGCTGTGCTATTGTTGACATTATGAAAAATTACGAAGGAAGTGTGCCGGTCCAAACAAGTTTTGTAGAGTGGTGACGTGAATCCATCCCTCCTAGTTAGATCTTAAACACCCACTTTATATACAAAATTATTAAATACATACACAACTTTACATGGTCTACGGGAATTGCGGCCTGGAAACTGCTTAAGGCAGCTGTTGTAATCTATATAAGTGTGCTGTGTATCAGAGTTTTCACTGGATGTAGCCACGAATCATAAATAGGTTATTTTTAAGGGTCCAGCAGCAATTCATTCGAGTTTGCTGGTTGTAGATATCTCGAACAATACCTATGCTTTTTTCTCTTAAGGCTATCAAATTTAACGCAGTCGACAGAATTACGTTACGAAAGGTTTTTTCGTTTGTAAGCCCAAAACATCTGATTGCCCCTATCGTTCAGTACAATAGGGTGTGTTCTCACGCAAGGAAATGTTTACAAAAGCCCACTAAGACCTTTATATCAAAGGGAATCACAAACAACAGTACCGCGGATTACACTAAATCGTCGTAAGTAATTCATTTCCATTTTATTATACAAAACCTTCTCTTTCTGTAGATTCTAAATTGATTTTAAACTCAAGCCTCTATTTCAAAATAAGTAGATGTATACTACTTTCAAATTGACAATTAAGATTATTTATTATTTTTTCAATTATTATTATTATTTTTTCAATATGGCGTGACGGATTAAAGAAGTCGTTTTAAACGTAACACATTCGTACTTAAATTAGTATTACTATCGGCTGGCGGTGAAGAATAATAGCATGAGGAAACCTGAACGCTTCAGAAATATTCTCGTTGTATTATTGTCTGGTGGAAAATAAATATATTTCGCATTGTATAATAAGTGTGCTGAAAAAAAAAAAACTCCAGCATGACTTGACGTGGCCTTCCCGCAAAAAGGTGCTTGGCCAATAGTGAAATAATTATGATTGCATTTTGATAATATTCTATTTTTAGTGCCCAACCACTTCTCCGAACTTACTTTTTGTTTTTGTTTTAAATTGAATATATAATGAACATGTTAAAACAAGTTTCATCAAAATCTGTGAAATAGATTTTAAATTAAATTCGTTCAAATATACATACTAATCCATATAAAGAGTTTTATATATTAGTATAGGTGAATAGTAGGCTCCCGTTCATTTAAAAGGCTCACAAAAAGTAAACAAACTAGATAACTAACTTCAATGAATTTAGTGAGTTCCATGGTGTATCTTCGAAGGTCCAATGCCACGGAAATTAAAACAAAGGGAAGATTTAGGTAATCCATTTCCAATAAAAAAATAATCATCGAAATCGGTGAAAAAACAAAGAAGTTATGCCTGAACAGACAATAAAAATACAATTCAATTGAGGACCTCCATCATTTTTTATTCAAAATGCCTTGACACGATGTTGCCCACTTCCCTGTAGGAATGCTCAGGCTTTTTGTAGGGTTTGAACCCACGTCGATTGACGCTGTGTCCATATGCGCTGCCAATGACTAATGCTCTTAAACTGAAAGTTAAGTTAGTCCAGGGAATTTCTGTTTTTATTTTTTATTTTACATTTTATTTTTTGTCTTAAATCAAATGTTACATCAACAGAAAAAGGCTTTAGGAAATATCAAATTTCTGTTAATAGGAGAGAATTATTTTTAAAAAACGTTCATAGTACCTTTTAACAATAATTTCTATTTATTGTATAATTCTACAACTTCATTTGTATCAATACAAATTGATTTCTTAGTATATTTCCACTAGTGTCCACTTTAAGTCCTGGATAAGCTGTCCGGGGAGACACTTCCATTAGTTGCGGCCGCAGACAATCCGCTTTTAAATCCTTCGAGATTTCCTCCATTGGGTATTTGTCGATTTGCAACTGCGTTATTTGTTCAAATGACTTTACATCCGTATCTTTCAATATATTTTTCAAGTAAATAACGTTCAATAAAATCTAAAGTCAAGTCGATTAGGTTTTTTGATGAGTAAAGGCCGATATTGTATTAAGTTTTCCTAATTTTTTACTTTAACACCATATCTGTTACACAATATCTATTATACACTAACATTTTGTATGCGTAATTTATAAATCTTGACGAGAGATGTCGAATGTAACTAAAAAGATCAACGAGTATATACGAGTCATATTTTATACAAATTAGAAATTATGTGACGCGGCGAAACGAACTCAAAATGGCGTCGCTTTCGATGCGTCACAGTCTTCACTCTATGTAACGAATTCTTGGATCGTATAACTCGAGTGCTGTAATGAAATTTTGTACTTAGACGATAGAGATGTAGCTGCAATACCAAACTGTATTCCCCGATTATGTTGTCATCTGTTTTTTGAGTATCCTCCCACTATGGATGCTAATTTTAAGACGTATAATAACAAAAATATGTTCCGTTACCGTACTCACTTTTAAGTAACTTTAGCGGAGGTGTGAGGAACAGAGAGTAAAGTTCCTCATCCGCCATAGAAAAGGGAGGATCCTCCGGCCAGACGGGTGCTAAGCCTGGCGGGCAGATGCCCCGACTGTTGTAGTCGGGTTCTTGTATATATACTCAACGATAGAGTTAATTTCTATAGCGCAATGTAGGATAGTAGGATGTGTCCTATGTGGCTCGATAGATGTCGCTATGTGTCGCTACGTATTTGTGTCGATGCGTTGATGCGTCAGTTGTGGCGAAAGATTTCGCTACATCACTCCCCTCCGAGACCGGAGGTCGATAGCAGGTTGAGTCGTCCATTGCTGATCGTCGTGATGCTTGCCGGGCCAGTGGAATGTTCCAGTGAGTCGGAACTAGATGTCGCATAGTTCACGGTGAATCGGAACTGTCTGCGGTGATTGGCTGCTGCGTCGACCAGGAGAGAAGTGCGTTTTCTGCTGCTTGCTGACCGGCCGAAGTGCAGTGTGCTGTACCAAGGTCGCTGAGAAGGCTGTGGGGCTGACCAGGAATGCGCGTCCGCTGCATGTGTATGGTCAGGATACCCGTAGTAGCCGTGGATGCTGGCTGGCTGTATTGACTTGGTGCTCGAAAGCTTGAGGAAGTGATGATGACGTAGCTTTGTGAAGAAGGTTGTGCTGACGTATCACGTTGGGGTCACCACTTTAGCGGAGGTGTGAGGAACAGAGAGTAAAGTGCCTCATCCGCCATAGAAAAGCCAGACGGGTGCTATGTCTGGCGGGCAGATGCCCCGACTGTTGTAGTCGGGTTCTTGTATATATACTCAACGATAGAGTTAATTTCTATAGCGCAATGTAGGATAGTAGGATGTGTCCTATGTGGCTCGATAGATGTCGCTATGTGTCGCTACGTATTTGTGTCGATGCGTTGATGCGTCAGTTGTGGCGAAAGATGTCGCTACATCACTCCCCTCCGAGACCGGAGGTCGATAGCAGGTTGAGTCGTCCATTGCTGATCGTCGTGATGCTTGCCAGGCCAGTGGAATGTTCCAGTGAGTCGGAACTAGATGTCGCATAGTTCACGGTGAGTCGGAACTGTCTGCGGTGATTGGCTGCTGCGTCGACCAGGAGAGAAGTGCGTTTTCTGCTGCTTGCTGACCGGCCGAAGTGCAGTGTGCTGTGCCAAGGTCGCTGAGAAGGCTGTGGGGCTGACCAGGAATGCGCGTCCGCTGCATGCGTATGGTCAGGATACCCGTAGTAGCCGTGGATGCTGGCTGGCTGTATTGACTCGCTGCTCGAAAGCTTGAGGAAGTGATGATGACGTAGCTTTGTGAAGAAGGTTGTGCTGACGTATCACGTTGGGGTCACCACTTTAGCGGAGGTGTGAGGAACAGAGAGTAAAGTTCCTCATCCGCCATAGAAAAGGGAGGATCCTCCGGCCAGACGGGTGTTATGTCTGGCGGGCAGCTGCCCCGACTGTTGTAGTCGGGTTCTTATATATATACTCAACGATAGATTTAATTTCTATAGCGCAATGTAGGATAGTAGGATGTGTCCTATGTGGCTCGATAGATGTCGCTATGTGTCGCTAGGTATTTGTGTCGATGCGTTGATGCGTCAGTTGTGGCGAGAGATGTCGCTACAGTAACCATCACTTATATTTCATTTTGTATTGCAGCCATTTTAAAAATCACTTACATGGTAAACCAAAGTAAAATAAAGCAACCTGTTCACGGAATTCAAGCACTTTGCTGATATTGTTCAGTCCTATTGGTGGATGGACAATTTATGAAAAAGTCCCTGACCAAACTAAACAAATTATACTTTCTCTAGGCCTCGTGGGAATCAAACTCATGATAGCAATACTACCAATCCATTAGAGAAAGTAAACTTCAAATGTTCGCTTGACAATCTGTGACCATATTTTCACCTCGAGCCGATACTTGGTTGAAATATAATGAAAGATTCATATTATTTTCACCTAAAACATATTATTTAGACTTTTTCTAATATCCACTTCTAGTTGAAAATCGTCGCCAAGAACCGATAGGTGTGCTTCGGCAGCTATATATTTATTAGCGTGATAAGATTCAGCCACAACGTCACTTAAGATTTGGTGATATTGTGGTCATAAAGCTAAACCCCATAAAAGGAAGAAAAAAAATAGTTTTATGACAGTAAGTCACAATGTACTCTTATTGTTAGGTTAAAAATGGTTAATAATAAATTTAGGTTATATCAGACGGATAATAAATGTTGGGTTATTTGTTGAAAGATGTTAAGACGACAAAACGGCTAATATATCCGACGATATCGCTGGATATAATTCTTCACATGTTCACCTTTGTTATCTAGAGGTAACGTGTATTTGATGCATGTTAGGTCGAACCAATGATAAGCGTCGCAGAAATATATATTTCAGAATAGCTTTAGAAGTACTTTAACACGATAAATAAAAATAAATACTAATAAACGAAAGAGCATTATTTCGGAGATGCTAAATTGTTGGTAAACCTTTCTTAATGTAACATGATTTTTAATAATATAATCTAAACGGAATTTATATTATAAACATAAATATAATATTAATTTTAGTGTATAAATGTTAACGCGCGATGACGTGCTAGCCGTTGTGAAAAAGAGACATTTTTGGTTAAAGGATATCAAATATTTTGTTTTGTCATTGTCACATTTTTCCCTTACAAGCAAATACATTTATCTCATTTTTATAGTTTTTTCTTCAAATATCTTGCAACTAAACAACATATTCAGCCAAACATATTATAATTCATTCATAATGCTCAGAAGCAGAGCAACAATAAGCCGCATCGGAGATTCCATTATATTCATTAACAATATGTTTACATTTTAATGTATCATTGGAATAATTGTTTAAGCTAGAGTTGTGTTGTTTTTACCAACTAGTGATTCTTAAGTATGTTATTAAACAATCGGAAATATATCTAGGATCTGTAAATCAGTTTATTGTTCAAACTATTCCCTAATACAGCGGTTTCTAATTCTTTAAAGCGACATGACATTGAACAAATCTCTTTTGTTTTATGAAAACCTCCATTGAATCATAAAAATAACGAAAGACGATCCAATAGCAAATGTAACTGATTTCTGGAAATCTCGTGACTTTTTACGAAACCTACTTTTGAAATTGCTGCTCCAGTATTTTTTTACTTTATAAGGGGACTCAGCAGTGGGAGGGGGGTATAAACGAAAAACCAAACTAGGCGGACCTGAACTTTATGTATTGACGTATATCTCAAAAAGATAATGATAGTAGAAAAAACGAAATTAATGATAAATTCCAGAGAGTAAAATAGTTAAAAACCTACGTAAAAAGCTTGACTACTTGTTGGACTGTGAACAGGCAGCTTTAAAGTGATTTTTCCTTTTGCACCCCCGCGCCACCGCTCCAGTTGTTCTACAAACTTCGCAATTAAGGGTAAAGTTCCACCGCGACGACAATGAAATGAATTAGTTTTTTAGTTCCGTTTCTGGAATTCAAATAAAGTTATTAACAAACTTTACGCTTGTACGGGATAAATGTTTTTGTACACGCCATTTTGTTCTTCAGAAAAATAGAACTTTCTAAAGTTAATAATAAAATTGTAAATAGGTACCTACTAGTTCATGTTAAGAAGACATTTAATAGATTAGGTAACGCTTTACGTTACTTGAGTATCGTTTGATGACATACAGAACAGAAGCTTTGAAATGAAGTTTGAATCATTAATTTTTATGAAGAATTAAAGAATATACGGTGTTGCCACAATAAATTTTTTGTGCGATTCGATTTTCGATTGATGTCTGCATGTTCAAAACCACGGCGTGAATCAACGAATTTTTCGGAATTTGAATGCTTGTGAAAAGTTCTTGTCGTAAAAATTATAGAAGGCTTACTCGTTGCTTAAAATCGCCAAGACGTGTTGGGCTAGCGTGATAATTATGCCCTTGTCTTCTTTCAAGGAGAGACCTCTTTGCCCAGAACAGAGGGGCACTTATAGGCTGGTATTATTAACTAAATTTTAGAAGTCGTCACCTCTCGCCTTCTCCGTTATTCTTGGCCTGTACATGTTATCTGATGATGTAAAACCGTTTTGCAGAGCTGGAGAAAAAAAAATCTGTTTTTCCTAGATATATTTATAGAACTTCTAAAGGAAATTATTAGTTGACGCGCCTTAAATTGGCTTCTCTTATCGTTATCCAGAAATCCTTACGAGACGTAGCCGCCGCGCCGCGCGCCATGTAGCTCGTCGGAACAGCCCTTGTTTTCCATAAACTAAAATTTTGCTTTACCTTATATACAACTTAAGAGATTTTTTGTTTGCACGTGTTAATTTATGGAATTACAAGCTATATTTGAAAACGGAATTGGATTTTTAGCCTATTTAATTACACGGTACGGCCTTAGCGAAGCAGTAGCTATAACCGTCAAGGAATGTGGAAAACTGTAGAAAGTACGGGAGTCGTGAAGTATGAACAACGATGGATGTAGACGTAAAACCGTGAGGCACGCCTAGTCTTTTTATATTCATTGTGCGTCTTCGTAAAGCAATCGATTCTTAGAGGTAGTCAGCAGATGTTCCTCGACAATACGCACATGAAAAAAAGGTCTGACGGCAGCGCGGCTTGCTCGAATAAATTGAACACGGGTAAAACCGTGGGGCACAGCTAGTAACAAAATAAAAGGAGGGTTGAAATAATAAGAAATGCTTCGAACTTAATAACTCATCGTTTAAAAAAGGCCATTGTTTGTTGCATTACGCAATAGGAGCGATAACCTTTGACTGTGAGAGTAAATAAAATGCTTTTTCGAATCTACGTCTACATACTCAATGTTTCCAGTAGATTCTAGACTTTTCCACATATTTCGAGAATAGCGATTTTTTTTTCTGTTTATGCAGATCTTAAAATCGTAATTTATATTTTTAACTTTCTTAACTAAATGTTATTAAATATATATAAAAAACCAAGAACTTATTAAACTGGATAAATTACTACAACATAACTTGTATTTTTTACATAAATTTAGATTTTACGATAAAACGGTTTATGGACGTACCGAAAACTTTGCATTTAAATGTATATTTTAAATTGTGTGAAAACTTTATGTCCACTTTTGTTTCAGAGCGAAGAAAAAATAGATAGGGGAGCGAAAAGTGTTTAAACTATTTGGCATAGGTTCAGGGTTGGAATTTTCCGTTTAGATTTCTCCAGGGATCGGATCGGTGCATCTCTACTGAACACGCAAGTCGCATCGTTATGTTATAGTGAAGAGACTTTGTCGATTACATTGTCGATAACTTTTGAAACTCTACAATCTAAAAATTATGAAGTTATAAGATTTTTCATATTGAAGTATTTGAATTTTGATGTGGCTGACATTTGTTATTTAGAACCGATTTTGCAATCAACAGATAAGTTTATTTGAGGAATAATTTTTACATTTTGACAGATTTTTTATACTTAATGTACAAAAATTAAACGTCAGTTAAAGTTATCTGATAATTGAAAAGTCGGCCCCTAATGAAACATTTTTTTTTTTAGATTTGTTTACGTTCAATGAAGTGTCTATTTTAGTAAAATATTGCGCTCTACCATGTAGGCTATCTCTGTTAGTTACTGGATGAACTACATTGTGATACGGAAGAGGCTGAGAAGGAATAACGAATATTATTTGTTGTAGCTAACCTTAGAAACTTTACTTATCTTAAGAAGTCTGTAAAAGCCATCTGAACTTGACAACTTCAAGCTGGCTAACCATTGAGTAGTTTAATCAATGTTGTAACATCACTATAAAGGCATAACCTAAATATCGTTATGGATATTGACACGAATCACATATGTTTTAAGAATTCAAATCAATTTAATATTAATTTGTTATTTAAATGTTTATTGCATTTTAATATGTATTAACTTTAAATTTAATTAAAGTTAACCTTCCAAGAACGTATTAGAAAAATGAAAGAATAGAAATGTATTATCGATATGGAATATGTGGGCGGATATCATCACTAAACCTGAATGTCTGCAGTGCGCCGAGGTATGTATTAGGCAGTACTACAGCATACAATGCTAACTGATCATTGTAAATGTGAATAAGACATTGTTTTGGACACGCCTGGGATCCAATCGGCAATTTCTACTAAATAGTACTAGCATCAGACAGTACTTATGTTCGTTTTCAAAGTTTATTTGAATCATTAAATATTTACTTCATATTGTTTGTAATATTTCAAGAACGGTTGGATCTCTCTGGAACTATCGATGGGAGGTATTTTTTCTGCAATCCAAGTTACGTGTTGTAGGAGGAGGGTGGTCCGGACAGGAAAATAATTTTGAAAATATTTAGCTTATTTCATAGAAAATAAAAATCTTTTTTTTTAAATGCAATTTTTTGATTTATAGAACAAACTTAAGTTATACTAATATAAATGTAACATGATAGAATTTGCACACCGATTAAAGCGACACACGGCATGAATCAGTAACACAATAATAATTTACAGTTTACTTACATATTTTAAAGGTAACTACTACTTATATTACAGTTAAATATATCTAAATCCTTACTGTGTTCATTCATTGTGTGTACATTATTGGAACAGTATTTTATATTTAAAAGTGTTTGCTTTCATCTGCTGCTGTTTTCAGCGAGAATTGGCTTAATAATTCACTGGCGTCCCATTTAGCATTCACTATGTTATGAAGGACAGACTAACCGTTGATCTTACGTCTAGAACAATGTGTTTATATTAAAATTATTTAATCTATCTCCATAGGAAGATAACTTGTATTTCACACCAAATTTGGAAGCCAAATGGCGTAAGAAACTTTTATAAACAGCTTCAATTCTGTCTGTATGGTTATGATAATACGGGGACAATACTATTGAACAATATTTTAAAATACTTCTAACTAACCTTGTATATAATGAGTTTAAGCTGGCTGGTTTCTTAAAAGGTTTTTTTATCCTAAAGAGGAATCCCATCATTGTATTTGCTTTCGAAATCACGTAATCATAATGTTGTGTGAACGTTAGTTTAGAATCAAGCCAGATACCTAGATCTTTGACTTTATATTGAAGTTGCACTAATGTTATTTACTTTATAGGAGAAAATATCAAGAAAACGTTTTCGATAAAAGTGCAGACGAGCAATTTTTTTAATATTTAAGGTCATATTATTTTTAATACACCATAAGTATAGGCGATCAATATCATCCGGAAGCTCTATACAATCATTGATTGAGTTAATTTCATGATATATTTTTAAATCATCAGCATATGCCAGAAATTTAGATTTGATAGAGATAATAAGGTCGTTCATGAACAAAATAAATAAAACTGGTCCTAGATTTGATCCTTGTGGTATTCCTGATGTAGATACAAATGGGATGGATTCATAGCCATAAACGGCAAAAAGAAGTGTTCTATTTGAGAGATAACATTTCATCCTACGCAGTAACGAGCCATGCAATCCAAGGTGATGATTAACTTCAGGATTTGTCCTGAATAGTATGTTTTCTATAGTATATTATGATCAACTTTATCAAAAGCTTTAACAAAATCGGTATATACTGAGTCTACTTGCGTACTTAAATTGATCGCATTGCTTAGGTGATTAATGTAGGTTAACAGAATAAGAACTAAACCTAAGAAGGTACTTATGAACTTCAAAAAAACTACTATCGATTCCTATATTAAAATTTTAACAGTAATACCTCGTTTATATGGTCTTCCAACTTATTGTCCAGCAATTCGGTAATGTTCATATTTGTACTAAGTATAAAGGATGTTTAAAAGGAAGGATTAGTTCTAGTATTAAAATTGTGACATCCGGATACAAGTTCCAATGTACTTTTTATGAACATACAATAATTTCCTGAAACTTGTTCGTAAGTGATTCGTGAGGTTCCATATATTACATACTTCTCAAATTTCCCGGTTCTGTACCTCAGCTGCTGTCATCCACAGTAAAATACTGTAAAACAATGAAGAGATGAAAGTAAGCAAATCAAGCTAAACTATGCAGTAGCAACATTTGTTAACTAGCGAATGTTACGTACTGCGAATGCAGCAGAGTTTTATCATCCTGCTAAAGTTTTAATGTGCGGATCCCATAATAATTTTAAATCAAGTCTCAACCCAGGAATTCATTACGATATATTGGAACTATATAATTAGGGATGTTTGTAGGAATTATGTCTAGTTACGTATAGTTATAAAATTAATGTCAATTAAATATATATATATCAGAGAAATCTTTTTAATTTTTAACGATAGCCGTACTAATTCGAGTTAAATTTTCATGCCTTTTAAATGCTTTTCTCGATCCCCTGACATGATAATACGCGTAAAACTGGATAATATTAGATTTATCAACCCCTCGACGAATGCACCCTATGTTATAAATCGAATGCAACGCCTAACAAATGCATAAACTCGCCCCCGCATGGCATAGCCTCCCTACGGAAATGTCCGGTGAGTAGGTATACTAAAGTTCCCCCTTCCTAAGACAACGGGGAAATTTGGTAAGATGTACTTATTTACTAGCTGTGCCCGCGGCTGCGCTCACGTGGACTACAGAATGCTGTCTATCGGCCACACGCGCGAATCGTGCTACCCCCGCTCTCGGTTATTTTAAAGACAAAAATGCTCATTATGGGTGATCCTTAGGAGATATATAACTACATTAATTTGATATATCTCTTATGGTTTACTCGGCATAAGCCATTTTAGCGCTCCAAACCAGTCGTTTTTCCGAATTGATTTTATTTGTGCGGAACCCAAATTATTTTTCTACAATAAAAGTAGCCTAAGTAACTCCTTATAACACCAAATATCTACCACTGAAATTCCCGCTAAAATTGGTGCAACCGTTTCACAGATTACCCGGAACAAACAGATAAACAAAAAAATTAAAAATTAGCGTTTTGTTATAAATTTCGTATATACTTTCAGATTCGTAAGTAAAAACCTCTTGACACTACAAACAGACACGCCAATTTTTAAACTTGTATAGATAATTAAAAAGGATGCTGCTACAGAGAATAAACTGAACTTCTATAAAACGTAAAATAATAGCCTTTGCACTCCGATTAAAGCAAACGCACAACATTATCTTATTAAATTTATATCAATCAAAAACACAATAATAATTTAGAATTTAATTATATCTTCAGATAGCTACTAAAATATCAGTTAAAGATATCCAGGCCTTTAGTGCATTTGTTAAAACTGGGTTATTATAAGCAACGTTATTGGACCAATATGGTACGGAAAAATGAGTTTGCGTTCGTCTACTGCGTATCTAGTATTAATTGGATAAATAATTCAAGGGAATATTAAGCAAATTATAATGTATAATAAATCTTTACTTTAAAACGAAATTATTTAAACTTCCACTTTTTAACTGTTATGGTCTGAAAAGAGTGATTGGACAAGATAAATAGAAATATAGATTTCAACAGTATAAACCTATATTCCTTTAAATAGGAATATTCGTCGCCTATACAAAAGCATAAGTTTTTAAAACATAGTAAGTAATCCAAAAACAACGCACATAGAGATCTACATTCCATCTTCAGTCGTAGCTGTCATGCCGGCTTGCGCAAATGTCTCATCGCGTTATGTTTGAAGAACTCCATGTTGTAGGAAAAAGGGAACACACTACCCGGGAAACAATTCCACAGCTTCACAGTACGGCAAAGATAATGATATTTTTAACGTTCCGTACCTCAAAAGCAAAAAAGGAACACTTACAATATCACTCCGTTGTCAAGACCATTTTTCTCAGGAGCGCATGGAGGTATCAAGTTGAAATTAATATCAAATACTCAAATATCAATTAATCCCTAGAAAGAAACTTCTAAGTCAACGCAATCAAAAGATAAGGATGTTTATGCCGCATATTTTAACACTCCCAAAGGGAATAAAAACCTATAGAGTACATCCAGTTGACATAGACTCATGAAATTTGGCAAGAAGCATTGTCTTATAACACAAGTAACGGAAAAAATCTGAAATCCGTAAATTTGCAATTACAAACATTTTTGCTGTTGGTAAACTGACCGCAGCATACGTCGATGTATGGAGACAACAGTTTTCCAACAGCAAAGTTAAGTTTGTCCCTCAAAATAGTTTATCTTTTCGCTAGAATTGTTCGATGCTTTCTTCAGTAATGCTACCTAATTATTTTGGTGAATGTGGCTTTAGAATTACGGAACCCTTTGCGTGCGAGTCGGACTTGCACTTGGCCGGTAGTTTTTCCACGATACCGCCGGTTCGTTAGAAGATAATAATTTATAGGACTGTACGAACTAAAAAGTGCAATAAAGTATGTTTTCATTCATTCAAGATTTTCAATACATTTTATGTAGAGTCCAAGCATGCTGAAATAGTAGGTATAATACTAGTTAAAATAGGAAATGTTAAAAAGCCATTAGCTACTGAAGAGGCTTGCAAGTCAGAATAATACCCTCTTTGACAATGCAACCCTTTGATTTTCCATTCTGTTTTCACGGTGTCGAATTAATACTTAATATTGGCATCTCTTTTAGACGTCCTGGACGGACAGATTTTGCATTTGATAACTATATATATACAATTGTAATATATAAAAAAAAAAAAAAAAACAAATTATAAAAAATCTTAAGAATGTCATGCATTAACAAGTTTACAGTAAGTTAAAAATTACTTTCGTTTTTTCCTTGAATTTTATGAAAGAAGAAAGATTTCATTTTTGTTTGTAATGGATATACTCCAAAACTACTGGACTGATTTAAAAAATTCTTTCACTAATATAAGGCTAAAGTATCAGCGAGTAACATAGGCTATATTATAATTTGAAAAATAAATTTATTACTCATAAAAATGTGAATAGTTTTACACAAAATATAAACAATTGTCTACACGGGTGCGTTGGTGACGTTTATCATATAAAATTAACATGGGTGAAATCGTGGGGCACAGCTAGTTTAATATAACTTAAGCAGTTTACCGAAATAAACATAATATTTCTTTGAAGTTGAGTTCCTTTTTAATTCCAAATCGTATATTTTGATGACGTACTTTTGAATACACTAACTGGTCCTGCAGACGTTTTCCTGCCCTTTTCAGCAGTCAACAACTCGAACACGGCGCCATCTATCGCGTTCAGGGATGGCATGAAAACACCATGAAAAATCACTAAGCATATACGCAGCTGAGTGCCTTAAGCGCTCGCTCCCAAGTCACTGTGAAACTGTAAAAGCCGTCTGAGGCTTCAGTGCCCTTATGGATATATAGTCAGTCAGAAAAAATCACTTAGATCTACTAACAGTAATGGTGATTAGTCAAATAGTTTTGTAGCCTGTCAATCTGCGTAAAATATACTGAATATTATAAAGTACAAGAATGTATTTGTTTTAACGCTCTAATCCGGGAAAATAACTTAAATAACATTCAGATTTGAAAAACTTTTTTTACTTTTATAACTGACTTCAACAAAGATGGAAGGTTACTTAAACATAACTTCTTTGTTTATGAACCGATTTGGATGATTCTTTTTTTATTTAATAGGGAACACCTCAAGGGTGGGAACCCCCTTTTAATTGTATTGGCATTATAGCCTATTTATTGAGGAAAGGCAATATAACTTCACGCTACGACCTTAATAAGTGGTACAATAACCATCAATATCAAGCAATTTGCCAAGCTACTAAGGGGTGTGAGAACAACAAAAGGCTACACGCGGGTGCCTCACGCTCGCGGTGGTACTCTGAAAAGTTGCTCGAATAAATTTATGACGAGTGAAACCGTGGGGCACAACTAGTTTCATACATATAGCCACATCCATATTTATTAATATAGATAATTACATTGCGCCTACGTTTGAGTAAGTACTTACGTAGTTTCCGACGTTGAATAAACCCTCTGCCCTTTCTAATCTATGTTCGCCGTGATTTACCATGTGAATAAAAATGATTTAACATTTAATTATGCCCGCGGTACGTGATTTACGCGTTGCTCGCATTAACGCTCGCCGCGCCTGACATACTGCTATCATGAACGTTAAACTTTATTTACAACTTGTTGGCCGTATTGTTTTCTTCTTCTGTTTTTAATCCTCGCCACACATTCTTACTATTTATTACTGCTAGGTACGAACTGAATCACTTCAATTTCACGAGTTACGTGTCCTTATATGAAAACTTGTTACTGGCTGTAAACAATGCTTAATCATGAGGTTCAAGACAATAATGATCCCTGCAAAAAAATGTTATAAAAGTTGAAGAGTATTATATCTGCCAACCTTAGTAGAGTCATAGCGTGAGGATAGTTCAAAGGATTTGGAAATATATATATATATATCTGAAGTACCAAAGTAATTTTCAAACAAGGAAATTGTAAAATAATCTCATTCGTAAAGTGAAGGGGCAATAATGTCCAAGTAAATTGAATTTTGATTCATTTAATTCATCATTTACAATCTCTTGCTTCGAAATCCGGCGGCATGTTGAATACAATTCGAAGATCCCTATGAAAATTTGGCGACAAATTTGAAATTCAAATATCAGCTTTTCCGCTTAAATTATACCGCTGTGATAAGAGTCCTTTGAATATTAAATGCCCGGTTTTTGCCTTTAAACGTAGACAAACGTGACAAGGTTTTGCCTATCTGTATGCTGGGAGGAATTAACGAATGTCTTTTTATTTCATTAAAGGATAATTTTTGGTTTTATTGGACAATATAGTTTCACGTAATAAGTAGAGGGTGCTAGAATAAAATGAAAATATAATTGTCAACGCTAGCAGAGCTCGCGTGACGGTGGCAGACAACCAGTTGTCGTGAAATAATTATTCAGACTGCAACAAAGGAATCATACGAGAAAGTATTGGTGTAAAATCTAAGAGGTTTAACGACAAAAGAAAATTGGCATTCTATTATTTCCTAAGTGTCACACCCAATTATTAACATCTGTTTGACTTACTCGGAATTGGTAACAAACAAAGATCTGCCTATCAATCTCCACCGTTTACCAAAATTGTTTTATATTTTTGAAGAAAATGGATAAGGTGAAACAGGTCAATGACTTTTGAACAGAATTGGCATACCTTTCAAATTTACTTATTGTTCTGTAAGTTCCTACTAATTTGAATAATACCGTATTTATCCATTATGACAGGGTTGTTTTATGGTTTAAAAAAAATTAAATTACATAAAGGAAGAAATATTTAATCTAACAGGAATGCTCGATCAAAAGTTAACATTCTGAAACAACTGTAAGTGTCACAACTGCATTTTAAAATAAGTTAATACCATTATTAATTTATGGTTTTTAAATTAAATGTTTACAATACTTAATTACGATAACACTCTGTGTCTATGATAAATCAAATGAATATACATAACGCCATGGCGCTATAGGAAGTTTAATGTTCGTAGGGGGATTTTTTATACTTTCTTGTGATTTATAAGGGGAGTGCGACATTGTTGACGCTTGAGATTATGTTTTCATTTATTATTATTTAATTATATTTATACTACATATTATGCTCAGTGACATCGCTTTTTTCTATTGTGTAAGTACAAAGTAACAAATCATAGGTACTGTTAAAGGAGTAACTTAACTATTTAAAAGTAGATTGAAATTTTATACCTAACGTTTAACTTTAAAAAAGGAACGTGTCCCTCTGTTGAAAAGGATATCTTCCTTGAGGAATCGATACTTTTGAAAAGTATATAAATAGCAGTATATCGATATTCTTTTTAATCGATACCATGTCACTATACCCTTTTTTTGTTATTTTAGTTGCTGTATAGTTTTCCTACAAATTCACTACATACACTAAATAAATCATTGTAAAAAGTTTTTTTAATGAAAATTGCGAAATTTTGTTTAATATTTTGATGAAGCTTCTTTCACACATTCTGCTTTTTCAGAACTCATGGATTTAATGGTGTAAAGTGCCTCGAATAACATCTTTAATACTTTAATCAGCTTCACCACTACCTAACACATTTTCGAATCAAAACAAGGAAATTGCGAACAGGGTGGTGATAAATCACTTAAAGCAACTGGATCATAAGCCATTTCAATGCCTCGATTTGACATCATAACCAGTCGGTTTATATTTTTACAATCACACGGCTAGCCTCCTAGGTAGGTCTGCTATCCGATCACGGATTTGTCCTTATTTGAAAGGCGTGCGGAGAGAGTCCAAACGGAATTTTTAAAATTTGTCCGGTGAAAATCGCATCAATTGATTAGGAAACATTTTATATTATTATATTTCTCATTGTGAATACTTTTCTACCATGTTTGTGTATTTGCCATAGATTTAAGTTTATTATTATATTTTAATGTAACATTTCATGCCCAGCGACATCATCAACAAATTAACAGCTACCTATTCATTATCATTCATCAACATCATCAGTCTTTCCACGGGCCACAGTCGCAGATGATAATTGTGTCAAATCGCAAACGTCTTCCCGACTGTGCCACAGCATTTACTACTTGTCATTGCTTCGTATTATTTTAAACTCAACATCTTGAACAACAAATAAACAGGTAAAAAAACGGTTCAAAGTTAAAAAAAGATTAGGAAACAAATTGTAATAAGAAAAAATAGGCTCGCTTAATTAAATGACCATAATTTGTTAATTACGTTATGATTTAAATTTTATGTAGCTTTACTAAGTCTACTTGAACAAACTTTATGTGTAATTTGTTGGCAAAAAGAAGAGCTTTACTAATACTTTTCTAAATAGATTACATCAAAAAAAGCAGTGTAAGTATATTATCATACTATGGGTATATATTACTATATTGTACTATGGGTCGACGTTGTCAAACATTTGAAAGTAAAGCGAAAGCAAAAACAATACAAAGACAGAAAATAAACATGATTATTTTAGTTTTGAATAAATACCTAATTCATGCGAATATTTGGGGATTTTAAAACTATTGTCCGGCGTAAACAATTTTATGGCATCCCTGCTCCCACGATGTGTGTAAAAGAAAGCTATTTAATATACGTCTGTAAATCTCTAGCGTCTTTTTGTTACCGGATTCAACCGATCGCGGCTAAAAACCGCAGTGCGTTCTAAACTTAACACGACGCTAGGTAAGTATCTTAAAACGTTATACAAACAATCAAATGCGTTTAACCTCAAATACAATATCAGGTTAATCTAACTAAGAGTGGGCAGTAAAAATCAACACTATCAACCAATATTGGCTTTACAAATCAGGTCTGTTACTTTGTAACTTGTTATTTAATTTATGGGTTATGTTGTGTTTTAGTTATGCCATTTTCTACATTGAATTAAAATGTACTAGAGGTGACACTATAATATATGTATAACAGAAAAGAAAGTTTTTTTAAATATTATATCCTAGAGATCGAAAATTATCGGCGGTTGCCGCTGTCAGGGATTCGAAATAAATCGATCGAAGCGGAGTCCGTATACGCTACTGCAACTGAACCATGATTGCTTGAAAATGAACTCCCCGCACGCCCGCGCCCTATGCGTTGTGATTTGTATTTGCATTTTGCAATAAGTATCAGTGAAGCCGTTTTTGAGTTTAATCCGAACATACAAACAAGCAGACAGGAGGGAAAATTAAATTAATAAACAATATTTTTTACCAGATTTGTATTTTTAAGCTTTAAATTATTATACCAATATGGTTAAATAATTAACATTCAATTTTAAATATATCGTCAACTCGCGAATTGTCTGTTATTTTTAACATACAGAACAGCGCTTCCAGTGTACATAGAATTTCTTGGCTCCTGGCAATCGTGGGTGCGTTGATTGATATACACTGCGGCCAGTTTAAACCACATTTGGATATATATATACGGAAGCTGTAACTTGTCTATCGCAGTTCTGTTGAGAGGCACTTAAACTTAACTGTTCGTACGTCTGTTCAAAGGCTTAAATCTATATGCACGAGTTTGTTATTTGAGAATTTAAATAAATCTAAAAGCAACTATCCAGTCAGCTTACGTTCGCGGGTGTAATGCATTTTTACGAAGCTATTTAATTGAAAATACTTTTTTCCCTTTTTGAATTATTTATAGGATAAGCGTTTGGCCCATGATGCAGATAGAATGTACCTAGCCTATATAAGTGCTTGACGACAGATTAGCAACTTAAGGGTTAAGGGTTTTTATCAGGATATTTTTCTTCACCCAGAGGGATTCGAACACACCTCGATCGAAGGAATGTTCGTACACAAAACTATCGGCCACTACCGAGATATCGACCACCCTTTACCAGCCGTAGCTGTCCAATCGGCTTGCATAAATGCCTCCTCATGTTTTGCTTGATTTATTTGACGTCATAGGAAAGAAAGAATACAGCTTCGTGGTAAGACAAAGGCATATGGCGATATTGAGGCATCATCGCTTAAAGTATAAGAATATATACAGGACAAACAAATGTTATATGTTAAAGTTGAAACTTGAATGTAGGATGTTGACCCAACAACATTGTACTACAGTGCAGACTAGAGAGTCGCACGTGACAACTTTGTTGTCTGCTGTCGCTTATTGCAATTGTTTAAGGCGCAGCTCAGTTTAGCTTAGTGAAATATTAACACATGTAAAGTCACACAAGGATCCCACGGTTGAGATATCTTTGAATGTCCAGTAATTACCTACCAAAACAATATATATTATTGTTTTACTGATGTTAATATTCTTCTGGCGCGTTTAGTAGATATAGGGTAAAATTAAGAGCTGCGCGCGCATTATGTGGTGACGGAAGTTACACGTAGCTAACGGTCGCCCCAATGGACCAAATTTTACTTTGGCAACTTTAATTCTATAACATGTATTTATCACACTTGACATTGGCGAAATTGCCAACATATGCAGATAGCCAGAATAAAAGAAATTCATTGATAATTAACTGCATTATGTTGTTCAGGAAGCCAAAATAATAAAAAAATTGTGTTGTTGACATGGATTATCATTTTCTTTTTAATTTCTTGTTGACAATTTTGCGAATGTCAAGTATGACAAATAAACATTATAGAATTTATTTGCCAAATGTTCGGTGTACTGTTGATAATAAAAATACACAAGAACCCATAAAAATATGCATTGACACAACATAAAACAGTCACAAATTTACCATATTACTTGTTATGGGAAATGCAGGGATAATATAAAACTACATACGTTAAATATATAAATAAAAAGTATAACTACAATCTTTAAAGACACGAACAAAGGACACATTACAATTTTATGTTATTATGATAAATAAAGACACTAAATATTTTAATAAAACTAGAATACACATATGTAAGTAAATAATATATAGGATTATATTTGTTTTGTTGCGCTTAAGAAGTATAACTTTATATACGTAAGTATATACACACAATTTTTTGTTTCAACAGAAATGTCCATTTTATTATATTTCAGTGTTTTACGATAACCTTTCGGATACAGTATTATATGTAAGAGAAAAGCGCATATTTTTAAATATTTTCCATAACAGTCCATTTTTCATGTCCGGATAAGATAACGGTCGTGGGGTTTGTGAACGTGATTAGCCCCGCGTAAGCCCGTGTCTGACACATTAGTAACGGATAAAATTTCACCATTATGAAAATTTATCATAGCCCTGTAATTAATGTGTAGCACCTGTGTAAAAAGATAACATTTTTTTATTATAATATATAATGTATTATAGATATAAAACTAACAGTTTATTGCTTTACGCTTTACATAATGACTACACAAAATGTCACATGCCATAGAGTCAGTTAAAATTCTTCTAATGTGTAATCTTACATATTATTAAATACTATTTTTATTATTCTTTATAAGTTAAGCGTTTGTCCAACCTCAATCTCATCTGATATTAAGTGACGATGAGGCTCAAATTTAGCACAAGCACAAGCTAAACCTAGAGGGTCTGGCTCTCAAGTGCAGCAGCCGGAACACACCTATGGGTGCTTGGCGACAGATATTCAATACGAAAGTGGTAGCTAGCCATGCGGGCATAAGAAAACCCTATGGTTTCATCACGATGTTTTCCTTCAACGGTCGCTCAAGTTTATTGCAGGGATTCGAATTCACGTCGATCGACGCGAAGTCCGTGCATGCTACCACTGAACCGTCATCGCTTCTTTGTGTTTAATTAATAACGACAAGAGACACGGCGAAGCGTCACCGATTTATGGTAGATATTCCACCATTGCGCACAAACCGTTTTGCTAGCACATTTATAATGCGCACCGCTAAAGAGTGGAACACTTTGTCGGATTTTTTATTTCCTGATAATTATAACCTGGGTATCTTCAAGTCTCGAGTGAATAGGTACCTTCTAGGCAAGCGTCATCCATCGTAGACCACATCATCACTTACGATCAAGCGAGATAGTGGTCAAATGCAAGCCTATCCACAGTAAAAAAAAATGAAGTTGGTTGGGCGTGTAGATAATAAACTGCTAAAACTTATGCGTTCTTGGAGCATTATAGTTAACTATTAATTGCAGAAACTCCCCGGACGTTTTCAAACTAGGACAAATCCGGGTGAGCCCGAAAAAAAAACATGCAAATACAACTCCAAATGGTTATTGTACGACATATATAAATAAACACACAAGAAATGAATACATCACAGCTTCCTCTTAACCTTAGTCGATTAGAATAAATGGGAGTTAGTCCATTGTGTCACAAATATGGTGTAATAACGCTCGAATGCTCACACGTCTGGAATACGACCTAGATAAACCCATACGTGTACCTTTAGCGTATCCTGTGAAAACTAATCAACTTGTTGCATATTCTATTTGGGTGCCGTCTGCTATGTTGATTTTGTTATTATATATTTACGTGTCTTGGTTAGTTAAGAGGAAATCTAGACTTGGTATAATTTGAACCCCTGATGCAAACATATTGATGTTATTACTTTAACATTTATATCTATTTGTGTTATCGTAGCACTCAAATGGGTTGACCAATTTTGATTTAGTTTTTTTTTTTTTTGTTTAAAAGGGTTCTTGTTTGCTATGATTTAAAAAAATTCAACCGTTTCAACAACAACAAAAACTTCCACAAATCTGATTAGTTCGAATTTTGATATCGTACTATTTCATTGATATTATTGCAAAAAACAACTTTGTACTTTGATCTCATGCAGCGTCGTCTGAAATCCGCAGGGTCAACTTCTCACCAAGTTACAGAAGGTCTCAATTATTTTTAAATAACTTACTTGTACTCGCTACTTCTTTCACGTATGCTTTTGATACTCCAAGAGCGAAACTGCGCGTAAACTATACTAATATAATAAAGCGAACAAGATTATTTGTTTGTTTAAACACGCTAATCTCTGGAACTAGATGTCGGCATCGAAAAAACTTTTTAAATGTGACAACCAGACTCACGAGGAATAGCATAGGCTATCTAACATTAGGCTAAAACTCTCCGCTAGCCTTAAATATTGATTTTTGTTAGTCAAGTCGGAAATCGAGGATCTCCTGAAATGCTTTATCCGCGTGCGCTGGCGTAATTGTTAATGATACGGAAACACAATGTTCCAAAAAAATGTTGGTCCTTAGTATATCTAAAAAAAATTCAGCGATATCTATATAATTTATCTCTTATACATAAACCACAATAAGGTCTTTTGTGACAAAGATTTGTTGAAAATTAAAAAGTGATATACCTATAAGTATTATTTTTAGACATGGCATATTAATCCTTACGAACAAAAGTCACTTCATCATAAAGAAAATGTTATGAAGATAAATTTTGGTCTTTGTAGCATGTTATTTGGATATACAGTTTAGGAGATAGTAAAAAATTAAAATAATTTGTACTTGCGGGAAGTAACAATTATGTTAGACTAGATGGGTGCATTGGAGGCGGTATGGTGTTGTTGGATGTCTGGAATAAGAATGGCCTCTCTTTTACTTTAATTAACTGTGTTTCTTTTTGTTACTTCATAGCGTCCATAGAAAATTGTTATGATATTCTTAGAACTTTCCGCGTGTACATTCCTGAAAATTTATATTAAGTATTCTGTATTTTCCTTTGCTGAAAATACTCGCACGTCACCTTATGTACGTACGTTGATGGTATTATTTAAGTAACCTCCAAGTGGCTGAAACTGTTCAAAGTTTCAATTTTCAACTGAATTTGATGAACTTTACGCAACCGTATAGACAACGAATATACATAGCTACATTAATTTTGTAGATATAAAAACATGCATTTATGACAAGATATCATTTTAGTTTTTTTGGTCAATCAATCTTTAACTGGGTGAAAATTGGAAAGAAGTATCCAAGTAAGAAATCCTTTCTTAAGAGGTGCCTACATAAAACGAATATATTCCATACATAATTACTAAATTCTAAACATCTCTCGACCAATAAGAGAAGAGACATTAAACAAACAAACAAAGAAATAATCCACAACCCCCATAACAAAAGGGACGAAACTGAATTCGAAACACATTTCCTAATTTAAATATTTCACACTTGGACGCAAATAATTTACAAACAGGGTCCACCACTACAAAAGGTGTCATTTTGTACAAAATTCGAGACCTAAAAATGGACATTTTGGGGCCACTAAAAATCCTTATCCTAATAGGTAATAAGCGTACGCAACCTTTTATTGTGTTTATTTAGCGTTTAGCCTCTCACCTAATGTTAAGTGACGATGTGACCAAAGATGTGCTAATATTCTAAGCCTAGTGGGGGGCTGGCTTTCAAGTGCAGCTGCCGGAACACATCATACCAAGCCCGGTGAAGCTGTAAAAGTAGCCATGGGCGTTATCAGCTTTTTTTGGTAACGGCTATCTAGCCGATATTTGGTTTCAATACCGGTATTGATAACCGTTGCTAAATATCGATACCAAAGCGAATTTTCAACTATCTAATACGCGCATCGTTTTCGTTTGTAATCGATAATGTAAATATGCTACCTGCCGTATCGATAAGGTCAGTCTAACTAAACTACTAAAGTACCTACTCGTATTACTCGATCTTCTTCTTCTTGTTATGGCGCCGCAAAAGCACTTGCCAGTGTCAATGTTTTTGAACCTTAATAAAATATTCTAACGGAAAAAATGAGGTTTTCAGTGTCAATGTTTTTAAGCCTTCGTAAAACTTTCCAGCGTCAATGTTTTCAAACTTTCGTAGTAATATGTATTTTATACAAAGTGGCGTCTAACAAGATGGTGGCTGCCTTGTTAGAACGATCTAGGTTCTAGGAAGTTTTTGTGAGATCTCAAAATGCATGCTTTCCGCTTTATATCTATAATCCACTTCACTTATGCACAATAACCAAGGTATATCACGCAAAATGCCACCAATATTACATAACATAGGGTCAAAACCCCCTAAGTTAATGAATTAAAAATAAAATACACAACATTTCACTTTAAAATCCCTCCAAAAAAATCCTACTCGATGTTATTCGACGTGTAAGTGCACAGATAATAATGATTCCCCTTCTCTTTAACGATTTCCCTTCATGTTTTTTTATACTTAGGACTAGCACAATTTTTTACAATAGATAAAAATCGTGGCGCATTTAAAAATCGCCACTGAAACAAATCTACCGAATCTAACAAAATATTTACAATTTTTACTTTTTTATTTTGCATATTCTGTTTCATCACTCAAACAAAACAAACAACACAACACGCAGTGACGCCACCTAACAAAAACTAAAACAATTCTACGTGTGATGAATATCGCAAACTTCGTAAAGTAATCACGTCCTTATATCTATCGCTACAAAAATTAACAATATAACCTTTCATAGGTCAAACTATAATGAACGGTTTTCGTCAAAATACGCTAACAACCAGAAATAAGTGACCATTATAGTGTGATCTTCCAAACCTTATTACAGTTATGCCTTAGAATTATAGAAATTAGGTCGTCTTTGGTTTATATTAATATTAGTAAAATTTTACTGGTTATTGAACCGCTAGCCAATATTCGCTTCTTCTTTGGTTACCAACATAGCGAAACGAGAAACGTTGATAAAACCAGCTATTGTGATAATGTAAGTTTGTTGACAGCGTCGCGTCATTTTCAGCTGTTAGTACTTAGATATCTGATAGCCGTTGTTAGCTATATCATTACCGATACGATACGTTAGAGGCATGTCAACCATTTTCAGTTATGTTTGGCTATAGCGGACACATGCTTATGTAAAAGCCATCTGAGGCTTAAGTGTTTGGGTCCTTAGGGCTAACAGTGAAAAAATAAGACTTAAAACTTGACTTGAGATAAGCCACTTGAAAAATAGGATGGTTGTTTGTTGCCCTAGTAGGAATGTTTACGGTTGTTTTAAATACTAAGGTAATCTATAGGTTTTTGGTAAGATTTTAGTGTAGATAAATACTGTTATATTTCACGGAAATAACTTATTCGTACTCAATAAAACAAAAGTGAAACTAACTCACTATTCAGTTGTTCACTACACTGTGGTCGGACTTACGGTCGCTCTTGTTTACACTACTCTGCGGTCCACTTGCAGACGGCATTCTTTTATCGCTTGTTGTTTTCACTTTATTGTCCAAAATAAAACTGCTTTGTCTTTTCGTACATACGAATACACACTCGATGTTCTGGGTAATTCTAGACGTTTCTTGATGTTTCAAGTATAATGATTGTTTTCTATTTTTACTCAGGTCTTAACAGTATATTAAGCATACGGGGATCAGGCCGTCAAAGTGTGAAGTTTTTTTAAAATTGTTTCGATTTAATATTCGCTTTTGAATTTTTATAATATCTACCTGTTTATTAAATCTGTTATGAAACGTAGAGCATAAAAACGTTTATTTAGTAGCCCCAGAGTAAAGCGAACCCGCAGTTAATTAGCGCAAGGTAATGACTCCATTGCCACGGCGGCAGAAGCGTACTGCTCCAACGTCAGCTGGTAGCCCGTAGTGCCCGTACCGAGGCGACGCTGCAATTTCCACCGACCGTTCGTACGAATGTTCTCCCTTGCTTTAATTATCATCCCTGACTGAATATTTAATTCTAGCTTCACCTAGGAACTTCGCTCGCGCTGCAAAACTTTGAAATATACCTTATGCAGATGTCAGCTGCATTAAAATTGAATTTACATAATTATTTCGTCTATAACCTTTATTTTTCACACAACAAATGAAAGTCCATGAAGAGTTTCTATAATTTGCAAATAGATAAGCAATCCAGCTCATGTTAAGTTTTCACTGAAACCCATATTATCCACAAACAGGATTCCTTCCATGATCATATCCGAAACCTGCGAAACACTAAAAGCGGCCTAAAAATTTTGAAACTTCATGTTCGTTTTTTTGTTTTGTGATTGGATCAAAACCAATGACAATTAACTTTACAGGTCTTTTGACTCAATATTTGTGAATTGTAACTAGTTAATTCACTATGAAATATATTTTAAATTTACAATGATAATATTTGTTAAGTAAAAAAGGGTTTACTAATTAGAGATAAGATTGTAAAACTCAAATATGTAGGTTTTTGTCTGTATTTGCTTAGTGTATAGTTATATTTTATTATAATGAAAGTTACAGTGCTATTCGTATTGGATGTCGTAATAATCTATCTATCAGAACACTTGCCGTCTCTTTCAAAGAAAGCTCAGCTCATTGTAAGATTTCAATCGACAACGCGCAACGGGGCGTCCCGCGTCCCGCGTCCTGCGTCCCGCGTCCCTGTGAATGATCTTGATCAACTCGGAAAGATTTATTATTCGTTCAGATATATAATATACTCGTGTTATATGTTGGGGATATCGCTAAAGTTTTTAACAAAGGTCCAATTAAAACTTGTCTTACCCAGAAGCTGCATCGTAATCCTTGGTCACAGTGTAACCTATGTCAGTAATCAAACTTTTTTTAAAATTTCACTTTATTTTTCGAACTGTCTATACTGTAACCCATAGAATTATGAACTCGGCGTGTTAGAGTAGTGAGCGGACTTTATTAATCTATGCTGTAACCCTTAATGGTTGTGGAGCCATTAGAGGCTTAGACAGCTTAGTTAATTTCATTTCAGTCAACAGATACTGATGTTTACTGACGCTGTTGTATGAGACAATAACTTTCCAAAGGATTATCTATTTGTCGATTATTTAAAGAATTATTGAGCTAATTATTCCGTGAATCGTATCTCTACATTTTCAGGCAATCAAAATGATAATAATATTGATTATCTCTTTATTATTATTATACTTAGACATAAGTTAACATTCCGTACAATTTCATTTATGTAGGATGAGATAGATCAGTATCTTCTCGGTAATGGATAGGGATCAGTTTGTCGTATAAAATTAACACGCGTGAAACCATGGGACACAGCCAGTACCATATAATGTTGTTTTTCTAGAAACAAAAATAGGAGTTAAACAGTACGCGGTGAAGAGGTTCTGAGTTTCCTAGCAGATTTCCGAATGCTAGTTAATATCTGCGAAGGAATCGCATTTACTAATTCTACCATAGGAGTAACTTTATGAAATGTGGTTAAGGAAATGTAATAAAATTATCAATCACTTATTTATTCAATTACTATGATATATAAAAACTCATGATCAACATGTTACTTGAAGTTAAGTAGTCATTGCAGCTTAAGGCTATGTACTCTAACTTCAAACTGACCGCAATTGCTGAGGTTAATAGTATGGTTTCAATATTCCAACTGACATTTGTAAAAAAGATCATAAAACTATTAGTATTACTGTCTTCAACTGCACTATGGTGATAGGCGTCAAATGCGTAATGTATTATTCAATTAACAAAAATACATAATTCATATTTTGACTACATAATATTTCCGAATAAAGTTTATAAGATTCAATTAGAAAAACACGCAGTTTTTTATAGTAGTCCAGCAAATTGATGGTAAGCACAGTTCAATCCAAAAACAACGGTGACCATCGAGAGATTGGCTATCCATCGGCGCTCGCCATCATCATCCTGCGAGCCTTTCACTCTCAGCAGCGCCTTTCGTCGGTTTATCAACATGTGCATAGCGATTGCGTCCCAGTCCGATACAATTACCCTATCACCCCGCTTATAATACCAGCCTGTAAGGTCGCCTGTCCACTGAAGCGGAGCTGTGCAAATTTCAATTAATAGAATTGCATAAAATTCTGGAGATGCAATCCTATTGGTCTAAATTTCTTAGAGATGCAATTCTATTGTTCGTAATTTGACAGCCCGCAACTCCGCTCCGCTTCCTCGCTCCGCTTCAGTGGACAGGCAACCTAAATGTCTCGTTGTTGGGCAAAGGCTTCGTCCCAAGCGAATGTCACCTACCTCGCTTGATTACTGCATATAAACCTACTGATCTTACTATACCGCCGATGCGTGTTACTATGGCGGGTGTTACTTGTTTATTCATTTACACCCGGTGTATGGTGGTCGCGAACCAGTTGGACACAATTATCGTGATTTTTAAAAACCAACATTCTTATATTACTAGGATGTAGAGGAACAACCAGAGAAATATCGATTTTGAAGTGTTTAAACAAAGAAGTGAGAAAAAATTTGCCATACCCCGCCTACGTGTTCCCTCCTTCCTATAATTTTGTGTCCTTCAAAGAACAGTAATTTTAGCGAGCTAATATTTAAAAAAAAAAAAACAGACAAAGCCATTCCTCGTGAAAACCTTTCTCATTATATCAACCGAAAGACTTCCACTGTTGGACATAGATTTCCCCTGAAAATCGCCGAAATGACCAGTCCTGCCTTTAAGGTCACTCAAAGGGCAATGGCTAGAGCTTTGCTTGGATTTTCTCTGAGTGATTAAATCAGAAATAAGGAAACGTGCAGAAGAACCAAAGACACCGATATAACTCTAAGATATAGCTGCACTTAAGTGGCAGCGGGCAGTCCACGTAGCTCATAGAACGGGTGGCCGATAGGGGCTAAAGAGTTCTCGATTGCCGGCCACGCATCGGAAGCGGAGAGGAGAGTTTAGAAACAGAAAAATTCTTTGGAGGTTTCTCTTTACTCGGGGCAGCCCGACTGGTGGAACACCTTCACCCTACAGAAGATTGCAGCCAAATAACCTTAAAGTGTGTTCCTGCAGTGAGTAGCATTTCTAGAGCTCTTCGGGGTAGACGGATTCAAGGTCGGCAACGGTAGCCGCTTACCATAAGGCCAACCAACAATACAATTTTTGTGTGCTCAATATCTTGCAACACCGAATAAATAAATTTCTCATCGCTTGGACCGCCATCGTGGTGTAGTGGAGAGTGGAGTATTGTGGAACTTTTATTTCTATTAATCTAAATATCAGCGACCTAAAATTAATACAGTACACGTACATTTTGTAACAGATATATATATAAAAAGATGCAGCATGGACAGACCCAATATAAGTTGGACCGACAACCTGGAGAAGCCAATAAAAGCAAGTAACGAAGAACTAGTCGTTGTGGTGATCTTTGGGGGCATCATGTGTCCAAGAGTAGATATTTTCGGTTGAAATTATGATAACTCTTTTTATTATAATTTTGATGCATTATTCAAATTACTTTTGCTGTCATTGGCCGACCTTCAGATCGTTTTGTTATTCCTATAAAAGAAACGTTGGACGACAGCCGTGTCTGGTCGCCTATTCTACAGCTCACAATAATTACTATTCCCATCGATTTTGAAAAGACATTATCATAAAATAACAATGGAAGTCGTTAAACTAAAATGAAGTTTAGTTTCTGAAATGACAAAAGGAACCGCCATGCCGCGCCGCGCCGCGCCGCACCGTGTCCCGTGTCGCACCGCGGTAGACAAATTAGTCTGAGCGTAGTAATAAGCCGCGAGTCGACAACGAATTTATTAACTGCCAATTATACCGATGACTGTGCCGCGTACGTGCTGCGTTCACTTATTACTTAAACTTAATTAGTTTTAGTAAGTAGTACGCTTTTGGACGAAGCTTTATTTGCGATGTGAATTTCTCTAAAGCTGATGAAAAGCGAATCGAAAATGTTATCGTATTTCTATGAATATCGTTGTTCATAGGTGATATTATATCTGCCGTATGTACATGACAATTATGTCCGAATGGATTGCGACCACCATACATCACAGCTTTAGCCGCGTCTAGGGATTAGTTAATGTATATCCGACTGCCAACAATCTCTTGGTTTTCGCCGTTATTTTTGGTTTATACTCTGCTACTTGTACCAGCAGATACAATACCGTTACTTTAAAAATATTTTTTTACTTAATACTAATTAAACTTTATCACTAAAAGTTATTTACATCATTTATCTTAACCTTGCGAAAACGACGTCTTTTCTTTTTATTGTTATAGGTTTAGCGTTGTGGCCATACTTTCGTCTGATCTTAAGTAAAGATGTGGTCCAAGATGGTATCACGCTAAGCCTAGTGGAAGACTGGTTCTCAAGTGCAGCTGCCGGAACACATCTATTGGAGTTTGGCAACAGATTTTCAACTTGAGGGTCGCCTTTGTTCGATCTTCTTGTTATTTCTCTTATATATAAATATCGATGTTTGTATGTATGTTCCCTATGGATTCCAAAACGACACAGCTAGGCGCGGCCGAGTCTGCTAGTAGAAACATATAATTATAAAAGTCGATGTTTGTGTATATGTTCCATATAGACTCTGAAACGGCTGAAGCGATTTCTTTACGTCTCGTCTTGGCTTGGCGTTGTCATAAAGGCCATTCCTAAGTGAAAGAGTGTCTGGCACAAAATCTTTATTTATACATACAAACGATCCACAAAATATTTGTGAAGTCTGTCTGTTGCCGCCTCGGTACGTAAATGAACCGTTCCTTTAATGTAGCAACTCTATTTTTGGATTGCTCATAGATTAAATAAATGATGAGTTATCTTTTATGCTAACCATTGTTAATTGATTTTGTTGTTAGTGAAAGACCCAGTTCCGATCAATAAATTTATTTAGTTAACTCAGAGCTTAAATATTAGTATCGTTGTGCAAAGAGTAAAAAAATCTACGAACACAGTAAATCTGCTCACTGGACTATCTGTAAGAAGATATAAACCTAATATTTTAATACTGTTAATAAACTATATACTACTGTATATTAATAGTATTAATTTGAGATTTGTCGGACATTGCATGTTGTTATAATATAAATTAGTGGTCGTCCAGCAGTTGAAATTAGATCGTAATTCATTAAGATTTTAAGTCTGAATGTTATTGAAGGTTATTTTATCAAAAAATATTATACCAATATAGAAATTACACAAAATTCATAACTCAAAACTCATTTAGTTGTTCTTTTCATAATACACACAATATTTGTTAGCAAAATCTTAAAATTCTTTGGCGATAAACTCTACTCTCTGCTACTATTTTAAAGAATAATAGTTTTATTTAACTTTATGTACTTTACGCAAATTACATTATAAATTTTAGCTTTCTACACTCCATATTATAAATTTTAACTTTGCCAAATCTCACACTCGTGCGCGCAACACATCCTTAAAAAAGAATTCGATTTTTTTTCTTCTATATATGAGATAAAATAAGCATTACTTATATTTAAACAACACTTTTAAGTAATACGACTGAAGTTAAAGTTATGGAAAAAATTCAAATAACTAACTATAAATATTGGATACCATCCAATTTGCCGCCAGAAGGAAAAGTAACAAAAAGTTACTTGACGCCTCTATACTATACATAATCTATGATTAATTTTATAAAAACTATCAAGTACATACACATTAGTTAGATTTTGTAAACTTGAAAGAAATCCGCTTTGATCGTTTGAAACATAATAAAAACTCTTTTAAGTTTATATAAATTATTTAATTTGGGTTATGTCACGTCACGCGTCCTCGCCGCCGCCGCTTCCTAGAGACCGGAAGCAAATGTCATTGACAGAAGCTAGACAAAGATTATAAGAAAACTAATTAAAACATAATGTATTGAACAAAACATAATACATCCATAATCCTTGTTAAAATAACATATAAGTATAATGTTGATAAAATATACTGAACATAAGATATAATTTCTCCACTTGATAAGAGCTGTAATACTCTTCAAATACGAGAACTGGTTGAAAAACAACATGTTATGGTTTAATTACGGTGTTTCCTTAGACAAATGATCAATCTCATTGTAGGGATTTGAACCCTCGTCTATCGAAGCGGTGTCCGTACGCGCTGCCAAAGACCCATCTTTGGTTAAAAAATCAGGGCAAAGGTTTCATTAAAGGTCAAAAAGTGCCGAAACTACCGCATGATTTTTTTATAGTTAAAACGTGTGCGTAGTCGGCTTTTCTCGACTTCGCATTTCTTAAAACTTTAATAACTTTTATTGAACGAAGATATAGTTATATTTTTTGTAAATCCGTATCTAACAATTTAAGGAGTAAAAAAAAAAAAAATTATTAAAATTTATCCAGTAGTTTTTACGTGATGCGCACACAACGGCAACCCACAAATACCGCAAACTTTCAATCATAGAGTAATATAGAAAGTGTGCTCGCAGCTAAACCGAATTTGTAATTCTATGGTTTCAATGACAATGTAAAAAAAACATAGAATTACGAATTCGATATAGTAGAGTAGCCAGCGGACTTTATTACTCTGAAGAAAAAGTATGCCCAAACGGATGCAGGCAGTTTTGACAGCGAGAGGAAGCAATACTAACTAATGATTGTGTTATACATTAAGAAGAAAAAAAAACAGTCTAGAACAATATTCAATTTTCATTATGCTAGGACAAAATTCCTTACAATTAAAATACTGAGCTTACTGCCTCTAATTCGTTCTTTTTTATCGTTTAGTGTAATATTTTTGTGTTCAAAAATGGTAATCTAATTTGTTGATTCTATTCAACGAATGTTAAAAGCTTATAATGTGCAAATAAATCTGTTTTCACTTTAATTTACCCTTTTTTTATTACTATATATATATTCCTCTAAATATGTCCAGAGTGTAGATTTAATAAAATATGCATCGTATTTTTTACACTTTTTTGCGATGCATTACAACGTAGTAACTTCTAACTTGACGTGAGCTTCCGACCGCGGCTTGCGAAAACTTCTTCTTCTCTACTTGGTGGTTTCACTGTCAAGTTCTAAACGTTACGCCTATATTATTCTTTTAGTCTGAGAAGCAGTTGTATTACAGTTATCACGAAATTTTGTGATTTTTCCACGAAGTATCATACAATTTTTGAGCCTCTCAGCACAATGAATTAAGAAATATCCCTGGGTTTTCAGACGTTGGTTAAGTCATAAGTAATGTTATCAAGTTACCAAGTGACAATGGTGATATTGTAGGTGAACTGGGTGAACCGTTTTCAATTTTAGAAATATTTACTTAGGTCATTACTCCTTTTGTCACACTCCCAGAAATCCATTGCTCAATGTCGGCATTCCGACATTCTTGTCATTTTAAGTAGAAATTGTCACATCGAGGATCAGATAACACTCGTGAAAAGTTTGTGCAGTAATTCAGTCATTATATTCGTATAAACATTATTTTAATTGTTTCTTTTTCGCTGACTGGATTCAAACGTAACATTTTTCTAGAAGCGTACTTTCCGGCAGTTTTGTGATAAGTGGATTTAGGGGAATTTAAATCCCCGACGATCATTTCAGACGACTATGACGAACATTGTCTTTTGTGTATGATTATTTTTCTTAGTTAAATAGTTAAGGCTAGGGACGATATTCATTGATTTTATATCGATACTAGCTTTGCCTTCGCTCACGTGGAATACAGAATACCCGCGCGAATGTTGCTCCCCCGCTCCCGGCTATTTTAAAGATAAAAATGATTAATATGGGTGTTCCTTAGAAGATAGACGTATACTCTCCCAGACTTTTTGTAGTTCTTTTTAATGCCTATAATTATATACTACATTAATTTGCTATATATCTTATGGTTTACTCAGCGTAAGCCATTTAAGCGCCCGAATTGATTCACCATGACCAGTTTTTTTAATTTGTGCGTAACCCTAATTTTTTTTTCTAAAATAAAAGTAGCCCAGGTTACTCCCTATAACATTAGCTTTCTAGCAGTGAAAGTCCGGTCAAAATCGATCCAACCGTTTCGGAGATTACCCGGAACACACAAAATTTTAATAAAATTGATTTTTTGTTACATACATATAGTTATCGTATATACTTTCATATGCATTTAGTAAAAAGCTGTTATTTTGACATTACAAACAGACACTTCAATTTTATTAATTCTATAGATTAGATTCTTTATAATATTGATTTCACATTCGATTCCAGTTCGAGGCCTGGTACGTAAGCAAAATAAACTAAAACAAGCGTCGACGTTCACTTACCAATATCAGCAATATTTTCCTAATATCGCACATTTTTAGTTAAGACAGATGGAATGTTGTTCTACTTCGAACATCATGATACAGAAAGATGACTTACCGATTTCGCTTAGATATTTAATAATTCCATTGTTTGACATGAAACGGAACCGTAGAAATCGGCAATAAGCCGCGGGAACTATTTCAGTTGTGACAGTTGCCGGCGCAGCGATTTGTTTTTTGCGACAAACCCGCCGTGTTGTATATTATCCACCGGGAAGAGGACTTTGCACAAGCTATTATTATTTTTATGAAATTGTTATTTAACTATGAACTTCCACTTGCACCCCCCTAAAAATCTGGGCAACGAAGCTGGTGGGTTGCATGGTGGTAGGTAATTACAAATATAAATAACAAAAGAAGGGTTTTACTGCAGTGACAGTTTAAATAATTGTAGATTTAATAGAATTCTAGTATAAATGAATGCTGTTATACGGCAACATCGGACGCAAGCCAAACAAGCAGGCAGCTTGTAAAGCGTTTACCTACACCTGCATAGCCGGCGCGGTCAGAGTTTTAATAATATGATATTCAAACATTTTCACCTACTTTTTCACTTAACTTCAGATTTTAAATCGTTTCTGGCTTAACGCCATAACAGGACCATACTCAGGCGGGAGATCTAAAAATAAGACCCAGGAACTGTTTCGTAAGAATACGAAAAACTTCAGACAATGGAAAGCTCTCGTATTTGAATATGCGTGAGCGATTTTTATAATAATTATTTTACTGAAGTATCTAATATATGTACTTTGTTTTTGTGTTTTTACTTTTGTTTGTGTGTTTGAAGCTTTTTCTTTTTAATTGTAACTGATTTGAATATTTACCTTTTAGTGTATATCATAGAAAATCTATGAAAGCTCGTTTATCATTTATTATAACATTTTTTAATATATTCTTTCTTTACGTCACTAAGGCATTTAACTACTTATGGTTCTACTAGGTATGTGTATGTAATAATCTTATCTGAAATAAGACTTATTGTTTATGGTGGAAGTAGAAAATTCATTCCACCTCAAGTTAAGTGATGAAATATTTGTTTACTTTGCTATCAATTTTGAAACCTCTGTATTGCGTAAACTTGGTATTAACGCCGTAAGATTATTGTGCGAATATTATAAATATGTATTTGCTTAACATAACTGAGATCTGACGTTTGCCCACAGATTCCCTCTTTATAAAACGATAAATATTGTTAACAAACGGATATTCTGTCATCTACTTGCCCGGATAAGGCTGGGTACGAGCTGCGAGCGAGCTACGATTACGTCTATAGAGTTTTGTGGAAGTGGCTACGTATATTTGAAACTCTATATATGTGTAGGATTTAATTATAAGAAATCACAGCTTCAGAATGAGCGTTTGTCATTTTTTAAAAAATAAAGAAGCGTGTGTGCCTAACTTCAGATTGTAAGATTGTAATATATTGCGTTGTACGGTGAATGTTGCGTACGGAATTATTAAGTGAAACTTTATTTAAAGAGAGTGATTAAAGTGTATCGAGTTAAAAAAGATAAAAAAAAATTATTAACACTACATATGTGTAAATGCAAGTTAAAATTCTGTTCGACTTGAGTGGTAGGAAAGCAGAAATGCCACTGTTATAATAATAATATGTACTGCAAAAAGAATTACTATTGATAGGTTAAAATATTTAATTGATACATTTAAAGCCGCGCGCGCATGGGTGACAAAATTGTCACTGTTCTTTTCTATTTACATATTTTATAGCGAGTCTTTTTCTTTAGCTGCAATCAAAAATCTCATGTTCATATTTTGGTATATTAATGCAAAATTGTTGTCACGGTCACTGGCTCTAACTCGTTTAAAAGGATTAATTTAATAGTTAAATTAATATTATATCCACTAATTGGTCATCGTAGTTTTTAGTTATTTTAAGAAATCAATCATTGATAGACGATTTATTAATAAAATATCACCGAAATTAATATGGCGTGTTTAACCCTCCTGCATATACTGGACAGTTATTTATTTTCTTTTATACCTCTCACATAAGAACTAGTCCTTTTCTAAACTTAGCTTACCATACTTGGCCCAATCTTCACTTAATATAATGCTATACATACACTGATAAAATAATGGCGCCCAACGTGCGGAAATATATATTAGTTTTTATTCCAAAGTCCATCCGCTCCAAGTGTAACCAAAGGCTTAAGTAAAAATAAAATGTATATTTTCCGCTCAATTATACGAGGGTTCGTCGCGCACAGTTATTAATTCACGAAGGGGGGTTAGAAAGAGAATTTGTCAAATGCAAATCGTTTCTCGTTAACAGCTTCTGGCCGCGACTACCCGTTTGTTTAACGTTAATTTTATCTCAAACGCTGTTCAGTTGGATCTATGTTCAGATATCAATACTTTATTTAATCTCCAGACTTTATTCAGTTTAGATCCCAAGAAGGTACATATGAACTTCAAAAGACTACCTATTAGTTCGGAAAACATCCTAGGCAACGAGAAGAACCGGCGAGGAACTCGAGTAGTTTTATGTTTTTTTTTTTCAATTATACAAATAATATTCACAGTTATTAATTATATTAATAACTAGCTGTGTCCGCGGCTGCGCTCACGTGGACCACAGAATGCCGTTGATCGGGCATACGCTTGAATCGTCTACTCTCAATCCCGCAAAGACAAAAATGCTTATCGAGGGTGTTCCTTAGAAGTTAGACATATGTTCTCGCTGACGTTTTTGTAGGTATTTTTAAGATCTAAAATTATGTGATACTTTTATTTGATATATTTCTTATAGTTTACTCAGTGTAAGTCATTAATCGTCGTTGTACGGAATTGATTTATATGTGCGCGGAACACTAATTATTTTTCTAAATAAAGAGTAGCAAAAGTTACTCCCTTTTGATATCTACCAGTTAAGGTCCTTTCAAAATCGGTCCAACTGTTTCGGAGATTTTTTTGTTTTATTAGGAAATACAGTATAATATACTTTCATATTAAATTAGTAAAAAGCTGTTATTTTGACATTACAAACAGACACTTCAATTTTATTAATTATATAGATAGTTGTAATTACTATCCGTGCAAACGAAACCAGTGATGGATACTAGATTTAAAAAAGTATTAGATTCACCTCACCTGTTAAGCTTATACCTCTTTATTCGCTTCACAATGGAATAATCCGTAAGCCGAGCCGCCGACACCTGAGCCTATTGTCAACTCTCTTCAATCGAAGCTCGTCCTCTGAGGAGATTACAGTCTTAGTACCAGATTTGAATCGTCACCTAGCAATATGTCGAGCGGGGAGGCTGTGTCGAGGACAGCCTCAAAGCAAGTATTCATTCATAATAAGCACATGTGTAGGGATGACGACTGTAAGTCAGCTCTGGAGGCTTACGTAAGCAAAATTTCAATGATTTTAAGCAAAAATAAGAACACTGCTTCCCCCTCCCCAAATGATACGAGGTAAAAAAATGTTTTCCAAACTTTTATAAAATAAATGGAGTTTTATTTGTTTGAAGTCGTTATAGTACGCTGGGAATTCACGAAATTGATCATCGGCACATTTAAGAGAACTCTGTCCAAACAGTTTTATAAATTTTGTTTCCAAAAAATTTCGTAATTTTATAAATATTTTATCTTGCGTAAGTAACATTTATAATATTCCCCCCGTTTCCTTTGTCAGTAAAAGTAACAAAAAAATTGTATCTTGTAGCTTACTTACGTAATACTTAAACGCCTCCTCTCTCATTTTTAGTGCACATACATATTTATTTTATTTCGTAAGGCACAAATACAGGTAAGAGATCAAAACAATAATAACTTAACTCTAAATACCTGTTAAAGTCTAATACTCTATGACATATGTGCACAACTTACATTGATAACAAATACTGTTTATAGTAAATGGAGGATGAAATTCTAACAATTAAATAGAAAGAAATATATTAAGTGATTGAGTTTTTAAATTTAGGAAGACTGGTGAAAAATATATCGTGTAATAAGTTAACTTCATTATATCGCCTACACATTCTGTTAATGGGACTATTCTCCAATATATTATTGCTACAGGGGAGAACGCTAAACAATTGTCGATGTCTAACTGAACGAGTGGGTACCTTTATATTGAGCTTACCTAAGAATTCACTACCAAGAGTAACATTTTATATTTTGTGAAGAGTACGTAGGTCTGCAATATTTCTTCTTTTCTCAAGACTTTTAAGATTAAACTCTTTAACCCTATCTTCAAAGTATGGTAGTTTTAGTTTATAGTTCCAATCATATCTTATGTAGAATCTTCTTCTTTTTTATATATTCACAACCAACCCTCGTAATTAAGGATCATTACTGCCATTATCAAGCGGGTAACTGTTTCGTTTTACAAAGTTAACGTCTTTTTATGGTTTTGGTGTTCTAACAAAATAGTCGCCGCATTGTTAGAACTATCCCGGGAATTTTTCCAGATGCAGAAGTCATGATCTGTGTCATTATTTCCACTCCTCTCCACTTGTGCACAATAACGAAGCTATTTAATACAAAACGTCTCCAATATTACACAATGTAGGATCAAAAAACTCAAATTTATGTATATAAGCACTATCATTTGAAAGACTAGCATTGCCTTTAATATTACCTCCCTGAGTGTGTTCTATTGTCTGTATCATCCTCCTCTCCTTTCCACAACAGAACCACACGCGATGGGCTTCCATGTCATAGTTTAACTGTAACCTATCCCTCAGCAAGAACTAAAAAGTTCTTTATATGTTATCTTTGTCGTACCATGGAACTGTGAAGCCATCTTCCGGTCAATGTGCTCCCTCCTTCTTACGACATTGAGTCCTTCAAGCGTAACCTGAAGAGATATTTCTGCAGGCGGACATGACAGTGGCTACCACCGATGGATTTCCAATTTCTCGGTGGTCACCGTTGTTTAGATTGTACTGTGCTTACCATCAGGAACAGTACCCTCTACAGATAAAAACGATCGAGCTTTACTGTACTCACATACGACTTAATATATTTTACACATAGAAATTAGTTTATATAACAGCATCCCTTATACACAAAACTGTTGGTTAAGCGTACAGCTGATGCGTACTCTTTCTCTATTTCCCTTTCTCTCTCTCGTCACATACACGCACACATTATTGGCTAACAGTACCAACCCCTCCGAAAATGGGTTAGTACTATCTGAGGGCCAACTCTACCACCGCGCATTTTCATTGGTCAAATCAAGAAAATAGCTCGCGCTTCTCGGCTTTCTGTTACACACTTCCGTCACTCTTTACGAAATCACTCCCACGGATTGTAGGAAAGCGAGAGAAGAGACAATTATCAAAACACATACTGCAAATCTGCAGCCACGAATATTTACAATCCGCGTCGTGATCGATTCACTCATAATGGTGAGAAACAATAAATTAAAAAGAGATATTATACCCTGAATGAATCCTAAAATAATTGTCTAAAATGTCCTTGGTAACAATTAGAGAAGACAAGAGCTTTTAATATTGCAATATTATGCAAATTTCGCACAAGTTCCTACTGTAAAGCGATGTCCAGACCTTAGTCAAAGATAAGTTACCACTCGGAGCTAATCTGATAACGGAGCCAGTACGTGGATAGTGGAACTCTTCAGTCGCTACTAGAAAACCGCTCGAGTTTAGGCTCATATAATTTGTTTTAATGAGTCAAATACATTGGGTTTGGTAAGAGGAGTCTGGTGATGGAGGCAGGAAATGTTTTATAATTTTTAATACACGATAATAGCTAAACTATATATTTTTATTATTATAGTAGCACATTTAAGTGAGCACAATAGAATCCAAAATCCACCGTGATCACTGAGAAATGGACGGCGGTCGTCGACAGCTGGAGAAACACTGGTTGATCCCGAAATGCAATAAACCTAAGTCAATGTACAACAAGTCTATCACCAAGTGTATGGCAGTCGCGACTCACTCGACTACAGATATTTACCATCTCGCTTTATTACTGAATATACACCGATTGATCCCTAAACGTGACAAGTCTAAGCATACCTCTATGACCGGTCTAAGTCTGCTTATTGTAACAACTGCTTTCAAAAACCCTCCACAGGTCTAATATCGAAGCTTTAAAAGAAAATACAAAAGGACTCCGTTTAATTTTAATGGCCAGAAAGATTTATGTTTGATTAAAAGTTATTGAGATTCAAAGATATTTATTTAGCTATATGTAGAATTATAGAAGGTCTATGTAATTCAATTTTAGTTGCCAATTGTCAATATTTCAACAAATTTTGAACATCGTCTTAGTTTGTTATTTTGACTCGCATTAAAGAAATGGGGGGTATAAAAAGCCGTAGAGCACAGAGAAATTTCTTTTCAGATTTGAAATAGCCTTGTCTTGTGTTTTTTGAATGAGTAGAGTTTCCAGAGGTCCTTGGGGTAGGGGGTTTCAAGGCCGGCAACATGCTATTGATACCTATGGTGTTAGAAGCGTCTATAGGCTACGGTGGCCGCTTAGATCAGAAGACGGGCACAGTTAAATAATTTGCCATCTTAGTTACATAAAAAAGGTATACTTAACATTCAAGTCACGTAAATCGTACAGACTTAATTAATGTATTTCAAATCGAAGCCAATTAAAGTGACTTAGGTTAAACTTAGGTTTCCTTCAACCGTTATTGGATTTTAAGTGATTGTAGAATGACATGAAAATTTTTGTGTCTAATTAATTTTTTTTTTTTAATTATTTTTCGGTTTAGCGTTTGGTCACTTACCATATTATGTTAAGTGACAATGTCGCCCAAGATGGTAACACGCTAAGCCTAGTGCAGAGACTGGCTCTCTAGCTACCAGAACACCACCATGTTCAACCAGTAGGAGATGCTCTACCATGCTATGGTTTCATCACGTTTTCCTTCACCGAAAGCTCAGGCTCATTGCAGGCATTCGAACCCACGTCGATCGACGCAATGTCCGATAGGCCTCGTGGCGCAGTGCTAGTAAGCCCTGCTACTGAGCCCAGAGGTCGTGGGTTCGGTCTCCACATACTGACATTTATGTGATGAGTATACTAATATATAATAATAAATTAATAAAATGGAAAAAAAATTGGTTGCCTGTAAAGTCGGTATACGGGCGAAAGTTTTACGTGACAACGACTTTATGTCTGTCTCTCTCGCTCTTAGGCGGGCTAACCATGCCCGAGTGGAAGGGACGCGTGCCTCTCACTCGCTCTCATTGTGAGCGCATAACGTGAGCGGAGCGTAACGCAGTTTCTTGAAGTGTCACCCGGCAAACCAATTTATAAGACGTTGTCACGTCAAAAGAAACAAAATGCCAAAATTTTGAACTGCCATAAGTTATTAAGCATTCTATTAACTATCCCATGGGACTTTAACGGCTACTATGGTGTACAACAAAGAATTTATTTCTTAATTTTTATCCTTATTGTCGACTGGATAGCTTCCTAACTAGATACTATAGTGGACTCCCTACAATCATTGTAGTGGCGCGTGCACCCTCTTATAGGAAACTTCTATTACAATTTTTTTCTCTTCAGTTCAGCAGTGTATATGACTTGTAATAAGACTGGATTGAGTCATTTAAATGGAATCCTTTACAATATGATTTTAAATATAATTGGCTGAATGTTTCATTCGAGCTAGTGTTTGTCTAAAGTCACTGATTACTTAGTCATTAGTACAGACATGCCTTTTATCAGTGCTTAAGTTAATTCAGTGTTTCACAATGACACAGTGGGCAAAGAAATCACTCTCGCTGATGTATAAACTCCCTTTCCTCGATCATTTTTGTTGATATACTGTACATCGTTACAATTATGTTTGGTTCTTATCTTATATCCTGTAATGGCTGTATTTTGTAATAAAAAAATTGGTTGCCTGTAAAGTCGGTATACGGGCGAAAGTTTTACGTGACAACGACTTTATGTCTGTCTCTCTCGCTCTTAGGCGGGCTAACCATGCCCGAGTGGAAGGGACGCGTGCCTCTCACTCGCTCTCATTGTGAGCGCATAACGTGAGCGGAGCGTAACGCAGTTTCTTGAAGTGTCACCCGGCAAACCAATTTATAAGACGTTGTCACGTCAAAAAATTGTTTGTTTGTTTAAAAAGGCTAATCTCTGGAACTACCATTCGGATATGAAAAAATCTTTATATATATGATAGACACGCTCTCGATCAATAGTATAGGCTATTTAAGATTAGGCTACAACTCTCAGATAGCCTTAAATATTGATTTTTGTTACGTAAGTCGGAAGTCGAGTCCCTCCCGAACTGCTTTAACCGCGTGCGCCGGCGTAATCGTTAATGATACGGATATAAAAAGTTCTACAATAATATTGGTCTTCAGTATATCTAACAAAAATCGACAATAGCATTTGCCTATCTCTTATACATAAGACACAATAAGGATTTTGTGACAAAGATTTATTAAAAAGTGATGTATAAGCATTATATTATTTTTTGACATGGCATATTAACCCTTACAAGCCAAGGTTACTTCATCATATAGAAAATTTTATGAAGTTAAATTTTGCTCTTTAGAGTATGCAATTTGGTCACATAGTTTAGGAGATAATGAAAAATAAAAATAATTTGTACTTGCGGGAAGAACAATTATGATAGACTACACGGGTGCGTTGGCGGCGCGGTGTTTGTTGGATAAAATTAACACAGGTGAAACCATGGGGCACAGCTAGTATTTATATATGTATGTATATCAGTTGTTTAGTTACCATAGTACAAGCTTTACTTGTTTGAAATTAAATTGTGTAAATTTATGTTATATTGTCCCCATATATTATGCTACCACTAAGCCATCCTTACTTGAAATTGTCGTTCTGTATAATTTAATTTCTTTGATTGAGGTCAAAGTTCAAAGCGGCACGGGGATCGTCGTAAAACTGAAAGTGGAAAAAAATGGTTAATCAAAAAATTAAATCCAATGTCACCCCCGATCGCCCCCGTGCACCCACGTGATATTTCATCCAAGCCACCCTGGGTAGCTTTAAATCACTTTCACGTTTATCTTTTAAGGGATGAGATGGATTTGTATAATTGTTAAACATACTTCTAATATGAGGATAAAGCAAAAAAGTTGGTTTCATCATGTGTATGGCGGTCACAATCAAGTTCTACGATAGAGATATCGCGGGATACAATAATAATAATAACAGCTTGTAAAAGTCTCAGTCCAGACCTTCACAAACGAAGTCACCAGCTTAACCACCACGCCCGCGCCAGCCTATGACGCATTGGCGATTTCAAACGCCGAGAAAATCAACAACTCTATATTTTTCCCATATACAGTTTTACTACAAGTACATTTATGAGGCGTTCAGGTTTTCCCGCAATTGTTTTTCTTCACCTAAATGAGTAGGTATCTAAATATACGCAAATTCCTAAAAATTCGTAATTAGCGCCGGGATTCGACCCGTGGACATCCAATCTATATTTAGCCGGTCTAAACCACTCAACCGCCACGTTAGTGATAGTAAAAATAAAAATATCTAAATTATTGTTTTTCGTCCAATTTCGGTGCAATGATAAACAATCTATACCTATATTAATACGTGAAGCAAAAACATTCTACCCCTGTTTAAGCGTATTGCGTGCACGGAAGACTGATATTTGGCATGGTTAAAGTTTATATGGAGGAGTGCAGAAAGCTAAAATTTATCTATAATATCTGTTACTAATATATTAAATTAAATAAATTAATACTGCGAATCCTAACCTGACCAGTGCCATTGAACTTAGATCCCCCAAAATATTGACATTGTCACTCAACGAAAAGTGACAGCAAGTCATATAGATAATACTCTTCTTCTTCTTCTTCCTAACTTGGCAACCAATCCTCTTTAATGAAGACCATTACTGCCATTATCGAGTGAATTATAGTGTCATGTGTTATGACGATTCAGTATCCTAACAAGATGGTGACTCCCTTGTTAGAACTTTCTAGGAAATTTTTATGGGATCTCAGAATGAATGCTATTAGCTTATATTGATAATCCACTTCACTTATGCACAAAAACCAAAGTATATCACGCAAAACGCCACCAATATTACATAATATAGGGTCAAAACCTAAATTAATGAATTAAAAATAAAATCCACAATATGTCACTTTAAGATCCCGCCAACAACTCCTAGATAATACTCATTATTTAGGTTTATGAATACTGCAAAAGTCAAACAGAAAATAGTCTATGATCAAAAAGTCGCTGGTCGAATTTTAACCTTAGAGCGATCGCTAGTATTATATTATTAAATATACAATACATCCAAACAGTGGATGAAACGAGAGTGCTTGTAGCAGAGATGTGGAGGTTGAGATGAATGTGCGGAGTCAGCAGAATGAATAGAATATGAAATGAGTATGTCAGAGGAAGCCTGAGACTAGCACCAGTGACTGAAATATTGAAGAGTGGAAGATTATGCTGGCACGGACATGTAATGCGAAGAGATAAGAGTCATGTGGCGATAAAGACAATGGAGATGATAGTTAGCGGCAATGCAAGAAGAGGTTGCATTAAAAAGACTTGGATAAACTGTGTAAAAGAGGATATGCTTGTACCAGGGAGTGAGTGCAGCGATGAAGGGTGATATGCTGGAATGGAAGAAGTAGAAGTGCTGTGCCGACCTCCACCTAGTGTGGGATGAGGATAGGCAGAAGAAGAATCCAAATTCAGTACAATTTCCACATTTCATCTGGCAATATTATGTCTAACTCTAAGATCAGAGTTTTATTATAAGTTTCAAAATGTTGTCCTTTACGAAATCTAAGTGATAAATTATTAAAAAATATATACGACATTAATTTACGTCGAATACGGTAGGATCGTAAGATTTATCCGAGGCGCAGACTTATGCAAATATCCGTCGCAGATGTTAGGAGCGCGTGGGATTGTATCGGATATTTGTTGAGGACTTTACATATAGCGAAAAGCTAGCGATCTTTAGTAATCTTTGCATTACACAAGCATCGAATAGTTATTTTTTATATGATATTATTCTCCGATCGAATTTCTTACCTGTTCTTCTCGACTACTTGGATGTTTTCCGAACCGGTGGTAGACTTTTAAAATTCATAAGGACAGAAATTGATTAAAAATTTTTTGATTTTTATTTAATTTTTCAGCAGTATAATCGATTGTTTATTAAGTAATGATTATATACTATAGTGGAGTTGTAATTTGAAACCCTGGAAACGAAAATGCGACACTAAAAAGAGACAAACGCATATATCTATAGAACTCAGCGTGCGAGAGAATAAGATAGAATACATTAATAACATAAGGTATAGTGTTTCCTATAATCTCGGTTTCCTCTTTGTAAGTGTGTTAGTCTTGGGGAAGGGCGTCATAGCCAGCGTGGTGTATCGTTTATGTGAATAATTTTATGATTTCTGAAGGTTTCTCTTCTACCTATAACTTTTTTCTTAGGATCTATTTACATTACTACAATTTCATCATGAATATTTAACAAGTTGCGAATATTTAACTTCCGCCCCCCACTTAATTGGAGGGAAAACGCAAAACTAAGAAAACTACATTTAATATTGTCATTATAACTTAAGCTAACGAAATAATTTTGACGGGAACGCTTACAAGCTGGATATCGCATAGCTTCGACGTTATCGCTCAACACTATACGCTCTCGCCGTACAGTAGTAAAGTCTTCACGCGATCTATCAAACGTTGGGCTGGTATAAATTTGTGCGCACAGATGGTTCTAATAGTCCACTCAGCCGACGTTACGCGGCGCCACTCTCTATACAACAGCATTATTTTTGCACCATTCGTATGTGAGTATGCTTTGTTAGCCATAATTCTTTTACTAAAGGTCACGTCTATACTTTCTTTCAGTTCTATTTAATAAAAAAATATTTACATAACTGGAATCAATCGATTTCTCTACAACAATAACGCGCCATGGATTCTTAAGTGAGAGATACGCTACAGTAAAAGTTTTTTTTTAAATACTTTAAATAAAATAGAAATATAAATATATTTGACTCATATGAAATTTGGCACAATAAAAAATTTTTTTTCGGTATAATTTAACTTAAGAAACCAATTTTTTAACGATTTCAGTTATTAAAGTGTAAGATGGCTACATATTTACAATTTTAAAATTGTTTATTTGTCGGCCATGTTGTGACATCATAGGACTCTAAGCAAATTTCATGTCCGATGTTATACGAGTGAAATTCACTTTTTATAATGATGAACGTTTGCTAAATGTCAAATGTTTGTTTTCGACCCGTATGACGATAGAAAACGCTCTGTGAAACTATTTTCCTGCTCAGCTGAAGCGGTAACGTCTGCATCATTAACAATGCGAACAGCCCGCCTCTGCAACCTGTCCAGAGCATCCAGGAGGTATTTCGCGAATCCATCCTAGAAATGCGAACAGTATTCCATACACGGCCGAACTTGTGCCTGCTAAAGAAGATACATACAGTTGACCAGGCGCGAAAAACCGACGCACCCTCTTTAGGATTCAGAGTTTCCGAGATGTAGTAGAATAGAAAAGTCGCAAGTCAGCGGATTTCGGTACAATTGACCGCTCGTGTTGTAATACACACAACAGTCCGTAGAAATCTGGTGATAACAGAGCTGAGCCAATTTCCACGACTGTCATAGTTTTGAAATTACATTATATGTGCGTGTTGGTTTTTTTTGGTGTCGGTCGTATCGATCACTTTTTCAGTTTAGCTCCCCCCATCCTGCGGTAAGTAACTTCGTTAAATAATGTAAATAATATAATAATAAACTTTACACGCGTTTCATTTAACACTTTTTTGACGTTTGTAGCTTTCAGATTTCAGATACCTAGGTATTATGATTGTACTGAAACTAAATAGTAAGTCATTTTACAATTTGTCGATGTTTATTGATAAAATAATTTAAACTCTTGCGAGAATGCTAATTTCGTTTATAATTATTAATAAAATATTTATTTAAAGTGGAAACAAAAAACCCGACTGCGACAAAAAAAAACTTCAAACGCGTAGTTGGTTGGTGGTTGGTAGTGGTGAGTCGATCGCCGTGAGTTCGAATCCCTGCAATGAGCCTGAGCACTCGGTGAAGGAAAATATCGTGATGAAACCATAACATGGTGGTAGGGCTTTTCCTAAAGGTCGCAAGGCTAGCTACCACCCATCACTGAAGCGCAGGTGAGCTTGTCATCAAGTTAAACCTGTAACGATTTAAAAAAAGGTTACAACCACATGTCATTTTATTGTTTTTGATTAATTATAAATATTTTATTTGTTTATAAAATTGAAGTGTCTGTTTGTAATGTCAAAATAACAGCTTTTTACATTTAGTAAACAAAACATATAAAAGTATATACGGTACCTATACCAAAACCATTTTTTTTTTGTCTGTTTGTTCCGGTTATTCTCCGAAACGGTTGGTCCGATTTTGACGGGCCTTTCACTGACAGATTGCTGATGTTATAAGAAGTAACTTAGACTACTTTTATTTTAGAAAAAGGATTAGGGTTTCGTACAAATAATATATTAATAAAAATAAAATAAAATGGTAGCGGGGAATCAATTTAAGCGCTTAAATGTCTTGCGCTGAGTAAACCGTAAGAGATATTTCAAATTACTGTACTATATAATTGTAGACCTTAAAAGACCTTTGTAAGAGTATATATCTATCTTCTAAGAAACACCCACAATAAGCATTTTTGTCTTTAAAATAGCCAGGAGCGGGGGAGCACGATTCGCGTGTGTGCCCGATCGATGGCATTCTATAGACCCCGTGAGTGAAACCGCGGGCACAGCTAGTTTTATAATTATAAATAGAAAATTTGAGTACAGATTTTACTAAACCTTTATTCTGCTCTAGAGATATTCAGTTAATCTCAAATCGCAACTAAAGAAGATTTATTTCGAAAACTTAATTAACATATTTATTAATAACAGTAAACGATAGAATTAAACTATTCCAAATAAAAACTGGTTTATCTTTGCGAATTAGTCTGTAAGTAGTTCGAAACCACAAGAATCAGTTTAGATCGAAATAACAAAGGACTACGAATAGTCATTGATGGATACTGAACGTGTTTACGTTCGCATTTATTCACATGATTTCATTATCTATCTATAAACATCAGCGACAGACTATTTGAAACCTTAAGTACATTGAATTAAGTTGAATATTCAATTAAACAAAATTTTAGTGTTGTTGTTTTACGTTAGAAATTTACGTTGTGAGAAAATTAAGTGAAATTATACGGGAGTTTTGTGGCATACTTCTTATATATTTATTCATCTTTTTTAATTTAAAAGCTTGGCTCTTGGTGGTGGGGCATTTGCCACTGTTGCCTCTCCTCTGCCTTTCTTTTGAACTCTTCATATGACACGACTCCCACTTTATCCTTCATTTTTTGGAAAAAAGCTTCGTCTAGATGTTTCCCTTCCTCGCTTTATTACCGACAAAAAATACTAAACAAATATAATCATAAATAAAATAGTTTAATACATGATTAGTTGATTACACACTATGAACAGTTGAAATAATTAATTTAAAAAAAAACACGAAAAGCATTTGGAAATGTAATAAGAGAAAACACAAATTAAACTTTAACAAATTAAACTACAAAAAAAATCAATATATTCTACTTAGAGAGACAAATGGTGATGTTATAGATGCGATTGATGTCACCAATTTACAAGCGTACTATCATAACATATTTCACACCTATATCCTCGAAGGGTTAGGCTGAGGTGTACTAATGTACACCCACAGTTCGCAAGGTATATTTTCAGGGCCCATGTAATATGGGCGAATCTATTGCCATTAACCAGCCCAAAACCACTGCTTCTGGGGAATTTAGCAAGATTATTAAACAAACTGTAAACTAACAACAACCCTGCAACTAGGGTTGCCAGTAATAGTGCATGTATTTGCGGGACGTCATTAAAAAAAGTGGGACCCAGCTGCGAAAGTATATGAAGGTGATGAATACAATCCTCACTGGTTCACATCACACGTAATCTTCAAGTTGGGTTCACTTCTACTTTTGCCCGACAGTTCAACCGTAACGTAAAGGGGGATAATTGGCTTCCCGTATACATCTTTCGCGGAATGCATTCTCTGGGGGTCTAGAAAGGGGATAAACCTATCAGTTGGCTGGTCGGACGGTTGGCAATCTAGACTACGATCTAGCAGTCTAAAGATCCTTGTGCCTTGAAGGTTTCATATAGCAGTAATTCCAAGCAAACTCTCCGCGCTTTGTAAAGCGAGTAGGAGAAATTATACAAAGAATCGCTCCTTATCCCACTCTTAAATTAAATAAAGATTGCCTCGCAAAATTCATCTTGCCCACTAGTGTTGGATCGTTCCTGATTTTTCTTAAAACGAAATGGAACGCTTTTTTACACTCAAGGAACAGTTCTTAAAAACGATTATGACAATATTTTTTTATTTTTTTTTAATTAAGATCGACAACAATCAGTACTGAACGAACCTTAAATTTCAAATCACAGCTACAAAAAACGAGCATCTGTCGATAAACAAAAAAAAACAGTTTTAGTCCTTCGCTCATTTTCGTTTTCTCTTTTACAACCAAATTTGTATTGTATAGCTTTAGTAATAAAATTCATTGTAGCTTATTCGTTACTTCAAATTTAAAGTAGTTTGTTGTAACGGTTTACTGTTCTATCAAAAACGTTCCACTCGAACTACCAACATAAGGTTTGACGCGCGTCTCTTTCGCTTTAAAAGTTGTTATTGTTAAATAGAGAAACAGTTTGTTCGCTTTTCATAGAAAAACTGGTTCTTAAAAGCGTTTCTGAGCGAAACGCCCAGTACTATTGCCCACATCAAATTTAGGGATACTTCACTACTGCTCGAAAATTGTTTCGCATGCTTACGAAAAAAAATCACATCCGCATTTTGAATCATCGACTATCGACAAGGTAATTCGACATCCTTGCTGCGGATTACACCCGAAACAGAATATGTTTGACAGACGTCGCGTCGCACTAATACCCAGAGTGTGGAACAAATCCTCCTTGACGTAGGATTTAGAATTATGTAAATATACAAAATTAATACCTATGTACACGTTGATTACTTTTTATTTCTTCAATATCTTTCCAGATAATTCTGGTAAAGAGAAGGGAGATAACTATTACAATTTTTTTTCATGTGAAAAAAATCTTCAAAAATATCGTTACGTAATACTTGGTCAACCCCTTACTTAAATACAGGCTGCTCGCATCCAGCGTCTTGGTAAAGTTTGCGGAGAGACGAGAAAAGTATACGTATGTAGTTCCCAAACAGTAGAAGTGAGACCTTTAGAAAAAAATGTGGTGTCGTAGGACACCAGGTAGGAACGAAGTTCTTTCGGCTAATGTAGAATCGACACAAATTGCAAAAAAAATCGTGCTCAGGGAGAAAGAGAAAGGTATTATACACTACTCGCTTGTGTATGCGACTGTCGCGCCTGCGCACGTCTCATTTAACGGTTTTATTCCACGCACTTTTTTCCACGGATTTTTTCTTACGGTTTTACTATCACAATTTTTTCAGTTCGGTCGCGCAGCAAAATCCCTATCCCCTCCAAGCCTGCCGTAAGGAACTTCGTTCCAAAAATTTAAAGTGTCATATTACAAATCCTAAATCAGCAGGACTCGAAATATCAAGCACTCGTACCGTACATAAAACAGTGCGTACAAGTCTGGTCGTCACACTAATAGGCCAATTCGACGATGATCATAGTGCATTAACCGTGTATAATTCTATTTCATTCACTCACAGGCTAAATTCTATAGATGTATCTATATTATATATTGTATCTTTTTTGTATTGTGAGTGTCGCTTTTTCGTTTCGAGTTTCAAATCACAAAAAGAAGTTTTTACTTCAAAAATGCAGGCATTGATTTTGGATCAAAACTGGAGTAGTTTATAGACGTTGCACTTTGCAAATAAGGAAAAGATATGCCATATAGAATATAACATCCATTCGATGCCGCTATATTTATATTTGGCGCGGGGAACGCTGGGGAAATGCATGTAATGCATCGGGATCGAGGCGGGCGGATGTACGAATTTATTGGGTCGTAAATATATGTCGATAATCCTCTTAAATTGCAGCGGACTTTACTCTCGAAACTATCACATTCCATGTTTATTTTTATTTAATTTTTTCCATGAATCCTACTGATATTATAAATGTGAAAGTTTGTATGTTTGTTACACAATCACGCAAAAACGTCTAAAATGATTTGGGTAAAATTTGGCACACAGATAGTTTATAACCTGGATTAACACATAGGATTATTTTTAATTCCCAATTCTGAAGCCAAAATACAGAAAAAATCTAATTCAATGTATGTTGGAAATTACAGAATCATATTAATATAGGTACCTACTTTACTGAACATAGAGGACCTGAAAATAATATCCGGTAAAGAAACTTGATCGGGGCTATCAATGTTACGTATTTACTCTAATTATTAATTATAATATATACATATACTTTTTCTGTTCTCTTTGGCAAGTCTCCATTTGCGCATCTGCCAGCGTCAAATGTTTTATTCACATGGTCACAATAGGTCATAACTTCTTGGATATCAGCTTTTTATTATTTGCCTAAGCCATTATGCAAGACGGAAACTGTATTTTCGACGAGGTAATAAAATGGCCTTGTTAGCGACGCATAAGCCTAAGCGTAATGATATAAGAATAACATTTGTAAATATAAGTTGTAAGGATGAATAATTTGCACAAACGATCAATAATTAAATGTTTGTAATGTTTTAAATATGTTACTATAGCGCGTAGGTATGTAAAGACAGTATATAAGTCATGAAAATGTATGTAATCTAATAAAAATAATCACGTAAAGTACTAAAAAAATATATATTGTCAATAATTCATATTTTGTAAAAATTATACATAATGTTTCGCGTGATATAGGTAGAATAGCCTTCCGTATGTATTTTATAACGTGTGTAAGCTCAAATAGTACGTATATAACGAGTCACAAGACGTTTTAAGGTTGCAATGTTTAATGCTTTATATCTCCCGTGTTTATTAACCTATAATGTTAAAGTTAGTGTTTTTGAATAGGTATTTATGTCTACATTAATGTGAAATAGTTTTTATTGTAATTGAATAACTGTAATTAGAGATATTAACAATTTATTGTATTCTGTATACAAGTAATAATAATAATAGACAGAGACAGCAATATTGCAACCACTGCGCATTACCGCGGTTAACGGACCACACCCAAGTTTGGTGATGAGCAGTACGGATAGAGACGCCATCGTCCGTCTCGCTCTCCGGCAAACCATATAAAAGGCGTTCTGCCGGGGCAAACGAGCGCACACGGGTACCACAAATTGAAGAATCAATACTCAAGACTCAAGACTCAAGAAACTGGAAGTAACCGTACCCAGAAGATATAGTATTAACAAAGTGTATTGTCTTGAAGAATACAGCAAATTTTATTGTGGTGCCTGTGTGTCATTTCTTCGCATCTTCACTAAGTTCAACCCGCCAGCGACCCAGTCCATTCCGCTCCGTGCTACGTCATCGCCGCGCCTACCAGCAGGCACCTCACTGCGTGTGTGTACCTTGATGTTTCGCCCTCTTCACGCCTAGTAGTTTCGGGTGTGAACAGGGTTGGTCGCACGTAGTGAGAGGGGCTCGCACGCACTGGTTTCCAGACAGCTGGTTACCGTAGCGTGTTATCCGCCGTCGATTATATACAGAGTACGAGGGAATCGTTTCCGTCGCGTTCGCGCCCTCGGTGCGCGGTCCCGCTCTGTATAGATTGACGTAGCACATTGTATAATAGGCGGCCGGCTCCGCTTCGGGTCCGCGCTCATTTTAGTTTTGGTCCTTCGAATAGCCGGATTGGATCCAGTGAACAGTGAAAATGCCTACAGTACGGTCGCCTACGTCGGGTCGCAAGGACGACAGTGAAACCACGACCACAGATTGGTCATTGAACACGCCGACAGAAACAAGTTCGGCTACCGCCACGTCCGCCACCACCAGAAAAACAGTACCTTCGACTTCGTCGATCCGCACACGCGCTGCAACCGCCGCGGCCGCGTCGCAAGACACAAGAACACCAGCACCCAGGAACATTGGAGGGAGCGAGGAGGCCCCACCGTGCGTTCCTACAGTGCCCGCAGCAAAGGCGTCCAAGGACATTGGAGGGAGAACAGCCCCACCGTGCGTTCCTGCGGCACAGCGCGCCAGGTCGATAAAATCAAGGTCAGTGAGATCGTCAAAATCCCGTATGGCGGAACTAGAGGCGAGGAAAAAATTGGAAATAGCCAAGTCAGCTGCCGCGCTGGCCGAGATTGAACTGGAAATGGTCCAGTGTCAATCTGAAGAGGAGATCGATGACGAAGACATCGAACGCGAAGTGCAATCCACACACATCGAGCAGTGGATAAACCAAAGTGCAACCATCATGGAGAAACAGGACTGCGAAAAAACACAGGAGGCCTATGTCAAGGTAAGTGACATTGAAAAAATTGCCGATAAAATGGTCACCGCCGTGCAAGCCTCAACACGAGCCGTCGTACCAGCCGCACCGTCGAAGTATGCCGATCTGCCTAGCTTCAATGGAGCATCGGAAGACTGGTTACCGTTCCTGAGAACATATCGGGATTCTGTCGCACAATTTAGCGACACACAGAATATGGCTCGTCTGAGGCACTCCATACACGGCACCGCGAAGGAGAGCGTGCGACAAATGTTGTTCACAGCCCACGATCCTGACGAGGTCATCGCAACATTGGAGAGGAGGTACGGGAATCCGGAACGTCTCGTCCTGGCCGAATTAGCCGCCATAGAAAAGTTACCTCACATAGGGGAATCTTGTGACGAGATATGCGCGTTCGCCAGTCGAGTTAGCAACGCCGTCGCCACAATAAGCGCTCTACGGAAACCGGAGTACCTCTGCTCACCGCAGGTAAGTCGAGACATTGTTCAGAAATTGTCACCATCATTACGAATCAGGTGGTTTGATTATGTCAAGACACACACAGAAGATCCAGTGCTAGTGAACTTGAGAAAATTCCTTGAAAACGAAGCGGACCTGTGGGCGACGTTCGCGCCAGTGGAAGCACCTGCAAAACGGTTCAACCGGCGTGTGCACACCGCGCGAACCGAAGAGAACAGAGGCCAACAAACAATATCCAGTGGCAAGAAATATTGTGCAAATTGTGAAAGTCGCGAGCACTGGATAACTGAATGCAAACAGTTTCGGGAATCGACAACCGAAGACAGGTGGGTAATTGTGAAAAATAAAAAATTGTGTTTTATGTGTTTGCGACAGAAACATTCGAAGAACCCTTGTAAAGGGCCGTCTTGCCGTAAGTGTGGACGGCAACACCACATAATGTTACACGCAATTCGTCAAGCGGCACAAGCGCCGCCGGAAAAACCCGCGCCGCGACCGCAACCGCAACCACAAACACAAACACAGGGCGATAATGAAGAGGCCACTATCAAAACTGTGTACGCCGCCGCGGACGGGAAAGAGGTTTACCTCAAAATGATTCCGGTGGACGTGTTCGGACCGGCCGGCTCCGCTCGTGTGCTCGCGCTACTTGATGAGGGGTCAACCGTGTCACTGCTGGACAACGCCGTGGCTCAAGAGATCGGAGCCTCGGGCAAGGAAGACCTGCTCATCCTCGAGACCGTCGGGGGAAAGCTCGTTGAGAGGAAGGACTCTCAAATAATCGACATCAAAATTAAAAGAGCTCACCGGCGGGACAAGCGCCTATTGAAAGGAGTCCGGACCGTAACCAACCTGAAGTTGTCGCCGCAACATGTGAGTATAGAAACCATAAACAAGTGTGCGCATCTGAAAAACCGAAGCGAGCTCGTCTACAGTAAAGAGAGGCCGGCTCTACTCATCGGGCAAGACAACTGGGAGATGATTGTGTCAAGAAAGATCATCAAGGGGAAGCCGAACCAACCAGTTGCTTCTCTCACCAGTCTGGGATGGGTACTACACGGTTGCTGCGCTACGAGTGACTCTACGCCGGTGAAATTCGTCAACCACGTAAACAACGTGAGTGAAGAGGCCGACATAGAAAAATTAATCAAGAGCCACTTCGAGCTAGAGTCCATCGGAGTGCAGCAGCGCCGCCCCACCAACGATGCCGATGGGAGAGCCCTTGAAATCCTCCACAACACCACCAAGAGACGACCCGACGGAAGGTTCGAGTCAGGTCTCTTGTGGAAGAGCGACGAGGAAACCTTGCCGAACAATTACGCAATGGCTCGTCATCGTCTGAACGGCATAGAAAAGAAGCTCGAAAAAGATGCCGCACTAAAGGGGAATATACGAAACAAATTCAGAACCTACTCGACAGTGGATATGCCGAGAAGGCACCGACTGAAGCCACACCGGGTAGGACATTCTATTTGCCGCACTTTGCCGTGGTGCACCCGCAGAAGAGAAAAACACGCCTCGTATTTGACGCCGCAGCTAAATACGACGGCAAGTGCTTAAACGACGCGCTGCTCCCGGGACCCGACCTACTGCAGTCGCTGTTCGGAGTCCTGTTGCGATTCCGGCAGGGGCCGATCGCAGTGGTCGCCGATATTAGAGAAATGTTTCTGCAGATCCGCGTGCGCGAAGAGGATCGCGACAGCCTGCGATTCTTATGGCGAGGAGATGACCGGTCGTCGAAGCCGACCGAATACCGAATGGCGTCGGTAATCTTCGGGGCCGCGTCATCACCAGCTACCGCCATCTACGTCAAGAACCGGAATGCAGAAGATTTCAAAGCGACACACCCGGAAGCGGCCCAAGCGATCGTCCGAAATCACTACATGGATGACTATCTGCAGAGCTTCACATCAAGCACGCAAGCTATAGAAACCGCGAAGGCGGTCCAGGCGATCCATAGGAAGGCGGGATTCGAACTGCGGCAATGGGCAAGCAACGACGCGCAACTGCTGAGTAACCTGGCAGAAAACGAAACATCCCCCCAAGAAATCCACATAGGCGACAACGAGGAAAAAACGCTCGGACTACGCTGGCTAGTCGGAGAGGATTGTTTAGCGTTCAACAATAACCTCCGAAACACACCGAGTGACGTCATACAGAACCAGAGAGCGCCGACGAAACGCGAAGTCACTAGCGCAGTGATGTCCACCTTCGACCCGCTAGGACTGGTCGCGCCTATTCTTATACAGGGAAAGCGGCTAATTCAAACCCTGTGGAGAACCGGAACTGACTGGGATGAGAGCATAGGGGAAGAGGCTCATCATCAATGGCGCGATTACATCAACAGTTTGTCCACGCTACGCGATATGAAAATTCCACGCTGTCTGACGCCGTCCATGGGAGCGGGGCAGCTGCACACCTTTGTGGATGCCAGCGAAACGGCCTATGCAGTGGCATGTTATTGGAGATCGATCGGAAACGGGGTATGTGTCACATTGATTGCCGGGAAAGCTGGAGTGGCACCGGTCAAACCCGTGACAATACCCAGATTAGAATTACAGGCTGCACTACTGGGAGCGAGGCTGGCCAACACAATCACTGAAGAACTGGAACTAAAAACCACGGACAAATTCTACTGGTCAGACTCGAGCACAGTACTGCAGTGGATGAAAGCCGATCCGCGCCGCTTCAAACCGTTCGTGGCCCACAGGTTGGCAGCCATCGAAGAGATTTCGAAGCCACACGAGTGGAGGTGGGTGCCTACACGCGAAAACCCGGCGGACATAGCCACCCGGGGAGTACCAAATGGGTTCAGTGAAGACTCAAAATGGTTCGTCGGTCCAGATTTTCTTCATCGGCCAGAAGCGGATTGGCCGCAGAAACGCTTGGGAAAGTGCGACCAAGTATTGGATGAAGAAAAGAAATCTGCGACTGTACTTACCACGCGCACAAGAAACAACGACACACTACCGAGTCCGGAACGCTTTTCAAGTTGGATAAAACTATTGCGAACGGTGGCGAGAATATTCCAATTTACAGAACTGTGTAGAAAAGGTCGCGTCGTGAACGTCGCGCGCGACAGCGAGTGGAAGCCACATAAGAAAAAAGAAACCAAGAAAACCGTCCGAACAAAGAAAACTCAAGAAAACACAACGAAGTTTATACCAATACCCGATCGTTGTTTACAGCGGGCCGAACTAGCCCTACTACACCACAGTCAACTGGATGCATTCGGGGACGAGATGGAATGTTTACGGAAAAACTTACCCATCAAGACAGGTAGCAAACTGAAGAAAATAGACGTCCAACTCGATGAAAACGGCATCATTCGGTTGCGAGACAGAACACGGAAAATGAACATGAGTAGCGGAAACTTGGCGGTCCTAGACGGGAAACATAAAATCGCTCGCCTACTCATCGATCGCTATCATCGAAAATTCTGCCACGCCAACCATGCGACCGTCGTGAACGAGCTGCGACAAACATACTGGATTCTTGGGCTACGGAATTCTGTGAAAAAAGTGCTACACGAATGTCAATGGTGCCGCATCAGGAAAGAGAAGCCACAATTGCCGCCAACCGGAGATCTACCCGCCGAACGGTTGCAACACGGGGCGCATCCGTTTACGTGCACCGCGGTCGATTATTTCGGCCCTATGCACGTTACCATCGGCCGGCGAAGAGAGAAGCGATGGGGGGCCCTCTTCACCTGTTTAACGACGCGCGCGATACACCTTGAATTAGTGCCATCATTAAGTACCAGCTCCATGATCATGGCGCTACGTCGCATGTCTGCCCGGCGAGGGAACCCGCGGGTAATGTATAGTGATAATAGCACAAACTTCATTGGTGCAGATCGCGAGCTGCGTGATGAAATGTCGAAATTGAAAAAATCCGAGCTGGCTGAAGCGGCAAGTCATGAAGGCATCACCTGGAAGTTCATACCACCCGGCGCGCCACACATGGGAGGCGCCTGGGAACGAATGGTGCGAACCGTCAAAACGGCCCTCTCCGCGATCCTGAACGAGAGAAGCCCGCCAGAAGAAGTGCTGCACACCCTGCTCACGGAAGTGGAGCACACCGTCAATTCACGCCCGCTCACTCACCTGAGCGCTAGCCCGGAAGATGAGGAAGCTTTAACCCCTAACCACTTCCTTATAGGTCGTTCCTGCGGTTCATCGGTCGTCGGAAGCTTCGACGAGCACACACTCATCGGCCGGGCCGATTGGAAAACATCGCAACGTCTGGCGGACCACTTCTGGAAGAGGTGGCTGCGTGAGTATCTACCGACGCTCATGCCACGGAAGATCAGCGGGAGAGAGGCTCCACAACCGCAGCGAGGCGATATAGTCATCATCGCCGATGCTTCCCTACCACGCAACACCTGGCCGCGAGGCGAAGTCGTCGCCAGCTACCCCGGCCCAGATGGCAGGACACGTGTGGCGGACGTCCGGACCTCGAGAGGAGGTGTGCTGAGGCGTCCCACGTCGAGACTCATCGTCATCGTGCCTGCAACGTCGCGACATCAATTTGGAGTGCACGACGGAGCGTACACTGGGGGGGAGACTGTTAGCGACGCATAAGCCTAAGCGTAATGATATAAGAATAACATTTGTAAATATAAGTTGTAAAGATGAATAATTTGCACAAACGATCAATAATTAAATGTTTGTAATGTTTTAAATATGTTACTATAGCGCGTAGGTATGTAAAGACAGTATATAAGTCATGAAAATGTATGTAATCTAATAAAAATAATCACGTAAAGTACTAAAATAATATATTGTCAATAATTCATATTTTGTAAAAATTATACATAATGTTTCGCGTGATATAGGTAGAATAGCCTTCCGTATGTATTTTATAACGTGTGTAAGCTCAAATAGTACGTATATAACGAGTCACAAGACGTTTTAAGGTTGCAATGTTTAATGCTTTATATCTCCCGTGTTTATTAACCTATAATGTTAAAGTTAGTGTTTTTGAATAGGTATTTATGTCTACATTAATGTGAAATAGTTTTTATTGTAATTGAATAACTGTAATTAGAGATATTAACAATTTATTGTATTCTGTATACAAGTAATAATAATAATAGACAGAGACAGCAATATTGCAACCACTGCGCATTACCGCGGTTAACGGACCACACCCAAGTTTGGTGATGAGCAGTACGGATAGAGACGCCATCGTCCGTCTCGCTCTCCGGCAAACCATATAAAAGGCGTTCTGCCGGGGCAAACGAGCGCACACGGGTACCACAAATTGAAGAATCAATACTCAAGACTCAAGACTCAAGAAACTGGAAGTAACCGTACCCAGAAGATATAGTATTAACAAAGTGTATTGTCTTGAAGAATACAGCAAATTTTATTGTGGTGCCTGTGTGTCATTTCTTCGCATCTTCACTAAGTTCAACCCGCCAGCGACCCAGTCCATTCCGCTCCGTGCTACGTCATCGCCGCGCCTACCAGCAGGCACCTCACTGCGTGTGTGTACCTTGATGTTTCGCCCTCTTCACGCCTAGTAGTTTCGGGTGTGAACAGGGTTGGTCGCACGTAGTGAGAGGGGCTCGCACGCACTGGTTTCCAGACAGCTGGTTACCGTAGCGTGTTATCCGCCGTCGGTTATATACAGAGTACGAGGGAATCGTTTCCGTCGCGTTCGCGCCCTCGGTGCGCGGTCCCGCTCTGTATAGATTGACGTAGCACATTGTATAATAGGCGGCCGGCTCCGCTTCGGGTCCGCGCTCATTTTAGGCCTCTCATTATTAAAACTTTATAAGGAAATTTTTGTGTATGGGATATACATTAAGGTGCGTCTACGCTAGTGGAGCTGAGGATGAGCTGAGCACAAATTCGTGTAGTGTGGACAGACTTCCGAGCCTCGAACGAGCGCGCTTTGAGCATTCGGTTCTTGTACGACTGCACACAGCCAGTTGTTGGTTTTTTGACGAACACTAAAGAGATTTTCAACGCGCTCGCAGTGTGCTCGTGGACGTGTTTAGTGATAGACGTTTATCGTTCGAGCCGAGAAATATGGATGAATATAGCCAATTGAAAACTGTTATTTTGTTTTACAATGTGCGGTCCAGTTAAACATAACTTTTTTACTCACTTCGGCTTCAATAATCGCTGCGTAGCAACGGCTGCTGCAATAGCAAACTCGTCTATATTTGCCACGAACCGCGAGCACACTGCGGAAAACTACTTCGAGGACAGTGATCGTTGTAGGTTCGTTGTACGTCCACACTTGACACCACGAATGTCGACGCTCTGCTCATGCTCCGCTCGTGCTCGGCTCATTGAGCGTAGATTTATGTTTTAGTTTATGTTTTAAAATTGTTACTTATTTTGCGATTAATAATCCAAGTAGCTTATAATATTAAGTGGAAACAGCTCTAATGCATTGTATTTAATTTTTTTTTCTTTTTCAGTTTTATCTAGATGAATGTTATTGATGTCAAACATGTAATGCGGCGGGTTAGACCGGTTGTTGGCATAGCGACACCTTTGGTCCTAAGGTTGGCGGTGTGGGGTTGAGATCGTTTTTTTAATAGACAGACTGGATCATTTCAAAGTTTCATGTTAAAAGATATATAGATTAAAAGCAGTTGGTAGGGGTCTCGACCACCATACACATAGTAATAAAATAAACCTCTTCACAGTGACTTTCTTTTGGTTTGTCGTGTTTCAGGATCGCCTGGTGTTTTTTTTAATATTCACTAAGATGTTCCACATCCAAAATTTTCAACATTTTTTCCAACACCGAGCAAAGCCCGTCGCCTAAATATTATCACATGACATAACATCTAAATACAAAATTAGGAATTCAATTAAGATATTAATTAAGGCTTCGATAAAGCATATTGATAAATTAAAAATAAATTATACTACATAATTAAAAGGACGTCAAAATTCATCCAATAATTTTTATGTCACAGTCACATTGTAAAATTTGTACAAGCATATATTTATTTTGTAATATTAAATTTTGAATAACATAATTATTACTTACTTTCATGGTTCCAATTTTATTATTTTAAATAAAACTGCAATAAACATGACAAATGTACGCAATAAACGTTTCAATTGAAAGCAATTGGAATGAACATCTCTGATCCCTCCTCCGACGCGACGCGACGGCAACGTTGACAAATGACCGCCCTTAACAATAACAACCCATGAGTGGAATGTCTCCAATATACCTCGCATTTCACCCCTTCTATGTTGGCTATTTCAATAAACGTGTAAGATCAAGTTGAATGTAAAAACTTTATTTTTATTACTTACACACAGGATATGAAATTGTCCTAAAAACTATGACTTTTGATAATTATTAAGATAACGAACTTAATAGCCCTTACATACGTCTGTTTGATTATTTGCCTATAATAATTTACATTAATAGAATAAATTAAACACATTTATTCATAAAGGTAACCTTTTGTTTATTTTTACCTGATTGCAAAAAAGGAGGGTTACGTTTTTCGAGCGTATGCATATGTACCTATGTATATTTGTATAAGGAAATAAAAAAACTAAGCAATTAAAATTTCCTAAGTTGGCAACTCTTTACTTTTATTTTACGGTGAATCCCTTGATTGTATTGTACGTCTTTTTTATTTTGTTTTCGTTGTCAGTATTCGTTAGTTTGTACGCAGAAGCACATTGCTGTAGTCAGTGTTGTTAAAGTGAGTTCATACTGTAATGTAGGTACTCAAAACAGGGAGATTTGCATCATCAGCTGTTCTCGGCCTATAAAAGCTCGCATGCTGACTTGGGTGTTACGTAACATTTAATGAAGGGGAGGGGGTAAAGAAAAATGTTACGGCGCTTTACATGGGGGGGGGGGTTCAAAATCTTTTAAAGTTATTTAAATATTTAATAAAACCTTTTTTACTCCCATATAAAATTAAACATTCCCCGTTGACTAATACATTTAATGTAATTAACGACACAATTCCCCAGAGTTGTTTACTGCGGAACTTGACGTCCGCTACGATCAACAACGCTCGCATTATACGATACCACTTCAATGCAAATGCAACATTATGAGGACTATATGTGTTTCTCAAACTTTGAAAACAGTGCTCCTATTTTGAACAATTAAACTTTATATAAATGAATAACAAATCTATGAAAACCAGTTGTACCCCACGGTTTCGCCCGTGTAGGTTATCTGCCTTAACTCCACGTAGTTGCCTACAGCGTTGCCAGATTTCTTGTTGTCTATAGTTATGGCTCCTTATTAGGTTTGAAGCGTGAAGTTATGTAGCCTGCTTGCATCAATATGTATATAATTTATAAAATTGAAGTGTCTTTTTTTCAATGTCAAAATAACAGTTTTTAAAAAAATGCTTAAAAGTATATATGATACTTATAACAAAAAATACATTTTTAAATTTTTTGTCTGTCTGTCGGTTTGTTTTGGGTACTCTCAGAAACGATTGGACTGATTTCGACTGGACTTTCACTGGTAGATAGCTGATTTTATAGGGAGTAACTTAACTTTTATTTTAGAAAAATAATTAGAGTTCCGCACAAATTGAAAAAAACTGTCAGGGTGATTCATTTCGGGCGCTTAAATGGCTTACGCTGAGTAAACCATAAGAGATATAGCAAATTAATGTACTACATAATTGTAGACATTAAAAAAATCTACAAAAAAGTTGCGGTGAGTATACGTCTATCTTCTAAGGAACACCCAGAATAAGCATTTTTGTCATTAAAATAGCCGGGAGCGGAGGAGCAAAATTTGTGTGAGCATTTTGTTGTCCACGTGAGCGAAGACACAGGCACAGCTAGTAGGTTATAAAATGCAATTATATTTAATATTTTCTACTTGACTACGGTCATCTTTACTGGAACTTTTGAGAAGGATTTCTGTTAATGCTTTGATTATATCTAAATAGCGAAGTGTTACTGCAGATACCGTATTTACCCTACTGGACTATCTGGTCGGCTTTAGTTTTTTTAGAGTGAGTTCCGATTCACCAGTCAATTTTGACAGCAGATACCAGCGTATGATGCTAAGTCCAAAAAAATTAAACAAAACTTGCAATGCTGAGAAATAATTCTGCAACTTCCAACAAAAGCTAACGGCATCATTTTAAAGCTGTTCGTGACTTCTTGGTAATTCTCCTATATTTTTTCAAATGAGTTGCCATTATTAAAGTCGCGTTCCTGGAATCTGGTTTATTTATATTCATAATGTGTGAGAAATTTTCACTAGTTCAATTTATAGTTTGTAAGTCAGAGTCCGAGGCGCCTCCTGAGCTTGAGTGCCCCGGGGCACTGCCCCGTCTAGCCCTCCGGTAGCTACGCCACTGAGTCTACTGCTCCTGTATCTGTCCACCGTGATAGATAACATTTTTCCAGTTATATGATTTTCATTCCTCCTCATGACATTTTCATACCACGCCAACACTGATAAATACTCATTCCAGTTACTTCACACTTCCACCATTCCTTCAGCTCTCAAGGTCCCATAAATTACGTAAAAATATGCATACATGCTAGACATCCACGGGAGCAGAGTTATCTGCCATTATAATTACATAACCAGTTCATTATAAAGACATTGTCTAAAAATAGATGCACACGTGTTAAAAGTTATACATTTTTGTATAGCCTACTCGATTTTATCGACGATGTATCGAATGAGACGATTTACACATTTATCTCTGATTTACACTATAAAAAATTGTAAAAGCAAACAAATCTAAAAATATAATATATTGACATCTAGCGTCGCAATTATGAACTAAATGTGAAATCAAGGAGCATTCATCATAATTTATTTCAACATTTGTAATTTATTTCTAAATGGCCCTGATACCGTATTTTAAATAATAGCATCAATTGTGACAATTTTCACTAAAAAATTTAGCAAGCAACTCCTTGATGTAGCAACGTATAAAAAAGTCTTACATTTTTTCATAGCGCACCTAAAGACGCAACTTAACAAAAAAGAAAAAAAAACGCCTATTACTATTTTTATGGATAAAGGTTTAGCGTTGTAGCCACAATTTTACCTGATCTTAAGGACGATATGCCTAAGATGGTAGCACGCTAAGCCTAGTGGAAGACTGTCACTTAGTGGAGTTGCCGGAACATACCTATTGGTGTTTAGCGACATATTATCAACTTGAGGGTGGTAGCTAGCCAGGCCTACCACCATGCTATGAAACTTCACGATGTTTTCCTTCACTGAATGCTCAGGCTCATTGCAGGGATTTCAAACTCACGTCGATCTACGTGGATTCCGTACAATTTTTCATTTAAATTTGAGCAAAATATAAATGCTAGGGGCTATCCACAATAACATAAACCATGAGAACAGGACTAGATGAGGTAGAGTGATAAGGAGGCCGGATATTTGTTAGATTATTTTTAGTTTAGTGTTATTTGAAGAGATGAGCATGTTCTTTGGGTTAAAACTAGCTTTAGTATTGTTTTGATATTGTCTGTAATATTATGTATATGTGAGCCTAGGATTTGTGTTAAAACAAATAGAGGTAGTGTGTCTACGGCAGCCATCTTGATTTAAATAAACACAAGTATTTCCAATATCTTTGTATGTTAGAATTAATAAATAGAAGTAAGATTCTTCACTACATAATTATTTAATATCTGGGTGACCGAGCTGCTGTCGGTATCTTACAATATTTATTTATACATTCTTAAACAAGAAATGCCTACCTAATTGTATTAGATTCACACATAACAAGAGCGTATAATAATATATTTATTTAATACACAACGTATGATATGCAGTTTTTAAAATAATTCTATTTTCACTGGAACTATTTAAAAGGGTTCACGTTGTCTGTTTTAGAACCTTTGGCCATCCTAATAACAATGACAATACACGCAGTCACGGTTTGCATTTGACAGATCCATACAATAATTTAGCTTTAAACCACAGCTCCTGTATGAAATTGCCACTCGCATGATCTCTTACCTCAGTACAGTGGGTTTGTCCGTAATTGCAGCTGAAAATTTAAACGTAAAAATTAATAAAACTTTTACATTAACCAATAATGTATAAAACTTATTACTTATTTTATACAAATAATTTGACAAACAAGGAAACATCCCGCCTGATACTAAGCGGCTACCATGGCCTATGGGCGCTCGTAACACCAGAAGTATCACTAGTGCGTTGCCGGCCTTAAACCCCTGCCCAAAAAACCTCTGGAAACTCTACTAACTGCCGGAACACAGCACAAGGTTATTTGCCTGCGATTTTTTTCAAGCTGGAAGTTTTTAACCAGTCTGGCTGCAACGGCTGGAACAAGCCGATATTTATCTACGTGACGAAATATCATTTTCAAATAGAAAGTGGTTGACAACCAAATGAGTATCAGAAAAACCTCATAAGATTCGTAGACTGCAATGGATCTCAGGAATCACTGCCGATAGTTTGACCTCATTGTGGAATTGGAACCTACATTGTTCAGGAAAGTGTTTTAATAAGCTACTAATACGCATATACAGACTTGCATCGCTCCATTTCTTTCCGTACTTTCTTTAACTATCTTTAACTTGAGACAGATAACGGCTTCCCTCTTAACTATTCAAGCTATAGGATATTAATGTATATTATGTAGAAAGGAAAAACTAAACATTGATAAGTTATTGAGAAGTAAGTAAGGAAAAAAGGTTATATTTGCTTATCTTTAGTACCTAACTGAAACAACGGTTAGATAGGTATTACGTTATTTAAAAAGGGCCTAAATATACATGAACAAATTTTAAGTTTTACATACTTATCATAGATGTCGCTTTTGCAACATTTTTATCTATCCAGTTTTTAATTAACTTAATAAACATAAACAATAATATAATAAACTGATATACATACTTATTAAGTAATCAGATTATATTATTTAAAAAAGTAAATAATTAAACAAAAATTGACTTCAAAAAACTACTTAGGTAAATTCAACGTTAAGAAAAAGTATTTTTATAAATTTGAATTTTCGAAGTACAATGACATCTATTCTTGTAAAACTTAACTAAAATATGGTGCTCTAGCGCGGCGTTATAATGGTGACTTGGTGTGAGCGTCATTTAATTAATAATCATATGGTTGTATTAAAAAACCTACATTAATATTTTTTTACATTATTTAAAATATACTATCCATTCGACATTTTTCATTTTAAGCGAATTAATAGTACTATTAAATTAACTACTACCAGAAGCAGAACTCCTATCGGAAAAGTAGAATAACTAAAATGTAAGTTAAATGTAAACCAACAAAACTCATTGGCACTTTACTGTGCCCCCTATCTGTAAAAATTGATGTAAAATCACAATGATATAAAAATATAAATATTAAATATTTTTTCACGTAAGTAAGTACTCCTCTCCTATTCAAGTATTACAAACTACAAAGCCTTTTAAACATAATATTTTATTTTATTTTACAATAAGAAGGGAAACGTACTGCTAAAAACAATAAATATATAATATGAAAGTAATTCTGAAGGCCATTTCAAATTTTTCCCAAATAGACAATGAAGTTAGATCACTTGAAAGTAACAAAAAGAAAGAGTGTCGACTTACAGAAAGAATGAAGATGCCAGTTTATTTTTAAGTTAAGAAGCGGTAAGTTCAGAAGTTATCATGTTTTTAGCTTTTTTTCAAAATAAGTCAAAAATGCAACATAAAAAATTTATATAAATAAATTATCAATTTAAATGTAATCTTTTCTTTCTGATTTATAAAACCGATTAAACACTGGTTTATTTATCATTATTAAAACAACTATTATCGGTCCAAATTTAAAAATGCGAGACGAAAAACTATATCTTTTCAATATTTTTTTGAAATTATTTTCCATTAAAATACCTTAAAAACAAAAAAAAATGTTATGTATTAAACTTGGCTTGCAGATTATTTTAAAAACAATCTTTTTTTAGCTCTCCAACAATGCATAACAAATTCGTATTCGAACCAAAATTAAGATCGTCCTTTAAAATTTCCATAAAATTTATTAAAAACAATACCCAATAACCACTCAGTGATGCCGGCACAGTCAAAATCAAAGCGTGTCTTACACCCGGAACATTGTATTCAATATTTTGATTGAACTTCACTTAGTTTGCAGGTAAATATGGTGGGTAATGGAAAAGACGATCATGAGAGATGAGATGTTGATTTTAGCGGAGGTGTGAGGAACAGAGAGTAAAGTTCCTCATCCGCCATAGAAAAGGGAGGAACCTCCGGCCAGACGGGTGCTATGTTAGCCTTAGGGGCCCTATCCTAAAACAGAGCCGCTGTGGCTTTTACAGCTTCACCGGACTTGGGGGCGAGCGCTTAGGGCACTCAGCCGCGAAAGTTTGTGACGACCCGCACGAGGGTGCCAGAGTGGCCGAACCTCGGCTCGGACGGTCGTCGCGAATGCGAAAAAGTCGCGATCTAACTAATTCCCTAATACTATGAGAATTCGAGCTAACTAATATATACTCATATGCACGTTCCCCTCCTCCTGGGAGGAAGGAGTGGACCATGCGTATGTGTATTTGATAATCGGAGTGGTTTTTCTACACTAATTAGCGCAATAGTCTAACTAGCGCAAAAAAAGAAAAAAAAAGGTCCCTTACAGAACCTATGTACCTGTGTGGTGTGCACGTGTGTGTGTGTTCATACGTGTGTAATGTTGTGTGTGGGTAACTAAGTGTTGCACGTATAGTGTCACTTTGTATCGCGTGGGCGGCTGCCTGGCCCAAGGGCTTCACACCGAGGAACGGACCTAGGCTTGGGTTGCCGCTAGAGAGTGTGGACGTGACGGGTGTGCGGGAGCGAATGTTGTAGTCGGGTTCTTGTATATATACTCAACGATAGAGTGAATTCCTATAGCGCAATGTAGGATAGTAGGATGCGTCCTATGTGGCTCGATAGATGTCGCTATGTAGTTGTGTCGATGCGTTGATGCGTCAGTTGTGGCGCGAGATGTCGCTACATGATAATAAAAATAATTGATTGACCAAGTTTGAGCACCACAGTCTGGACTGCAGTGAGTAAAGATGTATGCGTCTGCTCACTAAACAACAACATAACATTCTAATTAAAATTAAAACATAATTATGCGTTAAATCATAAGATTGCGTTAAAATACAGTGTTGTAAGTAATAATCTATGATGCTTGTCTACGGATAATCTATGATATGTGATTTATGTCTATGGAAGTTTGTACGATCATTGAAAGACATTTTCGGAACATTAAAATACAATTTACTTGAAAAACCAGATAATCTTTCATTTAATAATAAAACATACAGTATCGCCCTCTATCGAGTTTATGATTAATTAAAGGGAAAACTGTCATAATAATTAATTTGTTAATTAATTGTGACTATGGTTGAAATAATTTTATAGACTTATTACTTACCGAATTAGAAGAAAAATGTAATCTCGACTGGTCACAGGGTCCTCAGGTTATCTATGCCCTCAACAGTGATACCAAGTTAACCATTTTATGACTATATCTGGCAACATTTAAAATTAATCTAGCCAAAAATATCAAATAATAATGGTCAAATATTTTAGCCACAAATTTCGCAGCCTTTTTTCATAATACGTAAATATTTGTTTTTCTATACAATAACACTTGTTTTCACACATCTACAATGCGAACGATGAATTAGTATTTCATTAATTGAGTGTTGGCTTGAGATATTTTTAAAAAGCAGTTGTGTGCTTTTTACCAAATACCCGTGGAAGTGTTGGATCAAATCAGGAAGCAAAGAAATATTTTTTCCTTGTTCCTAAAGAACCATTTTTTTTTTTTTTTTTTTTTTTTAACGTGGAGGAACCCGTCATGGGTACACACCCGCCCGGGGGGACGAGTGGTTATGTGAGACTCCTTCTCACTAAAACTCCACGGTGTACCATCCGCCGCCACGATGGGGGGACGCGGGACCTGCAGGTAGCATACTACCGTGTCGCCCCGACGGCCGGCCCGGCACTGCCGGGCCCCGGCCTAAATAGGAGACAGCTCAGTACACCCTAGCCGTCTCCTCCGTCCGCCGAACCTGTGCAGTGGGAAGACAGGCCCCCCGACCCGTCTCCCCTGGTTCGGCTAGGGTGGCGGGAGTTGGCGAATGAATCGCCTCCTCCGACCACCCGGTCTTCTTTGTCGGAGAGGGTCGCTTAGGGGATCCCCCTCGCGAACCCTCTCCGCGGCCTCCTTCTGCGAGATGATATCCTCGCAGAAGGAGGCCATCGCATGCCACGACCCCTCACTGTCGAGCATGGCTCTCACCACACTCGGCAGCGAGAGGTCCCCTCCCACCACCACGGTTAGAGCGCGGCGCTGCTCATCCCACGCAGCACACTCAGAAAGAGTATGCTGCGCCGTGTCTTCCATCGCACCGCACTCGTGACACGCGGTGGTGGGCTCTCTGCGGGCTATTTTGTGCAGGTACCATCCGAAGCAGCCATGTCCGGATAGCACCTGCACAAGCCTAAATGTCAGGGAGCCCCGGTCCCTATTTATCCACCGTTCGAGGACCGGGCGGACGGCATCTATGGTGTATCGCCCATAGCGCGCATCCGCCAGGTCCTCCCCCCATCTCCTTATCATCTCCTGACGGCCCTCACGCCGCAGCCTTTCCACTTCAATAAGAGCTGGAGGCTCCCCCATATTTCTCCTCGCCGCCGTATATCTGTAAGCGGCGGCGAGCACTTCCGCCTCCAGCTCCCAAGGTGGGGAGCCGGCGAGCACGAAAGCCGCCCCCGCGGACACCGATCTGTATCCGCGGACGACTCTCAGCGCCACAACCCGCTGTGCAGCACGCAGTACACGTCTGCTTGTGGCGCCTAGAGCATCCACCCAAATCGGTGCCCCATAGACGGCCATGCTCCGCACGACTCCCGCATAAAGGCGTCGGCAGCTCGTGCCCGGCCCTCCCGAGTTCGGGAGGAGCCGACCAAGAGCCGCCGCCGTTCCCACTATACGCGGTCCGAGTCCCACAAAATGGGACTCGAACCGCCATCTTCCGTCCAGGATGAGGCCCAGATACCTCATCTGGGCCCCAACTCGGATCCTGTGTCCTTCGACTATAATGTGTGCCCCAGGAGGCGGCCCACACCGGGGCCCATGAAAAAGTAAGGCCTCGGTCTTCTCAGCCGCCACCCTGAGGCCCAACGACTGTATGCGCCCGACCACGAGGGCGACGCCCTCTGTGACCAGGCGCGCCACCTCTCCCCAGCTCTCCCCCTGGGCCACGACAAGGGTGTCGTCCGCGTAAAAGATTATGCGCGTCCTCGAAGGGAGCGCTACGCGGAGCACCCAGTCGTAGCCCATGTTCCACAGGAGCGGCCCAAGCACCGACCCCTGTGGAACACCGCACCCTACATGGCGCCGGGCCACAACTCCTTGGCCGTTCGCGAAGACGACCTCTCTATCCTGGAGGTAGTCCTCCAACAGCCGCCGCAGGTACGAGGGCACTCCGAAAAACCTGAGTGCCTCTCGAATGACACCATGCGGCAGACTGTTGAAGGCGTTGGCGATGTCAATCGACACCGCCAGCAACCTACCTCTCCCCTGGGTCGCCTCCGCGGACCACGCCTTCAGGGTGGAGAGGGCATCCAAAGTTGAACGCCCTCTCCGGAAGCCGAACTGCCGGTCCGAGAGTTCCGGCCCCACTTCCTCCATGTGCCGGATGACACGGGAGGCAACTATGCATTCCAGCATCTTTCCCGTGTCATCCAGCAACACAAGGGGCCGGTACGAGGACGGGCAGTCTGGAGGATGACCCCCCTTCGCAAGAAGGCAGAGCCGTCCCACCTTCCAGAGCTTTGGGAACCGTCCGGCTGATAAACAACGGTCGAACAGCTCCCGCAGCTCTCCTCTCATGTGGCCCAGCGTCACGCCTAGTAGTTGGCCCGGAACTCCGTCCAGGCCAGGTGCCCTACGCTTATTACGGAGGCGCTTCATCACCAGCCTCATCTCTTCATCAGTGATGAGGCAGGGCAGCAACTGCTCCTCCACAAAAACGCCCCCACTTGACATGGGAGGTGGGAGGAGCTCTGGAGGGTCGGGCAACAGTGTGGCCACGACCCTCGCCAGGACCTCTGGATTTAAGGTTTCCGTTAAAGGGGGCGCCTGCCTTCGGAACTTTTTCCTAATCATCCGGTAAGGGCGCCCCCACGGATCCCCATCCAGGGTCCTCAGGAGCTCCTCCCAACTCTCATTTTTGGCCCGGCCGATGGCTACCTGCAGTGACTTTTTGCACTCCCTGTAGGCACCATACAGCCGGGCCTCCTCCCCGGCTTGCTGTGTTCGCCGCCGGCGGCAGCGCTGGTACTGCCATCGTGCCGCGGAGCAGGCCACCCGGAGATCAGCTATCTCCGGGGACCACCAATACACCGCCCGTCTGTTTTGCGGGTGGCTATTACTCCGCGGCATCGATGCGTCGCAGACCGCCGTGAGGGCCTCACGGAAACGGTCTGCAGACGCATCCACTTGAGCTAGCGCTCGCCAGCTCTGAACAATGGCCGCCTCTTCCGCCAGCTCCCGGTCGAGGCGGCCAAGAACCCATCGAGGAAACGCCGTTCGCCGACGGGTGCGAAGCGCCAGCTCCCCTGGGGAGGTGGAGACTTTGAACCGAATGTATCGGTGATCCGATAAGGTCTCCACCTCTTCCAGAACCCGCCATCCATGCACGCGGCGTGCGACAGACGGCGTGGCAAACAATACGTCCACCACAGACCCTCCGTTCTGCCGCACGCACGTGTACGTAATACCTCTGTTGAGGAGGGACAGTCTAACCTCAACTGTCCACTCCTCAACCGCCGACCCTCGCGGGTCCATGTTCGCCGCCCCCCATGCCCTCGACTTAGCGTTGAGATCTCCAAGTAGGACGATGGGAAGCGGTGACAGCCGCCTTACCGCTAGCTCCAGGGAGTCGAGGAACGCCTCGAACTCCACCAGGGCCCGGTTTGGGGAGAAATATACACCAATAATGACGTGTTCTCCCCGCGCGGCTGCCACGAACCCAGCGCCCCTCTCCTTAACAGAGAGGGGTGGTCCGGAACTGTGGATCGCCACAGAGCCATCCAGGTCCCCAACCCAGTGAGGCTGATCAGGGACATAATACGGCTCCGCAGCGACCGCAACGTCAATGTTCCACTCCGCCACAGACTGAACAAATAAATCTTGGGCTGCGGCGGAGTGGTTTAAGTTCCCCTGAAGGTAACTACCATTGGCGTGATCCATTAGTGAATCATAGTAGTTACCGCCAGGATGGGACTCATGGCCCTAGCAATAGGTGCAGGAGCAGCTCTACCTTTGGAGGGAGGCGGCTTGCAATTTGCTCCCCCCATGACGTGTTCTGATGACCTTCCAGCATCAGAACATATAGCGCAACGTAACTTTTCTGCTGCACAATTTGCCGCCATATGTCCGGCAACCCCGCATCTAAAACATAGTGCCCCTCTAACGACTGCTGAAGGGCATAGAGGGCGGGTGTGACCCACACCCATACACTGAAAACAGCGTATGGGCTTTTCCTCAAGGAATCGGATGCGGGCTACACTCCAGCCAATTAGTAGCCTTCCAGCCTCTGACAACACTTTGGCCGCAGCAGCTGGTAGAGAAAGGTGAATTGCACCAACGCCCCTCCCATAGGTGCGTATTTCTCCAGCCCTTATTTGGGCTGGCTCGCACCCACCTTTAGCCGCCACAGCCTCCACCACTTCATCCCTCGATACCGATTCGTCCAGTCCGACGATTCGAATATCAGCCTTCTTAACAGGCCTCGTAATGGTGGCGACGTCTGCCAACACCGTCGTCAATTTATGGGCCAAGGTGTCTGCTCGTTCTGGTCCCAGGGCACCAGGTATTTCTATTATTTTAGCTCCCGCCGCGGTGGACCGGACAGATAGATCTGTGATTCCACACTCTGTCAAGGAGACGCTCTTCCGCGCCCTCAAGAGGACTGACGTGTAGTCGATCCCCTTTTCCACCGCCTCTGGCTGCAGTGTTATTATAATTGCAGCAGAGCGTGGAAGGGCGGGGGACTTGCGCTTAGCCTTTGGCCCCTTTTTAACAGGAACCAAAGCTTCCTTCTTCTTTTTGTTTTTTGGGCGACGTACTACTGTTGTCCACGTTGCCTCCTCCGACACCGACTGGGCCTCAGCAGGAGCTGAGGCTGAGAGAGGAACCCATTCCATTTCCAGAGCTGTCGACACATTCCTAGCAGCAGGCATAGGCTTAGTTGGCTTTGGCAGTGCACGCTCAGGCCCTGCCCGCTTTGACTTTGGCTTAGTAGGTTTTGGCCCTGCAGGACCAAAAGTGGCCAATCTTTTATCTGCCGCCAATGGCGGGCGGATAATCTTCTAAGGAGGTAGACGGTTCTCGATGTTCTCTAAGCGGGCCATAAGCATATTGCCTAGGGAATTGTGAAGAGAAGAGCCGAGTGCCTCTACGGCGACTGCAAGTGCTTCCTGCCAAGGTGGCTGGGAAGGCTCAGATTGTGGCTGCGATGGAGGCAGGACTACCCTCTTTTCATTGGCTTCGCGTCGCCATGACAAGACCTCTGCTTTTAAATCGTCTACCTGTCGGCGCAGATTTTTAGTCTCCCTTTGTAGGCGAATGGTTTCTTCTGCCTCGGTACGCGTAACGAGCGCATCTACAACTTCTTTCAGGGCCCTGGCTGCACCCTTGAGCTGTTTTATGCAGGTGCCCTTTAAGTTGCCAGATTTACGGCAGACATCATAAATACTGGCCACCTTGTTCTCTGCTAGGGTCTTCAACCTATCTGCATCCAGGGTCGCAAAATCTAAGGTAGCCTCCAGATCTTCTATCCCCGCATCAGCCACCTTTAAATATGACCTTCTGGTAAAGCCACGGTCTAAAGATCCACCAGCGTCTCCAGCGGCGGATCGTCCTGAACCTGCCGAACAGCCAGGATCTTGTGCTCTACCCCTCCGGTCTAGTTCTACCTTCGAGGATTTAGCTACCGTCTCTCCCACGTCAGGCGCCGTGGTAACCTTCAACACGGGTCGCTTACGACTCGACCCACGTTTTGACAAAATTGTACTCAAATCTGTCTCAGACTGAGCATCAATGCCTTTCTTGCCCTTACAAGGCAGTAAATCCCCCGTAGTACCATCGCCGGTACCACCATCGCTACCATTAAGACTACTTAAAACTATATTGGATTTGGATTTCTTCATTTCTGATCCCACGAGTATGGGGTAAATAAAGGTCCGCCCTGGCAGTGCCCCCTGTACCTGGGTAAGCCTAGCATAACCCGTTAAGAGAGTCGGCCGGTTCTCTAACGGGGGTCGCACTAAGGACTGATCAACCCATCAGCCATGCATCCTCTCGCGGTGCGCCGCCGCTTAGGATTGAGGTAATTTTTTATAGAGGTTTTCTTCCTCGTGGTCCGGGCGGTTAAGCCAAAACCCTCGGTCCCATACGAAGTCGCGAGACATGACCACGACACTTCGTTGGGATTACGAGACCGACGGTGGTAGGTAAGGCCAGTTGCCCTACCTACCTGCCCGACAACAGTGTGAGTGTATGTCGAGCCCGTCCGTGCTACGTCTTTCGCCCCCTCTGATACTCAGAGGGATGCCAGACGTAGCCCCCCCACGTCAGGTATTGGCCGCCGACCAAGAGTTAGTCGACGTTGCCCGGGGTGCACCACGAGGAGGTTCCTGACACCGCACCCCTTGTTCCTAAAGAACCAGAACCATCAACGTCCAATGACTATTATGTGGAATCAACCTATGATGATTAACTAAAACGTTTTATAAGTTATAAGCTTGTATTTGTTTTTAACCCAAACTTGTAGCCACTTTTTTGGGTATGAAATTTTTGTCATTCTAGCACTGGGAAATAAGCTCCATCTAATGGTTTTATTATTAGTTACAATAGCTCTGGTTTTCATACTATATTAATAGATGGCGCTACAGCTCAAATATAATTATTTCAATCAATATTATAGTGATAAGTGATAATAAATGAAACATAATTAGGGAATACAATTTAAACATACTTAAAAGTTACAGTTAATATTACGTTTATTAAATTTATAGTTGATATTTTATGTTTACAAAATTAAACTAAATTTTGTCTTTGGTAAACATTTAAAAAATATATGCATTTTTTCTCTATGGCAGACTGTGTGTAAATCGTATTTTACGTGTTTTATTTTCTCCAACATTTTTAATTATCAGCGACCTATTAAATTAAATATTTTGCTATCAAGGCTCCCAAATGAACACCTTTAGAAAAGTGTTTAAACATTTGTTGTTTTCTTGACTTGGCATTAATGGTACTCAGCATATTCAGCGCCGGGGTGCGAAATTTATAGCATTTTTTTGTTGTTTATTATTTGTAGGAATCATTTATCGCAGGTGAAATAACGGTGATAAAAATATATAATTTCATAGCTGTGACAATTATTTTTAAATAGCAATATCCATTCCATCCCTATACTTTACCTCAATTGAAAACCCGTATCTTATTAGTGTATTATCTCTGAATACACTCTGATTTTGTTTGTGTTTATGGCTCCATTGGTATTATTTCGAAATTCTGCCATTTTCATGTAGCACTATATAAAACACTCCAAATAAATCCAAGTGTAAGAGTAGTGTCAATAAGATTCAATATTTTGTCTAATTTCACTCCACAGATTTACTCTTACCCTCGTTATTACTTATACTCGTGCCGTATTGCTGCAATATCTGTCTTTTTCGTACCAGTAGCTTTGTCATCATATGAAGGAAACATCAAAGAAATTAAGTGAGTGGGTGAACAAGACAATTTTTAACAAAAAAGGAAACTAACTTCAATGATTTTGAAGAGTTCCCTTGTGTATCTTCGAACTTAAAGGTTCAATCCGAATGAAATTAAAATGGGAGCACCATTGTGGTATAAAAAGAACCAACCAAATCGGTTCATAAACAAAGAAGAAATAACTGAACACTCATAAAAAAATGTACATTCGAACTGATAACCTCCGACTTTTTTGAAGTCTGTTCAAATAGTGATAAAACTGCTATACATAATGCGACTTGGTATGCAGTGAAGTTATTGAATGAAAAACCATATAAATGTACAACTATGATGTTGCGATTAATGCGTTTTCTGTTATTTGCTATACAGTGAAGTGATTTAATGAAAAACAGTAACAAAATTGCGATATTGTGATTTCTGGTATTTTCTATGAAGTTAAGTTAATTCATATGATGGTGCGATATATTGCAGACGTATGAATTGTGACATTGGTAATTCTGTGAAGTGATTTTATATGATAATGCGACATAAGCTATAGTCGTACTAGTTCGTGCACGACCTTCCTATGTTTCAGACGATGGCGGCGACAAGGTAGCACGCTACTACATTACACGTGAAACTTGTGTTCTAATTTGATTATATTTTTACCAAAATATATTACTGCTCACAAAAGCAAAATTATTTTTACTTGCGTTTTATATCTAGTTTTAAAAGCGATTATGAGATATGAGAAAGAAAATGTACTTTTTTAAAATAAAAATAAAACTTTTTGCTTTATTAAATCAATAACAAACAATTTGAAATCCTAGGAAGTAAGTAATATAACAATTATTCGCCATCAAATCATATTTAGTATAAAAAAAGTCACTATCCGCGTCTGTCTGTTTGTCCGCTTACTTGTTCTAAACAACGTGGAACAGAAAGGGTGTGTGAATAGCCGTCCTACAGTGGGATGTGGCAAATGTTCACCACTTATGATTTTATGCGGAGCGGTAAAAACTAATTTTAAAATGATACAAAACATAAATTGCGGTTCGATAAAGAGACGATAACGGATAAACATGTGGAAGCAATAAAACTGGCAATAAATTACAAAGATGTGCATTCACTTGTAGTCCTTGATGGGAACTGCCAATGTGGGCGTTGGTGCTGGTAGTGCGCGGTCAGTGAGTGTGTGAAGTAGATCACGCGGCTTATACGTGCTACACTACACGATGTATTTTGCCGCGATCTATGTGGCTAGCGGTAAAGGTTACCGAGCGTGCAGCAGGGTTGAAACCACGATTAGGAAACTCGCGGTATAATTAGTTACCAATAAACTCTCCAGGTGGCGCAATGTCAATAATTTATTACCCATATTTTTATTATTAATATTACTCCCGAGTGTAATCACCACGCATCGAATATTTTTTTAATGGAAGGTTTGTATATACCGTTAAGTTGTTTTAAAGCAGAGAAAATACATTTTTTGTATTCAAGTGGGCAATAAATAGATTTAAGGGGGCTTACATGGCTTACGCTGGCTAAACATTAAAAGATACATCAAAATAATGTACTAAAGAATTGTAGTTCATCAAAAAGCCTAGAGAAACGTCTGTGATGGCATGTCTATCTCTCAAGATGACTCACTAATTAAAAATATTAGGTTATTTGCGAAGCTATTTTCTCCAATTTAGTTTAAATGCTTCTCCAGATAATTTTAATCTACATTAAAGCATTTATGTTTTTTATGATTTTAAGCGTATTGCGTGCATAGAAGACTGTGAGATTTGGCATGGTTAAAGTTTATATGGAGAAGGAGTGCAGAAATCTAAAATTTATCTATAATATCTGTTACAATGTAACATAACATAATGTAACATAAGTGTTACATATATATTAAATAAAATAAATTAATACTGCGAATCCTACCACGACCAGTGCCATTGAACTTAGACCTCTCAAAATATTGACATTGACACTCAATGAAAAGTGACAGCAAGTGATGTAGATAATACTCCTTATTTATGAATACTGTAAATGTCAAACAGAAAATAGTCTATGATCAAAAAGTCACTGGTCGAATTTCGACCTTAGGGCGATCGCTAGTATAATTTAAATATATATCGTAGAAGATATCACAGATCCAAAATTACGCGCAATCAAATAAATCAGTCACAGTAAAACGTTGACCGGCACTCCGCACCTATGATGAATTTCGTGTCGCGAGCTTATCGCACTTTTCGTAGCTATTAATTTATGAACTATCAATACTAAACCAATAAACTTTAAATCCATCTTTTCTTACTATTTGTATTATAAAACAGAGTCGCCCTGCCGCGTCTGTCTGTCTGAATGCGATAAAATTGTGGCGCCTCATTCACCACTATTTTTGTACTGGCTGTTTTAGAATCGATATATTAAAATACTTCATGAGACGACTGATATCAATTTAGACTGTTGGTTTCACGACACGTTACTTTGAATTGTACTATTTCTTACCAAGTAAAAATATGTTAGCCCTACTGATGTAGTTTATTTTCATTGAATATACCAAAGCGGGGCAGCATACTGATACCCAAATTGGTGACCCCGAGCATGAACGTCAGCGCAGCCTTCAAAAAAAGCTTCTATATCGTGACGTCATCATCACTTCCTCAAGCTTTCAAGCAGCGAGTCATACAGCCAGCCAGCATCCATGGCTACTACGGGTATCCTGACCACCAGCACGCAGCGGACGCACATTCCTGGTCATCTCCCACAGCCTTCCCAGCGACCTTGGCACAGCACACTGCACTTTGGGTGGTCAGCAAGCAGAGACGCACTTCTTTCTTGGTCCACGCAGCAACCAGCCACTCCGAATCACTGGAGCATTCTTGGGGCATCACCGCAGACAGTTCCGATCCACTATGTGAACTATGCGGCATCTGGTTCCGACTCACTGAACCTTCCACTGGCCCAGCAAGCATCACAAGTTATATGGACGACTCAAACTGCTATCAACCTCCGGTCTTAGAGGGGAGTGATGTAGCGACATCTATCTCGCCACATACGACGCATCCTACATCGCGCTTTTAAAATTAACCCAACAATTGAAATATATACAAGAACCCGACTAAAACCGTTGGGCAGCCGCCCGCCATACATAACACCCGTCTGGTTGGAGGATCCTCCCTTTTAAATGGTCACATCCCCCAAAAACTCAAAAACTACCGAACGGATTTTCATACAGTTTTCATCAATGAACGGAGTAATTTGTAAGGATGGTTTAGGTGTGTAATTCATTAGGGTTTTGTGTTTGGCTGAAATAATCGTTATATTTACGAATTTATATGTTTGTTCGATATATGCTAGGTGTATGAATTTTGAGAGTTGTATTTTAGTGAAGTGAATTAAATGATTGTGCTTTATATGCTAAGTGTATGAATTTAAAGAGTTGTATTTTAGTGAAGTGAATTTTTATTATATGATCGTGCGAACTGAATACATATTATCCTGTGTTTGATAGTAGGAGTACAAATTCTGTTACTTACTTTTTCTGTTGTTATTTGAGTTAAGTGAACACATATTTTATCATATGTTGCAGGTAATTTTGATTAAATACACTTATCAGGTGACAAATTATTGTTGTTTTCATATGAAAAATAGCAGTGATGCATTATATTTTCCATGCCTAGCTCATGTCTCAGTATTAGTTTACTCTATGGTTTTTGGTTATACACAAACAACATGGTGGATCAGCTGTTTTCGTTGTTCCCGAATCATAATTTATTTTCGTAAGAAAGGACGAATTGTAATGGGACAATAGCCATGTGTGAATTAAAATGGGCTCAATCGCATCTGTGCTGCAGTGGCATTGTCAAACGTGCGGCCAAATCAACCCAACAGAGAGTGTAAAGTGTATAAAATGCGATACGAAAAGAGTATCAGCTCATGACACCGGATTATCAAAGGAAAACTATAAAGATTCGTCACCGGAGTACAGTTTACGTACAGGAAAAAGTGAGGGAACTACTCCCGGATCGGAAGCAATAGTTATACCCGCAGAAAAACAATTCAATAGGTATACAACTTTTCTCTACTGTTGACAGTACAAACTTATTGATTTTCTAACCGCATAAGGTTATAATGGTTTTATATCTGATTGTTATGGGTTCTTTATGCTTTAATGAAATAAATATAGTGTTATCTGTTTTATTATAATACGTCGACAGGTTTTTGTTAAAAATGTAACCTTTCGAAAAAACGATGCTTCGCGATATAAGCTTAAGTTTTTTGTATACACTGGTAGAGTGTCTTTTGATGCTTGCTTGTTATTTAACAAGTTGAAATTTGGACTAAGTTACTAACCTCAAGTTGATAATCTGTCAAAAGCAGATAATATATGCTGGTAGCTGAACTAAACTATAACTGGATTGAAAGTAATTTCAGTCGCTGTTCTGATTAAATGTTGTCTAAAACACATTGGTATTATTGTATGCATCTTATTTGTATGTCTGTAAAGTGATTAATAGTAAACAATTTTTGTTTTCTAAATAATAACATTTAGAGCCTGGTTTACCTGATTACCGCTCGGGGATAAAATCGCTATCTTGCTGGGGTAATATGGCTTTTTACAAGGAAAATATTACAAACCTAATGAGATGGTTAAAGACACCTTTAAAAAGACCATCAATTTCCTTTCTCAGGGAACATTCATTTAAAATTGCAATGAACAATAATAGGCATGAAATAATTAAATTTATATACTTTTCATAAAACCATCTATATAAAATGGCAATTTCATAGGTATGAACCAAATATTTTGGTTAATTTATTATGATTAATTAAGACTTATTTTCATGTTTTTTTTCTCTGTGATAAAAACTGGGGAGGGAGGGTAAATGAGATTTCCTAATTGTTCATAGACCCCTATGAAAAAGAAGATTGAAATGGTTAGGAATCACTGACTTAGTCCTTAATATCCAAAGAGACAGTTCTGTCTCTATTCTCCATTACGCTGATAACCCGAGCTGATATGGCCAAGGTGGCAGTTATTACCTTAAAGGTTGTCAAAAGTTTCACTGTTTAAAAAAAGTCTAAGAGTGCTCTAGCCTAACTAGGCTAGTTGCCTTTTTATTATTTTTAATTAGAAACATTCAACTAGGATCAAGATGAAAAAAAAAAATTTAGAAGGACAATTGGGTGAAGTTAAGCAGAAAGGACTCAACCCACAATTGGTTCAAAAATGAGTTATTGATGCCAAGAGGGTATTTTAGGTAAGATCTTTCATTCAGCAAAAAAGATCTGCAAAAAAGACAAGGAAGTTTACGTTTAGTGGCATGGGAAACAACCCACACATATCATGAGGATAATATTTTAATTTACTCTAACAATCTAATCTGATTGAATCCTTTATGATGAATTATTTTTTACTGCCATTAAAAAATAAGCTAAATAAATTCAAACCTTTTGGATCCTATAAATATATTTCCTTCAAATGAAAAAAGCAAAATATAAATTTCTTTTTGTGGGTTGAGTCTTTTCTACTTAAGGGGTATAACTAAAAGCTATATTATACTTTAAGTGATATATAAGCTTCATCTATATATTATCTATATAAACAAAATGATTGAGGTTTGCCAAAAAGGATGGGATAGATTTTGATTAATTTATTTTGGTTTTATTTCTGATGCACATCCTTATAAAAAAAAATGTTATTCAAGATATTACTAAATATTTAGGCTGATCAATGGATTTTGCTCCAAACATGTTCTAATGCAAATACTTAAAGTCTAGCTGAAACTTGTACAGACAGTTTGCAGGATAAATAGATTTAAAAAAAATACTGATTTTTATAAAAGCACTACGCTTTCTATTGTCGTCTACGCGAGTGAAGCCATGGGCACAGCTAGTTACATATAAAAATACGTGGTTGCAGTGGATGGTCGTGTGTGGGTTCCGCCCCGGAGGCATCTCGCGTATGGAGATGCACTTGTGGCCTGCGCAACGTGTCAGCGGCGTGGCGCTGCGCCGCATGTGATGCATTGGCGCATCACGCGCCAGTCTACAGGTAACCACTAAGCACACCTTGCATTGCTTTTATCTTATAAGCATCCTTTAATTTAATTCATTTCTGTACTACAATGACACCAAATTACGAGTAGGAAATATAAAGATTGTAGGACTATGAACCATATATCAATGTTGGGTGTAATTAATTACTTATATAATTTAATTACAAATTAAAAGCACATAATAAAGTGTAACTGTTGGTATCTATCAGACATCTAATGATCGAGTATCTTTAACGGCCGTTTTCAATAACATATCTGTGTTTACTATCCCCGATTAGTACATATTTGTTATAAGTTCAACTTAAGACAGATATCGGCTTCCCTCTTATCTATACAAACTATAGAATATGCATTTATATTATGTAGATACGAAAAACTATCCATTGATAGGTTATTGAGAAAAAAATAAGGACAAAAGGTTATATTTGTCTATCCTTTAGTAATTGAAACAACAGATAGATTGGTTATTGAAAACGTCTGTAAATGAGCATCCAAAAATTAAGCAGGTGTTTATTAAATATAGTATGTTAATGCTATCATAAGGCCTTATTGAGATAATATTTTATATGCAATATTACTTTACCTAAAAAATAAATCCACATTTGATGAATCTCTATTTAATTATTTTATTTAAAAAACCTCAAATCATAAAAAAGTATTTGAGTAATTTCATTAAGTAATTTGTAATTTTAATCACCAATTACATTTTGCCTAACTCTGCCATATAGACTGCATGTTTTTATAAATTATTGTATGAGTGTCACAGATATAGCTTTCAGTTGGGTGGTTCTGTGTCTATCTACTACGTGCATCATGTATTATGTAAAAGTATAAAGATTGTTGTGTCGCAACTGTAAAGCTGTCTGTCTGTAAAGCAAGCACAAAAATAACAACAACAGAGTAAATTTGTGGCATATATAATATATACAGGAAATGTTAGCATTTTATGATTCTCTTCATGGGTTCTGTTCCTCATATTTTCAATGTGGAATTTAAGTTCTATACAGCATGAGGAGAGTGACCTTAGAAGACAAAATTACACACATGAAGACCTGGCATTCTATTTAAAAACATTTTTATTCACCTTTCGTTGTATAATCTGCTATATAGAAGGATATCCTTCCCTTGTTGATACTGTTACACCCGTGGGTAATAAAAATGCCGAAAATCGACATAAAGAAGTTTTATTCGAATTCCACACAGTTACAAAATACATGAACTCACAACACTGTTATTTATTTCACTGTGGTTTCGCTTCCTTTTATCACTCGATGTTATCGCTTTGTAATTCCAAACTGAACTACTTCGGCGCCGCGCCTGAGCCGCTTAAATACCTACACTAAACGATCGTAGAAAAATCGTGAATCATCGCTATCTTTCTCGACTTTTAGTTGCTATGCCTACTCGATGACGTAATCGAGGCGACAAGCCCTATACATGTGTATGTAAACTGTGATATTTACACAAACATGCGCCGTGGTTGTTTTATGACGCGAACATTATTTCGAAGTACTGAGAAGTATGTAGTTACTTCGAGATATTTCTGGAACAGGATTTTCTCTCTTTTTAATCGGGTTGTAACAGGTCGTAACAATACAAATCAAATACAAAAATGGAATAAACAATATTTTTTTAATATTACTCAATATTATAGTGATAATCCTCACAAAGGAATTGATTGTGAATTTATTACAACAGTTTCAGTTGTTGTTAATTATATTACAGATTATCTGATGATGAGGACCAGGCTTCAGGGATGACGGACAAAGAGAAGTCTGTCAGAGGTAAGTTTGTGTATCAATAACAAACCCCAGATTATTATGACACTTTTGGATAAGATTATTTCAATATATTTGCAGATAACACTATGATACGGTCCAATACCCTGGCAGTACCATCATATAAACCTACTTCAAGTTACTCTGATGGCAGGAGGTTGAACTTAGATCTCCAATCTCTCAGATTATCTCCGACACAATTAACGAATCATGCTCATGGCGTTACAAGATCCCTATCTCATGGGTCCGTGATAAATTCCCAGCAGAAATGGTGGAATGTAGACGAAACTCGAGGCAGTATAAACAGACCCACAAGTTTGTTAGTATCTGAGAGATATAACACAGCACAATTTACGCCTAGGGAGTCTTTCTTGAGGAGTCTGCACACTGTGACACGGAAGTCTAAAAAATGCAACGAAAGCAAATCTAATTGGGAACTGAATTATGTCAAGGAATACCAAAGGGAGCAGAGCAAAGCTCTGTATCTCAAGAAATGGGCGTGTAGCAAGTGCACTCTAGAAAATTCTGGTATTAGGACGCATTGTGAGGCCTGTCTGTCGCCGAGAGTGTCTCCGTTGTCGCGTATGCCAAATTCACGAGGATTGAGTGTGACCACTTTAAGTAGATATGAGACTTTTGCGAGAGATGGAGCGGCATCGTTACCTTCGTCAGGTGGTGTTATGATTACAGTGCCAGATTGGCCAAAAAATGACAGTAACCCACCAGAATCTTCGTTTAGACGGTCCATAAGCGCACAGAACTCTCCAGAAATCCGGCCGACTTACCGACGCTCGTTCTCGGAGCAAACAAATGCTGAACGGCCTGTTGGTAAGGTGATATCTAGTAGAAGAAGTCTGAACGATTACCAGAAGTCACTCGCAGGATTCTGTGACACTCTCATCCAAACAGATAGAAAAGAAGTCGACAAAAAGGCAGATGAAGCTGTTGAAATTGACAAAGAATGCAGCTGGGACACGAACGCGGAAGGCGTGATTTATGCCTTACCGAACAAAGGAAAGTATAAGGATCTGAATCTGCAGTTGCAAGTTAACAACAATGGAACGAGGTATTCTTATGTCTCTGTCCAAGACACAAAGACAGTCATGAGCAATTCCCAGAACGAAGCCCTATATGCCAACGATATAGTAGATGGTGATTATGCGAGGATAGATGAATTGCTAAGCATTGAGAACTGCGTCTCTCCTGTCATTGAAACAGCAGGGAGTAACCTTCGCACGACTCACATTGGAGTCTCCATACCGAAAGAGACAAACCCAAAACCTTTCAATACGCCAGTTGTGAAAGTAACTAATAATCCAAGGGAGCCGTCTAAAGTGCCTTCATCACAGCAGCAGACCATGTGAGTGCAGAAAATATTTTAAAAGTTAATATTTCATATGCTTTGTCACAGACTGATCCTGATGGTTTTAGGGGAATGTTGATTTTAATCTTTCATGTGGGTTGTTCATTGGTTCAATGGCACAGCTGGGGGGGTAAAATCGATTGTATGTCACACGTAACATCGTAACTGTTCCATTTGTGTTAAACGCCATCTCTGTGCAAACTCATCCTACTGCATTATTACCTGTAAATGTGTAACATTTTTTATGTTAGGAAATTTGTGTTAATGCTGTCTACATTTTAATTTTTTAAGCAACTTCAACAAAAGAAGGGAAGTTACTCAGTTTGAATGTTTTTTTTTTTTTTTCATTTATGGATGTGTTCAGCCATAACTTCTTTGTTTAGGAACCGATATGATTCTTTTTTGTTGGATAAGGGATACACCGGGGAACTACTCAAAATCATTAAAGTTAGCTTTCTTTTTGCCAATGAAATTGTGGTGGAACCACCCTTTGAGGCTTACTCTTTGTAATGATAAAAGAATTATCTAAATTGGTTTATAAACAAAGAATTTATTGCAGAACATCCATGAAAAAACAAATATATATTTGAACTGAGATATTTTTGAAGTTAGTTAGTAAAATAAAGGTATTTCTATAATTCCAATGGTCACATATCGGGTAACTGGGCCGAGGGTAGGTCGGGGCGGATGTGGCAGTGCGGCGAGTGCTGGTTCGCTTACAATGCGTGGTGGGCGCGACGGTGTGACGTTTGCCGCGCGGCCAGAGCTCCCCACGCGCCCGTCACCCTAGCTACTTCCTCTTCCACCACATCTTCAGCAACACCTGCGGATGTTCAATACTCCGGAGATACGTGAGTATAGTTTACTTCTCTTCGAGTGTTAGAACACCTGATGGAAATCCTGTATGCTATCTCGGTAGTGCTCTAGAAATAATTACCTGCAGCCGTTCGGTAGATAGACACACTGGGACTGCCATCTTGACTGTGTTTTTCGAGTTACCTACTTACGTATTTAATAATGCTTATATTGTCTTGAAGTAAGTAATATAATTGTAAGCGCTGGTTCGATTTCGTTCTTAAAAACTAGCCGGATTGTTGGTTGGGGGCCACTTTCCCAGGTCGATTACAACATATGCACAATGACATGGAATTCACGGAATGGAGAAAAAAGGGACTCAGCGAACAACAGCTTTCCCACACTTTGAAGGCCTCCTCTTGTGTTCACTCCTGTCTCAGCACACACCATGCACGATAATTATTCAAGTTTTTTTAAATAAAGTTTATTATACTTAATATATAGCGCAGTCACTATGTGTTCGCCGTTGCAATTTCAAGGAGTAACTGACGTCGGTGAAAGGTAGGGGTAGATAGGGATAGACAGATACAAGGAAAAAGGATAGGTGATGTATCATTGTGCATATGATTGTCATAAGCGCCATTTAGTCTAAACAATAATATTTCGTCATTAGTTATAAATTGCGTAATCGCGACTATTGTGTACTGAAGTTTACCTAGATTTCATTTACGACATTTGTATGAAGACGTAATACTGTTTACGTCAGTGTACTGTGACTTGCGCGCCTATGTCACGCAAATGCACGCGTTTTCCTTACCCGCTACATTACTCGCCCCCGCCAACGCCTGTCGGACACATAGGACGGTCGCGCACGAACTTGTACGACTATAACGACCACCATAAATATGAAAATCTGTAATCGTAACCAATCTGCAGTGATTTATTTTATGATTTGGCACCAATTGCCTTCAAGCTATGGTGCCTCATAAATTAAATTGAGAAAAACAAAATGGTAGCACGCGGATAGATATAGTGTTTAGCGCTTTGGGCGATCACCATTCTGTGTATAGTATTAAGATAATGATGATTTTGTGGTATCGTAAAACAAACGTAATATTGGACAAAATGTTAAAATGGAGATACATAATTTGTATGATATCTGTACAGTAGAGTGACCCGAAAAAACGATTTTTTTGTAACCAATTTTAAACAAAGATGGGAGGTTACTCAATTCGAATGTATATGTTTTTTAAATGTATGATTAGCCATAATGTCTTTGTTTATGAGCCGATTTGGATAATTATTTTTTCGTTTGATACCTCAAGGGTTGTCCCATTTTAATGGCATTGGACCTTCAATTTCGAAGGTACACAAGGGAGCTCTTCAAAATCATTGAAGTTGGTTTTCTTTTTTGTTAAAAATTGCCTTGTTTACTTCTCTCATAAGAACACGTTTTAAGAATTGTCACTGAAACTCACTCAAGTCATTGTTTTTTGTGTGGGTCTCTCATTTTTCTTAAATTCAACACTGTTATCACCAGCATTTTGATTTTTTTTCTCGTCATGTAACCCCCTACTGTACATATTTAAAAAATACTTGATCTATTTTGTACATCATTATTTAAACTATAAATGGATATATTAATTGATATCAATATTCCGCCAAGAAATCATCACTGTTATACTATTTCCATTTCTTTATTTTCTCAATGACAGTTCTAATTTGATAGTTGTAGTGTTGTGACCAAATAAGTAATGATATCGATCGCATATATTTATTACAATTACGACAGTGACGATTCATCAGATTTTGATTTAAATAAATAAATAAAGATTACCTGTCGTTATAATTATTTCGTTTCATTGTCGAGTACCTACCTATACCTACTTATTTTACAACAGCTTCGAAAATTTTGAAGAAGTTGTACAAAAGTATCCGGCAGTAGTTTAGTTTCTTATACATATTTTGTAAAAAAAATATCGGGTCTGTTATCGTGTTACGTTTATTGATATAGCTCCATCCCTATCAGTTTCTCCGACTCTGGTATAACCTTGTACGTGTGTAAACGTCATATTTTTATAAAATAATGCATACATAATGTAAAAAAGACGCTCGTTCAAGTTTTCATAGGAGCTGTCATCGAGAAAATAAAGAAATGGAAATGGTATAGTTTTGGGATGACAAATGAAGCAGAACCGCCATTTTATCTACTCGACTACTATATTCCAACTGCATTAGATTTTGAAAGCGATATTTTATTGTGATCAATTTCTTTTCGTTGAAGACCTGTGAACGCGTCGTCGGAAGCCGGTGCATCCTCCATCACGAAGATAAACGAAACCACACGCACGGAGCCGAAAAAGCTGACGGTGCCGATCGCCTCCCTCGACCATGACCTTAACAGTGACGAGCTCCTGTTTGCAGTCGGTGAGTTATCTTTCACCGTAATACCTCTTTAAATTTTTTAATTTAATTCAATGCAATTCTGAAAGGCAGAAAAACTTATGATAACAAAACTTGGTTTGAACAATTTGGAATTCCAGCCATATATCTAGCACATACATACAAAATTTAATTACACCACTCATAGGTTAACGATCAAAGAATTCGTTACGTAGAGTGAGGACTGATGCATCGCAGGTGGGGATAGGGAGACGCGTCGCTATTTTGAGTACGTTTTGCCGCGTCACATAATTCCCATTTAGTATAAGTTATGACTCGGAGAAGCTAAACTAAAGTTTCTTAATTCGTATATGTATAAAACATTAGCATGGAGTAGTTATTATATATGGTAATTTAGTTTAAATGATTAAGCAAATGTAATACAATGTGGGTCTATACTCGTTAAAAAGCTAAATCAAGATATAGAAATCGTGCATGTATTCCGGACACAGCCAAACTTCTTTTTTTTTAAATGAAAAATGAGGATTCACGCGGTAATTGTCAGTAGGCGGGATATATTGCTCATAGAACTTACAATGGGGCAGAAGACTCAGCAAAGGTTGTGGGGATAAAAAAGTTCGCGTGTTTGACTGACTAACTGTCTGTACCATTACCCAAAAGAAAGTTATTGTGAAGATGATTATTTTATTACTATGTGTATGATGGTCGCGATACCTACCAACCGCTTTTAATCTATCCATGTTTTCCTCTATCCGATCCACGCCAACATTGGGTCCAACAATCGGTCTGACCCGCCGCATTAGATTTTCACTTCAATAATTGAAAATGAGATTTCTTCTGATGAAATAAATGTCGTGATACACTATCAGAACCATCGAGCAGCGCTACGAGCTCAAGCAGCACAACTCCTGGGCACTGGTCTTGCGGCCGCTGTACCCTCGTCAATGAACCGGAGGCGGCCGCTTGCGCAGCCTGTGCCGGCTCCAGACCACCACCCCACCATTACTGGTGAGGATTTCATAATCACTTTATTCAATTTTGGTCCTAAGAGGGCACTTGTGAACATCAAAACACTGCCTACCGGTTCGGACAAACATCCCAGTAATCGAAAAGAACCGGCAAGAAACTCGATCCAGCTTATTTTCGCTTTTTTTTCAACTCTACAAATAATAGTGGATGGACTTAAAAAATTATTGTATGCGCAAAGAGGGAATCACTTCCAGACATTACTATCATTCACATAATGGTCGAGTGTATACTTGATTGAATAAATTTCTTGATAATATAAAAATATATATGAGAGTATATGTGATTCTATGATCTGGAACCTTCTTGGTCGGGTTAGGATTCGCAGTATTAATTAATTTAATTTAATATATTAGTAACAGATATTATAGACAAATTTAAGCTTTCTGCACTCCTTCTCCATATAAACTTTAACCATGCCAAATCTCTCAGTCTTCCGTGCACGCAATACGCTTAAAAAGAGGTAGAAAGCTTTTGCTTCACGTATTAATGTAATGATGTCGTAAAGAGACACAATCGATAGCAAACCACGAAAACGACGCCAGCCCTATCTGTTTATAACTCACAAATATATACAACAAATAACGACTATTGAGAATTACGTTATCTGTTCAAACATATTTATCTATATACTAGCTGTGTCCGCGACTGCGCTCGTGTGGACTACAGAATGCCGTCGATCGGGCACAAGCGCGAATAAATAGGGAGTTTAATAATAAGTAGCCTAACTACTTTTATTTTAGAAAAATAAAAATAAATTTGAAAAAAAAAACGAAATGATGCACGTTGAGTTAACCATAAGAGCTATATCAAATGAATATAGTACATAATTGTAGATATTAAAAAGACCTACAAAAAATTGAGCGAGGGCAATATGTCTATCTTCTAAGGATAATCCACAATAAGCATTTACATAACACACAAAAATAACTGGAGGCGGAGGCAGCGAGCGCAGTCGCGGGCACGGTTTGTAAATAAATAAAATATAATAAAAACCACATGAAAGGTCCAAGATATCCCAAAAACACTGTGTCACAGGATGTTCGATTTTTCTTAATTTATTTTTTCTTTGGAGTAGTTGTTTTTTACCGCGATACTAATGTAAATCATTATAATAAGCTTAGATTAAATTTGGGTTATTTCCAGGTCATGCAGTTCTTGCACATTGAGAAATCCACTATCGGCCACGTTATGTCTGGCTTGCAAGACGCCGCCGGTGCCTAAACACGGTGTCCCGGGTTCCTCTGACAACATCGGTACGTGTAAATTTATGTTATGAATTACTTTTACATATTTAAAACCGGTTTCGTTATCAGTTACATCTTGCCACGACTTTGTGCAGCGACGGACTAAGTCGTTTATTGTTAAACAATAATGAAGCTTATATGCTATGGCAGAAGTCACAATTTCAAATGAAGAGGTTAATATATTAATGAACAGTAAAGGACCATCAAACCAAGATTTAGACGAACTAATCGATGCAGAAGGTCACTTAAATGTAGATACTACCCATGCGAATAAAAGAAAACGAATCATGAGTGATGAAGATGAAAACTGGACTGTAGTTACTAGAACGGTAAAAAAAGTAAGTCATGATGAAAATTATTTTGAAATTACTATTAGTTCCAACGAAAAGTTGCCAAAACAATTTGCGTTAGCGAAGATATTCAAAAATGCCAACATTATAAATATATATAGGGTTAAATATATAAACGCATACAAAATATCTATACTATTTGAAAAGGAGATTGATTCAAATAATTTATTTAATTGCAAACCCTTGTTAGACCTTGGCTGGAGAATTCAAAAAACTTCTGAGGTGAACCTATCATTCGGTGTAATCAGGAACATTGATATAGAGTTGACAGAAGAGGAAATAAAAGAACATATCTCAAGCACAATCAAAATTGTACATTTAAATCGTCTTAAACGAAGAGAATCTGAAGGAACTGGGTGGGTAGAGAGTGAAACAATTAAATTATGTTTTCAAGGCTCATCTCTTCCGCCTTTTATTTATATATATGATATGCGAGTAAAAGTGGACCCATATATATTTCCCGTTACACAATGTATTCGTTGCTGGAAATTTGGACACATGGTCAAAGTTTGTCCCGCTAAGAAAATTATTTGCCCAAAGTGTGAAGACAATCATCCATCTTGCGATAATCATCAGCTTAAGTGCGTGAATTGTTTAGGTAATCATTCGTCTATATCTAAAGAATGTCCAGTCTATTTGAAAGAAAAGAAAATACGTATAATAATGGCAGAATTTAACTGTACTTTTAAAAAAGCTTCTACAATGTATGTACCTCCCGAATCTTATACTCAAGATACGGACTTTGAAAATCGTGTAACGAATGATCTACCAGAACCTACAAGCTCGGCTATGAATGTTCCCGAGTCTAACGCTACAACCAAAACTACCTATGCTAATATTACCAAAAGAAAAAAACAAGAAAAACCTGGGATCCCTTCAAACCCACAAAAATCAACCAAGGGAAACAAACAGAAACATAAATCCCAGGTAGAAGATTATTATGAATTTTGGAACGAGAGTTTGGAGATGGAACAAAATGATGAAGCCGAAGAGGAGAGTAAAACAGAGAGGAATAGAAGAAGTTCAGAACATTCATTCAGTAACTTGTTACTTAAATTGAAGATCATTATCTTAGATAAACAGAATTCCGTAATGGAAAAAATTAAAGAAGTTATGTCAGTTAGTATCGAATGGGTAACGAAATGGATTATTGACAATATATGTGAAGGGTCTTTATTTAAATATTTTTATAATGGATAAAGTCATTACCATTAACTTATTGCAGTGGAACGCCCAGAGCATTAAACCAAAAACAGATTCCTTTTTACAACTACTTGTTCAAGAAAAAATTCACATCGCTGCTGTTAGCGAAACTTGGTTAATCCCCGAAAGTACGTTTAAGTTAAGTAACTATAATGTATTTCGAGTTGATAGACGCGATTCATATGGAGGCGTAGCTATTATAACACATAAATCAATCCAGGCTCGACTAGTACAAATTCAAAACATAAACCCTGGAATAGAAATTGTTGGTGTCAAAGTGTCTAACTGTAATTATTTAGAACTTATTATTTCAATATATTGCCCACCTGTGGTACAAAGTACACAAAGAGACTGGGACTATATTTTCTCTTTAGCTTCAAGGAAGTCGTTGATTTTAGGTGAACTAAATGGACATCATCCATGTTGGTCCAATAGGATGAATCTGAGAGGTAACATTATCTTTGATTCCACTATCGATAACGATTTGGTGTCTTTAAATGATGGCAATCCTACTCGAGTAAAGCTAGTCAATGGAGCGCTACAAGAATCATCTCCAGATATATCACTCGCATCTACTGACATAGCATGTAAATTTGCATGGACTGTAACAAACGAAACCCTAGGCAGTGACCACTTAATTATTAAATTATCAACCTCTATTGATCGTTTACCGAATATTAAAAATAGAAGAAATTTTAAAAAGGCTGTTTGGATTTCCTACAATCAGTATATTGAAACACTGTGCCCTAATTTGAATATGTTTAAAGATATACAAGAAATATACAATTCATTTATAAATATTATTAACAGCGCAGCAGACATGTATATACCTTTTTACAAAAGTAACAATAACCCAAGTAGCAAATTTATACCGAAACCTTATTGGAATCAATTCTTGTCTAAAGCTGTGGCACAGCGAAGGTTAGCCTTAACTACATTTAAGAGAAATCCTACCCCGAGAAACTTTGACCTTTTGAAAGAAAAAATCAGGATCAGTCAAAAATTAATTAGAAATGCTAAAAACAAAGCATGGTACCAATTCTGTTCATCCGTAGATCAAATGACATCATCTACTGAGATGTGGCGTCAAATGAAATGGCTAAAGGGTGGAAAAATAGCACGAGCTCAAATTGATCCCTTAATAATTAAAAATCTTTTACACGACTTAACACCTGATTACGTAAACCCTAATGAACCTCTTTTTGACTCACATAACACCATATTAGAATCAAAAATTTCTATACAGGAACTTGAAAAATCTATAAAATCCAAAGACACAGCTCCAGGTACTGACAACATTTCATATTCCATGGTTAAAAACTTACCTGATAATGCAAAACATGTTCTTTTAGGCATATACAATAATATTTTGCAAAAAGGATATGTACCAAATCAGTGGCGATTTATTCATATTATCCCTATTCCTAAACCAGGGCGTATACATGTAAAGTCTTCTTCAATACGCCCAATAGCGCTTATATCCTGCTTATGCAAAATTTTTCATACTATACTTAATAAACGGATTGAATGGTTTTTAGAAAGAAACAACTTTTTCGATGAAAATATGACGGGTTTTAGGAAAGGTCGGTCATGCCTTAATAATCTCAGTACATTGGTAACCCGAATACAAAACGGCTTTTCAAAAGATTTGGTAACTCTTGGCTGCTTTATAGATATTGATAATGCATACAATAACATAGATATTCAGGTGCTGCTAAATAATTTAAATGATATAAGCTTGGGGTCTAGGATTTGCAAATATCTGTGGTCTTTTCTTAAAGAAAGAACACTTACAATAGAATCAGAGGGACATATTCTTATGAGAAGTGCAAGTCGAGGTCTTGCCCAAGGAGACCCTTTATCTCCTTTGCTTTTTAATATAGCTACCGCGAACATATGCAAACAGATATCAAATATTTTTATATCTCAATATGCTGATGACTTTGTTTTATACAAAGTCTGTAAAAATATTTCCGAAGCAAGCACTCATTTACAAGTAGCTCTTAATGAAACTCAATCTATGTTAAGTGACCTCGGTTTGGAAATTTCACCAACAAAAAGTAATATCTGTCTCTTTAAAAAGGGTGTAAATAGAAACAACATAGACATCAAAATTAAAGGTATTCCAATTCAAATAACTGACGCAGTAAAATATTTGGGGATGTGGTTGGATCGATCTCTAAAATGGAGTAAACATATTAATGGACTTTCAGAATCTACCTCGAAATTTCTTAATGTTTTTAAAGTTTTAGCTGGTTCTAATTGGGGCGTCCACCCAAAACATTTAATAAGATTATATATCAACATCATTCGGAGTCGAATTGATTTTGGTAGCTTTCTTTATGATAATAGTGCTCAGTCTAATCTATATAAACTTGATAAAATTCAAAATCAGGCTATGAGAATTATTGGGAGTTTTGTTAAAAGTACTCCTATCCACATAATGGAAAGTGAACTGAGCATATATCCATTACACCTTAGGAGAAAGTATTTAGCTGGAAAATTTTTACTTAAATCTAAATCATTTGTGAAAAACAACCTCGTTAAGCTAATAGATGAATTATCCACTTCTCTTCAAACACGTTATTGGCGTAATAAAAAGAAACCATTATTGGCCTGTGCGTATATTAGCTTTAAAAGTATATCAATACACTCTAGCATAAATCTTGAAATGTTTTCCTTACATACGTGGGTTGACAGCATAGACCTAACAATTAGGCTAAATATAGATGGTATCACGAAACCAAAACGTCAATATAATTCCCTCCAAATAAAAACTATTTGTGACCAATATATTAATTGCCAATATCAAAAGTTTACAAAAATATACACAGACGGATCTAAAGATGGGAATTATATAGGTGCCGCATTTTTTGAGTCAAATTACGAAACTTCTATGAAATTCAAAATTAATGAAAATGTTTCAATTATGCATGCTGAGTTATTAGCTATTTCGGAAGCTCTAGCGTTTGTTCAGTCAACTGACTCTATAGAAGTTGTTATACTAACTGACTCGAAAAGTGCTCTTCAACATGTAGCTAGATGTACCTCGACTTTTCGAGGAACACCGTTAGCCTACACTATCTTAAAACAATTACTTGATTTAAAGAAGAATAACAGAGTAATTGTTATGCAGTGGATACCATCTCATATAAACATAGCCGGGAATGAAAGAGCTGACCTCTTAGCCAGGCAAGGATCTTCCGACGGTATTCCAATTAAAGTATTACCAACGCATTTTGATTTATGTTACATGTTAAAAAATGACTGCTATTTTCATTGGAAAGAATACTTCGACGAACGCTCTAGATCCAAAGGAATATGGTACAAAACGATACAACCGCATCCTTTAAAGACTCCTTGGATAGAAAATATCACAATTAATCGGCAAGAAGCCATAACAGGAATGAGATTACGCTCGGGACACATTCCATCGAAAAAATTCGCATTTATGATGCATAAAACGCCATCTCCAATGTGTCCGACTTGCGGAATCATAGATGATGTGCACCACATTCTGGTGGAGTGTGTTCGTAGTGAATCCACTAGGTCTAAACTTAATGCTTCTGGTTCGTTCCACATTGGTATATATAATTCCATTTTGGCCGACCCTTCGTCTTTTTTTGCTTTAATAATAACAACTAAAACTAATGTGAAATGAAGTTTAAAAAAGCGCCATCTATTGTAAAGCAGTTGGGAAACTATTTACATAGTTAAGAAAACGGTTAGAGGGCGTTGACGTAGCTAGCGAATTTTCTTACGGAAAGAAGGGCTGCCAATAGAAACAAATTTTTATTTAAAAGATGAATCGAATAAATACCGTTTATTCCTTCAATACTATCAATTTTTTTAGGATGGGCAATTAGTTTGGAAGATTGGGCATCTGTCACCCAGCCCCTTAGGGGGGGCTTAAATATACCCATGTTAGTGGGAAAATTGTTCTCTGTATGACGTATAACAATGAAATGGGATGAAGGCTGCCGATATTAATTTCATTGAGAAGTATTTACGTTTTCTACTATGTAGGATATAGTAGGGTGTGCCAAAAATAAATTTTTTTTTCTTGATTGGTCTCGAAATTTCTGTTGAGGATTTTTTTATGCAGTACAGGTATGCGCTTGGCTTCCATCTTACCTGATTGTAAGTAAAGATAAGGCCGACGATGTATCGCGCTTACCTATTAAATGCCTATTCACTCTTAACTCTATTAACTCTCACTCTAGTTGTCCTATGAAAAAAAGATCCACTTAAAACAGTCCATTAGGTTGCCTGTCGATTGAACCCGAGCGAGGCTACAAAGCTGTGTTGCGAGTCATTCACAGAGGGTGGCGCTCAGTGGTTCACGATTCGCAAAATAGGGACATAGGCATCGAAAGTCGAAATTTCAATCTAATTCTTGTTTTAAAAGATTTTCGATCATAATTCGAATAATTTTTATTCTTAGATAAATTCCGATATAAAGTCAATAGTATTCGAGAATAAAAGTATATAGTTTAAACAAACCAAAACCACGCTATTATTATATTATAATTTATTTAATTCAATTATAAAACATCTGTAGGCTCAATCACCAGACCCTCGTTACCAAGCAAAATCTATAGGACTCGTTAAAAATCATATGAGCCTAAACTTGAGGCGTTTGCTAGTAGCCACTGAAGAGTTCCACTATCCACCTCCTGGCTCCTTCATCAGATTAGCTCCAAGATACCATATTAAAGTGTTGTCATATGAACTACATATATATACAAAGTTTGATTTCGATACGAAAATCAGAAGTTAAAATTGACTTCTAAGGTTTGATTACATTGTTTGTTAGTTACAAGCGTGTTACTATACAGAAATTCCAGCTTTCAAAGCCTACATCCCTATTTTTTCAAATCTTAAACCACTGTGCGACGGCGGGCTAGTTGTACGGACTCCGTTTCTCCGCTTCGCTTATAAAATGTATGAAATTTAAATAAACCTCGCAAACCGATGTCTACTGATGCTGCTTAGATTTTTATACAATATTATTGGTCGACACAACTTCGCTCCGCTGCAGTGGATTGGCAACCTTGTAATGATATTAAGAGATCGTGCATCTCATTTTGTCATTTTCCATAAAAATTACATGGGAAATATAATTTTTTAATTTTGGAATATTATTGCTCATCATCAGATCAGTTCACAAAGAAGACTAGCACATATTTTTGTAAGAAATTGAACTCCCCTAGGCTTCGAGGACGACAACGGCATTAGACGGGTCGTAGGATTCGAACCTGTATCTATCGACACCTGATAGTTCAATTGCTATCCTCATTTCGGAAAGCCAATCATTATTAAAAAATTATATGTGGTGATCACAGTTCAGTTCCATACATCTACAAGTGCCTTGCCGTTCAGTTTTTCTCTGTTTTCTCATGTGTTTGTGGACACCAGATGTGGCGTAGATATTTTATAATAATACTAGCAGTGCTCGTGGTTTCGCTCACGTGAACTACAGAATGCCCGCGTGAATCTTGCACCCCCGCTCCCGGCTATTTTAAATACAAAAATGCTTATTGTGGGTGTTCCTTAGAAGATAGACGTATACCCTCCCATACTTTTTTGTAGGTCTTTTTAATGTCTACAATTGTTTAGGACATTAATTTGCTATATCTCTTATGGTTTACTCAGCATAAGCCATTAAGGCGCCCGAATTGATTCACCATGACTAGTTTTTTTTTTATTTTGTTTATACGGAACCCTAATTATTTTTCTAAAATAAAAGTAGCCTAAGTTACTCCCTATAAATTCAGCTATCTGCCACTGAAAGTCCCGTCAAAATGGGTCCAACCGTTTCGGAGATTACCCAAAACAAACAGAAAGACAGATAAAAATGTTTTGTTATAAGTATCGTATATACTTTCATATGCATTATGTAAAAAACTGTTATTTTGACATTACAAACAGACGCTTCAATTTTATTAATTGTATAGATATTGGCATTGTGGTGTTCATATTTAGTGTGTAAATTGTAAATGAAGTCAGTATCATAATAAAGGGTGCTATTAATGTCTATTATACATGTACCGTACCGAACCATACACACAACACACGTTGGTCTGCAGGGCGCACCCCCCATACATAAGGCATCCCCAGGTTACTTATACCCCCTGTAATATGTAAGAATTGTATAGAATGTAAAATCTGCTGGTTGTTTCTTCAATTCAAACGATTGAATAAAAATTAGGTCGCAGCCCGTCTCCCAGGAGGGGTAACAAACATACCCCAGCGTTGCCACGTCGAGTCTCAAGGCACAAGACACCACCACCGGAGTCCAAGTAAGTTGATCTGCACCTACTTAACCTGCAAGGTCTATTTTTTGATCATCTTCTTTCCTAACACTTATTACAGGAAATATTCATGTATGTACCCTTAGATTATACTTTTGCTCTATGGAGGGTAGACTCCTATGGACTTTCAACTGAAAAAGTGTTCACCAAAATGCACTAAATAAAGGTTCAAAATTGATCAAAATGACACTTATAGTATATGACCAAAATGGCATTAAAGTATCTAAAAACTATGGTCTGAATGAAGTTAACAGTATATCATACCTTCAGAATTATAGAGACCTATATAAAATAATTCGTTTTTAGAAATCGTTGAATAAAGATTTCGTATGATTATACATTTTGTAGAAAAGATAGATTATTTGGTTGTGCTTTCCTAAAATTAATATTAAGTAATTTAATTTGATGAATTTTATTTAATTCGATGAAGATGGTCATGTTGGGTAATTTTATGAATTAAATTTGAAATCTCTAAATTTCTAAATAGATAGGGCCCGAAGTTAACAGCATATGACCAAAATGACGCTAATGAATTTAAAAAGTAGTGTTTGAGGTTAACAGTATATGACCAAAATAGTAATAATGTATTTAAAAACTATGGCCTGATGTTAACAGTAGGTATATGATCAAAATAGTGCTAAAGTACTTGAAGTTATATCATACAGCTTATGACCGAAATGTCACTTTTGCGATAGTAATACTATTACAATTTCACAGGATTTCTCTGACATTTTTAATATACAGAGACGTTACTACTTATCTTTACCCACCATGGTCTAACCCATTACCCATTAAATAAATTCAATTAATAATAAAAAGGCAATTAATGAAAAACTGTAAGCAATTGTACACAACAAGCTGAATTGCTTCTAATTGTTCGTAGTTCTTTTTTGTTTGAATATTAAGTGTTTTGGTACTATCTATATTGAAGATTTATTTTCAATGAACCAGATCAGAAACAACGGAATGGTCCTGCACAGAGTGTACCTTCACGAACAACAGTAACGCCCTCTGTTGCGAGATGTGCCAGTCACCGAAGACGAGACTCCTGCCGGCTGCACCGGATTCGATTAGACTCGAAGACGATGACTCGCGTATGTGTCTCGCCTCTTCCCAAACTTAATAACTTGAAACTAACTTAACAATATAGCCTATAATCAACAATGTGAACATAGCTTACAATCAGTTTAAGAATTTTTAGAATTGGATCAGTAGTTCTATGTAGGGATGAAACGCTACCAGTGAGGTATCGATACCTACTTAGAATTGATGAAAAATTATTGATACATACTCGATACTCGGTTCCAAAGTATCAATGCCAAAATTACTTGGTTTAGAAATAAAAGTGTCGAGTACGTACTCGTATTTACTCGTATCGATTCTCTACAAACATATCGCACTAACTTTACCTATTTTTCGATGTTTTTACCCATTTTTCTCTTTCTCTCTCTTTCTCTGCCGAGAAGGTTGGCAAATGATACAGTTTGTAAAACGATCCATCCATAGTTCCATCAAATTACAATGACAAACATTGATATCAACATTTCATTGACGTTCTGGAAACTTGTTTTCTACTAAGCTGAGGGAAGTTAAAAAAATATATTGAAAAATAAACGAGAAATCTTCATTAGGTATATAATGATAAAGAATTTTTCTCCAGCTGAGGGTTCGGATGGAGAGCGGCAAGAGAGTGCTCCGATGGAGATACTGAGGCTGAGTGAGGAAAGTCACGCGTGGACACAGTGGCAGGAAGTCCTTGCGCAGTGCGCTGCCGTGAGTTACAGTTTCACACAAAAGTTTTATTCTGTAAGAATTCGGGACATTGACAACTTTTGGAAAATTGTTCCAATCACTTTATATGTTTAAATAATACCTATTAATAACTTATTTTAATTAATACATCATAAAGAAAGCGACTAAAAATTTTTTTTACTGAAATAAAAATACACGACATAATAACGTGTCATTGTGGTCCCGTGACGTCATCATTCATTTTATATGACAGTTACAAGTCTGATAACAAGAGTTTTTAGACTCTAAGGCTGAAATCTATAGAACATACTCAGTTTTAGTTCAACCTTAGCTAAGCTCAAACTACGCTAAGTATTTACTCAGCGCAATCTTAGGTTTCGAATTTATAGTCGAGTTATACCGCATATAGCATATAGTTATACTGCATCTAGGCTTTTAAATTTCTTCAACTCAAACGAATAAATGAATCACGAATTATGTATAGAAAATTAAAAATCTATTTAAAGTAGAATTTAAATTGTGTAATTGTATAATATTGAACTTGCTTTAAAGTAAAAATGACAGATAATTCGTACATAAAATAAAAAGATTAAAATTTCAAACCAATAACGAGAAACAACTACAAACAACAGGAATAACAAAACGTGTAAGTAATAAAAACAGTCATTTCTATGTAGTAGCCAATAAGAACCAAGCAATACAGATAATTTAAAAAGTGTAGAAAATCTTTGTTAGGTCACTATTATGCTATACTATTTTTTAGTCGTATAATACCCAAGTTTACCGTAAGGCGTCGAATTCGATAACTTGAACTTTACTCAGGCAGAGCTGAGCTAATGCTAAGCTTGCGACTATAAATTTCATCCTTACATTCATATTTCCGGAATGATGAAGTCACGTTTTCTAATCGGCGTTTCAAATCACGTGAGTCACAGAAAAAAAAGAAATTCCAGAGGGAAAATTATATAATTAAACAATTACTTTTTCCAGATTTGTATTGTTTTAAGCTTTTTATGTATAGACCAATATTACTAAATAGTTTACTTTAATTTTTAAACATTCATAATGCAAGTTAAGGCGGGCCTTACCCGTATTTGTGTGGAACATAGAGTAATAAAGTCCGCTCACTGTACCTAGAGAGTGCAAAACTTGTTATAAGTATCGAAACAATGCGATTCATTTACGCGGGTGTAAGGAAGGGCACGGGGTAGGATGTGGTTTGTCCCTTAACTCAAAGTGATGTGCGTTGTCCGCCGGTACGGACATTGTATCGATATATTCGTTGGTGTTAAAAATAACTTCGACAAATGTTTATTTTACTTGTTTATTATAATAATGATAACATAATTATCTTAACCACTAAATACATAATATATATAATAACAAAAAGTTAAAACATTTTTCAAGAACCTTCAAATAAAATTAATTTATTATAAGTCTGTCTCTTTTCCTAAAATTTTCCGTGTATTTCTTTTCATTGGGAAGATTTTTACTTTTAATAAACTGTCTCTTAATTATATCAGCAATTGAGATATTGATTCCGCTTAATATATGGACATCGGTTTTGTTCATTAAATCTTTCTTTTTTAAGTCTTGAAGTAAATCCTCCATGCGAAATAATTTACGCTTCAAACGCCTTTGATGGCACTGTAGGCGTTTTATTTTTAATAAACGTTGATGCGATATACGTTCCAGGCATTCTGTACGTGATTTTAGTTTTTTTTTTTTGCGAGGAGAATCAATAATCATATCTGGTACAAAACTAGCAGTGACTTCAACATCCATTTCATTTTCATTTTCTTGTACAGTTTCCTCAATCTAAAATATATACAATGAAAATTAAAGTAAGTATAGTTTTATAGTGACACTAACCATGAACAATTAATGACAATATAAATTATAGAATATTTTTATAACATTTTTCACATCAAGTTTTAACGTAGGTACTGCATTTGGTAATAAATATTGCCTTTTCTTGCTCAAATCAAAACATGATTCCTCAAAATGCTGAGAACATATTGTAGTTCGAGGCCCTGGAAACCATCCATCTTTATGAACTACATCTATCCATTTCTCTTTTGTCTTTGGGTCTTTAGGAAAGCTGCAAGATCACAAAAATTCTCACTGAGTAAATTTCTAAAAATATATCAGTAAATAAATTATATTCATACTAATTCAAATAACTTAAATATCATATATTATCATTACAATATCGAAAACATTATATTAGGTACTAAATATTGTGATAGGACAAATTAATATTCTTTACTAATGAATATTTAGAAAGAAATTATATTTAGAATCATACTTAAAAGAAACAATATTAATTAAATAAGGTAGGACCTAGTCTATATTCATAAAATTCGTAAATGTAGGTTAGGTTAGTAAAAATAGTCACTCGATACAATCAAGTGTAGGCACAACACTACAGCGTCTTGAGTAAACTGAACTGCCATGGCGGCGTGTCATGTAATTAATAATTATTTTGACGCAAAATAATATTCCATCAGTACTTACACATGAAAAGAGATACCACTGGATTTCAGATTTTTCTTTCTATAATGGGTTTTACAAGTTTTCACTGCACAATTAGACATTTTGCTTCGTAAAAGTATTATTTTGACAGAGATAAGCACTGGACGAAACGCGTGAAGAGACTGAGCGTAGGTACAGACGTCGGGGAAGACATACATGAAAAATTCATGTATAGGTGGTAAGACAGGCGAGACCGTTGTTCTGGTTCTATACTCAACACGCCGAGTTCATAATTCTATGGTGTGGAATAATTATTCTTGCTGATTGCCAATTGGCAATTCTCAGGTATCCAGTAATTCAGTTGTTCCCAACTGCGATCCCAAATGTTAAATATGTTTGTTTTCATTTGCACAGCTTACAAAACCCACAATTAATTTAAAACATCGATTATATTTAGCTCAAAGAATCGATAACGTTAATATCAACTCCCATTTTAAATTATGCTAAATCTCTAAAGTAAACATTTGACATACATGTCATGCTCAAGTATAAAATCTGATAGTTTTTTTTATCCTTATAGGTTTAGTGTTGTGACCATGATCTCACCAGATTTCAAGTGACGATGTGGCCCAAGATGGTAACACGCTAAACCTATATGAAGACAGACTGGCTCTCAAGTGCAGCTGCCGGAACACACCTATTGGTGCTTGGTGACAGATTTTCAACTTGAGGGTGGTAGCTAGCCAGGCGGGCATTAGAAAAGTCTTACCACCATGCTATGGTTTCATTACGTTTTCCTTCACCGGGCGTTCATACTCATTGCGGGGATTCGAACTCACGTCCATCGACGCGGAGTCCGTCCACGGTAGTACTGAGTCGTCATTCCTTCCGCTTGCAGACTGGTGAACAATACGTAGACCCTTCATTCCCGGCTACGGCGCGGTCGCTGTACTACGGGGGTGCGGGAGAGGCGGGTGCTGTGGGGCCGGCTGGGGCGGCAACTCGCTGGCTGCGACCCCACCAGATCCACGTCGAGCCGGACCACCGAGCGCCCTGGCTCGTCTTCCGTGACCCTAGGCCGTCGGATATCTCGCAAGGTCATTATCAACTAAACCCAATCAGCAATTAGTAGGTACCGTTGTAGTATGAAACACGACGTAACGAAAAAGCGACAAGGTTTTATTACAATATTTTCACGATTATAATCGTCCTAGAATTGGCCTAGCCATGCGACGACCGAACTTGTACGCACTACAATTGGTCGATAGTTCTAGTTCCGCTGGCTTAGGATTTTTAAAGTCGATATTTTTCTACTTGTACCGCGTGTGAACTGCTCCAAACATCGCTGTTCCCAATGAATAAACTCGGAATTATAAAATATAGGTACATATTGCGATGAAATTACAAAAGAAAAGAAAAAAAAGCGCTTCGGTTGATCCAGGAGAGATTCGATTTTGTCTCCCTTGTTCGGTCTTCACATAATTCAAATAATAATATATTATATTTATATTTATTTGTACGGTTTTGCGATTAGTTTCGATTGGTGACGTCACTATTTAAAAAACAATAATCTAGCAACAGATTAAATATTATTTTACTCTGTGGAAAAAAACTCACTGTAGTATACACACACAGAAGACATTGATGGGGCCTTGTCTTGCAGTCGAAAACCTTGCCCTAGAGAGTTTAATAAGGGCTGGTCCGTTGTGTGTAGGTGTGCTGGGTAACTGCTGGCTGCTGTCAGCGCTGGCGGTGCTCGCGGAGCGGTCGGCGCTCGTGCGGAGCGTGGTGGTGCGCGCGGAACCCTCGCTCGGCGCATACCAGCTCAGACTCTGCAAGGACGGGCGCTGGCTGACGCTCACCGTCGACGACCTCCTGCCAGCCAACAAGAAGGCTCATCTTGTCTACTCACAGGTAACCAATAATACTCGTATTGGAAACAATATTTTGAAGCATTGGAGGCTCAGTACGGACATCGCGTCAATTGGCGTCAGTTTGAATCCCTGCAATGAGCCTGTGCGCCCGGTGAAGGAAGAAATCATGATGAAACCATAGCATGGTGATAGGGCATTTTGTAATGCCCGCCTGGTATACCACCCTCAAGTTGAACATCTGTAGCCAGACACTAATAGGTGTATCCCGGCAGCTGCACTTGAGAGCCAGTCTTACCACATCACTTACGATCAGGTGAGGAGAGTATCTCGCTCTCTTCTCCTCTCCTTGGCTATTAATATGTGCTCTCTCCGCCTTGGCTGTTGAATCGCAATCTCTCCGCCTTGGCTGTTGAATCGCAATCTCTCCGCCTTGGCTGTTGAATAGCACTCTCTCCGCCTTGGCTGTTGAATCGCATTCTCTCCGCCTTGGCTGTTGAATCGTACTCTCTCCGCCTTGGCTGTTGAATCGCATTCTCTCCTTGGCTTTTAAATGCAGAAGTCGGTGCTGCTGTAACCAACTTGTATTTGTTAAAAAATATATTACAGGCGAAGAGAAAACAACTATGGGTGCCGCTGATCGAGAAAGCCGTTGCCAAGCTGCACGGCTGCTACGAGGCCCTCGTCTCCGGCAGAGCCATCGAAGGTACAGTAGTGACTAGAAACATAAGTTGCTTCGATAACAATATTCTATAGCTCCGAAAGAGAAAAACACCAACCGCGGAACTGATGAATCAATAACTTAACAGTTATTGTTCAACTAACCACCGTTAGACAATTGTTAATATTGCTGCTTAATTTTAAATGAAAAAAATTAATTCTTAAAAAAGTAACTTAGAGACCATTCATTAATTACGTAAGGATGATTTTGACGGGTTTGCCCTTACCAGGTTTTAACTTAAACTTGAGTATAATGTACAAATTTAAAAAGTCTGGTTATAGCTATAAAAATTAACATTATCACGTCTGTATAAAAAAGTTCCTTTGCTAAAGAATAATTACGTCATTGTTCTTCAATCGCTTAATCCTAACTTTTACTCAACAACAAATCGGGTCTATTGTAGGGATAATAAAATCTTATTATCCCCACAGAGAATCATAAGATCGCAGTCAAATAGCCCTGTGTTGTGTTCCTTGTGTGGGGTTTCCAGTGTTCCTTGGGGTAGGGGTTCAAATTAGCCGATGCTGTTATGATACATATAGTATTACATGCGTCCACAGGCTACGGTAGCCACTTACCATTATGCGCGTCGTACGCTTAATTACCACCTTAGTTGTATAAAAAAAAATCTGACGATAGTTGGTTGCCTGGCTGAGGTTTTATGTGTAAACTGGTTTGAATCAGGTTTGTGCACGCTAACGGGTGCGCCCTGCGAGTCGGTATCGCTGCAGGCTGGCGGAGGGGGTAGCGGGGGCGGTGGAGGAGGCGGAGCTCCCCTCGAACAGCTCGACAGGGATCTGGTGTGGGCACAGCTGCTGTCCTCGCGACAGGCCAGTTTCCTCATGGGAGCCAGCTGCGGGGGAGGGAATATGAAGGTGCGGCGGTCTTTTATTTATATACTGGTGGAATGATTTTCATTTGTAGAAACGATTATAGAAAGATTTTAATTTGTAGAAACGATGATAGAAATATTTTTATTTGTAGAAACGATGATGGAAAGATTTTCATTTGTAGAAACGATGATGGAAGCTTTTTAGGTGTAAAATTAAATTTAACCGTTTGCTCGTTAACTATTTACTGTGGTTGTTGAATGTCAATTACGGTTTAAATAGCACGTGCGATAATTTTAGAAAAGTTTTTATTTGTTTTGTTGACTACGGAAGGTTGGGACCACGGGACGAGAGATCCCCATGTTGCGGTCATTTGAACTTGTAATATTTGGAATATATACAGGAGTTGAACATGACTGACCTTTGCGTTAGATTAAGACTTTTCCCCTTTCTATCCTTTGTCGATTGACCTATGCGGTTTCCCCCAACAGCGCGGATGCAGATATGTAAGTAAATTGTTGTAAGTTAGTTAGCCCTGTGAATCGCAGATGTGTTCTGTCCAACCGAAGGCTCGCATGACCCAATCTTTCACTTTACTTACTCATCTATTCCCGAGGGTTTGGTTAGGAACGGAACATAATATGTTGAACGGTTTCCGATCAGGTGGACGAAGAGGAATACCAGAGGCTGGGTCTACGGCCGCGGCACGCGTACTCCGTGCTCGACGTGGTGGAGATGTCTGGTGAGGTGGACGCTGGTGGTGGCACTGAGCCTATCCGGCTTGTACGGCTACGGAACCCCTGGGGCCACTACACGTGGCGAGGCGCGTGGGCGCATGGGTGTGCGCGCTGGACGGAGGCGGCGCGACGTGCTAGTGCGCGACCAGGTCGCCTCCTCCGACGCGGACCGTGACCAGGGCGTCTTCTGGATCAGCTTCGATGACGTGCTCAAGTCAGTTGCAACTTCTTTTTAACCGACTTCAAAAAAAGGAGGCGGTTCTCAGCCATAACTTCTTTGTTTATAAACCTATTTAGATTATTTCTTTTTTCTTGGAAAAGGGGTACCTCAAGGATGTTCTCGTTTAATTTCATTGGCATTGGAACATCGACTTCGAACATATACCAGGGAATAATTATCTTGTTATTTACTAATGGTAAGCGGGTACTGACCATTGCCCCCCCCCCCCCCCCTTCAGAAAATTTTTCTACTCCATTTGTACTCTTTGCCATCTTATACCAGCAGTGAACCACGGTTTTTATCCTTGTTAAATTTATTCGTCCAACTTTCCACAACACTCGCAATGCACTATCATTGTTCTCGCTTCAAGTCTGATTGCTTTACGTTTATGTTTACCGCTCCACTCCTTAGGACCGTGGCGTGAAGTTATGTAGTCTATAACCTACCTCAATAAATATAGTACAAAATGCTAAAAGAATTTTTAAATCTGACTGGTAGTTCCAGAGATTACCGCGTTGAAATAAACAAACAGAAATCTCTTTTGGTTTTAGTTTAAGATTATTGTTGCATGTGTTATCTTCAGGTACTTCGATTGCATCGATATCTGCAAGGTGCGCGCTGGGTGGCAGGAGGTCAGGTTAGGTGGAGTGCTGCCTCCGCTCGCTTCAGCCAGGCACCTCACCTGCCTACTGTTAGCCGCTGCGCAGCCGACTGAAGTGGATTTCACCCTCTTCCAAGAAGGGCAGAGGTACCAGGCAAAAATTTTTTTTTATTCAAAATATACGTTGCAAATTTTCCAAAGTCTCTCGGAATAGACAACCGGGTAGCTTTTTAAAAATCGTTAATTAAACGTATACATCTTTAAGCTGTCGTGCAAACGGGACCCCAAGAGTACTTGGAGTCAGTACTCATTAAATTCGGAAAATTATGAAAACAACAGACGTCAGCTCAACGCACCAATTGGGTAACATTTATTTACACACGAATGACGTCATACGTTGTTATTGGAGTTTCGTTTAACATGAAAATGTTTGATCTTATCATTAAAGAATTTAAATCGATACTATGCTGTAAAAAATTGATTGAATGATGATTATAATATTAGGAAGAATTATTTTCAACCGTATTTTAATATATTTTTGTTATTATTGTTCAGTTGCCTGTTATCGATAACACGAAATCCGGTAATGCCCGTGTTTTCTACATTGAATAATATTTATACTGAATGTACAATAACTTAGTTTAAACTTGATACTCACTTCTCTGTCTCTTTGACCTTAACTGTATGTCAGGTTTTGTTTTGCGTCCTCGATATGTACTGAATTTTCTCGAACATTTTTTTTGTTGAATTATTTTTTGAAGGACTTCTTTATGCATTCATGTGTTGTCCGATTTATACGAGTTTTCCGAATTCGCACGTTCGCGATTTCGCGTTGGAAATTTTAAGCTGAAAAGGGGGTATTTTTTAATCAGTCATTCATTCATTTAATCATACAACGATTAAATGAAGTAAACGTAACTTATGTTCGACTGGGTGGGTCACGATGACCAGTGATAAACCCGTTAATACAGTGACTCTCCTTTTGATTTGTCACGTTTCGAAATCTGTTACTGTATTTACTGTATATCCAGCTGCCAAAAGATTTGTAGGCCAGTATCACAACGGCGACCGTCGGTGGATAACCGATCTTTACGTGGTGGTCGTTGTTTTTTGTATTCTACACGGGTTTTATTTTCTCTATTCGACGCCCGTGTGCGTCTAAATTTGCGTGATACTGGTCGACTTTAATCGTGCCAGCCCAATAGACTAGTTGACTCTTTATTAATCTAGGTTTTAATTTTTTTTAAATATTGTCCTATTAGAGGGAAAAAAATATTACCATATTTTTTAGGGCCTGGAAAAGTACAAAACTTTATTTTAAGAGTTTACTTTTCGTAAACAGGCGAAAACACTGTCCGCCATATTTGTCTATATATTATCTCTGTTGTGACGTCATACGGGTCGAAAACAAACATTTGACATTTAACAAACGTTCATCGTTGTAAAAATCTTGATACTTTTTATGTCATAAATATCATAATTTATTAATGTAATAAATTTCAATATCAATAGTGAATTTTACTCGTATAAGATCCGACATGAAAATGTCCTATGATCTCTTGGTCCTGCAAAACGGAGGAGGAATAATTGGTTCCGGACCCGAAGCTGTCGTGTCGGATCCCCTTCACGCAAGATCGTCCGTAGCATTATTACTGTGTGGTGTGCTTATCATCAGACATAGTGCAGTCACTTTGCAGTGCTCCTATAAAAAAACGTCGTCGTCTTTTACAAGAGGAGAGGAAGAGAATGAATGAGAGATTTGTGAGTGTTAAGACGTCAAATGTAAATTTATTCTCTTTGTTAAATTATAGGAATTCTGCGAAGAGCCAACGTTCCCAGCTGGATTTGTGCGTGGTCGTATTCAGGACGAAGTCTGGACCCACGGCGCAGATCGGCAAGCTTGTAGCGCATAGCAAGAGACAGGTAAGACATTAAGTTAAATTTTTTTTCAGTGTGAGAGATATTTTGTCCTTTTTGTTGGAACAAACTATATTTCTTTTCAAAATGCAATGATATTGGGTACAATTTTAAAGGTTCTGAAACTTGTAGTTGGACTTGAGATCCAGTACCCTCGAGACCCAAGGTGTTGCCATTTTAGGCCAAATCGTCACCTGACATCAGGTACGGAACAGGATGATATAGGGCACAAAAAAAACTCTTTGGACATTTAATTTATTTGGGGTTCAATGTCGGCCATGTGTTAGTGATGTGATAACTCTGGTGTTACAAGCGTCCTTATGCTACGGTAACCGCCTACCACCAAGCGTGCAGTACGCTTGTTTGCCACCCTTTTTGAATAAAAAAAGTTTGACCATCACAGGGCACTCGTTAGATGTGAAACATCTTAGTGAATATTAAAAAAAAATACACCAAGTGATCCCGAAACACGACAAACCAAAAGAAACTCACTGTGCAGATGTTTATTTTATTACTATGTGTATGGTGGACGCGATCTCAATTTTTAATCTATTTATGTTTTAAAATTATTCAGTCTGTCTATTAAAAACGAATTCTGCTCCACACCGCCAACGTTGGGACCAAAGCGTCGCCACGCCAACAGCCGCTAACAGTGTTACCCGCAACCGGTCTGACCGTGTTATATGTTTTACGTCAAAATGATATCCTGACACAGGTTCGCGGGTTCGTGGGTTGTCACAAGATGCTGGAGAAGGGGTTCTACTTGGTGGTGTGCCTTGCGTTCAATCACTGGCACACGGGGCTGGAGACGGGGAGCGCTCGCAGCTGGCCCCGGCATGTCCTGGCGGCGCACTCCTCGAAGCCGCTGGCGGTCAGCAGACCGGCCCTGCATCCGCACCTGCTAGCCGACGCCATCATCGGGCTGACGCTCGCGCGGGGGCAGCGCCATGAGGGTCGCCAAGGCATGACCGCTTACTACCTCACAAAGGTTAGACGCCATCTCTATTAATAAATCCGTACGCATGTCGATCTGTGCATGTTCCATATTTCCCGATAGGCATACTATACTGTAAAAGAAACTGATCACGAATATGTCCTTAAAAAAATGTTGTTTGTCTGTCCGGATTTAACTCCAAAACGGCTTGACTGATTCCTATGAAATTTGAAATGAAGAATATTAAACAATATATTTAGGTATTTAGGTTTTTGATGGAATTTTATTCACGGGAAGTTAATATGTTATACCTCAATTATTTATAAATTTTCAATAATATGAGTAATATTAAAATTACGGGATGAAAATAACTACTGCGTATCAAACGCATGCGGAGCCGCGGGTAGAACACTAGTTATAGTATATATTCAACGCACAGAGTTAATATAGCGTTCTCTCTTTCGCACTTTTGTATGCGAGTGAAAGGTGCAAACGAATGCATATCAAAGTCTTGTCGTAAAATATTTCAAAAAAGATGCGTTCACGTGGGCTTCTTTACGTAGACTAATATATATACATTATTCCTACCATAGATTGAATAATACCTAGATCGGCAATAGATAGATAAAGGCTAAAGCAAAAATGAAGTACATTAGTGTGCGTGTAATAGTGCTGCACCATGCACTGACTCGACTTTAATATCGATATCGATAAACATTTCTGTGTCTTCATGCTCAACAAATATGCAATAAATAATGATTTATAAAATATAATATTTGGAAAAACTGTCGACATTCAGGCAGGAAAATTCATTTAAAACTCCTGTTCTTTCATTACATTAATTAAATCTTAAAGAGTTTCTTAATTTGGTTTATTTTTCTACTCTTCATTTTCCATATTATACATTATTACACCTCTTTTACAAGCTTCAAATCTTGCAACTTCGTTTTAAAACAATTATCCCCAGCCGATTGAACTGAAATTTTGCATACACGTTTAGTTTCGATGACAATGCATGGATAGTTAAGTGACGTCATCGCCTCCATGATATGGGTATCAAATGAAAAGGTCTGATGAGAAGAGTACAAAAAAATACAATTATGTAAACTTTTTTCAGTTTTACTAAAATAAAAATAAAAATTATATGTAAGGGCTGTGCTGAATGAATGTTATTTATCTAAACGCAAAATAATAAAGAGAGTAAGGGTAATTTTGCTAAATAAATACTTGCGCGTTATACTTTTTATTTAATTTTCTTCCTCGGGGGTATTATTCTGATTGGAGATGTTTGTTGCCGCAGGGTTGGGCTGGTCTGGTGGTGATGGTAGAGAACCGACACACGGACAAGTGGATCCACGTGAAATGCGACTGCCAGGAGAGCTACAATGTTGTCTCGACCAGAGGCGAACTCAAGACCATCGACTCGGTACCGCCTTTGCACAGGTAATATATACTACAATTTCCGTAAATTCTGAATATTTTCCTCTGTTATTTAAATATATCTATGAAGTGGAGCTTCTTTGGATGCGATGAGAGTAAAATTTGAAAACCGGATTTAAGTTCCACGGCGTTTTGTTATGAAAGATTTATGAACGCAGTAAGGTCAGAAATAGGTATTTAGCCAAAAAGAAAAATAAAAACTGTGCAGTAAACGAAAAGATGTACAGTTAGCGCGCGAGTTGAATGCAGTCGGTGCCTGAGGTGAAGAGCGGGAGCATCCCCTCCCGCCGTCCGCACGCCTCACTTTACGCGCCCTTACTGTAGGATGCGAGTGCTGTTTTTGACAACTATTGTACGCTTACTGATCGCGTTAATACACCAGTTGCGGCACCGTGATATTTTTTGTTTTTAATAATTTCTGATCATAGTTAATTAACTTCTGTAACTGAAAACCTTGTGTTATTCATCATTTATTATCATCATTCATCATTCACCATGTTATTCATCGCCAAGCCGGGAAAAGGCGAAAAATGAATCTGATGATGATTAAATTGTAATTATTTATTTTTGCTGCTTCATTGCTCTGTTTGAAATAATTGGTATAAAATGTCAATGACCTTGTTTTTTCATTATGTCAACCGTCATCTTCATCTTACTACCCCTTATCCCACTTGAGTAAGGTCGGCACAACATGTTTTCTTTTTCACTCTACTCTATCAAATATCATCTCAGTACTCACATCTTTTATACACATATCATTCTTTGGTTTTCCTCTACTCCTGTATCCATCCACATTCATACTTAAAATCGTTTTAGTTATATAACTTTCATCCCTCCTCATAACATGCCCATACCACGCTAGCCTATAAACCCCTCAACTTCTCTTATGTTAACCAAGATGTAAATTTTAAATGTAATACAACGTTGAAATTTATCGACAGCAATAATTCTAATTAGGTCACAGCACTATTGAATTCTTTAGCTCTGCATTCAACTCGCGCACTTACTATAGACGATCGCTATAGAACAAATAAAGAATAAGAAGTGATGGGGGTTCGGGGCCTGGGAGGGGATAAGTAAAGACATACATTGTTATTTCATAATTTCACTTCTGGCTATCGACTTGATATGTGTACAAATAGCACACAAAATTTCTTTTTTTTCACAATTTCACACTCGGCTATTTAATTCCAAACTAAGCAAAGCTTGTAATATGGTAACTAAACAGCTGATATATACATACATATTATATAGATATTAACACCCAGACACACACAACTGACATTTATGCTCATCACTCAAAGTCAGTCATGGGCGGGGATCGAACCCGCGACCTCTCGGCTCAATTGTAGCATTTACGCCTGATGTTATGGCATGTTAGCGCCACGAGGTTGGAAAGGGGATCCTATTTTAATTTCATTAGCATTGGACCTTCAAATTCGAATATACACCAGAGAACTCTTCGAAATCATTGAAATTGGTTTTCTTTTTTCCTTGATTAAAATTCTCTTATCGTATTAAAACTTATTTCGTATTAAAATTATTTCTTATTATCTTATTATTATTATAAATTCCTGGAAGTAGTTCTTTAGTTCATGAAGTAGTTTTCATAACACCCTAAGCCCAGGTTAACTGTCGATGTTGGTTTCTCGAAGTCTATATCAGAGCTGGTCGGTTGGTTTACACAGGCAGGTGATAATAGTGCTGACCCAGCTGGAGGGTAGCGGAGGGTTCTCGATAGCGCACCGGTTGACGCATCGGCTAGCGGGCGGGGCTCGCCTGCAGGACTGGGCGCCCCGAGCTGATGCTGCGCCAACGCACAGGCCGCCGCTCGCCCGCGCGCTCCACGGCCTGCACGCTCCTCGACTCATCACCTAATTTCATCATCATGAGCAGCATCCGGTACCAACAACTACAAGTACTCTCAACCCTGGGGTAAGGGGCCGTTCATAAAATACGTTCGCACTTATTCGGTGTCGCTTATTGCAGCAAAAGGGGGATTTGGGGACAATTTTTCTATAGGTTCTTTTTTTTCAAATTGTATTTTTTGTTACGTTGTAAGGTCGTTTGTTTCGTATTTGTAAATAAATTAATATTTTTACGTATATATTTCGATCATAACGGCTTCATAACTTGCTTGTTCTGCGTCGGTATTAGCTTTGTTGTCCGTCAAAATTAAGGTTTTATTGTTGCAAATAATAAACATTAAAAAATATCGAAATTTAGACCATAAATCATGTGTGGACAATATTGATAGTAGGAGTCGCAGAATATTGTGTGACGAAAGGGGTAAGGGGGTCTGAAAAGGTAAAATGTTGTGTGACGTATTTTATGAGCGACCCCTTATTATTATACTTTGGAGCCAAATTCGATATGAACAGTCCCGTCTATGCTTACCGATGTTAACAGACTTAATTGAAATAAATTATTTTAAAATTCATTTTTATAAAATTATAAAAAACTACTACAATAATAAATTACATAAGACATACATAATACACATACGTAAGAAAATTATAAAATTATTTTAGTTGTCTACGGATATGCCATGCGAGGTAAACGGCAGTATTTTGAATATTTACTGAAACGTTTTCAAAATACCCAATTTTTAGGGTAAATGTTTCTTTAGGTTACGACTATGTAGTATATAATTGGCAATATTTAAAAAAAATCATTTTAAAGAAAAACTTATTAAGAACAATGTATCGAATTTGGCTCAAATATTCAAGAATGAATTCTAGTGAAAGCTAACGGAACCCACCGAAATTACAATAGTCAAACATAAAGTGTTCAGTCATCTCTATTTACGTTCGACTATGGAGGGTAAGGTAATTCTCAGTAAATCATTAGTATCCGAAAAATCGAGTGAAATTAAGAATATTATTTTGGTTTCATACTTTAAAGTGCGGGCAACGCCTTAGTACATAAGCGCCATTTTGGGATTTTTAGAACTTTTATTTTGTGTATTTTGGAAGCTCAAGTAGACTCGCTTTCCCTTATGTCTATCCTCCATACATTCGACTTATGTCAAAACTGCCCGTTCGTCTGTTAATTTTTTATCTGCTTACGCCGACTGGGCCAACGTCAAAAGGATCAGTAATTTTTTAAACTTCACCGGACCAAAACAACATCGTTAGGAGACAATATCATGAGTCGATGTGCCTAGAATTTCCGTTAAACACATTGACAAAGTCACAAAGCGCTTAATTAAGTTTTAGCCTATCGAGTGTTTTGAAGAAAGAAAGGTGTATTAAAATTGTCGATATGGATTAAATCGTTTTTTTTCTAGACGATTTGTAATTATTTCTTTAATGATTACAATGACAGACGTAGTTTGTACTTTGAAAATGTGTATTGAAATGTATTCAAATTAGTCCTAAATAACGGGGTAGACTTTTTTAAACTTGAAATCAAAAAGTTTTTAAATTTCCCGATAGTGTTGCAATCAACATGGAAACTTAGAAAGTTTTTTTTGTGGCTTTTATTTTGACCAGCATTATTAGAACCGTTTTGATGTAAATGTTAGATATTTTTATATGATTAGCAAGTTTATTTTGATAAAGAGGATATGAAGTCCCAAAACATCATAGTTTTATTACAAAAATTAGTTTAATCGCGATAAATGATTAATTTTAATGCATTTCAAATAAACATAAAAACGCATTTAGCCTCGTAAGCCTATATAGAGCTAGCTATCCATGATAATATAAATATTGTAATTAGCGATTAATATTTTTTCTACTGATACGAAGTTAAAAAAAAAAACAATCCATAGACTCGTCAAAATTGACGAGCGGTCGAACGAGGTGCCGTTTAAAGTTGCTTGTCCACTGAAGCAGAGCGGAGCTGTGCAAATCTCGGTCAATAAAATTGCATAAAAATCTGGACATGCTATTGGTCGTAATTTGCTAGAGATGCAATCCTATTGGTCGAAATGTATACAGCTCCGCTTCATTGGATGGGCATCCTTAACGTTCAGTTTCTTCCGGAACGTTCTTTCGACCGCGACGCGGATACGTTTAAGTATTTTTATCGATTTAAAAAAAAACGGATAGTATGCACCGTGTGTTATTTTTGAACGTATAATATATAATTAGATAAGTTATACGATAAAGTAGAAACTTATATTTCATAGATGTATATTCGTCTTTTAACGTAAATATCGCATATTAGTAGTCATGTATGTCATAAACATTAATACGATAAGGGAATGTCCACAATTTTCTTTGTTTCGGTATTATTCAATGGATACAACTCCAGTTGAAACAATATCAAACATTTATGCAGCTAAAACCAAGGTCGGGTGGCCTAGTATATTAGAGGAAGTATGAAAAAGGTACCAGTGTTAGAAAAATTGAGGAGTAATAGGTTAGCAAAGTATGGACATGCAATGAGATGGGATGAACGACAAGTTCTTTAAAACAATCTTAGAAAAGAAGCTTGAAAAAAACTTTTTCCAACAAGTTAACAATGAAGTGAGAGTCATGTCGTATTAAGAGATTAAAAGAGCCACCGACAAGAGCTAAACCCTTACCTTCGATTTTTATACTTATCAGCTCCATAACCAGACAAACTTGGAACCCGACCTTCGTAAATGCAATCTGACTTCTATACTTTCATTAATTTACACATACTCGACTCATGAATTTACACAATACATTCATCAAAAACTATGCAATTAGGTTTTTTTTTAAATACATATATAATAATTGTATATATTGTCAGGATTATTCGTGTATATACGTGCGTAATATGTTATACGGGGAAAATTGCAATGCTCGTAGAAATTTTTATATAGAGATAAAGAAACTTGTGTGACCCTTAGTACTGTAGTAGTGCAGAAGTATTCTCTTACAGCTATGTACTAATTCTAAGTTAGAATAGTTTTCCAATTAACTTAATAAGTCTTCATTGAATTTGAATCTAGTATTTTTTAAACAAAAAAATTATACTGACTATATTTAATTTAGTTTTACGAGTTTTTGATAAATTATAAATACGTTGGTTTTAGTTTGTCATATAGTTATTCATAAACTTGCTTTATTTGAGCCCTATATTCTGCGTCCTTTTCGTTATTATGCATAAATGGAGTAGAGACAACGTGGAGCATTATTTTATATGTCAAAAAACTCCCTGGAAAATTCTAAAAAGGGGTGACTGACTTAACAATAAAGTAAAAATAAGTTTTATACAAAAAGTACAACAGCCCCTCTAAGCCTTAACCAAATAACATGTCTAGAAGTCACACGAAGAGAATACTTTTGAATTATTCTACTGTAATCTACTAATATCACATAAAGGCGTAGATTTCAATTTTATTTTTATAAAAATGAATGAGCGACAAAAAGGATGCTTTGATTTTAATTATTAAATTAATTAAATATTACTATTATTATGTTATTTTAAATAAAAAAGACAATTGTGGTTGCGATATTACAAAAATTACTATTTCTAAATTTTAGTTATTTTTAACACTTGTTGTGTTTTTGTATTGTGGATAACATTTATCGTAATGTGTTTTTAGATCATGTTTGAATGTTAAAATTAAATGTGTCGGAACAAAATCTTGTATGCGTACCGCTAAGAATTGAAAGTTACATGAGTTATTTATGTAGATCTCAGAGTTGCCAACTTTATAGCTGGAAATGGAAAAAAATCTGCATCTTTGGATTGAAAGCATTCCATTTTTTGTGATCTTATAATTAAATTTGGATAATTATAGTCTCGTATTTACCTTTTGCGATGCATAACGATTCACGCGGATCGGTTTTCAACACAAAGGCGTAGTTTGGTAACGCAAATACGTAGGTTGGCACGCAAAGCCGTAGGTTGGCAACGCAAAGCCGTAGGTTGGCAACGCAAAGCCGTAGGTTGGCAACGCAAAGCCGTAGGTTGACAACTCAAAGCCGAAGGTTGGCAACGTGTTTGAAGTCGCCTCAGTGCAATATTTTGTGAGTTACATTCGGCTCATGTGACTGGCGAAATTTTAAATGAAGTTGTTTTTATATCAAGATATTATTCCAATAATACTCGTTATTTATTTTGTGATAGTAATTATCTATGGCTTAAAGTCGACATATCAAAAGACGTGAAATGCAACGTATCCGTGACTTGTGGATATTAAGATAATCTTGCCATTTGAATGCTTTATTGTAATTTTAGTAAAACTTTAGTTAAGTTATAGACTATTTGTATTGTTTTTTTTTATATTTAAATATGACTTAAGAATGTGAAGAATGTGTTTCATAAGAATTCGATATTCTTTGCTTGTGTTTAACAACGACCATAAATAGGTGTTTTATGGGTTGACAGCCCAATCTTGTTGACAAACACTAACAATTTCAGAATGGTAATGATTGAGAAATGTATGTATGTATGTGGCCTACGTAATATGAAATTGTGTGCAATATTAATTTTAATGTGATTTTTCCTCAATATTATTATTGGGAACGAATGAATCTATATATTTATATATATACACATTTGCACAAAAACACATTTATCATAATAAATAATCCATAGATAAAGATTTAGCGTTAGAAGTAATCACATGTCGGCAGCTAGCTGTCTCTCAAGCATAAAATGGTATGGGAAGAGCTAGGTCATGTTGGGGCCCACCATTTTGTGTGCATGAGACGGGTATTTTTTTAGGTTATTCCCAAATGTTTATTTACTTTGTAGCCCTTATGAGCTCTCATTTGCATTAATTATTAAGGTTTATTCGGCATTTCTAGAGTACCTGCTACAAACTCATGTTTAGATTTACAGGTGTCATATCCTCGGGATGTTGAGTTAAGAACCTCAAAATTATGCTTCAACTCGGATGGTTTTCAGCGTCAGGCTAGAAAAAAAGGTCGCCCTCTAGGTAGTGCTGGACCAAGTTTTTCTCGATTAAAAGTAAACAAATATAGTGAAAAAAATAGTGTTCGTTTATTTGGGTGTTACACGTATTTGCTGCGAGGTCTTGTAGCTTTTATTACTTCTTCTATATTGTTAATCCGACCTTGATAATAACCCAAGAGACTTCGATGGTTCTTTATAAATTGTGCTCCACTGCCCTAGTTTGTACATAAGATCATATGCAAGAGATACATTAATATCATTCTAGATAACATTATCGCGCTTCGACATATTTAGGTACGATTAACTATATAACATACTATTTTACAATTGAAATGTCTCTTCGAGTGCGATATTAGCTGTGTTATTTTTTTAAAAATAATTAAATCTGTTTTCGTGCATAATATGTGATCACTGTTTAAAAATTGCAATTTTTCTTCTCGCAAAGTATTTCTCCTGTATCTTTTATTTTAATTCATGCCCTTTAATTTTTTAGCTTTACTTGACAGAACTTTATGGAAGTTGCCGTTTTTTAAGTAACATATTTCTTCTCGAAATATCTCTCGAATAATTTTTCTCATTTATGACGTTGAAAAAAATCTATATTTTCTACGAAATAGAGCGTTAGATATGATGAAACCATGAACCAAATCACGTAACTAAGTTTTCTGTGTCCACATGGAGTAGCCAGGAATTTGTTCAGAGTCACATGCTCAATGGGGGCGAAGGGGGGGGGGGGGAGGGAGGGAGTACGCAATAACTGATATACATGTCTCACAATCGCAACGCCTTCTTCGGAAATATTTGAAATTCTATTATGTCTCTGCAACCAGTGTGTTGCAGCTTAGGGGCACCTTGCTAAGGGGGCATAACTTGGCTACGTCCTAGTATTTCTAATTTATGTCGTACATAATATAAGAGTAGTTTCACAAGTGTTTGTGTACGCAGAGATCACAAATTAGATGTAGTTTTTAATTTAATTATAAATCACAAATTTTGTGTTACAGCGAATTTTCTGATACTGTGCCATAAAAGTGTGGTCTTTTTAGTAAATATCAAAGTTCTTTTCGAATGCAACTTATTAACAAGAATATTTATTAAGTTTAAACTTAATTCTGCTTTATTATCAGAACACTCGTGGTATTTTTTGTGTCGTTCACTGGCACGTGTCGGCCATTTGTAACGTCAACGAAATGTAGTCTATGATTATGTAGCGCGTATATATTGGCGCTTATTTTATTGTGAAGCGTTACTCGAATGCATGTTAAACCGTTTACGATAAGTATGTCATAAGGGAAATAAATTATTTAAATTTGATTTGTTTTTTTTATCTGATTTTTTAAATAATTCCCAACAACAATTATTTTCATCCCAATAATTCCCAATACACGCGGATACTGGATTTCGTTTAGGAGAGATTTTATGCCATTTTTACCCGACTGCGAAAAAGGAGGGTTATGTTTTTCTCGCGTATGTATGTATGTATATTTATTTCTTTGACACGCTCTGTAGCCTAAACGGCGTGATGAATTTTAGCATACGAGGTGTCGTTAGATTCGTCTTAATTGTGGAAATGACATAGGCTAAATGATATTTATGTACGATGTCTGGGAATTAAAATAAAAAGCTAATTTTTTTGCAATCGGGTTTTCCTGTTTCCTTTTTAATTAGCTTGTTTGTATGATTTTACATGTCTGCCATAGAATTAACCATAAATAACAAGGTCCAACAACAAGATTGTCATCTCATGGGGGGTCACCATTGCCCATGTCCCGCACTTGTGTCACCATCTGGTCATCACATTTAATCCAAAAGAGAGGATAACAGGGTCATTTGATGGCGAAAAAAAGAACGACGATTGACGGGATCTCCGTTCAATATAGTGGTATTATTAGGTCCTTACATATGAAATTAGCGTTTTATATGGAAAAAGTAAAATGAAAAAAATATTATGAAATTATACATTTAATCAATCGAAGTAGTACCATTATTTCGCCATTTTAAAGGTGGTTCATTGATTCCATTGCTGAAAAAATTGTAGGTGCAAGAATCGATAAAATCTTTGAGGGCGGTTTGGATAGCCTCATCGGAATTGTATTTATTTTCCTTGCAAGAAATTGTCCAAATTCCGAATAAAGTGGTAATCTGTTGGAGCAATGTCCGTGGAATATGGTGGGTTTCGGAGACATTCCAATCGCAGTTCCTCTAATTTAACGACAGTCTGTCGTAAAGTATGGGGTCTAGCGTTGTTCTGACGCAGCAGTGGGCAGTTGAGATATTGACCAGTCTCGGTTGTTTAACCGCTAGCTTTTCCATCATGGTTTGCATTTGTTGATAATACAGGTCTGTCGTTATCGTCTAGACAGATCTTACGAAGCTGTAGTATATGACACCAGCACTGGTCCACCAAACACTCACCAGTACCTTTTTCTGAGACGACTTTCGCTTGGGACAGGATTTGGCCGGTCCTTCTGGGTTTAACCACTGTGATGAGCATTTCCGATTGTCGTAAAGGATCCATTTTTCGAAACATATAACAATACGATTCAAAATTCCCTCGTTATTATGACGGTTGAGTAATGTAATGCAGAACTCAATAGGTGTTTGTTGGCGTGCTTCAGTCAATTCATGCGGTACCCATTTCTCGAGCTTTTTCACTTATCTTGTTTGTTTCAAGCGAATTATTTGTTTTTTATCACTCACACCGAACCTGCCGCAAACTCTGATGTGGTTTGCGAATGATCCGCTTCAACGATCACCTTTGATTCTTATTTTCAACAAGTCTCCGGCCGTCCACGGGGTTTGTTTCGTAGGTCAAAATTTCCAGAACGAAAACGTTGGAACCAAAAACGTACCGTGTTTTCTTTTACAGTAGCTTTCCCATACACATCATTAATCCTTCGAGCTGATTCTGCAGCGCTAATGCCACAATGGAACTTGTATTCGTAAATAAGGCGATATTTTAAATTTTCTATTTTGTGAAAAGAACGATGTGAAAGAAAAATAAAATGGTGCGAAAACAAATGAATTACTAAATTCGAAACACAAAAACACAAGCCTAAATTTGGAATTTCTAACCAGACGCCAGATATTTGAGATCAAAGTGACCAGTTCAACAAAACGCCAATTTCATATGTAAGGACCTAATATTTATTTTTTAATTGTAATATTGTCATTTGACCCTATATTATATTAGGTCTATGGTTATTACGTGTAGCGTGGAGGCAGACAGACTATATCGACAGACCGAGCGCCGTGTGTCGCGTACCGATCTACACTGGGTGTCGCCGCCCGGTGCGGTGCAGCGGTGTATGCGAGGTTGCCGCTTAGTACAGCGCCGCATGATGCGCGTGCACTGCACGTTGCCGCTCTGGTCGGAGTATGTATTATTTATCATCCCATAGGTCCTTACATATGAAATTAGCGTTTTGTCGTACTGACCACTTTGATCTGAAATATCTCCTCTTTGGTCAACAATACCTAATTCAAATTTATAAATTCATTTAGCTGGTACATATGAGTTTTGAAAAGTCATTCATTTGTTTTTTCCTCATATTATTTGTTTCTTTGGCGTCGCTTATTACCGCACAATGGAAAACATGAAATATCGATATATTTACGAGTACGAGTTCTACCGTGGGCACCAGTGCTGCAGAAACAGCTCGAAGGATTAATGATGTGTACGGCGCTAGTGTCGCAAAAGAAAGCACGGTACGTTTTTGGTTTCAACGTTTTCGTTCTGGAAATTTCGACCTTCAGAACCAACCCCGTGGACGGCCGGAGCCTCAAGTGGAAAATGAAGAATTAAAGGCTATTGTGGAAGCTGATCCATCACAAAGCACTTCAGGCTTGGGGTAAGTGATAAAATTGTATTAGTCCACTTGCAGCAAATCGGAAAAGTAAAAAAACTTTAACAATGGGTACCTCATTAATTGAGGGAATCGCACTTGCAAACACGCGTCGACTGCTGTGTGTTACTTTGCTCAACCGACAAAATAATGAAGGGATTTTAAATCGAATCATTACTTGTGATGAAAAGTGGATACTGTACGATAATCGGAAGCACTCGTCGTAATGGCTGAACCCTGGAGGCCCAGCCAAAACCTGCCCTAAATGAAAATTGACTCGGAAAAAGTTACTTGTGAATGTTTGGTGGACTAGCGTCGGTGTCGTTCACTACAACTTTCTAAAATCTGGCCAAACGATTACGGTAGATATCTATTGTCAGCAACTGCAAACCATGAAAGAAGAACTAGCTGCTAAACAACCGAGATTGGTCAATCGCTCTAGGCCAAAGCTGCTTCACGACAACGCAAGACCACACACTGCACAACAAACAACCACTAAATTAGATGATCTACAATTGGAATGTCTGCGACATCCACCGTACTCCCCGGACCTTGCTCCAACAGATTACCATTTTTTTCGGAATTTGGACAACTTATAAGGAAAAAAATTCAACTCCGATGCGGCAGTCCAAACCGCCTTCAAAGAGTTTATTGTTTCTCGCCCCCGTGGTTTTTTTAGTAAAGGGATCAATGAACTACCTATGAGATGGCAAAAGTGCATAGATAAGAACGGTGCATACTTTGATTAAATTATTATTTTACAAAAAAAAAAAAAATTACTTTATATTCCTCCCGTACAAAACGCCAATTTCATATGTAAGGACCTAATATTATCATTAATGTCACTATAACTAAATAACAGAGCGTCCCGGGGACGGGGGAGTTAAGAGAGGTAGGGCTCAGATATATTCCTTTGGCGATTTTTTTCTACTTGGAGCAGTCCGATTGCTGGAATACCTTCACCCAACAGAAGATCGCAGCGAAATAACTTAGTGTTGTGTTTTTGCTGTGAGTAGGGGGTTTCCAGAGCTCTTTGGGGTCAACGCGCTAGTTGATATGCGCTTATTTGTATAAAAAATGCGTATTGGTTACCAAAATAAAAAAGAAGAATGTAGTAACTACGAAATGACTTATGTTAAATAAAAAACGTATGTAAAACTAATTAACACATTTATTTATTAAACTAAAAATATTTACAACACATAAATGCAACAAGTAACTCTAATCTTCCTCGTGTAAAGAAAACAACTTGGCAACCTCGAACAGGTCCTCGAATTCGCCTTGCGCCAGCACCTGCGATATTGCGACAATAGCTTGTTCTCAAAATTATCGGCACTGTATCACAAAACTTGAACCTTTAATTGAAGGAAAATATGAAGAAACACTATAGGCATGATGGTGAGGATATTCCAATCCTCCTTAGGTATTTGTTTACTTTTAAAGGCATGTCTACAATTGCTTAGTGTAACAATTTCTCAAAGGCAAACACCGCATGAATATTAATAAAAATCAACACTTTATTGTTCGTAATTTATTACACTAATCGAACCTTTAAAAAACTTAGAAGCAAAGTGTGGTAAAGCGTTCTGGAATTCTCGCCTAGCTGACTAACTACCCTCAAGTTAAAAAGTTTCACTCGAGAGCTGGCCCCCTTCTGAGTTTAGTGTTACCATGTCTAACAATTTAGGGTTCTTTTTTTGTTAAATTAAGTCACCCCAATAAACATTCTTTATTAACATGAGATTATTTTTAGGTTTTTTTTTTTGTCTGGAAGCCGAATATATTTCCCTATAACTTACAATATTACATTATCCAAAACTAAAAATTCTGAAGAGCGTGTGTATTTTGTCGTGACGTAGTATATGTAGCGTTCAAAACTGACTTATGATTTTAAAAGGAATTGTTAAACACAGACCTGTCTAGCGATATGCATCCTGTTGAAAAGGTTCCAGAGCAGTACGCCGACAACGCGCTTCTCACGCAAGTAGAACACGACTCCGCGATCATAGGACAGTGAGCGCGCATCTTCCGCCTTCAGCGTGTCGACAGACACACGGACCACTTCTGGTTTAATGAAATACATTCACTTAATTCAGATTCATTAACGGTAACTTTAATACCAATAGAGTGAACTTCCCCGTGTTGAGGGGGCGTTCAAATATTACGTAACGTAATTTTTGAAGATTTTTAAGATACTTCTGTACCCCCCCCCCCCCTCAAACGTTACTTAACACCCAAGCCAGCATTAGAGCGTTTATAGGCCAAGCACAGCTGATGATGCAAATCTCCCTGTTTTGAGGATATTACAGTATGGACAAAATTTACTACAGCAATGTGCTTCTGCTTACACGCTACCGAATACTGACAATAAAAACAAAATAAAAAGACGTGCATTACAGTCGTGGGATTCCCCGTAAAACAAACGAAAAGGGTTGCCAACGTGAGAACGAAGTAAAAATGACATACAATAAAATCGAGGGATTTCCCGTAAAACATAAACATAAAGGGTTGCGATCTTAGGAAATTTTAATTGCCTAGTTTCTTATTTAAATTTAAAAAAAAAAAACAATGTTATTTGTAACGCGTTGCTCGATTCCCCCTCCCGCCCTTGAACACATCGTAACGTTTTACGAGACCCCCCCGCTCCCAAATTGCGTTATGTAATACTTGAACGCCACCTAAAGGTCTGTAAAATTGGTGAAATTACCGACATAGGCAGAAGCCATACTAAAATAAAAAAAATTGTGCGTCTCGGAACGCTCGACAGAAGTGATAAATTAAAGGATTTACTGAAACTATGCTACTATTAATGGCGCCGTAACGCGTTACGTTACGAACGGTTTACCCTCACATAAGAAGTTATCACTTCAAAAAGAACACCAGTTGAGTAAACTTCCACGCTCGCTTGCCAATACCGAAAAAAAAACATTCTCGAGTCAAAAGTTCGGTAAGTGTACAATTGAAATTGGTGAAATTACCAATTAAGATTGCTTCATCAAAGCTTATTAAAAAAATCGAATCGGTAAGATTTTTCCCTAATTGTAGGGTAAATAATAGAAGTGTCGAATATATTTTAAAAACCTATGTGGAGGCTTCCACAACAGTATTTGAATCATAAGCGAATATAAAATTACCTCTCGTTGTACTTTCTGGTGTGGGAGGTTCGATGTGATCTGCCGGTTGTAGGGTTTCTGTGGTGTCGCCCGCAGCGAGAGCCTGCATGCGACTTGTGACCTCCTTAGCGGGAGGGGCGTTGAGGTCGCGCACCGCATCCTCCGAGAACACCCCTACAGTCGGCAACTGAGAATCTATTATCCCTATCGCCTGCAAAAAAACACAACTCTACTAAAAAAAGTACAAACCATCGCAAATCACGTTTTCTTATTTTTATTTTTTTTTCTTATCAAACTAAGTGATTTAAAAGACATTTAAAACCCTATGTTCACGCTATTCTTGAAAACTAGACAAATTGGTTAAAACGAATGCGAATAAAGAGTAGAAAATTTTAGTGTTAAAGTTGTAAGTATCTTTGTCTAGATACCAAGGTACATTTTCATTCATATCATACGTGCCTGACTTTCTTAACTCAATACAGAAAGTGTTACATTATTTTAAAGTGGACAAGCGTGTAATGTATCGAAGAAATTCAGAATGAAGAATCGCCTCCTCTACATTTTTCATAAGTCATAACGTATAAACCATAGATTCCCAAAGTGGTCCATATGGACCCCTGGGGGCAATTTCGAACTTCAAGGGGTCCACGTCAGCGATAACAAAATTTGGGGGACCGCGAATTGCAAATAGGGGTCGACAAAAATAGTGAAATCCATTTAAGCAAGTCGTGACAAAATCTTTGATTTTTTTCTATAAATATTATAATAAAATATTATACTGTACACTTACATAATACTTTTTTATAAACATAGAAGTGATTATTTGTAAAAGGTAATAAAGGTAAATGTTTATGGAATTTGATGAAAAAAAATTCAGGATCGATGATGGGATGACCTTGTAAAATATTTTTTTGTTAAGAAAAATGTTATGTGGAGTTTACCCAATACAGTACAAATATTAAACACGTGTATAGTATTTGGGGGGGGGGGGGGGGGGGGCTCTGGCTTTGTGCCTTGGATGATGTTATACCTCATATCCGAGCTGTGGCCCGAGATCGCTCCAGAACATGCTCTGGTGCGTGTAGTGCTTAGCCGGAGTCACTAGCGCCATGTTCTCCCCGGCTAAGCGACCAGACACGACGGCATGGTCGTGGTGCTCGACCCGCCTGCGACCCAGCACCACGTCGTAGAAGCAGGCCGCGTCCCCCGCAGCGTATACGTCCGTGCGAGCCTGCGTGTTCCCCCATACATAATCAAAATCGTTATCCGCGTCTGTGTGTATATCCGCTTATTTCTAAACCAGGCAACGGATTTTTATACGGTTTTCACTGTGGTTTAAAGAATTTTATATAGAAGGTTTGTATAAACGATACTTTACAATAAAATGTTTGTATAGTAGAGAAAATCCCATTGTTTTGTTATCATGTCGTTAATAAATTGATTATCGAGCACTTACATGGCTTACGCTGATTGAACCCTAAGAAATACATCAAAATAATGTACAAAAATTGTAGTTCTTTAAACAGCCTAGAAAAAAGTCCGCGATTGCATATGTCTATCCTCTAATAGACTCAACACAGTGAACATTTTTATCTTTAACATAATAATTAAAATTATTAGGTTATTTGCGAAGTTTTTTTCTTCAATTCAGTACATATTATCTTGGTAAGTAGGTATATTATCCAGGTAAATATATCAGTTAACTTGGAAATTTAATGTAGATTAAAATTGCCCTTTACATTATACTATTTAAATGAATACCGAAGAAGATATCACAGATTCAAAATTACGCGCGAACAAAGAAATCCCTCTTAGTGAAACTCCGCACCTATGGTGAATTGTGCATCGAGAGTTAAGTACAGATTTCGTAACTATGAAGTTATGGAACTGTCAATAAACATAAAATATACCACTTTGTAAATGGTACCCGTGCGAAGCTGGGGCGGGTCGCTAGTGAACGACAAGACCGACAACAAAGGTCCTTGTTTACACTAAACAGCATTAAAACAATGAACCAGCATTTGTATCATTACCTAGCTATGCCCCACAGTTTCACCCATGTTGAATTTATTGCGCCAACTGTCCACCGCGCTTTATCAAAGCTTCCCGTACTTGCCTACTGTTTGCCAGTTTTCTTGACATTAATGGTTACTGTTCCACTCCTTAGAGTCGTAGCGTGAAGATATATAGCCTATAACTTTCCTCGATAAATAAGCTACAAAATGCAAAAAATATTTTTTCTAATCTGACTGCTATCTCCAGAGATTAGCGCGTACAAACAAACACACAATCAATGGAACATGTAATATCACGTTTGGACATGAGTAAAAGCGTTCTGATGGGGTGTCGCTACGTGTCATTCGGGCGGCGTCGCGTCTGGTCGACTCTTTCCGACTCGATGCTCCCTTCTTAACATTCGTACTAACAAGCGTGATTTCTTACGCTAACTTTATATTGTATACGTCAACTTATGTAAATTAAAACTTAAATCGAACTAGCTGAATGCCGTCGGTTGAGTGCACAAGCGAACTGTGCTGCCCACGCTCTCCTCACCCGTCAACCGACGCGGTCGCCCGCCTGTTATTTTAAAGACAAAGATGCTCATTGCAGATGTTCCTTAGAAGATAGAGATATGCTCTCGCTGACATTTTTGTAGGTATTTTTAAGATCTACAACTATGTAGTACATTAATTTGATATACCTCTTATGGTTTACTCAGCACAAGCTATTTAAGTGCCCCAAAAGCCTTTTTTCCCCCGACTTGATTTACCATTCACGTCACTGCCTATACTATATGAAGCAAAATACATCTTATAACGTTGTCAGATAATATAGTTAACATCGGACAATCAGACAGAAATACATTTGAGTTTTTACATTGGTAATTAACATAGTATCTACCTGAAGTTCCGCATTGACTAGCAGTCCACCTAACTCAGGGTGCAGTTCTAACTTGGAGGCGCTGGCTAAGTCGGTGTCCAGCTCGCTGCCGACGCACTCCACCACCAAGTCAGCCTCGATTTTATCACCGTTCTGCAACCTCATCTCGACCTTATCCTCCACCACCCTCGCTTCTGTTATCTCCGCTGGGGAACAATATCAAGAAATGACGATCCTTATTACTTCTTCTAGTAGTTCTACATTGTTCTGCCCTTCTAAATATTAATAACGTGACCTCAGCGCTAACTATCCGGAATTGTTTGTTTACTGGATAACTTTTCTATGACCATAAACAAAACAAAAGAGAATCCGCGAGTTGACTGTATTTTTAAAAATTAAAGTAAATTATTGAGTAATATTGGTATCAATAATAAATTAATATTTTTTGTCTGTGAGTCACGTGATTTGAAGTGTCGACAAAACGAGACCGTCACTTTCAGGAAATATGAACGCTAGACTCTTGCGTCAGTTATCACACTTGTCACTGTTATAAAAAAAAAATTACATATAAAATGAATGATGACTTTACGCGACCATAATGCAGCGTTTTTGTGGCGTATTTTTTTATATTTCAATAAAAAAAAATTTGAAATTACTTTTTATGTTGTATCAATGAAAAAAAATTATTCACAGGTATTATTTTCAACATATAAAGTGTTTAAAACAATTTTCCAAAAGTTGTCAACTCCCAGATTAGGTATATCCGTCCTTTGAATCGTGAGTTATAGTATCGTTGGGTACATACAAAAAATCTGTTAAAAAAGGATATTCAGTTTGTCCCAAATTTGAACATTTCCCGGGAAACTTTTCCCATTTTTGTTTTTATGAAAACCTAATTGAACTATTACGAAAGTTTTAAAACAAAAAATAGCCAAATCGGTCCAGCAGTTCCCAAGTAATACGCTACCAATGGACAGCATTCCATTTTTATTTATATGGATGATTTATCATTGAGACCTAGTTTTTATGGTTTTCGAATTATTTAAACAACTTTCAACTTATTCTAAAAAATATGGAGTAAAGCTGCATTTCTATTTGTCTATTTAACCAAAGTAAACTGAGCAAAAACGCTTATAAGTCGAGGTGGAGACATTAACTTTGGTCTCTATGTGTATTCTTCTTAATTATCAAACAATCATCCTGATTGAAGATTACAACTAAATAACCGCAACTAATGATGCGGACTAACTCAATGAAAATACTCAATAAGTTATATTGTATTTTAAACTAGCTGTGCCCGTAGCTTCGCTTACGTCGACTGCAGAATGCCCGCGCGAATCTTGCTCCCCCGCTTCCTTAGAAGATACGATGTATAATCTCGCGGATTTTTTTGTGGGTCTTTTTAATGTCTATAATTATGTAGTACATTAATTTCTCTTAGTATTCATTAGTATCTCTTATGGTTTACTCAGCATAAGCCATTTAAGCGCCCGATTTGATTCACCATGACCATTTTTATTTTTGCGGAACCGTCCCGTCAAAATCGATCCATTCGTTGCATGTCAGAGCAACATTTAATTAAGGCAACACTTAGATTCTAATTTAAGCATGTTTTGTATTTTTAATTTAAGTGAAGCGTATGTCTTGTAAGCTTAACAAAATAAATAAATAAATAAAACTACGCGGACAATTATTTCTTGTTTGTGTTTTCTCTAAGCAAATACTAACGAGATTTGCGTTTCATTTTCTTTTAAGGTTTCTATGTAAATACTATGAACCCAGTGTTTCTTCCTTTTTTTTCTCTAAGCGAATGCTACGGATCCTGCATTATGAAGTTGAAAACTTCTTTAGTACCGTTGTAGTTTGAAACTCGATGAAACGAAATAGCGACTCTAAAAAGAGACAAACATATACGTACATCTATAAGATTTAGCCTGCGCGAGAATAAGATTAGCCATGGGTAACTCAGCAAAATTCCTTGCGGCAACTCAATAACTCAAGCGCAGCGGCGCGTTTAATTAAGTTAAATTTGCGCCATGACGCAGCAAAATAGTACATGAGGCAAGACAGTTAGAGAAATGAATGGGTCAGCTGAACGAGGAGAGCGGCGCGCCGCGGTAGTGTGCAACGCTATCCCTTAGCCGGCTCTCTGCGCTGAAGTGCGCTGCGCGCCTACATATTTGGAATAAGTATGTTAACACACCCGGCACAGTAAACCGAGTTGGCGCAAAAGCGCGGTGTAGCGCAGTGTGACCCATGTCAAATAAGATAGAATAGTGTTTCCTATTATCTCTGTCTCTTCATACGTATGTGCACGCCTGCGTATTACGAAGTCTTGGGAAACGGCATCATAGCCAGCGTGGTGAATTTGTTCACGTGTATCATTTATGTGAATATATTAACATTTTCCGAAGGTTTCACTTCTTTGTGATCTGCAGGCTTTTTCCCTAAGCTTGCTCATTTATTTTTACTGTCATACAAAAACCTAGAAATTCCTAGTAATATTTGCACTGGCCCAATCCGTCTCTGATGGTCTCGTATAATTCTCGACCATGCCTTTGCAAACTTGCATGAACTCTACTAAAATCAACTATTTTCGATAAAGTATACAAAACTTTACAAATGAATGGTTGTTTAAAAACGATATGCGTCCTACCGTTTGGTATGAGCGAGACTCCTAGCGCGCGCAGGGTCCTCGCAGCTTCCTCCGCCAGGTAGTCCGGCATGACGGTCTCCAGCGGCGCCTTCTCCCGGTACATCTGTATCACAGTTTTGTCGCTATCTTTTACTGGAAGAAAAAAATGAAAAAGGTAAACATATTTTTATCATAGGACCGTCATTCACTGACGTGGAACGGTCGTTAGAGCTCAGTCTGAAGGGTTCTCCCAAAATACAATCTAGTCAGGGCTCGACTAGAAAGCGGACTTCATACAGTAGTTTCCGCACCTGTACACTAGTTTTTTATTTATATACTAGCTGTGCCCTACGGTTTTGTATACGCGGTATATTTGTATTTATTTATATTATTAATTCACGCATTCATACATATATTCAGTCATTCATTATTTCTTCCTAGTTCCCACCCCAGTCGCTTTCAAAACCCATCGACAAGTGGTCACGTCACAGACTCGCTCTTAACATGTACAAGGGACAGTGCACGCATTACTCTCTCAAAAACACTCCGCTAAAAACGTGGAGACAAAAGGTACCTATTTCCTTTCCCTTCTTCGTATAGCGGCGCCTTCAATGCTAATAAATCACTTTTTAATTTTCAACAAATCTATGTCACAAAATACCTTATTACGACTTATGAATAAGAGATAGGTATATGCTATCGCTGACTTTCTTTTAGATATACTAAGGATCCATATTAATGTATAATATTTTATTTCCGTATCATTAACGATTACAACAGCGCACGCGATTAAAGCAGTTCGGGAGGGACTCGACTTCCGAATTACGTAACAAAAATCAATATTTAAGGCTATCTGAAAGTTGTAGCCTAATATTATATAGCCTATACTATTCCTCGTGAGTCTGGCTGTTATATTATACAAAAATATTTTTTCGAATCTGACTGGTAGTTCCAGAGATTAGCGTGTTTAAACAAACAAAAAAACTATTCCGCTTTATTATATTAGTATAGATAAGCTAATCAAAATGACTGCCCTTGACCTAATAATATGTAAAGGTTAGTTCAGAAACAACGAAGAACACAGGGAGATGAACATTTATCATAGTTTTGAGCATGGGCATAACCAGGTACAGATATGGAGGCCACTGCCTCCCCTTCACTAGATGTTGGAGTAAGCATGTGGAATTAAAAATTAAACAATTTTGTCAATGAAATATTTAAAAAAAAAATCACATCACTTTTCCCATGCTTGCCTCCCTTCTCCCACCAACCAAAATCCTAGCTAGCTCTATCCATGGGGCAATCAGTTAAATCAAAACAATTGTCGGTTAATAAATAATTAAACTAAATAAATTATCGTTTTATAGAATACAAAATCCTTGAGAAAATGGATACACAATCCAGAAGTAGACAAATTTTGCAAAAATGTTTTAAACACTTTATATGTTGAAATTAATACATCATAAAAAGTGATTTAAACATACTATTTAATTGAAATAAAAAACACGACACAAAAACGCGGCATTATGGTACAGTGACGTCATCATTCATTTTACATGTCATTTTGTATGATAACAGTGACAACTTTGACAACTAACGCAAGATTCTAACTGTTAGAGCATGCATATTCCTTCATAACTTTTCCTACCTCGGCCACAATTAGCGCCATCTACAAACAAAACCAAAAACTCACGTGCGACGAGTGACAGTTGAAAAAACAGAACAGACAAAACGTGTCGCCTAACAGAGCGCATAAAACTATTGCGTCTTCATCGCAAATTAAAATAATAAATCAAATAATAGTTAAGCTCGGACTTCACAAACCCCCCGGGGCTCCATAGTGCTTCAACAGTGCGGGATGTGCAGTGCATAAAAGCCACGAAAATCAACATCAGCACGCCCGAGGTGAGTGGCCGGCAACATACATCTCCGAATTCCTACCCCGCATGCTAGGGAGAAAACATCTAAAACAATACACTAACGTTGATATTTCCTGAATGGTGACGTCACGTTTTCTAATCGGCGTTTCAAATCACGTGACTCACAGACAAAAAATATTAATTTATTATTAATAAACAATTACTTTTTCCATGCTTGCATTGTTTTCGGCTTTTTATCTATAGACCAGTATTACTCAATAAATTACTTTAATTTTTAAACATGCAGTCAATAACTCGCGGATTATTTTACAACACTGTATTCGAAGATAGTTGGCTATTCAAGCAGGTGACATAACAGTTCTTATCCATCTTCACTCAATCATATACATGGATATATACGTACATCTGCCAGCGAGAGCGGCACTAAGCTCGGTGGCGAGGAATCCCGCTCCGAGCACCATTACCCGCCGGTTGGTGGGGCTCTCCAGCGCGCTCGCAAGCTGCTGCACGTCTTGCACAGTACGCAGCACCAGCGCCCGTCCAGACCGAGCCACTCCGCGCAAGGCCGCTAACCGCCTCGGTCTTGACCCTGGAAACCATACCACTCACTTTGATCTTAGCTTTCTTTCCACTCAATTATCTTCTCGTCATCTTCAAGATACTAAAACAATCACCACTGCAGCATTTATAAATTGTGTATATACTTCTTTTTCCTTTGGCGCCGCAAAAGCACTTGCCAGCGTCAATGTTTTCAAGCCTTCCTAGCAGTAGGTATTTTATTCAAAGTGGTGTCTAACAAAATGGTGGCTCTCTTGTTAGATCGACCTAGAGTGTTTTTGGGGGATCTCAGAATGCATGCATTCAGTTCATACTTATAACTAAACATATCCGTAAACCCCAGACCTTTCACGTACGTACAACCAAGACAATTATGCCCGTCATTCAGTGTTGATAAGGTGTACATAGTCATATAATGCGAAAGCTGAAAATTTAGACATATTTTTTGAGTAATGCAGCGTTTAAAGGAAAAGCTATTGATATTATTCAGAATTTGATAAATATATGTAATTAGTACACACACACACACACACCAGAAGCACTACATCGTTCTTTTTCATGCAAATAATATTCATTAATCATTTCGTTGGGGTATAAGATTGTTATATCTTTATTGTAATAATACGATTTCAATCATTTCGTCTAAGCCATTATGTCAACATATTTATGTATGTATGTTAGAATTTAAGAGCTGTAGATTTCCTGAAATAAATAAATAAAATAAATAATCCACTTCACTTATGGACAAAAGCCAAACTATATCACGCAAAACGCTACCAAATAAGTATGATGTTCTTGTATGTATTTATATTTATTTTATTTTATTTATTTTGTATATTATTATATACATTTGAAATTCTGAATATACAAGACTTGCTCACTTAATAGTATTAAATAAGCAGTATCCAGCCTGAAAGAAATACTAACCGGTAGCTATCAGGCATTTATCGTAGGTTACGGTGAGTGGGTCGCAGCCGGGCGCCACCAGCTCAGCTTTGTGGTTCTCGACGTCGATCCTGGTGACGGTCCAGCCGCGCAGCACCGCGGTGCCACCGCTCTCGTTTAGAGACTCCACTGGCGTGTAGAACACGCTCGGCTCGTACGAAACGCTGGGCAAATATATCATAAGTATTAACAAATATTTCTATTGCAATTTTAACCTATAGGTATTTTAAACAGTTAGCACAAAAAAAAAATTAAGTTATAATGTTTCTGGTATTAAAATTATCATCCGAACAATTTATTTACAAGAATTAATGTTGATCTATGTTTTTAAATTAATAAATAAAACATAATTAACTTCATGTCAAACGAAGCACCAATAAGAGCGTATGACGTCATTCGTGTGTAAATGAAAGTTACCCAATTGGTGTGTTGAACTGACATCTGTTGTTTTCTGCATTTAATTAGTACCAATTCCACGTATGACGTCACACAGTATCGTTTGCACGGCAATACAAAAATGCATACGTTTAGACGATATTTTTAACCAACTTCAAGAAAAGTCGGAGGTTGCATCAATTCAAACGTTTTTTTTAATGGATGTTCGTTCAGCCCTAAGTTCTTTGTTTACGAACCGATTTGGATGATTCTTTTTTTTTTGTTGGATATCTCAATTAGACCTTCATCTTCGAAGATACACAAAGAAACTCTTCAATTGTCTTATAAGTAGTACTTATACTGTGTTATTTATGTAAAATTATATTTTTCCTAGCTATATAAGTCCATAATGATTAATAATTAACACTTTTTAGAAAGTTTCCGGTTGCCTATTTGTTAGAACTTTCCAAACCGCCGCTATGACAAGGGTCAAGTCCCGGACCGGCAAGCGGCAGAGGGATTGCAAATCACGCTTTTGGGTCGCCTAGAGTATTAAAACAAAATATATGTGGATCTCCCAGACGGACAATCTGTTTTTTGTGTTTAATATAAGCAAATTAGCTACAGACCTCGCACTTAACAGAAAAGTTAAATGTGTGCATACCACCCAAGAGTGCGATTAATTTTTATTTTGAGTGTTTTCTCTAACGCAACGCTCACTTCATTTATCATCATAACAGAACTCATTATAACATTAACATATTTCATAATTGTTACTTGTCCTTTTCCAGTAATTTATGGGGCGTCTGATCTTAAAATACATCCCCGGCTATTTGGCTGGCATTTATGAGCGTCCATAAATTACATGTTTTATTTTATTTTAATTCGCTAGTTAGTAGTTAGTAGTAGTAGTTAGTAGTTTTATTTTAATGGGCTAGCCCCATTGTGATAGTTGTGAGAACCCCTCCTTGACTTGAGATTTAGTGTATACTTTTTAATTAGTTAAAGGAGTCGGGGATCTCTGGGCCCAATTGTAATAAATGAGATATGGTTTTAAAAAAAGCGGTTTTTTTTTCTGTTTCAAAATATACAAAATCAGCTCAATTCAAAATCTGGGAGACGAGAAATCTTAAAAGTAATTTTATTCCACTGATAAAATAGAGTATCGATTACTATAATCGGTCACTGTGAAAGATTGCAACAATTTAATATAAAAACACTTACACCGGATGATTGATTCAATCAAAGTGATTAAATAGATTATATTAATATAATGTCAACAGTTAAAAAAACAATATATAACTAGTATATTGTGAATGTATAAAAGCGTATCCGTCTCCACTATTTGATATGTTCATGTATTTTGCTTAATGTCACTTAATACCTAAGCCTAATTATATGGGAATCCTCGGCATATGCAATATGTTTAAATAATAATAATGTACATTTTAGAAGATATGATGTCTCAGTGGTAGCATGTACGGATATCGCGTCGATTGACGTGAGTTCGAATCCCTGCAATAAGCCTGGGTTTTCGGTGAAAGAAAACATCATGATAAAACCATAGCATGGTGGTAGGATTTTGTGTAATACCTGCCTGGCTAGCTACCACCCTCAAATTGAAAATCTGTCGCCGAGCACAAATAGGTGTGCTCCGGCAGCTGAACTTGAGAGCCAGCCTTCTACTAGGCTTGGTGTGTTACTTTTACTGTTGATTTTCATTTAGGAGCCCACCCTTAAATGGGATTTGGTGAGACTTTTCCGTACCCCTCTTCGCCATTTTAAAATCACGTAATTTACGAACGCTCAGTTACTGTTTAACTTGGAAAATACCACACATACCTCCTAGTGCGTCCGTTCCACTGTTTGAATGTGATCGCATCGAGATCCGCGGCATCGTGCAGGTTCGGTTCACGCCACAGCTCCTTGCTGAGCGGCGGCCGCATGTACGGCAGCTGGTGTTCCGTACCGACCATCACCACCTTCAGAAAAGCGTGAAGCGATAACATTATAAGAACAACGGTCACCAACGAGAGATAACTTTTTTAAGTACAATTGCCATCATCCGAGTCGCTTATACCACGACAGACGCTCTTAGGTAGAGACGATGGCTCAGTGATAGCGTGTACGGTCATCAACACGTAAGTTCGAATCCTTCAACAATGAGTCCGAGCGCTCGGTGACTCTCGGAAAACATAATTATGGAACCATTTTCTAAACGCCAGGCTAGATACCACCCTCAAGATGAAAATCTGTCGCCAAGCTCCCATAACGGTATTCTGACAGCTATATTTGAAAGCACGTTCTTCTTAGGATCCCTGTCCACTGAAGTACAGCGGAACGAGGCTATGCAAATATCGACCAATAGAATAGCAACTCTAGATTTTTATGCAATTCTATTGGTCGAAATTTTCACAGCTCCGCTTCAGTGGACAGACAGCCTTAGTGCCTTAGCGTTTTCCCGACTTCGGTCATATCATCACTTAAGATCATGTGATATTGTAGTCAAACGCTAGATCTATTTTGGTTGGTCGAGTATCAATTATGGAAAGTAATAAATTGCTGAAAGCTGTCCACCTAAGCTTGTAGTTAACAATTCATACCGCACGCAGTACTGTAGGTATGGTGCAAACTAAACCGCGTAACTATTTAGTACCGTTCGCCGCTCATAGATGGCGGAAAAGCATAGTATTACGTGAGCACGGGGCAGCCACGTGACCTTTGTTACGCTCGACACCAGCAAGTGCAGCTGCCAGAAGACACTTATAGGGACACGGTACAGATTTTTAACTTGAGGATGGTAGGTAGGCAGAAGGGCATTAGAAAAAGCCTTACCACCATGCTATGATTTCATCACGATGTTTTCCTTCACCAAAAGTTCAGCCTTATTGCAGGGATGCGAACATGGATCAAACAAACATCATTGCTTCAAATGTTTATTGCTTATTATCAATTTTCATATACCACAGCCACACAGCTCGCCTTTGTGTATTTATGACCTTAATAACCACCCAACCCCCACATTACATTAATTGGATCATTTGCCTTCCCCCCTTGCAGACAGACTATTTACAGGAGTATCCACAAAACTCCACCTATAAAGAATAAAACAATGAGACCCAACCAATCAAAATAATCTTTATTCAATTTAGATCCTAAGAAGGCAAAAATATTGCAGACATCAAGAAGAACCAATAAGAAACTCGATCGGGTTTATCTTTTATTCCAACTGTATAAGTGAAATAATTGAATAAGTAAATTGTACCTATTAATATAACAGGTACAATAGTAATAATTTTGTGGATGCACAGAGAGGGAGTCACTCCCATACATCACTATCATTCATTTATTCATCCACCCTATAATAACCTTTTGAGAGTAAAACCGGCTTGACATGGTTTTGAATTTGTTGTCCGGCAAATCAGTAATGTGCTTTGGGATCTTATTATAGAACCTAACACTATTACCTAAAAATCTTTTATTAGTCTTACTAATTCTAAAACGTTATACCAATGATAGTATTTGTAAGTGTTTTTCGCTACATGTATGGACAGTTAAGATTGACTTATATAGAACATTGTCATTATATTATGCTATTAATAGAGAAATGTTACCTGCGCTTCTGGCTTCTGACTCCGTATGGCCCTCATGGCTGCAAAGGAGGCCGTCCCAGCTCCGACCAGCAGATACTGTATATGCCGTGGTATCGCATCCCCGCTCGAGGGGATAGGCCGCCTCTCCAGCTCGGAACTCTTCTGATCTGCCTTCTCACCTGTAAGAAATCATAAAATGGGTTTCAATAGAGTAGAAAAATCGCCGTTGCATCCTACCCTATCATGGTGATTGCGTATGGTGTTGTCACCATTCTCAAGTTAAAAATCCTTTCAGTTGCACCTACTTCTTACTTTTGTTGCTGTCTTTAATTATCAAGGCCTCTGAATACACGTCCTTTAAGCCTATGTACTATTTTACTAATCTTCAAACATGGCTCTAGTAAGATGGTGGCTTCCTTGATCCCTTGCACAGGGTGTTTTTGTAGCAATGGCATATGCATGTTTCTAGTTAATGAAATAATCCTTATAATAATCCATATAATCCTCTTCAGAATGCCACCAATATTACAAAATATACGTTAAAATAACGCAAGTTTGGTCTCAAAATAAAGACAACCACATTACAGATCAAGAACACGCCAAAAACTCTAGTTGCGCTTTCTTGCAAAAGATGCAAAAACTCTAGTTGTGTTTTTCTCCTAAATGGTGCAAAAGTTCCAGTTTGCACCTTCTCGCAAAAGGTGTTAAAAACTCTAGTTGCGCCTTCTCGCAAAAGGTGTTAAAAACTCTAGTTGCGCTTTCTTGCAAAAGATGCAAAAACTCTAGTTGTGTTTTTCTCCTAAATGGTGCAAAAGTTCCAGTTGCACCTTCTCGCAAAAGGTGTTAAAAACTCTAGTTGCGCCTTCTCGCAAAAGGTGTTAAAAACTCTAGTTGCGCTTTCTCGCAAAAGGTGCAAAAAAATACATATATGCAGCATATAAAGTATAATTAGAAAAGCACTCACCATCTTCCAATGGCTTCTTGTCTTCATCATTGAATTTCTTATAGAAGTAAACCTGTACACAAAATATAATATTTAATACAGTATCTCGGTTTTATGAAAACACCTTGTTCATCTGCTTTGCTCGGCAATACAAAAAAGTATCCTGTACCTTATTCCATAACATAATCGACTTCTATGCCAAACATTAAAGTCCATCCAACCGTTTAAGCATGATTCATTGACAAAGATACTTTCACATATTATACAATCTTTACTATTATTCTAAAGAGGTAAAGTTTGTATGTTTGCAGGTAACCTCTAAAACTGCTGATCCGATTTTGTCTTTGACTCTATGTGCACTGGCTTTTATAATTAATTATCTGCTTATTAAAGCTACAATACAAACTAAAGAAAGACAGAGAAAAAAACAAGGTGGATAATGGATATACAAGGTGTCCAGAAAGGGTATCGGGTATTTGTAAGTTCAATGAAACAAAAATTATTTGTATGCAATAAAAAAGTTTATTGTTTATTATTAGCATATGAATTGGAGAATTATTTGGAAAAGATGATGTTATCCAAATGATGACCGTTACGTTGCTGGCACTCTTCTAAACAGAAACGAAGATTGGCGATAACACGTTGACACATAGCTATCGATATTGCTGCCATTTCTGACCTGATGTTTTGCTTTAACTGGGTTAGATTCGTCGGATTGTTTTGATAAACCTTACTTTTAAGGTATCCCCATGCAAAATAGTCAAGCGGGCTAAGGTCGGGGCTTCTGGGAGGCCAGTTGATGTTACCCCTTCGCGAAATGACTTTATTAGGGAATAATTCGTTAACAACTTCCATTGAGTCATTTGAGGTATGGCAAGTGGCCCCATCTTGCTGGAACCACGTTCTTGAGTTGAAACCTGCAAACTCCTGCAACTCTGGGACCAAAAAATTTCGCAACATATCGCAATAACGGTCACTATTCACATTAATTGCTCGGCCTCGTTGATCTTCATGAAAATAAGGACCAATTATGCCTTTAGCAGACATAGCGGCCCAAACAACGACTTTTGGGCTATGCAGGGGTCGTTCATGCTTTCGTCTCGGATTCTCCACTGCCCAGTACCGACAATTCTGCTTATTAACATGACCATTCAGGTGAAAATTTGCTTCGTCACTGAACAGTATGTTGTTAAAGTTGTTAAATCGCTGCAGCATTTCGTTCGCAAAATTCAGTCGATTAGCATAGTCCGTATCCTTCAATTCTTGAACCAATTGAATTTTATAGGCTTTAGATGTAAGTCTTTCTTTAAAATCGAATGTAAAGACGATTTTTTGATGTTCAACGCTTGGCTTCGCTTTCGGATGGATAAAGACGGATTTTGACGAACCGACGCCTCAACTTCTTCAATTGTTTCTTCATCGCGAACTGAACGAGGACGACCAGAGTTTTGAATTTTAACTGTCGCACCTGTATTCTCGAACATCCTGATCCATTTCCTAATGCTATCGTAACTTGGCGCGTGGCGTGTACGATATTCCGCACGATAGAGACGTTGAGCAGTCACTATTGAATCACTATTACGATAATACGCTCGTACGCAAAATGCGCGATGCGTCCCCGAGTACTGTTCCATCGTGACTAAAACTCTACAAAATGGCGGACGCCACGAACCCCTCCCCGCACCCTTTAGACGCCCCGTTTCGAATATGGCGCGAAAACAAATACCCGATACCCTTTCTGGACACCTTGTATAATACAATTGTTACGGAATTGTAGAACCTCGGTTGGTCCGGAGGGGAGGGAAGAGCGCGCGCGGGGTTTTTTGCATCGCGGCGTGTGCGCCCGAGCACGTACACACCGTTGTTAGACAGCGTTAGAGTTGGATGCGTGTCGTCACCGCCTCGCGGCAAGAGAGTTTCGCCGATCGGACTTTGAGAAATCGAATAATTTTTTGCATGCATATATAAAATTTGCACCCGCGCACCCGCTTGATGCGGGTTTCGAATTAGCAAGTAGTGAGACGGGGTTTTGACGTAGTAAGTGGTTGTGTGAAGTGTTCCTCTATCTTGGCAACGCCAGCACCAGGTCAGGTTACACACAGCATCTTCATACATGTACACTATACCCGACACTATACATCCATACTGACTGGCCTGGATTCTTCGAGTGCGACCTATTTACCGGGTGAGTATAAGTTTATGGTAATTATCCGAATTTAACCGGTACTCACGGCGGCAATCTTCCCTGCCTTCCACGGCCCTTTCAAGCACGCTTCCACATTAGGGTAGGGAGATTTCGGGAGTTGACCGTGAGGCCGAGTGGCTTAGCCCAGGGTTAGGCCCGAACAACAATATTTTTGTTTGAATATGGTCAATACATTTCCAAAATTATGTAGAAAAATAGTTGCCTCATATTCTGCCATTTGTGGCGTGCAAATTAATAATCAATTATACTAAAACTAGTGGTGTGCCCACAGTTTCCAACTATGACAGTGATCACCAAAAGAATGTCATCAAAACCTGAAATATGTTTATGTGAATGCGAAATTGTCTGATTTGTTATTTTGTCTCCTTATTGGTCACACATAATATGATAAATTTTAATATACTGACTCCACCAAGCGAGGCGGTGAGTGCAAGTGCGGCTGCCGCTACGGTCCAGGCGCGCCGGGGAGCCGCCGGTGGAGGTGGTCCAGATGGAGGAGGGCCAGGGGGTTGAGCCGGTGGTGACACAGTGCCAGACTTAGTACCCTCATTCTGTGCCGCCTCTGAGCTGAGCACTGTCTGTAAAATTTAAAATATATTATGGTGACGTAAAAAAGAAAATCATTGTATATTATTACACTGGTGTTGCCATATTTTATGAACAAATATATTCCACAGTATTATAAATACATTAAAAAACAAAATATTATACAATTCATAAAGCACTACTTGATAAATAATATTGTTATTAAAGTGTAAAATATGATTTATATTTTATTTACCCACCGTTCTATATTTTCTTATTTTCCTTGTATGCTTGAAACAAGTAAATGTATTTCTTAAGGTAAAAAACTGTACATTCAAATTACAAAAAATATCCTACACATAAACTGGTTATAGTCATTCCAAAAATGCTCATATAACAAACACTTCACAATAAGGACATTACAAAAAAAAAAATTTTTGTCCAGCATATTATATTGTTATTTCGTTATGTGTGTATGTAGATAATAATTAGTATTGTCATGTTCATGGTATCTTGTTTATCTTCATGTTAAATCTGTATATAATGTGTATCACTGTGTCATATTTTTTATGAATAAATGATTTCTTTCTTCACCATAGGAAGAGAAAGTAACTTATAGCAGAGAGAATTAATGAAGTTACATTATTTCCTACCTAGAAGACAAATATTAATTCCTTACCTGTGTGGATGTAGAAACAGTAGCTAGTGAACTGGTGCCTGCAAACATAAATACACACACTACAAAAAAGCCATTCAGTCACAATAACTTCTAAAGATGGATACTGGTATGAAGAGTTGTAGTCTCTGGGAGAACACCACTGACTCATCTAGTTCTGCCACAAAAGCAGCATTCTCACTGCTATGTTCTAGTTCTAAAGATGCATTTGGCAACAAACACCAGTTCAAACCCCAACCAACCAACTCAGTCCTCAGGAGTATTATCCTACTATTATGACTGGTTTCAGGACAGAAGTCCGTTTGAGGTTGGTTGTACATAGCCATAGGCTGCAGTGACCACTTAATATCAAATGGACTGCATGCCAGTTTACTACATTGAACATAAAAAAATTAGGTTTAGTGTATTAAAATTTGATGTGTTCCAGCTTCCGGAATTGTAGTCTTGTTTATGATCAATTGTTGACCATACTATTATTACTATTTAGGAGGATTGACAGAAAAAAATTAAAGGTTACTTTAATCGGAAATATTTCTAATGGACCATTAACTTACTACTTCAATTAATTTAATAATGGCTCTGGATTTAAAATACCAATGTCTCATTAAAAAGATTACATTTTTATAGAATAAAGAAATTAGATGTAATATTATTATTTTTTTCATATTGTTATTGGTGAGTATAATTGCATCCATAAATAAAAATTGACATTAGTTATTTATTAGTTAAAAAGTTAATATTCAAAAATTGTCATATTTTATGCAATATTGTGCAATAAGATATTATAACTTACTTTAAATATATAAAAAAATAGTGCATAAATTCATGGTAAGAAAAAAATGATATATTTATTTACATTTTTGTAGTAATATAATTTTTTTTTTTTTTTTTAAACATGTGACAATAATTACATACGGTAAGAATATACATTTTTTTGAAAACTAAATGTATATTTTTCGTAGAAGTTTTCTGTCGGTTTCAAGGACTTTTAATTATTATAAATTTGTCATAAACATAACGCACCTAATTGTAAATCAATTTATTTTATGAATCAGAATGTAATAATGTATTAAATTACTCACGAAATAGTCTATAAACGTCTCTCCTAACGGCTGAGAATAGCGAGAGAGTTTGACTGTCCACACAAATTCCTGAAACAGCTCTAAGCATGTTTTAATTTACTTTACTATAACCAAATTAATGTAAATGTTGTTATTCAGTAATTAATTAATTAATCACTTTTTTCACTCTTTCATGTCGTTGCAATACATTTTACGTTTTTCTATAAAATGCAAAAAAAAATGTTTTTAATTTATCAAAGAGAGGTTATCCTTTTTTTTGTATAGTTCTTCCCTTTTTTCGTGAAAGGGAAAGGCAAAGGTATCTAAGACCAAGCAGCCAAGTCAGATGAGAGGTTAACCGTTTATAAGATTTATTCTTCTTGTTTTCGCGCCGTAAAAAGCTCTTGCTAGTGTCAATATTTTAAGCCTTCGTAATATTTTGTCCGATAAAATACTTTATGAATTTTCCTTTAAACAAAATAGAGCCTTCTGACAAGATGGTGGATTGGTGGGTCTCTTGGCAGAACTATCTAGGGAGTTTCCATGACATCCCAAAATGCATGTCTTCCGCTTTAAATTTATAATCCACTTCACATAAGCACAACAACCAAACTATATCACGCAAAATGCCACCAATATTAAACAATATAAGGTCAAAATACCTAAGTTAATGAATTAAAAATAAAAACCGAACATGTCACTTTAAATCCCGCCAAAAAACTCGTTTACTATTTCTTCTTCGTCGTAACTTGGCAACTATTCCTCTATAATGAAGAGCAGAGATAAATATGAAGACCATTACTGCCATTATCAAGTGAATGAAGTGTCCTGTCTTATGACGATTTCAGTATAACAACAAAATGGTGGTTCCCTCGTTAGAAGTTGTTGTGGCACCTCAAAATGTATGCTTCCAGTTTATATTTATAATCTACTTCACTTATGAATAACAATCAAGCTTTAACACGCAAAACGCCATCAATACTACATAATATAGGGTCAAAAACATAAGTATAATTAAAAATAAAAACTACAAAATGTCAATTCAAGATCCCACCAAAAAAGAAAAAAAACTTGTTTAGTAGTACTCACAGATGTACTATTAAATTGTTATCTATTTCTGGTACTATTATAATCAAGAAGCTTAAATAATAATTATATTAGGTATTTATCACAGATTCACACATCACAGAGGACCCTGTTATTGTATTTAGTATTCTGTAAGTGTTCTGTAATTATCTCTGGTGTTCTGTGCAGAGGATACTTAAATGAAGGTTATTTTCAGTTATCTTATTATTTAGAAACGATTCGATATGAGTAGGTACATACTTGATACTTTTCAATTGATACCAAGTACTCGTATAGGTACTCGCTCGTACCAGATTACAATTTCACAAAATTTGGTTATAATTCACGATCCTTTTTCTATTATACAGTGTCACCTTTGTACTCATTATGAGAGCGATATACACACATAATTTAACGTTTGAATAATCTATAGTTCATGAAGAAATTTACCTAACTATGAATTTCACGTACTAAGGATTGACAACCATGGCCAAAAGGTACTCTGTGACCTTGGCTATGCTGATGACCTGGTGATAGTTGTTCGAGGTTTCTGTCAAAGTTCCATTTCGCAACGTATGCAGAAAGCATTATATGCCATTCCAAACTGGTGCAAGAATAATGAGTTGATGGTTAATGCAGATAAAACCGTTACAGTACCATTTAATGAAAAAGCGTTTTGAAAAATTAGTACAACCCTTACTAAATACCAAGACAATTTCCTTTTCATCAGTGGTTAAGTACTTGTGAGTAATCGTGGATCAAAAATTAACATGGAGTAGACAGATTGATGCTTCAATTCAGAAAGCAAAAAGAGCAATGGGCAACTGTGGACGACTGGCAGGTAAGATTTGCGGTTTAAACCCTAAACCGATCATGTGGCTCTACACTGCCGTGGTCAGACTTATAATAACATACGCCTGTGTGCTCTGGTGTAGGAAGGTAAAATAGTCAACTGTCACAGCCCATTTAGTTACAGTCTAAAGAATGGCATGTATCTTAGCGACGGGAGCCATGTCAATCGTCCATAAAGTGGCTCTGGAAGCTGTGTCAAATCTCACGCCTCTTCATGTATATGTAGAGAAGGTGGCAATGTTAACAATGCACAGAATGTATGCCCAGGGGAGGGTGCAATGTCTATCCCTGTCCTTGTGATCCGTACTTGACTCAGTGAAAGAAACACCCGTTTTGGGAATGACAAAAAAAAATTATACTATAGAGATCCCTCCGCGAAACTCCTAGATTAATGTCGACATAACGTAGAAAGCAGGTGACTAGTCTACTATGATATATTGACGGGTCCAAATCTGGACATAACGTAGGCTGTGGAATATATGGGGAGTGACCCAATCTTAAGAAACATATTAGTCTTGGCAGTTTCAACTCCATTTTCCAAATGGAACTGTACGGTATACTTGAGTATGCTGAAATCAATCTGCAAAGGCCTATGTTAACCACAAGACTTATATTTAGTTGGATAGCCAGGCCGTTCTCTTGGCACTGGCTTCAGATTCAGCAGAATCGTAGCTTGTGACCAATTGTGTGGCAGTGCTGGACAGTCTGGGTAAAACATAACGTACTATCACGCCTGTATCCCCGGAGTTTTAGGCAGAAGTGTACTAATGTACACCCACAGTTCGCCGTATATGTTTTTTTTGTCCCATGTAATAAGGGGCGAGCCTATTGCCATTAACCGAGCTGCTACTGAGAATTTCATAGAAAACCCAAAAACACTTTCATTGACCTGGGAATCGAACCCAGGATCTCGATCATAGCAGTCGCGCTTACAAACACTAGGCTAAAGAATAGACTAGATAAATCCTGTCATCGGTCCCAGTGCATGCAGGAGTTTCAGGCAACGAGTCTGCGGACGAGCCAGAGTTGTCAAAAAACAAATTAGTCTTGAATCATTCTATGCTATCCCATAAACCCTTGTTCGATTGTCCTTAAGGAATAACCAAGAGGCTATAAAGTTCTGATACAATTTGCCTAAGACAAAATCATTCCAAAGAGCTTATGAGAACGTTTAAATAGCGTAGAGCTGGAGAGGTTCTGATGTTCAGCAGGAATCAACTACGAATTTTAGTAAGGGCACTCACTGGACACTTGTCTAAATAAACATGTTTGTCCAGGGCACGAATATTGCAGATTCTGTAGAAGTACCGACGAAACTGTAAAGCATCTTTTGTTTGAATGTGACCCGCTAATATCTAAACGCAACCAGATCTTGGGCTAATACGTGCTGCTCCCAGAAGAGGTACAGAGGTGCTCTCTGCTAAAAAAAAACCTGCAGGCTATAGGACTGAGCACGGAGCTTTAATAGTAGTGTGGGGCAATCACAATAGATCTTATTGGTCGCAGTGATACAGGATTGCCCCCTTTTGGAATAATAGTAATAACCTTAAAAAACAAAATTTCACGATTATGAACGCTTGAATTCAGTTGTATAATATTTTTAACATTAATTGTAGCATACTGATCTGAATTCCATAATTAAACACCAGGAAAACCGGGAAATCCCGGTATCGATCAAGAACAATTAATATAACAAGATTTTCAATTTCGAATTTTACCCTGCTTTTGGGCAAAAATTATTACTTTAACGCAATCTTGCCAAATAGTTTTCAAAAACGTCAACTGAATTTGCCGATGTTCATTTTCAATATGAAATAATATTTGCTAATAATGAAATATTAAGTATTATAAATATGCCTTACTGCGACGTTTTAGCATTTTCTCCTAAATATAATTAAATGTTGTAGTGAGGTGCTCCTAGTAAATTACACATAATTTTTTTACTGCTGGTAAGTAAGCTTAATTTGCTCCTTTGTCACAGCTGTCACTTGTCATTGCAATTTTTAATTTTTCTGTCAAAAAAATCGTCGTATCGAATGGAAGTTGTGTTATCATAAATTAATATGTGTGTTATTTTCACGGTCTTACAATATATCTTTGTATAATTTTTTTTTCTAAATCTTAAATAGATTATAATTTGCATTTGGAAATCAGGCAAGTGAAAAAATCAAAATTCCTCCAGCTGCGATAACTCAAGGAACACCTCTCCGAAGTGCTGACTGGTATTTAATTTATATAATAATAACTGTCTATTTTGCTATTGTTTAGTACTGTCAGTCTTTCAACATGATATGTGTTTTCATTTTCTAATATTAACTTATTCGACATTAATGAAGTACTGTGCTATGCATAAGTATAATATGATTTACCACCGGCACCTTGCGTCGTATGTACTCGTATGTCATATTTAATTCATATTCAGTTATTATTGCAAGAAATATCAAAATAGGTCCCAGATTTTGATAATTAAGTAGTACCTCCTCATATACTAGTCTAAAAATAGCTAAACAAATTTTTTTTTGTGAATTTAAATTTATAAATAGTTTTAAAAACCAGTCAAATATTTTAATACCCAAATATTAACCCCCAGTTCACATAATTGCGCCTTATTCGATTCGTTTTTATTATACGGGCTAGCCATGTACATAAAAATTTCTAAAACATTCACATTTAGATATCTCATGCATGGTTTTCTTTGCTTTTTGCCACTTTAGCAAATTGCTACTGCTACTTTGTGGACATTTTCTTTACTGTACACTGCTATGAAATAAATTAAACAGTTCTTTTATCACAATCATTTTTACTGTAGGGTGAAAATATACCCATATGTTTCAATATGCACTGAAAACTGCATAACAAAAACATTTTGGTATACTGTAATGTGTAAACCCACCCTGAAATTATTTTTAATAGTAGTTTATTTCTTTTCTATTGAAAAACGTTATTGATAATGTTATATGGATAGCTAGTTACATACAAGAAATAGGTTTTATTCTTAATAAGTTTATTGTTTACAAAAAAGTAAACATGATGCAATAGTAACTAGAAATATTAGGTGATTTGTTCTGTTCCCACCTTTTGTAGTAGCTAGATTTTAAAGTAAGTCTTATCTGGTCTGTATAATTATAATTTTTTTTATAAATATGGTGGTGTTTCTATTGTTTTATTATACATTTCGCTCGCACATGCTTGGTTCCTATATCAAAAGAACTATTTGTTTTGCTTACAAATAGTAGTACAATCAACCAGCGGTATGCTCAAAGAGTTCCTATAAAAAGCATTTTGACAGATAAGTTACCAATGGCTTGCTACATATGGTAGGGAAGGATACAAATAACGGTTAGTAGGGCAAATGTGTAGGGATGACAGCTTGTAGTGTTTCTATAAACATTTTGACACACCAAGGAGCTGTTAAAAACCACTAGAAATTTTTGATTTGGTCACTGAAGGAAATTGGCAAGTTGACTAATTGCTTTATATGTTTTTGTTAATATTTATTAATTATGTTGAAATTTCTGGTTTAGATATTGTGTTAAGTGATTTATAAATGTTATCAGATTGGAGTAATTCTAGTTATGATGAAGAATGTGATGTGAAAGAATGTACTATGAAATTATCAAACAAGTATTCAGCATTTATTGGCATCATGTAGTGTTGGCTGCACAATGCCTATCCTACATATAAACATTATATTCAATTAAATACAATATAATACATAATTTATTAGAATAAACTTTATTAAAGTGTATACTCTGTCTGTGTTCTTTTTACCTAAACCGTATTAAAAAACTTTTGTTTCCTTTAGACAATCGTGAAGTCTTTCTTTTATTGTCTTGTTTTAACTTCGAATTTTGACATTAAATAATATATCAAAGTAATTCACATTCATCGTACCTATAATTTTTTTGTGGTTGGTGGAGTTCTTACAGGTAAATATAGATTGCTTTGTATTAAATCCAATAGCAAAGCAACTTCATATATAGTCATACATTTTAGTTTAGTATAGAAGAATGAATAAATACAATAGATTATCGACCCAATTTATTGAGCATTTAATTTACTTGACACTTTTTTAATGAAAATAAGTACGTAGTTATGTACCAACACTAGCTCATGCATTATGAAGATAACAACATTTATGTTTACAAGCAATTAGTATTAGGAAAGAAAAAGTTAGTTCAACATTATTACGTTTTGGTCACTTCAGTGTGAGTGCAAAAAGTAATATTTTAATTCAAATAAAGTGATATTATCGCCTGGAAAATGATCAAATAATTAAAAAAAAGTAATTTTGTTACATATACATTATCTATACTTGTTTAGATAATAACATTTTTATTTGTATCCAAAATGAACTTGTCAATTACAACGAAAAGCAGCAAACGCCTTCGGTGGGCGGGCCAACCAACAACCGTTCGTTGCAGGTAGCAGTCGTAAAAAGATACAGGAATGTGTGTAACAGCTTGTTGTGATAAATGCAAAATGAATGGTAGCGAATGTACAAAGATGATTCATTGGATATAAAAACGGGCAGTTTCTCTGTTTAAAAGTGTATTCAGTTGTTAATACAACTTGAAATCAACATCACATTATTTTATTTTACTTCTTGCATATTAAATTAGACCTTATTACAACTACCATATGGTAAACATTTTTTCCTGAAAATACATTTATAAATTGTACTTTAAAATAATCAAGAATAAAACTAATTACTTAATGAGGGGATAAATCATCTTTGCTAATGTTTACAATTGATCATAAATGTAAACCATTTTTAGGACAAAGTAAAAACTTACATTACATATTGTAACTTATATTTTATTTCCAATTAATATAACATTTATTTAAATTCAAATATGTTATTTTAGATTTGGTAACAATTGTTGGTGGCTTGTTACAAGATGGGAGTGGTCATGCTTATTATAAACTGTGTAGACCTATGGTTGTGAGTGCCAGTCTTGCAAATGGATCTTACATGTCCATAGACTAAGTATAATTATCAAATTTTATGAAGTTAAGTTTAAGTGAAATAAATAATGTGAGGATAGTAACATATTGGATATATAACAACAAAAACTTTAATTTAATTTAGTAAAATTATTGTAGGTATTCTGTAAATAATAAAATATTAAGACCTTATAATCTATACATAGTATAAAGTAAAATCGCTTCCTGCTGTCTGTCCCTCTGTACATTTAGATCTTTTAAGCTATGCAACGGATTTTAATGCGGTTACCACTATAATTTGGAGATTTTTTTATGAACGGTTTCTATAAACAATAAACTCCAATTTTTTTTTATAGTAAAGAAAATTCAATGATTTGTAATCAAGTCATAAAAAAATTATTTTCAGGCGCTTACATGGCTAAACAAAGAATTATACCTAGTTTTTCAAAAAGCCTAGAGAAAAGTCCTCGATGGCATATGTCTATCTCATAAGGTTGACTCACAGTAACCATTTATATCTACAACATATTAATTAAAAATATGGATTATGTTATTTGCAAAGCTATTTTCTCCAATTCAGTAAGTTTCAAGATAAATTTGTTAGTTAACTTGGGCATTTAATGTAGATTAAAGTCGTCCTTTACTTTTTTTCATTTAAATGAAGATCATTATCATAGATGATATCACGAATACAAAATTACACGCGACCAAAGGAATTCCTCTCAGCTAAACGGTCGCGGTCGGTTGGTCGGTACTCCGCACCTATGATGAATTGCGCATAGCGAGCTAATCATGCTATTCGTAACTATAAGTTACATAACATTCTATCACGTAAAGAAAGTACGTCATGAAGTCACGTATCATCCTCAAAGGGTTAGGCAGAAGTGTAATAATGTACACCCACAGTTTGCCGGGTATGTTTTTAGATCTCATGTAATAGGGGGCGAGCCTATTGATATTAATCTGGCTAAAGCCAAACTCTGAGCTGCTACTGAGAATTTCATAGAAAAACCCAATAACACTTTGCGGGATCTGGGAATCGAACCTAGAACCTCGCATAGCAGCCGCGTTTAGGACCACTAGGTTAATGAAGCAGCTATGAAGTTATTAACTACCAATATTATAGTGATAAACTAAAAATCAGGCTTTTTTAAACATAAAATACACCACATTGTAAATTGTATTCGTCTAAAGTTAGTGCCGGTCCTTGCTATATAAAAGAGCAAAAAGTTTTTTGTTTATTTAAACACCCTAATCTCTGGAACTACCAGTCAGATTCGAAAAAATATTTTTGTATATGATAGCCAGACTCACGAGGAATAGTATAGGCTATCTAACATTAGACTACAACTGTCAACTAGCTTTAAATATTGATTTTTGTTATGTGAATCGGAAGTGTAAGTCCTCCTAAACCGCTTAATCCATGTGCGCTGGCATAGTGGTTAATGATACGTAAATACAATGTTCTAGAAAAATATTAGTCCTTAGTATTTACAATCTAAAAACTAACGACATTTGCAATTTTTTTTTTTTTTGTTGAAGAATCAAAATTGATTTAGTAGTATTTTTTTTTAGGCATGGCATGTTAATCCTTACGAAAAAAAGTTACTTCATCATAAAGACAATTCTATGAAGTTAAACTTTGCCCTTTACAGCATGATATTTAGACACATAGTATAGACTAAGTAGATAATGAAAAAATTAAAATAATTTGTACTTGCGGGATATGAGAACAATTATGATAGACTACACGGGTGCGTTGGCGTTGCGGTGTTTGTTGATTAAAATTAACACGGTTGAAACCGTGGGCCACAGCTAGTCAAGATATATTTTGAATGTGTAATAATACTCGAGTCTCATACTGGCCAAATTTGTAAGTGGTAATTACTAAAATAATGCATACAAAAATACTATTGGGGAACCATCTTCATTATACTAATGGTAAAATACTTACTGTAGTGACCCTTGAACCTCTCAGTTATGAAGAAGTTAGATTAGCCATATGTCATGGTATTTTCAGGTGAGTATTCTCAAAATAATAAGCTCTACAATTTTCCTAAAGATTTTCAATGGATAATAACCACATCTTTATGGGTAATGTTGTTGCTAGTAGTTGCTAAATTTTAAAAGAAGTGTACATGTGATTTGCATATTGAAGTTTTTAAATTAAATAAATTATTTTTATTATCACTGACAATGTTATTAGTAAACTACTTTTTATGCCACAAGATATATTAAAATTACAAAATAATTGACACTTAAAAAACCATTAAGATACACCTAACTATAGATGATGCAGATATGATGCTTCATTCAAAAACTTAGGCCAATAGATATCTTAGTATATGTTTTATGGCATGACACAATAACTATCAGCATACATTTGCTTGTTGTCAATCTTTATTGCCTAATGATGGGCTCTTATTTCACAAGGAATTTTAAGGAATTACCCATACTCCTACTCAGGTAGGAAATGCATTTCCACATCACCATCTCCACAGGAATGTTAAAATATTGATTTACAATAACGAATTTAATAATATTAGATTTACTAAATAGGAAACAAAAACACTTGACAGCAACAAAAACCCTTGATTGAAAATACATATTTTTCTATATTTGATTTGCAGATGTCAGACTTCAATATTATATAGCCTATGTCACTCCCACAATTAAGACGAATCTAACGACACCTCGTATGCTATAATCCATCAAGCCGTTTAGGCTACAGAGTGTGCCAAAGAAATAGTGGGATATCAACATTATTATGACTGATCTGTATCATTAACAGGCTTTCGGAGATGTTAGCAGCGTGCGAGGCGGGCGAGGTGTTTGCACTGCTGGAGGGTGGCAGTGGTGGTGCACACGATGCGGCCGACGCTCTGTGCGCGCTCTATGGGTCCGTGCGTGAACCTTACGTGACACGCGGCTTGCTGCACTACCACGCACGCACTGGTTCCATTCGCGCTCTCGAGCTCCTGGCCCGTGCCACCGAGCCGCACGCCAGGCACCTGCTCGACGCACTGCAGGAACAGCTACGTGCCGATCGGCCCGCTCGACATCACGCGCTCTCTGTACTCGCGCCGCTCATTGCGCTGCGCCCACCCTGGCTGCATCGGTTGCCCTCGCACCCGCTCGCGCGCGACTTATTGCGTGCCGCTCGCCAGGAGCGAGACCCGCTCTCGCTGCTGCATGCGTTGCTCGCCCTGGCTGCGCTCGCACCCGCCGCACCTGCGTTCGCGACCGCGCATCCGACCGAACTAGCCGACGCGCTGCTTCGGCCAGCACTCCTAGATCCGGTACCACCGCCGCACGCGCGACCTCACCTGCTGTTTGCGCAGCGTGCTCTCTTTCGTACGCTGTATGCAACGCACCCTTGTACTCTCGCCGAGGCGCTGCGGTCACACGGCACCGAGTTAGGTCCCGGCGCTCGGGACCGGTGGGAGCGTGCGCTCTCCTTCCTCGCCGATTCGGTGCGCCTGCATCCGGCATTGCTGACGGGGTCCCGCGCCCGCGAGGCAGATCCAGCGCGCTGGGCGCGGCTTGAACTTCACGACGTTGTCGCAGAAACCCGCCGACTGGCGCTGACACCGCGCGATGAGCCTGCGCCTTCGCCGCCGCCCTCAAACGCACCAGCTTCTACGTACACCGGGCCACGATCACCTGCTCCGGGCTCTGGAGCTCACGCGGCACGCTCGGCATCCGCCCTGCGACCGGGCGCAGAACCCTGGTTTCCGTTGGTAGAGCGATGCGGTGCAGATTCAGCGCCGGCGACGCCACTACCGGCAGACGTGGAAGCCGCAGAACCGCCTGAAGCTGCCGTCGAGGCAACACCTGAGAACACGCCGGCGCGTGAAACTCGTGCCCAGTTCCGATTCCCGTGTGAGTCGAGTGCCGTACGTGCGATCGGACGACGGTCGCGGGGCGGATCACCTCCAGGTGTGGCCGGGGGAGAAATACACTCTGCGAGACTGGCGCGCGTGCAGCTCGAGCGGCGCGCGGCTGACAGCCCTGTTTCATTCGCCGGAGCGCCACCGCCGGCCGTGCCACGCCCGGAACCGAATCGACCACTGCTCGCTGATGAGCCACTCAATGTGGAGGATCGCGAGGTTCTCGAGTTGACGCGCCGTGCGCCCGCACTCGACGACTGGTCGGAGAGAGAAGGAGACCGCAGGCCCGCTCCGGTGCCGTGCCGCCCGTCCGCCCTGCCTCGCGTGCCCCGTGCGTGCAGCCCGGCCTCCGCCCCGCGTCGCTCATCCTCGTGCGGCCGCCAAGTTGGTTCTCATCGCTGTGAGGTGGCCGTGCAAACAGTGGACGTGTGGCCAGAGCCTTACGAATTTCTCATTGCAGACTTCTATCGTGTGTCTCCCGAGGAGGCGCAATCACAGGTCAGTCACGATTTTTTCATTACAACAATAATAATCCGTATTCGTAAATAATGCAAACTTTAAAAGTTTCTGGAACTATCTTGTTGTATAACAGAGCGAGAGGGGTGTGCCGAGCGAGCGCCTCGACGAGTACTTGTCGGAGCTGTATGCTGGCCGCACTGGGTGCACCGGCGGCGCAGAGGCCGGCGAGCACGTGGCGCTCCTGCACGCACAGCTCATGTACGAGCGCTGGCGACGCGACGTGCACGCCGAGCGCAACCGGCGCCTGCTCGGCCGCTGCCGGCAAGTGCGCGCGCTCGAGCTGCGCAACCAGGCGCTCGCCGACCGCATACGAGCCCTCACCCGCGAGCGCGACGAGCTGCGGTCCCGCACCGCGCCCCTCCGCCCGGCCGAGTCTTTGCCGGCCGCCGCGGCGGACTCCCTCGCCGCCGCCGCCGCCGAGCTAGCCGAGGAGCGTGCCGCCCGTCTCCGCGCCGAGGCCGCATTGCACGAGGCGCGAGAGGCGCGGGCACTTGACGCGGCGGATCTACAACGACAACGCGCAGAGTCCTTTGAGAGTGCGCGTCACGTAGAGGCGCTCGCTCGCGCCGCACTCGCAGCCGAACGTCGTGCCGAGTACGTGCGTCGCTTGCGTCGCGAACTCCTCATGCTGAGCGAGCGCGAGGCTCGACTGGCGGCAGCCGTGCGAGCGCCCGCACTGCCCCGGCCACCGCTCGACGAGCGAGCACTCCGTGCTGCGACCGCGCGCGCCGAGGCGGAAGCGGAGGCTGCTACGGCACGCGCGGAAGCCGCGACGGCCCGGGCTCACGAGTTGGAGACGACGCTAGGCGCGCGCGAGGCTGCACTGACGGAGCTGAAACGATCGTGTCGCGCAGCCGCGGAGGAGAGCGCGGCGCGGTTGCGGGCGCTCCGGGACAAGTACTCGGCACTGCTGAGTGTCGTGCGCGCTACTGAGGCGAGACGGCTCGAGTGGCTGGCGGCGCTCCCCGCGCACCCCGCCGCCGCCGAGGCTCCGGTCGCCGAACGCGAGGCAGCAGTACGCAGCTAATTCGATAGTGTGGACCGCGCGATAGGTTGATCGTGTCTCGCTCGGTGCTCGTCGTGCGTGGAGCGTACACTCCGCCGCCGCCTCCGCCTCCGCCGGTCCCCCGCACTATGGATGTGGTGTATGTGCCAGTGCATAGTTTGTGAACAAACATTTGAACCATTTATTGAATTATTTGAACATTTAGACCTCTGTAAGTGCAACAAGAAGTGACGCGAGGGAACACTCTGTTCGCCCTCCAATGCCAATGCCAATGTCAATACAATCACTTCATATTTTCGTAAATGTGGCGTAAGGTTTTTAAATGTTTACCAGAGTTTGTATTTCCTTGGAATTTGTGAATAAGAAAAATGTCTTGACTAGTTTTTTAACCTGTATCAGTAGATTTATAAAAGATTAAGAATATTGGTAATGATATAATGTTACATATTTACTTAGGATATATTGTATGGATAATGTTATTAGTTTTAAAATGTGTATCTCTGTGGTAGCTATAGTGTTCACACCAAAACCTTCATGTTAATAACTTGAAACACACAGCTGTGGTTCGACAGCAATGAAGCTATTTGGATTTTTTACTTTGTGCAGTCTCTGATGTTTTATTACATTATTTGCTTGTAATATTAACTTAGAGATAATAGTCTAGAAATACATTATGCAATATAAACAGATTTTTTTTTATTATATCAATTTATTCGACGAAAAGTAATTGTTGGAAATGTAATTTCATTCACCTCGCTCGCTAAAATATTTAACGCTGGCGAAAACAAGATAATGTTTTGCGTGATGTATGCTTGTGGGAGTGCGCCAAAGCACGCGCTAGCGCTCTTGCCCGCCACACTACTTTCATCTAGTTAATCCGGTGTTGAGCCACTATGTGAGCGTCCGCGTATTTTGTTTGAGCGCCCTGCGTCGGTTTTGCTCGCCATTGCGTGCACGAAAAACTGTGAGATATGTCATGGTTAAAATTTATATGGAGGAGTCCGAAAGCTAAAATTTATCTACTTATAATATCTGTTACTAATATATTAAATTAAATAATACTGAAAATTCTTACCCGAACAGTGCCACTGAACTTAGTAGACCCCTCAAAATATTGACATTGTCTCTCTTGGTATTAATAAAGTAACCTGTGATTGTCACAATGAAAAGTGACAGTAAGTGATATAGTTTCCATTGTTTAATTTCATACTGCAAATGTCAAACAGAAAATAGTCTATGATCAAAAAATCTCTGGTCGAATTTCGGTCATTGGGCGACCGCTAGTCATAGAAAAATGAAGTTCAGTAAACCATTTAAATTTAAATACTTAACGCAGTTTCTGGTATTACAAGTTACATTTTAAAGATTAAAGTCGGTTGACTTCTATTTTGATAATTCCAAAATAGCCAAAGGCAATACACAGTAACCACCTCGCTTTAGCCAACGTCAATATCAAATCACGCCGCGTTCGCCAGGTTTACAACCGGAACGAGCGGCACCTACCGTATCAGCGACGTAAAATATACCGTATTATTTGAAGCAGATCTATCGTACTCACCGATGTCAACTCCGGAAGACCTTATTTTTAGTGATTCTAAAAATTGTCAAATTATCGCACGATAGTCATGTGCTGGTACATAGTACTAAGACATGCAATTGTCGTACAGTAGTGAACCTTGCATGTTCCCATCTCATCTCGCTTCCTGCCTCGTCTCTTTCTTTCATATCGCCTTGTCCCGCTCTAAACTCGCAACACCTAACCGGCCACCATTAATCAATAGAAATACTTTTAATACAATTGAATGGAAATAAAACAAATAATTGTTTAATAAGTGTTTATAATTAGACTTTCACGATACAAAATCGCGCGATAACTAAGTTACATAATATTATTTGGTACAAAATTCACAAACAACAAATTGTTACATAAATAGTTTTTGTTTTTGCTATAATATTAAATATCAACAAATTCTTATTTACAAAATATATAAGAAAAACGTACAAAAGAATCAACAACATAACACTAAGATAATATGGGATATTTGGTGTAGCGTGCCCCGCGCCGTTTATATACAAGTAATACCTATTATGTTAAAATATACCATGGTAAAGTTTAATCAGAGGTTATAAAGACCAGGCTGTTTATTTTTTTGATCACTCATTAGCCGAAAACGTTTCAATGAACCAATATACACTTCGTGACCTTCAACACTTGGTAAAGCATACGACGAGCTTAAACTGACATCACACTCAGATCATGTGTATATAATTGTGACATTATGATCGGTATATGATGTTATATTTAAGTCCCGTGTTTACTGGGTGACTAACTTACACATGGCTCACAGGACCACATTAATTGTTTTTTCCTCGCTCGAGATATAATGTGTTATATACTGGCCTTTGTATATTTTAGTACATATTTATATAATTAATAAAGTGTAAAAATTAAGATCCCTACGTTTTATATCACCCAGTCCTAAATAAAAAAACGCATTGTATTTTAAATTACACATAAAAATCAATTCATTAAGTTCTGCATTAATTATCAGTTAAATTGATCGTAACGCCGCCATATCCATAAACAAACTGGTCTTTTAATCTGTGTTAAAAAAAAAACCATAAACGCGAACGTTTCACCCGATACAATACGAGCCATAAAAATAACGTATATTTATAAATAAAAACAAATCTATGCATAAAAATATCAATTAATATCTTTAATTTATGAAGCATCTAATTTTTTTAAATTAATTTATATTAATACCTGGGAATCGGTATCGATGTTTATCATAATGATATGTGTTTTAATTTGACGTCAGTAGTAAATGGATCGATAAGATACAGTGCTTAAAAGTTTTAGTATAAAATTTAGTAAAAAATATAATTTTAGTATTTTGCTATTTCGATGTAAAAATGGGCGATTTCTTTTTTAAAACAAAATTTATACTATTTCATTATATTTTAAATTGATATGAGCAAAGAGACTTGCTAGTCGCCGAGTTCGCTGGAAAAGTAAGCTCGCTGTGGATGTGACGATTAACTTTTAAAAACGATTGTGATTAAATATTTTTCGTATTACTGAATTTTTTTTTATCGAACTTTGTCAACCAAATACTGGAAATATAAAATACAAGATAATTTAAACCTGTAAATTGGTCACCCTACAATGAAGCAATTTTTCCAGTGAACGTATTTTGAGTCGCTATCATTATTATTGTACTTGTTTTTTTATTTCACAGTATGTATTAAATATCATACAACAGTATGCGACGACGGTAGTTTTGAGAAGTGAGAACAGAAATACAATCCCTAGCACATCGCTTAACGTAATTGAGTGCTAAGAATAATCGTTCTTATAAAAATTTTGTCTTGTGTTATGTTTTGAAGTCGATACCGGGTCAACTTTTATACCTAATTATGTCGATGTTAATTATTACAACCGTTTATATAATCAATACACGTCTCTAGGATAAACAGTCTCCTTTGAAATATTGACAATAGTTTAAGTATGGCAGCTAAAATTACGATATGTATATTTAATATCTTTATTAATTAGTTTTTAATGAACAACTCGTATTCATAAATGATCGAATCCGACAACCAAATAACATTATTTACAATCATTTTCGTATTCAAACAACGGTATTTCAAACGATTCTGTTGCTTTTCAAAAATAACGGTTTCCCAGTGTTGCCACGTTTTATGCGAATAACAAACTGAGTAATATTTGCTGCAACGTTTTTAACTCGTTAATTTATAATAAGGTATTTGTTGCGGATTAGTTCATTTCTACACAATGCACCACATACAAATGTATTTACACGCTAGAATTTATGAAGTATGTTCTACGTAAATGAAAATTTAAATATATCAATATGAGTTAATAAAGGCAAGTCTTAGTTCTGGAATGTACGAAAGTATAGGATAGGTATCGGACACATTTTTCTCACAGTTTCTAAACAAAATGGACGTTAAAATCAGCGGAGCTGTATAATCGCCAGATGAAGAAATGTACGCGGTATTTTCCTTTTAGTGAACATTTTTCCCATAACATAAGCAAAGACAATTTTTTTAGATTAGTTTTCCCCTAACAAACTCTTAACATGTACAGGGTTCATATATAATCAAAAGGACCCATAACCATGTGGGCATCGTATAGTACCGTTTCACATTATAAATATGCGCTGTAAAATAATAAGCAAATTCATAATATAGCTAAATATCGTATTTAAAAGAACTCATTTTGAAGTGAGAAAAATTGATGTTAAACGTACATAAATTATTACAAATCAAAAACCACCTGACGACTACATAGCTTGATTGACTGTATAAATAAATATATATAGAGACATATTATGGAATGTTATTTATCAATAAGGTAAATTTCAGTCCTTTTATTTACGTATTTCATGATTATATTTTTTTTAATTATCACATTTTATTTTAGACCTAGCAATAAGTTGAGACTTATAATTTAGGCAAGCAATTCACCACATTGATATCACACGATGTAAGGTGATAACGTGATAACAAATGGTAACACTGGTTAAAAAACATACCGGTGTCCCAATAATATAATAAATGTTCAGCAAACATAGTTTCAAGATATTTTCAAACGCTTAGATAAAAATTTATAGGAACTGTCCAAGTACCGGAATCTTGAGATGAAGAATACAATGGAAATATTAAATTACCCCTAAGTTTACGTTGGAATGAACCAACAGACTGGTTGCTGTGATGTTTGCAGCTATACAAAGATGGGTAATGTATATACATGCAACAGAAAAATAGCTGGAACAGGCTTTAGAGGCCGTTTGTATAACGAGATAACGGTATAAGAAGCTGCTTCTCAACCTCTCGTAAATAGTGAGGTGTTGGAAAGAAAATATAGCAGACTTTTTTCGAGGCCTAAAATTAATGTAGTCCATAGAATAACACCTTAAGAGGTATTGCAAGAAAAAGATAAAACATGTTTTTCCGAGGGCTAATATACAATTATACAAATAAAACTCTGCAGATATCACAAAAAGATCAACTTTTTGTAGTTCAAAGCAATAAGCATTGCAGATACAAGTAAAAAGTTAAAGATATCGTAGGAAGACTATAAATAGGAATGTCTACTCTGGTCGATATACGTCCATGACAGAGGAGAGGTTTAGGATGTATATTAATACTTCAGACAAAGTAAAATATATTCTAGAGATGTCTAGAATGTGAATCTCAAGGTAGATCCTCGTAGAAGTTTAATAAACCGCATTATTCTCAGACAAAAAATTTATGTTTATGGAATTAAGAAATTGGTTAAAATAAGAGGAATGCATTTAAATACTAGATTTGTTTTTCCCCTAGCCTAAACTAGAGTATTAATGGATCTATATATGTTATAAAAGTCGATAAAAATTCGCTACTTCCAAACGTGAAGTTGTGACTTCATAAAAAATGTACTATTCTTTTCCAATACGAAATCACAATAAACATTCGTACTGACACTCTGATTCATCTCGCACGTTCTTTTCGATATCTACGACTATAAAAAATATTAATATTAATTATTTGTCGATAATACTGTCGTTTTTTAATGTTCTCATTTTATTAATTGCTATTCGCATATCGATATAAGCCCAAATTTAACTTATTCACTCACACTCATGAGGCGTTTGATCAATTATCGATACGTAACCATATTAATGTGTAGTGCAGCTCTAATTTGATAAGTTTTATAAAATGTCTCCATGTCTATCGATAACAACATACAAGATTGACCGATCCGTTCTTATGAAAATTTAGTAGTGCTTATGTATGCAAAATATAACGAGTGTCTCAAATTTAATTACTAAAATCGACAATTTAATCGCGAATAATAATACCACTTGATCTACACCAGTTGAGCTAATAATAATTTTCAATTAGAATCCGTTCGACTATTCTCTACTATCGACATAAAAAGTCGATAAAAACGTAAATACACGTATCGATTCTCTTCGTTGATTGGCAACAAACATACCCCCGGTTTGTCTTAGGAGAACGTTTGAGGAGTATCACCGTATTCAGTGGTGGATTGACCTCGTCGTTTCTGCGAGGAACTTTCAAGTGAGTGATGTCAGCTAGTTGCCGGAGTGGCAGACGACGAGGGGCCGTGGTTAGGGAAGCGGTTCCACGTAGTTCTCCGGCACGAGGCCGGTCTTGCCGTTGAGCGTGCCGCGCAACCAGCCCGGCTCGCTGGACGGCACCACGTTCGTAATGATTTGGTTCGGCTCGAAGGACAACTCGCCGTCGCTTTCGCCCAGGCACGCATAGAGAGTACGCACGCGCCTGCAGACAATTTTTTTAATAGCTTATAGTCAACCATTTATACAAGACAATTTTTATCAAAAAAAAAAACCAACTTCAATGATTTCGAAGAGTCTCCTCGCATATCTTCGAAGTTGAGAATTCAATGCCAATGAAATTAAAATGGGACCACACTTGAGGTAATAAGAAAAAAGTTATGGCTAAACATCCATAAAAAAAGAAATATACATACCCCTCCTTTGTTGATGACGGTTAAAAAGAGTATCATAGTGTCATCATAGCGTTGTCTATCAAAAAGGGAGATTTATGCTTGGCCAAAAAGTGAGATTTTTGGTTGAGTAAAAAGGGGATATTTGGTTTGGCAAAAAAGAAGCACTGTTAACTCGCCAAAAAGGGGGGAATTTTTAGCAGGGCAAAAGATGACAACTGTTAGTTGGCCAAAACAGGAAAAATAGTCAGTTGGTCAAAAGGCGGGATTTGTTGGTTGGTATCATAACTAAAGCATATTTTTAAATAAAGTATTAAAATAAATTTTTATAAGTTGGCCTTCAAGTGCAGCTGTTCGAACACATATAGATTCTTGCAGATAGATTTTCAGCTTAGTAGGTAACTAGACAGGCGGGTTTTCCTTTTCCTTGTGTAAGACTGGAAAGCACGTCGATCGAGACTGTATATAGAACTTATCAATGGCCAATCTCCTATCGGTAGTCATAATACCAAAGATTGTATAATAGAAATTGAAAGTTGAAATAAATTCACATTAGCATGGGTGTACTCACGTATATCTGAAGTTGAATGGCCTGGCGGAGGCGATGGGGTGTCCTGGGAGTGGCAGCATGGGTGCGGGTCCGGGGGACGAGGAGGGGTGCGCGGCGAGCCCCGCGGGGGGAGGGGACGCGCTGTGGCTCGACACGGACTCGGCGGAACTACTGCTCGATCTACCGACACCTACAACATATATTCAAAATTAATATCACTTTTTTTAGTAGCAGGCCAAAGTAACAGATGTTTAAACCATTTACAATTTAAAAAAAATATTTTTTTTATTAAATATTTCAATAATTTTAAAAGTTTGAACGAGCAAGAAATATATTAGGCCCTTACATATGAAATTAGCGTTTTATATGGTAAAAGTAAAATAAAAAAATATTATGAAATTATACATTTAATCAATCGAAGTATGTACCATTATTATCTATGCATTTTCGCCATTTTAAATGTTGTTCATTGATTCCATTGCTGAAAAAATTGTGGGAGCAAGAATCAATAAAATCTTTGAAGGCGGTTTGTACAGCCTCATCGGAATTGAATTTATTTTTCTTGCAAGAAATTGTCCAAATTCCGAATAAAGTGGTAATCTGTTGGAGCAGTGGGCATAAGATATTGACCAGTCTCGGTTGTTTAACGGCTAGCTTTCCCATCATGGTTTGCAATTGTTGATAATACAGATCTGCCGTCATCGTCTGGACAGATCTTACGAAGCTGTAGTGTATGACACCAGCACTGGTCTACCAAACACTCACCAGTACCTTTTTCTGAGATGACTTTCGCTTGGGACATGATTTGGCCGGTTCTCTTGGGTTCAACCACTGTGATGAGCGTTTCCGATTGTCGTAAAGGATCCATTTTTCGTCACAAGTAACAATACGATTAGGCAGAACTCAATAGGTGTTTGTTGGCGTGCTTCAGTCAATTCATGCGGTACCCAGTTCTCGAGCTTTTTCACTTTTCCTATTTGTTTCAAGTGAATTAATTTTTTTTATCACTCACACCGATGCCTGCCACTAACTCTGATGTGGTTTGCGAATAATCCGCTTCAACGATCACCTTTGATTCTTCATTGTCAACTAGCGTCTCCGGCCGTCCACGGGGTTTGTTTCGTAGGTCAAAATTTCCAGAACGAAAACGTTGGAACCAAAAACATACCGTGTTTTCTTTTAAAGTAGCTTTCCCAAACACATCATTAATCCTTCGAGCTGTTTCTGCAACGCTGATGCCACATTGGAACTTATATACGTAAATAAGGCGATATTTTATATTTTCTATTTTGCGAAAAGAACGATGTCAAAGAAAATAAAATGGTGCGAAAACAAATGAATCACTAAATTCGAAACACAAATACACAAGCCTAAATTTGGAATTTCTAACCAGACGCCAGACATTTGAGATCAAAGTGACCAGTTCAACAAAACGCCAATTTCATATATAAGGACCTAATAGTTAGTTTAAATTTCCCTCCCTTCATTTTGAATTTGCGCTATAATTAAAATTATTGTAATATTGAATAAAAGCTTGTTTTTTAAATTAATATCTACTTTCGTATTCCACTTTTCATTTGATACCCATATCATGGGGGTGCTTAAAAATAACTGCTACGCCATCTTTGCTTGTAAAACAACACTGCACGACCGCTCAAGTTCCCGCAAAAAGTACATATATACTACTATTATAATTAGGCAAGATTTTTCTTTGTTTTCTCCAATTATCTATATTTATTATACCATTTCCATTTCTTTATTTTCTCGATGACAGCTCCTGTGAAAACTTGAACGAGCGTCTTTTTTACATTATGTATGCATTATTTTATAAATATATGACGTTTACACACGTACAAGGTTATACCAGAGTCGGAGAAACTGATAGGGATGGAGCTATATCGATAAACGTAACACGATAACAGAACCGATATTTTTTTACTAAATGTAAGAAACTAAACTACTGCCGGATACTTTTGTACAATTGTATTAACTAATATTATATTTAATTACAAGATGTTACACGTATTAATTTTTGATTGATAATGCCAACTTCTTCAAAAATTTCGAAGCTGTTGTAAAATAAGTAGGTATAGGTAGGTACTCGACAATGAAACTAAATAATTATAACGACAGGTAATCTTTATTTATTCATTCTTTATCTTTATTCGATATCATTACTTATTCGGTCACAACACTACAACTATCAAATTAGAACTGTCATCGAGAAAATAAAGAAATGGAAATAGTATAATAAGAGAGACGGTTGCTAGCATACATCTAATATAATTATATATGTCGGCAATTCGAATGAGCCTATAATATACAGTGTCCATCTTAGATTTTGCAAAAATATGCGTGATTTCTTTTAATAACGTTTTACGTAGGCCGATAGCCACATACAAAAATTATCTCGTATCTCTATCTCGTTCTAACATAAGTGTAACACTATGCTATTTCGAGTTAACAGATTGCACAATACAATGATTGGGCACGGATTGGCGCGCTTCAGTATGCGGGTTGCGTACCTCTGTGATGTGCGAGCGGCGGCACGAAGTGCTGCAGGAGCTGGTGGTGGTGCGGAGAGTACCGCGCCGTGGGACCGGCCGTCGCGGGCACCACTCCCACCATGGTGGCGCGCTCAACCACACTCTGGGCATACGATATTTCTTTATTATAAATTCTCATTGTTAGCTCTCTCTATTATGGTACTTGTACTAAAATTAAATTAAAAATATTATCTATATATTAATACGTGAAGCAAAAGCTTTCGGTACCTTTTTAAGCGCATTGCGTGCACGGAAGACTGAGATTTGGCATAGTTAAAGTTTATATGGAGAAGGAGTGCAGAAAGCTAAAATTTATCTATAATAACTGTTGCTAATATATTAAATTAAATTAATTAATACTGCGAATCCTAACATGAACAGTGCCATTGAACTAAGACACTCCAAAATATTGACATTGTCACTTAACGAAAGGTGACAGCAAGTGATATAGATAATACTCATTGTTTAGGTTCATGAATACTGCAAATGTCAAACAGAAAATAGTCTATGATCAAAAAGTCGTTGGTCGAATTTAGACCTTAAGGCGATCGCTAGTATACATAAAACTATTTAATTGAAAACAACATGCGCAAATACCGAGTAATGACTGGATGCTATAAACTAAGTATATCAGATCTTATTTAGAAGTAATGATGGGTCAGTGATGCCGTTAAATCTGTAATGACTTTAAAAATATATTATACATATTTAAAAAAAAAACACTTACAATATCATTTCTAGAAGTTACTGGTATCGACGTCGGTGAAGTTCTGTAACGAAAAAAAAAACAATATGATAAAATTGATAATTTTATTACTAATTTCAAAACAGTTTAGCTCAGGGTCGGACCTAACATAGGACGTACAGAACGACCGCTTCAGGCGCCTAATCCTAGATGACATCTTATGGTTTCTTTTTTCTACATTTTATGACGAGCATGTGTTATGTATCTGAATGAGATTATCTGTGGAGATGCGCTTATGTCAAGCTTACTATACTATACTATAGGCTATAATATTATAGCCTAAACCAAATCACCGGCACATATACATATATTTCATACAAAAGCATGAATAGGTAATAAAAACTTTTTATATGCCTGTCGGAATGCAGTTTTGTCGCAGAAATAAAAAAGTTCCGCAAAATAAAATTGATACTCCGTTTTTTGCGGTCGCGGAAAAAAATTACGCATTCATAAATTTTATGTATTTAGAAATTTACCACTAAAGGTGGTAGACAAAAATCACATGAAAAATTCTTGCCGGCACTATTAAAATTATTAAAAACCGATTTTTCAATCATAAAAATAATTTTTAAATTTTGTCAGGTGTGTAAATTACGTGATCCATGACAACGTCAAAATTGTTCTTCAAATTAAAATATCTGACGATTGAAAAATAGACCGTTAATTGATTATTAACTTCACCTTAAGACAATTAAAGATAATGAAATATAAAGAAGGTGTCAACAAAGAAACAATTTTGCGTGACGTAATTTATGGAAGACACCTTACGTTTTTGTTTACCTGCGCATTGGATAAATACATTACTATGCAATTCTACTTTTCAAGTAATAAACATTTTGTGCTACTGAGCCATTAAATTAACGCTGTAAATGACGAATAGGGGACGAGACGACACCTATATTTCTGATAATACGAGAACATCAAACGGTGGTCAATCTACGAAATAATTATTAAAAAACTATATAAATAAAAATGAAACGCTGATCGTTGGTAAGCACATAACTTGAGAACGTACGGACCGATTTGGATTTATTTAATTTTAGAATTAGGATAATTTCATTTTTATGTAAAAGTTTCATTGTAAAAGTTTCTTTAAACATTTTCAAATTCGGGAAAACCTGTACGTCCTTTTTTTTCTATAGGATTTTTGTATGAACTCAAGACCATGATTCACGATTCACAGCATGTATAATATGCATAATTCTCATTTTACTTTCTTTGTTCGTTTTGAGGAAAAAGAATTCGGTAAAGGTGGCGTCCTCGTACAAAAAAAAACCTACTATTCTAGGAAAGCAATTACATACTTAAAATTTAAAAAGATTCGATTACAATATTAAATACATCTTTAACTTCACCACAATAGAAGTCTTTGGACATCAGTTATAAACAAAACAATCATAGAAAAATATGTGTCTTCAAATAGAGTTTTACATACAGTGTAAACTCTTTATAACGTTATCCTTTATAACGATAAACTCCCTATAACGTTGAAGTAAGCCCAACTTGGTTGGTTTGCGTTAAAACCCACATATTGAAACTCCACTCCATATAACGATAACTCTCTATAACGACAAAAAATGCTCAGTCCCTTGAGTATCGATATAAAGAGTTTACACTGTATTTATGTCATATATCGTAAGTGTAAACTATATAACCAATAAACTATAATTCAAATTCCAAAAATAAATCTAAATTTCACAAAACATGCTTTGAAAAAATTCGCGGAATTTAATTAATTAACTTCAGAAAATTCTGAAAATATTGCCACTAAATATAACAAAATCTCAATAATAATTACAATCTCCACTAAATATTATTACACAAAGAATAAATTATATAACAAAATGAAAAATAAAATACAAACCCAGCGATAACAAAGCCGGAGAGGCAGATGATCATATCGAGACACGAAACTGAGACACTGAACACAATGGCGAACGAGACGTTAACTGCTCAAGCGCAAGGTACTTTATGCCTATTCGGAGTGTCGAGTTGGATTTATATAGGGTGCGGATACACCGGCACAGCCTGGCAGCGGCGTGATTGGCGATGAGCGGCAGATGCGCACCGACACGTGTGCGTACTGTCGAGGAACACCTGCTGACCCACCTCTAAGAATCCATTGCTTTACGACGACGCACCATGATTATAAAAAGACTAGTTGAGCCTCACGGTTTTTTCCATATTACGTTTATTTGGTTAATTCTTCCCATACTTGCCTATACCTCCTCAGATTGCTGGACGTTTACTCCAATTTTTAGGGTCGTAACTTGAACTCATATTATGGCCTATAACTTTCTTCCTTAAATATGCTATAAATGCAAAAAAAATCTAATCTGACGCATAGTTTTAGAGATTAAAAGCAATAATCAACAAGCGAAATTATTAAAAAGGAAAAAATCCCGACTTCAACAAAATCATGATGAAATTTTTTGTTCATTTTTGCTTTTTACTTGATTCCCAGATAGTACTTAGATATTTTATAGCCTATTTACCTCCTACAATTAAGATGAATCTAACGACACCTCGTATGCTAAAATCCATCAAACCATTTATGCTAAAGAACGGAACAAAGAAATAGACATACATACATACGTTCGAAAAACATAACCATCCTTTTTCGCAGTCGGGTAAAACACAATTTCAGTGTAGATCGAGTAAAATCTGTGATTCGGGAGCTTCATGGTGTTCAAAGTTTGTCTGTATATTATCTCCGCCTATCGTAACGCATTTGTTTTGACAGGTTTTATAAAATTAGTTTATCTCATAGTAAACAAAATCTAAACATTGAAAACTAGAAATACTATTGAAGCGACAGCTCAAAAGATCATGTAAGGAGCGAGATATTTCAAGACAAATTGTAATAGAATATCGAGGCGTCATAGACAATTAATTATTACAAATATTTAAAGTAACTTTAAAAAATACTTTGTGGAGCTTTCGTATTTAACAATTACCTTTAGCTAAAAGGTGGTGGTACAGTCCACTATGTATCTACCTAGCTTATTATATCTATACGTATACCACATCTAAGTATTTCTGCCTATACTTAAGAACGTAGGAACGAGAGGTCGTGAAAGTGCAAAGATCCGAGTGCAAGCTCGAGCGGCAGGTGTGGATCGCATACCGCGGCGCGGCGCGGCGGTCTCGCAGCTGCCGCGTGCCGTGCTGAGCCGAGTCGCATCGGGCGCATTCTTATCTCTCCAAAGTAAGGCTTCACAACATACGACCAACGGGATATAAAAAACACGCTTTACAAACACTTCGGACAGTGTTATTTATTATAGAATCGACACCAATTTTAAATAGGGGAGAGCAAACGTGACAAATAAATTATACAAAAGATTTAGTTTTGCAGTAATTTAAGTTTAAAAAAATGTAGTGTCATTTTTTCTTAATTCACAAGCTAGTTGGCAAGAATTTTATTCAGGGGGGACAAGATGAGAGAATACCATTATTTTTGAAACTCCAAGACTATGTTGTTAAGTTTATTATAAATAGCAACGTTTACATTTTTCAACCAGTGTTTACACGTAATGCTGTGTAGTATTTGTGTTTTGTGCGGATCAAGCCAGTCAGCAATTAGATTTGCCACACCCTTTAGGGTACGGGAGAAAGGCAACTACCCTCTTGACCTTTACCCTACTAAGACCCTTAAAGTTTTACTACAATTTATTATACTTAATGTTGTTACGATGTGACTTATGATGGTGACACCCATCTAGAGTTACTGGCTCTCAAGACTACTGTAGGATCCCTACCACCATCTTATTATTTTAACACAATGTTTTCCTTCAACGAAAGCACAGACTCATCGTAAACTTCGAACTCACGTCTATCGAGGCAATCTTCAAGCCCACTATCACAGAGCCATTGTCGCATCGGTTGAGTGAAAGTGATAAAAATGATAAAAACTGTAATTTAAGCATAATGTAAGCCATTTAAGCGCCCAAATTGATTCGACATGACCGGTTTTTTATTATTTGTGCGGAACCCTAATTCTTTTTGGAAAATAAAAGTAGCCTAAGTTACTCCCTATAAATTCAGCAATCCACCAGTGAAAGTCCCGTCAAAATCGGACCAACCGTTTCGGAGATTACCCGGAACAAACAGAAAGACAAATTAAAAAAATGGGTGTTTTGATATAGGTATCGTATATACTTTCATATGCATTTAGTAAAAAGCTGTTATTTTGATATTACAAACAGACACTTCAATTTTATTAATTGTATAAATAAGGACCAAGTATCTAAGTACAGTAAAACAAAAAAACCTATTTGACCTATTTGAATTATTTTTTTCGAACTGACCTTAGTGTTAGCCTAAAGGGCCCTATCCAAAAACAGAGCCGCTGATGGTTTTTACAGCATTACCAGGTTTGTAGAGCGAACGCTTAAGGCACTCAGCTGCGAAAAGCGTGGGCGAACATGCTCGCAAGGGTGTCAAAGTGGCCGTACCTTGGCTTGGGCTGTTACCGCGATTGCAACTAAGTCGCGATCTGACTGATTAAATGGCCATGGAAAATACAGAACAAAAAGGTCTTCAAAAGGATATGTTGTGTTACATAAAACAATGAAGGTTGCCAATGCAAAAAAACCTTATCTTCAACCGGAGGTAATGTTGCACGACCAATAACAATAAACAAATGTTACAAAAAAAAATTTGTACGGTGAAAAGAAAGCAAAGATCGTGCGCCCGTTAAAATACTTTTGTTTGCATATCTGGGTTACCATTTTTTTTTCATTCCGGTGCAGTTCTCGGGCACGCTCCAACCTGTTTTCGAAATTGCATTGAGTTACTTTTTAAAAAACTTCGTTCGTTGGATAAGGAGGTCACGGATGCATTTTATCTCCGAGATCGAAATTATAAATAAAATGGCTATTGAATAATAATATCACACATTCAAAGAAATTAAACCTTACTGTGTTATTAAACTTATTATCCTAAGCCTTACAAAGTGGTTTCAACCTAAAATGGGGAAGCCTGGAAACCTGCGCTATTAGTCCAAGATTCCAGTCAGCCCAGACTTACGTGATTTTAGAAAAGATGAAATTTTTAGGATTAGTTAAGATGACTCGTTAAGATGAAAGCGAGGCCGTTTTACAGGTAGCAGGTATCAAAGGTTGAAAAAACCATGCCTACGTCATTTTAGGAAGGTTGAATTTTATACATATTATTAAGTATAATATATTGAAATATTTTCCAATGAGCCAGACAAATCTGACGGGCCAAACATCCTCCCAGACTCGTTAAAAGTTTCGCTGTGCGAGGAATGAATTAAATTAATGATGAAACTACTTATCTATAATGATTAACTGAAATACGGGAGATTCTAATTTAGTAGAACTGCAGAAATGCGTATCAGGAATATAGTTTTTATTTTGCCCGCACCATATTAATTAATATGGATGGGTGGGTACCATTGGGCGGTAAACAACGCTTTTCTCCACAGTACAAAAGGTAACATCTGTATAGGTCTTTTGACCTTTTTGTATAACTAAAAACATTGTAATAAATACGTGTAATTTGTTTTTATTTTCAAAGTCGGGTGTTAATCCCAAACGACCGCTCCCTTAGCTACGCCACTACCCAGACGCCTTAATGTCCCCTAATTTTCTCTAAACCTTCTATCTGCCTGAAAATCTCAAGCGCCCACAAGGGGGCGTTATCGCCCACTTTGCGAAGGTTGGCTCTATTTTATAGAATTTCCCGAAGGTTTTAATGAATATTAGGTCAAAACATAACTCAGTAAAGGCGAACAAAGCTAATAGCAAAATATGTTACTTACAAAAACAGAAAAAAAAACATAATTGCGTGAGTGTATTTGAGCTTAAATAATATTAACTGTAAGATTACTAAAGTATTTTAAAGCCTAGTGGTCACAAGCGCGACTGCTATGATGGAGGTCCTGGGTCCGATTCCCTGGTCGAACAAAGTGTTATTTGGTTTTTCTATGAAATTCTCAGTAGCAGCTCGGAGATTTGCCTTGTGCCCGATTAATGGCATTAAGCTCATCCCCTATTACACGGGACCTAAAAAACATACACGGCGAACTTTGGGTGTAGATTAGTACACCTCTGCCTAACCCTTCGATGATACAGGCGTGATGTTTGTTTTCCGCACATAATTATAATGTAAAAAAGCCTAATACATTCTTTGTCTTTTTATGTCGCCTGGCGAAAAATCTATCACGAGACGCTGTTTGTCCTTAGTCCTTAGTGAATAGTTTGTGTTCTAGTTTGCTACCATTTAAAATGATTTCGAAGTTGGATCATTCTTATCGCCAGATGCACTAAAGTCTTCACCAAGTAGGAATAAAAGAAAAAAACCCAGTGAACATTGTAAGATAAAAAATGACAAACTATTAATAAAAAATCAAATTACACCCTACTCTGATTACACACAGAATCTCCGAAAGGCATATACTATACAATTTCATTCGAAATAATTACAGCGGACATTCGTAGTCAGGGTTGCCAAAACGTAACTCCCAAAGATAGAGGTAAATAAAACTTATTTAATTTTTTTTACAGTATCTATGATATCATAATTTGCATAAAATTCAGCAGTTTTTAACTTAACAGCAATTTTTTTACGGTGTTGACATACATTTACTATTTCTCGTTTAATACTATTGACTGACGCGGACGGTGATAGAAAACACCGTAAGGAAACCCGAGTGCTTGTATATGTTCCTGTAGTATATAGTGTGAAAATACTCGACGTTTAAAATTTCCAATACATCACCCACAAACATAAAACATACCATAATGCCTGTATCCCCGAAGGATCAGACCAGAGTGTACTAGCGTACACCCACGGTTCGCCGGGTATATTTTTAGGTCCCATGTAATAGGGGGCGAGCCTATTGCCATTAATCGGGCACAAAGCGAAACTTCGAGCTGCTACCGAGAATTTCATAGAAAAACCCAATAACACTTTGCTAGACCTGGGATTCGAATCCAGGACCTCGAGCAATAGCAGTCGCGCTTACGACCACTAGACTAATGAGGCTAACAATTTGCCTTTTTTGAGACATCACGCGTATAGGAAGGATCATACCTCAGAACAAAGAATACATTAGAGGCAATAAGTAGGCGTGTCGCGTGAACCATAATCATGTGTAGTTCCACAAACTTGAACTCAGTCCGACCGTAGTCGTGTTCTAACACTATGACAATCGTTTTACGTGATGCAAATAAATCGTTTATCATAGTCTATTCTTCAGTTTAAGAATGTAAAAACGATGGTAAAAATATAAATCGTCTAAATGGAGGTATTACATACAATCGGAGAGTAACATCTCTTTAATTAATTAAATAAAATCATATTTTAAAGAGAAATAATGGTGGTATAAAACTTCACTAATAACAAATAACCTTAACGTTATAGAAACAAAGTTTATTTTAATTGAACTGGTTGATTTGTTGCTACTTAATTAGATCTGGATGAGTCGCTAACTGGTATTATCGACATCGATAAAAATAGAATACTATATTCCGTACTGACGATCAAATTCTGTACCTATTCTTCTTTTTTTAATGTGCTAGTAATTTTTGTAAACAAATGTCATATACAGGTTGGAAAAAACGGACGGGACATGAAGGAAAATATATTAAATGTTGACGATATCAAATATTACTCAAAGAAAACATTCTTTTTTTTTATTTATTAATAACTGCATTCACAGATATTCTAAAAAAAACTTTACTTATACCGGGATTCGAACCGATGAAAAAATCGAAAAACCCGACATTCACTATGTTATTGCACTAATGGATAGGGTATATGACAAAGATAAAAAGCGAATGGATTGGAAAAGCAGATCTGGTTTTATAGTGTGATCTGAGTTCAAGGGCAGCAGGCGAGGTGATACACAAGATACGGATGAGAAAATATAAGTAGAAAGAGCGCGACGAGGGAGGTAAACACCGTCATGTTGCTGCGTGTCCTGTCAATTAGATGCATTGCCACGTGATGTGATACGATGCAGTATGAGATCACACGACACCTTCCACTGTCTGAAGCGCCACGAATAGTCAAGCAGCAGACAAGCGCTGCGCGAATGCTGCAGCCAGTTGCGACTTTCCTTATAGATTATTCACGTCCTCAGTCACGGATGCCACGCTGGAGTAGGCCTGCACAGTTTGAAGCTGCATCCAGTGTAGAGGCTCCACGATGTGGGAGTGATCGTCATTGCAGTAGCGCGAAGTAGGGCCACAAACTTATAAGTCACCAAAACGCTGTCACGGATCATCACACAAAAGTGGTGACAAATGCGATAATACGCTCTGAGGCGAGAAACTGGGAACCTGGAATGTTGCGCTATCATTGCAGTCACCAAATAAAGGTTTTTATCTCCATAGCGGTGACGACGGGCTCCCAGGTTGCGTAGATTTTGGGGTCACCAAATAAAGGTGGTTTGACCCATATCACAATTGTAAATTGGTTTAAATATAAATTAAAAGTCAAATAATAAATCGTCTTGTATTTCTTAAAAAAATAGTCAAAACCCAATAAAAAGTTAGTACTTAAAAAGTATGAACGCCACATATGCGTGTAGTAATAAGCTGTTATTTTGCCATTACAAACAGACAGTTCAATTTTATTAATTGTATAGGTACCAACATTTATTTTTACCACAATTATATTTTGTCTCCACTTTTAGGCGCAAAATTATGTAAATTATAATATTTAAAAGTTTCATTAATATGAAAATGAATGTTATGACCAAAATAAATCCTCGAGAAGTAATTCTCGTAACAAAGTGCCACTACATCCCTATTCGAATAGCATCGTCTTTATAAATGCTTTCTAAATAACAACCTCAACACAAAGCAACTAGATCCATAGTGAATAAAATGTTTTATTGCGACACCTTACGTCGAGTAGCGGTACTTGTTGTTAATTTAAACATTGCTGGAGTCTAGAATAAAAAAGGTCTATATAGTGATTTAAAGTAAAATAAAATTAAGCCTTATCTTCTAACAAGAGAGTTTAATTTTGAATATACACTTTATGTAACTTAACGCCTTTTGGATTAATATTGCTTTTGAATTGTGATTGGTGTTTTATTAGTAGTAGTATGTTTTGTTTGTGTAATTTTGCCGATACTGTGATACAAGAGTACCAATTCCAACTTACTATTTATTCCGTAGATCATAACCAGTAATAGAATGTTTAAAACTATAATTGCTCAGTGCAACCTTGTTCAAACACCGCGTCAGTCCCTAAAATAAGTCAGAGCTTTCGGTGAAGAAAAACATTGCGGTGAAATCATAGCATAGTAGGTATGGCATTTTATGAAGACCCCAAGGTGAAAATCTGCCCCTAAGCACCTCTACCTACGTCTGTTCCGACCGCTCCACTTGTGAATTAGTTCTCGCTAAGGGTAGCGAGTTACCATCTTAGGCTATATCATCACATCACGTAACATCAGACGAGATTGTGATCAAACCCTATAAGTATAAAAAAAGTTTAGCGGTTAGTATATTTTTAAATAATATATTGTAACCTTCGGTTGACAACCCTGTTCATAGTAACCACCGCAAAGATCAAAAGTAGGTACATAAAATCTTACAATGTCTCTTAATATAAGCCGTTGCGAATATAAAATTCATGTAATTTTATCATAATCTTAGCAGTATACTTTGTATTTATTTTTATTTTTAAGGGTCTGTACATCAAAAGGAAAAACGAAACTCTTATATGATCACTTCGTTGTCCATATTGTCTGTCTATCAAGACCCTTTTTATAGGGTGCGTGGAGGTATTAAGTTGAAATTAATATCAAATACTAAGGTCAATAATCCTTTGGGCCTGTCAAAAAATCAAACTTCTAAAGTTATTATAACCTTACCATCAAGAATACCACGAACAGGAACCTATAAATTATTTTGTGAGAAACGATCTCGTACAAATCTTGGTTACTATTCACCATTAAATAGACTCATGAGGAATTACAACATTACTTCCAAGAGTATTATTACAAATGAAGTTGATATCTTCTTTGATTCTGTTATTAAAATTAACGAGAGCAAAATTATTGTGTACCTACTTTAAACATTATTGAAATAGCTGTTTGTATCTTTAAATGACTAAAGATAGACAATGTAAAAGGATTTAATAATGTATGTATATGCCTGTCGTTGCCTATAATTAGGGTCACATTTAATTAAAATATTGTACTGCATACATTTTTTAAAGATGATGAGTTGATGTTGATTCTGCTGGCGACCTAAGTAAATAAATAAATAAAGTCAACGCAATCAAAAGATTCATTTGTTTATGTCCCATATTTTAACAGATGCAAAGGGAATAAAAACCTATAGTGTGCGTCCAGTTGACCTAGAATCATGAAATTTGGCAATAAGCAATGTTCTCTAGTAGATACAAGTAAAGGAAACACCCGAAAATAGTAAATTTGTAACTAAATCACAAAAAAAACACTTTGTTATTTTATTTTGCTATCTGCAATTACAAGGACATATTTTGAACAATGTTTTTTTTGTTTTACTTTTCAGATAGGTACTTCATTCAATAAAAAGTTATTCAAGTTTTAAGAAACTACGATTACGCTAGTGAAGCCTAAGGCACAGCTGGTTCAACAATAAAATTATTATTAAATTCAATGGAGTATTTATAGTAATCAAAATGTACAAAAATGTATTCAAACTTTAGAAGATTAGTGTCTTGAAGAGCGCGGGGCGAGGCAGGGCGGCCGCGGCGGTGACACAAGGGGGAAAATTTAATAAAGCAAGAGGTTTCGTTTTTTGTATCAAGTTTTTATCGACAACAGCTGTCGCGCACACGCAGCCTCCTGTAGGTACAACGCTCCTTGACAGGGATGTACTAGAAAATATGTGGGGGTCAATGTCCCACAGGTAGGCCTTCAAAAATAAGGTAAATTTTGCACTCCCGCCGACTATTTTCAACTTTACACATTTTTAATTAATTTATTTATTTATTGTCACATCAACGACACATTCACAGAATATTACAATAAAAAATACACCACAAGTTAAGCACTGTGTAAAGTATATTTCCAGATATGCACATCTTATTAAATTAAGCCGCAGCACAACTCCAACAAATACAAATTACAAACATGAAGAAAGCTACAAATCAAATGATTCATATAACTTTGAGCGAAATTTCCAGAAAGAGCAATTGAAGACGTCAATATCAACATTATTTTTATTAACATCGCTATACAAATCCTAAGGCGATTCAAAGGTGAACAGATATTCGTTCTGAAATGCGTTTTAGAAAAGATTCTTAGAGTAGAAAATCTTGGTATCTTCCTAGGAACATTCAGATTTAATTCTTGTAATACTTCAGGGACTAAAATAACTCCGTTATCAAGCTTATGTAAAAGGATAAGGTCGAAGATCTTACGTCTATTTTGCAGCGACATAAGATTGAAGTGCTTTAAACGAGTTTTATAGTCAGCGCGGTAAGGGCATTTCTGGTCTTTGCGAGCGAGGAATTTTGTAAAATAGCGTTGAATGCGCTCTAAGCGATCAATATGGATATTATAGTGAGGGTTCCAAATACTTGTTCCATATTCTAAAATGCTACTAACCAGGGTTTTATAAAGATATAATATTGTTTTTATGTCACGGAATTCATTACACATGCGCTTAACAAACCCACACATTTTCCATTTATTAATTATTACTTCACAGCACAATGACTAAATTAAAAAACTACTCACAAAATGTTAAAATATAAGGACCAAGTCGGTTTCAAATCTAATAATTAATCAATTTAAAAGTAAATTATATATTTAGCATTTTAAATTATTTTACAATAAATAATCTACTGAGCTTAAAATATTTTAAATCCGTCTAGAATTCATACCGTAACTATGTTGTTTGGTCACTTACCTAAAGTGAGTAGTCTTAAAAATCAAACGCAATTACAAAATTCGTCTACCTAATTTCTTAATCACGACATCGTTACATTGGCACTTGTGCCTCCGATCTGAACGAACCAAGCAATTTTCGAAGTGAATACGTATAAAACACGATAATGCTGAAACACTTAAAAGTTTGATGGCACAGCAATCTAGAAAAGATCCTAACTTCAGATGCCACAGATACATTCGAATTTCTTTGTCTGAAACTAGGTAAATTGTACATCCTAATTTCATGAATTAATTCATATAAAATACCCCCCGTTAGTACGTTCCTGAGTTCGAGCTAGCAGCACATCGCACTGTTATTATCTCGGGGTTTATATCGAAGTGCATTCATTCGCAGACGGACCATTGTCCGTTTCACGAAGCCGACAAGCTGCCGTTACAATTCCTTATTCATCCTCGAACGATCAAAAGAATTTTTTCTTTTACACGCAACTTTACAAGTATTGAATGTATTCTGGTAAATAAATAAAAATACTATTCCACAATCGATCTGCATCTTTGTTCTTAATTGTAGAATGTTTTTAATGGTATGTATATTTTAATGTTAAGTTTTTATCCGATGCTCTCTTTGGTAATGTACTTGATATACCTTAATTACTATTTAATAATTAAGAAGGTACATAATTAGGCTGTAGCTCTCTAAAGAATCCGATCAACAAAACAGTTATTTCTTTTTTATACCTTTCTTTTTCAACGTTTTTTTATTAAAGCCATTGTTCTTTATTAAAGACTAGCGGTGCCCGTGGCTTCGCTCACGTGAACTACAGAATACACGCGCGAATCTTGCTCCCCCGCTCCCGGCTATTTTAAAGACAAAAATACTTATTGTGGGCGTATACTCTCCAGATATTTTTTGTAGGTCTTTTTAATGTCTACAATTGTTTAGTACATTAATTTGCTATATCTCTTATGGTTTACTCAGCGTAAGACATTTAAGCGCCGGAGTTGATTCACCATGACCAGTTTTTTTTTATTTGTGCGGAATCCTAATTATTTTTCTAAAATAAAATAAACCTATGTTACTCCTTATAACATCAGCTATCTACCAGTAGAAGTTCAATCAAAATCGGTCCAACTGTTTCGGAAACTACCCGGAACGAACAGACAGACTGACACAAATTTTAAAAACGAGTTTTTTGTTATAAGAATCCTGTATTACTTTCATATACATTTAGTAAAAACCTTATCATCAGCGTATATCACAGATTGATGGGTCCGTAATTAGAATTCCATCTCCTCTAGATGGAATTTACGACATCATCTTGCATCATTCATACTAATAATTATGTATTATAAATGCGAAAGCAACTCTGTCTGTCTTTTACGTTTTCACGCTTAAACCGCTGAACCAATTTTGGTATACAGATATATTGGTCCTCGGAGAAGGACATAGGCTACCTATCCTATGTCGTAAAAATAAAACTTGAAGGGGTGAATTTGAAAATACATATTTAGTATTTATGTTTTTGGAAAGAAATGAGGGTTTCGCGTTTAAGAAAAATCAACTCCGCAAGGCGGGGCACAATAAGGCATGGTTTCAATTATTTTTGAGTTTTATTGGGTAGGTTAATGTGTTAGATTCATATTGGCATACAATTACAATATCACAGGTACACATACTGATCGCGTTACGGGATCAGTCGGTGTATATGCAGTAATAAAGCGAAGTGGTAGGGATCGCGGCCACCATACATATAGCCGAGATCACTCTGTGGATCGCTACAACCACACACGTAGTGATAAACCCATCTATGATTTTCTTTTGGTTTGTCGTTTTCCGAGATCAGCTGATGCAGTAATATAGCGGTGTAGTAGGGATTGCGACAACCATACACATAATAAACATAACATATTATAGAATACAGATAGATATAGTTGGTGTACATCCAATAATACGCAGACGAAGTCGCAGGTACCAGCTAGTAATATTATACAGTTCGGTGCCATCGAAGCGTGTAAACGTAACCACGGCAACCGGCTTTGATGCCTCCTTCAAGAACCGACAGTATCAAACTTATTTAAAAAAACATTAACTGTGGCAGATACACGGAGTCCAATAAAAACAAATCAAAACTTACTAATTACGTTTAAATTAACTAAGAAATAAACGACATCCGATATGCGATATCCGGGAAACGGTCAATTAAGCAGAATCGAACGAGATTAAGGGGGGAGGTATTATTGCACCACTTGTCGTGGACACTGGTAATAATTTGAAAGTTCGAATAGAGTGCGGCTTTGGATTTTTTTTTTTTTAATTCTTATCGGACGGAATAAGAATTTAATTCAGAAAGAATAGTAATCTTTTTTCAGAGTCGAAATTTGGGTCCTCGCCAAAAAAGCCATTACAAACTACGAGCTACTCAAACAAATTCATTTATCCAGAAGAATGTTAAGTATGAAGATGGACGGAAATTGGAGTAGAGAGAGACAGAAGGTATGGATGGATTTATTGAAGAATTATATGTGTATAAAACGTGAATAATGAGATAACAGTTAATATAGTGAAAGAGGAAAATATGTTGAGTCGATCTTACTTTAGTCGGATAATAGGTAAGAAAAGGCAAAATGGTAGGAATAACATTTTCAAGGCTGAGACAATAATTCAATAATTTTAAATTATCTATGATCTCCAATAAATTGCAAGAATTGCAGAATTAAAGGTGACGCAGTGTAGAGAGGAATGCAGTAGATTAAAGAAGACCTAGACCGAAATGGTAGACAGAAGAAGAGTTACAGTTTATGCGACTTTATGGTGTTCATCTTTTATTGCTCATCTGGTGAACTGGTAACATGAACTAATAAAATCTGTCTACAAGGACCTATAGGTATGTTCCGGCCATTGCCCTTGAGAGTAAAATTTGAGCTCTAAATATTGTTTCAAACAGCGCTTGAAACCTTCGGATATTTAGACACATATGTAAGGTACCAACAAACGAACGCGCCAATGATCATTATAATTTAACACTGTAAAACCGCCTTCATCTATTTCTTTATACTAATTATATTTAACCTGTATCGTTTTAAATGTAAATGGCTAAAAGTTACAATCTGTTATTGTTATTATGTATTACTAGCTGACCCGCGCAACTTCGTCTACGACACATAAAACAGAGAGAGAGGGAGAGAAGTTTAGAGAGAGTGGATCGTAGGCATCAATAATACAATTCTAAAGGAGCTGAGATTTTGTTTATTTAGCTGCGGAGTTATATTAAAACTGTCATATCTCCTAAGATATTCATTGAAATGAATTGATGTAAAGGGCAATTTTGTTCAAATTAAATACTTGTCATGAATAACGTATTTATTTCGATAAGTATTAATACATGTTTATAAGAACACCTTCGCAAATAATGCATTATTTTAGAACAAATTTTATTACTTACCATAAAAAAAGGTTATATTGAGTAAACCTTAAAAGATTTTTTTTACAACTATTTAAGTAAGAGAAAAAATTCCATCACAACATGATTGTTGCGTAACTTCTAACCATTTACGCAACACACGCAATGAAAGCCCTCAAAAGGAATACAATTCCTCCGTTTATTGCAAATAAAAAAATATTTATGCTCCGCTCCTAGATAAATGGGTTATCCAATACTGAAATAATTTTTCCATTAGTGCGTTCAACCAAATAACCAAACAAACTCTTCAGCTTTCAATTATTAGTTTAAATGTAACATAAATGCAATTCTTATATTATGTAGGTATATTTGTGGAGGTCTTCAAATAGTGGTGAAATTATTCCTAAAATTAAAATATTTTTTAATATTTCGATACAAGTTATTTTTGCACGACTGTTCACTGACGGCCCATATATAAAATCATCTAAATAAACCATTATCATTTCTTTACTGAGTTTTGTTAAAGTTAACAAGACATATTATGAAAGCACGCTTTTAGAGATAAACGTCTTAAAATGAGCGAAACGCGATTATCCGAGTGGTTAATGGCAGAAATATCGCAGGCTCCGGAACCAGACGTTTATAAACGAGTACCTACTTGTAAAAACTAGACGCGACAGATGTACGACCGACACCGAGACACACTGCCTCAGCCGACACGAAAGCCATTCATCATTATTCCTCCTGACAGCATGTATGTTAGTGTAGCAATAGTGCAAAATATTGTTTTACGTTCATACTAGCCGTTTCATCCGGTATCACTCGTGTATCAGTTTATGTCAAAACTAATCATATCTTCGACTGGAATTATCTTCATGTTTTCTGATCCGCTATAAAATTTTGGAATTATATTTCGTTGGGCGGGTTATGAAAAAATGATGAGTGAATTTTTGTTGGTTATTGTGGTGAAGAAAGTCACACTGGATAACGATGTCCAGTACTGTAAAGAGGCCATGCATCCTTTACCAGGTCATGGGTCCACCTTGTGGCGGGTCTGCCCACGCCGCGTCTTCCTGTAGGGCTCCATCGACCATCCGTTCTTAGAGCTATGTCAGTAACTTTAGTTCTTCATAACATCGAAAATGTCTATTCGAAGAAGTACGCCTTCAAACGCGCGTTCATTCGTACACACATTCCATTTTTATTAGCTAATGTTAGTTTGTTAAATCTTATAGATAATCACCAGCGTAGCAGTTCCTAATCTTTATAATTGGGATATAATACGATCTCCAGGACATCACTTAAAATAGATGTACCAATCCGACTCAAATTTCAATGCAATATGAGCCAATCACAGAGCTATCAATAAAAACAGACTTGCTAAATTTGTAAAATTTGTAGATCTTTTTATTATATACAATTATGTAGTACATTAATTTGATATATCTCCTATGGTTTACTCAGCGCAAGCCATTTAAGCGCACGAATTGATTTATCATGACTAGTTTTTGTATTTGACAAGTTAAAAAAAAAAAGTAGCCTAAGTTACTCCTTATAATATCTGCCAGTGAAAGTTCCGTCAAAATCGGTCCAACCGTTTCGTAAATTACTCGAAAACTTTTTAAAACTTTAAAAATCGGTGTTTTGCATATAAGTACCGTGTACAGTTTCATATGCATTTAGTAAAAAACTGTAATTTACACGTTACAAACAGACACTTCAATTTTATTAATTAACACGAAGTCGCGAGCGGTTCTCTGTATACTATAAATATGAAATAATTAATTTCAAAAAAGACACGTATTTGTATTGTCAATAATATACTAATCAAACGTTAACTTTAATAAATAAAATGGGATAGAGGTTTTGCCGGTTTAACGCACACACCGTACCTACAAATGGTCGTGCGCGTTGCACCTACAAAAACTACCTTATAGTTGAGGAGCGTACTAAGCGGATATCGGAACACGTGGCTGTGTGCGCCCTCCCGACTCCCCAGCCGCCCCTTTGTATTATTGGGATCGAGCACGTGCAACCTTCCGAATTAGTGTTATATACCGGAAGACAGCTCACATGTTTTCCGACCTGTAGTCCAATAATCATAATTCGATAATAGCGGTAGAAGTTATGCGGATAGAATTTTTTTAAGTTCAATCCTGAATCTGTAGATACATACATACATAAGTATATACAGAAAGGACACTCGTTAACTCGCTGACTAAACTGTTATGAGCAGTATTATAATATCCGTGTTAGTATAGCTATTCACATTAGTTAGTCATCTCTAAATTAACACGTGAAGCAAAAGCTTTAGGTTTAGGTACCATCTTAAGCTTATTGGGTGACCGGAAGACTGAGATTTGGCATGGTTAAACTTTACATGGAGAAGGAGTGCAGAAACCTAAAATTTATCTATAATATCCGTTACTAATAAATTAAATTAATTAATACTGCGTATCCTAACCCGACCAGTTCCATTGAACTTAGACCCCCCAAAATATTGACATTGTCACTCATTTTTGTGTGTTTGTTCCGGGTAATCTCTGAAACGGTTGAACCGATTTTGATGAGATTTTTACTGTTAGATAGCTGATGTTATAAGGAGTAATTTAGGCTACTTTTATTTTAGAAAAAAAATGAGGTTCCGCGCAAATTTAGACATAAAAAGACCTACAAAAAAAGTCTAGGAGAGTATACACATATCTTCTAAGGAACACCCACAATAAGCATTTTTGTGTTTAAAATAGCTGGGAGCGGGGGAGCAAAATTCGCGCGGGCATTCTGTAGTCCACGTGAGCGAAGCCACGGGCACAACTAGTAAATAAATAAAATTGTCATAGCTGTCGATGGACCGTTCTGTGGAACACTTTTGTCTAACACTGAATGTTCGAATCAATAAAAGCGTATTTGATCCCGCTCGCTTTGAAGCAAACCCTAAAGTACAGGAAGTATCGATAATAGAAGTACTTTATGCTGACGACGTTTGCTATAAGACCGATAGCCTGAAAACCTATCTAGTTATCTTAGACGAAGTTTGTCGCAAATTCGGCTTGGTTATACTAATAGCGAAGAGGCCAAGCGAAGGGAAAGTGTGCAAACAAGGTAAGGTAGCTCGCTAAGCCTAGTCGGGTACGATTCCCAAGTTCAACTGCCGGAAAACATTTATCGGTGCTTCGTGATAGATTTTGAACTTAAGGGTGGTAGCTATGCAGGCGGGAATTAGGAAAAATTCTTCCACTATGCTATGTTTTCATCACAATATTTTCCTTCACCGAAACGCCCATGTTCATCTGTCTCTCGACTGATAGCATGGTTATGTCTTATTATCTCTACGGTCAAGTACCTATTGTCCGTTTATCTCCGTTCTCATAATTTTACTTTCGTAGTGCCTAAAAATTTTCAATAAAAAAAAAAAACTATTTTGGAAAAAAAAATTATGTGTGTCATCAGGCCCGGCGCACAACTGGAGTTTATTACTTAAGTAAGGTTGTCTTTGAATATGTTATAGGCAAAGAGGTGAATGGTTGATTGACTGATGTATGTAAACACATACATGGTTTCAAAGTGAAATGTGCGCAAGGTACATTCCACAGAAAAACGTAACGCTTTTCGTTAACGCTATTATAAATTTCACACCTCATAAAATTTCCTTACCAGGCTCCATAACATTCTCATTTTATACATTTTATTGGTGACAAGTTTTATTCTAAAACAAGACATGCTAGGTGGTTTTAATCTTTAAGCACTAAAAGTGGTTTTATACTCTAACGGTGAGGGCGAGGCGTGTATGGGATTGACTATACGTGTAAAATGTATGCCAATAAATTTTATAACTTTGGAATATGAATTTCATATTTTATAATAAAGTCAAAACTGCCGCAATATATATACATTTTTGTCTGTTGGGCCTTTGTAAGGATTCTAATGATACTCCATACATCCAAATTTGTTCAGGCATTTAAAACTTATGGTGGAATAATAAACTCACATAAATACATAGATGAACACTGAAAACATAACGCAATGATGGAACCCTTGCACCCTGGCACATTTGATAAAACTAATTTTAATCATATTTTAATATGAATAAATAATATTCAATTATATCAATAAATATAATATCAATGTTATTTATTTTTCATGAAATTATTTACAAAAGGGATATAAAACATTTTAATTACGTATTATAAGTTTAAATTTACTGATACACTCACGAATAACCTGTGAGGTTAGCACAAATAATACCACGTTGTTACACAAGAGACAAAAATAAGTATTCAGCTGAAATAAGAGTGCTGAGTCGAGAAGAGCCGACCAAACCCGACGCTCCCCGAATACCACGTAGCGACGTCCTATCAGAACGATTTTACTACCGTACAAACCCGCCATTAAAAGTTTTACTACTAAAGGGTTTTAATAGGCAACCGGACGGTTATCTCAATAAAATATAAAATGTTGTTGAAAATAATCTTTCTAATATTATAATCATCATTGAAACATTATTTTTTTTTGTGAAATAATATTGATTTTATATTTTTATAATAATAAATAAGATCGAATATTTTGTGCTGTTCTTCATGTCAAACGAAACAAAAATAACAGCTGATGACGTCATTCGTGTGTAAGCGAACGTTACCCAATTGGTGCGTTGGGATGACATAGCTGTTGTTTCTGTATAATTTTTTTCGTTTATTTAGTACTAATCGTAAGTATGACGTCACACGCTCTGCGGTATCGCTTTCGAAGCAATTTAGAAATAGATACGTTTAGACGTTTTTATCCGACTGCGAAAAAGGAGGGTTACGTTTTTCAAGCATATGCATGTATGCCTATCTATATCTTTGGCATGTTCTGTAGCCTAAACGGCCTTATGGATTTTAGCATACAAGATGTCATTAGATTCGTCTTAATTGTGAGAGTGGCATCGTCTACATAATAATTAAGTACGAAGACTGGGAAAAAAGAAAAAAAAATTGACCACGTTTTTGTTGCAGTTGGTTTTTTTTTTCTTTTTAATAGTTTGGCTTGGTTCGAGTACTTATAAATGCGTTATGTATGTGAAATTATATTTTTCCTAGCTTTATAAATTTATAATGAATAAAAATTAACGCTTTTTGAAAAGTTGTCCGGTTGCCTAGTGATAAATTAATCAGAACACTGACCTGAGTATGCCGTTGTGCGCAGGCGCGGCGGGCGCGGTTGGCGCAGGCCCCGTCGACTCGAATATCTCCGAGTAGTGCTCCAGTAGGGTCTCAACGAGCACGTTGTAGAACTTGAGCTCGAGTATAGAGGCGACGGTCTCGCGCTCCGGCCTCAGGAGCGTCGGGCCGAAGCACACCGCCAGGTTCGATTCCGACATTAAGTTCTTGTCGCTCTTCAACGCTACGCTGTTATAAAAATACCTTACGCTTAGAAAAATTCTTAAGACTGACTGAGAGACAAGGCACTTTTTAGTACCGGTGGGTCTAGACTCTAGAAGCATGAATTTTTTTATATAACGCAGGTGAACACTAACAGATAAATAAACGGATTTATAAGGCGAGTGTGGATGGGAGCGTTGGAAGAGGGAGACATAGACTAACGTTCTACGATCAAATCGGGGACGTTCTGAGGAAAGGTCAGGTCAAGAGTAGGTACTCTAAATCATAAAGATATTTAGGGTGATAGTAAAGCGAAACAAAATTAACTATAAAGTCTTGGAACACTCGGTTGAAACGAAGTTCGTAACTCTGAACCATTAAGCGTGTACCTATGACTGGGCACAGCCAATAGCATACGCGCTATGGATAACCGTCTAACTATAGAAAGGGCCCTTTTTTCGCCTAGCCCCTATCCGCCAAGTTCGTACCGTGTGACAAGGAACTTCAATCCAAAAAAATATTTTGTTCCATGAATTTTTTAATTGCAATGAATTGAATTAAAATGAGAGCGCTAAGCGAATTTTGTTGTGTCAAAGAAGACATAGTCACAAGGATTGCGAAGGGGATGCTTAGATGGTTTGGGCTATTAGAGAGGATAAATGAAAAAGAATGACTAAACAAATTTATAATGAGAGTGTGTTCCTCAATAAAATTGGAGACGTTCTGTAGAAAGGTTAGGTGAAGAGTAGTCTAAACCGACGGGCATGCATGAAAAGATGCGAAAGATGTTTGCCAGGATCGTAGCAGGTGGAAGGACGTGGTCTCTGCCTACCCCGTTGGGAAATAGGCGTGATTTATGTATTTTATGTAATTCAAGAACGGTACTTAATTTTTTAAATAGTTTTTTTAGTTTCGCTTTATGGGCTACACATAACTTTGAAGATTCTTCTGTTTTAGAAATAAATATTCCGAGGACAAATCTTTTTACAAAGTAGTTGTAATTTATATAAATACGGTACTGACTTGCGCAAGTGTTGTATTACTAGATGCAGCATCTCGCGGTTGGACGGAGGCAAGGCGCGCACCAGCGCCGCCAATCCCGACACTCGCTCCGAGCGGCGCTCGCACTCTGTACAGTAACGTGCACCTCATAACTGATCAATATACTGCGTTTTTGTTTTATTCCCATAGAGTAAACTGACAATCAATAATGTTAAACTTGAAAACAATGTTGCCACATTTATTTGGCGTGTTGTACTTCCGTATATTTTATGGTACAATTATTTAGACATTTTTCGTTATCCAACATAACCGATAATTTACTATTATCGTCACGCGTTTCAGTAAACTATAAAATATAAATATGGCGATCAAATTACAAAAAATAAACATTAAAAAATGAACGCTTCAATTGCACGACAAATGCGATTTTAGGTCTCATATTCGGCTTATCTAATAGTGGACATATGGAAGTTTTACAAATGAAAACCTCGTAATCTTCACAAAACCAACTTTAATCTTGTATTGTTACAAAGAATTGTATATTTTCCATGTTGACGCAAACGCGTACAAATTGTTTTTTACTAAATGTTAAACACAAAAACACAAAAAAGTTATGATGAAAAGAAAAACCATTTTCATACATTTGAAATTTACAAGTCCATATTATATGGTGTAGAAGTTAAAAATAAAGCTAGAAATTGCTAAATTATACAATGATATGACTGTTTTGACAGAACTGTATACTTAAAACTATGGAATAACATATTTCATTTTTCTACAATCCTATGAAAGGGATGCTCCGATTTCAGTCCAATGTGCGTCGCCTCGACAAAATCATTTGATCACACGTATCGATATCGTAGAAATAGCAAGTCCGCCTGCGTGTGCCAGTTGATTCTAAGCTTAGAGTGAACAACTAAAAAAGCTAAGTTTACTACGAACTGAAAAAGCAACATACAAAAATATGAGGAGTAAATGAGAAAGTACTATGGATTTTTTGCCTTTACTGCTGTAACCACTTTTATTAGTGGTTCGAACGTAAAGAGTGTTTTGTCGAAGTTTTTTTTAACGAGAACAAAGTTATGTAACATTTTTTTGTACATTTGACATAGAACAGCGTTTAGTGTGTGCGTACAATTTTAATTTATAAGGATACTGAATAAATGATCACACCATCGTTATATCATCCCCGGATACACAATCTGTCTGTCTAGTTACTGTTTACGATTACAAACAACTGAATTTTTATATGAACCCATGATAATTCAATGGTATCGTGTTTGTACACCAAGTAGATCGAAATGAAACATAATAACTGTATATATATTCATCCACTCTCAAGTTGAAAGTGTGTCGCCAAGCACCTGCAAGTGTATTCCCAAAGTTGCACCTGAGAGCCAGTGCTCTTTTAGGCCTACTGTGTCACCATTTTAGACCATACGTCTCTTAAAATAAGGTAGGATTATGGAAAAAACGTTGAACGTATTTTCATGACGGTAATCACTGTCAATGGAATCTGTCACCGACAGTCACTGTTGTTTCTAGACTGTACCTTACTTCTTCTTCCTTTTATTGAATATGAACTGTGTTCTTACACAATTCTGCCAAAATCACTGGTATAGAATATTTACCCAATAATCTAGCAATATTCAAACATAGCTTCAACAAGATGGCGGCTCCCTTGTTAAAACTTTGCAGGGAGTGTTTTGTAGCAACTTAAACAGCATGTTTCTAGTTTATTTTTAATAATCCACTTGATTTGTGCACAATGACCAAACTACGTCACGTACAATGCCTCCAAAATTACAGATTGATTTAATTATTAGATACTTTACAATTATATTTGCATAGTTTACAATGAAAAAACAAAATGGCTGCCACGGGGCGCCCAGCACATGTGAAACATCCTAGTATTTAAAAAAAAAATGGTTTACGAATGACTGACTGTACCACAGTCCAGTACACAAAAGAAATTCACTGTGAAAATGTTTATTTTATTACCATATGTATGGTGGTCGCGATCCTACCAACCACTTTTGATTTATCCATGTCTTAACATGAAACTTTTAAATGATGCAGTCTGTTTATTAAAAAAGAAAAACAATTCTGCTCCACACCGCCAACGTTGGTCGAAGCGTCGCCGAGCCAACATCCACCAACATTGGGTCCAACAATCGTTTGCCAACCGCAATAGATGATTCACATCAAAAATTGTTTTCCCTTCTGTCAAGGCCCTTATCGACTGTTAAGACATTGCAGAAAGGCACAAGACTAGTTTAAAATTGTGCATAAGTAGTGCACGTGTACTAACTGGCGACGGCTATGAACCGGTCGTGCAGCGTGCGCGTAAGCAGCGGGTCGGGCAGCGCGCGCAGGTAGCTCTTCAGCGCCGACGTGAGGGTCTTCGTCTCCCACTCGAGCGGGTCGTGCAGCGTCGCCGGGGTACGTCTCCCGCCCCCCGCGCACCACACCAGCCGCGACACCTTCGACGCGACACCAGCCACCCTGTACCCATAACCAAAAGTTCAAAACTTATCGATAGACTCGAGTCCGAATTTTTAAAATGAGACACAGTCAGTGCCTTTGTGGCACGAATAAAACTGATTCAAATTTTTTTTAAATGTGGACTGTATTTATTTCCACATTAGCCTAGTGGTCGTAAACGCAACTGCTATACTTGAGATCCCGAGTTCGATTCCTAGGTCGAGCAAAGTGTTATATGGTTATTCTATGAATTTTTCTGAAGCAGCACTGGCTTTGTGCCCGATTAATGGCAATGGGCTCGCCCCCTATTACATGGGGCCTAAAAACATACACGAATATGGGTGCACATTAGTACACCTCTGCCTAGTCCTTCGGGGATACAGGTGTGATGATATGTTGTGTTAGAGTCTGGGCAGCGAAAGCTGTCCCAAGAAAACGGCGGCAATTAAAAAAAATCTGAAGCAGTTAATGCTAAATAAATTCAGCATAAACGTAGTCGATACTGTGGCGACTGAACGTAACAAATAGTCTTTAGTTCAATTAGGGTTCCGCACAAGTAAAAAAATTTTGTTGTGGTGAATCAATTAGGGTGCTTAAACCGTAACATATATATTAAATTAATATCTTACATAATTTTATTATTAAAAAGACCTACAAAAAAGTAAGTGACAACATATTGTGACTATCTTCTAAGGACCACCTATATTTTCACATTACAAACAGACACTTCAATTTTATTAATTGTATAAATAATCGTACGGTTGGCAACACCAGTGTATCTGGGAATAAGGGCTCTATAAGAACCGTACCTATAAAGCCCTTGCTCCTCCAACCCTCGTGACTCGATGACAGAGATAATCCGCCGCACAAACGCGAACCCAGACTCGTCCAGTTCGCATTCCCCCTCGTTGTCGCCGGCCACCTTCTGCAAAACATTAAAACAACATAAACGGACAGACACCCAGACAGAGAGACATTCGAGTTTTATAGATATAATAGTGCTAAAATTAATGTACACATATGATTTTCAATTGTTCAATGATAAATGTAATTGATTCGCGGAACCTTCGTGACTATTCGACGGAACCCTTGACCCAGGATTGAAGTTGAACATCCATAAATAAAAATACAATCGAACTGAGAACCTCCTCCTATTTTCGAAATCGGTTAAAAAGTCGTGATGGCCTTCAAAGAACAGTAGATGTACTGATTCGATGTCCACAGGTTCAAAACCTGACAAGTACTAAATAACTCTTTGGAATTTTATTATTAACAGTATCACTGATGGTGAAGAAAACATTGTGAGGAAATCTTGAGAGATGATTTCGTATTACCACTGTGTATTAGGGGCATACAAAACTGCATTGCTCGGCGTTTGAAATCGCCAGTACCTCAAGAGTTGCGAGTGATATTTTAGTGCATGTCTTTATCTCATCAAGACTTCTTTTTATCGTTATAGGTTTACGATATGACCCAAGATGGTAGCACGCTAAGCCTAGCGGAAGACTGGTTCTAAAGTACAGCAGCCGGAGCACACCTATATTGGTGCTTGGAGACAGATTTTCAACTTGAGGGTGGTAGCTAACCAGGCGGACATTAGAAGAAGCCAACCTCCAAGTTATACTTTCACCTCGGTATTTTCTTTCACCGGTCGCTCGGGCTTATTGCAGGGATTCGAACTCACTTCAGTCAATGACAGCGATCATTTTGAGTTCGAATCTTAATCACAGGTTCATTGCTGATACAAACTGTATCCAATGGTTACACTCCTGTTTAAATTTTAAGATTTGGATTTACCGTTAGAAAACGCCGCCATAAGCAGTATTGCTTGATCAAACTTAACGTAGTTTCTGACCTACACTTTGTGTGATATTCCGTTACCCACTAAGAAACGTAGCGTGAACTTAGATAACCTAAATAGGTTTTAAAGGTGATTCGTAGATTCTGAGATTAGCCTGTTGAAACAAACTTAAAATCTCTCGAGCTTTATAACATTACCCCCTCTCCATTTTTAATATTGTGGGTAGAGCAACATAAATAGTACCGGAAGGTGTTGAGGCGGCGGTCGGTCGCGGTCCGGCGGGGGGCAGTCGATGGCGCGCAGCCACCCGGTGCGGTCGCGTTCCGAGAGTGCCTGCAGTGTGAGCGGCGCGCGCTCGCGATCCGCCGGCACCGCCTCCCAGCAGAACCGGCGCTCCAGTGGCTCTGAGCACTGCCGTGCACCGCAAACGCACACTGACTCCGCGCCCCCTCCCTGACACATGATATAAAAATATTTTATATTGATGAAAAATATTTTTTTCTTAAAATTTATTGAAATTTTGATTAATTTAATGAATGTACGTTCTTTAAGCCTAGCTTCGCACAGCTTCGCACTGTTCTTCTAACCTTCAAACATCACTAAAACAACATAGCGGAGTTAAAACCCACTTCACTTCTGCACAATAACCAAACTATATCAAGTAACATACCACCAATATTAATAATAATATGGAACCAAAAATACCAACACATAACATTATTATCAAGTTTCTATCAAAAACGCTACATTTGAAATCCTCGTAACATCAGTATATGCACATTGTCTATTGTAGTTATACAGATTTTTAAAACCATTAATATATTTCGTTATTTTTCATCCCTATCAGTTTCTCCGTCTCTGGTATACGAGTCTGGCTTGTACATTGTGTAAACGTCATATTTTTATAAAATAATGCATACATAATGTAAAAAAGACGCTCGTGCAAGTTTTCACAGGAGCTGTCATCGAGAAAATAAAGAAATGGAAATGGTATAATAAAGAAATAACATTAAGATAATGAACAGTAGGAACATACCGATTTAACATTGATCTGATTGTACGGCGTCATTGATAAATTCCTGGAACTCTTTTCATACGTGCAGTACTGTTTACTCCATGTCGTCGTTCCGAAAGCCTCTGTATAAATAAAAAAAAAAAAACCCAATTACCAAACCATTTTTGCTACATTTACATTACTCCTTCCTTTTTATAGTAGCTCGGCAAGTTGACTGTACTGTCTCTGATGGTGAGGTCAGTACAATCCTAACACAACGGCGACCACCGAGTGTCCTTTATACAATATGTATAAAAAAAACCCGTCGAGTCCGAAAAGGGTATATAGTAGGGTGGTCCTTAATAAGGTTATTTTCAAATTTCTTTGCTCCCAGGGGCTCAAATGCTTCCAAATTGATAACAAAAAATTCCCTGAAAATTTCAGCTCTTAATATTAACTCCAAGATAGTGCGCATTCCAATCTAAGTTTCCTATGGAAATAACATAGGAAAAATTACTTTTGTTGTCTATAATTTTATAACTTGGGAACGAATGAATTAAAAATTATAAATCATACATATTTTTATAGAGAATTTAACGCTCTACAAAAAAGGTCTCTTATAATTTTTCTATTAGTCTATTGGTTTAAAAGTTATTCAACGTCAAAGTTTAATTTTCATATTATTATTAATATTATTAAGGCTTTTTATTAATATTATCGAGTAAATTATTATATAATATTTGTTGTTAAAATATTTTATTTATGATTAAAATAAGCAAATACAATATTTGTAATTTTCGCGGTATAGATCGATTAACTAAAGCTGGCACGTTCAACACATTTACAGATTGCGCTTGTGTAGTGTCTGTGAATAAGCGCGCGGCGTGACGTCACATCACGAAAAGTCTGCCCGTCTCTCTCTCGCGCGGCCTAGCTTATGAGTGTGAAGACGACGGTTATTGTTTGGCTTTTGCTACTGTTTATTTATACAGAGTGGTCTTTTTGGTTTCAACCGGTTAATGTCAAAAAAGCAAACGGGAGATTATCACAGTAATATGAATACTAGTAATTATCAGAAGTGGATTAAAGAAAAACTTCTTCCAAATTTACCGCCACAGTCAGTTTTAGTAGTCGATAATGCATCGTACCATAACATCGTATCCGATCCAGTGCCAACATCAAATTACAAAACCTGTGCTATTTGACATTATTAAAAAAAAATAAGCCAAACCATGTACAATTTGTATTTGATAAAATCCTCCAAGATCACGGACACAGTGTATTGCGCCTACCATCCAGAACTCAACCCAATAGAGTTACTGTGGGGTATTATTAAAGGGAAAGTTGCATCACAAAATGTTAATTTTAACTTGAAAACTGTGGAAGAATTATTTAGAAAATAAGCGGATTCTATTACTTTTGATATGTTTAGTGACATTTGGAGAAAGACGCGAGAACATGAGAAAAAATATATTCAACTGGAACCAAAAATGGATATTTTCACGCACTCATTTATAATAACACTAGGAAATTCCGACGGCGAAACATCAAGTTCTTCGAGCAATGAAAGTTTGAGTGGGGTAGAAGATTTAATTTACGAATCTGATTAAAAGCAATAATGTAATAATCATAATATGTACATAAAACAAGTAACACTATTTTTTTTTTATTTATCCACAGTGCACCTAATTTTCCTAAAACTTAACTCTAGTCTACACTTAGACTAGAATCGCATTTTGAATTAAAATCAAAAATTCAAAATAAAAAAATTCGAAAAAATTATTGATCATGCTGTATGGTAAAATTGCATTAGTGTGAGTACTGTGAACGTGCCTTTATTAAATTGGTGATGTCGACACTCAAATTATCAGTAATAAATTGACATCAAAATTGAAACGTTTTAAAATTAAAAACATTCGTGATGTATATAACTGGACCATTGCTTCATTCATATCATCAAAATCACTCCAGTTTTTCACAAGATTTGGAATAAATACAGATTTTTTAAATTTAATTCCGTCTGAGTCGTGTCGAAATGAAGATTACCAGAAAGGTTTGCTATTGGTACGAAGTTTGAAAGTTGTTAATGATATTGCTGAGCGTGCAGTGCAACTAATTGAAGAATACCATAGTATAGACCTGTATAGAAGGTTAGTACCGTAGTAATTGTAAATTGACAGAGATTTGGTAACTCATTTTGTGTTTTGTATTGCTTTTAGTTTCTGAATACTGACCCATAGTCCTTTTGTATTATTAACGGTAATGACCCTGCAGTATTATTAAACATTTCAAACTTTTTATTTACCACAAATTAATGTTACGCACAACAGGCCATCATATTTTTTTAGATCTATAATTATCGACTGTAATTTTTCCTCTGTTTTGCATACATGATTCACCTTTAAAGCCATTAATTTATTCTATATTAGTTCTACAAGGACTCTATACTCACTTTTCTCCATTAGGAACAAATAACCAGCCCGGGACACGCTGCCCGGACCTTCCTCGACACCCTCGTCTTCTTTGTGCTGTAACAGATAATATACCTCAATCAGTAAAATCAGTTAACATATCAAATAGAAAATAAATTTGTGCGTATAGCCTTGACGCACGTTTGAAGTAAAAAACTGATTTCATCTTGTAGCAGATATTATTATTATTATTATACTGATATGATCTGAGTAAAAAATAGAAAAGCATTCACTATTCTCGAAATATCTAGAAACGATTAGAATCTACTGGAAACACCGAGAGTATGTAGTCATAGGTTCGAAAAAGCATTTTATTTACTCACACATTCAAAAGCTTATTATAGCTCCAAAACAAATAACGTTCTAAAAGTAGACCACTTCCCCTTTAAAACGATGACGTAAATTTCGATGCATCTCTAGTTATTTCGACACTCTTTTTATTTTGGTATATAAACGAACCCTGTTCTGAGCCAGGACAGTTCTGTTTTAGACAACCAAGTAGAAACAACAAGCGATAAAAAGAAAGAAATCTGTAAAAGGACCATAAAGTGAGTACTGTAAGTAGGACCACAGTATAGTGAACAACAACATAGTGAGTTTGAATATTGTTTTACTGAGTAAGAATAAATTATTTGCGTAAAATCTAACGGTATATTTTCACTACCCAAGTATAACAATACTGTTACGATCTGTTACAACCCAATTAAAAAGATAGAAAAATCCTGTTCCTGAAATATCTCGAAGCAACTACAAACTTCTCAGGACTTCGAAATAATGTTCGCGTCGTAAACAACCGCGGCGCATGTTTGTGTAAATATTGCAGTTCACACACACATGTATAGGGCTTATTGCATCGATTACGTCATCGAGTAGGCATAGAAACTAAACGTTGAGGAAGTTAGCGACTATTCACGATTTTTCTGCGGTTGTTTAGTGTAGGTATTTAAGCAACTGAGGCGCGGTTCCGAGGCAGTTCAGTTTGGAATTATAAAGCGATAACATCGAGCGATAAAAGGAAGCGAAACCACAGTGAAATAAATAACAATGTTGTGAGTTCGTGTAATTTGTAACTGTGTGGAATTGAAATAAATCTTCTTCACGTCAATCAACGGCATTTTTAATACACACGGGTGTAACAATACTAAAAATCAAATAAGTATTTTTTTGGTTTTCAAGTAAAAATTAAATGAACTTATTTGTAATGTTTAGTGTATGACTAGTTATTATTTGTTTATTTTTAGGTAGACTATAAAAGCGTTTTAATTTTAGATAAATAATTTCAATAAATACACCGAAACAAATTTGAGTATAGATTTAACTGAAAGTTATTTCCGTCAGAAAAAAAATCTCAATTAATCTGAAGTCACGCCTAAACAAGTTGTAATACATAAACCCTCAAAATTTTGTCATTTACATGGACTTTTTTTTCAACATGTGTTTCAATAAATCGATCATTAATATTCATATCCTCATGACCACTTCTAGACCTCTTAAACAATTCCGCTTCACAAATAAATTATGTACCATTCATATCCAAGAATTTACCCGTATTTTTTTTTACTTTAAAAATTACAATGATTTTGATTAGATCTCTGGTGTATCTTCGGAGGCGAAGGTCCAAAACCGATGGACTGCCCTGGACGTATCCCCCTTTTAACGAGTAAAGAATCATCTAAATCGGTTCATAACCAAAGAAGTTATTATGGTTGAAAATGGTTAAAAAAGATAAACTTATATTGATATAACAAAAAGAAACAATACGTGCCATTTTACTCACCATCTGCCGGACTTCCATCATCTTCTTCATGAGTGACTCTGTCTGTTTGCTTGTCTCTTCGAAGTTGCTCCGTGTCTGTGAATGTGCGCGCGCGCATGTTACTCAACACGCATGCTTTATATTTATAATTACGTGACATGCACAAACGAAACGCATCCAATGATATGTTTTTTTCTGTTCTTGAATGAATATTAAACTGTACAATTTCACCCGTATTACACAGGGTTTATGCCACAACCTCAGAGCCTAAGGATTCCCCCCATTAGTCAAATACCGACATTAATTGTTGCTTGCGTTGTGAATAAAAACAATGTCTCTACAACTACAGAGACTGTAGTACAACCACAGAGTAGTGAAGAACCATAGGGTAATTTACCACAGAGTGCTATATAGACAATTTGTTTAAACTACCACTGCGACTGAGAATACCTAAATAGTGAATTTATTCACTTTGCCTAGTTAAGCATAAATTATTTTCATCAAAACAAACTGCATTTTATTACCTACGGGTTTATATTATAATATATTTTTAGTATTCAAAGTATTTACTTTCGCCTACCACAAAATAAAGCATGTATAAAGCACAGTCTTGATTTTTTTTAATGAATTAGAAAAAGGTTTCTTTTATTTATCCAAAAATGATGTTTTTTTTTTTTACTTTAATAAGGTTTTAAAAAAGCACAATCCTAAAGCGCGATTATAAGCAGCTATCAATACTTTTCTATCAATTAACGTTAGTTCGATAGTCATTTATATTATGGTTGTGTAATGGAAGATAATGAGTTTTTTTTTAAATATGTATAAAATGGCAAGAGCAACGCAGCGAAACTCAAATAATAAAACATAGTTATGTATTCATTCACCTTCAAAAACCAAACACCGTGACCTGCCAAAATATTATGAATAAACAAATAAATAATTATACTACTCGTATGTTCATCATAAGAAGGTGTGCATGACATATCCACAGAGCGTAAATTGTTACGTCGTAAATATTACGACATAACCTAAAAACAAGCCTTTCAACTATCAATTATTATTTAAAAAAAATGATGCCACTGATAAACGTTATCCCAACAAAATCGTGTTGTAAATAAGGTGCCAAAGAAAGAAAGAAAACGAGTAATTTTGGCTAAAATCTGGTCTATCGTTTACTCGTTAAATTTCATTCTTTAGAATCTACTGTGCCTAGAACATTTTCATTAATGACAAGACAATATAAGGTTATATATATTTATATTATAATTTTGTTGTGGAATATTCCAATTTAAGTTTTTATGAGATGTAGTATATCTCTAAAATAAACATTTGATATGTGTCATGCAAGCCTCCTTATAATGAACTAAGTATAATAAACTAAAATAGACATAAAAGCAATATAATGATTTGCCATATCCTATTCAGGGTCCATGTATAAGGATAAACTAATTTAAAGAACAAAATGTACATACATGTTTGCAAATAAAGAAATAAATTAGCACAACCACAGAACGATAGATGGCGTGCTAGTCGTTTCGAATTTTCGATGAAAATAAGAATTAAGTTGCGGGCAAAAACTACTTAAACAAGATTAGACGGAGAAAAGGCTAATCGATTAACGTGCACTTAGCAATTTATACGTTTCACAATTAGCTTATCGAACGGTATCTTATGAAAAAATCAGTTAGTACAAATGTGCGGACATATATCTAACTTATGAAGATGTAAGAGCATAGAGAATTCTCTTTGAAAAAATTTCTCTCTACTTGGGACAGCTTAATTGGTGATATACCGTACAAAATATCAGAGCAAAACCACCTTGTGTTGTGTTCCTGCAGTGAGTAGGGTTCTCAGAGCTCCTGCGTAATGGAGACTTTCAGTTCGGCATTGCGCTAGAGACTGTTTACCATCAGGAAAGAACTGATCTTAACCATTTGACCACCAAGGTTTTCTTCCGGGAAATTAGGTGAATGAGTACCCGTTGTATCCTGAGCTGGAGATCACGGACCCTGGGCTCCGCATCCGCGTGGACATCGTGCGCCGTGTGGTAGAACGTCCACCAGCCGAACACGAACCCCAGTAGCGTCTCGACCAGCTCAAACTTCTTCCGTTCCTGCACCGCTTGCAGCTGGAACACGTACTCGAGGGACGCCTGACAGAAGTCGCGTTCGGCCATGTCCATCGCAGCGTCCGCCTGGTACAGAAAAACAATTTAGAGACATTTCTGTACCTCGATTGAGAAGTTTTTTTTGGAGACGGAAGGTTGCAACATTGTGTTGTGTTCCCGCAGTGAGTAGAGTTTCCAAAGCTCTTGGGGTAGGGGGTTCAGGGTCGCCAACACGTTAGTGATACTTATGGTGTTATTTATAAGCGTCTGTAGGCCAAGGTAACTGCTTAACATAACGAGGGCCACCACATACAAAAAAAACTGCCAAATTGCAAGTCGGACTCTCACACCGAGGGTATATTAATTGTACAGCCTCGTTCACCAAAATAATAACATTACTGAAGAAATCCCCGAACAATTGTAACGAAAAGATAAACTATATTGAGGGACTTTGTCGTTGGAAAACCGTTGTCCCCATACAACGACATATGCCGCGGTCATTTTACCAGCTGCAAATAAGTTTACAATATATTTTTGTATACGTATAAAAGGATAACTAACTGACAGAAAATTGACGCAAATCCCAGACTACCGGGGCTAGGATCGTGAAAGTAATGATTCTTGAAAATTCAACCCCGACGGTGGTGAAAAAGGTGACGAAAGTTTGTATGAAAATCCGTCATTTTTGAATGAGACATAAAAACAATTTTAATAGACATAATGACGCGAGCGAAGCGCTAGTATTTTTACATGAGCCTCAGATTGTGAGGATGCTCCAAAACTTGTTTTCATTTTTGTGCCTAATTAGTACCACTGACTAGGGCGGCGCGGCGTCACAAAATACTAAGCCTATAAGTTCGCTGTGAACTGAAAGAGTTTGGGGATCCCCTGGTGCTGGTATAATTATACTAATATTATAATGTGGGTAACCTCTACGACTAGTGAACCGATTCTAAAAAAGGGGCTGCGTTTTATTCTTAGCTAATTTTATATTGTAATAGATAATAATTAACGCGTAAGAAGTCGCAGGTGATTGCTAGTATTAATACAGACAATAACATGTATGTACGAAAACAATGCCATTGACCCGACTTGGCTGACACAGATAACATAACAATGCAAACAAGTGATTTCGCAAATGGTTCCTTCGATAACATTTAGTAATTATTCAGAAATAATATTGCGTATGAATCATCGCAGCGCGTCTGCCGAGCATTCTCGTTGCACACATGCCGATAGACGAAACGGTATTGCGCTCATTATAATACTAGCTGTGCTCGCGGCTCCGTACGCGTTTATAACGTAGTAATTATTTTTGCTTACATAGAATAATTTATAAAAAAATATTGACATTTACTATTTATTGAGTCACAAGATAATAATTATATCCTATAATTATTATCCTTTCTAATACACTGGGCGCTTTGCCCGCGGCTTCGCTTGCTTCTTGTTGATATAATATTATATTTGTCATTTTTTTTACGTAAACGTCTTACATTTTTGAAAAAAAATCAATGAACGTGTAACGTTTGGTTCGGTGTAATTTTTTAATCATTATAGGTTCAGCGTTGCGACTACAATCTCACCTGATCTTAAGTGACGATGTGGCCCAAGACGGTAGCACGCTAAGCCTAGTGGAAGACTGTATCTCAAGTGCAGCAGCTGGAATATACCTATTGGTGTTTGGCGACATATTTTCAACTCGACGGCGGTAGCTAGCCAGGCGCGCATTAGAAAGAGCCCTACCACGATGCTATGTTTTCATCACGATGTTTCCTTCACCGAAAGTTTAGACTCATGACAGTGATTCAAACTCACGTCGATCGACGCTTAATTCGTAAACGCTACCAACTGAGCCATCATTGCTTTAAAAAAAAAAACAATTTTCATATAAACTTTCAATTTCCTAAAATCCTTTCTTAGTGCTCACCTAAAAGGAACCCCCCCGCATACAAATTTTCACGGTTCTTGCCCTACAGTAGTTTGGAGTTTTATATATCAGTCAGTTATCCTTTTTAACCGATTTCACAAAAAGACGGGAGTTTATTGAATTCGAATGTATATACATATTTTTTTATGGAAATTCAGTCACAATTTCATTGTTTATGGACCAATTTCGATGATTCTTATTTTTGTTGGATAGGGAATTTTAATTCCATTAGCATTGGACCTTCAACTTCGAAAATACACCAGGAAACTCTTCAAAATAATTGAAGTCCTTTTTTGGTAAAAATTGTCTCGTACGTATCGATCATAAAGTTTAAGACAAAGGTAAACGTACAAACATAACAACATATTTATTCATTTACTAGCAAAATTTAGGATACTTTGGCAATATTTGTACAATACTTCAAACTAATAACTGAAGAGTCTTTAATTGTAACCGACATTACTTCATTTACTTCTATGATATCGCCAAATTGTCCAGGGTACGCATATTGGTATTTGACGGCATCTTCTCTTACCATCAGAATATTTCCATACTATCAGAGATATAGGGCATAGAGATATTTTGTTGGAGCTTGTTCTCAACTTGAGGCTGTCGAACTGGTAAAATACCCTACAGAAGACCGTAACTAATTAACCTTACGTTATGTTCCTGCGAGGAGTATGGCTTCCAGAGCTCCTTGGGAAAGCGCTTCCTTGCCACCATAGTTGCATTAAACAAAAAAAGATAACCGACTTCAATGATCGTTATGAGTTCCCTGGTGTATCTTCGAATCCGAAGGTCCAATGCAGATGAAATTAAAATGGTACCAACCTTGAGTTACCCCCTTTCCAACGAAGAATTATCTAAATCGGTTCATAAACAAAGAAGTTATGACTGATAATCCATTTAAAAAAAAAAAAACATTTGAATTAAGAACCTTCTCATATTTTTGAAGTCTGTTGAAAAATATACTTAATCAGCTTCTAAGTTACCTCCTGGAATACATTCTCTTGCTTCTTCGTTGAAAGCGAGAGTGTCCTCTCTTGCGTCTGACAGAATTTCGCAGTCTTCTTGTCGAACTTCTTCTTTCCCTCCTGTAATTTAAGGTTAATTTGTGTTTATTGCGATAATAGAGTAGAATAATATGTATATTTTACTTGACTGCGAAAAAGAAGATATTGAAATGTACTGATATAAAAAAAGAACACACACACACAAAAGACTTTATGTGCTCTAGATGGCGCCATATTGAATTCAATGTGCATTTATTGCCTTTAAGACGCTTCTCGTTAGAAGTTTTAGAATAGTGATACTTTATTTGTCAAATTATGATGGGTAGTTTAGCTTTAGAAAATAGCCTGGAACAGATAAACTATTATATAAATATAATTATAGCGTGCTAAAATAGTAACCCTCCTTTCGGCTTGGCCGCAGTCGGGTAAAAATGACGAGCGTTCGCTTTGAGGCAATCAATGGACTGAAGAAACAGTTTTTAATTGGCAAACGTACGTGGATAACTTCTATGACGGTACACAATGTCTTTGACTTTGTATGATCAATGATCATAAAACATTTGAACTTGTCAACCGACATAGAAACGTGACAACGCGACAACAGTTGACCCCGTGAAAAAACCTTGATGCATCGCGACTCAATGTGTTATCATAATCTACACATACGAGTTAAGTGTTTTAATTCTATGAATCTACACGTAACTATCGCCGACCTTGGGGATCTATGAACAGGTCGAGACGACAACACAGCTACTTACAAGATATAGAGTACAAATACAGGGTTCGTATTACAACATAAAGTAGGTATAATATATATTTGATTTAGATAAGGACCCTAAATGATATCCTGCGACATTTGTTAGTAATAAGTAAATAAATAGAAAAACATGTACACTTGTTAGTGAGGCCACTTAATTGTCGAACATCTTTTAAAAAAAAACACCTATCTAGGTAAACTCGGAATGTAAATCATTATCTAAATACAAAATGTCACCCAAAACATTGGAGCCGGTTAGAATTGCTCACTTAATAGTATTCGATTTTCTTGCAAGTATGAACGAGTGAAATAACTTTTTGAAACCTTCACCTTTGTAAAAACGCATATAAAATTACCATTTCAATCAATCTTTTATTATCCTATTATTATTAAATATTGGCTTTTAACCGAGAGCTACATTTTTTAGAAACGTCAAATGTTGAAATTGATTAACGTAAATGTTAGTTATGCTTCCTGATTCTGGCGACCAGTCTTCGTTATTAGAGACATATAACTACCATTACGAAGTGGGTAAATGTTTCGTATTCCGGTAACTTTAAGGGTTCTAACAAAATGGTGGCCCCCTTGTTACTAGAACTTTCCAGTGAATTTTTGTGAAATCTCAGAATTCACGTTACATGTTATTATTTTCAGGCCACTTGTGGACGATAACCAATCTATCACACAAAATGCCACAAATAATAAAATAAAGAATCAAATAGTTCAAGATTATAAATTAAAAAGTGTGTGTGTCAGCTCCGAGGTACGACTGGAGTTTACTCCTTATATAAGATTGTTTTTGAATATGTAATAGGCAAAGAAGTGATTGATTGACTGACTGATTGAGGGCCTGACGAACTGGCTGACTGACTAACGGGCCGACAGACTGACAGACTGACTGATCGAGTGGTTAATGATTTATCTAAAAGCAAGATGATGTATGTATAAACCTCGTCACGCTTTTTGTTAACGCTTAAGTTATAAACTTCACTCCTCATAAAATTCCCATACCGGGGTTCTTTTTTTAATCGATTCCTAAGGAGTAAACTTCAAATAATAAAACCATTACATGAAGAGATTCTGATTCCGCTGAATACTCGGTTAACATGTTGCTTGATACCTCCTAGTTTGACCTTAACAAGTAAGCTTAAATGTCACTGTGATATATATATATACTGATGAGAGGTAACTAATATTTTTTTAATAAACGGAAATTACTTTTTACACCTATCGCTATTGCAACTATATCTATATTGTATATCTGTAGTTACGTCTGTACATGTAATGTTTTTTTCCAAATTTCCTAATGGACATAGTATAAATAAGGAACACTGATCACGAATACGCCCTTAAAATTGTTTTTGTCTGTCTGTTTATATGTACGGATTTAACTGATTAATATGGAATTTTGTATACGAGAAGGTTATGTCACTGATCCGTTGGTACAAGAATTTTCAATAAAACTTATGATCGATTTCGGACAGTTATTAAAGCAGTGTAACGGCCGCCTTATCTTACATTTTTCCGTGACTTATCGACTAGAACGGAGCGGATAACGCAAATATTGTCTCTAGCAAGTTAATGCTCGTTCAAACACTCGAGTGTTTGTACATCATATATATACTTGCGTTGCAGCGGTCTATTTGTAATCTTTACTGAGAACACAGCTCTTTAATATGTTATTAGCTGGTGATCAACAATAAACACAGCTTTATGTTTACGCACAGACCTACTAACCACTGTGAAGTACGAACCGCTGCGAATGTAAAACTATGAACTCTAGAGATCAGTAGAACCATCTCATAACAGATGTAAAAGTGGTCCATCGAAAAGTGTCAAATTTGAGTGGCACTACGATAGCAAATGCGTAAATTTTAGCAAAGCAATTAGCAAAAGTTATTATTTTGCTAATTTTCGCCCACTTGAAGAACTTTTCACTCCATAAACTTTTTCTATTAATGTTCAATGATTTTCTTTTAAGTTTTACAACAGTAAAAACTATAAAACCACGTAAAAGTATCATTCCCTCTTGCTACGCTAGCGCCATTTTAGTGAGTTTTAGAATTATAATTTGCCGTTTACTTTTTACTGGACACTTTTTGAACTTAACCTCCACATAAGATGGTTCTTCTTACCACCACCTTCCATATGCAGAGCTTACGGATCTGTCATTATGAATATGTACTATGAATCTCATCTAGCAATTAGTGACAAAAGTCGTGTTGATCCAGTGGTTTACAGCGGCGGAATATCGATTCGACGAAGTGAAGGAAAGCATCGTGAGGAAACCTAAATGATCCAATCCTTCCTCAGTCGTCGCTGTCATGCCGGCCTGCAAGCATGACTGCATTCGAGCTCTCTCGCGAGGTTACTCCCCTTCCCCTTCTACTTTCATAGTGTTGTCAATTGAATTACCTAAGATTGTTAACTCGGCAAGAAAATAATAAAATGCCAGTATACAGCTAGAGTCGATGATCATCTCTATTCCAACTAAAATAATAAAAAAGAGAAACAATGATAACTCAGTCGTAGCGTGACCGTGACGTAAGGACTCCGCGTCGACTGACGTATGTTCAAATCCCTGCAATGAGCCTGAGCGCCCGGTGAAAGAAAACATGTTTTTTTTCTTTTTTTTTCGATCTGATCTTACTGTTACCCTATCCGTAAACAAAGCCGCTGCTGGCTCTTACAGCTTTACCGGGCTTGGGAGCGAGTGCTTATGGCACTCAGCCGCGAAAGCGTGGGAAACAAGCGCGAAAGGGTGCCAATTTGGCCGGACCTCGGCTTGGGCTGTTGCCCCGATTGTAAAGAAGTTGCGATCTGACGAATTCCCTATCCATAAAATTCTAGCTAAACTAACATACATATTATGTATATTATACATGTCCCTGCCTCCTGGGAGGAAGGAAGGAACATGTGTATATGTATTTAGTGATCTGAAATATGGTAAGGAAAACATCGTGATGAAGCAATAGCATGGTGTTAGGGCAATTGCTAGTGCCTTAGCTAGCTACCACCCTCAAGTTGAAAATCTGTCACCAATAGGTGTGTGTTCTGGCAGCTACACTTAAGAGCCAGCCGTACCATCTTGAGTTACATCGTCACTTTGGTCACTTAACATGGGGTGTGATGATAGCTAGACGCTATACCTATAAAAAAAAGTAGAATATACCTTAACAGCACCAATGTGCTCCTTCCTGAATCGTTCGAGGGGTTGAATTATCTGCTCGTGCGCCCGCCCCAACTGAAATCACAAACGTAACTGTAGCCGAAGAGCAAATGGTGTTAACTCGAAAACATCAACTTTTCGGTGTACGTTTAAACTTGTAAAGAACACGGCTGTAAACCGTCGCGCCGTGCTATGAAGAGGTACTAAGTAGCTTCGTAAAGTGTGGAGGAGAATGGAGTTAAAATGATTAAAAATGCAAAACAGAAAGTGTGGTTTATTTTAATCATAAAAAAAATGTTTTCTATACCAAGAATATTAGTTTATTACTAGCTATTCAAAAGACAACAATTATATACACTATTCGCGGCCTTATCGCTTAGAGTGATTTTTTTCGAGACGAATCTGCAGAAAATATCTAGAATAAAATAAATACGTTGGTGGCAAATATACAAATCAATACATACGACAACAAATATGAAAATATGGTTCAGTGAAGAGCAGATAGATCTCGATGCGCTATTTCTATATACTATATAAATAAAAATAAATAAAATTTGAAGTGTCTGTGTGTAATGTCAAAATAACAGGTTTTTAATAAATGCATATGAAAGTTTAATAAACAATACGCATAACATATATATATAAAAAAAAAAACAATTTTTGTCAGCCTGTGTGTTCCGGCGAATCTCCGAAACGATTGGACCGAATTTGAAGGAACTTTCCACTGACAGATGATGTTATAAGGAGTAACTTAGGCTACTTTTATTTTAGAAAATGAATTACAGTTCTGCGCAAATAAAAATCAATTCGGAAATTTAAATGTTTAAATGTCTTACATAATTGCCTTTTAAACACATAAGGTCTTAAAGATACCTACAAAAAAGTCAGGGAGAGCATAACTTGTCCATTTTCTAAGGATCACCCATTATAAACATTTTAGTCTTTATAATAACCAGAGCGGGAGAAGCATGATTCGCGCGTGTACCCGATTGACGACATTCTGTAGACCACGCGAGCGCAACCACGTGCATAGCTAGTAAATAATAAAAAATATTGTAAAATATAAATTCACATAACAAATTAAAAAAGGTGTTGACAACTTCATAACATATTTTGTATGAAGATCTCATTATACGTGGCATGGTTTATTTATTGTATTTGTTAGAGCGATTACGTCAACACGCGGCCATATACGACGCGTTAAGAAAATAATGTTGCAAGCAGTGAAATTCCAAAAATACCAAAATGTTTTCGAAAGACATAATCTAGGAAGATAATGGTGTAATCCTCCAAAAACCCATAGAGTGCATTGGAAATTAAATGACAAGGTCTGCGGCAGGTACCAAAACTTTTTTAATACACCAACTATCCCACGAAAATGGTATGTCAAGTCCTGGAGCTGGAAACAAAATTTCCCGATTTTAATCAACGTTCTCTTTTTTGTTTATTTATTCTTTATAGGTTTTAGCGTTATGGTCACAATGTGGCAATGACGATGTGGCCCAAAATGAGGACACGCTAAGCCTAGTGAAGGAACTGCCTTTCAAGTGCAGCTGTCGGAACACACCTACAGGTGCTTGGCGACACACTGTCATTTCTTCGTGATACAAGGTGATAGCTAGCCAGGTGGACGTTAGATAATGGCCTATCAACATGCAACTAGCAAGGAGGGTATTAGCAGATGAGGCGTTGCATTTTGCAACCAAATAAGAAGTTTTTACATATATAAATCTATACTAATATTATAAAACTGAAGAGTATATTTGTTTGGTTGAACGCCCTAATCTCAGAAACTACTAGTACGAATGGAAAAAATATTTTAGTTTTGCATAGCCCATTTATCGAGGAAGGCTATAGGCTATATAACTTCACGCCACGACCAATAGGAGCGGAGCATCAATGAAAAATCTTGCAAAAACGGAGGAAATTTATTCCTTTTGAGAGCTTACACTGCGTGCGCTGCGTGAATAGTTAAAGTTACGCAACAATAGTGAGTGACGAAGTAGTTTCTCTTAAAAAGTTCTTAAAAAAGACCGCGACAGTATATGGCTATCTTTTAAGGTTTACTCAATATAACCTTTAAATTTGTTTTAAAATAATGGATTATTTGCGAAAGTGTTTTTATAAACATGCTATTAATCCTTAGCGAAATAAATACGTTATTCATCATAAGTATTTAATTTTGGCCAAAATTGCCCTTTACAGTAATTGATATAAATGAATATCTCAGGAGATATCACAGTTTTAAAATAATTTGACAGCAAAATAATGATCAAGTATAGCGAGCGCATTTTTATTATGCAGAATAATATGGGAGGCGGGCGGTGCCTATGATACCGTGCCTACGACCCACTCTCTCTCTCTTATATGACGCAGACGAAGTTGTGCGGTCAGCTAGTTTAATATATACTTAAGAAATTTGCTTTACTTTACTTTTTTTATTGGATATTAGACTAGGATTTGTCCACTGTTTCTTCCAATGGATTGAACCAAGACAGACTGTGTCACAAGAGCAGCTATCAAAGAAAATGTTCAACCACCACACTGCTTTCGTTATGATGTTTTCCTTCACCGAAAACTCAAGACTGTTCGTACAATTGACATCGAAATCTATAAACGCGGTGTTTAAGCGTGCTACCGCTGTAAAAACATCACAACAAAATTTCTCTGAGCAAGTTTTAGTTACAACTTTGGCAACCCTAGTCATAAATTCCGTAAGAGCCGATTCACACATCAACAAATTCTTTTTTTTTCGGAGCGTTATTTGATATGATTTGTTTTTATTTGTTCAATGGCACATAATTTCCTATGACCATTTATTTCACGCGCTAACGTATCGTGATAAATCACAAATACGTCTAATCGTATCGTCCATCGATGACTATAGATTAATAACGAATCGTCAATGATAGTTTTGAGAAAATATCGATTGTTTACAAATCCTATGGTATCGATTGTTTCTTTTTTTTTTCTCTCTTTATTTGGTTAGCCAACAGTTGTACAATATTTCTTTAATTAACATACAGTTTATGAAAATATGCTTAAAAGTACTAACTAATTATAGGCTAACACAGCATGCAAAATTATATTAGCTAATTATGTCATAAACAATATAATAAAACAAACTAACTAATGATGTCTAAAACATTACTTAGAATAAGCAGTGATACATTTTCGATATTTCGATAAAGTGTCCACATGAATATCTGCTGTTAAACTCACACTGTTGTATAATTTACACATTCTAGGAATGGGCGAGTTATTTCCAAGCACTGTCCTACGCAGAGGCGCAACTAAAGGAGTTATTATGTGACGAGGATATCTAATAGGCACTCTATAATTAACCATTTGAAGGATTTCCGGACAATCAATTTTGTTTCTTACAAGTTTATATAAAAATATAAGATCCAAAATATCTCTACGTTTAGTAAGGAATGTATTTCAGCCCATCGAACAGCGACAACGAAAATGAAATTCGTGCAGTTTATGCACTTTTGGTAGCTTGACAAGTTAAAAAAGTAATTCGCGCAAATCTTTGTTGCAATTACAAAATGCAATCCCTTATAAGAAAAGTAGGGCACAAAGAAATGTTTTTGAAGATTTCTTTCTACTTGGTGCAGTCCGACTGGTGGAATACCTCCACCCTATAGATCTTAGTTGTATAATAGTACATTTCAACACACTTGCTCATAAAGTGGCTCTAATATCACCGCAATTAGGGACATAATGACACCTGTAATCAAACTGTGATTTTTTCATTGCTATTATTCACAAGTGAGTTATAGAGTATCATTGAAAATTATTATATTCATTCGAGCAATGACATAAGCGCATAAAACGCATCATACGACGTTTTTCAACACACTTGTGAAGAAAATAATAATAAGTAAATGTATAATGTATAATAGTAAATGTGCAGTTAGTAAAATTATGTAATTTGAAGCTTTTATGCGCTTATGTCATTGCTCGAATGAATATAATAATTTTCAATTATACTCTATAACTCACTTGTGAATAATAGCAATGAAAAAATCACAGTTTGATTACAGGTGTCATTATGTCCCTAATTGCGGTGATATTAGAGCCACTTTATGAGCAAGTGTGTTGAAAAATATATTATTCTTGACCTTCTTTTGGTAATAATCTATCGGTAGTTTAATTGTTAACTATCGATTGATCAATACTTCATCTATGTTTTAGCAACACTAGGCAATGACGATTTATGTGTGAACGGGTCATAACACATTACAAATTAAGATAATGTCCATAGCATAAACTATCCGCGAATGCATTCAATATAAGGTAAACCATTTTTTTATTTGCAGTGGTCAAGCTAGTGTGTCTGCAATCTGGGCTAACAATACCTATTTGTTAAAACATACGCCGGTAATGGCGAAACGATAAGATCTATAAACAGAGAAATATCATAACTGCATGTTATCTCTCTCTGATAAGGTGTAATTATCATTTCAACCGTACAATATCAGAACGAGAACATAATATTTCATTCATTTCCGAGTGAGATATAATAAACAAGTTGAAAGAAAATCAATTAAAATTATGTTCTTTAAAGGAATCATCACTATGCATCAATTGCAATACAAATTACTATATTATTCACAAAATTAGTTTAATAAAACCATTTTATTTTTGTCTATAGTTGCTTCATCAAATTTATTTTTTGCAAATGGAATCCTTTTTCTATTTCTAAAAATGACGGGTCAGTGGCGGCGGGTACGGACACCGCATCGAGCGACGTGAGTTCGAATTTCTGCAATGAGCCTGAGCTATGGGTAAAGAAAAACATCGCATGGTGGTAGGGTATTTCCTATTGCCTATTAGCCTATTTATGTGAGTTTCGGCAGCTGCACTTGAGAGACAATCAGACAGTGAGATTGTGGAAAAAACACTAGACGTTTAAAAAAATATGACAAAATAGTTGCATTTTAATTTTTAGTATATTAAGATATTGTATTAATGCTTAGGTTTGCCCGACAAAATTTATTTAGGTATTATTGATAGTTCGCACTGTAAGGTTCCAAAGCGCATTACCGATCTGCCAGGCAAAAAGTTCAAGGTTTAATTTACAAGAGGCTTTTAATGTCAAAAGGTTATTATAGGTTGGATTTTTTTGCACAACAATACGACTATACTTGGTTCATCCTAAGAAGGATTGCATGACACATGTCAAATGTTTATTTTAGAGATGTAGCATAACTTTAACTTGGAAGTTGGTTTTACGATTATCGATTCTTTTCTAGAGCTAAATAAAATCGATAATACGATTATGCTTTAAATCAACTGAGGGGTGTGTAAGCTATGTAAATAACAAAAACTAAATATAACAATAATTCAGATCGAAAAACTTGAATTATTGAATGCGTGACGCCGAACAACAAGATTATCTACCAGTCAATAAGTAACGAAGAAAGTAACGCTGCATGTAGTAAGAAAAACAAAATACGACAATTCACAAAAGGGATTGTATAGAGGAAGTTATCTTGTCGTGCAAAATATTTTTATAACGTTTCTCAGTATCAAAGTGTTTTTATAATGGTAATAAGTCACTTGTTTTTAAGTTATATCATAATTTGCACGAATACGTTTTGTGGCATGACATACAAGTCCTCTTCTTTATTTTTTAACCCTAGTACAAAACTGAAGATATTGTTTTTCCTTTGCCTGTTTGAACGCGCTAATCTCTGGAACTACAAGTCCGATTTGAAAAGTTATTTTTGCATTTTGCAGGTTATATATTGATAAAGACATAATCGTCTCAGTAAACAAATATTGTATGTAATGTATGAGCTCAATTGTTCAAGTCTTTCAGAAGTTATAGAATAACTAACAGACGCGTCTCATTCATGTTTATTAAGGAAGCCATAGAACCTATTCATTATGGAAGGATATTAGACTATTTAACATCACGCTAGGACCTTAGGCAGCGAAGCAGTAACCATGAAAGTCGAGCAATATGGAAAGCTGTAAACATCGGTAGGTTTTATACACGAGTGCGTTGACGACGCGCGATGACGCGTTTTACAAGGGTGAAACCACGAGGCACAGTAAGTATATATATTTTTGTTTTTATTGAATACATTGAACAGCTATTGTCCTATTTGACGCATGACTGGTATAACTGGAACAGTATAGTAACGACACCTGACACTCATTGACATTCAAGCCTCGATTCGCTCGAGCGATGCGGCCGCGTGCCTTACTGCATTGTATTATATCACGTCCATTACATATCCTGTGTAAGGGGACGCATTTAGATAAATTGGAGTGAGTTTTAGTATGTTACTTGATATAATGATTATTATTTTTACAGCTTAGGTAACCTGTAATTAACTGTGTACAATAAAGTTTAAATAAATAAACAAGCGTAAGGCCCGCATGGTGGTAAGCGGCTACCGTAGCCTATAGATGCTTGTACCACAATAGAGCTTTGGATACCCTACTCACCGCAGGTACAAAACTAATGCATTATAATGCACTAAGAAAGTATTTTTATAAATTTATCCCCTAAAAATTAAAAATAGTAGAATTTCTGAGATGTTGCTGGCAAGAATTCCTATCGGGGACACAGGTATTATTGTAATTTGTAAAAATATTCTACTTATATCTTTATAATCTTAATAAAGTTACATATCTACATGACAATAAAAATAATCGGGAGTTTTCATCAAATAGAATCAAACTATGTACAAGATATACAAAAAGACGATGGTATTTTATAAATACCGATAAACTTATCAATTTAATATTAGTGGCTAAGGTTTATGTATAAAAAATAAAATTAACATAGCGGTTATTTTACAAGAAACAGGTCACAACAGCTAAGATTACTTCAAAAATAGGAGTTTATCGCTCGTGAACGTCAAAACAATGTACTCTATTTAGATTACAATAAATCTGAACATAAAACTAGTTTACAAACGTAATTTCCTAGCACTTCAATCGCTACAAGTTCCTATGTTTGTAAATAATCTTCACAGAGGTTAAAGTATTTAAAAAAATTGTAACATTGTTTCTTTATATTATAGATATTTCACGGAAAAATATACGAGTAAACTATAAACACCATAAAACAGTCTTTGTAATGGATTAATTACGTCAATCATCTTATAATACTATATTATAAAACAAAGTCCCCCGCCGCGACTGTCTGTGTGTATGCGATAAATTAAAAAGTACTGAACGGTATACTGTACGTGTATAATATATTTGTGTTTCCAAATTGGCTGAAATATGACGATAATTGTTGAACATGTCAGAAAAATCATGATCAGTGCGGGTTGACTACACTGTTAGCCTTAGGGGCCCTATCGTCAAACAGAGCCGCTGCGGCTTTTACAGCTTCACCGGACTTGCCTGGGGCCCTAACCAAAAACAGAGCCGCTTATGGCTTTTACAGCTTTACCGGGCTTGGCAAAAAGGCTCTTTGTTTCTCGTTTCTATAGCTCTCTCATGGTTATAAATAGGGAAAGAATTGGAGTAAACGTTGTGGGCATATACCCCATTGTTGACCTCCTCGATACATCACTGCCACGTTCATCCTAATCAGTGAGGAAACTCAATCGGCCTAAACGTGTCGAGGATAATGAAATAAAAAATTCGGGTCACGCGTTAGTAAAAGTGGTCACCATTTTTGTAGAAAGCGTTCTAAAGGTCGCAGTGACATACGCACGATGTTTGTAAACACGGAATCCGCCATCGAAAGTACCTTGACATTGGGCAGACTCGAACGAAAGTAGTTCTATAAAGGAACCGGTCGACTATAAGTATGCATAATCTAATCTTGTCCGTTCAGTTTTCTCGGCGACATGAAATGAGCTTTTCTATATTCAATTAATTCAAAATAAATATCATTCTAAATATTAACTAACCGCTTTATTTCTACTGTGATCGGCCGACAAAGAATCGTTTTCTTCGAATTTCGATTCAAAAGTTTTTGATGAGCATAATATATGGCGTTGTTAATAAACGGTTTTTATAGGAACCGAATATTTATTTTTAACCTTTCCACTTAGGACTATAATCATGAATAATGTGTTCGAACGAGAATACTTCCTTCATGCAATTGCGGAATCCTACCGATTGCACCATTCATTTAATATATACAGATCGGCAAATCGAAAGAGAAAGAGCATTGTATACGCTTGTGGTAAGACGAGATAGGGATACGAGACCATTTTTGTATGCGGCTATCGGACTACGTAAATCGTTATTGAAACGAATCCCGCTTATTTTTGCAAAATCTAAGGTTTTAAAGTGAAATGTTAATATTTATTAGAAGTGTTTAATTGTGGTTACGTTTACTGTAACTGAATTTAACTCGTATAACAATGAAAATTAACAAAATAATACGCACACTACTCTATTCCGTTTTTAGTCTCGTCCTATTCATCCTATAATATAGTAAATCTATGGATTGCACTAACTTGATCATTCAACGCACAAATGACATTTCAAAATTATCGATGCTATGCAATCAGTCACTCACAAGTGTCAACAATGACTTCTATGTAAGACTAGACAAGCAATTCGAGCAATGATATGCAAGTCACGAGAGATGTGAATGTCATAATATAAGGTAATTTGCGACATTACTCTAACTATCATAATTCTATTAAAGAATAAGAATATCATTTATATAATAAAGTAACGAAAATAACTGATTACGTAGAATAAATTTTCAAAAATTTAAAGTTAATTGATAAATGTAACTTTTTCTCTTTTTACCCTTATCCCACCTAAGTAGAGTCCCACTTAAGTAATACTTGGCATATCGTAATTTCCAAGCATATGTATTTATAGTACTTTATTTTTGTTTTGAAAATGACATAATATAATTAAACGCGAAATTTTATATTCTGATTAGGTACTAAAATGATTGCCAGCTAAATCTGAGGTTATGATTAATTATGCTTTTTTATATGGTCATTTCTTTGGTATTTTGGGGATAATAACTCATTTACTTTCTTTGTATTCAAACCATTTATACACACAATCGATGGGTCCCTTCTTCGGTCGTGGTATAAACAAAATTGTGTGTGAGTGATAGCTCTGACGTACGATTGGAGTTTAGTCCTTAAGTACGGTTGTCTTTGAATATCAAATGTGCATAGAGATTATTGATTGATTGACTGACCGACTGAATGAGTGGTTAATGTATTATCTAAAAGCATGAGATAATTGTATACACACAGAGGATTTTGTACTGAAAACGTTACGATTTTTGTTAACACTCAACGTAAAGTTTTTGTAAACGCTCAACGTAAAGTTTTTTTTTTTTTTTTTAGAACTGACTACACTGTTAGCCTTAGGGGCCCTAAAGCCGCTGCGGCTTTTACAGCTTCACCAGACTTGGGGGCGAGCGCAGAGGGCACTCAGCCGCGAAAGTTTCGTGGACGACTCGCACGAGGGTACCAAAGTGGCCGGACCTCGGCTCGGGCGGTCGTCGCGTTCGCAAATAGGTCGCGATCTATTCGAATCCCTACACCTACGATTCGAGCTAACTAAATATACACATAGGCACGTTCCCTTCCTCCTGGGAGGAAGGAAGGAACCGTGCGTATGTGTTTTCAGTAATCGGAATGACAACGTAAAGTTTTTGTTAACGCTTTTATACATTTCGCTCCTCATAAAATTTCCATACCGGGGATCTTATATGTAAATCGATTGTTAAGGAGTAAACACTAATAATGGTGAATTTAACTGTTAATCATAACTCAGATTAAATTAAAATTATTTGTATGTGCGACATTGACATTTTCACGACACAGAGACACTCCTTTGCTGTACTTCTCACAAACGATTATTTCGTATCTCTACCAAGGTACGGAATGGCGTGTCTAGTGTTAACATGGTATTACATAGTTCACAACTAATAAAGCTTAGTATGCACGCAGCGTACACACAGAGAGCCCGCATCGAAACCGAATGACCCTGTACGTACGTACTGTTACTTCGGCCGTGACGTAATTAAAACGGTGCCGTTGAAAGGGAAAACATTATACACCGGTTCCTTACATGCGCAAATAATGAATTCGCAATCAACAAATATTGGCAATACATAAAAACCTATTAGTTTTACTAAAATATGATAATTTACACGTGATTTCCAAACATCACACGCTAAAGTTTGACCAGTTTTTTGAAGCTATACCATAATTATTTCAACGCTTTTAGTAGATAGTAAAATTGAAAGCTTCACGCGTCCCAAACCACGGTGAAGCTGTAAAAGTCGTCAGAAGCTCCCTGGCCCTTATGGCTAACAGTACAGACAGTTATAAGAAAAAGCTGCGCACGCATCAAATGATGGAAATGCGACATGGTAATAATGTAAATTCATTTTACTGATTTATAATTTAACACAATTACTGGCTAATTTCATCACGTCGCACTTATTCTATTTTTGGCTTACTTCATCATGTTGTTAAAACGTGTAATAAAGTTTTTGGAATTACTTTCGTTTTGTTGCGTCGAAGATGTGTCAAGTACAAAAGTACACACAATTTATTTTTTACGATTGCAATCTACACATATAAATTTATAAAACTCAACGTTTCTCTATCCGTCTGTCCGTTTATATTCTTTTCACGCGTAAACCACTAATCCGTTTTACATGGTTTGTCCTTTAATTCATAAAATAACAAACAAAAAAGGCAGTAACGTTATTTGTAAAACAATTCGGAAAGACGTCGCTAAGTAAATCATAACAGATATATCAAGTTAATGTACTACATGATTGTAGACCTTAAAGAGATCTACATACAAAAAAGTCAGCAATAGCGTATGTCTATCTTCTTATGATCACAAACAATAAATATTTTCGGGGCAGCACAAGTCGCGTGAGCCGACAGCATTCCGTAGTCCACGTGTGCGAAGCGGCAGGCACAACTAGTTTATACAATTAATAAAATTGAAGTGTCTTTTTTTTAATGTCAAAATAACAGTTTTTAACTAAATGCATATGAAAGTATATACGATACCTAATACAAAAAGCCCATTTTTAAAATTTATGTTTGTCTGTCTGTTTGTTCCGGGTAATCTCCGAAAAGGTTAGACCGATTTTGACGGGATTTTCACTGATGATATAGGGAGTAACTTAGGTTACTTTTATTTTAGAAAAAGAATTAGGGTTCCTCACAAATAAAAAAAAGCTGGTCATGGTTAATAAATTCGGGTACTTAAATGGCTTATGTTGAGTAAGCCATAGAAGATATAGCAAAATAATGTACTACGTAATCACAGACATTAAAAAGACCTACAAAAAAGTCCGGGGGAGTATATATCTATCTTCTAAGGAACACCCACAATAAGCATTTTTGCCTATAAAATAGCCGGGAGCGGGGGAGCAAGATTCGCGCGGGGATTCTGTAGTACATGTGAGCAAAGCCACGGGCACAGCTAGTATACAATAAATTGATACCTACAGTTAAAGCAGATCTACAATCCCACCTGCTATAGCTGAGGTCTAACTTAGGACAGCGTGCGTTAATGCGTGTAACTAGCCACGCCCTTTAAAACCGGAATACAGCGGCGTAAGTTTTCTAGTTCAGTGAATCTCATTAAACAGACGGACCGGATGTTTTTCTTTAAAGATATGGAGAAATAAGTTGAATATATCGTATCAAATTGGTGTCAGAGGTCACTTCAAGCGCATTTCATCACCGTTCTTAGACATATTATAAAGTCCAGAAATATCAGCTATATTATTGTAGGGAACGTACGTCCATCATCTACTAGGCCATTGTCTATTTAGTGTATTATATATATAAATCGACAATAGGTTGAATAAAACGAGACCAAAAACGGCATACAGTAGTGTGCGTATTATTTTGTTGATTTTCTTTGTTACGGGATTACAGTACACAATTAAACATGTTCACTAAACATTAAATTACACTTTAAAACCTTAGATTTAGCAAAAAAAAAACAAGCAGGATTTGTTTTCATAACTATTTACGTCGACCGAAAGCACCAAAATGGTCTCGTATCGCTATCTCGTTCTAACACACGCTTATACTATACTATTTCCCTTCCGAGTTTCGAGAGTTTAATATACATATATTAAATGTATGGCTATAACTAATATACCATTTTAGATACTTTCACATATGTATTTAAAATCATTAAAAATAACCAATATTGATTCCTAATACTGAGTCCTAAAAATGCAAAAAAACAATCAATCCTACAAAATGCTGATTTCTAATAATTAATGAATACGTAATAAAGATGGCTGCATAACCCTGTTGCCAGATCAGGGAGATTTCCCCTAAATTCAAGAGTTTTTTAAAATCCTAAAGGGTAGCTTTGGGGTAACTAACGTACAGGGGAATTACGGGATGAATTGATGAATGATGGAAATTAATTTAAAAAAAATTAAGTAGGTGAATACAGGGGTAGGCGAAAGAAATGAAATCCCGAGTATTCCTAAAAAAGGCCTGTCCAGCAGGGAGTCTCACATGCAACGATAAAATATGTATAAAAAACCCTGTCGAATCCGAAAAGGGTATATAGGTAACCCAATGACATTACAAAAAAAAACCGAGTCCGGTGAAGCTGTAAAAGCCGCAGCGGCTCTGTTTTTGGATAGGGCCCCTAAGGCTAACAGAGTAGTTAGTTCTAAAAAAAAAAAAATTACAAAAAAAAACAAAATTTTATGTTTTGTTACACCCGTGAGTATTAAAAATGCCGTTGATTGACATGAAGAAGATTTATTTGAATTCCACACAGTTACAAGTTACACGAACTCACAACACTGTTATTTATTACACTTTGGTTTCGCTTCCTTTTATCGCTCGTTGTTTACGACGCGAACATTATTTCGATGTCCTGAGAAGTTTCTAGTTGCTTCGAGATATTTCGTGAACAGGATTTTTTCTATCTTTTTAATCGGGTTGTAACCGGTCGTAACAGTATTATGAAAATAAATATGTTATTACAATTTAAAATTAACATATTTAGTTTTAGTTTCCCTAAAATTTGTCAAAATTTTAAAACCTGATAACACCCTCGCCTGTCCCGACGCGGCGCGGCGCAACGGTACGTTTGATCGTGTGGCGGTACCGTGGGCCGCAGCAGCTGCGCCGCGCCGCCTGTGTTGCCATGTAAGTTTCCTCATTTAACTACATTTTATTCAGGGTAATTTTTTTAACTTATAAATCTGAATTGATAACAAACAAAATAATCTCGATACCAAATAACATCTTCACGTATCCGACGGGGTTTTTAATACATATTGTATATAGGGGTATGTATTGATAGGGGATAGATACCTCAAGGGTGGTCTCTTTTTAATTCCACTGGCACTGGACCTTCGACTTCGAAGATATACCAAGGAACTCTTCAAAATCATTGAGGTCGGTTTTCTTTTTTGTTAAAAATTGTCTTGTTTGAGGTGGGTTAAAACCTCACAAGTACCATTAACACAAAAACCGCCACAAGCCAGATTACGTCGATCGAGGCGGTGTCCGAAAACTATCACTGAGTCATCAACCAAACTCAACCTCTTTTTAAGTAATATTGTAGTATACTTTATCGACTTAGGTGTTCCGCAAAACGCACACTATATTAAAAACTTGAATCACTTAACGGTGCCACTCCTAATTTAGACGCTATTGGGTTTTATAAAATCTAGACTAGTTGAATTCACACAATCTCTTTATCAGTTACCTTAATGGAATGGGCTTTGAGAATACGTTTGCGCAAGTCCTTGGAAGTTAATAAATTATAACGAATGAAATTAGTTTTTCGCAATAATACTTAGAGGCAACTTCAACTTAGTGGGCATGTTATTCGATTAAATTAAGTACAGTCTGGTTGGTTATCGCAAAAGAGATACTGTGAATAAAAATAACACAGTGTCGAGTCGTCCATATAAGCCGATTCCCGGCGGCTTCCCTTTGAAGAACTCCATCCAATGCCCATATAAACTGCATATATAGTGACAGGAGCAAGTGTAGATACAATATCATTTAAAAAAAAGAAAGAGAGATAGAAAGGAAGTACATTTATTAGATGTTGAAAACACGGAAATAATTACAAACAAGAAATTAAAATAGTTTTGACTATTAATTTATAATATCGCAACGTTGCAAAGCAAATGCCGCATTCAACATCCAAAAGGACCCATATTACTTTTAATTAAAATCAAGATCACTCAAAGGGCAATGGAGAGGGCTATGTTGGAAGCTTCTCTCGGTAATAGAATCAGAAATGAGGAGTAATAATAGTATGAAATCCACTACAATAATGTTTACGATTTCATTGGTGTTTTAAGGTCGGCTTTTAATTCATTTATCTGTCTTATTAATTCCCACTGGCACGGGTAATTACGGTCATTTACGTATTATTATTTAAATTTTATAATGTGTTGTAACTAACAATTTACAACTTGCTTGCTGACAATTGACTTGGTCTTGCACACGAGCGCACGTTAAAGTCTTTCCTCAAAGACACTTTTGTCATATCAATGACATCATTTCTTGAAATATCAGTGCTTTCATGTATGGTGATATGATGAAGTTGGTAAATACTTTTCGCTTTCATTTCATGACTAGCTCATATTGCACTAGAATTCCCGTTTGAAAATTTACAGACTCTGCCACTGATAAAACACATTAAGTCTTAGATAGATCAACATTAATTACATTAGATATATTTATTGCCTTTTTTATACGTAATTCCAAAATATCTAATAATAAGGTATTCCTCGCAACCTCGTATCTCCTACGCAAACTGGCACACTTGCAGATTATCAACAAAGGCAAAATTGAAACCCCATTTACCGGTTGGTATACCTAAAGTGAAACGGTGAAGTCAACAACGCCTACGTTGATACCAATTTCGTATAATGCAGTTAATCTTGCTTAAATTGAGATAAACTAATTAATTTCAACTAAAAGGGAACAGTTGAAGTGATTAATACTTTAGAAGATTTTATAAATAAACCATTTGACACCTTAGAGACACGGTCACTAACGATGAGCCTCATAAGAAAGCTGAAGATCAATCAAAGGCAATGGAAAAGGCTATGCCCGGAATTTTCTCTGCGCGATGAAATCAGAAATAAGGATATCCTAAACGAACTACAGTTACCTATATTGCCCTCAAAACTGCTAGATTTATGTAGCAAAGGACAGAGCATATTCCTTAGAAGGAATGGCAGATGGAGCCGAAGAGTTCTCACGCATCAGAACACAGAACGTGGGCAGATCCGCCACAAGGCGGACCGAATTTTTTTACTAATCACAACTGCTGTGCGAATGATCAACGAGTGCAAGCATGTGTCTCATCTTGAGAGTGTCTTCTAAATCTTTATTTAATGTAGGTACTTGGGTCCAAGAACATATCCGTCCCATAGTAACCTAAACTTAACACTCACACAGCTAAATTATACAACACTAAACAAACTTGCATTAAATTTTGGCTCTCTCACTTGCAATCGTGAGAATTGTGACAATGAAATAAAGTTTTTTGAAATTTCAAAAGCATCAATAAGGGGCACTGGAGTCGGTGTAAGTACCCGAGGGCTTACCATGCGATCTCTCTCGTCCTCAATGGTTCGGATGAGGTGGGCGAAGTGGTGCAGCGACCTGCTGATAACACGTTCGTCCTCCGTCATGGAGGCGCCGATGCACGCGAACTCGAACTGCTCCATACTCGACGCCAGAGCCAGCTGCGCGCTTCCGAGACCTGTGTGGACATTATAACTCGTTAGAATAACTTAAAGCTCCGGTTAGCGTCCCTGTGAAAGGGAAAACCGTAGATCCAAAATAAACCCGAAGTAAAGCAATCGATTCTGTGAAGAAAGAAAGAAGTCAGCTTTGTTATATTTTTGTCGTAATGTGAAGTTGTGGAACTGTCTCCCGGCCAGGGTGTCCTCCTTCTTACAACATGTAGTTCTTCAAACATAAGGTGAAGATATATTTGAGCAGGCCGGCATAACAGCGGCGACCGACTCGAAGGTCACCATTGCTTTTTTTTTTATTACATCGTATTTAACAATTTACCAACTGCTACAGTGCCGTGTCAGTATGTCGTGTTACAATAAAAAAAACATTCTATTAATAGATAAACTAATCTACATAAATATCAGTGGAAATAGGAAATAAAAACCCGATTCTATGGAAGTTGTTAACTTGAATTTAAAAAATATATATTATAGTTTTAGTAAGTACCTAAGTTTATTTTATGAACTTTCCTTTTGAAAATATCTATTCACCGTCGATTTAAAATATTTAAATCCACCTTATTCCGACAATTACAAAGGATTATAGGGAGTTTTATTGTATTGTATGAGCTGTAATAAAACTCGTTCGCGAAAATGTTGTTAGCTCTCGTACTAATAGAAAACATGACCAAATATACTTTTTTACAAATTTACTAGTACAGTTTATAAGTTTAAAAAAAGCGAGGCATAAAATTGATCTTTAACAATATTGACACCGTATAAAATCTGATAGCTATTCAGTACACATGCACTGATTGCATGCATTGTTTCACTTATCAAACGCCAAGTTGATTGGCCACATAAACTTAGTTTATGTCTTGGTAATCAAATAAAATGCAAAAATAGAAAAATATATTTTTGTAGTTATGTGTTTATGCACTCCTCTAGTTAAGTGTATGTCTTAAAAAATAAATTATTTAATAATAAAAACAAGATTTTTTTAGATAAATGAACGATAGATCGATCGATCTCAGTAAACGGAATAAGCAATATGTTCTTGTTGTCAGAGGTTGACATTATCACAATACGGAAAACCTTTCTTGTCACGTATGTGCCAGTCACTATAACGTAATTAATTGGCTGCTGTTACTCAGTAACTATTTCAGTAAAGAATTGTATTCTAGTTATTTTAAAATAAACAATTTTTATTATTATTTCACGATGAATAATAAATAAATACCTGAAGTCCATCATCATCAAAACAACGTATAAATTGTAACAAATGTTATAGTCATGTACACATTATACTTGTACGATAGACACAAAGAATGAAATAGTCTACATAAAACAAAGACAACTAATAAATCATACCTACTATTCCAAAGTATCCTCTGTTTGACTCATACAACCAATAAATTATTTATTTAAAATCTTCACATATTATATAATGCTACGTCCCGTCTCTATGTATGTCTGTAAGGGTCTGCGCAGACGAACGACAGTCCTCGGGGATACTTTTTTCTGTCAAAATACATCGTTTAGAATTAAATCGCATAACGCACACGCGTACAAAATCCCGCAGTTCTATACTGTCTATTTTTGACGAACAAAATGTCCCTCGTTTGCGTACGCCTTTACTGTGCTTATAACTCGAGAACTTGGTAACTCGGGATCTTCATATGAATACTATTGAACACAAATAATGAGACGCATATTTCGACGTTTTTTAAAATTCAACCGCAGAGTAGATAAAAGGGATAGCAAAGTTTGTATGGGAAATTAAATTTTTGGGGCAAATTTAATCTGTATAACCTATTTCAGAGTTAGTTCTAACTGTCCGTACCCACTTGTCGGGTTTCGGATCTTACTTTTAATCGGATGTCGCTATCCCTGTTCAGACTAGTCGGATGTAGTACCCGATAGAAGCTGGAGCCAACTGTACGCGAGGAGACTACGCAATGGACGTAAAAAAACCTTATTATTTTAGAATGTCCATAACTACATTCAACGATCAATTGGTTTCAGCATAAACTATCAAAATCAACCGGTACCGGGGCGTGTTCCCGAACCCACTCATCCGACAAATGTGAACAGCGTCGTACAGAGAAGTAAGCGACGAAGATCCAACACGATTTTTAACCGGACGTGTGGCGCTGGCAAAACACCCGACTAGTTGTCGAAGTCGAAAAAATACTGGTGTCGGTTATATAAGAATCGATATCGGATAGCTTCACATAAAATGTTTAGCCACTAGAATACGCAACATTCTGCCGACCAGACAGTCGACAAGTGGAAACGTACAGTAACAGCAGCTAACACCAGCTATATTGAATTCTAACTTACAGTCATGTTTTGTTCGCATAAACTAGATGCACTATACAATTCGTTAGATTTACAATAGACAACGATATATCAATTTAAGTTAAAGCAAATGAAAACGTTTTAAATTCAACAAATGTTTAATTAATCTGATGGTAACGAAAGAGATTTACAAGAATCGAAAATTTGATGCTGAATCCTCTCTATCAACCCTAGTAAGTCCATGGCGTAATTATAGAGAGAAATAAAACATAGCATTTAATTTACATGTACAAAACCCCTAATCACAAACAGCTTACGAATACAATTCAGTAGGTAACCAAGTGATGTGTTTTTTGTGAATCTTCTCATATAAACCTAATTATATTTTTTTTTTATCTGGAGAAATATTTAAAAAATACAATAAAATCCACGATACACATGTACAAGGACGACTGAACAGTATTGCTGATATTCTGGCATTGGTAAATATCACAGATAATATAGACCAGCTGGCTTAAAATACGATAACCGGCTCACACTTACTCAGCGCATAAAAAAATTAAAACGACATTTTCATATGTAATATTCACACGTACGTTCTTCTTATTTTTATTTAATGGCACTGTTGTAATATTCAAAGAAAGCTCTAATAAGATGGCGCGCCATTGTAAAAATTATCCAGGGAGTTTTTGTGGCAACTTAAAATGCATGTTTCTATTTATTATTTATAATCATCCACTTATAAGCTATAAGCAAATTTTCATCACGGAAAATACCACCAAAATAGTAATAATTACATAAGTTTATGAATTAAAATAAATGAAACACATAACAGCAAGAAAGATCCGTCCAAAAAATCGACAATGTCGGTAGTTCGACACGTATGTTTTTATTACTCTAACATACCGCTAAGGGCATTTCCTCTTATTTAGTTTTTTTTTTTGAATACAAATGGTAGCAGCATTTGCCAAAGTCAAATCTATGTAATAATTGAGTTAGTTCTAATTTCCTTAAATATATATATAAAAATTTTACTAAGCCACTGTGCAACTTTAATCAAAGTGGCCACCAACTAAACTTTATTATAAATGACGTAATATATTACCCAAGTTAATAAATAAAATTACTGAAGTTTAAGCAATTAAAATAAAAACACTAAGTGTGTGTGACCAATCAATGATTACAAACTAAGAAAAGCTTTGTATAATAGTACCTAATTAAACAATGAATATACTCTACAATATACAATTATTAAATCATATTGATTTATTTACAAAAGCCTAAAATATATAAATAGGGAAAAAAAAATTATTTACTTAATTTTCCCCTGGAAAAATTTCTATTGTAATTTTGATTTCGATTCGACAGTCGACACCCCAATAAAAACAAAGTAAACCAATTCGTTTCTCTGTGCTGTGCAAATGGCCTGCAAGTTACCGTAAAATTATATCAAACACATCTTATCGTGTTGATAACAACGAATTATAGCATATCTGTATACACAGTTGTATAACATACAGCTTTCGAGTTCGCTGAGTGACTGTATTTCTTAGAATCGTGTCGCAACCTTAAAATATGGTTATATATTTCAATATTTTTATTCGTATTTTAAAAAATTAAGCTCCGTCCACACGATAGCGACTTATGTGCAATTTGAGTTTGTCTAATTTTGTACAGTAGATAGTTCAGTCGTTTGTGTTTACGGCGCTACTTGTGTGAACTTTAAATAGAAACAACACCTTGTGTTCTTGCAAAAACCTACACAAAAACACACCTGATAATAAGCACAGGGTGGAAACAACCCCAACTACCGGTAGCTCAGGGTTTATAACTTTATATACAGTTTTCTTTGACATAAGACCCAACAAAAATCACCTCGTTAAGAGTCTACAGTGAAGCAATGATAGCTTATTACTATCGTCGATCGACAGAAGTCCGAATTCCTGCAACGAGACTATGCTTTAGGTGAAAGAAAACGTCCTGATGAAATCGCAATAACGTGTATTTAACTAAGTATACGATGCAGTCACACACGAGTGAATTTCTCCACCACCTCGCTATTACCGTTATCCCGTGTCTCGTTCGGTGCATATACTTGTACGATCAATAGGAGATATTTGTGTGTTCTTCAGTCATTCATTTAGCCCTTTTTTTGTTATGCTCCCAATACAGTTTAAGTATAAATGATTTCACAAATCTATATCACATTGGGGTGAAGGAAATCCGACTTCGAAGAGTGCCGATGTGAACATGTAAAATCTTTAACATTTAAAATTATAATTATTTGTACAAAAAAAGATTCGTACAATCAAACTTGCGCGTATAGACGGAGCGTTAACGGTTGCATATATTATTTATATACATACTTAGGTACCTATATATATTTTTATTGGACAGTGTTACCTAAAACATTTAAATACAAGTTACTACACAAACCTTCAACTTATCTGTACGATGTCTTATTACTTACTAGCGCGCTCGCGTTATACTTGATTGGTACTGCCTTTGGCTAATAGATGTCGTTGCTTGTATTTTTCACCCCATTTTTTACACCCCTATTTCATTCCCTTTAATTGCTAAATATCAATTTTCATAGATCTATCTCCAAAAATAACGGGTTTTCATACATAATGCCTTAATCCTAGCCCTAACTTTGAGCTGTGCGTTGATGTCAATCAGTCAATTATCCTTTTACATACTCATGTATTACTAAACTTATAATTCGATTTCGAATATAGACTCTATTGAGACTACACAATTTAAAAAAATACCATTACCACTTTCCTGTTTACGACTTACCTATCACTTATCAACGGCTCTACGTTCGCGTTCTACAAATAAATTAACATAGCTTATGTACACATTGATATTCTTGAAAAATATTTACATTTTAAATTCGGGTAAAGAATAAAACTGTCACAAAATCGATAAGTTTCAATGTACTGTGTATTGAAAAGTTATTATTTTCTGTATTGTTTTATAGAATGAAGAATAAACAATGGCATTATAATAGTATATAAGCGTCCGATTGAGATAAGACCTTTCGGGTTTAGACAGTATAATACTTTACACACATTTCCTTTTTTTTTAAAGTAGCACGACAAAATGACTGTTTTTTTTTTCTCTGGCTGTCTAGCCATGTCCGCCTGGCTAGCTATCACCCTCAAGTTAAAAATTTGCCACTAGGCAACAACAGGTGTGTACGCTGTGTATTGGCAGTGGCGCTTGAGAGCCAGTCTTCAACTACCGTGCTACCATCTTGGGCCACATCGTCACTAACGACCAGGTAATATTGTGGCCATAACGTTCATGGAGAATCGACCGACAGTCGCCATAGTGTCATTTTTTATAACACATATACATATACACATAGGTTTTTTATAATATATTTATATAGACTAGCGATTGACCTAAGGTCGAAATTCGAACAGCGACTTTTTAATCATAGACTATTTTCTGTTTGACATTTGCTGTCACGAGTGTTCACTGTCAATATTTTGGGGGTCTAAGTTCAATGGCACATGTCGGGTTAGGATTCGCAGTATTAATTTACTTAATTTAATATATTAGTAACAGTTAATGTAGATAAATTTTAGCTTTCTGCACTCCTTCTCCATATAAACTTTAACCATGCCAAATCTCACATACTTCCGTGCACGCAATACGCTTAAAAAGGGGTAGAAAGCTTTTGCTTCACGTTTTAATATATAGAACTGACGATTTAACATCCGTTATCGAAAAACAAAAAATAGGTAAGGAGTTATTGGCGGAATCTTGAAGTACAATGTCGTTGTTTTCATTTGAATTCATTATCTTAGATTCTTTGACCCTATATTAAGTAATATTAGTGGTTTTTTTTTTGCGTGATATAGTTTGGTTATTGTTCATAGGTGAAGTGGATTATAAATATAAATTGGAAACATGCATTTTGACTTGCCACAAAAATTAAATGACACCTAAACATGAATTATAAAAATAACATCGAACTTGGCTGCATGGTTTGATACCTTTGCTTTTTCCTTTCACGAAGAAAGGGAAAACTATACCTACACTATACAAAAAAAAAATAAAAAAATTAGGTAATCTGATAAAACGTACATATGTCTCTCACATTTAGCTTTATTATGCGGTATGCCGTATGCGTCATTGCGTATGGAATAAGGATAACAGTATGTCAATTGAAAACCCCATTTCTTATTATGCAGTGCTTTTAGTCCTTGAGTTATTCAGCGCGAACGAGAGGTCTATGTTTGTTAACATTAATATTATTCGTATAAGAATTTGAAACTGACAAGACGTTGCAAGGTGGTACTCCACGACAGTTCTGTCCGGCTGAAACGCCAGGAACAAGGAATGCTTAGGCGTATCGCGTTCCAGGTATTCGCCTATCCATATCCAGCATTCTAGCGAGATGGTTGAGTATCTAACTGTACTGGGTCGCAACAACCATACACATTGTGTTAAATCCGTCACGGTAATTCTCTTCTGGTTTATCGCGTTTAAGGTTCAGCCAGTATATATCCAGCTGCCAGGCGATGAATAGCTAATCTTACGGTAGACGCCATTAATTTTTGGATTGTACTGTTCTACCAGTACTTTACCGTGCTACATTGAAAATAAATGCTAAACAAGCTAAATTATTAAAAAACAAACAAAAACCCGACTGCGACAAAAAAAAACATTTTTTTGCTTTTTATTTGATTTCCAGACGTCGTAAATATTATTTTGCCCCTGTCACTCCTACAATTAAGACGAATATAAGGACACCTCGTATGCTAAAATCCATCAAGCCTTTTAGGCAACAGAGCGTGCCAAAGAAATAGTAATGTTTTTCATAAAACCAGATGAGAGTGAGATAGCAAATTAGAATTTTTTTAAACTAAAATATCGGTTAAACACAACTCAACTGGCGTCCAAATCGAAGCGTCAACTTTACCCGGATTGATTTCAACTCGTTCAAAATATACATGTATGGTCGAGTGTAGGTAGTCACTGATAAGGCCAAACGACTCGCATACAGTGGTAGGTAAATCGATTTGTCGTCACCAGTCATCCGGGGTCCGGACGAACGGTCGCCGCTATATAAGGAATACCAGTATGTCAACATGTTACAGACAAAAAAAATCCATTGTTGTCCCTACCTACTATAGGGCAATCATGATATCGACAGACAATAAATCGGTATCTTTCTTCCACAATCATAATTAGCGCTTAAGTAATTTGTGATTTGCGGTAGGTATCTTTTGTAATAAATGTTCTAGTTATTTTAAAATATAATATATAAATATGTTAATGACAAATAATTTTAAATACCTAAATATTGCCTACAATCTAATACTTGAACACAATGAAACTCCTACTCTAAATTTTTTGTATTTTTACATGAAAAATATTATATCTATATTCTTAAAAAAGTATAATTATAATGGCACCTGAAATATTAAAACAGATAATTAAAATTAAAACAAAATATAACTTTAAGTAAGTACAATTATATTACATTTTTAAACATTTCTAGACTTCTTTTATTATTGAAACAAGCTCCTGATGGATAATAAGCGGTTTCCGTAGCCTATGGACACTTCTAACACCAGAGGTATCACCATCGCATTACCGACCTTGAATCCGCCTTACCCAATGAGCTATGGAAACGCTAGTCACCGCAGAAACACAACACAAGGTTAAAGTGGAGTTATTTGTCCAGTCAGGCCGCCCCAAGTAAAGAGAAATTTCTAATGAATTTCTCTATGCCCTACGTCTCTTAATCCGGGGGTTGAGGAACTTTTGGAAAATTGATTTAAGCCCTTTATAAGTTGAAAATAATACCTATAAATTTTTTTTTTTCATAATATCAATATAAAAAAAAAATTTTAATTTCAATAAAAAATACGACACAAAAACGCGGCATTTTAGTCCCGTAATGTCATAATTCATTTTATATGATAACAGTGACAAATGTGGCAACTTACGCAATTGTCTAAATGTTCATGTTTTTTAATCGGCGTTTCAAATCACGTGACTCACAGACAAAAATATTTACATATTTTCTAAAGGGAAAATTAAATAAATAAACAATTACGTACTTTTCCAGATTTGCATTTTTTTAGGCTTTTTATCTGTAGGCCAATATTACTAAATAATTTTCTTTATTTTTTAAACATACTGTCAATTCGCGGATTAATTTAAATGCAAACGAAATCTTAAAATAATATTACTAATTCTCCCTACATAGTGCATGGACGCCCTCAAAGGACGTCGGACACTGTTGAATAGCGGGGCGTGAGTCACTCATTCGAACATGTCTCGAATCTGGCGCATAACATACGTAAATTAGCCTCGGTGACGCGCTCCGCACTCGCAAACAATTCTATTGAAAAACAATATAGACCCATATCGGTACAATGATAAATATAACCGCATACATAATACTGTAACGTCCGATAGAGAGGAACCTCTTAGAACTAAGGGATTTTACGTGCGAGTATTATTGTGAAAAACGTCCTTTTAATACCGATTTCATGAAACCATTTCTAGAATTCCATGCCCGGAATCATTGTAATCGCACAACAACTTCTTCGAACTGACTACGCCTGCAAGCCGGGAGGGCCTTGAAGCCTTCACCGGGCTTGCCAAAGTAGCCGAACCTCGGCTTGGGCTGTCACCGTGCACGGAAGTTCGAGCTACCTATTAGAGGTGGGCGATTATGAATGATATACATATTCGATTATGAATGATTTACATCGTAAACAAAGTTCTTTACAGGAACCTAAATATACCAATTAGCTCATTAGCTTAATTAGCTCATTTGATTTAGGACGGAAAAGCTTAGCAATAAGGTTCCATTTCTGGGAACAGTATCCTAAAAAGTAGAGAATCGAGCCAAACAGACCTACAGAGAATACGTGTCGTATGGACGTCCGCTGCGAAGTCTCGGAAGCGAGCGCTAAGTACTAATTAAAAGATTCATTGACACACATACCGCAGCACGCAGCTGCGCTCATCCACTTAGAAACGATACTATGAATCACTGCTTAGTTCAATCAGCGGACGGGCAAATTCGAAATTACACTGTCAACGTGTTTATTTATTACATTTTCTAGTCTTGACGCAAGAATGTCTGCGATTATATTGATATCCACCCGATGTCATCAACCATAGACAAATAACAGTAAAATAAAATCGCGTGTACTTATTTTTATGTACGCACGTAAGAAGTTACACTTCATAAGCATAACAAAAAAAAAACTCCAAAAATGTTATTCCTTGTGTCGACCATGACGAATTTAGTCATGAATGATAATAATATAAAATTATTTTATCGATCTCTGTGACTTTATCATTTAAGATGTGTACTCAATTCAAATGTATTTCTTGTTTTCTATGGATGTCCAGCCAGCCAGCCATAACTTCTTTGTTTATTAACCGATTTGGATGATTGTTGTTTTATTTGATAGGGGATACCTCAAGGGTGGTCCCATTTTAATTTCATCGGCATTGGACCTTCAACTTCGAAGATACATCAGGGAACACTTCAAAATCATTGTTAAAAATTGACTTGTACACATTCATTTATTTTAATCGTGTAAAAATAATTTGTATTTGTAAACATGTAAATTTGATTCATATAATGTTTATTTATGCACAGTACAATTATTTTTACATAATAATTAAAATAAATTCACATTAATATTTGTGGCTAACTTCATCATATTATTTTCACGCGGGATAAAAATTTTGGAGTTGTTTTTAATTTGTTACGCCATCGCGCCATACAAGTATAATTTATTATTACTTGAGTAAATAAATTAAAATAAAAAATCTTTCATTCCATGCTAATTTTTTTTCAATGTTAGTTTTTTTTTAATAAAAGTGCAATGTGATTTATTTAGGTAAATTAATTAAGAACACAAATTATTTTTACTATTATTTCTGTTTTTTTTTTTCTATATCATAATTTCCGTTCGTTTCTATTGTGCCGTGGTTCAAAAATATTATGTCGCCAAACACCTATAGGTTTGTTCCGGCATCTGCACTTGAGATTTGAGAGCCAGTTTCCCCACTAACTTAGCGTGTCGCCATTTTTCGCCACATCGTCTTTTCAGGTGAAATTGTGGCCATAAACCTATAATGGATTAAAAAAGCACTCATTTCCTCATTACCTCATTAACCTAGTAGTCTTAAGCGGGACTGCTATGCCTGAAGTCCTGATTTCGGTTCCCAGGTCGAGCAAAATGTTATTGGGTTTTAAGATTCATCTGCGGCAACTCGGAGTTTGACTTTGTGACCGATTAATAGCAATAGGCTCGTCCCAAAAACATACCCGATGAACTTCGGATGTACATTAGTACACCTCTGCCTAACCCTTCGGGGATACAGGTGTGATGGTATGTATGTATGTTCTTTTTCCTTTTTATTATATACTCTTTCTTCACTTATATAGTTTTTATAGCCAGTACACTGCAGTCGAAGGGTAGGAAAGCAACAGTATAGTGAGCACGTCTGAGGCGAGTTCCTGTGCGGAACTCCCAAGCGATTTTTACCTATTAAGATACCTGTTGATTACCTGAGAAGAATACAATATAAGGAATATGTTTGATAAACGCTACTCACAGCTATTTTTCTTAGAAATATTTCAAGAAAACTTATGAAAATTTGGAGGCCCCCGAAGACCAGTCACACATGCGATCGTGATCTTTCACGATTCGTGAGTGTGTGAAAAATTAAAAACGAATCGTAACTAATCACGACCAGGGAAAATTAATAACCGGACACTGTAGGAAAAGCACCGTAAATGTTTATTTTTATTACTACACGTTCTTCGACTTAAAAACATCTGGTAAAGCATTTTAAATGAATGTTCAAGTTATTTTCACTATAATTTCTACATTTCGGTCTCGCATTACATTTGGCACGTACGGTAATTTTCTTTAGGAAGCAGTTAGCTCAAATTTCTCTATATAAGTTGGCCGGTAATAAAGTTAGTCAATCGTTAAGTTAAAAATATAGTTTTTATTCAGAACACAATTCATTTATGTAAAGCTTACTTAAATAAACATATTTTTATCTATTTATAGGTTACCTTTTGTCCACAATCCCACCTGAGCATCTTTTTTTAAAAGGCGTCGTTGTACCATTAGCCAGGCACATTGTTTAAAAAAAATATGTAATTATAGTTTAATTCAGTTTCGTTCTTATATTATACAGTATAAGTAAGTATATTCAAAGTGATCAAGTTATGTTAAGTAAAATTGTAAACAAGCATATAAGGAGATTTTTCGCTATCACAATAACAGGGCCAAATCGCGAAAAATACCAGTTATATGAGGTTTGTAAGTAAATTTAAGATAAAAAAACTACATGATCAATTAAATCCCAGACAGAAAAAAGCGATGATGGGCTATATATAAAATGGAAACACACTAAACCTTGAAAGTGTACAGATCTCTCTTGTACAGCTGCTGGAACACATTGATAGGCCTTTATTTATGATACTAGCTCCGCAAAATTACTGTACAGAACTGGTACATTCCAAATACAACAGTGACCGTCGGTGACAGATTTCATCTTCATGCCTCATTGACGGAGCCAATATTATAACAAGAAGGAATATGTTAGCTGGGAGACCATTCCACATACGCACAGTAAGGCAAAAGTAAAAATTTACGAACTTCTAGAAACACCCTATAAACCTACAATTCATAATACATTTCAGACACATTTTCGTCTCTGTTGCACTCTGGGCAAATACCACGTAATGACCGAGATTTCATAATCTTTTTGTAGAGACATATTATTATAGTCCCACATGTGTGTAGAGGAAATGCAACTGAATTTTGTAAGACTGTATATGACGTCATGATTGAGAATGTTCTACTTACAATAAAATATTGTTACTCAAAACTGCTGTATAAGTAATTGTAATGAATTCTTTATTGACTCATAAATCATCAAGTGACAACTTGCCATTATAGTATATTATATGGAATGAATTTATAAATATGTATATGATAACTAGCTGTGCCCCTGGCTTCGCACACATGGACTACATAATACTCGCGTAAATCTTATTCCCCCCCTCCCAGCTATTTTAAAGACAAAAATGCTTATTGTGAGTGTTCCTTAGAAGTTAGACTTATACTCTCCGTAACTTTTTTGTAGGTCTTTTTAATGTCTACAATTATTTAGTATATTAATTTACTATATCTCTTATGGTTTACTCAGCATAAGCCACTAAGCGGCCAAATTGATTCACCATGAACACTTTTATTTTACTTATGCGGAATCCTAATTCTTTTTGTAAAATAAAAGTAGCCTAAGTTACTCTCTATAAATTCAGCTATCTACCAGTGAAAGTCCCGTCAAAATCGGTCCAACCGTTTTGGAGAGTATGCAGTAGAAACAGACAGACAAAAATTTTAGAAATGGGCTTTTTGTAATAAGTATTGTATATACTTTCATATGCATTTAGTAAAAAACTCTTATTTTGACATTACAAACAGACACTTCTATTTTATTGCCGTGGTATAAGCATCATAATTTCAACATAAAAAAGGTGCTATCTATTCAACTAAGACTTCTTTTGTGATGATAGTAAAAGTTATATTTTTTATGAGAGTAATACAGTGTTGGAATTATTGGCCATTCAGTGAAATTGATATCATGACTGTCTGTGCTACCCGAGTAATTTTCACTTGTAGAATTCTTTTCCAGCACCTTTATTCCTCAGCCTGACATTTTGATAAGTGTTGAAATAAGAATCAGTATGAAGGCTTAATAGTTAGGGTAATTCATTGGAGACCTTGGAAGGAGCCCTCTGCAGAGTTCTTGCTTATTAAAAAGATTACCAAAGTATTTGAAGAAAGTTATTTATTCAATAATAATATGTGCAAAAAGCACATTTGATCTTAACAGAGTCAAATCATTAAAGGATTACTTTTGTTTACAAGAAGTTGCATCAATCTATGTCAAAGGGCATATACTTTACTTGCTGTGTCAGTGGCTCTGCAAACATTTTTTACTATGCAGTATTTATTTCAATTTGGTAATTTTATTTTTACTCATAATGCTGAGAATTTGTATGGCATATCAATTGAGGAATAGCGTGATATTTCCCATGTACAGAATTTCATCTAAATCAGTCAAGAATTAACAAAAAGAATATTTTTTTTTATATCTAAAAGTAATATTGAAATTTCTTATACCCTATCAAATGACCAATGATATGTAAGCATCCCATGAACAAAATTTCTTTAGAATAAGTCATGCTGTTTTTTAGATATATGTGGACATACAAGCAGACAGACAGACAAAACAATTTTTAATGACATATTCATATCATTCATATTTATATCTATCAGGAAATTTTGGAAAAATATTAAATGAACAGATAGAACTACAGATTTATTTAATATAGATACTGATTCATAACAAAATAAAAATAAAAGAAATATAAGTAAGTCTACATTTTTATTATGTAATAAACAATATGCAATTGTTTCAAAGCTAAGGATGTAAATGGATGACCCAAACAAAAAGAAGAATATTCCCTTTTTAATTAATAAAGTATCTAACTGTTGTTATCTGTGAGTATAATATGCTTATGAAATTTCAAAATAACGAACTTACATAGCTTCCACCTTACAAATGACCTTTCTGTAAAATTGTCACTTTTGTTACTCTTATATAATAAAAATTTGTAGAGTCAGAACACTAGACAAATTTTTTACCTGTTAATTTGATAATAAATTGTACACACACAATTTTCTAACACAATTGTGTACATAATACAAATGAATAAACAAATAACAACCGGCTGTTTACATAAAACATATTATCCTTTTATGGCAACAGTCAGAAAGCTACATAGTTACAATACCAATTTGGTATTTCCATAAAAAATATCACATGCATTTTTTTTGTCAAAAACACAGCTCTTACATGGGTTTGCTAGAAATTTGTGTATGTTAACTTTACCTTATCATCAGTCTGATCAGCAATGTTATTTCAACACATTCCAACTAAAGTACAAAGGGAAGCAACATATTATTATGATAAAAACATTTCCATTGAACAGAACGATATTTACCAATTCCCTTATCAGTGGTAAAATTACAGCAATCATATGCAACTTGTATAACATGGAAGCAATGTCTTTGTTTAGCGACCTTGTACTTTTCAAGTGCTGCAGTGCTGCGGTTAGTGAAAGGAGTACTCACGTTTAGCGGCTTGTACGACATCCTTAACTTCTTTTATAAGACGCTTGATTTGCTGACTGGTCCTTTCGAGCTCCTTCTCGTGCCGCTGCAGGTTCTCGCGGAAATGCGGGCTGTCCGCGAGGCACTCGGTGAACTCAAGAGGCTGGAGGCCCACGCCCATCGTTGCGATCCTGTATCTCACGGTCACAGCACCATGCACTTTCACCGAATTCTCGCCGCCGCGGTCATCGCGGACACCGTTCACCACAGCACAGACGGAGTTGGTGTAAGATAGTGATAATCACGAATAATCCTAACTAAAATCACGATATGGATAAAATGAATATAAAAACAGTAAAATAACAGACACCTAAACAATTACTGCGTAAGTGACAAACTGTCAAATTAAATGACTGTGTTGCTATGATTTTTTTTACTACTACCATCATAGACCAATAACCAGAGGAACTACCATAAGAAATATAGTATTGCCAGCATATAACAATTTTATGAAAATGGTAGATTTTGTAAATTTCTTTTCACGCAGATTTATTAAGGCGTCTCAAAACAATGCGCGGCAAGAACGCGAAAGTAAGACGCGGCTTTTGTAGGCCATATTTCTGCCACGCTTTAGTTAGGACTAAGCCAACGAATGTTTGCTCTGTAGAACTCCTACTATATAAAGTACTCTGTGACTCCTGCACATCTTTCAAGACTTAGAATCATAGATAATACATTAAAACTGGAACTTAGAAATGTATCAGAAGAAAAATGTGACCTTTGTAGTGCAGACCTTTAACAATTCAACATATTATTGTTAAATCAGTTTTAAACTTTCTGTAATGTAGTAAATTTGGTACATAAACAACATGTAACATAATAAACGCACTCTGTGAAAACAGTTTGTTCAGAAACGGCTACTGAATGGTGTTCAGTTACTTTTAATATTTTATAATTTTTAATATAATTTTTGTCCTAAAAATACTCAAAAAAATAGTAAATTAATCACCCTCTCGTGGAACAGTCTAAAAATGAAAATGAAACATAAATCCAAATTATAAGGCTTTTATTTCAATGTAATTGGAAACGAAAAATGTTATCACGCGAAACGCTCGCGTTATTTGTGCGAGTCGATTAAACAAATAGAGAATTTTATTACAAGGAGAATAAAGTTTTTTACAACAATAAAATTAAAATAATTATAGGCTCAGCGAACGGAGTCAATTGTCATCAGCTGATGCGACCAGCGCGGTGGCGCTCAAGTGCGCGTCGCGGTGGGATCAAAATTTTATACAAACAATAGTCAATCTTGAATCTATTTATGCCGCATGCATCGCGTCGGCCTTATCAGTTAGTGTGTTTTTGGAAATATTTTGATAACTTTCGGGCGCGATGTCTTTTCGATATACTAACATTCAATACACCGAAATGGTGATAACTTTGGTACAGTGTGGAGGATGGTACCAGCGTAAACCGCTGGACTATGTAACCGCAACTCAGCGACTCCGAGACCACGGTTCTTTTCAAACGAACACGGCGATCGACCGGGGAGACAATGTATGCTCGTCAAATATGTATTCGTCTTCAGAACGAAATACTCAATTATTTTGACGAGAATCCCCATAGCAGTACCCGAGAAGCAGCACCACATTTTGACATCAGTTACATGTATGTGTGGCGAACGCTTCGTGGTGATGGTGAGCATCCATTACACCTGAGACGCTGTCAGGAGTAGACTCCACGTGATTACGTACTAAGGTTGGAGTTTAATTTTCTTAGGGGGCTTTTTAGGAGGTTAAAAATTGGTTATTTTCTGAAATGTTTTCAATAGTAAATCCCATCAAACACAAAGCTAGTTTTTAAATAAAAATCAATAACATCATACTGTTATAAATGTGTAATACAATAAAAGTTAAAAATTAAAACATTTTCTATTAAATCCACCAGATAAGCGCCGGACTTAAGCAGTAGGCTTTGTGTTCTTGCCGGGTGTGGCGGATGGTTCCTCCACGTCGTCAGATTCTTCAGACTCGTCGTCTTCTTCGTCATCCTCTTCATCGTCAGAGTCCGAGTCTGAATACGAGTAGTCACCTCCTTCCGCACCTCCTATAAATATAAAAAAATAACTCATAGATGATTGCATCAGACAAAAGCAGAAAAGTACCAGTCTCAGAGTAAACACTGTAAAAAGTAAGACGCCTTATAAACCCGCATTAAATATAAGTATTTTAAAGATTGGGGAATTATAATTTTTGTAATTATATGAGAGACTTTGAACAAACAACTCATTGGCCATCAGCATTTTACATAATGACCAAACACACTGGCAGAATACCATAACAGCACTAAAACTAGAATGCCCCACGTCACTCAGCTCCTTGGACTTTATAGGAGCACCGGCGCCGCGGCGGCGCCGTAATACGAACGATCGTATTATATCAACTATCCCACACAACATAGTGGCATCATCGATCGAGGTGAATCAAGTTGAGAGTCTTCTAATGTGTAGTGTTACAATATATTAGTAAAAGGTAAAGAGAAATTGAGAAGTAATAGGTTAACGTGATAAGGGCATATCATGAAGAGGGATGAAAGTCATATAATTATAAGAATGTTAACTATGATGGTACTTCGATATAGGGATGTATTGTGTAAAGAATGATATGCGTATATACAATATGTGAATACTGTAATGAAAGTTGACCTGAAGTATCGATCCTACTTAAGTGGTGTAAGAGTAAAAGAAAAATGTCACATATCTCGGAGGTCGTAAAATACTTGAGTATAATAGGATACTGCGTCCCGATTGTCATACACATGGTAAATAACCGCATTATATTGGACTGATTCTATGCCTTGCATTTGTGGATCAGTCATATAATAATACTAGTTTGTATGGTTATAAATTGTGATAGGTTTATAAGCTAGCAAGCATGATGGTAACCGTCGAAAGAACCGTATCTATCAACGGTTGTTGCTTATATTACAATTAAATCAACATTAAATAAAAAACCATCAGTTGACCGAAGTTGTATAAATACAAAGATATATACATACATATGTATGGTTTAAATGCTTTAATATATGAAACACTTCACATCATTTTTATTCCACAGAATTAATAAAGACACAGTGTACTTAAAAATAATTTACCTCCATCGCCATATCCGTATCCGGAGTATCCATCGCCATCTTCGTCCTCGGCGGTGGCTGTCCCTTGGCGACCGTAACGGTGTGAGCGTGCTGTGTATAGAAAAAAAATACTACGTTATATCCGCCAGTGTCAATGTGTTCTTTATATGAAAAAAAAAAATGTTGTGTAATTTACTTTTATCCTACAACATACATTGTAAAATCATTAAGATTTATTATGATAAACATCGGCCGATTATAACCAAAGAAATTGTATATTACCAAAACTATTCCGCTGAGTTTGGCGTAAGGTAGCCCGTCCACTGAAGTGAAGCGCAGCAGAATTTTGCAAAATTCGCCCAATATAATTGCATCACTAGGTTTCTATGCAATTCTATTGGTCAAAATTTCCGCAACTCCGCTCCGCTTCAGTAGACACACAGCCTAACTGCCTTCTTCTTTCTGCCGCTATCCCATACTAGGTGGGTTCAGCACAGCATAGCCTAACTGTCTAAGACTACTAAATTGCATGATGAGTGAAAATTGATTTATGGATTCCTTCAATGCTCTAAGTGTGTTCCATCAGCTGCAATTGCGAACACATTCCCGTAGTGACTTAATATCGCGTGAGGTTGTAGCTTCGCCAGCTCTAGGGGCGGCAACCAGAAGATTTATCCAAGGCGCTAAAATTTGAAGTATTTCTAAAACTTTTTACTGTTTGATTATTAATTTCATATTATGTTACTTGTTTCTTTCTAAATGTATATATATCAATTTTAAATAAAATTATTTGATTTTTAATGAAAATAAAACATATCGTAAATAATATACAACTAACTAGTATGACGGAAAAAAAAAAGGAAAAACATCGTGAGGAAACCTGAATGATTGAGAAACGTGGTCTTTGAAATCGACGTGGTGATTAAGCCTGACTGGCCACTGAAGCGAAGCTGTGAAATTTCGACCAATAGAAAATTTCACAGCTCCGCTCCGCTTCAGTGGGCAGGCAACCCAAGCTCCCACCTTCCCATGGGAAGAGGCCCTTACCTAGCAATGGGACACTTGCAGGCTGATATTATTATTATTGAACTAGATATTAAGTATAGAAAGGGCAATGGTTGTAGACAAACTCCAGCAAATAAAAATTAAACATACTTGACATGCTGAGGTCCGCAGTGATCGCTGTAGGGTAGGAGCACTTGGGACACGGTGGCATTGCTCGCCGGTCGCTCAGCTTCACGCCACGTCTCTTCACATGCTCCTCACAGAAGCAAGTCTTGCAACGCAGACAAGAGTACTGTCCCAGACGGTTGCAAGATTGACCTAGAATGTCCAATGTTGAAATTAATATATTTAGGATGTATAATAGAATGACTTTTGCCTATTTAATAAATCAAAAGTCTAAAAAATGTCTATGGTGTGCTTACTGTTTCGTTGTTGATATTGAATAAATGACGATGTGGAAGTGAAATAGACGGAAGCGCATGAAATTATTCCGTTTAAATCGCCCTTTCTCCGTTTTTTATTCGCGCTACAAGCTATTACAATTATTTTTCATAACAAAATATTAAGTGTAACTTATTCACCTATAAGTATAAATAACATTCAGCTAGCCCATATACAAAAATATTTTTTTATTAGTAGCCATTTTTCGTATTCTTCTCGGCAAACCCTTTTATTTGATACCCACATCATGGGGGTGCATAAAAATAATTGGTCTGCCATGTTGAATTTAGAATTACGTCACTTATATAAGTACGCGTTGTTATCCAAACTAAACGTATGTGCAATATTTCAGCTCAATAGTTAGGGGATAACTGTTTTATAATTCAGTTGCAAGATTTAACACATACCAACAAGGCAAGTTAAATAAAAGCTTGTAAAAAAGGCCATTATGTCATAATTAAGGTTAATTATGTTCATTGAAGTGCTAAAAAAAGGCGTATGAACGCACAAAATTATTTACTTCCTTTTTAAAATATACGATTGATATTTTTAATCTCAATTATATTATTGATTTTATTTTATATGGCTACAATTAATGGCTATAAATGATGTGTTTCTTTTAATAATGTAAATAACGTTGGTTACGAATCGTGCTGTCCCCACTCCAGGTTATGTAAAAATAAAATTGCTTATTTTGGGTGATCCTTAGAAGATTTAAGCAGCCTAAGTTACTCCTTATAATATCAACTACCTGCCAATGAAAGCCCCATCATAATTGGTCCAACTGTTTTGGAAATGACCCGGAACAAACAGACAGAAAAAAAATTGTTTAAGTTTAAGTGTTTAAGTATACTTTCATATCCATTTAGTAAAAAGCTATTAATATAACATTACAAAGAGACACTTCAATTTTATTTATTGTTTAGACAGAAGATAATCATAGAGAACTACAAAATTCTCTATTACTTATCTTTGTCCTACCGTGAAGCCGTAGAACCTTGTTGCGGTCAATGTGTTCCCTCCTTCTTACGACATCGGGTTCTTTAAGCGTAACGTGAAGAGATATTTTTGCAAGCCAGTATGACAGTGGAGACTGCTGATGGATTTAGATATCTTGACAGTACTTACCTACCGTCAATGTGCCGAGCTAATATATGAAAAAAAAGATAGATAACAGTATTTAGCTTACACTTATATGTCTCCGATTCTAAAACTTGACATGAAGCCTGATGCTCAAACTGGTCATCTTCACACAGGAATCCCTGACAGAAACAGCATCGGAAAACCCGCCCTCCATGCTCCCACACACCTGCGAAATTCAAGTTATTAACAGTGATATCTTTATGAATACCAAGTTATAATGATATATTTATACATAAGCAGTTATTATTGATTGTTTTTATCCGACTGCGAAAAAGCGAGATGTTTTTCGAGCGTATGTATGTATATATATCTATTTCTTTGGCACGCTCTGTAGCCTAAATGGCTTGATGGATTTTAGCGTACGAGGTGTAGAGGTCTGGAAATCAAATATAAAGCAAAAATAGAATAATATATTTTTTTTTCAAGAGTTTTTGTTGCAATCGTGATTTTTATTTCCTTTTTAATTTAGCTTGTAACCAAGACTTTTTTACACAACGTATTGACTCATAGGTTTATATACAAACGTACGCAAATACGGGTTTTTATTTAGATTTTTTAAATGTATAATGAATGAACTTTGCGAGTAGAAAAAGAGCAACTAACCGCAATGCGTCAGGGCGCAACTCTGTACAAATACTTGCATCATACTCAAATCAGGTTAACTTTGTTCATACCCAGAATTTGCCTGTTAGTTGCCTTTGTATACTTTACTTATTATCAAAGAATCTGTATAATTTTTCTTAAAAAAAAAATTTTCTTTAATAAAATTAATGTGGCAAATAAGCATACGGCCCACCTGATGGTAAGCGATTATTGTAACATATAGAAACTTATAATACCATAGGTATCACTATCGCATTACCAACCTTGAATCCTCCTACCCCAAGGAGCTCTGGAAACCCTCCTCACTGCAGGAAGGCAACACTAGGGTATTTAACTGGAATCTTCTGCAGTGTGGAGGTATTTCAACATTTAGACTGTCCCAAGTGAAAAACTATCAAAAGACATTTCTCTGTTCCCACCTTCGTTAATTAACTTAATGACTGGAAGGAAGTCAGAAGTTACAATTGAAGGGTTTTCACCGTGTCGATCTTGATTCAAGCGAGCCTATTTCAATAATTTACCTCTCTCACACTCCAAGCAGACAGCATCCATTAGCGGACACGTACAGGCATGAGACGTGAGACATTTGCGACCGTGGCACACCCACGCTTCACAGAAGTCACATATTGCACCCTGCAAAAAATAAAATAGTACTTACCATTAAATTTTTAATTCATAATACAAAAATTCTAATGATGGGCAAATTAGTATTACATACTCTGTTATACAGATAATCTATACTTATAATAAAAGAGTAAAGAGTCGAAATCTGTACATTGAAGATACAAGGTGTCCAGAAAGGGTATCGGGTATTTGTAAGTTCAATGAAACAAAAATTATTTGTATGCAATAAAAAAGTTTATTGTTTATTATTAGCATATGAATTGGAGAATTATTTGGAAAAGATGATGTTATCCAAATGATGACCGTTACGTTGCTGGCACTCTTCTAAACGGAAACGAAGATTGGCGATAACACGTTGACACATAGCTATCGATATTGCTGCCATTTCTGACCTGATGTTTTGCTTTAACTGGGTTAGATTCGTCGGATTGTTTTGATAAACCTTACTTTTAAGGTATCCCCATGCATAATAGTCAAGCGGGCTAAGGTCGGGGCTTCTGGGAGGCCAGTTGATGTTACCCCTTCGCGAAATGACTTTATTAGGGAATAATTCGTTAACAACTTCCATTGAGTCATTTGAGGTATGGCAAGTGGCCCCATCTTGCTGGAACCACGTTCTTGAGTTGAAACCTGCAAACTCCTGCAACTCTGGGACCACAAAATTTCGCAACATATCGCAATAACGGTCACTATTCACATTAATTGCTCGGCCTCGTTGATCTTCATGAAAATAAGGACCAATTATGCCTTTAGCAGACATAGCGGCCCAAACAACGACCTTTGGGCTATGCAGGGGTCGTTCATGCTTTCGTCTCGGATTCTCCACTGCCCAGTACCGACAATTCTGCTTATTAACATGACCATTCAGGTGAAAATTTGCTTCGTCACTGAACAGTATATTGTTAAAGTTGTTTAATCGCTGCAGCATTTCGTTCGCATAATTCAGTCGATTAGCATAGTCCGTATCCTTCAATTCTTGAACCAATTGAATTTTATAGGCTTTTAGATGTAAGTCTTTCTTTAAAATCGAATGTAAAGACGATTTTTTGATGTTCAACGCTTGGCTTCGCTTTCGGATGGATAAAGACGGATTTTGACGAACCGACGCCTCAACTTCTTCAATTGTTTCTTCATCGCGAACTGAACGAGGACGACCAGAGTTTTGAATTTTAACTGTCGCACCTGTATTCTCGAACATCCTGATCTATTTCCTAATGCTATCGTCACTTGGCGCGTGGCGTGTACGATAGAGACGTTGAGCAGTCACTATTGAATTACCATTACGATAATACGCTCGTACGCAAAATGCGCGATGCGTCCCCGAGTACTGTTCCATCGTGACTAAAACTCCACAAAATGGCGGACGCCACGAACCCCTCCCCGCACCCTTTAGACGCCCCGTTTCGAATATGGCGCGAAAACAAATACCCGATACCCTTTCTGGACACCTTGTATTTGAGAAAAAAATATATGGGGGGGCTTAGAATCATGGACAGAACACATTTCGATAGTTTTTAAAATTTTTGTCTGTCTGTCTGTCTGTCGGATTGTTTGAACACCAATCACGCAAAAACTACTGGACCGAATTTAATGAAATTTGGTAAGATTGTAACTTATAGTCTAAAGGTACATTTAGGATACATTTTTATACGTATGAACATTTGCATGGTCTATAAATTGCGTTTAGGTTTTATGTACATGAAACAATGTAATGCATGTGCATGTAATACTACAAATATTTCAAGTACATAGTGAAATGAAGCTTAATAATATGAAATTGCATCCAAATTATTTTATCGTCATTTAAAAGAAAAAAAAAACGTACAATAGTAGTAAAATAAACTGGCTTAATTTTTTTTGAAAATTCTACGATAGATGTCGTTGTTTATTTTTTTTGCTATGAAGGCTATGTAGATTAAACAATGTAATTGATGTATATGTAATACTATAATATATTTCAAGTACATAGTGAAATGAAGTTTAATTGAATGAAATTTATCCAAATTATTTTATCTTCAAATATTAGAAAAAAAAACGTTCAATAGAAATTAATTGGCTTAATTTTGAACTAAAATTTTTCGATAGATGTCGTTGTTTGTTTTTTGTTTTATGAAGGCTGTGTAGATTAAACAATGTAATTTATGTTTATGTAATACTACAATATATTTCAAGTATATAGTGAAATAAAGTTTAATTGAATGAAATTTATCCAAATTATTTTATCTTCAAATATTAGAAAAAAAAAAACGTTCAATAGAAATTAACTGGCTTATTTTTGATCTAAATATTTTCGATAGATGTCGTTGTTTGTTTTTTTTGCTATGAAGGCTATGTAGATTACACAATGTAATTTATTTATATGTAATACTATAATATATTTCAAGTATATAGTGAAATGAAGTTTAATTGAAATAAATTTATCCAAATTATTTTATCTTCAAATATTGGAAAAAAAAAATGTTCAATAGAAATTAATTGGCTTAATTTTGATCTAAATTTTTTCGATAGATGTCGTTGTTTGTTTTTTTGCACTAAGAAGATTTTTATTTTACCTATATTATGACGCCACACATATCGTTTTAGTTCATTTACACGTTTAAAACTTGGAAAATAATAACACCATAACATCATTTTTGTTATATTTATCCCGAATTCAAATTAAAACTATTAGTTACCACTTTGTGCATTATTAATATTAATTTTGAATCGTTTGTCTATTTCTCTGTTAATCTGTATGCCAATCACGCAGAAGGTACCTTTTTGAAGCCTATGATAAGTAGAACATAGGATGAATTTTTACACGTATGGATATTTGTGTGGTGTATAAATAGCATTTTTTTTTAATTATCAAAAGTAAAAAAAAAGGATTTTATGTAATAAAAAATGAAATATGTAATATAAATTATTTAATTTTCACGTCATTTTAAATAAATATAGGTACCTACTTACTGTAAACAAAGATGTAGGTATACCATTTACTACTTATCTATTTATTATTTCATGTATGGCGCAGTCATTTTTAGAGATTTTAGATTGAAAAACAAATTAAACAATGTTTAAGAAAATATTTATATAGGAAGTTCAATTTATTTCGTTCTAAAATTCTACGATAGATGTAGCTCTTCGGGACATGTGAGTTTGTAGATCGCACTGTCAAGAAATGTTCTTGAATTAGTAAATTAAATATACCTACTACCATTCTGCATTGTTCATTACGTCTTTTGAATACTAACGATTAACGATGAATAGATTTAAAACACAAAAAATAAACTTGGCTATTTCCTAAAGGATTTTTGATTAATTGCGTTACGGATTGGAATTTGTACATTTATTTATTGACCTTGGCTATTATTAAAGGATTTCGTTTTATTGTATTGCGGATTCGAGGTAACTTGAATTTTGCAATTGGACTACTGATTTTGACCTTTACTTTATAATTTAAAACACAAAAAATAAACTTGGCTATTTCCTAAAGGATTTTCGATTAATTGCGTTACGGATTGGAATTTGTACTTTTATTTATTGACCTTGGCTATTATTAAAGGATTTCGTTTTATTGTATTGCGGATTCGAGGTAACTTGAATTTTGCAATTGGACTACTGATTTTGACCTTTACTTTATATTATTGTCGTTTAGATTTAGGTAAAATGCCTGGTAGAAAAAGAACGAGTCTATCTCAGTATACTAGCAATCGAAAAAGGTTGAGAAATATTCGATCTCAAGAAACTGAGGAAGACTATCAGATAAGACTTGCAACTGAACGAGAGCGTCAGGCCAATGTACGCGCTTCAGAAACCGATCGCGAACGATGCGAGCGATTAAATTAAAATCGTAGGCGTATAGCTGCTTCTCGATCGATAGAAAGTAGTGAAGAGCGTGAGGCGCGGCTGACTGCTGACCGCGAGTACCACGCCACGTCGCGAGAGTCAGAAACATTCACAGAGCGTGAGGCACGGCTAACTGCTGACCGTGATTACCACGCTATGTCTCATGAGTCTGAAACATTCACAGAGCGTGAGGCACGACTAACTGCTGACCGTGAGTACCACGCTATGTCTCGTGAGTCTGAAACATTCACAGAGCGTGAGGCACGGCTAACTGCTGACCGTGAGTATCATACAATGTCCCGTGAATCAGAAACATTCACAGAGCGTGAGACAAGGCTGACTGTTGATCGTGAGTATCATATCGCATCTCGCAACACAGAAACGTTTGCGCAGCGTGATACACGACTGACTGCTGATCGCGAGCGTCACGCAACTAACAGATCTCTCGAAACTGAAGAGCAACATCAGCAGCGGCTCGAAACAAGTCATGAGAACTACCAACAAGCTCGGGAAGTGCAATATATTCATAGATCTCTCGAGAGGAATAGGATTGAAGAAATCCGAGATTTAGAGACCACAGATGAACGTGAAGCTCGCATAGCCGAAGATCGGGTGCGACATGCTTTAAATAGGATGTCATTATCATCACAAAGTGATGATGCCCAGGAAGAATATGTGAGTAACGAAGTTCTTCCGTGGAGCAATAAGGAACGCAGTGGTTTCTTTTATAATCCAAAAATAAATTATGGTCTATTCTCTAATATCGGTGCAATGATAAACATTTGCGCCCACTGCCAAGCACTTAAATGGCAGAGAGAAAGTCTTGGATTTTGTTGCTCAGCCGGAAAAGTGTTTCTGAATATTCTTCAGGATTCTCCTCCAGAGCCTTTGAAGTCACTGCTGATTGGAGAACATTCACAATCTAAGGAGTTCTTGGACTCGATTAGATCCTACAACAGTGCATTTCAAATGACTTCATTTGGTGCTAAAGAAATACGTGAAGGTTCATTTATGCCCACGTTTAAAATCCAAGGGCAGGTATATCATGCCATTGGTTCGTTATTGCCTGAGACCGAACCAAAATTTTTACAAATATATTTTGTATCAGATTATATTGAACAAGCAAATATTAGAAGGCAAAATTTTCCAAATTTAAACCAGAATTTAATAATTGAACTACAAAATATGCTACACACAGTCAACCCCTACGTGCATAGCTTTAAAGCCGCTATCGAGTCCGTTTCGGAGAGTCAAAGTAATGAGTATAAATTTGTTATTAACGCAGAGAGGAGACCGGCTCACGAGAACCGTGGCCGATATAATGCTCCAAATGTCAACGAAGTTGCGGCAGTTTTAGTCGATCAGGAATGTGATCGACGCGACATCATTCTACGTTCACGAGATAATAGACTTCAGCGTGTTAACGAGACTCATCGTGCCTATGATGCTCTACAATACCCACTAATTTACTGTCATGGTGAAAATGGATATAACTTTAGCGTATTCAATGTCGATCCAAATACCGGTGCACTGAACTACAACAAAAAGACGTCAGCTATGCAATTCTATGCTTATCTCTTGCAAGTGAGACGCGGCCGGTTTATTTACTTACACCGGTTTCGGGGACTATTTAACCAGTTTGTTGTTGACATGTACGCTAAAATTGAAACCGAACGATTAATTTATATTCGAACTAATCAAAGAAGATTACGTGCGGAAAATTATGTTGATCTACAGGATGCTATACAACATGACACAGACGTGAATAATTTGGGTCGCTTAGTAATTTTGCCTTCAAGCTTTACCGGCGGTCCCCGTTACATGCACAAACGCATACAAGACGGCTTTTCTTACGTCAGAAAATACGGAAGACCCGACCTATTCTTAACATTTACCACAAATCCAAAATGGTTTGAGATCACATCTGAACTCCTACCTGGACAAGTATCACATGATCGCCATGATATTGTAGCAAGAGTTTTTCACTTGAAACTGAAACTGTTGATCGAGTTACTAACAAAAGAAAAAGTCTTTGGGCAAGCTTTATGCTTTATGTACAGCGTCGAGTGGCAGAAACGTGGTTTGCCACATGCCCACATTCTTCTGTGGTTGCAGGAAAAACTTCGTCCAAATGATGTTGATATTTTGATAAGTGCCGAAATTCCAAATCCCGAAGAAGATCCTGTCCTGTATGACATATTAAAAACGCACATGATACATGGTCCATGCGGCACTTTAAATATGAACTCTCCCTGCATGAAAAATGGTAATTGCACTAAGAGATATCCAAAAGCATTGACTGGAGTGACAATAACAGGTGAAGATGGATATCCAAAGTACCGGCGTCGTGGACTACAGGAAGGAGGTCACACTACCAATATAAGATGCCGAGGCCAGCAGATAACCCTGGACAATAGATGGGTCGTGCCATATTCACCTGTTTTATCTAAAACATTTCAAACGCACCTTAATATTGAAATGTGTAATAGTGTACAGAGTATCAAGTATATATTAAAATATATACATAAAGGGGACGATCAGGCCACAATTGGGGTAACCAATGAACGTGATGAAGTCACAAGATTTCAATCTGGTCGCTATATTAGCTCTTCCGAAGCCGTATGGCGGATTTTAAACTTCTCGATACATGAACATTATCCACCTGTAATGCACCTGGACGTACATCTCGAAGGAGGACAGCGAGTATATTTTGACGCTGATAATGTAAGACAACAGTTGGAAAATCCACGACAAACCACTTTGTTAGCGTTCTTTAATCTTTGTGCAATGGATCACTACGCTAAAACTCTCCTGTACTATGAAGTGCCGTCCTACTACACATACAACAGTCAGCGCGGAAGTTTCAATCGTCGGAGAAGAGGTCTTGCTGTGAAAGGTTCACCTGGTATATTTAAGGAGCACATTATCGGACGTGTATATACCGTGCACCCAAATAATGCCGAGTGTTATTATCTGCGCATGCTTCTGCATGTGGTTCGCGGGCCTACTTCGTTCGACGACTTAAAGATTGTAGATAGCATCCAGCACCTGACTTTCCAAGCTGCATGTCGAGCGCGAGGAATATTGGATGACGATCAACATTGGGATGACGCTTTGGCTGAAGCTTCCATCAGTGATAGTCCACGCCGCTTGCGTCATATAAATGCTGTTATGTTGGTATTCTGTGCTCTATCAGATGCAGCACAATTGTGGCAAAAATATCAGGATCAGTTGGCACAAGACTTTTTCAGAGAAGTACAGGGTAGCAATAATTGCGACACTATAAATGATGCGCTGCGTGATAACATACTAAATCGCTGTTTGAATGCTATCCAAGACATTGTGATATCTATCGGTGGTAAATGTTTAACGCATTACGGTTTATCTGAACCAACTTTACAAGGTAACCGCGATAATAGAGAATATTCTGCCGAGATTCGCTATGATCCTTTGGAATTAGCTGAAACTCTACGAGATGGAGTTCCAAAGCTTACAGCAGAACAAAGGGGAGTTTTCGAACGAGTTTGTCATAGTGTAAACAATGATTTGGGTCAAATATTTTTTTTGGATGCCCCTGGTGGCATTGGGAAAACATTTCACACTAAAATTATTTTAGCAAAACTTCGCAGTGAGGGAAAAATTGCAATAGCTGTAACATCGTCTGGTATAGCAGCTACCTTACTACCTGGAGGAAAGACCGCACATGCTATGTTTAAAATCCCAATACAATTAGATTTCAGTGACTTCCCGTTGTGTGATATTTCACGAAATAGTGATAAAGCACACGTGTTACGAAACTGCAATATAATTGTATGGGACGAGTGTACCATGGCACATCGCAAAGCGGTTGAAGCTGTCAGCAGGACATTACAAGATATCAGGCATTGTGAACAGCCAATGGGAGGTATAACAATACTGTTTTGTGGTGACTTTCGGCAGACTTTACCAGTTGTGCCACGTGGCACACGGGCCGACGAGGTAAACGCTTGCTTGAAGAGTTCAAATCTATGGGTCAATATTCTTCGTGTTAACTTGACCGTAAATATGAGAGTGCAGACAGGAGGCACCCTGTATGCTGAACGATTTTCCAGCCTGTTATTACAAATAGGTGAAGGTACATACCCTGCAGAAACAGGCAAAATTAAATTGTCAGATACATTATGTCACACAGTTATATCAATAGAGGAACTGATCTCTTCAGTGTATGGTGATCCAGCGTTGATAACGAGTTTTAGTAATAGTTGGCTATGCGAGCGAACTATTTTAACTCCTCGAAATGACCAAGCTGCTGGTATCAATATAACCATACTAGACCGCATACCTGGACTGAGTGTTGAATACACGTCCATAAATAGAGTCATTGACGAAGTGGAATCCACACATTACCCGGTCGAATTTTTAGATTCCTTAGATGCTCCAGGACTTCCATTGCATAAAATATTGGTAAAAGTTGGTGTTCCAATTATTTTACTCCGAAACTTAAGCCCACCAAAATTATGTAACGGTACACGCCTTAGAGTTACATCTCTGCAAAGGAACATAATAGAAGCGGAGGTGCTGACAGGGTGTGCTGTAGGTGAGCGCGTTTTCATTCCCCGCATACCACTGATCCCTAATAACTTCCCGTTCCGATTCAAACGCGTTCAATTTCCAATCAGTGTCTGTTTTGCGATGACAATTAACAAAGCGCAAAGACAAACTTTGCAAACAGCTGGCGTGGACCTTCGCACCTCTTGCTTCTCTCACGGTCAGCTCTATGTCGCTCTTTCCCGAGTGAGCGACGCAAACCATTTGTATGTGCATGCCCCGGGAAACGTTACTGACAATGTAGTTTATAGAGAAGCTCTATAGGTACATGTATGTAGGTATTAGACGTTTTTTCCTGGTAAAATTTCAGTTTTCTCAAAATTTTTGACCCCTTTAAGAATTTTGTTTTACATAAAAGTGTTTGTTCCGTTATCGGTAACCGAGTCCTATAAACTATTTTTCATAAACATAGCTTTAAAACTGGAGTAAATCCCATGCAGATATTTATAAACCTTGCAGTTACTAGCTTCGTATGTATACTTTAGTAGGTATACGTTCACATATGAAAATATTTGATATCAATTGATATTATGTACCTACTAAGACTATTCTTTCAAGGAAAATAAAACATTATTATGATATTGAAATTGTATTAAACTACCTACCTTATCTTTTTGTTTAAAAAAGATTTTTCTTAATACGTTCCGATGTTACAAAATTAAAAACTACTCTCCAAATTGATAGTTTCTATATTAAATAAAATGTCGTTCCTTAAGTCAGATGTTTTTATTATAGTCAGAACCGTAAGTAAACATTTGTGACATTATATTAATACTGAGCCCCTTCCCACAAATTTTCAGTTCTAATTTTTAATTAACGTGCTTTCCATAAAAAGCCGTAATCCTTATTTTGACCAAATTAGGGTTTGTTTTTCGAAAGGTTGCTTAAATCACTGTTTACCATATACCGAATTCAACGCGGACGGAGTCGCGGGCACAGCTAGTTATAAAATATAAATACAAACTTGGTACTTAAAAAAAAATTATATGGAGGGTAGAAATCTCTATGTATGATTGAACTGAATTGTGATTAGCTGCTTACAATTGGACACTTTTTCAACTTGGCCTCCGTACCTTCCTACCCCCTTTAAAAAATAAGCAGAAACACTGATATACTTTATAATTATGTGAAATTGAAACTCAATACAACCTCGTTAATTGCTGGTGGATGACCCATACAACTGGACGTATTCATGATTTCACAATTTGTAAAGGTGTGAATATGGTCATAAGAGGCTATGTACTACAAAACAAAATAAGAAAATTTTTAACAAAAAAGAAACCAACTTAAATGATTTTTAAGAGTTCCCTTGTATATCTTCGAAGCTGAAGGTCCAATGCCAATTAAATTAAAATGGGACCACCATTGAGGTATCCACTATCGAACAAAAAAAAAATCATCAAAATCAATTCATAGACAATGAATTTATTGACTGAACATCCATAAATATTTTTTTTTTTCAAAAATTGGTTTACTAATACTTGAACGCCCCCTCACGAATGTTCACATTCTTATAAACGAAAGATTCGAACCATTTTAAATTTTCGCTTCAACATTCGCATTCACAACAAACAATGCGAATATTTTACGAATCCCTGTGGCCCTGAATTACTTAAGGGGATGGAGCCTCTGATGTATAATCTGGACCTGAAAACACGCTGCTGTATGATATCAAATCTGATTTGAAGGCATATTTAAAAAATATTAGCCTCTCGAGAAAAGCTCTCTGAACTGAGTGAGCAATTATTATACTATATATATGTATTAGCCACTAAGAAATCGCCTCATGGCCGCATGGGAAAAAAGCTGCCAAGTTATTAGGCATTTTAAAAATATATATACTTAGCCGCTTTTAAATCTGATTACTAATAATTTAATTTTATTCTAATTTAGTGTTTAACTTAATAAAAAAAAAATTGGGGGGCTTAGTTGTTCGCGTCCGTGGGAGTTACCTATCAACTACCCCACACGTGTCCCCTGGGTGGTGCCAAAAGAACAACAACGCCGAGTCTTGGGCGGCGGTTAAATATCCTGACCAGATGAGCCTAACCAGTTCGTCAAGTTGGAAGGAGGAAATGCCTTTTAACACCCGTTACTCTGCGGACTTGTGCTGTGAGGCCGGGGTCCTTGGCTTCACCGTCCAGGACTAGAGGAAGAAAGCCTCAATAATAAATCACCCCTAATCTCAAGGTGTGGACCGTGCCGAAAAGATGAATGGCTGGGGGGCATCTCAGCCATTAGCGCCAACCACGATGGATATGGCAAACATCGTGAGTATTGCCCTCAGATGAGAATGGGCGTAACCTCATCTGCGACCTTATAAATCGACCCTTCTCGTGGGAACAAAATGAGTGAACAATCAAATGAAACATTAAATAGACCTTTAACTTCCTCGGAAGAACAGTCCACTGGAGTGGGACACCAGGCTCCCGTGTTAGAAAATTCTACTGGCCGAAAAGTTCTTGTGCAACAGGCGTTCCATCCTAGCTTATTCCTACAAAGACCTAGATCTGCTTCAATTGGAAGTTGTCCAATGCAACCGTCTACTGAGGACATGAAACTCAAAGATGTGCCCTTGACACCTGCATACTCACCGCATCCTCCTCCGTGGCAGAAAGTGCCCTGTAATAGGAATAAAAAAAGAAAGTTGTCCACCAGCCCTCCTGTAGATACGACCAAAACATCAAATCGCTATGATGGGCTACCTGTTGATATAACTGATGAAACGGATAAACCAACGAAACAAACTAAACCACCATCAATCATTCTTTATGGAATTGAAGATCTAAAAGAATTAACAAATCTCTTAGAAACGGCAATCAATAAAGATCAATTTACATATAAAATTGTTAACAAAACGCAACTTAGGATCAGTACTATAGATATAGATGCCTACAAAAAACTTATCTCCCTGGTTAGAGAAAAAGGCCTGATAGGGCACACTTTTAACAGAAAAGATAATAGATGTTTCCGAATTGTAATAAAAAATTTACATCCATCTACACCAGTGGATATTATCAAAGAAGACATAGAGGCAACAGGAAACATAGTAACTGGTGAGATAATAAATGCAAGATATGGACCAAACAAGAATCCGACACCTACCTTCTTTGTTAATCTGGCTAGTGGTCCCCATAATAAGGTTATTCAAGATCTGAAATATATCTATCACCAAAGTGTCACCATAGAAGAACCAAGAAAAAAGAAAACAATAGTTCAGTGCCAGAGATGTCAACAGTATGGTCATACCAAGAATTATTGTATGAGACCATACAGGTGTGTGAAATGTGGGCAATCACACAAGACATCCGAATGTCAAAAACGTGACCGCAGCACTCCAGCACTGTGTGCTTTATGTAATGGACCACACCCAGCTAATTACAAGGGATGTGAAGTTTACAAGGAAATCCAAGCTAGAAAACAAAAAAATAATATCCATCCAATAGTAAACAAAACAGCATCTAAAACACCTACGATAAATGAACTAAATACTAGTAAACAGCCAAAGAATCGAGAAGAGAGATTGACTTTCGCAGAAACTGTAAAATCAGCCCAAATAAATATCACTCCCCAGAACACTTTTGATAATACGCACAGCTCAGGTCAAATAAACGCGACCCTAGAACAAATTATTATAAAACAGACAGAAAAGTTTGATATCATCCTCCAACAAATGAGCACTCTTATGAGTCTCATAGCTAAACTTGTCGACAAACTGACAAAATGACTTCGCTACGGGTTGCAACCTGGAACATCAATGGTCTTACCACTAATAACCAAGAAGTGAAACTGTTTATGTCTCAACATAAACTAGACATTCTCCTTATCTCTGAGGCCCATTGCAAAAGTAATTCCATAGTAAGGTTTTCAGATTACCACTGCTATATTACAAGCCACCCGGACGGCACAAGCCATGCGGGATCGGCCATCATTATAAAAAAATCTATTAAACATCATCAAATGCCTAACTATGAAACTGAGCACATCCAAGCAACCACGATAACTGTTCACGACAAATCAGGAGACATCAATGTGGCAGCAGTGTATTGCCCACCTAAACACAACATGACTGAGTAAATGTATTCTGATTTCTTTGACACTCTTGGACATCGCTATATTGTAGGCGGAGATTGGAATGCCAAACATATTTCCTGGGGTTCCAGATTAACGAATACCAGAGGCAAACAGCTGAAATTGAGCGTAGACAAAAACAGATTAAACACCATATCCACAGGAGAACCTACCAATTGGCCAACTGATACCAGGATGGTGCCAGACCTCATAGACTTCTTCATTGCCTAAGGCCTAACGAAGTTCTATATGAAACCTGAGTCTTGTTATGACAGTTCCTCAGATCACACCCCGGTGCTCTTAACTGTTAGTACCAACCTTATAGAGGTGTCAAGATCAATAAGGCTGTGTAATAAACTTACAGACTGGAACATATTTCGAGAGCACATTGAGAAATCAATAAACTTAAAAATGGCCCTTAAAACACCTGAAGATATAGATGAAGCAGCTAAATATATAACGACGCTTATACAGGAAGCATGCTGGATAAGTACTCCTGAAATTCAAACCAGCAACAGTAGTGGAATAAATAACTATCCTCTAGAAATAAAAAAGGCTGTTCTAGAAAAGAGACGACTTCGTAGAGTTTGGCATTTAAGTAGGCTTACTGAAGATAAAACTAATCTTAACAGAGCTGTGAAAGATCTGAAGTCACTATTGCAAAACTGGCATGATAACTCATTCCAAGAAAAGCTAGAAAACCTAACTGCTACAGAGTCTACAAACTATTCACTCTGGAAAATAACTAAGGGATTTAACAGACCGCAAGCTGCTAAACCACCCTTGAAGTGTGCAGAAGGATGGGTGAGAAAACCACAGCCAAAAGCAGACCTATTTGCTGAACATCTAGCAAAAGTATTCAGCCCAAATAATTCTATGAATGAAGAGTTCGATAACCAAGTGGATACAACGCTAAACCAAACCTTCCAAATTGACCTACCGCCAAAAACTGTGACAGTACGGGAAGTGTGGGGAATAATAAAGCAGCTAAAGAATAAAAAAGCGCCGGGTTTTGACCTGATAACCAATGAAATTCTTAGGCAACTGCCGCAAAAAGCTATAACTTACATCACTACAGTATGTAATGGGATATTAAGAGTCCAACATTTTCCTGCAATATGGAAAGTATCCCAAATAATAATGATTTATAAAGATGGAAAACCACCAAGTGACGTCACATCCTATAGACCAATAAGTTTGCTCCCGATCTTATCCAAAATTTTTGAAAAACTCCTTCTTCGGCGAATCCTTCCTATTCTAACAGAAAATGGCGTCATACCCAGCCATCAATTTGGCTTTAGACAGAAACACTCCACTGTGGAACAGGTTCATAGAGTCTGCAACAAAATAAGAAAGGCATTGGAAGAAAAAGAATACTGCTCTGCAGTTTTCTTGGATATACAACAGGCTTTCGATAGAGTCTGGCACAAGGGCCTACTATGTAAAATTAAAAGTTGTCTTCCACACAGTTATTTGTTAATATTTAGTTCATATCTCTCAGGGAGACTATTTCAGGTCAAAGAAGGTGAAACCACATCAAAATTTTTCGAAATACAAGCTGGTGTACCCCAGGGGTCAGTGCTGGGCCCTGTACTCTACACCATTTTTACAGCTGACCTCCCTTGCTCGAATACCATAACCACAGCTACATTCGCTGATGATACTGCTATCCTGGTGAGTCACAAGGACCCAGTAATAGCCTCAAAAATCTTACAGAAAGGCCTAGACGAAACAACTAAATGGCTTCGAAACTGGCGGATTAAAGCTAGTTCCTCAAAATCTGTGCAGGTTACTTATACCCTACGCCAAGAAAATTGCCCCTCGGTAAAACTAGAAAACGCAACCCTTCCTCACCAGAACTCTGTCAGATATCTCGGTCTTCATCTTGATAGGCGTATGACATGGAAGGAGCACATCAAGAAGAAACGAGAGGAACTAAATATTAGATACAAAAGCTCCTTGTGGTTGCTAGGCCGAAACAGCAAACTGTCACTAGACAATAAATTACTAGTGTACAAGTCGATCCTAAAACCTGTATGGATGTATGGCCTTCAGCTGTGGGGTAGTGCTTGTAACTCCGCCATCTTACGAATGCAAAGAATGCAGAACATAATCCTCCGAACAATCAGTAATGTCCCTTGGTATGTGACTAATGCTGAGATCCATGAACATCTGGAAATGCTCACAGTGAGAGAAGAAATCACTAACGTCAATGCTAGATACAGGAAACGGCTAGAAGCCCATCCCAATACTCTTGCACGACAGCTCACAGTTCGAAGCTATGTTAAACGTCTTAAAAGAAAAGACATCCTTAGTGTAGTAGAGAAATATGAGTAGATGTTCTCGCTGGAGGACGCACTCTAAATGAGAGAAGCATGCAACACATCTGCTAAAAGTGAATTCACTGATTGCAGATGAAACAAAAAAAAAAAAAAAAAAAAAAAAAAAAACTTTATAAAAATAACAATGAAGACCAAAATAAGTTCTTTTTTGCCTTGACTGAATATTCACATTATAAACATCCACTTTCGCGAATGTTTAAAATATGACATTCCTAACAGCCCTGATATAAGTAAACCCTTTTCAAATAAGGAGTATGATTTTGTTAATTGTAACCTAATATGTGCTTTTTGTGTACCTATCAATAATTTATGCATCATATTTAATTCTTTGAATATTAAGTACATATTTAGATTTTTTAAATTTTACATCATAACTCAAGCCCCGGTTGGAATCTAATTACTTCAGCTAAAATTAGTTTAAATATCTATAAGTTATATAAAATAAGATTCAATTGGTTCTTACCACCATGGCCATCCCAGTCGTGTAAACACCAGGGTGTCTGATGACACAGTCTCCAGTTTTTAACATGCATTTGATCTTGCCACAGTGAGCACAAGCAGGTAGACGTTGCACTGCCTGACAGAAGTAGCAAAAGGCACGGTTTTTCTGCTTTCTGAAATAATAGAAACAATGAGGTATTGTTGAGACAAGTTATGTGTGAGTCTAAGCATTGATCAGTGTTACTTAGACTGCATGTTAGGTACAGAGGTGGATACAATTATATTCTATTTATTATTAATAACTGTATTGTTCATTTTGCTAAATGTTAAAACAATAAAATTTCTATTCCATAAAATTATCAACTTCTTTACCGAAGTTCATTTAATCTGTCCAACCCTTTGAGTGATTTATGGACAAACATAATATAACTACTATAATATACTTTTTCTCAAATCTGTGTATAATATATTTTAAAAACCAATGATAAATACTTGGGATCCTCTATCCCTGTTCTATCTATCCTTGCCTTGGTATCAGATTTCCTCTCTGCCTTTTAGCAAAGGTTGTTTTAAGGAATAACTGAGTTACAAGCTAAAATGTCTATATGGCCTTTAGAGCATAAACGGATTGGAGAGGTCAACAAAGTGCGAAGTCTATTATTTAGGTAGTAACTTATAAAAATCTTTATTTATGAAGCCAAACCCTAAGTTTGAACTAAAATATAAGTTACATAAGTTAGAACTAAAATTATATTCTAATTATTTTACAATTTCTAAAATGTGCTGTTAAGTTTGTTTATCTTATAAGTAAGTATAAGTATACTAATAAGTGGAAGACGGTAGTTGATGAGTAAGCCAACATAGGCAAAATTTCTAATTATAGTCATACAACTTCATGAGCAACCGTCCTATGTTTTAGATGTTGGTGGGGACAATGTAGCAGGCCACTACACTACACAGTACACTAAAGTAAACAGTACATTATCTCAGCAGTGTTCTTGAAATAATGCATATTTATAGTCATGCATTAGAGCTGCCTCTAACTGTTTCTTGGGTTACCTACTTACGTATTGGATAATGCTATATGTCATGATTATCTTTTCACCAAAATATATTACTGCTTTTGTAAGTTTTTATAACAATTATTTCTACTTGGGTTTTATTTGTAGTTTCAAAAGCTATATATATTATGTATGTATTCTTCATAAATGTAAATGTATATTATGCTCTACTACCTGTGCCAAGCGGGTTGGTAGTTAGTTGTAAATTGCGTACTCATGACTATTGTGTGCAGAATATTACCTAGATTTCGTTCTGGCCGTTTGTATGAAGTCGTAATACTGCTTACTTTAGTGTACTATGAGTTTAGTGCCTATGTCATGCAATTGCACACGTTTCCCTTTCCTGCTATCGTCTATAGAACCTCTCGCCCTCTCCAACGTCTGTCGGAAACATAGGACAGTCACACACGAAAACAAATCTATACAAACTAGAAACTTTACAAATAAGATTCCTCAAATTGCTAGTAAGTAAGAAAATAAAAAAAATCTGTAAAGATGATTATAGAAAATTGTTTAATATATGCAAGATTTTACCAATTAGTTTAAAACATAAATTTGTTTTGGCTGTAAACCATCATGGCAGTGAAGAGCATAACCTATCCAATGTGATGAATAGTTATTGTACTCAATCAATGTCTGCTGACAAATATAATATACCTAAAGTAACTAATTACTTTGGTGATAGAACCTTAAAAAAATGTTTACCATATATACTTAACAGTATGCTGGCGGAAATTAGACACGAAACTGATAAGACTGTTTTTTTTTTTAAATGTTTAAAAAGTATTTGTTTACCACTCTGAGCTAGGAATCAACCATGGATGCAGGCATAATGGCAGGTTCATGTGATTTCCATTTGCTACTTTGTTTTTTATACATTGTAAATTAAAAGATAAGACTCAGTTTGATCCCAATAGTCAAATCGATCACACGGTTTTGTGGGGCTATGTATTAGTGTTAAGATTATTATTTAATAAATAAATAAATTAAAAAAAAACTTGTATTACTATAGTCAAACACTTTTCAGCTAAATCTAAGGGTTACACTAAAAAACAGTATTGTCTGATAATCATCACAAACAATTTGAATTTAATTCCAAATCTAGTTGTCACATTGTTATGATTTTAATATTTTATGTATATTATGATTTTTTTTCATGTTTTGTTTATTCTTTAAAAGTACATTTTCAGTTTCATTCTTTCAATACCATTGCAAACCATATTTGTCTATATATTGCAGTGTTATAATCCAGTTTCAATAACCATTGTAACAGTATTGGCAGCATCCAAGATCACCTGTACAGGGTAGATGAAAAAATCAGGAACTTAAAAATGCTAAAATACCCAAAGTGACGAAAAGTCCAGCTGAATTTCAACTTTACAATATATTTTTTTATTGATAAATATAGATGAGGGTTTAACCACATTTTCACCTGGTGTTAAGTGGTTATGCTTTTAACATGCTGAACCTCTAGCTACAACACATAATTAAGTGCTTGGTGAGAGATTTGAGGGTACATCATGCTATTGTTTAATCACAATATTATCCTTCAACAAAACTCAATCTTAGTGTAGGAGATATCTACTGGCAATTTTGAATGCCGACAAATCTTAAGTGTTCAGGATTCATCACTGTTTTCATTTTCTATCAGGTGAGAGAGTTGTCAATTCAAATTCCGAAAAATTCGTTTGAAGCTACAGGCCTCAAACCTGCGGACCTCGAATCGACATAATGCCGGTCTAAACCATTCAACCACCACAACTACCTTTTTAGTAAATAAAAATACTTCACGTGGCACGTTAAACTATTGGTTACCAAGACAACGCAGAAACAATGAAACTGCCGTAATAAAATAACCTAACAAATGAAAAAACATATTATGATACACATAAATATAGTTAATAATAAATTACATACGAAATTCTACGTTGATAAATTACAATAGAATATATTTCATAATTACTTCAAGCACTTATCGCAGTCCATTGCGAGGTTACACGGGTGTTGGGCCAAGTCTACGTGTTCGCGAGCATTACGAATTTCTTTCTGTCGTAACTTTTGCTTTTCTGCTTTTTTGCGCTGCCCTGTTTTCTTCTTCGGCATTCTTACAAATTAACTGATATAAATAATACTATAAACTGGCTGAATTTCGATTAAATTAAATATCTTGCAAGAAAATGCTCAATGCTCACAACAGCTGATCATAAAGTGCTCAAGTGCTATAATGACATTAGCAGATGATTGACACTTGACTGTCTCAGTATGTAAAAGGTCGATGACTTTGCGATTTTTCCGTGAAATGAAACGAAAAACTGTTATTTTATTATGAGATAAACAAATTTATGCCAACAGAAAATTCACTTATAGTGTTAGTTATTTGTTGGTATTAATTTTAAAACCGTACTAATGACCCGCAGTATTGACGGGGCACGATAGCAACAGGTGTGCTCTGTGATCACATCATACGTCACATCAACAAGCCTGAACGCGCCCAAGCCCGCGAAACCACCGCTCCCTCCACTGGGGGCGGGCAGTGAACCTGGCTCTAGTACACCCGTCAAGACCCCCTTCTACGGCAAGCCTAGGTCAGTTCCCTCGGTGTGGAGCCGTTGAGTCTAGCAGCCGCTCGCGCGATAGAAATGACACTGCACTTGCATTCACATAGCTACCAACAGACAACATTACACTACGCCCTACACTCGTGCACACCACGTAGGACCTTTTATTTATTTTTTTGTACTGGTTAGACAAAAATTAACAGATTACTAAATGCATATACACGTTCCTCCCTTCCGCCCAGGAGGCAGGAACATGTATACCTGTATAGTTGGTTATAATAGCATGAATTCTACGGTTTATGGAATTAGATGGATCGCAACTTTTTTACATGATCGGCAACAGCCCATGCCGAAGTTAGGCCACTTTGGCACCCTTGAGCTTGTTGCTTTACTTTTTGCTGAGAGCCCTATGCGTTCGCCATCAAGCCCTGCGAAACTGTTAAACATTCTGAGGCTTCAGGACCCTTACGGCTAACAGTCCGTAATTTGTAATACGTGACTGGAATTTTTTATAGACTTATGTTATTATTTGTACACAAAATGAAATGTTTTTTTTTTTAATTTTCGTTTAAAAACTATACTAGTTATAGTAATTAATTGTTGAAAGTATAACTACAATTTTAATTTCAACGAATACATACTTAGTGTATTTGAAAAAAATATGTAAGTTATCTAACTTATTCATAAAGACAAAATATAGCAAAGATTCACTAAAATTAATAAGTATGCAGCTGTTCTAAAATACATATTTCTAAACGAATCTTATAGCCCGGCAAATTCAAAAAGATGCGCAGTGTGAAGAAAATCTGACAAAGAAATAATGTTTTGATTCGACAGGTTTGCAAATGCGCACTTGCCGTGCCGCTGCTTTATCAAAACAAGAATCAAAACAAACATTTATTTTTATTCTCAATTGCGCGTCGCTTTGCGAGGTACCGCGAATATCCGCTCGTTACAGTCTCCGGTTTGTTGGGAATAGTTTGTTTCAATAATAAAGTTATCAGTGAGCGTCCAGGCAAGAAATGATTTCCCCAGCGTCATTGGTGTGTATCTTTCACATACCTACTTACAAGAGTTTCATTTCTAACACAAAGAACTAGTCTATACGTATTTATAAATAGATATATTTAAGACTACTTTCTCGCATAATAATTAGTAACACACATTAATATTCAACTTTACTATTATGTGTAGATTTCTTCGTAATTATCATTTAGTTCTTCGTGAACATACACAAACATTCCTGTGTATAATTTTTACATGTGTTTTTTTAAATAATTTTTACTCATCTCTGCTTTTTATGCGTGATTTGGTTTTCAATTTACATTTTTTGTTTTAAAGTAAGTACATACTTATCAACTTAATGGATTTTTAAAAACTTCTAAACATAATTATAGACACATAAAAAATGCGTGTTTTTTGCGCATATAAATTTAGATAACAATCTAAAATCATTAAACTGATTCTCTCATTTTAACTGTGTTTATCTGTGTTTTTAAGTTACTCGTGATTACATTACTCTTCACGGTCAATCGACAGTGCTATCATAGAAAATACGAATAAACGGAAAACTCATAAATATAGGTAGTACTACATCACGGAATAAAGAGTAAGTTAAACCGGAACTCTGTAAGTTCATAAACACTGAACTTGCTTTTACTAAACGCGACGCGCGTTCTTAATTATTAATATGTAAAAAGTTTTTTATTTATTTTAACATTATTGTAGATATCTTTACCGCGATACAGAGAAACCCAAGTGCCCTAGGAACATGTGGTTTATTATAAGCGTAATTTATTCCGTAGCGCAACGACCGGAGTCGTAATCTTGGAAAAGAGATTGCTATTATACAGGAATTGGAATCCATTACTTCATTTTCGCTGAGTCCCCCTCCACAACTTCAATCTGGCTTCTTGCGTATACTTAGTCTGGCCATAAATACTGTTACAATAATAAAAAAACATAATACTATATTTGAATTTGGAATCTGTTATTCTTATATGAATATTCATTATGTTTTCTCATTTTCGCGCCAATCGGTATTAAATATTTTTGTGATATTAAAATGGAGTGCGGTGATGAAGAGAACCGAATTGCTGTGATAGCATTACACAAAGTAGGTAGGGAGCCAAATGCAATCTTTAAAACTCTACATCCTCTTTGTATTAGTCGAATGTTTGTATACCGGGCTATTGATAGGTACATACAATGAAACCTTCTCTGATTGTGACAGAAAAAGATCTGGTCGTCCACGTAGTGTTCATAAAAAAAGGCAATTATAGCAGTTAAGGAAAGAATTCGAAGAAATCCTGTCCGAAAGCAAAAGATTTTATCTCGGGATATGAATATAGCACCTAGAACCATGTCGCGTAATTTAAACGATGACTTAGCACTTGCAGCCTATAAGAGATGCACTGGTTATTATTTAACTGATAATTTAAAAATAAATAGGGGTGGTAAAATCAAAAAAAAATTCTTGAGCGGTACGCAAAGGGAGGTCATAGAAAAATGCTATTTACTGACGAGAAAATTTTTACTAATGAGCAATGTTTTAACAAACAGAATGACCGAGTTTATGCTCGAAGCTCTATAGAACCTTTCCAATTAGTCAGCAGAGTACAACGTGAACATTATCCGAATTCAGTGTTGGTTTGGTGGGGTGTTAGCCATCAAGGAGTGACTGAGCCATATTTTTGTGAAAAAGGTATCAAAACATCGGCACAAGTGTATCAAGATACGATTCTTGAGAAGGTGGTTAAGCATCTTAACAAAACCATGTTCCATAATCAAGAATGGTCTTTTCAGCAAGACTCAGCACCGGGTCATACAGCTCAATCCACTGAAGCGTGGTTGGAAACGAACGTTTCGGACTTCATCAGAGCTGAAGACTGGCCGTCATCTAGTCCCGATCTTAATACGCTGGATTATGATTTATGGTTAGTTTTAGAGAGTATGGCATGCTCTAAACACCATGATAATTTGGAGTCTCTAAAACAATCCATAGGATTGGCAGTGAAGAGTTACCCCATTGAGAAATTGCATGTTTCCATTGATAACTGGCCTCAACGTCTAAAGACCTGTATTAAAGCTAATGACGATCATGTTGAATGAGCTTCATATATTTTTATTGTTCTTATATTAATGTATAAACTAACACACATTATAATAATAAATGATTTATGCAATAGAAAAACAAATTTTTTTTTCCTTGTAACAATATTTATGGCAAGACTGAAGCTTACTATATTATAGGTAGGTAATATGGATGCTATATTAACACAGGACAGTTTTGGTCGCCGTGTCAAATCCATGCAATGAGCCTGAGCTTCGTGATGAAACCATAGCGTCCTGGTAGGGCTTTTCCTAAAACCCGCCTGGCTAGCTATCACCCTCGAGTTGAAAATTTGTCACCAAGCACCAATAGGTTTGTTCCGGCAGCTGCACTTGAGAGCCAGTCTTCCACTAGGCTTAGCGCGTTACCATCTTGGGCCACAGTGAAATTATGGCCACAAAAACTAATAACTATAAATAACTCTCTTTCGGTTCTCACAAGTTACGCTGTACGCCTCTACCTACCTAACCAGTTACAGAATCCATTTATCTTAAACTAATTATTAGACTACTGGACTATTGTAACAATATTGATGAAGATTATTGTGAATTTCCTCTTCAAATATGAAGTTATGGTCTATCAATGTTAAAGCGATATACTCTTAAACATAAAATACATCACTTTGTAAATTATACCCGTGCGAAGCTAGGGCGGGTTGCTAGTTTATGTTTATTATATGCTAGAATAATGTACATTGGAAAGAAATTGGAATATTTCGTATCGGAAAAATTAAACATTGAATTTTAACGACAAGAAATTGAATTTACAAATAATTATGTAAACATGAATTTCTGGATATTTATATGAAATGAAATAAACATACTAACTAGAACATATTATACGTTGTTAGGAAGTATACGCGAACACGTCAATAAAGTATCAATCATTTTTTTTTAATTTTCCTGCTACTAACTGTTACTAACTAAAAAAAATGAGCATATATATATAAAAAATCTTGTCGCCTCTGTTACACAGTGATCACATATTTTTTTTTTTATCGTAGCCCTCCAAAGTTACTACACAGTGCCTGATCGTGAGCACAGAGCAATCCAACAACATCGTCGACTACCGTGGGCATGGGATCTACAATCCATCATTACAACTTTGCCGATTCAGCTTATATTCTCCTAATATATTTATTTTATTTATTTATGACACGAGATTCATAGTTACATCAGAATCCGATAGGTGGCGCTTTGTTCACGCAATTAAGGCAAGAGCAGAACCCCAGAACAACGTCTGAGTTTGGATATTAGATAAGTAGTTATAGAATGAATGTTCTTCTAGAGAGAGACCTTTTCGAACATTGGTATGAATTACCTATGTGGAAAATAACTGTTTAGTGAATATTCGATGAGATGCTAAGAAAACGAAGCTGTTTATTCTGAAGATAATGAAGATAAAATGACTTCAAAAACTTTTAGAAATAGCTCGCATATAGTAGGTATATGACAACTGAGCAAGTCAGAATAATGTTATTTCAAAGTTATTGCTCTTAATTGCAAGTTATAACGTGTGCACTACGTTGAAGATTTCTTAATAATTATAAGAAACGATAAGAAGTCGAAAAAACCTCATTCCCATTGTGATTATATATTATTATGCCAAAGAGTAGCAAAAACGCAGACGGCCATTAAAGCCATTTTTCTGACTTTGCAGTTCGTATTTCGAGCCCTTTTTAAAGAGCCCAAAACCTTGCTAGGTAACCTATTCCACAACCCTAGCATTCGTGAGACAGTAAGGTTCTAGAGAATCTTACTGTTGCCACGTTTCGACTAGGTTTTATGGTGTGAGGATGAGCAGCCAGCCAACTGAAGCATACTAAAAAGATCCTCATAGCTTTCCCCATAGTACATGACGTAGAAAAACCCCAGATAGACTCGATGTCTCTGCGAAGTTGTAGGGTGTTGTTAGGTTTATAATACAGACATGTAATTTTATTGAATACCTATACATACTAGCGATCGCCCTAAGCTCTAAATTCGACCAGCGACTTTTTAATCATATACTATTTTCTGTTTGACATTTACAGTATTCATAAGCGATGAGTATTATCTACATCATTTGCTCTCACTTTTACATTGAGAGACAATGTCAATATTTTGCAGGGTCTAAGTAACAGACTGAGTAGTTAGTCTAAGTTCAACGGCACTCACTGGTCGGGTTAGGATTCACAGTATTAATTTATTTCATTTAATATGTTAGTAACAGATATTATAGATAAATTTTTGCTTTCTGCACTCCTTTTCCATATAAACTTTAATCATGCCAAATCTCACAGTCTTCCGTGCACGCAATACGCTAAAAAAGGTACCTACCGAAAGCTTTTGCTTCACTCATTAATATATAGATAGATAGATGGAGATTTTTAATTTTGTTTAAATAACGTTTATATAAAACCTACCGCTAATTTATTTTTACACAGCTAACATAATTCACATTATCTTTGACGTCGTACTTCTGTCTCACGATGCGCGCGCATTACTCTATTATACCCTAAAAACAAGTTACATTACAAAAGTCTAGAAATTTCCATGCATTCAAAAATTGGGTTATGTTATACAAAGTTGCCCTGTGCCTATCATACACAGTACTGAAGTGTGGGTTGTTTAGTTATCTCTGCGAGTAAATACGCGAGAACTAACAGGTATTTTATAGTGCTAATCTCTGAAGGCCGTTTTGAATATTAACGTACACAAAATCGACCCGTTCTGTAGTATTGGTCAAGGTGTTTAGATGTCGATGAAGGTCAATTGTAAGCTAGGATGCCATCTTTTATATGATTTGTTGGTAAATATTTCCCAAAAGTTAGGGAAACATTAATAAAACGACTACAAACAAATTATTATATTTTATTTTTTGGTTGTGTTGGGATGTTACGGGTTATCAAATAACATCTTCAGACTTGAGACCCCCAATCTAACGGGGCGTTCATTAATTACGTGAGGTGATTTTGGTTATTTTTCGACCCCTCCTCCTCTAATATCACGTGAGATTTTTTCCAAACTTCGTATTTAGTGTAAATACATTAATCTGTGCTCGAAGGTGGATGTTCAATTACGGAACCCTCGGTGCGCGAGTCCGACTCGCACTTGGCCGGGTACAAATTAGTGTACTGCCCGCTTAATGGTAAACGGTTACCGTAGCCTATGGACGCCTGTGAAACCAGTTAGCTCTATGCCGACTTTAAGTTTAGCCTTTAACTATAGCCCAGATGTTCTGGAAATCTGACTCATCGCAGGAACACAAGTTTATTTGGTTGCGATCTTCTGTAGGAAAGTATTCCATCAGTCAGACTGCCTCAAGTACCTTTCTTAGACTTACAGCTTAGACTTTTCAGTAAGGCGCTCTTACTTTTACTAAGCAGTACTTACAGGCTCTTACTCTTTGCTTGGGTACAACGGAAGTTGCTCGGAGAGTACCTTACTCCTTTAAGTTCGTTGCATACCAAGTGATTTGGTTATCATTTTGAATTCTTTACAGATGAAGCGGCTAAGCGTGGGGGGTCGTCTCATGCCGTTCTTCAAGTGTGTCTGCGTGTACTTCCTAGCCGTGGGGGTCGGCGGCGGGGGTCCGTCGCTCACTGCGGTTGCTGCCAAATGCGCCCCTGTACTCTGCCTTCTACTGGTCGTCGTTTTGCATCAGAACTCATTGACTTACGAAGAGTTAGTACATTTTTAAACATCACTATAACTTTTAAAATATTTCAAATAGTTTTTTTTATTCCACCTGTTGTTTCCTATTCAATAAAAACTACAAGATTTATGATTTTATTCGCGTGAAAACAATTTTTGAAGTGAACAATAATTCCTTTTCAAACCGAGTCTGTAGCCTACTGTTTGCCAGATTGCTTGACGTTAATGGTTACTCCAGTCCTCAGAGACGTAGCGTGAAGATACCTAAATTAAGCTTTCCTCAATAAGTAGACTATAGAATGCAAAAAGAATCTTTCAAATCTGACTGGCGGTTCCAGAGACTACCGCGTACAAACAAACAATCTCCTGAGGTTCGTAATTTTAGTATCTAAAGATAATGACGATAACTATTAACGTTTACGTTTATTCAGTTAAGGTCAAATTATCAATGTTGATAATTGATATTTACTATTTAGTCATGAAGGTTATACAAAAGACAAACACACAATAAAAATTCGCGAGTCTGCTTGAATTACTAAAGGTCATCGTTTCTGGATGTGATTAGCGATAAGATATGATTCCGAGTGTTAATTATTTAGGTAGATGCCTAATTACTAATCACGCTGTATCGATTTAGAATTCAGATGGATTTATTTTTGTACACTATTTTATTAAAAAAAAGTTATTGGAAGAAAATTTTATTTTAAGTTTTGAAACTTGAAATATACAAAAAAATAATTCTGAAAATAGCTAATAGTGTGTAAGGAATCCTTGTTAATTTTCGTAATGTGCGTAGAAGTGATTTTAGGAGCTATAGGCTGGTTACAGTGACGAAGCTCGGCAGCCGCGGCCGACGCTAACACGAGCTTACAGAAATTTTCAGTCAATTATATTGCTTACCTTATTTTATTAAATAATTGTGTCTTATTTAATTGTCTATATAAAACATAACCAAAAATTACTAAAATCAGAAACATCAACATTTTTTACCTATTCGCTTGGCGTGGAATAGGCTTCGTTAGATTCGTCTTAATTGTGGAAGTGACATAGGCTATATAATATTTAAGAATCAAATAAAAAACAAAAATAGAAAAAAACAAATTTTCAGACCAGTATTTTTGTTGCTCTCGGCTTGTCTGTTTCTTTTTTAATAATTTAGAATATAAATCATTTCAGTGGTTGGTACGCGCGCCGTGTCGCTGCTGGTCTCGCATTATCAGCTCTGGGCGACGCTCTGCTTGTGTGGCCACAGCACTTCGTAGCAGGCATGGCGGCTTTCGCAGCCGCCCATATTTCTTACATCGCTGCGTTCCGCTTCAAGCCGTTGACACCAGCGCTTGCTCCCGTCTGTTACTTAGCGACGGGTTACTACATGACCCTCATATCTCCACCTGAAGGGCTTAAATTGCTGGTGCCGGTCTATGGGGTGCTGTTGGCGTCGATGGCTTGGCGAGGGGTGGCGTGTCGAGGATGGGCTGCTGCCGGCGCTCTTCTATTCTTGATATCAGACGCTATACTTGGTTATAGTCTTTTTGGTGGACCAGTTCCTTACAGACAGGTGAGACTGAAGAGTTTTTACACTTATTTTGTTAAATTTGATTCCAGCAACAGGAATATAGGTGAAACAATGACAGCTGAGTGGTGGCGTGTATGTATGTTCGAATCCCAGAAAGGAGTCTGAGCGCCCGGTGAAGGAAAACATCGTGAGGATACCATAGCAACAGTGGTAGGGTTTCTTCTAATGCCCGTCTGGCTAGCTACCACCCTTAAGTTGTAAATCTGTCGCCAAGCATCAATAGGTACGTTCTGGCATTTGCACTTGAGAGGCAGCCATCGTCACTTAAGATCAGATGAGGTTGTGGCCACAACGCTAAACCTATAACGATAAAAAAATCTGCTTTATGAATGATTGGTGGCCTGAAGACAATAGCTAGAATTAAACAAGCTAGACTCGAGAATACCTTTAAACACCATATTATAATTTCATTAGAGGAATCGTTAGGAATATACGAGGATAGAAATGGTGGGTTATAGGACATGATAATTATGTACGATTGGATCACAACCACAATTCATATGGTGATAAACACGTCAAAGTGATTCTGCTGGTTTGTCGCGTTTCAAGATCAGCTAATGCATATGCATCAGCCTAGAGGCTTGCAGGATGGCATGACAGCGACGACCGTCAGAGGATTGCCGATCTCTTAGTGGTCACCGTAATTTTGAATTGCGCTTACCATGAGGCACTATAAAAAAGACTGCTCCGTTCTTTGCCTCAATAGGATTTTTTTATCGTAGCTAGGCAAAGTGTCTACACTGTAATTGATGGTGAGCAGAGTGTAATCGAATAACAGCGGCGGTTACCGTGGGTTCTACAATCCATCACCAGTCGCCGCTGTGATGCCGACCTGCTGAAGTGTCTCTTCACGTTATGTTGGTCAGGAGGCAGTTCAACAGCTTCACAGTATGGCAAAGATAAGAGTATTAAACTTCTTTGTTCGTTCCGAGATGGAGGTTACCGTAAAGCTGTGTCTCCGGAACCCAACGTGTGATTCCAGTTCAGGATTATGGCTTGCAAATAGATTGAACCTGTGATCTTCAAAGTAGCATCCGAGTAAATACAGTATATTCATAATTTAATTAAAACTTTCCAGGTATTCGTAATGTCGACGTATTACTTAGGACAGCTGGGTATAGCGCTAAGTGCGTTAGAACCGGCCAGAGTGAAACAGGCATGAGATTCTACCAGCATCTGAAGGTATTCCCACTATAGTAAACCAAGCATGTTCATTAAGCTTTCGTTTCGTCGACGAAAGTCTTCCTTTGGAAACAGACTCTCAGTTTCCAGTTTCCATTATATTTTAGACTACTTACACATATACAGACTGATTGTTAAAACGACAAGTGTGTTATAATTTGCGTTTATATGTTAAACAATTTAAATATTTAAAAAAATCATTTGTTGCATGAGTGTCGTGGAACACCGGTTGGAGCGAAGCATACGCTCTATGGATAACCGTCTATACCAGGAGTTCCCAATCTTTTTCAGTCCGCTGCTCACATACATGTTTATTATTTTGTCTCGGCGCCCTAACCGATCTAGCTGGTAAAAATAGACAGATACAATCATACTAGTTATGCAGATAGGCATAAAAGTTAAAACATCCACATTATGAATTTAAATTCTAAACTGTTTATTTATAAGAATATAAAATTAACACAGAAAACATTCACGAGATACATAAGAAAAGCAAAAATAAAATACAATAGCTGCCTAGTTAATCATATAGAGAATTGTTTCACGGCACCCTTCTTCACTTTCTATGGCGTACCAGGGCTCCGCGGCGCACAATTTGGGAACCCCTGGTCTATACTGTAGAAAGGGTCGTGACGAAAATCTTTACACTTTTTTTCGCCTAGCCCCCGTCCACCAAATCCGTAGCGTGCGATAAGGAACTTCGTTCCAAAAATGTAACGTTCATGAAAATATAGGAAACTAAATATATTAGGTATTTCTCGAATATTATCAGATCTGTCGTGGATAACGTTTTCAAATAGACGTCTATTAAGAAACGAGAAAATTGGGAGTTGATTTGCGGCCTGAGGTATGTAAGAAATGTATATCTGTTATAAATACATCTCTTTTTACCACATACCACATCTATTAAGCATATCCCAGCTCGGTTTATGGGGGTCAGATAACAACCTGAGAGTTGAGACACACAAAACAACCTCACCTGTACGTTGCTCAGTATCGAACAAGGAAATGTCTAACCTATAGACCGACTAGGTCGCGACTACCATGCATATGGTGAAGAGTCTGTCATTGTGACTCGCTCATGCGCTTCGCGATTCGGGATCAAACGGTGCATACTTAGTTTCAATTTATGCCAACCAAAACCACACCGGATACTGGAAATAGATTCTTGATATCTCGGTAGTCGACAGTGTTCTTCACCATTCACCAAAATGCATGGCATAAGGGTCCTAAAAATATCCAAATTAGCAGGAATGTAGCAAAAGAATATGACCTCAAGTTAACAGTAACAGCTGTAATAATTTAATTATAAAAATTTATTGTTACCATAAAAATGTACGATATTATTTACATTAGTGAAGACTGTGTCGCAGTTAATAGCGCCCACTTCCAGGCGTGGGTGTGGGGTGTGTTAGAATGTGCGTGTATATGTAGCGTACTGTTTTTTGTAAAATGTAATTTGCGTTAGTATCTCTATCACAATTTCACTTGATTTCTTGGACACTTTAAATATACAGCGTCGGTTTTTCTTACCTTTACCTTCTCAACAGAGCAAGCAGCAATAGGCGTCTATTTGATAAGTTGTCCATAGTGTTATAATGTATATAATTTGACCTTAATATTGTGCACAAAATAATGTTCATAATTGTCAAATGTCAAATAGGTCTCATAAAGCATGAATACCCTCGTTTTATATGTCACCGTTTTAAACAGTCACTCTGTATATTAATACCTATGTAGTATGTTCCCGAGTTGAGAACACAACGCTTGTAACAATGATTCATTTGGACGGTTTTTGTTCTGATCAATTGACATCTAAAGAGGCCAAAAGAGTTTTACGATGAGACATACAATTTTAGTATTTTTAACATGCCATCTTGGGGTTCGTGTGCCAACTGTCTTTTTGTTATTGGATTCGTATTTTGTCAGTGAAAAAAATCCTTATAAATCAATCAAACTTTAAATTAAACAAAATGTTGAAATCATAATTTAAAAAATATACTTATATTGCGATCGACACCCACACTAAGTAACAATGTTTGTCTGTTTGTTTGTTGCATTTTCATGACTAAACCTCTGAACCGATCGCAGTGAATACATAGAGGCACTTATCCACGGACATAGAAAAGGGTGGTATGATAAAGCTAATCTTTTTATTAAAAAAACTATTTAGAATTTTTTCACTTGATCAACAATAAATTATCAAATTTGTGTATTCTCAACTCGGGACCGATTTAGTCTTGTAAGTGTAATATGTAATTATGTAAGTAGAGGAAAAAAATGTATTCTTCCTTTTTACATTATCGTATTCTAAATATAAATATACTAGTTTTGTTAAAGAGTACTTATAGATGATTCAAATTGTATTTTTACGTGACTCTTACATGTCATGAGGACGGTTGGAACTCATTTAACTAGAGGAATGTTAAGTATGTAGGAGGATGGATATAGTAGAGATAGGTCGGAGAAGTTATAACTGAATTTTATATGTGTTTAAATGAGTTATCAATAGAAGTTTAGTGGAAGAGGAAAACTTGTGCCGATTGGGTTACCACCTTTTTTTGAAAAAAAAAAAATGATTTTTTTTTGCAAAAAAAATAAAGTATATTTGGGAAATTATATAGTATTTTTCGTACTAAGTATATTTCTCTATAATATGAAGTACAATTGACTAAAATAAAGTACGATGCTATGTATGTATGTATGTGTAATTTAGTACGGATGGCAACCCTATGCCGACTCCACTCAGGTGGGCCGTGGGACATAAGAATGGAGAAGACTTACGCGAGATGCAGGCTTTGGCTGTTAGCACGAACGTTCAACAGTACTAATGTTGTCTGTGATAAGTAAACGATTATTGTCTTCTCAAACTATTCTTGTTACGATCAGAATAGACTAATAGTTCATATAATTACCTACGAATGAGTGCACCACATACCTTACGCCTAGCTACTTAAGATGTAAGCTGTGACGGGCCTTGATCAAATTAAACAAATGAATTCAATGACCAATAATATAACGTTATTGGTTAACGTTATAACGTTATCCGTGTTACACTCGGATTGCTACCCGTAACGTGAAAAAACGTGATCCGAGCGCACTCGGACATCGGCAGCATCCGATCAGAGTGAACTCTAACGCGGTACTAGTTTTACGAGCTTACTCGGATCAATTTAGAAAAAAAAACATGGAAAAATAATCACCACAGTATTATTATAATTGTCATAAACGTATATTTTGTGAATATTTAGAACCGTATGGTAATCATAAAAGCTAAAATCATTTCAATACTCTAATCTCAAGAGATTTTACTTGGTGTTTTATAGAAACATGGAGGCAACTTTTTTACTTAGATTTAGTATTCTAAATAAACATATCTACAAAAACTTTACACTGTATTTATTGTACGTACATATAAGAAAACGAAGATAAAACGTATATATCATTCTTATTTTCCATCTATCACAAGTTGTCTAAAAAATTGTAAGTTGTCTTGAAAATCTGAATTCGAAATCCGTTTCTGAAGGCACTTCATTTTAAAAGTCTTATCATTCTAACGAAAGAAAAAAATGTAGTTGTTTGTTTTTATTGTGTTTTAAATATAATTTTATATTGTTTTAAGTGTACTACAAAATGTGAAGTAAAACAATTATGGAATGCGTATGTAAATTTTCTTTACCAGTAAAATTATAATAATCAACATTTTTATTTTATTTTATCTTGTAAAAATATTATGTTGCGAAATACGGAATAGATTATATTATTTAGTAATTGAATATTCTTAAAAAAGTAGGTTCTATTTCACTTGCTTATCGTATTTATTGTTTGATTTGTATAAATAAAATGTATTAAATGAGTAATCATTTAAATTCAATATTAAATTTTAAACACAAATTAAATTAATTTAAAATTAAAGGCCTGTGCCTTCAGAATATAACTCTATATTGAATATAGTTTGGTAGTCAATTTACTTGCTTCTAATTTAGACGTGTTTGTTAAATGTTCTATAGATGTAGATACATGTATGTCTATTGTAACTATATTTTATTAAATGTTATACCTAACTATATACTTAGGTTACTAAATGAACCTTATAATAAACTGTAATGAATTTATCTTTTTTTATTTCACGAAACTTGTCACAATAAGTTTATTATAATGAGAGACGTTGCCCGTACACGTTATCACTGTGTAACACTTTTTTTTTTTAATGTTTTACAAAAATGAATTTTCTAATGGATCGGAGTACTTACCTACCTACAAGAATATATATAGAATAAACTGGTGGATACCTATACTATAGGAAATTTTAAAAAACTAAACATAAGGATATCCATATCGGAGCAAATAATAACATAAAATGTATACAAAAATATTTATTTAAATACAATACAATAAGATAAATAATATTTTTTTATTAAACTTAACAATTTATTGTATCGTACAACAGCCGTTTCACATTATACTGAACAAGTTCTGACTGTTATCATCTCTCATCAGGTGAAAAGTAAATCGTGATAGCTCTCTTCGACGCAACGATCTTTAATGATTCTACCTATACCTAACTACATTTTCGACGTGTAATTTACACATAAATGTGCAAGGAAATTAAACAGGCTGTTTGTTGATTTTAATCATAAAAAATACGTAGGTAAATGTATTGAGATAATATGACACTCGGAAACTACTTCAGCGTCCGTTTATAAAGATGTACCTAACTATTTTTTTAATAAAACGTCGACCGAAACCGTTACTTTGTTACTAATCACATCACAATTGTATTTCTTTTACGCAGATTAAAATTTGATTACCCCGTTCATAAAGTTGATTTGTCAGGAATGGGGAAATAGTAACAGGCTGTGGTCTTACTTTTACGTAGTGGTTACCATTTAGCGCGGTAATTCCTAATCTAAATAGGTACACAGCAGCACAGTTTTGTAAAAACGTCAGTATTTTTATAAAGGGTATTTTTTATTTGTAGAGATATTTCAATACCTCATAATAATTCATACTACCTAATGTAAAGTACTTTAAGCAGGACTACCACAGTGAAAAGGGTGAAACGACTGTTAAAAAAAGAACTGCAATAATATAAACACTGTATAAATATTTACAATAATCAAGCGCTATGACTTAGCGATTTTGCAAAAGCGCTCCTATCTTTTCCAATACTTTACTTCCCTTAAATAAAACGTCTAATTTGCGATATTTTTAATATTCACACTCAATATTATGTGATATCATATGTTATAAGCGACCACAATATCCACCACAGCATAAGTAACACAATAAGTAAGAAACTTCAGAGTTTAAGGCTGAAATCTATAGAGCGTACTCAGTCTCGGCGCTAAAAATTTACTCAGAGCAGTTTTAGCTTTCGAATTTATAGTCGAGGAAATGTCTGGTAACTGTCAATTAACGTTTCGATACCGCATCTGGACTGTTAAATTTCTTCAACTCAAACAAATAAATTAATCACGAATTACGTACATATAAAAAATTCAAAAGCTATTTAAATAGAATTTAAATTGTGCAATTGTATAATATTCAATTTACTTTAAAGTAAAAATGAAAGATTATTCGTACATAAAATAAAAAGATTAAAGTTTCAAACTAATAACGAGAAACAACTGCAAACAAGACACATGACACTTTAATTCACTAGATAATGGCAGTAATGGTCTTCATTAAAGAGGACCGGTTGCCAAGTTAGGAAGAAGAAGAAGAACTGCAAACAACGGGAATAACAAAACGTGTACGTAATAAAAACAGTCATTTCTATGTAGTAGCCAATAAGAATCAAGCAATACAGATAATTTAAAAAGTGTATAAAATCACCGTTAGGTCACTATTATGCTATACTATTTTTTAGTCGTATAATACCCAAGTTTTTCGTAAGTCGTCGAATTCGATGACTTGAACTTTACTCAGGCAGAGCTGAGCGAATGCTAAGCTTGCGACTATAAATTTGAATTTCGGAACTTAAGGATGAGTTAAATCTGAGCTAAGACTGAGTACGCTCTATAGATTTCAGACTAAGACTTGTTGTTATAATTTGTAAAATTCACTCGCAATGTTATTTCATAACGAACCAAAAGAAATACCTAGGTAAGTAGTACTGGCATAAAAAATACGAGCTTCTAGAAAACTCTATACAAGTTTCTAATATATTCACACTCGTATTCAAACAATGAACCAAGGAGTGGACGATTTTTAAATTCGATATCTATTTAAATAAAATAATTAAGGTTTGTCATTGTGCGCGCAACACGCAAAAACTATTTGATAGTTGAACCTTTTTTTCTTATACTCCTCAGGTAAATACTTGTTTTTTTTTAATTACGATATCATCATTTAAAGTTTAAAAAAACTACAATTTGTATAAGCATTACACATTCTTCTGTCGTCCAAGCGAGCGAAACCGCAGGTACAGCTAGCTAAAAATAAATTAAATTGCATTTAGTAATAGCGCGTGCACGACCATACACTTATTAGAAGTGAAACTTCATAAAATGCAATGTAATGTATAGCTCTTTCTCCTTCTCTCTCATGTAACGAAATGTGCGTAAACGTGACGCGTCCTTGAAATTTAACTCTCAATTCTCGAATATCCGCAAATAAGTTTCACTTCAAAAGTGCAGGTAACTCAGTACGTGATAATAAAACGTTTGATCTTTGTTGCTTGATTTTGCACCCGCATGCACCTGTCTTATTCTATCGCGATCGTTTATCTCATTCAGTGTTTATACACTTTTTTCTCTCTTTCTCAGGCAAATCTTTATCTCTCTCTCTCTCTCAGAAAAAAGTACATTTTTCCTTTAGAAACATAACGTTGCAGTGAAAATCGACCTTAAATTTTACTCTAATCGCGGCCAAAGAAGTTTCACTCCAAAAAAATCTTAGCGCAAGTCAAATACATTCAAACAATAATTTTATTAATTAATATAAATTTTAAACGGATTCGTAAATAAAAAGTTGATTCACAACAATAATATTCACAATGGTGTAACACGAACTAATTTTAATTGAATCATTTTGCAATATCCTTTTTCTTATGTTTATGACTCCCAGATGGACGAATCCTTTATTGATATCTCAAAATTTACTCACATAACTAAGTGTGAGGCCGTTGCAAGCGCGGCTCTAAAATTTTAGTTTGAAGGAGGTCATAGATTATAGTTTCTCGAAGATTCAACATAGAACACATTATTTAAAAAAAATCTATATGTAATAATCGATAATTATATTTAGTTTAAGTGGGGTTGATGACCCCTTAGATCCGCGCTTGGGGTGCGAGCGATGGCTCGAGAAAGTCCCTCCTTACGTCGCTTCTATAACCTTTATTATTTACGAAACCGATGACTCGTTCAATCAGTTTAAAAGATTAAAAACGTAATTAATAAATTTATTATAGATGCTGTACAATGTATGTTATTATTAAGTTTATTCTCTGCGTAAGTTGTCGAGTCTCGCTTGTAGTTCTGCGTCCGCGTCCGAGATGGCAGCACCGGAGCCGCCTGCCACAGCGGTGGGGGCGGCCGGAGTTTTCGCTAATTAAAATATAAACAATATTAAATCTGGCAATAATATGACGTGTATGAGATACAAGGATATGTCGAGCGAGTTTTACTGTCAAAATTAGGGACGTAATGATATCGATACGATATATCGGCCCATTATTTAGCAACCGATATCTGACAATTTGAAAAACGTCTGCCCTTTCATCGCAACCGCACGTGGTGCTAGCAGCCACATTGAAGACTTTACTAAGCGTTGTATTGTTTCGCTTCTATTTATTATTATTAATTTTGAAATTTAAAGTTAAAGCTCTACTTATAATTAAAAAAGATTATCGCCAGTTTTGTGCATGATAAAGAGACATACCAATCACCAAAAAATCTTTACCCTTCACAAGGCGGGTAAAAAAAATTATACCAGCTTACATAGTTGATTATATATCTTATTTATTTCTATACTTTCGGAATTGGTATCGCTGATTCGGTATTGAATAATCTGTGGGGTATCTGCATAATTATGTATTGTAACATTACCAGTCAAAAGGTTACTAAAGAGTGGATGATAGTGATGACTGGAAGTGATTCTCTCTCTGTTCCTCTACAAAATTAATTATACATACTGTAGTATATTAAAACTTTTCTACAGTTGGAAATAAACTTGATCGAATTTCTTGCCAGTTCTACTCAATAACTGGGATGTTTATCCAAATCGGTGGTAGTGTTTTGACATTTATAAGACCTAAAATAATTTTAAATTCTTATTTTGAGACACAAAGTCTGTCATTCTCGACTAGGGTAACGCCTTGAAATTACAGGATTATTACTGCATTATTTCAAACTAACTGACTAATATAATAAGAAATGTCTTGTTTGAGATTTTTTAAGATAGCTGTGGACTGAACTGACCATATAACATCAAGTGGAAGATATAACTAATAACTTTTTTTATCCTAAAAAAAAATCAGAATATTTCGCTCATACAATTCTACAATGACATAATTACAAAAAGCCGAAATTGATATTTTGGTGTCATAAGTTCCTGTTACAAAAATTCTATCTATAGAAAAAATATCACAATTGTTCTTACAATAGTTTGTGATAGAGGGAGTTAATGTCGTTAGAGAATTGGATTCAATTCGCAAAATATTCAGCAATTCAAAACTTTTAAATGTTCCTACTGAAAAATTACTTAAACGTAATTACGTCGTTGTTCTAATGGATGAGCTATTTGTTTAGAACTTATAAACTTTTATTATTAGTAAATTTTAAATTGAAGTGTTTTAATGTGTACTCACTTGAGATTGATAAAGATCCCGTGGCCTGTGGAAGACCAGACAGCTGGTCGTTCATCTGGAGACCTAATTCATCCAAGATTTGTGATACAACTACATCACTGTAACAAAAAAAAACATGAATGTCAGAGAAAAATTTTGACATTTTTATTCCACACTTCAAACACATCTGAAGAAACATGAAGCCCAAATATGTAGAAGTATATTAAATAATTATTTTTTTGATGTCAGCAGTATCATATTCCTCTAATTGATCAGGTTTATTAAATTTATGCATATTACACTACCCAATTTTAAAAGTTCTATTTTCAAGGTGGGCATTACTCCTAGTTACAGTGGCGCTTATTACACTACTCTACAGACCGTAAATATGTTTACATCGCACTCGCAATGTCGAACTTACAATAAGTAGCTTTTGGTGTGACTGCAGTATTCACAACAAAGTTTAGTAGCTCCCTTTAAAGAAATATAAGAAACAATTCTAAAAAAAAATGTCTATGCTAAACAAAGATAGTAAGTACATTGTATTATGATTTCTAGCCACAAGAAACTCTCAAACAGATTTGAGATTAAAATAATTAATTTCAATTTTAAATGGACACTAAGCATACAGTCTACACACTTGCCCTACATCGGCCCTAAGTGCAATTACTTTTCCTTATCAGAAAACCGCTTAGGATACTAGGCCGACAGGATTAAATCAATCAATTGGTTCTTACTCCTGTATATTACACCGCCCTGGACTAGGGTAAGGGTTCCTTGAAATTGAGTAGTTTAATAACAGTACATATAATGTAACAAGGTTGCATATTGGATTATGATAATTTATACATACAAATATTAGAAACATGTAAGCAATAGAAAATGTATAAAATTGTAAAACTTCACCTTTCTTCTTCATCATCATCACCCTCCATTGCTTCATCAATAGAGTCATTCATCATCTCTTCCTTCATATCCATTATTTCAGATTGCTTTTCAAACTCCTGGAAGTTGATATAATAATTCCTATATTATTCAAAATATTCGAAAATAATATAATTATAGTTCCAATGCTAAAAAAAAATTAGAAATTGTTGATGAAAAAAATAATGATAGTACCATAGTACAGTAAGAATGCAGTTAGTGTATTTTTTTAATATTCAATTAGTTAACTAGCAAGTTTTTTAACAAAATATTTATGGACATTTCAGATTACAAAGGGTGTAAAGACCATTTTGGCAATATTGATTACATGCGTACATAAATAGACACTCTTATTTTATTTTTTTGGGACAATTGATTTCTTAGAGTGTATGAGACATTTATTTTTTGAACTTTTGACTAAACACTTCAACATAAATCATGAATTTTTAAGCATCTTCTTCCAATGAAATTCTTAAAGCAATTATTACAAAAAAATGATATCCTAAAAACATTTTAAATTATAGTTTTTTTGCTTGAAACATCATGGTTTCTACTTTACGCCAATTGTAATCTAAAGTGTTGATATTATTTTTCACTCCTGTAACACATTCTATGGAATATGTGTTTGGAAACACAAGACAATCTTTGCTTATTATACTGAAATATATTGTCATTCAGTTCACTCACAGCCCTTCTTTTGTTTCCTTCCACAATAGCTCAGCTATATCTATTATTCTATGTAATCATTTTGTACACAGTACACATTTTAGACCCTTCAAGGTATATTCAACTTACTTGTAATATTTTTTGTATTTGTGGCATGTTTAACTGTCTGTTCATAGTGGCCATGGCGCGCGTGACTCCCTTCATGGCTTGTGCCATTGTGCTCTGGGATTTCAATGTTTGTATCTTCAGTGACACAGCTTGTATGTTCGCCTTCATCAGCATAAACTTGCGCACATAACGACGGGTCCTTACTAAGTCTTTTGCCATTATTTTCACTGCATCCTAATAATGAAAACAAAAACTATACAATATAAGATATATTGGAAATTCAATGTAAAAATTGGAATAGATTTCTATGGAGAAATCATATCTAAAAAGAGTGAAACCGTGGGATACAGCTAGTTGCAATATAAAAAGAAGTGATATACACACCATTTGGCCTTCCTTTGCCAATTTTTTAATGTCAGATATAACCTTCTTCTCCTGTTGCTCCATCTTCATCCGTTCCCGGTCGAGATCTCGCATAGCTTTATTGAGAGCCCGCTGGTTCTTGCGGAGCATCTCATCTGGTGTCATACGGTGACCAAATAACCACTCCATCATTACCTTCTACAGATGGTAACTGTAAGAAATTCTTCAAGTTATATGTGTACAATATTTTAGTACTAATTCTATAAATGTATTTAATATGATATGGGGAACAAAACGCACGCAAAAACAATAAACATAGAACAAGAGTATATAATTACTGTGACAATTTCCCATTACGTTCTGTTTATTATAATGAATAATCTATAGTAATTTCGTCTACAATATGATTAAAACTTACAAGTAAATAAAATTGATGAGCCTTTGTAATCAAATAGCAAAAAATCTTCGATATTTGGAGTGATGATTCACCATCACAAGTTAAAAGGCGTATAGAAATTTATATGCTAAATTAAAATCAGAGACGTATTGAAACAATATATCATAAGACATGAGCTAAGGTAAATATAGGCACTAATTGTTTGGGATAATCTACAATTTTCAATAAATAAAGATTTAGCGAAAACATAAATCCTCAACTCAAATGACAGTAATGACACTATCCAAATTATCCATAGATATTTTATCCCTTTCTTTGTGTAAGGAAAAAGCAAATATCTCTAGACCATACAGCCAAGTTGGATGTCATTTTTAAAATCAATATTCATTCAAGTTAATAGGTCGAAGCCATGTCATTTCCGTTTTCACTTCCGGTGCCTTTTCTCAGCAACAGTGAATTGAAATCAAATTAATGTAGCTTATGTGGCATCACGTGCATGGCGTGTGAAAACATGTTTCCTTCATCAGAATCATGCCAAAGTCAGCCATGTCCTCAGGTTTTCCTTACTTTTTTTCCAGTGTTTAACACTATTTATGCTATTTGTTTTTATAAGCCTTCGTAGTTTTTTCTAATCTTCATAGATTCAAACAAGATGGTGGCTCCAACATTGGTTGTTGCAATAATTTCTAATTAGGGAGTTTTATGCCAACTCAGAATGCATGTTTCCAGTTTATATTTATAATGCACTTCACGTACATAGGCACAAAAACCGAACGATATCAGGTAATGATGTATGTAGGTAGCTAAGTAATGCACCTATAGTATCACTTGTATCGCCTGGGCGGTTGCCTGATCCAAGGGCTTCACGCCGAGGAAACGGACCTAGGCTTGGGTTACCGCTGGAGAGGGTGGACGTGGGGGATAAACGTTTCAAGATCCCAGCAAAAGCTCCTAAGTCCTATTCACCAGAGACAAATAAAAATTTGTGGCGTTAGACGACAGACGTCATTTATTTTGTAAATGTCATTTAATGTCAATGTCAATTGTCATCGACCTGTGAAGTTCTGAAGTTAATTTCGCGCGCATCATCAATAATTTTAAAATTTATATAGCAGAGTTGGATATCTAAACAGATATAAATACATACTCCTATTATAATTATTATTACCTATTTTTAGAAATGAAGATGAGTGATGACGATGTCACTATTATGGAAGTGGATGAAGTTGACCCCAAACCTGTAAAACCGGTGGCCGGTCCAAGCAGTAGTAAACCCACAACAAATCTGCCATGGATTGAAAAGTACAGACCTCAAACGTTCGACGACATCGTCGGAAACGAAGACACAGTGTCTCGTCTATCAGTGTTTTCCAGGAATGGAAATGCACCGAACATTATAATAGCAGGCCCGCCAGGAGTAGGCAAGACGACAACGATTTTGTGTCTCGCTCGAGCTCTACTTGGTGCGTCTTTCAAAGACGCTGTGCTAGAGCTGAATGCCTCCAACGATCGTGGTATCGATGTCGTTCGTAATAAAATCAAGATGTTTGCACAACAAAAGGTAACCTTTATAAGTCACTGGGTGTGTAACTCTTGTAAATAATATTAGCAGTTATAATGCAATAGTATTTCACATTTTACTCTGGTCTTTATAAAGACATGCATGAAAATATTCATACACTTTATAAAAGTTATTTGCATTCTCATTTTCACTTCCTGATTCTTCTTTACTGACATACAAATGTGTGGGAAACTGCGAAGATTCAGGATAATGTGTGTCAAAAAACCTACAGTTTATGAACTGTTAGTATGGCCTGCCTTAACTTGTATAATAAGTTTGCTTATTATACAAGTGTGATTGAAAAGCCTTAGATTGTATTGGTAAAGAGTCTTACAGTTGTGCCAATTTTCTATTACAGAAATGGTATAATATTTAAAATAAAAAACAAATGTTGCAGGTCACTCTACCTGCAGGTCGTCACAAAATAGTTATACTTGATGAAGCAGATAGCATGACGGAAGGTGCACAGCAAGCTCTCCGGAGAACCATGGAATTGTATTCAAGCACTACACGCTTTGCTCTCGCAGCCAACAACAGTGAAAAGATAATAGAGCCTATACAATCAAGATGTGCTGTGCTGCGATACTCAAAGCTTACTGATTCTCAGATACTTGCTAAGGTAAAATACATCCTTGGTTTCTTCAAAGGCTGCTCACTTAATTTTAGAGACAGGTCATAATAAATGAATAAAGTTTTCAATTAAAAATAGTTTGATAATATGAAAAATTTAAATGCATTGACATGCCCTGCAGGCCAGAGTTTGGGCAGCCTTGCCTTATTCATGTCTATTTAGAATCATTCAGGTATATCAAAAAGGATGGTACGTTTTTAGGAGTTTACTCACTGAAAAATATCTTTAAAAATTTTACAACAGTTAAATTCTCCTCTTCCCAATATCTTTTACCAAATTCCCAGGTTCTTGAAGTGTGTGGTAAAGAAAATCTATCATACACTCAAGAGGGTGTCAATGCAATTGTGTTTACTGCACAAGGTGACTTGCGGTCAGCTCTCAACAATCTGCAGTCAACGGCTCAGGGCTTTGGTCATATCAGTGCAGAGAATGTTTTCAAAGTTTGTGATGAACCACATCCAATGTTAGTTAAAACTATGCTGGAAGCATGTGTGAAGCAAGATATCCATGAAGCATATAAGGTGTGTATTATATAACTTCATAAATAATCCTATCACTATGGTATTTATCTGCATTAAGGTTTTATTTTCATGAAATTATTTGAGTTCAATATGAATGTAGTTCTTATTTTGTAGATCCTTAATGTCTAAGCCAGAGGTTTCTAACTTTTAATGCTGGAAATGCTCAACAAATGTCTTTTATTTCATGAACCCATTAATTAAAAGATAATAAATGAAGGAATGCTAGGTGAAATAATTTAAGAATACAATTTGTAACAGTGTGATTATTTTATAGTCAAAGTAATACAATGATGAACATAAATAATTTACTGAACCTTTGTGAATCTTCCACAGAGCCCAAGATTCACATTCTATGCTAAATATTTCCAGTTCACTTCATTTGTTGCACATTAACCAAAGTAGTTTATACAGACAATATTAACTAAAGTAATTTATGCAGACAATTAATAGATCTTTTAAAAAAAAATTACTTGTACGAGATGAAAACTACTGAGTCTTTCGAGATTAGCCGGAACAAACAGACAAAAGGTTTTAATAATTGTTTTGTTTTTGTTATAGGTACCATATATACTTTCATATGCATTTAGTAAAAAGCTTCATTTTTATTTATTTATATATATATTGGTTCTGTAGGTTACACAAAATGTCTCCTCTAACTTAGAAACTAGTTATGAACCTGTATTAAAGTTATTAAATTTTTTATTGTTCTGTTTCAGATTATAGCAAAGCTGTGTAAATTGGGATACGCAGCAGAAGACATTGTGAGCAATATATTCAGAGTCTGCAAGACATTGGATCTGAATGAAGATTTAAAGCTTGCGTTTATTAGGGAGATTGGACTGACACACATGCGTGTTGTGGATGGACTGTCCTCCCCACTGCAGCTTGCAGGCTTGTTGGGAAGGATGTGCCGCGCTGCCGCTGGTGGTGATACCGAGTGGTGATTGTGGAAAAGTGATAGTGAATTTTGTGACTTTTTTCTCAGAATATTTTTTTACATTAAAAACTTTTGAAACCAGTGAACCTTTGTGTGATTTGCCCATCTAATGGTAAACAATTTAAATATTATGTTCACTTCTCTAAAACAGCAACAACAAGGTAACAAGGCTGAACAAGGTAAGCTTGGAAATATTTTCATAGGCAACTATTTACAAAAAAAATGGTAGAAGATATAAACTTAGCCAGGGGTAAGCAAACTTAACATGAAGAGACATTTGAACAGGCGTGCGTGACAGGGGTGACTAGTAGTAGATTGTAGATCCATCAGTGGTTGCCAATGTTATTGGATTGCACTGTGTTTACTTATAATCAGGTAAAGTGCAGTCACTTTGACATGTTACAATTAAAAAAAAAACACTACCACTGAGCTAACATTGCTTCATTGGTTCACATTTTTGTTAATAATAAACATTTATATATACCCCCATTAAAATATTTAATAAATGCTTTAAAATTTATTTTCAATATTCAATTACAATTTTATTAAGTTTATACAAAGATACAAAATATAAAAAATACATATAAAATCTTAAACAGTAAAATGGAATGCAGTTTGTGGCTTATGTAGTCCCTTGGATCAATTTGTTGTGCTCGTCCATCAGACTCTGCAATATATTCATTGTAAAAATATCACTCTCATCAACAACTAATAAAGTGTTAGACTTCAAAAAAATCAACGTTTCACATAAATTTAATATAATAATGATTAAAAATAACTATACCAACCAAATCATAACATACACATTATTTTCTATGTTGTGTTGTGAAAAAATTTATTTACTATAGTATATTATGTATTTTAATTAACACAGAGAAAATGTAAAGAAAAACTTTCTTACAACTCATAAGATTATACATAAAATAACTGGATTACTGTTTTTATTAAAAAATGTACCTAAGTAGTAGAATATAATATAATAATATTAAAATTAACAAACTGTTCTGAACAGTACTTATAATTTAAAATTTGACCAACACCTTTCACTCAACAATCAATGCAATGGACAAAAGCTTATAAATTTCATATATTATAACTAATTGACATATACACTGCCTCTATGATTTCTGTGTATAATTTCCTAGTGTGACAGGAGGTCGAAAATATCTCTTGCCTGCAAATTAAATGTGATTACTTTTGCTCCGCTTAAATACTTTGTATAGTATGATATAAAATAATTTTTATAGTGTATAATATAACAGGCAGCATGAGATCGATTCAACCTCCTGTTCTAGTGAATGTGTGATAACAATCTATATTATATGTATTTATGAAAAATATTTAATATATTTTAATCAATTGACAACGGTATCCGCACAGGTTCTGACTCAGGTTAGGTTCCGACAGCTCCGTCTGCTTCAATGAATAATGTGTTGAACTTCAACGGGGACATCCTCAATCATCTTTTGGTGTTCCTCGCTCAGCGCCTGTCATACCATACACACATGTACACTCAGGCCATATATAAAAAAAGTGAAAGGGGAACATAGTATAGAGATATCTAAATTATCAGTTGTGAGAAACTAAATAAGGGTTGATGGATATGAATCAACCAAGTACCAAATATAATGAAGCGTCTAAGTACCTTTTATCTTATAAATCATCACAGATTCAAAATGAAATTATACAGTATAGTAAAGACATGTAAATGCTAAATAACTCATTTTACCCCAAGGAACTGTTATTTACTACTATTATCACTTCTAAAAAATAAATAATAGTAAAAAAAAACAACTATAAAAACAACGCTTTTATAGAAAATCCAACTAATAGAAAATAAATTTTATTAAAATTTAGTGTAAATAAAAAAAAAGATTTTTTTTTTAACCGGGATGAAAAGTTCACTTTTAGTCCCTGTCACGCGGGACAAAAGTACCCAATTCTCTCCCGTGAGATGGCAAATGTGCGCATGCGCGTACTTTACTTTACCTAGCAACTGCGTGAAGGAAGGCTAGGGTGACAACCATTCGCGGGCGTGAATGTCCTACTTTTCTCCCTCGGTGCGTAATATACTATTATTGTAAAACAAAAGCATGGGGTGCATGGTTTCAATAGTTATAAATATTTTATTGAAAGTTATGAGTAGAAGGATTATCATTTTATCTTAAAAAGCACCCCACACTTTTTTTACAATAAAATACGTTTTTTTAAATCTTATTTACACTATACATAATTTATATTTATAAAAAAATATTACTCTATTCTTGAAATTTATTTTTTATTTGTTGGATTTCCATAAAAGTGTGTTTTTGAGTTCTTTTAACTAATTTTTTTCCAATATCCTACTATCAATGATTTTCAATAAAATCGGGAAGTCCAGTTTAGTAAAACAAAAATAACTAATCCTGATTATCCTAGTGAGGATAACGGGTCTAACTGTTTCAAATATTGTATTGTATTGTCCTTAATAAATAGGCCAAATTTCGAGTTAATCCGACGTTTTGAAGGGGGTCAAAATCATGTTCAAAGTTTCCTTTACACACATACTAACATACCTATGATTATAATAAAAGTGTGTGAAAGATTATTTCACTGAATGGAAGCTTTATCACTAAATCCTTATTTTTATTAAATTTTATAAATTAATCAATAAAAAAAAAGGTCAAAACCAACAATGAAGTCGATAAGAGGACGAGAGGCAGCCCATCTATAAAATAGGTGGATGAAATTACGGCTGTGGCAGGTGGCATATGAACAAGAGTGACGGGCGGTAGATTGAAATGGTCTCTGTTGGAGGACGCTTTTGCCAAAAGACGCACAGACAGGGTTGTCAAGGCAAAATAATGAGATATATGTACTGTGATATTTCTCTAAGTCGCAAATTGTAACTAGTTAAATATTAAATTAACAAAAAATGTTACATCTTTTTATCTACTAACACATCTTTTACGTTTGGTACACAGTTTAAATGAATAGACATTTGTAAAGTGTAGTATTTTATTTCTAAAATGAAGCTGCAAAAATTCACCCAAGCAACTACTACTTTAATGGACTGAGTGTACCTCATGCATTCCCACATTCAAGCCATGCACCAAACACTGTTAACGACTTAATTAAGAATATAATTTTTATTCAGGGCCGTAAATAAATAAATATAGTCATGATTTCCAGGGCGTCTTTTAGAACAGGGCTCAAAATACTTGATAACGTAACTTTCTATTCTGACCAGGGTCCTATTAACCAGGCCATCCAAACGGTTCAAGGCACCAACCAGGGCGTAATTTTTTTGTTTTATAGTTTAAATTCTAGTTCCCTTTGTTTAATAGGGGAAAAAACTGTGTTATCTAATCTTGGTGCAGAAATTATGTTTTAGACGCCAGAAGTATGAACTTATATATATTTTTCAAATGATTACAAGGTTATTTTATTGTTAGATGTTAAACAATTTTGTAAGATAGATTATTACGTAAAATACATATATACATTACTAGAGGAACAATAAACACTGCTGGTACAGAAAATAAATGCAATAAATGACCGATTTGTGTTGGTTGGTATACAATAAATATTAAAAGCTTTTTTTATAATCAAAACAATTTCCAGTAAGGGAAGAGTCACATGAATCTTAACTCGAAGCTATGTACATTTGATTTGCAGAAAGTTTTTGCAGTTTTTATTTAGCACAGAACATGCATATTCCGTCTTACTCCAATACTAAAAGTACCGCATTATGCATATGCTAAGCCCTAAGAGTAGGTAGTATTCATTAAATATTGGTTGTTTGAAACTCCGAGAGAATTGATTGTATTATTCAAAAAAACTAACGACTAACATCATAAGCAATAATCAATATCGATTAATTATCGACCTTTATGCTATCAAGGCGAAAAAATATCGATAGATGCTTAATGAACACAACTTAAGAGAAAAGTAGAAATAAAGACCTCTGAAAATACAAAAATACGTAATAAAGATCACAGAATGTCGCTTACCTTAAAATATTTGACCGTCTTGACCCTTAGCTCGAGGGTTGCGTCCTCGTCGCAGACGAACAACGTTTGAGGGTGTTGCTGGAACGCGGACACGGTCCACATGTGATTGACGCCTTCCTCTACCGCCTTGGCGAGGGCAAGTGACTTGTGCACGCCCGTTATCAAAATCATTACCTGAAAAACAAGAATCTCTGTTGTCACTGGTTAAAACACATTTTTCAATGCCAAAAGGACTTCAAACAGGTAGACCTATCGGGCCTGTTGGTAATTAATTACTGTCGCCCATGGACAACTGCAATATCAGGAGTAACTATAATTTTTGTGGCGCCGACCTTGGAGAGCGTATTTCAGTCCCATTTTGAAAAGCCTTATGTCACAGCCATAGCCATAGCCCCATTCCAGAGATTTAACGTATGTGACCAAAATGTTCCAGAGAACCAGGTTATAGGGTGAGGGGATGAGCAGCCAGCCTGCTCCAGCCAACGAAGAAAGGTGCGTGTTTGGAACGGTGATGAGAGCACCATATCAAATAGTTCCTCTGAGCATTCCCCATTATAAATGCTATGAGGTCTGGCTCTCAAAGTAGTGGTAATAAGGTAAATAAATGGGGACACAATTTCTCACACGGTCATTTAATTCCAAAGTAAGCAAAGTTTGTGTTATGGAAATTAAACAGATGATATGCATGCAAATAACACCCAGATATACAACTGACAAATATGCCCATCACAAAAATTTCAGTCGTATATTATACTGCATTTATCCTTAATGCTTTACCTAGTACCACTGGACCACGAGGCCTGTCAAGAGGTATGTCGATTTCATTAAAATTTGTTCTGATAAAATCGGTTACTTGATGGGGACAGAGTGTCAACTTAAAGTGATAGGCGAGTACTAAAATATCTCCTATCACAATGCTAGATTACTATAAATGCAATCAAGTCGACATAAAATTAATTGCTGTCTCGATTTCATTTTTTTGAAGTGATAACTTCTTATGGGAGGGTAAACCGCTTCGTAACGTAACGCGTTACGGCGCCACTCTGTCTGGCTTCTCTTCTCTACTCGGTGTTCTAATGTAAATATTCAAGAATTGTAACTAAGGATACAATATATTTGTTAATCAATAAAAGATTTTATTAATAAATAACCTTTCCGCACATTATCATATTAATAAAGAACTTCAATATTAAATAGTTCAACTTAGATTAGTTTAATTATCACTTCTGTCGAGCGTCCCGAGACGCACACGTTTTATTGTTATTGCAATTTTATCATTACTGTTTAGTTCCTACGGAAAAACGTAATGATATGTAGCCTAAATAGGTACTCTGAAAAATTTCTATTTGCCGTAGAAAGTTCCGTCAAAAATTGGTTCAGTATTTTCGGAAATTACCCCTCAATAGACAAACAGATAAAAATATTAAAAACTCTATGTGAATTTTGATTTCATGTAAATATACATTAGACATTTTTCAATAACAATATCATTGTCAGCTTGTATCAGCTCAGTCCTGGTCAAAAATTTCTCCCAATACTCGCCATTGAACCCGCTCTTCGGGTTTCCTCATCCATTCACTGTTTCATAAAGATATAAAAATAATAGAACCTCCTTTGCATCCATAACGGTGCCGACGCCGACAGTAAGCGCCTGCCGAGGTACTTTGCTGATGTCGTTTCCGAAGAAACGCTTGTTGGCCTCGAGAGTGTCGTAGGCCAGTGTCTTGACCCGCGTCCGAGACACTAGTGAGGAACCAGGTTCGTTGAAAGCTATGTGCCCGTCAGGGCCGATACCTGGAATAAATAAATTGTATATAATCATTCATATCAATAAGTTATCCAATTTCCAAAATTTAGTTCAAGTTCTTGTCGTATTGTTTTCATATATTTTTGTTTAAACAGTGCATGCTGTGATTACCTTGAAACCAAAGTGTATTTTTTTTCTGTAATTGCATTTAATGCACAGAGTACGTTTTAGCTAAAATAACTGTCAAACTAGGGAAGTCAATTTATTACGATTTTGTTAGCCGTTCTATTAAAAGTTTATATAAAAAGACTTAGTAAAATTTGAAATTATGGATTACGGAACCACCGGCGTACTTAATATCTTTTTCAACTATAAATCAGCAGTGCATTTTCATATTAATCTATGCATATGCTGTTCCAGTTTAATGCTGCACCCTGCTAAAACTGGCCAGGAATTTTTTGTAGCAACTTAAAATCCATGCTTCTAGTTATTATTTATAATTCACATGACTTGGGCTCAGCCACCAAACTATATTATGCATAATGCCACCAATATTACATAATATAAGGCCAAATTACGTAAAGTTTATGAATTAAAATAAAAAACCACAACGTGAGAGATCAAGATCCCGCCTAAAACTCTAGTCATTCGTATATCCAAAAAAAGACTGTAAAAAAAGTAAAAATGACTAAGTGAATCCTACCTCCAACAAATAGATGCACTCCGCCTGCCTCTTCTATCAGTTTCTCGAAGCGCCTGCATTCTGCCACGAGGTCGGGAGCGTTGCCGTCCAATACATGAGCGTTCCCAGGTTCTATATCTATATGCTTGAAGAACTCATTCCACATGTAGTAGTGATATGATTCTGGATGATCTCGAGGCAGACCTGGCGCCATAAGAAGCGTATTATTTTTATTTTATTATTAGAATTTAATATTGCAAGGGGTCTTTGCTTTAAATACATTTTTTTAAATCTTTATAGGTTTAGCGTTGTGGCCACAATCTCATCTGATCTTCAGAGGTCATTGTGGCCCAAGATAGTAGCGCGCTAAGCCTAGTGGAAGCCGGCAGCTGCCGGAACTCACCTATAGTTCTTTGGCAGCAGATTTTCAACTTGAGGGTGTAGCTAACCAGGCGGGCATTAGAAAAAGCCTTACCGCCATTCTATGGTTTCATAGCATTTACCGAAGGCACAGGATCGTTGCAAGGATTCGCACTCACGTCGATCGATGTGATCACAGAGCCATCATTGCTTCAAAATTATCCATCATTGGCGTAGCAAGTAGGTAACATTTTCCAAGAGGGGAGGTGGATCACGCATATAGCAGAAGTGTAGTAAATCGCGACCACCACAAACCAGTACCCGAAGACCATGCAAGTGCTGATACAGTGACTCACTTTTTTAAATTGTTGCGTTTCGGGATCAGACATTATATATCCAGCTGCCAAGAAGCTTGTAGGATGGCATAACGGTTACGACCGGCGATGGATTGCTGGTCGCTAGGTGGTCACCACTGTTTTTAGAGCAAGCACAGTGCTTACAATCAGGCACAATGACGTCACTTTGCCGTATTGTATTTTAGTGTGTGTGATTTCCCTGCCAGGGAAATTCTCGTCGTATCTAAAATTCTCAAACGCTGGAGAAAATGGGCGCCTATTTCAGGATTTTGGTTCAATTCGGAAAAGATTCTAGATCCGGGTTGCTTCTAGTAGCTAGAGAGTCACTAATGGAAAATTAGCGTTTGATCACAACATTTTAATTTCAGCTGAAATATAAAAGTACAATCGGAGCTAACAATATGTAAAATCCAGGAGAGGTGCGCCGATCCCCAGAATTTCGGCTCCCAATCGGATCCGCTACGGAGGGTTTTTTTACGTGTTCTTTGAGGACTAATAATCGAATGGTCGGGTTTGAATTGGCTACGTAATGAATACTGTGTCGTATAATGCTGCCTCTCTTCCTATCTTCTCTACTAAACCCTTAGTTCTATTTTCTCCTATTACAGTCTATCTCTTACTAAATATTAATCACTCACCAACATATTCGTCCATATTAAATGTGGTGACATATTTGAAGGACAATTTTCCTTCTTTGTGGAAGTCTATGAGCCGTTTGTACATCCCAAGAGGCGTCCCACCGGTCGGCAGACCGAGCACGAAGTGTCTGCCAGGTCCCGGAGCGAACTGCGTGATCCTTTGTAACACGAATTTCGCTGCCCAGTCCGCTACAACGCTTGCATCTTCGAGGATTATGAGACGCATTGTGTTTACTGAAAAACAATCTACACAATTAATAAAATTGAAGTGTCAGTTTGTAATAGCAAAATAACAGAATTTTTAATAAATGCATATGAAAGTATATACGATAGCTATAACAAAAAAATCCCTTTTTCAAATTTTCGTCTGTTTGTTCCTCCCAAACGGTTGGACTGATTTTGACGGGACTTTCACTGGCAGATAGCTGATGTTATAAGGAGTAACTAAGGATACTTTAATTTAAAAAATAGAATTAGGGTAATTTACAAGTTCAAAGTTATCTAAGTTTTTCCGAATATACAAAAATTTTACAACATATATTGGGAGAGCAGAGTTAAAATACTAAATTCTTGAAACTTATTCTTCATTAATACGAGGATTCGCGAGGAAACAATATAATCCAATACTATAGTTATAATCGATGTTTTAATTATATTTAATATTATGTAAAGACTAGCTGTGCCCCACGGTTTCACCCGTGTTAATTTTATACGACAAACATCGCCAACGCACCCGTGTAGGCAATTTTTTATACTTTTTGTAAAACTATCGACATTTTTATGAGGAATAAATTAATTTTTCAAATTATAATATAGCTTATGTTACTCGCTGATACTGTAGCTTTATATTGGTGAAAGTATTTTTAAAATCGGTCCAGTAGTTTTTGAGTTTATCCATTAGAAACAAAAATCTAATCTTTCCTCTTTATAATATTGGTATAGTTGGTATAGACATATTTATATGCTGTATGGAGTAGGCCTACTGTACGATATAATTTGCGAATACATATAATAAATCAAACATTGCGAGCGTCGAGTAATCAAAGACTAATGAATGATAAAGAGTCGTTACCCTAGATATAATAAAAATATAAACAAAACATCGTCCGATGGAGTTCAATACGCCCACTCACTACGATTAATAATTATGTAGGCGAAGTAAACAATACTTATTATCATTGGTGATAAACAGATAAATGAACTTTAGTAAACTCGGTGCAGTTTCGACTTGATACTGGCGCGGCGTGATCGAGAAGATACTTTGAACTTCTGTGGAAGTTATTAGCAAGATCTTTATCTGTCTTGTGGTGGATTTTATAATAATTTATGAACTTATATTAATACTTGACCCCATATTTAACAACTGGCTGTGCCCGTGACTACAGAATTATTAGTAGTTTTTGCGTGTTGCGCGCACAACGGCAAACATCAATAATTTTGTTTATATAGAAGACTAGCTGACCCGCCCAACTTCGTCTGCGTCATATAAGAGAGAGAGAGAAAGAAATGGTTAGATAGAGTGAATCGTAGGCACTGTATTATAGGTACCGCCCGTCTCCTATATTATTCTGCATAATAAAAATGCGCTCGCGATACTTGATCATTATTTTTCTGCCGAGTTATTTTAAAACTGAGCTATCTCCTAAGATATTCATTTAAATCAATTACTGTAAATTGCAATTTTGTTTAAAAGTAAATACTTATGATGAATAATGTATTTATTTCGATAAGGATTAATACCATGTATATAAAAAACCTTCGCAAATTATTCATTATTTTAGAACAAATTTTATTACCTTATAAAAGGTTATATTGAGTAAACCTTAAAAGATAGCCATATGCTGTCGCGGACTTTTTTTTAGAACTTTTTAAGAGAAATAATTTCGTCACACACGATTTTTGCAAAACTTTAACCATTCACGCAGTGCACGCAGTGGAAGCTCTCAAAAGGAATAAATTTCCCCCGTTTTTGGAACATTTTTCATTGATGCTCCGCTCCTATTGGTCGTAGCGTGATGTTATATAGCCTAGCCTTCTTCGATCAGTGGGATATGCAACACTAAAACATTTTTTCCATTCGAACCAGTAGTTCCTGAGATTTAGCGTGTTTAACCAAACAAACAAATAAACTCATCAGCTTTATAATATTAGTATAAATATTGGTGGCGTTAAAGAGATTTGTGTTTTTTTATCGTAATTATTTATTTTGAGTTGCCAAAGAAACTGCTTAATCATTTCTAACAAGGAATACCTAACTCTAAAAATTAGAAAAATATGCTATCTACGTGACATTGGCAGAATTGTGTACAAGCACACGTTGCTATTGATTATATAAGAATGTCTTCTATAAATTAATATAGAACACGTACCTATTTTTAAACTGTGTTTATAAGTTAGCATTTGATAGCAATCGCAGTCGTATGTAACTTATAAATGACGATGAAGTCTAAAAACGTAATAAATTAAGTTTACAAAGAGCCTAAATCTTAAAAAAATCTCGATTTATAGTAAGACAACCCGTCCCTAGTACTTCCAGACGCCGTGATATACGTCTCCCGTCTAGGTACTATGATTACTCTATGTAGGTTGTTGTTGTATGCATCGGTTGTTGTTAGTTCTATTCTTGAATTTGACAGAGAATAAAAAGAAGAGCTCTAGCTAGCGCGTCGTTGAATGTCTTTTAAAATGACGTCGTGTTTTCAGATTATTTTATATAATAGCCTAACTTACGAATGTGTAATACATTGTGGTGGTTGAATAAACGTTTCAACTATCTGCCGACTATATTATTTATAATACTGAGCTAGCTTGGCGAAAAGATTTGTGTTAAATTGGAACACACCGATATTTCTTTATCGGACGAACAGACAACAAATACCAATCTGTCAAGACCCAAATGCACCAATTAAGTACAAATTTTGTTGACTCTACCAGAATAAGAGTTTAAGAAATGAGGAATATTTATATAAAGTGCTATAACACGTTAAAAATAATCACATACAAATTTTACAATAAAAAGAATCAGGCATAAACTTTGTTAGCGACGTACCTATATTTTTATTTTACAAAGAGATATCTGTAGCTAACAGTTAAAGAGACGTTTACCTTTTGACGATAACTTATTAGTTATCTTCACGGTATTGACCGTTCAATCACATGTTAACATGCAACTTTTTATCGACGTATACAGTCATCGGCGGCATTTTTTCTTTATTAAATTGTATAAAAAATCTACATATATTGAAAATTGAAAATTCCGCTTTTCTGTTTATTCATTTATATGTATGTATATACACAATGACAAATAAATTATACGTGTAACTTTTACACGCGGCTCAATTGAAACTTTTCTCTGAAGTTGATCAATTTTAGACCATTATAAATATCGTCCGTAATGTAACGCCACGTTTTACAAAAATTTCCTTACCGTGCCTCAAAAAAGTTTCATTTCAAAAACTATAAATCCAACAATAATCTTTCAATAAATTAAGTCTGCGATTGAAAATCTCTTGACGACACAGAAAAATTTCTTTACAGATTTCTCTCTACTTGAGGCAGTCTGACTGATAGAAACCTCTACCCTGTAGAAACTTGCAGCCAAATAACCTAATGTTGTGTTTCTTCGGTGAGTAGGGTTTCCAAAGCTCCTTGGGGTAGGGGGGTTCACCAACTGAACTTATGAACAATATAAAGATTTATCCAAGCAAGTGATTGAATTTTTCTCCGTGTATATTGTTGTCGTAATACAATCGGACATGTATCACTGGCCATATAAAACACCTATTTCTTAATAGCAGCACGGCAAAGTCAATACATTGTGTCTGTGATGAGCACAGTGTAATAAAAAAGCAGTGACGAACAATCGATAAATTGGCAATCCAATGCCGGTTGCGACCCAGTCGTGTACAGGACTTCCCTACCTGCTTAGATACTAGACGTGGGTCGTTACGTCATTTTCAAGAAACGTAACGAAACCACTGGCTTGGTCAGTAACACCTGTTTCAATACTAGTGATTTTTGTAACTAGCTATTTTTATTCAGCTACTGTGATTGTTTGTATAAATACCTCCACCAACTATACAGTTACGCACGAAACGAAAATAAATTAAATCACTACGTATCTATCTAAGTGTTTGTAGCTATACAGTTAAATCAATAAATTAACTTCCCTTCATACTTTATTCAGGCGCTAGGACTGACTGCATTGAATATATTCATGATTGATTGATTAGTGTTTAATATAGCCACATCCAAAAATCACAGTAACAGTAATAACGCATTTACAAAAATCACTACTTGTAATTTTACTCGAAACTAGTGATTCGGTTACATGGCCACATAGCTAAATAATGTATCTAGTGACGTTGAAATAACGCCCACGTTTATTAGTTACTGGATATAAATAACAACGATTGATCTCGGAATGCGACACACCTATGTCGAGATTCAGTCGGACACGTTAAAATTGTCGTGTTTCACCATGCACATTTTTATTACACTTTTTGCTCCTCTATTGAGACTGGTAAGCTAGACAATATTGTTTCACGAGATACAAAAGAGAAGTTATGAACTTTAGTTCAGGTAAAGATGCGCATGTTAATATTAAGACTAGAGTTAATACAAGGTCATAATAGCAGGTAAATTGCATCGACAATGACACCGATAGACCAGTTCGATGACACTATACAACTATTTTTTAACGTTACCAAAAAATAAAGAAACTATAGTGTTTTATTATTATTTACAAACATTTTAATGTTATTAATAACGCAATTTGTCAATTGAAAAGTTGACTTGGGTTCTACTCACTTCTGCCATAGGCAACTCGAAAGAAAAAGAGCATAATATACGCTCGTGTTAGAACGAGATAGGGATTCGAGACCTTTCGTATGTGCTATCCGGCCTACGTTATTTACGTAAATAGTGGCCAAAACAAATCCCGCTCATTATTGCAAAAATCTAAAATTTAAAATAAAATTTAATGTTTATTATACGTGTTCCTACTGCAAATGGATGTAACTCGTTTATCAAAGAAAACAACTAAATTATAAGCGCACTTTATGTGTATTCCGTTTTTGGGTTCGTCTTATTCAACTTATTGCCAATCTATGAGTTCTGTTGTTTAAAAAATCACGCATTTTTACTTAATAAAACCTGTATGATTCGTAAGCGCAGTAATTTGTCTATACTATGCAATATCAAACGAGTCCGGAGTCAATAAACTCTTAAAGATAAAAAATCGATTATATTATAGCTGACAGCTAAATTTTTTGTTATTTAAAAAATGTATCGACGGTCATCGACTAGGGTCAACTGAAAGATTTGAGGTTGGTTGGTTATGATCTGTCTGATCCCATAATACTTTTTTATCGATTACAAAAAAACTAGCTGTGCTCACATTTCACGCGCCTTGTATTTCTGCTCCACATATTAGGGTCACATCGTGGAGTTATAGTCTAGAATTTTCCTCTATATATCAATAAAAAGGTTGTCTAACGCAATAGGAATTTTCTAAATCTCGGACTGGTAGCTTCAGTCATTACCTTGTTTTAACATAAAAATTCTCCAGCCTTATTGAATTACTAGATGTGTCCGCGGCTTTGCTCGCGTGAACGAGAGAAGAACCCGTAATTCTTATAAAAATCGTAGTTTTTTAAACTTGAATAACTTTTTATTCAATGAGGAAATTTCTTTTAACTGATTTGAAACATGATCTACTGTAACATTTTCCGCCGTTTTTTGTTTGAATGAGATATTTTCCTTTCTTCTAACCCTCCCCTCCCTAACCCGCTCCGTCACAGATAGTTCAAAATAAAGTTTCTTTTTACTCATACGAATTACGAGGAGGGTTGCCTTGTGAGTATGTTTCATTAAAAAAAAATTTTTGTGGTTAAATAAAATAATAAACTGTATTTGCAAATAAATTGCAATCCAAAGCACATGGCGACCGGCAACGAGTTACGTACCTATATTGTTATTACAACATGTACATTCATAAGCCACAGGATGTATTTGACCTAGTCAAGATCGAAATATGACACGGCTCCAAATGACGATTAGGTATAAAATACAATACAAACAATGCAACAGAAACGCAAAAGATTGAGTCAAATTATGTATTCCGACCGTTACAAGACCGTATAATAAATATATATAACAATTATACTTCGTATTACAATTTTTTAATTAAAAAAAATATAAATAGTTATAAAGGATTCATAAAATTTCTAAACGTTAAAGGCATATTAAAATTACACCTAATTTAAAATTAAAATACTTTTCGCAATTTACACCAGCTATCAAGTCTTTTTATATGTAAATGGACAAACAAGAAGTCAGTTTTTTCGGCAAACTTGCTTGCCAAATGTGTCAATGACCTTTAGCTGAGGTTACTCACCTTTTATAAGTCCGTCGAGTAAATGATAACGTACACTGATTAATAATCAAATTATTATTTCTTTATGTGCTAATTCTTATTTGATAAAAACAAAACACAACTGAACGACAGTTCTCCTAGTATCAGCGACTTATGATGAATAAAGTTTTCGCCGATTGACAAATGACAATAATAGTGTGACCACTGACCAGATTAAAATTAATTATTATACTAGCAGCTATGCTAAATTTTTTGAGAAAAAGTACAGTGTAAACTCTTTATAACGTTATCCTTTATAACGATAAACTCCCTATAACGTTGAAGTGAGCCCAACTTGGTTGGTTTGTGTTAAAACCCACATATTGAAACACTCTTTATAGCGATACGTCATTCTCTATTACGAAGAAATGTGTTCATATTTTTAGACAGTAAATATTTATTATCGGTATTATTGTTTATTATCAGGTAACAAAAGACTTTGAAGCTCCGAAACATCCGAAGTCGGTCTAGCTTTTGTTATCCTTAATTGCCTTGAACACGTGCAGTATGACGCATTGTTTTCTCGAAAGTCTTCTAAAAGAAAGATCTTCGACCAAGTATACTGGGTACCTATCGTATTATCAGTCGTAAACCTACTTTGAAACTGTTAACATGACCAGTAAACAGAAAGCGATTAGTATTGACGAAAAATTTTGATAGAAGATATGAATAGAATACATAAAATAATACAAAACAAGTACTGGCATAGCAAAAAACGTCAGACAAAGTTATCTGACTATATGCGTAAACAATAATTTATAAAAATTTATTATCTAAAACATACATATTACAAATTCTTGTTTATTTGGTTGTTTTTTTGGACACTCCATATAACGATAACTCTCTATAACGACAAAAAATGCTCAGTCCCTTGAGTTTCGTTATAAAGAGTTTACACTGTATATGATAAGATTCTGCTTATTCATATGTAGTAAGGTATAAGGAAAATAAATGAAATCTCTCTAGAACAATTATTTATTAATGAAAGAACTATAGTACTGACATGTCGATATTTTTATACAGACTTGTAGAGCTTTGGGCTATCTTGTTCATATTTCTTGAGGGAGTAAAATTTGTGCAACCATCTTGCTTTTTTTAACCCCCGACACAAAAGAGAGCTATTTATCTATTTGGCTATGTATGCGTGTGGCATCGTAGCTGATTTATAAATGGATGAACGTAGTATTTTTGGCTATGATTTAATAAAATCTGTTCAGCCGTTTGAAGATTATCAGCTCTTGTATAGTTGATAAATAGATGTAAGCATTTTTCACAAGACCGATTTAGGCGAGAGTAAGTAATTATTTTAGAAAAACCTTGACCGGATGCTGCAGCGTCGTCTAGAATCCGTAGGTTATCTAATTTCTTACCATCTTACAGTAGAGATATAGTGTTTGGGCTCATAGGAATGGTCTCAATGAATAGATCACCTGTGTGGGGCGTTTATTGAATTTTCAATTTAACTTATACTACCCGTTTCACGTGTAGGATTGCAGAAAAATATTTATTTTCAAATTTGTTCTGTAAGTAATCTACATTATTGTTGTAAAACATCGATTAATCGATAGTCATGATGTATATAAAAAAATAACAATTGTTTTCCAATATTGTCTATGGGGTAATTTTGTAAATTCCGTACAAAAAATTATTGATAGACAATTGTCTAATCGATTATTTTTCAAAAAAATCCGATGGTTTGCCAACATTACTCTACATACAACTGAGTGAGAATTCACCTGTTTAGGGACTTACCCTAAAATAGACTAAAGAGTTGCCACTATAAGAAATATCAAAGTTAAAAAGAGAATGATATATTTTATTACGTCTTCCCGCAACTATCCGAGTAAAATTCAATCAACTACAACGCATTCTGCTAAGGTTTCACTGGATTCTGCTTAAACTGCCAAGTTTTTCTATTCTGCGATGTAATCTCCGGAGCCCTAAATACGCGTTCAATTCTGCTAAAATAGCAGAATTTCACCCATTGTTGTCACAATGAAAAACGAGCTAATTGACAACTTAGATTGTGTTCTTGTTGCAAATTCGTATAAATCCTACAAATTGGTAGAAATAAAAAAAATGTTCCAATAAATGTCTTTATTTCCTAATGTATAATCACTATCATTATAATACTTATCGGGAGATTATAAAGAAGCCAACATGACTCTTCTAAAATAGGATAGACATTAACAATTTCTAATTACATTATTTTTAAGACATTGAAGTCACGGTATAACATTATCTTCCGATGATTAAAACAACAAACATTAAATTGTATAATAACATTAATCGATTATCCCATCAGACTTAAAAATTATTCAATCTGTTAAAAGAAATAGTTCTCTTTCTAAATAAAAACTAATTGCGATACATATAGGTTACCACTAAGTCTTGTAATCCTAGGTAGATTTTTACATATTAAGCTGAAAAAATAGTCAGTAAGAGAGCATATTACAATTAATTAGTGTAATAATAATAAAATTTAACCATAGGAATCATCAACCTAAGTAAAATCTATCACGAAGAACATTTCCCGTAATCGTCTTACAAAGATCCAATCGATTGTGATGATATTCGCACTAAATTATCATAATGATAATTATGTTAATTTTAATTGTTAAGGAACGACAAATGTATAACTTCTATATTGCCAGATTACAATAACAATGTAACCGTTTTAACTAATTTAAAATACCACCAAAAGAAAAGTTTATTTGTATTATATTAAATTGTCGTCTTAATTTAATGTGATCTTAAAATAATAATGAAATATAATAAATAAATATATTATGATGACATTTTAATAAACGTGTATCATGTTTATAATTGTTTACGTTCGTCAATAAAACACTTATCACAGAAATTGATCGCAGAGTGATCAATTTTTCATTTCGTTACACAAGATTTCCTTACCGCATTTCTCTTATTTTATAAATTGTAATATTACCAATTTACTGATAGATTTCTAAAATTTTCATCGCACCGCTATGCATGCGTTGTGATCGTGTAAAACCAGTCAAATCTACTGTATATAGTGAGAAAGTAGACACGTGTACTTGATTTTATTACAAAATGGTAGAAAAATGGTAAAACTTGACAACACTGTTAAAATTACGCACAGTTCACACTGAACTGTCATAATTAAGATAATACCATAGTTCCGCCCCTGTCCACTTTGGTAGTATACTAAAACCAAATTAAAATTACACAAATATATTTTACTGTTTTATATATTAAATGGTATTAATTATTAACGGCAGTTTTTAAATTCCACAATCAAATCACAAGTTTGTTTCATAGACAAGACAATCCAACACGCAAATAACATCAACCAGAAATTTATTACACAAAATTAAAGTTACAAGTCATTATTTTTCAATGCAGTATTAATATTCGGGACAACTGTCGTTATTTTCTCTATATCATGTATTTTTCATAAAATAATGTATTATTCATAACTTCAGTGCAATTGTCTATTCTGAATCATTTACAAATACAACTAATACTTTTTTAATACTACTTAAAATTAAGCTTTATAGAAAGAGACACCCGAATAAAATTTAAAATGTTTCATTATTTTTATTGTATCCCGTACCTGACTGTGATAAAAAAAAAATCTGGCACCAATAATTTGCCGCAACGCATTGAATGCACCAATCAAAATAATATGTGATTGTACAGTTTTATATAAAAATGTAAATTTCTCAATATGAGTTAGTTTATTGTTACCACAATAACTTTTACGCTAATGGTTGATCTACATTGCCCGTTTGGTCATTTTCACAACTCCGAGTTTCTCCATTGGACTAAAATGTCTGGTTTTATGAGATGGCCGATAAAGGTCATCTGCATTATAGATGGGCACCTCGAAAGTATTGATTTCTTCAGATTTTCAGTTTGTCTTCTATTCAGAATTCAGCTCAAGTAAACTCAAGACTTGAGACCGTATCTACACCACAAGAATGTGCTTGAATATCCTTTAATATCACTCGGCTTGTCCAGTGATATGTGGAAGGAACTCGTATTTCAGATGGACGTTTCCGAATCGAAGGTCTTGACACCAAACATCTTCTGGAAACTTAACCCAAGGCCTCTTACGTATAATTCAATCGGATTGTTTCACTGTCCTACATACTACCGGGTTTTAACTGATTTAAAAAAAAAAGGAGGAGTTTCTCAATTCGAAAGTATTACTTTTTATGAATGTTCAGCCATAACTTCTTTGTTTATGAACTGATGTAGATGATTCTTGTTTTCGTTGGATACCTCAAGGGTGGTGTCATATTTTCATTGGCTTCGAAAATACACCAGGGAACTTATCATAATTATTGAAATTGGTATTTTTGTTAAAAATTGTCTTTTGCAAGTTATATCCATGCACATTCTAGGAAAATGTCAACTCCAGCAATCAGGAGATTGCTATCCTCACATCGTTACCTCTGGAAGGCTAAAATTCACACTGATTATTTGAATTGAACAAAGTAATAGACTAGTTGACTCTTTTTTAAGGCAGGTCTTAAATTAATCATTATTGTCCGATTTAGAAAAAAAAAAACATTACCATATTTTTTTAGAACCTAGAAAACCGCTTTTTATTAAGTTTACTTTTCATAAACAGGCGAAAACACTGTCAGCCATATTCGTCTACACTAGTTGTGCCCCACGGTTTCACCCGTGTTACTTATATCTGACAAACACCGCGCCGTCAACGCACCCATGTAGCCTTTATAATAGTTGTTCTTACTGCAAGTACATATTATTTAAAATTTTCATTATCTCCTAAACTATGTCTCCAAATAGCGTCATAAAGGTCGAAACATTTGACATTTAGCAAATGTTCATCATTGTAAAAATTACGATACTTTTTATGTCATAAATGTCAATGTCAATAGCCAATTTCACTCGTATATGATCCGATACGAAATTTGCTTAGAGTCCTATGATATCACAACAGGGCTGACAACGTTTTCAGAGTACAAAAAAAAAACATTTTTTTAAATTATAAATATGTAGCAATTTTAGACTTTTAATATCTGAAATCGATAATATTGGTTTCAAATACTACAGAAAATATTTATTTATTGCGCCAATTTTGATATGAGTCAATAAGTCTATTGTAGTTGTGGTGTGAATGTGATGTTAATGGGGTAGATATCTTGAGCCAGTGAAGGTAGGTATGATGACGGGGAAGGAGTGCTGGCGCGGCAGGAGAGCCGGCAGCAGCATCGGCTGGTACATAGCCGTAGGAGCGACGAGGCCGGGCGAGTGGAGCGGGTTCGAACCGGGCCGATGGTAAGCGCCGTGTCAGTCGAGACGAGGCCGCTTCGTCGGCGGCTCTCCCTCGCCGCTCCAGTACGCGTACTCCGGTAACCATTTGAGGAGTTGCGCGTCAAAGAACTCCTCGAGGCGTTTAGCGTCCTTGTATACTTGCGTGTCGGCCTGTAAGAATGGGAATAATTGAAATAACCCCTGCTAGTATTTACCTTATTTTTACTAGAATTTTTTAAATAATATATTTATTTTAAAATTTAATATGTATAATTTTAAACAAAAGCATAAATCTCGTATCGTACATAAAATTAGCAATTGATTTTTCAGAGACTCAACAAGCTTCTATTTTGTAAATCGTTATCCGTTTTCGTTTTAATTTATAAAGATTTTCGAAAAAGAATTACGTACGCAGTATTAAAAAGTACATGAAATAAAATTTACCTATATATTAATAAGTGAAGCAAAAGCTTTCTACTCTTTTTAAGCGTATTGCGTGCACGGAAGACAGATTTGGCATGGTTAAACTTTATATGGAGAAGGACTGCAGAAAGCTAAAATTTTCTGTAAAATCTGTTACTAGTGTATTAAATAAAATAAATGAATACTGCGAATCCTAACCTAACCAGTGTCATTAAACTTAGACCCCCCAAAAAAATTGACAATTGTCACTCACCGAAAAGTGACAAGTGATATAATATTCATTGTTTAGGTTCATGAATACTGTAAATGTCAAACAGAAAATAGTCTATGATCAAAAAGTCGCTGGTCGAATTTTGATCTTAGGGCGACCGCTAGATAAAAAGAATGAAAGAGGCTTGCTGTTGTGTGTGCATGACGCAAAAACTAGTCAATAGATTTTAATCATTTTTTTTGTTATTGCTACTTAGATAATATTCATAGTTATAGTATATGAATAAAGTAGTAATTTTGTGGTATTATGTAAATGGTTTGTTAAAAGTCGCGTCTGAACGTGCGAAATACATGTTAAAAGTGACCCAGACTATATTTTAACAATAGAACAGTATTTAAATAAAATCGGACTTAAATTATTAGCTTAATTGTGTAGCTAACTTAATAACCTCAGTTGCGGATAGTTTTTTTGGTTTCGTTTTAAAAATTAGCCGGCGGTTTAAGTCAACTTTAATTTCAATGCAAGTTTCTTCAGGTAATTTTATGAAGACTCTCTTAGTTCGGATTGGCGAGGAAACTACACGACATTGGTAGAATTGTGGTCTCAAGACCAAAGAGGAATTGATCCATTTAATAAATGTAGGATGTATGATCGAATGACATTTTTAATGAAAAATTAAGATGTATATGGTGTGATTTGTTGTTTACTATAGAGTGAAAGACGATATAAAAAAGATGACGTTATGGACGAACCAACAGTATGAGTGATCAATATGAAATGAAGGAAACCAAAGAGTTAGGCAGAGGTGTACTAATGTACATCCACAGTTCGCCGACTATGTTTTTAGGTCCCGTGTAATAGGGTCCGAGCCTATTGCCATTAACCGGGGACAAAGCCAAACTCCGAGCTGATACTGAGAATTTCAAAGAAAACCCCAATACCTGGCAATCGAACACAGAACCTCGAGCATAGCATTCGCGCTTAGGACCTCTAGGCTAATGAGGTAGTTGAAGGAAAGGGGTTAGGAAATAGGTGGACTCCTAGAAGTGTTTTTTGATAAGAATACGTATTAAAGTCACATAAATAAAATAAGTACCATACCGGATTGTATCTGTATGCGTTGCGGAAGAGAAGCCGGCAGTCCGCGACGAACTGCGAGATGTGCATGTAGCGAACCGGGCTGCGGGGCTGCAACTTTATGCGGATCATGTCGAGACACATCGGCCGGGAGATCTGCATCGTGAACACACATCATTACCACAGGCTTCTACAATTCAATTCTAGTATTAAAACAGTAATGTTAGTTCAGGAGTAATTACAACACGCACACACCCACACACACACACACACACACACACACACACATATATATATATATATATATATATATATATATATATATATATATATATTACTTTATAAAAATGTTTTTAAATAGACTCATACACACTATCGTTAACGTTAGGTATAAGTATAAAATGTAATTCATGTACTACTTCTTAACTGGCACTTTAGAATTATATTCTAAAATTATTTTACAATTTTTAAAATGTGCTGTGAAGTTTGTATATCTTAGATAAATAAATAAATAGTATCAGCGAGGAGCAGTATGGTCTGTTCAAACAGACTTTAAGGATGACTTGCCACAAAAAAAAAACTCAGTTTTACCTTAAATTAAGTTTAGTTTACTTGTTATCGAACAACTGTACATCTTAAATATGATTTAGGAATTTGGTTCAAGCCACCCTGAGAGATTTCAGTAACACTTCATTTTTAAAGACTGGGAGCTACTATAAAAAACCTGAAGACCTTGGAGTGGTAGTGAAGGTTCTCGGGAGGTATCGGCTCGCGGAACGGCAGGCTCAGCTCGTACTGGCAGTAGAGCTCGAGGGTGAGCCGCTCGACAAGCTTCTGGAGTCGCGGCGAGAGCCCTCCCCCTGGCGGTGACTCTTCCTCCGCGGGACTCGTCGGAGCGGTCGCGAAGTTCACGCACAGCAGGCACTGCCATGTCTCTGACTCGCTGCATACAACACCATCATATAATTTACTACATGCTCATACATGAACTATCTATCCCTTTTAAAAGACTTCTTTGGGCCGTGTGGTAGAAAGAGATAGATGTCGTTCAAAACACAGCCCTGTAACTGTTCTTTTCCTGGGTAGGTACCGAATCCTCATTACAATCCAACCAGAGATAAACAATACTACCAATTAATAACCCTGTAAGAATCTTACATTAATACAGTGGCAACACTGATTTTTATGTGGTCAACACACACACGCAACCAACCCCACAAACATACAGCCCGCTACAGCTACCGACAACCCTGCTCTTTCGGATGACATTTATGCCAATTTTATGTGAAGCCGAAGGGTGAAGTCAGACAGTTTCATATAAGTTATATATTAGAACATAGAATGTGTGTTTTATTAAAGTTCGTAGTATATTGTTTTTTTTACCATACTAAATTACTGTCTGGTGAACCTATGAGAATGTTTTTATTTATTTATGAAAAATGGATGACCAGTGGCCCATACACTACATTTCATTCACAAGTACAAAATAAAAACTTTTGCCTTTTAAAATCACCACCGCATGCTTCATTTGTGACCTTACTAAATTAATATTATTTTTTATAGTATTTTATTTCATAAATCAATTTTGAAATCAGTAATGATAATAAAAAAGCCAAAAAGTCCAACAAAATGAATAAAAATGGTTTCGAGTTGCTTGGCGTTTGAAATCTCCAATACATCGTGGGCTGGTGATGGCGTAGTGATGTAACTCGTACCTACTCTTAGGAAGAGGCCAATGGCCTATCAGTCGGACATTTACAGGTTAAATTATCATTATTATTTTCTTTAACAATGAGATAAACTACGTATTTTGCCGCAATTTAACAAAAACATTTAAAAAAACGACTCACTCTGGAAGCTTCTCTATGGTCGGTATATGACAGTATTGGTGGAACACCTTCGGGCACTTGTCACAACACATAAGTTCCCCCCCGTCCATGCAGACAGCGCACCAGTCCTCGTTGGGGTCGCTAGCGCCCGTCCCGCCCGCCCCAGACCCCGCGCCCGCTGCCGCTCCTCCCCCCGCCACTACGGACGCGTTTATACCGGCACCCGGCGTCTTGCCTGTTAATGGGAACATTCATTTAAAAGAATTAATTTGAATTAAAGGCCCACTGGTCACCCCTATCACCTCCTAACGGGAATACGTCGAATTACCAATAACCCTGTATAAATGAGATAACAAATTAGCATGAAATATAGCAACACCAGAAGTACTACTTGTGCATTAACGACCCTTTAAAAACCCATTCGCTAACATGTAAAAAACCCCTAGTGTGATCTTCTAAGGAAACTCTTTCACATTCGGAGCATTCACAGAAGGAAAACATATCCAAAACCACTTTCTCTGTTAACTGTCTAATTGTGCAGAACGGATAGGGTTTGATTGATGTGTTCTGAAGAGATATTCAATCTAATTCCCGGGGTTTCATTCCAAAACAACCACACATGCTGGGCCTTGTAGACACAGTTTTACAGTAACCTCAATCTCGGCACGAACTCATACGTGCGTACGAACTCACGAACAAAGAAATACCATTTCTTTGGCAAGCTGTGAACTAAAACATGGACTTCGTCCGACAAAATGTGAAGAGACATTTGAGCATCATAGTGACGACTGACGGTTTATTAGAAATTCCTTTCGTGGTCGTCTATGTTGTTGGATTATACTTATTGTACTTTGCCTACCATCAGGTTTACTTTGCCACGCTATGTTAAAAAAAAACATGTATGCAGTGCAGTTTAACGGAGTAGAAGTGAAACCATCAGAAAACATAAAAATACCTTCTTTAAAAGTCCTAAATCCGTGGGACTCGAACTATCAACCACTCGTACTGTATATACAACAGTGCGTACAAGTCTGGCCGTCAGACCGCTAGGTCAATTCAACAAATTCATCGTCGTGAAAATCAAAACCGGCATGTTCTGTCCTGTCTCTTTTTCGTTTCAAATCACAACGATGCCATAGAAGTTGAAAAGAACAGTACCTGCAAGTAGGTCGGAGTCGGTGGAGGAGTGCACATGGGGCGCCGGCGAGGGCGCGGGCTCCGCCGGCAGGTCGCGCATGTCACCCGCGTGCTCGGCGACCACTTGCACGCCGTTCGAGTCGAGCTTCGCAATGGTCGCCATCAGGTCCTGCACCGAATCCGCGCACACCTTGTCCAGCTCCGAAGACACGCCGCCCTGCACCATCAACCATGGACTACTTGACATAGTTGAATGAACCATAGTATGGCGGTAGGCTATTTTATAAAGATCGCCTGCTATCTACCACCCTTAAGTTTAAAATCTGTCGTCAAGCACCTATAGGTGTATGCCGGTAGTTGCACTCGAGAGCCAGTTTTTCCACTAGGCTTAGCGTGCCACCATCTTGGGCTACATCGCCACCTACCATATGATGAGATTGTGGTCATAACACTAGACCTAGAAACAATAATAAAAAATGGGAAACTATTGATTTGTGATATTCGATATACATTGATGTTTTGGAACTATTCAATGTTTTATAAAGTTAATCAAATATTCAATGTATTTTCAATCGATAAATTGGATAAACCCGATAAATAGGTAATTTGTGTTAGCTTCTTTTATAAACTTCCTAAGAACATTACCAATTTACCGGATAATAAGTTCAACAATCATTTTAAGCAAGCTTTATTGTCGGATTTTATTACGTGAATGATGGTATGTCAAGATGTGATTCCCTCTCTATATATTTACTGAAAATAATAATAACTGTATATATAATTTAACACTGTAAAAACTTTTAAATGTTGGTAAACCAGATCGAGTCTCTTGTCAGCTGGGATGTTTTCCGAACCGGTGGTAGTGTTTGTTGTTTTGACATTCATAAGGCATATAGGGCATATTTATAGGTTATATAGTAATTCGTAATACGCCTAACCTAACCCTAACAATCTACGTTCTAAGGACGCTTCACGCAAATTTTCTTATAATGAGCAAAGTATAGAGGAATATCTGTTGCAAGTGTTTTCACAAGGAATGCTGCTCCGTACATACATATATCACGCCTCTCTCACAACGGGGTAGCCCACATCCCCCCACTTCTACGATACTGGCATACATCTTCAGAATTCTGTTGACCTGACCTTTCTTCAGAATGTCTATGCCTTCCTCATCCAATGTTCCCACTAAGCTTTTAGTCATTCTTTTTTCATTCACCCTCTCCACATGTCCAAATTATCTCTATCTCAATCCGTGTGTCTGTATCTTGTTGCGTCTACGTATTTGTGTACTCACGTTGAGACTCGGGCTTGGCGTCTTGGGGTTGGTGGAGGTGACAGCTGGGGGCGCGCAGTGCGCTCGGACAACAGCGCCGCTCCCCATGGGCCGGCAGAGCGTTATCTTGAAGTCGGAGCCGCCGGAGTTCTGAGTTGCGTTCATCATGTTGGGCTCGAACCCACCTGAAAAACAAACTTTAGAGTAGCGACTTCTAACCGTAACCCAACACGAAACACAGCGACTACTGCTCCCAGACTGATTTTCAATTCGTCAGTAGGTAGTGCGAGAGTAAATTAGAAAGGCGAGCATTAAATAATAATAAAAAAATTATAGGGGTGCCACTCTATATCCCTGCAAGGATACTTTTTTATTGTTGAAGGTTTAGCGTTTTGTCCACAATCTCTTTTGATCTTAAGTGACGATGTGTCTCAAAAACGGCATCGTGCTAAGCTTAGTTGAAGACAGACTGGCTCTCAAGTGCAGCTGCCGGAACACACATATTAGTGTTTGGCAACAGATTTTAAACTTGAGGGTGGTAGCTAGCCAGGCGGGCAATAGAAAAAGCCGTAGGTGGTAGCACCATGCTATGGTTTCATCACAATTTTTTCGTTCCCTGAAAGCTCAGGTTCATTGCAGGGATTCAAACTCACGGCGATAGACGCAGAATCAGTACACGCTACACTAACTGATCCATTATTGCTTTAATTTTATTCGTTACGCCATGTAGTTTTCAAAACGTTTGTTTTTCAAATCACCACAGCCTGTACGGAATACACTAACGAGAAACTACAACAAAAACATTTACCTTTTTATTTGGTTCCCAGAAATCCACCCACAATTAAGACGAATCTAACGACACCTCGTATGCTACAATCCACAATTCACAGTTTTACGCTAATTTTTCCAATCTCGGCACGAACTAAAAAGTTCTCTTATCTTTGTCGTACCTTCTGCCGGCGAGTGTGTTCCTTCTTTACGACATCGAGTCCTTCAAGCGTACCGTGAAGATATATTTATTCAAGCCGGAATGACAGCTGCGACCGTCAAAGGATTTCAATCTGTCTGTGGTTGTCGTTGTGTTTGGATATGTATGTTGCGCTTATCATCACAGGGACAACACCGGCAATTTACCGAGCTATTTAAAAAAAAATCAAGCCGTTTAAACTACAGAGCGTGACAAAGAAACAGACAAACATACATACCCCTTTCCGTGGTCGGGTAAAAATAAATAAAAATTAGCCAATAATAGGTGTACCGTTGGTGAGCGAATGTTGCGGTATGTGCCACTTGGCCGGCGGCTGGTGGTGCAGTGTGAACTGTACAGGGGGGTGTGGCTGCGCGGGGGGGTGCGGCGCTGCGGGAGCGGGCGCGGGGGATGGCGTGCGGGGCCCGCCGCTGCGCCTTCCGCCGCACGCGTTACCGACGCCCGCGGCGACTGCGTACGCGTTCGTAGCGTACGCGCCCATCACTACGAACAAACACAATAGTATTATATACCTATATAAATAAAACGATAGGGGGTTTGTCGTTGTGCCAAGCATATCGCAATAGATTTTGTTCTACTCCCTAGATAAATTTTTACAAAAAAATTAAATAAAATCACGATATCGTCATCCAATAAAAAGTTAAATTTCAAGAGATTACAACTTTTAATAAAGCTACCTAGACGTTCAGCGATGTGTTTTCTCTGCCTTGGACAAGTGAAGAAATTATATTTTTTTATAAAATTTAGTATTTATAAGTATGTATTATTATTTAATTATGTTTATTACTTTTTCTAATAATTATTATCATTTGTTTAAGACATTTTTTTACACATAGGTATATTTATAAACAAATTTATTTTACAACTCAAACGTTATAATTATATGTACGAAAACACTATTAATCTGTTACAGGCGGAAGTAGCTAACAAATGTTGGATAAATCAATAGAATTTCTCAAAGTAACGTGGATATAGCGTTAGTTGGTACATAGTGACTCACTCTGCTGGTAGGCGTGATGCATGGCGGCCTGCGCGGAGTGCTGCGGGAGCACCGGATGCTGCTGCCGGGCTGGCGACGCTCCTCGCTGGGACGCTGCATTCAATAGCCCTCTTAAATTCATCTCGTTCATACCTGATACGAAACCGATCCTGTTACCCGAACACTTTACCGCCTCCTAAGTGTTCCACTGTTCGGCGAAGACCCGTTCTCAAGGGCACTTCAACTCTACCCCTAGCTTATGATTATACAGAGAAATAGAAAATTTTAAGACGTTCAAGACGTTTATTCGTTCTTTCACCATAAATTCAGCTAAAAGATGTCCTCCAAAATTTACGAGGTCCTCGGACTACGCTCAAGAGCTCCACGATCAATTTCAAATAACGGCCCTAAAACAACACACAGTAATTCAATAAAGAGAACTGCTTCTCAAGTATGGCCGTTGAGACATATACTATAAGGATATTGTTACGTCCGATACGATGAGAATAAGAGTACTTGGAAGGTTCGAGAGCCGCCGTCAAGTGTTTCCATATAATTTTTTGCTGTTTGTAAATTGTGTATTAAAATAATGATTAAACTGGAACGAAACAAAAAAAATATATACATATCTCTCTCTCAATTCGTGAGTTGACAATATATTTAAAAAGACAATTTTTATCAAAAAAGTAAACCCAATGATTTTGAAGATTTCCTTGGTGTAGTTTCGAAGTTGAAGGTCCAATGCCAATAGAATTAAAACGGGATTACCCTTGAGGTATCCCCTATCAAACAAACAAAGAATCACCCAAATCAGTTCATAAACAAAGAAGTTATGGCTGAACATTCATGAATCTTTATTTAATGTCGGTTAAAAATTATATTGGTTTAATAATAAAAACCCTTCAAATGACAGACCTGGAAAAAAACAGTTATTCATTTATTTAATTTTCCCCTGGGTATATTGAGATTTTTTGTCCGGAAGACACGTGATTGGAAACGCCAATCGGAAAACATGATGTCATCGGACAATATTTATACACAGTTGAGTAATATTCTTATTATTAAGTCATCTCGTGACAAGTGACTTTAAAGTTATTACTAAGTGTAATGACTTGAAAAATATATAGGTGTGCTGAAGAAATTTCATAAGTTACAACTGGAGTTGTAGTAAACTCAACTTTGTATATAAATACCTTTAAACTTAGTTTTGTTTATTGAATTATGAAGTCACATGAACGGCACTATGCCGCATTTTTGTGGCATACTACAGTGTAAACTCTTTATAACGTTATCCTTTATAACGATAAACTCCCTATAACGTTGAAGTGAGCCCAACTTGGTTGGTTTGTGTTAAAACCCACATATTGAAACACTCTTTATAGCGATACGCCATTCTCTATTACGAAGAAATGTGTTCATATTTTTAGACAGTAAATATTTATTATCTGTATTATTGTTTATTATCAGGTAACAAAAGACTTTGAAGCTCCGAAACATCCGATTTCGGTCTAGCTTTTGTTATCCTTAATTGCCTTGAACACGTGCAGTATGACGCATTGTTTTCTCGGAAGTGATGGTCTTCGACCAAGCATACTGGGTACCTATCGTATTATCAGTCGTAAACCTACTTTGAAACTGTTAACATGACCAGTAAACGGAAAGCGATTAGTGTTGACGAAAAAGTTTGATAGAAGAAGATATGAATAGAATACATAAAATAATACAAAACAAGTACTGGCATAGCAAAAAACGTCAGACAAAGTTATCAGACTATATGTGTAAACAATAATTTATAAGCATTTATTATCTAAGACACACATATTAAAAATTCTTGTTAATTTGGTTGTTTTTTTTTTGTTCATTCCATATAACGATAACTCTCTATAACGACAAAAAATGCTCAGCCCCTTGAGTTTCGTTATAAAGAGTTTACACTGTATTTTATATAGAAAGTTATTATTTTCAAAATATAAAGTATTTAAAACAAATTTTCAAATAATCCTATTAGGCTATTCTCGAACTTTCTTTTAGACATACAAACTTCAGATTGGCCACTTATTGAAGTTCTAATTGAAGCAAATATGAAGCAACAACTGCTAAACATTATTCAAATTGAGACTTTATTTGTATGTACGGCAACAGCTCAAGCCAAGTTTCGGCCACATCGACATCCTTGACCTTGTTACTAGACAACTATGGCTGAATGCCTTCCACGCTCGCCCCCAAGCTCGGTGAAGCTGTCAAAGCCTCTAATAACTCCAGGGCCCTTAAGGCTAACACTATAGTCAAATCGAAAAAAAAAAACAATTGATATACAAGTGTAAATAGTGTATGTATAGTCTATACTGCGTTTGTGTGGGAAATAAAAGTTCCTTTATCGCGAAATATAAGAGGAGAGTTGTATAATACCGTGCAAATGATGCGGATGCGTTGTGGATGTGACGAGCGAATGCCTCAGAGGGGTGTGGGGCGTGTGCGCCCTGCCCCGCAGCTGCGTCACCGCTCCGTACCCAGTGCCCGCGCCCGCGCCGCTCCCACCCCCGTAAGACTGCTGAACGTCGGGAATATACACAATAGTATATGAACACGGATCACAATATTGACATTAAGATATTTTTTTAAGTGAAACTTTTTATTCGGCTATTCGATAATAGGTAACCGGACATCTCTATAAAGCTAGGAAAAATATAATTACAAATAAATAATATATTGCACATTAAGTACTTCAAATGACATCTAAACCCCAGGGCGCGTGACGTAATACGTGGAGTCGGTACTAAATAAACGCAAAAAACTATAAGGAGACAACAGATATCAGCTCAACGCACCAATTGGGTAACGTTCGCTTACACACGAATGACGTCATGCGTTGTAATTGGTGTTTCCTTTGACATGAAGAACAGCACAAAATATTCGATCTTATTTATTATTATAAAAATATAAATCAATATTATTTCACAAAAAAAAAAGTTTGAATGATGATTATAATATTAGGAAGAGTATTTTCAACAACATTTTATACTTGTTTGTGATAACCGTCCGATTACCTGTTGGACAAGAATTGAATTTCAAGGACGCGTCACGTATAGGCACATTTCGTTACACGAGGGAGAAGAAAGATACAACACAGAAAGAAAGCTATACGTTGTATTTTAAGAAGTTTCACTTCTAGTACGTGTACGGTGATGCACGCGAATATTTTTTTTATAATTTTTTGGATCATTATTTCACCTGATGATAAATGGTAATGTGGCAGGCAATGCTAACACGTTAAACCTATAAAAATGACTGACTTGGCAAGTGCAGCTCAATACACACTTATACACGAATACAATAGTTGCTTGGCGACAGATTTTAACTTGACGTATGTATTTAGCCCAACAAACACTGGACAATACTCGTAAAACTATGATTTCTTTTATGAAAATCTTTTCACTGGTAGCGTGTACGAATACCGCGTTGATTGACGTGAGTTCGAATCACTGCAATGAATGAAAGCATCGTCTTAAAACCATTATATGATGGTAAGGTATTTTAAGGGCCGCCTGGCTAGCTACCACCCTCTAGCTGAAAATCTGTCACCAAGCATCTATAGGTGAGTTCTGGCAACTGTACTTAAGAGCCAACATCCCTCTTCCCCACTAGGCTTAACGTTGCCACGTAACATCAAGTGAATTTGTGAACAAACGCTAAACCCATTAAAAAAAATCGTCTCATACCGCTACCTATTGTTGCTAATTGAACATAAAACAGCAACAGCTATTGCTACATTAAAAAAAAAAAAACATCAATATCTAAGGTAATAATACACCATTACTGAAAGCTGTAAATATAGAAGAAAAAAGGTTTCATTTAGCATGACGCGATAAAAAAAAGACTAGACATGCGTAAGAATTTTGTATAAACAAATAATCTATGTACGAATATCTAATCAGTGATTACTGCAAACTAACCTGATATCTCGCCAATGTCTGACGCATGGAAAAGATTCCAATTCAATCAATTTAAAATAGATTTATGTCTATACATGATCGCATTCGGTGCGTATAATTTTTTAACCAATCCCAAGTGGGCGTTATGACGCGACTACTAGAACTTAAAATAAACCAATGGGATGAGCGCAAACCATATAATGCACTGTGCACTAAGGAAAAAACTGTTTCTTTGTTTGCCAATAATCAGATATGGTATAATGAAAAGATAAAGCATTACACATTTGATTCATAAAATAATTACTGTTTATTATATAAATATTCATTTTTATTAACTACAAAATACACAAATTAAAAATTTATTTGAAATCGCGATAACTCAATTATTCATTCATAATATCATAATTCATAGTACATATATTTCTATCATATAGCGTGCCTTTATCGCCACGCTAACAATCAGGTTTAACCCTCGCCTATAGATGTTTCACATCAATAAACATACATGTATAAGAAACAACTATATATTACAATAATTGATATCAAAATTATTATTGACCCCTTATCTTTAATTTCACTTGACCTGAATAAAGAGGCAGATCTCCTAGTTTAGGCATGTCAGCTTATGGAAAAATGCGACGTAAGTCGAAACTCTTTTTTTCATACAAAACCGAGAGGTTAAGTTCTACAAGGACTTTAATTTGCATTTGTTATATAAAATACATACTTTATTACATAAAGGGAGTTTTCCAAATACTTATTTATAGAATTAGTAATTAATTTTGGTACTTATTGGCTAACTATTTTTGATTAAGCGTTATTACTAATGAAAATAATAATAATGATAATTAAACCTTAGGCTTAAAGGATGTATAAATTCGAGTCAGTCGGTAGGTCGACCGCGAGACGAGTGAATTTGACTATGATGTAAATCGAAAAAAGCGACATTTGTTTGCAGACGTTCGATCGGCAATTGGTTGAATTGCCAAACAAAACTAAGCAAGATTTATTTTGGTGAAGATTTACGTACGCCGATACAAGCACATACAAAAATGGTCTTGTATCCCTGTCTCGTTTTAACAAAAGTGTATTACTACGCTCTTTCTCTTTCGAAGTGCCGATCTATGTATATCACCATACAATATCTTTATTTGTCTGAATATGGTCAATACCGGTCTTAAATTTGAAAACTAGTACTAGAGACATCTATGCTTTTACGTAAGTCGAGGACTGCCTGTACCTTTTTACTCTATTTTATATGACAATTATTGTTAGATTCCGTTTACCTGGTGCATAGCGACGTGCTGCAGGGCGACAACTGCAGAGTTGTTCGGATTAGCTGCCGGGTGGGGCGGATGCGCCGTCTGGGCGGGATGCTGGGGCGGCCCGGCCACTTGGTGGTAGGGACCCTGAGCACCAGCACCGCTGCCGCTGCCACCGCCGTCCACTTTACCGTCCACCACTATCGCGCCCATATTCGACAACACTATACAGAGGGGAGAAACATTTAAGACATGGGTCGATCCGTCGACGTCTACATAAGAGGATAAGTTATAGTAGAAAGTTAGTTTAAAATGGCCTTAAGATGTACAAATTATAACTTACCTAAAAAAATGCATTTCGATTATCAATAATTCTCATTAAAAATATATAGTACTGATAAACTTTATAAAAACATTTTACACAACAAAATCCTATAGCTTTCTCTAAACAATAATTCTTGTGAATTTTTCTTACTAGGTGGAGCGTTATAGCACTCAGAGTACACCAAAATAGTGAACTGAAGGAATCACATTTAATTTACTCTTTTTTATTGATTCAAGTAAAAATAAATAAATAAATAAAGTGAGCGTAAATCTCAACGCATGTTATAGGGCCATCACTTTAAACACGATATTGAGATAATGCCATATTTCTTAAGATTAATATTTTATGTACGTTATTGCAACTTTGACAGATATGTAATGAATAAATAAAATACTAGCTGACCCGCGCAACTCTGTCTGCTTCATATAAGAGAAAAAGAGAAAGAAAGGTTTAGAGAGAGTGGGTCGTAGGCACTGTATTACAGGTTCCGCCCGCCTCCCACATTATTCTGCATAATAAAAATGCGCTCGCGGTACTTGATCATTATTTTGCTGCCGAGTTATTTTAAAACTGTGATATCTCCTAAGATATTCATTTAAATCAATTACTGTAGGTTTTAGACCCTATATTTTGTAATACTAATAACACAAAAGTGTGATAGATATAGTTGGTTATTGTGCTTATGTGAAGTGGATTATAAATCTAAACTGGAAGCATACATTTTGATGTGCCACAAAAACTACCTAGAAAATCCTAACAAAGGAGCCACCATCTTGTTGGGATACTGAATTCGTTCTAAGACAGGACACTATATTCACTTGATAATGGCAGTAATGGTGTCCAAAAAAGAGGACTAGTTGGCAAGTTAGTAAGAAAAAGGGTGATTGAATATCTACTGTCACAGAAAAAAAAGAAGATCTATCAACAAAAAATCGACAGTGCCTGAGATTAGCACGTTCAACTTTATAATATTAGTATAGATTTAATATATTTTATAAATTGATATTTTTTATTTTATTAAAATGGTAAGCAACTACTATAACAACACAAATTGTATGTGTAATCTTTAGATGCAGTTATAATAAAACTTCTTTGAATTTAATAGAATATGTTGACTATATAATTTACTCAGAATACGTCAAGGAATTATTTTTTATTATAGGGGCATTATATTGTATAGTTTTTTACAACGCAACATAGGTAATTCCATCTTGGTAAAATAATCTCATGTGCAGCAGCCACAAAAATATAAGCACGAAAGTCTCCACGTCAAATGTTTATTAGAGACTAGCTTATTCGTCAGTGTTTTCCCCTCCCGCGTCCCGCAGACTATAAGGAGAGTTGCCCTGACGGCGGTTAGCCTTTATACTATTTCCATTTCTTTATTTTCCCGATGACAGTTCTAATTTGATAATTGTAGTGTTGTGACCAAATAAGTAATAACCATCGAGTGACAGTGACGATTCATCAGATTTTGATTAAAATAAATAAATAAAGATTACCTGTCGTTATAACTATTTCGTTTCATTGTCGAGTACCTACCTATACCTAATTATTTTACAACAGCTTCGAAAACTTTGAAGTAGTTGGCATTATTAATCAAGAATTAATACGTATAACATCTTGTAATGAAATATAATATTAGTTAATAAAATTGTACAAAAGTATCCGGCAGTAGTTTAGTTTCTTACATTTTGTAAAAAAATATCGGGTCTGTTATCGTGTTACGTTTATTGATATAGCTCCATCCCTATCAGTTTCTCTGACTCTGGTATAACCTTGTACGTGTCTAAACGTCATATTTTTTTATAAAATAATGCATACATAATGTAAAAAAGACGCTCGTTCAAGTTTTCACAGGAGCTGTCATCGAGAAAATAACGAAATGGAAATGGTATAGTGGCTTAGCACCCTTGGGAGTTTGTTGTCATGCTTTCGTGGCTGAGTGCCACAGTGAGGCTCAAGTATATGTGCTCTAATGGCTAACAGTATAGTCAATTCGAAAATGAAACTTTGGTCAGGCAATACAAATTTGACATTTTTTTAAATAGTACTGTGTGGTTGTTGTTGAATTTCAACGGCGGTTTGTTATGCACATGAGATAATTTTTTTTTGTTAATACGGGAAGTTCGGGCCACGGGACGAGTGACATTTGAACTGTAACGTGATGTTGTGTTTTAGAATCATGTAACATCGCCACGAGGCAAAGTACTTTGTGAGAAGCTGGAATTAAACATAAAACCGACTTTCAACTTGACTAATACTCCTCCTCCTATTGTTTGATAATTGACCTGTAGGGTTTATCCCGTCAACACAGACGGTAGATATAGGTAAATAAATTGTTGTAAGTTAGTTAGCCCTGCGAATCGCAGGCAGTTCCCTCCATATGCCTTTCCTGGGCTTTGATGCTGACATAGAACAGGACATAATACTTCTCCTTCTTATTGTTTCAGCGCCAAAAAAACCCCTTGAAAGTGTCACGTTTTTGAGTCTTCGTAAAATTTTCTATTATACGAAGTGGGTTCTTCTGACAAGATGGTGGCTCCCTTGTCAGAATTATCTAGGGAGTTTTTGTGACAACTCAAAATTCATGTTTCCTATTTAAATGTATAATTCACTCTACGTATGCACAACAACTAAACTATATCATGCAAAATTAGAATAAACACCACAACATGGCAGCTCAAGGCCCCGCCAAAAAATCCCACCTAATGCTTATTGTACTGACCTCGCAAGAGTTCCGGCAGCTTGTCGAGCGCGAGGTTGATCCGGACCGGTATCTCCGGGTTGGGTATGTCTGCACGCCGGCTCTTGATCCTGAGGAGGTGCGCGCAAACCGAGTGCTTCGCGTAGAGCAGCGCCGTGTCGCTGCCCTGCTCGAGTGCTGCATTCACGAACTCGACGCAGTGGTCGGTGATGGCGGCGAGCTGCTCCAACGCGTCCTTCTTCTCGCTGAGAGTGCGCTGCTTCGCGTCGCACACCTCGTTCAGGCGGAGCACGAGCTGCTTGCCGCGGGTGTTTATCGCGTTCGTCAGTCTGTCAGCGTTACACACAGGGAAGTTACGTTTTATACATGAGCAAATTAAAATTAACTTTATCTATTTATTTTGAAAACACTACACCGTACACACTTCTATAAAATATCCTATAGATATTAATATTATATAAAATAATCTAATAAGGCTCCAAAGTGTTCGCAAGGAATGCATCTATTGGGCAGAGCCAGTTGACGAAGCTGAAAACGGATGATGGCAGCGTAGCGTCCACCAAGCCAGAGGTATTAAGGGAGATCGAAAGGTTCTATGGGCAGTTATATACCTCGTCAACTAAGCCTGTTACCAGCCCGGCTACAGATCTGAGAGCCGGGCTGACCCGACACTATACCGAAGATATCCCCGACATCACCCTGTACGAGATTAGGATGGCCCTTAAGCAGCTTAAGAACAACAAGGCGCCGGGTGATGACGGAATTACATCAGAACATCTTAAAGCGGGTGGAACACCGGTACTTAAGGTCCTGCAGAAGCTCTTTAATTCCGTTATACTAGAGGTTAAAACGCCGGAAATGTGGGGCGGCAGCGTGGTGGTCCTGTTCTTCAAGAAAGGTGATAAAACCTTATTGAAGAACTATCGGCCCATCTCGTTGCTGAGCCATGTTTATAAGCTGTTTTCGAGGGTCATCACGAATCGTTTCGAGCACAAGTTTGATGACTTCCAGCCTCCCGAACAAGCCAGTTTCCGAAAAGGCTTTAGCACCGTAGACCACATCTATACGCTGCGGCAGATTATACAGAAGACTGAGGAGTATAATCTGCCTTTATGCTTAGCGTTCGTGGACTACGAAAAAGCCTTTGATCCGGTCGAAACCTGGGCAGTGTTGCAGTCTCTCCAGCGGTGCCGTATTGACTATCGATATATCGAAGTGTTGAAATGCTTATACAACAACGCCACCATGTCGGTCCGAGTACAGGAGCAGTGCACGAAGGCAATTCCTTTGAGAAGAGGCGTTAGACAGGGAGACGTAATATCTCCGAAACTGTTTACCGCCGCTCTAGAGGACGCCTTCAAGCTCTTGGAATGGCAAGGACTCGGCATCAATTTCAATGGCGAGTACATCACTCACCTTCGATTTGCTGACGACATCGTAGTCATGGCAGAATCGCTGGAAGATCTTGGCACAATGCTCGATGGCCTCGACAAAGTTTCTCAACAGGTGGGCCTTAAAATGAACATGGACAACACGAAAATCATGTCGAATATCCATGTGGTGCACACCCCAGTATCAGTAGGGAACTCTTGTTTAGAAGTTGTTGAAGAATATGTCTACCTGGGACAAACAGTCCAGTTAGGTAGGTCCAACTTTGAAAAAGAGGTCAGTCGACGAATCCAACTCGGCTGGGCAGCGTTCGGGAAACTGCGCGACGTCTTCTCGTCCAAAATACCTCAGTGCCTCAAGACGAAAGTCTTTGACCAGTGTGTGTTGCCAGTGATGACATACGGCACAGAGACGTGGTCGCTCACTGTGGGCCTCATAAGAAAGCTCAAGGTCGCTCAGCGAGCTATGGAGAGGGCTATGCTTGGTGTTTCTCTACGAGATCGAATCAGAAATGAGGAGATCCGTAGACAAACTAAGGTAACCGACATAGCCAAAAGGATTAGCAAGTTGAAGTGGCAGTGGGCGGGGCACATAGTTCGGAGAACTGATGGCCGTTGGGGCAGAAAGGTTCTCGAGTGGAGACCACGCACCGGAAAGCGCAGCGTAGGACGGCCCCCCACTAGATGGAAAGACGACATAATAAAGGTCGCTGGGAGCCGATGGGTGCAGGCCGCACAAGATCGGTCGCTCTGGAGATCTATGGGGGAGGCCTATGTTCAGCAGTGAACGTCCTGCGGCTGAAATGATGATGATGATGATGAAAATAATCTCAAGTTCAGTCCTATCATAATCTGAAAACGACATTTCAATTTATTCAGTAGTTTTCAATTGGCGCGTGTTCTAAAAGGGAAAAAATACAATTATCTAGCATCACGCCACAGTAGAGCCTCTAAGTTCATTGTCATACACTGGCGAATTCCGAAATATAAAAAGTGAAACAATATGTTGAGAGTTTATTAAAATGTATTCTGTTGCTCGTAAGGAAAAGAAGTGCATCTAACTAAAACACATACCAAAGTAATGTCGAAAGTCTGTAGAGACATAATATGTCCATTTAATTTTTACATAACATAATTTATACATATAAAATAAAACAGAAGTGTCTGTTTGTAATGTCAAAATAACAGCTTTTTACTAAATGCATAAGAATGTATACAAGTTACCTAGGCTTTAACAAAAAACCCATTTTTAAAGTTCCGGGTAATCTCCGAAACGGTTGGACCGATTTTAAAGGGACTTTCACTAGTAGATAGACGATTTTATAGGGAGTAACTTATGCTACTTTAATTTTGGAAAAAGAATCAGGGTTCCGCACAAATAAAAAAAAACTGGTCATGGTGAATCAATTGCGGCGCTTAAATGGCTTACGCTGAGTAAACCATGTGAGATTTAGCAAATTAATGTACCACATAATTGTAGGCATTAAAAATACCTACAAAAAGTCAGGGAGGGTATACGTCTATCTTCTAAGGAACACCGACGATTAGTTTTTGTCTTTAAATAGCCGGGAGCGGGGGAGGAAGATTCGTGCAGGCATTGTGTAGTCCACGGGCACAGCTAGTATACTATATAAATATACCTCAATTCAAGCTCTTCTTTCTTTGATCAATTGTATAATACATACCTTACAACGGTCTGAGTGATTTCATGAACGAGAGCCTTCTTCTTATCCGCGATGAGTTGCTGCCGATCCCTGATCACCTTCATAGCGGAACCCAGGAGCACCCGTTTATAGCTCACTTCCGACAGCAAAGACGATATGTTCGCGCGGGCCTGCTCAAAAACATACAAAACATTTGATATCATTACAATCCGAATAAAAACATCTCCATTCTCGAAATATCTGGAGTCTAGAATCAACTATAAACATCGACTAGTTATTGGTAGTTAAGGCAAAAGGGATCGCGGATCACGCACACATTCAAAGCTTATCGGTTCGATTATTGATTCAGTGGTAGCGTGAACATACACATCGTCGATCGACGTGAGTTTGTATCCTATAATGAGTCTAAGCTTTCTGTGTGGGAAAACATGTAACTGTAACTGTGACGCTGACGCCGCATTTATATCGTAGCGCCGTAGCGCGGTGTCGCCAGTCCGAGCAGGCATCAGTCGTTAACATCACCCCGCATTGTCTGGTGGACCTTTGTTCGGGCTGATAAATTGGCTGGGGGTATGCAAAAATATTTTATTTTTTACTTGCGCGTAGGACTCGGACGGATACCGGCGCGGCGGCTAACGTCTCACGACACAGTTGTTAAAGTAACGGCAGTATAGTGCGCATACGGAAAGGTGCTGTGCATATTTCTGTTTTGGCGTTTGGAGTAATCAGTAAAGCATGTGGATCCTGAAACATTCGGATAAATATCATCGGCGGCGAAAGTTAAGTGAGCCTACATCACGATTATAGTATACCATATATGGCGGTTATTTTGTGTGATATCTACTTCCAGCCAGTTTCAAAATATACAGTCCACTCTTTCTACAAAAGTAGATTATCACACCCGGTGTGTACATTTGCAGTACTTGCTGACACTTTTCATTGAGTGACAATGTCAACATTTTGTGTGGTCTAAGTTCAATGGCACTGGTCGGTTTAGGATTCGCAGTATTAATTTATTTTAATTTAATATATTAGTAACAGATTTAATAAGCTTTCTGCACTCCTTCTTCATATAAACTTTAACCATGCCGGTCTGCACGCACAAAGGGGTACAAAGTTTTTGCTTCACATATTAATATAATGTTGATGAGAACTGAGAATCATTATTCACACTCACCTCAATAATTAAATAACTATTGAAGGGCTTCATAAAACAAGGTCCAGTCTATATATTAGAATCTTGATCAATAATCTGATGGTGTTTATTTTAATTCATAATTTTATGTTATTTTATAATATAGAGTATTATGTAACTTTTAGGGCATTTTACCTGATGCAGATTGTAAATAATAACTAGGAACATACATTTTAACATGCCACAAAAACTCCCTGGATAATTTAACAAAGGAGACGCAATCTTGTTAGAGCTATGTTTGAAGATAATTTGAAAAATATTGTTATATTCGTAGGTAGTGTATAGCCTTTAGGTTTTCCTTAAATAGTTTATTCGTACTCTGTGAAACAAATTTCAATCAAACTCACTATACTGTGCTCGTACTTACAGTATCTCGCTCTATGGTCATCTGTATTTTTTATTGTTTGTTACCATTCGGTTGTCCAAAACAGAACTGTCCTGGCTCGGAACACGGCTTGCTTATTTATATACAAAATAATAAGAGGATCTAAATCACTAGAAAGGTCGTTTATGAACTGAATTAAAGTTACGTTACGACATTATTTAAAAGGGGAAGTGTTCTATTTTAAAACCATTGTTTGTTGGATTATGCAATCGGAGCGATAAGCTTTGAATGTGTGAGTAAACCGCAATGTCTTTTATAACCTACAAATACATACTCGATATTTCGGGATAATTCGAGATTAGAGTATTTTTTATATTTTTACTCAGATCGTAACATTATTATATTCACGTGACTATGGCAGAATTGTGGATAAACAGTTGCCATTAAATAAAAAGAAGAAGAATCTTACGTGTGCCGCCATCTCGGTGCTAAACTGATACTTGTGGTCTCGATGATGCTGCAGCTGACAGTCCCGGCAAGTGAGACGGTCACAGGTCTCGCAGAACAATGTTAAACGTTCCTGCAACAAATAATGTTTACTTATAATAGGATGACAATTGTGTTCAACTGCACCATGAACACCACACGCCATCTGCAACAACCTTTACAGTGGCAAGGTTAAAATTTTTTTTGTCTATTCTGTTCTAAATTCTTTAAGTCCTGGGGCACCGCTGCGCCATTGCGGATGAAGGCAAACGCAATGGAAGCTACTTACGATGAAAAAACACGTCTATAAATGTTTTCTGACAATATTCCTGACGGTAACGCAGTATAAACATTTTGTAAGAGACACGAATAAGAGAGTTATTTTTTATAAAAGTGTTTTGTGTTAATGCTATTTTGTATTTATTACACACGATAAACAATTCGTCTTGTTTTATAATAAAAATTAATCAAAGTGACAAGTAAAAGTTTAATTATTAAAATGTTCACAGGTTAATGTGGTCTTTAGACAGGCATATACTGTATGAGACGAATATTTCATATCCTGAGTTACCATAAAATTCCGTGGAAACAAATGATTTTCGGGAACATAATCAAGTTTCCCGTTGAACTTAATAATCTTAGATACAACTGTTAGATGACTTTTGTGTATGACTATTATCAGTTAGTGTTTATACACACATCAAAAAAGTCTAAGCAACATGCGTGATATTACAATTTTTTCCATTTATATTAATTAATTTCTAAATATTTACTCAAACAAAGTGCGTAGGTAAGTAAACTTTTTTGTTATTGATGACATACTGGCTGGTTGTAAAAAAAAAATTTGATTATTGTTGGCGACAGAACAGTCATTTTCGTGTTTCTTGTTAGGTTAATATGTGTTATTATTGTATTTACGTGTTATATACTATGTGTTACGATAAAATAGATTAATACAGACAATATTATAGAGAAATGTAAGCGAATACGCTACATTACAAGTTGCACGTTATATATTAGGATGTATATAAACCATTATGTATTGTGTGTCACATGTGAAAATATAACTAATATAGAATAGATTAACGCATAGAGTAAGCCCATAGAGTAAGTATATCGAATATTATAGATTTTACGAACGGAAAACAGTGATGTCGCCCGTAAATTACATTGTTTTTGGCTTATATACTGAATGTATACGTAATGTATATTATAATTGAATATGTAATGGATAGGTAATTCAAAGAGGAACATTTTAATATATGACATGTGTACATGAGATATATAATGAGAGAAATATAAAGAGTTTAACAGGGCAACCAAAGCGAAAAGTAAAGTTAAAACACGAAATAAACACGGAATAAAACGGGGCTCTCTTTACGGTCATTCCTCGAACTACTTAAGCTCGAAGAGGGGCCGTATTGGGCACGGTGCAATTCAACGAGTCTACAAGTACAAGCAACAAGTAACAACGAGAAGAAAGCTTTGGTCGTCCTGCGAACAATCTACAGTCAAGATATCGACTTTTATTGAAGACCCGGCACCTCAAGCGGTCGTGCATTATTGCACCCCCCGGACCCCCTCACTACTAACATCACGCCGCCCACTGGCATCCGTACGGTGTCTACGAGACGGGCATCCGGCGCAACAAATCGCCCGTCCAAACCGGGGAAACGTCACACCCCCCCTCCCTCACGCAGAGGGGAAGTGACGCGTACCCAACAATTATGTTTTGTTTTTTCATAAAATTCAAATGACTGCGAATTTGTTTCAATTTAAGTGCGTTTTAATTGCTACGTTTAGTCTTGATTTTATAATTTTACCAACCATTTAAATAAAGTTAGCGACAAAATTGAATTGTTAGATATTCTTTACGTCATGAAGCGACGTCATTTGATGGCAGATGAAATGCAAAGAGCTGTAGAGATGTTGCAAGCGGGAATTTGTCGCCTTTGGCAGCGCTACAATAATACAGGAGAACCCGCTGAACAGCATCCAGGCCGTAAAAGGAGTACAACCACTCGGCAAGACCGGTACATACAACTGTTAAATCACAACACAACACTCAATGACCACTATTTTATTTATAAGACAAGGAAGGATAAATTTTACAAAGATACACTAACATATTTAAATAGACAAAACAATACCTCTTTTCTAAAATGTATAACGCCCTCTAGTTGCGACAATAGTTATCGTAATAACTCATAGTAAATCTTAACTCGCGGTAAGAATAAAAATGGTTCAGTGACATCTATTGGTAGCGGAAATCATCTCAATACTAAACATTCCGCCCACCAAGGACTTGTTCCTTTAATACAAATCTTTAATATAATTATGAGAAACATAATTAATGTAATGTGATATGAGCTGTTTTCTTACATTTAATAAGTAAAATAAACACAATTTTGCTTCTATTTATATAAGTAACAAAAACCTCACTTACACACTAAAAGAAAACAACGAGAAACAAATAAACTCAAAAAAAAATTACCGCCCACCGTGACAATATACGATGAACTGTTAGAGATAATTTCCTATTTGGTAAGAACACAAATTTTATTAACTGGGCGTTTGAGCAAACCGCTTTTACATTTTATTGTTACTACTCTAGTTACATTATCAGGTCCAGGATATTTATGAACTACAATACCCAACATCCATTTTGCAGGTGGTATATTTTCATCCCTAATTACTACCACATCATTAAGTTCTGGTTCACAAATTGTTTTATTCCATTTATATCTTTGACTTAATGTAAGCAAATACTCTTTTGACCATCTTTTCCAAAAACTATTTACTATCTTTTGCGTTAATTTCCATCTATCTAATCCTACTATGTTTATATTTGAAAAATCTCTATCTGCAATATTAATTATAGGCTCCCCAACTAAAAAATGACCAGGTGTCAGTGGAAGAGGATCCTCGGGGTTATTACTCAGAATCGAAATGGGTCGCGAATTCAAACAAGTTTCTACTTGCATCAATACTGTTGCTATCTCTTCATATGTTAGGGTAACCTCTCCGATAACTTTCCGTAAATGCGTCTTAACTGAGCGCACGCCAGCCTCCCATAGGCCACCCAAATTTGGCGCGTGTGGCGGGATAAAATGCCACGTCGTAGATTCTAAGGTGAGTATTTTTGCAATCTCGTTAGGTATCTCAGATTTAGCAGCATTAAACATGTCGTTTAAAATTTTATTTGCTCCAACGAAATTTGTGCCATTGTCGCTATATAAATCTCGGCAATGGCCGCGCCTAGATGTGAATCGTCTAAATGCTGCAATAAATCCCTTGGCAGTCAAATCTGTAACAGCCTCTAAATGGATTGCACGTGTGACCATGCATACGAACAAACAGACGTATCCTTTATAAGATTTTGCTCCTCTTCCAGGAGAAAATCTTATGTTAATGGGTCCCGCGTAGTCAACTCCTGTTGATATAAATGGTTTACTTGGCTTAAGCCTGACTACTGGAATTTGTCCCATTAACTGTCTACTTCTAGATTTAGAGTGCTTTAAACATGTAACACATTCTCTGTAATGCTTCTTTACTTGATCTCTTGCTCTCACTATCCAATATTTTCCTCTTAAATAGTTTAACATCAATTGTGGGCCACCATGTAGAGTTTTTTGATGAGCATCGGTTATTAAAAGCTTGGTGAGATAATTCTTAGCTGGCATAATAATCGGATGTTTGTTGTCGTAAGTCACATTAGACAGACTAATTCGTCCGCCAACCCTTAACAAGCCGATTTCGTCCAAAATCGGGCAAAGTGTATGTAGTACGCTTTTCTTTTGTACGTGACCTTGAGTCTTTACTAGTTGTATTTCACTTCCAAAATCTATTTCTTGTACTTTCTTAATACAATTGTGTAATGTGTGTTCCATCTCTTCACTCGAGACAAAGTTTGACTGTAGCCTTTCACTCTTTGGTGTTTTGTAAACAAACACCCATCTTCTACAATATGATAAAACCTTTAACATTCTAGTTAATGATGAAAATCTTTCCCAAGGTAACTCTTCTTGCAATTTATTTACAGCAGTTAAGGTTTTGACTATTCTCTTTTCTTCGAGCGTTTCCTCTAAATTAGGTAAGTTTCTTTTTACAATTGTCTCCGTTAACCATGTAGGTCCACTCCACCATAGATCATGGTTTATTAAATGTGCTAGCTTTAGTCCGCGAGATGCACAGTCTGCTGGATTAAAATCGGTAGTTACATGACCCCACTGTTCATAATTCATTATGGTCAGAATTTCTGATACGCGATTACTGACAAATGTGGTCCAACGACTTGCAGGTCCTTTCAACCATGCTAACACCACAGTTGAATCAGTATATGCATATAGATTATTTTTGGATATGCCCATCACTTGTGATATTTCAGACAAAAGCTTTGCAGCAAGGGCTGCACCTGAAAGTTCTAATCTTGGGATGGACATTTCCTTTTCAATTGGTGCAACCTTAGTTTTGGCCGATATCAAACTCACTGTAATATTTTTATGCTCATCAGTCACACGAAGGTACACCACAGCCGCATAAGCTGACTTGGACGCATCTGAAAATGCGTGCAGCTCTATTTGTGACTCAGATGATGTATGCAACCATCTTGGCACAATAATGTTTTTGATTTGTCCCAATTCTCCTCTAAATTTAATCCACTCATTTAATAATTCGTCTCTGATTTCATCGTCCCATCCAAGTCCTGATTTCCATAGCCTTTGGATGAACAATTTAGCGACTATTACTACGGGTGCAATCCACCCTAAGGGATCGTATAACCTTGCGATATCGGATAAAACTTGTCTCTTAGTAATTATTTTCTGGATTTCTGTTAAATTGATTGTGTATTCGAAATTGTCTGTCTTTCTATTCCAACATATGCCTATTACCTTTGTCATGTTATCTGATTTAATAATTACTGAATAATCTTCTCTATGGTACTTCTCACTGATATAATTTAGTAATGTTTTGTTGTTGCTGCTCCATTTCTGAAGCTCAAACCCTCCTGATTTCATTAAGCTATTAAGTTCTTCAAAAATAAGTATCGCTTCACTTTCCTTCTCACAACCTGTCATTAAATCATCTATGTAATAATCTTTCTTTGTTATTTCTGCAGCCATAGGATATTTCTCTTGTTCTTCTTCCGCCAACTTCTGTAAAGTTCTAACTGCGAGATAAGGTGCACAAGCTGTCCCGAAAGTTAGCGTCAATAATTTGTAGTGTTGTATTGGTTCATTCCTATGATCCCTCCATAAAATCCTTTGAAAGTTTGTATCGTCTTCAGCTACCCGAACCTGACGATACATTTTAACTAAGTCTGCTATGATACAGATTTTATGAGTTCGCCATCTCATTAGCAGATGTCTTAAATCTTGCTGTAGCTTAGGTCCAATTAAGAAATTGTCATTAAGTGACACGTTATTACTACCCTTGCACGAGGCATCGAATACGACTCGTACCTTCGTTGTCTGTTTTTCTTCTCTAACGACAGCGTGATGTGGTAAATAAACTGCTCTAGGATTATCTATATCTTCTCGATCCACCAGTTTCATGTGATTAAGTGTTATATATTCTTCTATAACCTTTCTATATTCTGCATGAAATTTTGGATTTTTGTGTAATTTCTTCTCTAAGTAGTTAAATCTCTTTATAGCTGCATCTAAAGTATTTCCGTATTGACATTCTGGATCTTCTGTATTAAAAGGTAATTTTACTATGAATCTGCCTTCTTCATTTCTCGTCGTGGTTAATTCATAAAATTCTTCGCATTTTATTTCGTCTTGAGTTAGTTTCTTCTGTATGATATTTGGTTCATTCTCAAGTTCCCAAAATTGCTTTAATAAATTTTCTTCTTGTGTAATGTGTATATGCAGACTTGAAATACGTTCTTCTACTAATGATTCTTGTGCTAATTTTCCTGATATTACCCAACCAAGAATGGTGTTTTGAGCTATTAAATTACCTTGAGGATATTTAATAACTTCATTGAGCAATATTTCGCTATAAACCTCAGCTCCGAGCAAAAGGTCTATTTTACCCGAAGTTGTGAAATGTGGGTCTGCAAGTGGCTTAGATTCCAGTTCTGCCCATCGTGGTGAATAAAGATTACAAGTTGGAAGCATTGACGTAAGTGAGCTTAGAACATATGCATTTACCTGGAGTGAATGATAAGGAGTATGACGTGATTCTATATGTATAGATACCATATATTTGATCTTAGTATGGCCATCTCCCAGACCTGACACCCAACCATTAATAGGTACCCTTTCGAGTCCAAGTAATTGTACAGTAGCCTCGGTTACAAACGAAGCTTGTGAGCCCTGATCTAACAATGCCCTAACTATATAATTTAAACCGTTTTGTGATCTTGCTTTGATAACTGCTGTGGCTAATAAAACGTTGTAGCTTTGTGTATCACCCCTAGAATAGTGCGCTACAATATGCGCTGTCTGTGTTCCTTGTCCTTGTAGTTCTTGTGTTGTGTGTTGTTGTGTGACATTAATTTTCTTCGTAGTCTCTTGATTTACTAGATTGTTATCGATTTCTCTTTTATAAACAGTGTGTATTAGAGAATGATGTCGTTTGCCACATTTACGACAGTTTGTAGATTGTCGGCATTTCTTAACAGAGTGATTTGGTGCGAGGCAATTAAAACATAATCTGTTATTTGTTACAAAGTCATGTCTCTCTTGTACTGACTTTAGACCAAACTGCTTGCAATTGTACAAATAGTGAGAACCATCGCAAAATGAACAGGTTACATCCGTATTTTTTCGCTCGGTTTGTACTTCTTGTATGCCGGAATGAAATGATTTTGCCTTAAGAGCAGGTTTGACAACCTGTTGATTGGTTCTCATATATTTAGCACCTTCGATCATTTCTATTGTTCTAAATCTCGATTCTAAAAATTCCGTAAGCTGTAACCAAGTTGGTAAATCGTCAGACTTCATGCTAAGATGATATTCCCATTGTTGGCGAGATTCTTGTGGCAGTTTTGCAACTACAAAATGAACGATGATTGCATCCCAAGTGTCAGTACTTATTCCTATATTATTCAGTGACTTTAAACAAGAAGCAGTTATATCTAATAACTGTTTGATCGCGTTTGCCGATTCACTAATAATTTGTTTCTGTGCAAACAATGTTTGTAATATGGAATTGCAGTTGTATCGTTTGTTATTGTACCGTTTGATTAATTGTTCCCATGCTTCACTGAAGTTCGCATCTGTAGTTGGGAAATTCTTGATTAACGTTTCTGGTTCGCCCGACAAGCTACTTTTCAGGTAATGAAGTTTTTGTACAGGTGATAATGTTTTATTGCTTATAATTAAAGAAACAAACATGTCATAAAATGTTTGCCAGTCTTTGTAATTTCCTGAAAATGACGGTAGATGAATCGTGGGAAGCTTAGCTTCGAAACTGGAACCGGAATGTGATAGTGCGGAAACCTCTCTAGTTTCCGGGGTCGTTGCTCTTATCTTGTACAAATTCTCTTTAATTAGGCTTTTATAAGATATATATTTATCTTCAAATACTTCATACCAATCTTCTGTGAAATACGGTTTCGATTCTTTATCATCATCATTGACTTGAACAATTATATTTTTATGTCCTTTTTTGAAATCCATCCAATACTCTTCTATTTTTTCTAGTTTTGTTTCTATGTAGGGTAGTTTCATCCTCTCTTTTGACGTCTTTTTGAAATTGCTCTCAGCTTTAAATAATTTATCTATCAAATCTTTTTGCATGACGAATAATTGATTGAGAGACTCCATATTTTTTGACAAATAATGTATTCTAAATACTTAATAAATTTTTCTTTTTATGAAATTTATTGTGACTGAATTATTGTTGACAATTTTTACAAGTCAGTGATGACTGAATTAAAATTCTCTAAGTGTTTGTAACTTCAACAAAATTTTAAAAGTCTTCGGCACAATTATTGAAAATTTTCTAAGTGTTTGGTTTCAACAAAATTTTACAAGTCCTCAACACAATTATTGCAAAATTTTCTAAGTGTTTTGAATTTGGTTTAATTTTTCTAAGTCTTTTTACTTTATTTAACTTTCACTTTACTTACAGTTTTTTTTTTTGTTGGACTTATTACACTTTGCACTTTTTCACTTTATTCCCGGGTTTTCGGCACCATATGTTAAATCACAACACAACACTCAATGACCACTATTTTATTTATAAGACAAGGAAGGATAAATTTTACAAAGATACACTAACATATTTAAATAGACAAAACAATACCTCTTTTCTAAAATGTATAACGCCCTCTAGTTGCGACAATAGTTATCGTAATAACTCATAGTAAATCTTAACTCGCGGTAAGAATAAAAATGGTTCAGTGACATCTATTGGTAGCGGAAATCATCTCAATACTAAACACAACTGACTGCAAGACGCCAGCCGATGTTAACCGCTCGAGAGATAAGTTTGAGGCTACAAATTTCAAGTGGTGTTTATGTAAGTCCTCAAACTGTGCGAAATCGACTGCATGAGTACGGCCTACGAGCTCGACGCCCAATCAGGTGTCCACCGATACGTCACGGGAATCGCGCTCGTCGATATGTATGGTGTAGAGAACGCATAACATGGACCCAGGAACAATGGGATAAAATTATGTTTTCCGATGAGTCGCGATTCGGGTTTAAGCCTGATACAAGAAGGGTGCGAGTGTATCGTCGGCCCGGAAATACTGAAAGGCTCAGGTGCGTTCAGGAAGTTCATCCATACAGCGGCTCAACAGTTATGTTATGGGCGGGTATTATGAAGAACAGGCGAACTGAGCTCGTTTTTGTAAATGGAAACATGAATGCTGAAAATTACATTGAGGATATTCTCAGACCTTATGTCTACCCATTTGCACTAACCTTTGACTCCGATTTTAGGTTAATGCATGACAATGCGCGTTCACATACAGCTCGGCGAACCAGTGAATATTTTGCAACGGAGAACATCCGGGTATTGCCCTGGCCTGCACAATCGCCAGATCTCAACCCCATCGAGCACGCATGGGACATGCTCCAGTGACGTGTTTTGAAGGACTTGGACGGAGCGACAACAACCCAACAGCTGAAGAATTTGCTACAATTCCATTGGGAGCGAATACCGCAAGATGACATAAACAGTCTCATTAATTCAATGAATAATCGTTGCCGACAAGTTCTGAATAGCAGAGGAGCCCATACTTTGTATTAAATTGTTCTATTCTTTCACAATAAATACATTTTCTTTAGAAATTTCATTTTGTAAGAAAAAAGTTTAGTTTCTTATGTATCTTAGTTTCTACAGTATATTCTATTGTTCATTTCTGTTATTAAAATAACTTATAAAGACAACAGCTGTTATTTTGACATCATAGAACCCTAAAGATATTATTTTAAAAATAAAATACAACGTTATAATGTGAAGAACCATCCTAAAATTTAAATTAGTACATGTTGCTTAGACTTTTTTGATGAGTTTATATAATGATATTTTAGGGACAGCAAAGTGTGGGTAAAATAGTTGAATGACCCGTATATCCAGTAATAAAGTGTTGGGTGGTATGAACCTATCACAGTGACACTATTTTGGTTTATCGCGTTTTGGGATCAACCAGTGATCACCGAGCTAGTCGAGTTGTAAGCGCTGGTTCGTTTATTTTTCAACTACCCTGATTATTGGTAGGGGCTTAGTTTACCTGCGTATGTTCCATGCAATACATGTCGTGTGCATTATGAGAGTTAGTCTGCGCCGCCTGTAATTCCGCCACGGCTTCCTCTTTCGTCTTTATCGTGTGATCCTTTGTTATTTTTAGCCTGCAAATCATTATTATAAATAATTACCAGCGTATCACTATACCTTATCGCTGTCTTCACTTGCCTTACTACAACTTTCCGTTCATGGTTACTGTTTTGCTCCTCAGGGGAGCGCGTGAAGTTAAATTACCTATAACGTTCCTCAATAAATCTATACTATAATATTATAAAGCTGAAGAGTTTGTTTGTTTGGTTGAACACGCTAATCGCAGGAACTAGTGGTTCGAATGGAAAACATGTTTCAGTGTTGGATAGCCCATTTATCGAGGAAGGCTATATAACATCACGCCACGACTAATAGGAGCGGAACATCAATGAAAAATGCTGCAAAAACGGGGGAAATTTATTCCTTTTGAGAGCTTCCACTGCGTGCACTTCGTCAATGGTTAAAGTTACGCAACAATCGTGTGTGACGGATTTGTTTCTCTTAAAAAGTTCTAAAATAATGAATTATTTGCGAAGGTGTTTTTATATACCTACATGGTATTAATTGTTATCGTAATAAATATGTTATTCAACACAAGTATTTAATTTTGAACAAAATTGCCCTTCACAGTAATTGATTTAAATGAATATCTCAGGAGATATCACAGTTTTAAAATAACTCTGCAACAAAATAATGATCAAGTACCGCGACCGCATTTTTATTATGCTGAATAATGTGGGAGGCGGGCGGAACCTAATAATACAATGCCCACGACCCACTCTCTTTAACCCTTTCTCTCTCTCTCTCTCTCTCCTACATGATGCAGACAAATTTACGCGGGTCAGCTAGTAGGTTATAAAATGCAAAGATAATGTTTCTTATCTTACTGGTAGTTCTAGAGATTAGCGCGTTCAAACAGTCTCTTGAGCTATAATAAGATTAGTATGGATTATACTACTAATTCACGGCTTGCAGACTACCTAATTAATGTTAACTAGACAATGTAGCCTATAGTTATTTATAACCAACCTCAAAAGGACCTGAGGTCAGTCATAATAGGTTGCTATATACTTTTGAGAACGGCTCAGAGTAGCAATCCCTCCAGGGCCAATGCATGTTTCCTGTTTCTCAAACACATTTTCTTGACGAATGAAACATCGTTACCGTATAGCTGGAGCAGTTTACAAAACACCGCACGGGAATTCCCAGTTAATTTGACGCCAAGATTTAATTAAAAAATCATGATTTTTTTCCAACCCTGAGCGGTAGTGCATCTGCAGTCGAACCCTGCACATAATCGACCCATTCTTAAATGTATGTATGTATATATTTCTAACAGCACAATTATAAATACAGATTATTATGTACAACAGAAATATAATCAGATCTACGGACCTCTGATGCGCATGGACGCAATTCTCACATATGAACTCGGCGCAGTCGACGCAGTAGCTGGTGGCCGGTTCTGTGTCTTCACAGCTGTTACACTGCTGTTCGCCGATAATACCTAAATAAAAAACGCTTTACTTTACCCCCGAGAAGTTGACCCTATTGCCTTCGGTGATAAAAATCGATAAGCTGTAATTTTTATTATAGCCTGAGAAGTTGACCCCATCATTACTGTCGATGATAAGCATCGATTTAAAGTTACATTGTTTTATTTTAGCTCTAGCTAAAACTTCTCCAAGTTGACCACATTACAACATAATAAGAATTGTTAAGTTTTACATCCCATTGGCGACAAGATAAGGTTCAATCGGCAGTACTCGTCATAACGGCGGCTTATTTAAATATTTTTATGATTTACTATTATATCATCTTTAGAACTCTTTTTTAGCTGTAAGATCACCATGTATCACTAAATAAATAAAAAAAAATCTTCTAGTGACTCTTTGAGGGTCGGTGTTGGTCTTGGTGTTAATGAATTTTCTGGTTAAATACTATCTGTGTACCTCAGTAGTTGCGTGTGAATCAGCCCCCTACTTAACTTTAGCTGTCTTACCATATTTGACAATAACATTATTCAACTACTAAATACATGATAATAATTTCACCTTTAACTTGTTGAAAAAAAAAAAAAAACAGATATTTATTTACATGGTTGGCCGCAGATTCTATAACGGTGGAAATGTAACATATAGCAAGATAATTATTACCATTTGCGCCAGAATTTTCCACGACCATTTTCTCTATGACAAACCGTTGGTCGATCATGTTCGCCGGTTGGCACTGCAATCTGCATACGGGGCATGTTATTGTGATCCGATCGGCACCTGCGTTAAACAATATATTTATATATATGGGTTAGCTGTGCCCTCGACTTCGATCATGTGGACTACAGAATGCCATCGATTGGGCGAATCTTGCTCCTCCGCTCCCGGCTATTTCAAACACAAAAATTATTATTGTGAGTTTTGGCGACAGAACTGTTATTATCGTGTCTTGTGTTATGTTATTGTGTTTATGTGTCATGTTAAAATAGATAAGTGCCATTGAAATAGATAAAATTATAGAGAAATGTTAGCGACTACGCTACATTATAAGTTGCATGTTATGTATTAAGTTGTATATAAATGCTTATGTATTGTGTGTTACACATATGAAAATAGAATTGTTATAGAATAAGTGGATATAATAAGAATATACGATGTCACAGTAAGTTTACGAACGGAAAGCGGTGATGCCGCCCGTAAATTACATTGTTTTTGGTTTATATATATAATATGTACTTGATGTATATAATATGTCAATGTTTAATGGATAGCTGTTACAATAAGGAATATTTTGGTATATGACATGTGTACACAATTTATATAAAAAAATAACTATAGAGCTATTATCAGAGCGACCAAAATGAAAATAAACATAAAAGTACAGTGGGACCTCTTTACGGTAACTCTCCGAACTACTTAAGCTCGGAGAAGCGCCGTATAGGGTACGGTACAGTTCATCGAGTACAAGGTACTACAACAAGGAACAAGATAGTATGAAGAAACTTTGGTCATCCTGCGAATATTGAAAACTGAAGAACTCGAGTTTGATTGAAAACCCGGCACCTCAAGCGGTCGTGCAATATTGCACTCCCCGGATCCTCTCACTACCATCTCGCCTCACTGGCATCCGTACGGCGCGTCTACGAGACGGGCATCCGGCGCAACAAAACGCCCTTCCAAACCGGGAAGCGTCGCACCCCCCTCCCTCATGCAGAGGGGAAGTGACGCGTACCAAATAGTAGGTGTCTTAGAAGATAGATATATAGTCTCGCTGAAGTTTTTGTTGGTCTTTTTAAAATCTACAATTATTTAGTAAATTAATATTATAATATCTTGACGACTGATCTTTGCTCGGTATCTTAAAAAAAACACCTAACTAGGTATTTTTGGAGTGTAAAACATTATCTAAATAAAAAGTTTCATCGAAATTGCTGGAGCCGTTTCCAAGAAACCAATTACATATATATATATATAAAAGAATTGCTCACTTAATATAATAATATATATCTTATGGTTTACTCAGTGTAAGCCATTTAAGCGCCCGAATTGATTCACCATGACGTTGAGTATTTTTATTTGCGTTTTACTTTTCTAAAATAAAAGTAGCCCGAGTTAATCCTTATATCATCAGGTATCTACCAGTGAACGTCCCGTCAAAATCAGTCAACAGTTTTGAAGATTACCCGGAACAAACAGACAGAAAACATTGAAAAAAAAAATTATAGGTATCGTTTATATTTTCAGATGCATTTAGTAAAAAGCTGTTATTTTATTATTTGTATAAATATTACAGATTTTAAGTACTTCTTTGGGCAAGGTAAATGGCCTCGCAATTATATCAGCTGTTTGTTACCACAAAGCAAGATTGGCTTAGTTTGGAATTAATTGGCCATGTGTGAAATTGTGTCCCCTTGTACTATTAAAAAAAAATGTCTAAAGTATGGCTTCGTACGTCTGTTTAATGTCCAACATAGTGGTGGAGTACGGAAGGAGGGAGCGAAAGAAGTCAGAGGGGATGAGTCGTCCCGTAACTGTTTAAATAATTTACAACTAAATGAAAAAAACCAAATATATGAGATTTCTCTTACCCAATGTCCGGCGTGTTGGTAGTAGTATCAAGATAGACGAGAATTTAGTAGGCTTAGTTGATAGTATGTTATGTATTCTTGAGTATTACGTTTGATTGTAAATTATAATGGGGTTCGTACATTAAAACTTTGGCGGGAAAATTAAGTTCTGCTGCATTCGCAGTACGTAAGATTCGCCACTTAAAACATATTACCACTGCTAGGTTAGTCTACTTCGCTTACTTCAATAGTATAATGAATTTTGGTTTGGGGTACAGTAGCTGAGGTAGACACCATATATATAATATATATGTATTACAAAAGCCGACAATTCGAGCCATATACAACATGAGACCGAGCGCATCAATAAAGAACAAATTCCAAGAATTTAATATTTTAACTCTGCCCACCCAATTACGTCCTTGATAAGTTAATGTATATTCGTAAAAACTTAGTTAAGCTAGATAGGCACAATGTTAATACTATAAATAGAGATAAATTATTCGTACCGTGTTTTAAATTTAGTAGGACCAATAAACTGTTGTAGGTAATAATGTTAGGTTCTAAGATCCTAAAGTACATTACTGATTTGCCGGACAAGAAGTTCAAGGACCATGACAAGCTGGTTTTACTGTCAAAAGGTTATTATAGGGTGGATCATTATGTGAATGGTAGTGATGTCTGGAAATGACTCCCGCTCTGTGCAGCAACTAAATTATTATTATTGTAGTATACTAATACTATTTGTACAGTTGAAAAAAGAAGACAAACCCGATCGAGTTTCTTACCGGTTCTTCTCGTTGTCCGAGGGTCTAAATTGAATAAATTATATTTTTAATTGATTTCAATAACGTGTTCCGTCACGAATAACGTTTCTATTTAATCTATATATTTACTAATATAAAGCTCAAAAGATTGTTTGCATGTATAAACGTGCTAATGTCTGGAATTGCCAGTCAATTATGAAAAATCCTTTTTGCATTTCTTAGCCTATTTACTGAGAAAGTTTATGGCTATATAACTTTATGCTACGAACTTAAGGGGCCGTTCAAGTATTACGTAACGCAATTTAGGGGGCGAGGGGGGTCTTGTAATACGTTACGATGCGTTACAAAGGTGGGAGAGTGGTTCGAACAACGCGTTACGTAACATTGTTTTTTAATTTAAATAAAAAACTAGGCAATTAAAATTTTACAAGATCGCAACTCTTTTCGTTTGTTTTACTGGGGAGTCCCTCGACTGTATTGCCGTAGTCAGTGTTGTTAAAGTGAGTGCATACTGTAATGTCCTCAAAACAGGGAGATTTAGCAAGTTGGCAAGTGAGGACGTCAAGCTACGCGCGGGTGCCTTAGAGAGTTGGTCGAACAACTTTAACACGGGTGAAACCGTCGGGCACAGCTATTGTATGCATAAATGCGCCAAACTGTTGTCATCTTTACAATCACTAACTTTGGACACCGTGTAAGAAACTAATTTAGTTTTTTGGCATTTAAAACACGTCTTTACCCATTTACCTATTAATATCTCAATCCTGTTAAAAACCTCTAAAACGCGAGTTACTTAAGTTACAACTTCCTGCGTTTTAGTTGTATGTTGCTGGCCACGTCTGACCTCGATAAATTTGCTAGCTCAGCGTGCGTTGCCTACGTTCTTCTAATTTCTAGATACTGCATCAATACCGGACATGCTGTCGCTTCTACTCTCGATAATATGCTAATAAATTTATTTTCTCGTCGTCCATATGTAGTACAAGCAACTTATTAACAATTACAACTTAATATATACTATACCAATATATATTATAAATCACAATTCTCCACGGCAAGCAAACACATCGCGTAACGCGTATGTAGTGCTTATAAAACTCGTAATATTTTACAGCAGTAAAACTTCCAATTGAATCAAGATATGGTGATAACTTTCTTTTAGATTAGGACCAAGTATCTAAGGAGTGAAACAAAATAATTGAATCAAAATCTATCCAATAGTTTTTTTGTGATGTAAGCGCATCGACAAACTTCTATCATTCAATTTATATAGAAGATGACGTTGGTAGGATTCGTTAATGTACAACAGTTGATGCACACATTCAAACATTTACAGAAGTGTAATAAATAAATCAAATGTTATGTAATAAAGTTTTAAATCTGAAACAGCGATAATAATCAAGGTTAACAAAAAAAATTAACCGCATATTTTGACTTTATTATTTTTATAAGCAATGTTATAAAAATTTAAACTAATGTAAATTATTAACAATGTTAACTATAGTTCCTTAGAAACTATTACGTCTCCACGAAGCGAAATGATTTTAGGGTAATTCAAAAAATATAAATTTATTTTCAAATATGAAACATCACTTACAAGCAACACAAAATCAATACCTAGTAGTTTGGGCTGGGCATTATTGTAAATAATTAATGGATAATGATGTATAACAGAACAATAAGTATTTTGTAAAAAAAAATACACTTCTACCAAACCAATTTTTTTTAATAAAAAAAAAATCACTTAAGAATAGTATCTAATACTTTTAAATCGTAATGTATTGATAAAAAATATTAGATGAAATAATACAATCTTGTTATGGAACTCGTTAAACGTGTTATCAGCAAGCACAATATACGTAAACGCGTGACCCCCATTAGTAAAAACAGAACAATTTTAACTAACTCTCGGTGCGCCGTAATCAAGAAAAATGGTGGTACCTCGATAGCATAAAAACGTGGAATGATCTAAAATCTTGAAACCTACATATGTAAAACCGTGAAGATATTGCAAAATGGAGTGAATTATATCGGAGTTACATGGATCGCGACCACAGTACATCGCCAGTGTCTAGCCAGTAATCAAAAGGGGTGGTAAAGGTAGGGGTGGTCAATGCAATGATGACTCAGTTGGTAGCGTGAACAGACTCTGCGTCGATCGACGTGAGTTCGAATCCCTGAGCCTGAGCTTTCGGTGAAGGAAAACATCGTGATGAAACCATAGCATGATGGTAGGGCTTTTTTTAATGCCCGCCTAGTCAGGCTAGTCAGCTACCACTCTCAAGTTGAAAATCTATCGCCAAACACGAATAGGTGTGTTCCGGCAACTGAACTTCAGAACTAGTCTTCAACTACCATCTTGGGCCGCATCATCACTTAAAATCAGACGCCAAGCACGAATGTCAAGACAGGAAATTGATATTACAGCAAACATCTTTTTAATTTAGGTGTCACTAAAAGCCCCTTATGCCGAATGTGCATGGAAAAGGAAGAAACAGCCACTCGTGTACTTTTGGCGCAAGGAGCTGGCTCGATATTGGATCAAATACCTTGATACACCGAGGACCCTCCCGGAAGTCTTTATCAATATCGGGCGACAGGTGGGTTTCCTGGAGGAATTGGGCTATCATGACTAAAGTAGTCCACCATCAAAATAATTATATTTCAATTAATAACGAGACAAGACAATTAAAAAAAAAAGAAGAAAACCAACTTCAATGACTTTGAAGAATCTCTTGATGTACCTTCGAAATTGCAGAAATAACACCAATTTAATTAAAATGGGACCACCCTTGAGGTATCCTCTATTCAACCAAAAAAAGAATCACCCAAATCTGTTCAGAAACACTGAAGTTATAGCTGAACATCCCTAAAACAAGTACAGATTCGAACTGAGTAACCTCTGCCCATTTTTGAAGTCTGTTAAAAAAGAAAAATAAGATACAGAGTCCAGTGATTCTGAATATCTGAGTGTCTGAAGTGAAATAATTTTTTTACTTATTTTTTTTTTATAGACGTCGAGTTACGGAAACTTAGCCCGTGTAAGCCTGATACCTGAAGATCAAGTGAGTTTGTGGCCACAACGGTAAGCCTATATCAATAAAAAAACTTGTACCCGACTCCGTCGCGAGGAGTCTAGGCACATGGTGATAAGCCTTTGACAGTGATACTGTTTTAGTTTATCGCGTTTCGGGATCAGCCTGAGAAGATTGCAAGCCGGCATGACAGCGGAGAGCCCTCTCTTGGTAGTCACCGTAATTTTTGGATTACACTCTGCCAAATATAAAAGAAAACATTACCTAAAAAATCTCTACTCGCAGCCTGCTTCTCTTCTATCTTTGCTTTGATACAGGGCTCGCAGGCGGAGTGAAGGCACTCCATCAGTTTCGGAGTGCCATCCGTGTGCGCGAGGGTCCCTTGACACATGACGCACCGTGCGCTCGACAGCGGCACCCGACCTGTCGTCGGGGACGCGAGCGAGTCCGCTGACCCTTTATCGTGACCCTCGGCAGCGTCACCGCCTTCAGGGTTGGAGGACGTGCCCGCGGAGCCAGCCGCGACATCCGGCAGGCTTCCCACCTACCAAACAAATCATTAAATTAGTAACTAAGGAATTACTTAATAGCAAGACTTATACAGTAATAAAATTATTATTTCGAAAAATGAATAAGCATTTGGTAAAAAAAATACACTTCTTTTCTCGTTGATGTCATACTAAGTATTCTGCGATAATTAAGACGATTTCAAGGACACCACATTATGTTGAAATCCATCATTCTGCTTAGACTTACATCTGCCAAAGAAGTAGACATCATTAATTTATTTAAGATATACAACCTTCTCAGCACAATATAAAAATTGTAAAATAATTTTAGAATATAATTCTAAAGTGCCAATTAAGAAGTAGTACATAAATTACATTTTATACTTATACCTAACGTTAACGATAGTGTGTATGAGTCTATTTAATAACATTTTTATCAAGTACTAGCTGGTACTCGCGACTTCGTCTGCGTATTATTGGATATACACAGACTGATATCGGAACACGACAAACCAAAAAAAATCACCGTTTTTGCGTGATTGAGTAAAAAACATCCAAACATTCACACTTTCACAATTGTTATATTAGTAGGATAGTAGGATTGTGTGTGTGTGTGTGTGTGTGTGTATGTGTGAGAGTGTGTTAATTAAAATGTGTGGATGCGTGTTTTCGGTTTCCTGTAATTACTCCTGAACTAGCCTTTTAGGGACCGACTTGAGAAACTGCATTCGACTCAGATAGAAAATGTCAATATCATTGAAAAGCTTATTGTATTGTGTAGTACACCACCTGTAAAGGACAGAGTTTTGAGCATATGTATGCTTTACAGACGAAATTGCGAACAAACTGGGAGTTCCTAGTACGCTTACTGGGTACTCGCATATACAAGGTGTCCAGAAAGGGTATCGGGTATTTGTAAGTTCAATGAAACAAAAATTATTTGTATGCAATAAAAAAGTTTATTGTTTATTATTAGCATATGAATTGGAGAATTATTTGGAAAAGATGATGTTATCCAAATGATGACCGTTACGTTGCTGGCACTCTTCTAAACGGAAACGAAGATTGGCGATAACGCGTTGACACATAGCTATCGATATTGCTGCCATTTCTGACCTGATGTTTTGCTTTAACTGGGTTAGATTCGTCGGATTGTTTTGTTAAACCTTACTTTTAAGGTATCCCCATGCAAAATAGTCAAGCGGGCTAAGGTCGGGGCTTCTGGGAGGCTAGTTGATGTTACCCCTTCGCGAAATGACTTTATTAGGGAATAATTCGTTAACAACTTCCATTGAGTCATTTGAGGTATGGCAAGTGGCCCCATCTTGCTGGAACCACGTTCTTGAGTTGAAACCTGCAAACTCCTGCAACTCTGGGACCAATAAATTTCGCAACATATCGCAATAACGGTCACTATTCACATTAATTGCTCGGCCTCGTTGATCTTCATGAAAATAAGGACCAATTATGCCTTTAGCAGACATAGCGGCCCAAACAACGACCTTTGGGCTATGCAGGGGTCGTTCATGCTTTCGTCTCGGATTCTCCACTGCCCAGTACCGACAATTCTGCTTATTAACATGACCATTCAGGTGAAAATTTGCTTCGTCACTGAACAGTATGTTGTTAAAGTTGTTAAATCGTTGCAGCATTTCGTTCGCAAAATTCAGTCGATTAGCATAGTTCGTATCCTTCAATTCTTGAACCAATTGAATATTATAGGCTTTTAGATGTAAGTCTTTCTTTAAAATCGAATGTAAAGACGATTTTTTGATGTTCAACGCTTGGCTTCGCTTTCGGATGGATATAGACGGATTTTGACGAACCGACGCCTCAACTTCTTCAATTGTTTTTTCACCGCGAACTGAACGAGGACGACCAGAGTTTTGAATTTTAACTGTCGCACCTGTATTCTCGAACATCCTGATCCATTTCCTAATGCTATCGTCACTTGGCGCGTGGCGTGTACGATATTCCGCACGATAGAGACGTTGAGCAGTCACTATTGAATCACCATTACGATAATACGCTCGTACGCAAAATGCGCGATGCGTCCCCGAGTACTGTTCCATCGTGACTAAAACTCCACAAAATGGCGGACGCCACGAACCTCTCCCCGCACCCTTTAGACGCCCCGTTTCGAATATGGCGCGAAAACAAATACCCGATACCCTTTCTGGACACCTTGTATAATTTACTTAAGAGTTCTGGGCAATCTGTTATTGAGTTAACTAAATCATATAGAAATCGCATATCGTTTATGATTCGACGGTATTTTAATGACAACATGTTATTAATGCTTTAAGTTCTATTGTACTCACTAGGATGGTTCTTATTTATGAAATGAAGTAATTTTAAAAAGTTATTTTGAATATTTTCCAATTTGTCATTATGTGTAATGAAAGCTGGTGACCATATCGATGATTATACTGGGTGACTGGTTGAACACTCGCAATATTGATAGAGGGTACTTGTTAGCGACGCATAGGGCTAGGCGTGATGGTTTAGGGAATAACATGGACAATTAGTTGTAGATATAAGTTGCTAGGCTCAAGGAATAAGCATTTACAAACTAATAATCATTGATTTACTATTGCTAGTTTAAAATAAAGTTTAGGTATTTAAGATAGTAAATACGTAGTAATAAAACTTAAAATTTCGTAAGAATAGCATAGAAACGAACTGAACTTATATTTCATTGATGATCTTTGTTTTAAACCAGTTATGTGTATTTTTTGTGATTTTAAAGGAATAGTTAGGCTTATATGTTAATTCTATCGTGCTTGTAATATGTATAATTCATACACAACGTGTTTATAGGCTGTTTTGTGTTGTAATGTTTAAAGTTTATTATTTACGAAGTTTACTAATCCTTAATGTTATATTGTGTGTATTTAGGTCGATATTAATGTTCTTAATAGATTTCAATAGGTTTTGTAACATTCCAATAAGAATCTTACGAGATATTAGCTAATTACGTGAAATTGTATGTAACAATAATAATAACGGAATAGTCGCAACGCGCCACGCCACAAGCCGTGTTACTAGGCAATGTTAGAGTAGGAGGGGAATAGACGCCATGGTTTGGTCCGGCTCCAACAGTGATATAAATATGGGGTTGTTGCGGCCAACCGGCACACAGAGTGTCAAACGCTATTCAAGAAAAGAAGACTAAAGACTCTGAAGACTTGCAAGAAACTCTGTGTCAACAAACCGAAGCACTGGATAGTATTAAGAATTATTGTAAGCGGCCATTGTGAAGATTGAATACAGCGACTTGATTTTGGTGTTCGTGTGTCATTATCTTCAAGAAATCTTTCGCCCGCCAGCGACCGATTCCACTTAGTTCTTCGTAGCAACGCCACGCCTCCGTGTAGGCACCTCACTGCGTGTGAGCCGTTCTGTTTCGCTCTCTTCACGCCTGGTAGATTCGGGTGTGAACAGCGTTGGTCACACGTAGTGGGTTGGACTCGCGTACACTGGTTTGTAGCTCTCTGCTGCTTACCGTAGTACGTATTCGCCGTGGTACCGAGTCCGAGGGTTAATCGGGCGTCGCGCCGCGCCGCGCTGCACTCTCGATTGTGTAGGCCCGCTCGGTACTATTATCGTTGTGCGTAGCTAATTATTGTTAGGAGCGTACCGTTGCGCTGTTTGGCTTCGTGTGCCCGTTTTAGTACTCGGCACTCGATTCTCGTTCTAAATTAATTAAAAAATAGGTGTTTAATATTTGACCTAATTATGTAAAGAGCGACATAATAAAGGTCGCTGGGAGCCGTTGGGTGCAGGCCGCACAAGATCGGTCGCTCTGAAGATCTATGGGGGAGGCCTATGTTCAGCAGTGGACGTCCTGCGGCTGAAATGATAATCCCTCACTGGGATCACCTCACCCGCACTCGCACCACAACCGGGCCGCCAGCCGCGCCACCTCAGTTAAGCGCGTGCGTCACTGCGCCGACAGACATCGTTTGTTAATATTTTATATCCGCGTGTCTCGCTCACCTATGATAAATAATTAATCAGTGAAAGTAATAATAATGTCTTTTGCGAACGAATAATTTTGGGAGATGGTTCCAGCATATGCTCGTGTAAATGACAGTGTGGTTGGTGCAATTAACTTGTATTGTGAAACATTTCGTAACGCCGAGATGCTAACCCCTATCCCGTCGGCCTGCAAGAAGAAATCCTGGAGTATTTCGTAAATGACCCACAAGCGAGTACTCGAAACGCTGCGAGACGTTTTCGTATATCACAGTGGACAGTGTGGAATATTCTCCATGAAGATGGTCTACATCCATTCCATTTTCGCCCCGTGCAAGAACTTGGGGTCAACGACCACCAACCCAGGGTGAATTTTTGTCAGAGGTACCTAGAAAATAAGGGATAAAAATATCTTGTTCGCAGATGAAGCTACATTTACTAAGCTCAAATCCCCATGTAATAAGACAGGACGCTTATCAGCATAGATTTAGTGTTAACGTGTGGGCCGGCATTCTGGATAATTGTTTGTTGGAGCTATATTTTATTGAAGGCAGACTAGACAGTGAGAGCTACTTACAAATTTTAAACAACGTTGTGAATGAGATGCTGGATGATGTACCGTTGAGATACCATCGTAATCTGTTCTACCAACAAGACGGAGCGACCGCGCACTATCATCGGCAAGTACGCGAGTACTTAACAAATCATTTTGAAGATAGGTGGATAGGACGGGGGTCCGGTGCAGTGGCCTGCACGCTCTCCAGACCTCACTCCACTTGACAACTATTTGTGGGGCGAAGTGAAACGCCTAGTGTATTCTACGGAGTATTCGAACAGAGACGAATTAAAAATTAGAATCGTGACTGCGTTCGATAAAGTACGAAGTGAACCTTTTGTGTTAAGTCATGTGAAAGAGAACTTGCGAAAACGTTCCGAACTATGCAGTTCGCGAGGCGGTCGGCATATTGAACAATTAATGAAATATGTGTAATGGATAGTGTAATTTCGTAAAATTTAAGTCATTTGGTGTAAATAGGTATAATTCAATTTTTTAAATACGCCAAAAGTATCAGAATAAGGTATTTTCCGTCGATTTATTAAATTAAATTAACATAATAATGACAATGACATTACACACCTTCGTACCTCGTACCCTGGTACTTTTACCTGTTTTAAGCCAAGTTAAAAGTATGAGGGAAAAACGGATCATACCTCCTATCCTTATCAAAGGTTATTAACCCCGGATCGCGCCCCGCGGAAGTTGCGCCTCGCTACGACCTGCGTTACGCTCGGTAGGTATGTTTGCGTTCGAATGTGTGCGCGAGGCTGCGCGGTGGTATCCGTACTTTCAAAAGTCTTAGAACAAACTTTAACTAGGGCTCTCTTTGTTGTTTATTTTATTAGTATTTGTTTTGATTTTATTATTTTATATGTTAAACGTGATCATGAAGTATCATGTCCTTGAGTATTGCGAGTGTTCAACCACCAGTCATTCTGTACATGGTGATAATACGTAGGTAATCTCGAAAACATTACCCTCCGTCTACGATAGACTACACTATTTTTCAAGTACAAAGCAATCTACAAGTAATATGAAAACTGGGAGAGTAGTCTTTAGACAAGTGAGCTACAATAGGACAGAACATGTGCATCGTCTCAATGATTTGTATGTTTTATCTTGTCGTATGGATCTGAGTGCTGGGCAACGAAATAACTGGATGAAAGACCCGTGACGTGGACCGTGGCATGTAGCAGAGATGCGAATGTGGATGTGTGGAGTAACTAGAATGGATAAGATTAAGAATGAATTTATTAGAGGAAGCCTTAAAACAGCACCAGTCAATGAGAAGTCGAGGGGATATAGGCTAGTATGGTATGGGCATGTCATAAGGAGTTATGAAAGTTATACAAGGTGTCCAGAAAGGGTATCGGGTATTTGTAAGTTCAATGAAACAAAAATTATTTGTATGCAATAAAAAAGTTTATTGTTTATTATTAGCATATGAATTGGAGAATTATTTGGAAAAGATGATGTTATCCAAATGATGACCGTTACGTTGCTGGCACTCTTCTAAACGGAAACGAAGATTGGCGATAACACGTTGACACATAGCTATCGATATTGCTGCCATTTCTGACCGGATGTTTTGCTTTAACTGGGTTAGATTCGTCGGATTGTTTTGATAAACCTTACTTTTAAGGTATCCCCATGCAAAATAGTCAAGCGGGCTAAGGTCGGGGCTTCTGGGAGGCCAGTTGATGTTACCCCTTCGCGAAATGACTTTATTATTTTTTTTATAATTCGTTAACAACTTCCATTGAGTCATTTGAGGTATGGCAAGTGGCCCCATCTTGCTGGAACCACGTTCTTGAGTTGAAACCTGCAAACTCCTGCAACTCTGGGACCAAAAAAATTCGCAACATATCGCAATAACGGTCACTATTCACATTAATTGCTCGGCCTCGTTGATCTTCATGAAAATAAGGACCAATTATGCCTTTAGCAGACATAGCGGCCCAAACAACGACCTTTGGGCTATGCAGGGGTCGTTCATGCTTTCGTCTCGGATTCTCCACTGCCCAGTACCGACAATTCTGCTTATTAACATGACCATTCAGGTGAAAATTTGCTTCGTCACTGAACAGTATGTTGTTAAAGTTGTTAAATCGCTGCAGCATTACGTTCGCAAAATTCAGTCGATTAGCATAGTCCGTATCCTTCAATTCTTGAACCAATTGAATTTTATAGGCTTTTAGATGTAAGTCTTTCTTTAAAATCGAATGTAAAGACGATTTTTTGATGTTCAACGCTTGGCTTCGCATTCGGATGGATAAACTTCTTCAATTGTTTCTTCATCGCGAACTGAACGAGGACGACCAGAGTTTTGAATTTTAAATGTCGCACCTGTATTCTCGAACATCCTGATCCATTTCCTAATGCTATCGTCACTTGGCGCGTGGCGTGTACGATATTCCGCACGATAGAGACGTTGAGCAGTCACTATTGAATCACCATTACGATAATACGCTCGTACGCAAAATGCGCGATGCGTCCCCGAGTACTGTTCCATCGTGACTAAAACTCCACAAAATGGCGGACGCCACGAACCCCTCCCCGCACCTTTTAGACGCCCCGTTTCGAATATGGCGCGAAAACAAATACCCGATACCCTTTCTGGACACCTTGCATAACTAAAAGAATGTTAATTATAAGGTGGATGGATACAGGAGTCGAGGAAGAACGAAGAAAGTATGGATGGATTGTGTGAAGAATGAATGATATGTATATAAAAGGTATGAATACTGAGATGATATTTGATAAAGTGGAAGAAGAAAACATGTTGTGTCGACCCTAGTAGGATAAGGGGTAAGAAGATGATGATATTTTTATAAATAACCTCAAGTATTTTTGCCATTAAAATAAATCAAAAAGGAATAAACATTTTTATTATAAGTTGGGAATTCAGATAATTACAAATTACATATGAAAAAAAAATTATACCCGCTCCCCACTTCACGCGTGAATCGCAGCGGATACTGTGAACCAACTTCGAAAAACTGCGTGAAATCAAAATAGTTGGCGTTGCTTCTCACTCTAATCAGAAACAATAAACGCAACGCGATTCATGCGTGAAGTGTGGAGTAGGTATTATAGTTGGTCTTCAAACACGCACGACTCACCAGTGAAGGCGAGAATAGCACGTGAAAGAATAATGTGGAATCGATTCACATATTTTCCGCAAATTCACGCCGTGTTATCCCAATTTTATCGGTTTTTACCCCGCACGGATGTACTCCAGATACTGTTGAGGTGTTTGAAGGTTCTGCTTCATTGAATATTATCTAAAATTCGACGTCTAACCACAATTAATATTTGGTATACAACCAGTCTCTTGTTCTGTTAGATTTTGCCCAACGATCCTTGAAGCTTTGCAATAAGTGCTTTTTGAATACGGGAACACTTGTTGTCTTTTTGAAGACAATTAACTGCAATTTTCTTCTAAATATCTTTGTATATTTTCTAAAAACCTTTCTACTATTTATGAATAAGTTACACAATATGCTTGAGTTTACGCTGGTTCTCTAAAACCGGTGGGATTGTCTCAAAAAACAAACCGCTGCACCGGCATAATGTATAGTAATAGTAAGCCTTTAGGCTAGGCGTGCATGCTGACTAATTTCGTCAGCCGATAAAATTATCTATCAGTTACAACATAGGTGTTTCATGTATGACCGCGCGTGAACGCTAATCAAATTGGCCGATTTTAAAATCAGTGACGAGCGACAAAATTTCGAACAGTAGTGCTATTCTGTAATAAATCAACTCGATGTCGAGTCTCAATAATGTGACATATTTCACTTTGACAGTAAGTTCACTTTACCTGGGATCGGCATTCTCTAAACACATGGTACGCACTTACGAAATGAAGTGAGATTTTTATTGACAAAAGTCTAATTAATCTAAGTATTGACTGAATAACTAAGCCAAGATTAATTCGACGATCCCTTTTCTACAAAAAAACGTATATCCTTTTAATATATTATTTATTTTATTGTTTCAATGACAGAATAACAACGTTTTTGGAAGATTACTACACATTATATCCTACTAATATAATAAATGTGAAAGTGTGTATGTTTGGATGTTTGTTACTTAAACACGCTAAAACAGCTGAACAGATCTCAATGAAATTTGGCACACAGATAGTGTATGACCTGGAATAAAACATAGGGTACTTTTTATCCCGGTAAAAGTAATAGTTTAACCAATGTTATCCTACAAATATAATAAACGGAAAGTTTTTATATTTGTTACTCAATCACGCAAAAACGGCTTTTTTTTTAGTTTGTCGTGTTCCGAGATCAGTCTGTGTATATCCAATAATACTCAGACGAAGTCGCAGATACCAGCTAGTATAATAATAATAGTAAAATATCATTTGTTTTGGCTGTACAGTTAGGTACCTTTGCCACAAGTTAAAAGGTTTCGACGTTTGTTTATATTTTACAACATACAAGCGTCTAGTTTGTGAGATGAGTGACCGTTTATAGTGAAATATTTGTTGGATTAAATAGAAACCATTTTTACTTCAATAATTATGTAATAAGTTTATTAATAACTTTTTTACATCCATTAATTTAAACCTCCATAAATTTTGTTAGAAACTTACTGTTACGCGGCCCTATTCGACAACTAAATAAAAATAACTGATTATGTTAGTAATCGAATTTATTTAAAACTTTACAATTTTGAAACATAGACCTGCACCTACGTCTACATATGTCTACTCCTACCTACTCCCTATAGAAGCTTTCTCCGTTCAAGCTGACCGGCAGGCCTAAGAACAGGTCCGTAGTCAGGTCGCTAGAGAGCGGATTAAGGACGGAAGAAGCTGAAGTGACTTGAAGAACATGAAGCCATGGCTTACATACAGTAACAATGCAAAGAAAAAGGGCAATAAGTTACAAACTTTATGGCTTCAACTCAAAAATAGTACACGACTCAAAAGCAATAATTTATGCACTTAATATATCTACTTAGTACCTATGTCAATCAACACATTATATTGTTTTAACAGAAATCGTCTAACTGTACCATGAACAATAACTTATACTTTGTATCGCAGTTTAGGTGTTAGTTGATATAAGTTATCAGTACAAGTAACTTATATTGAAAGTGTATAAGTGTTAGTTGACATGGGTTATCAGTACTATGAACAATAGCAGCAATTTATACGCTTTAAGTATAATTACTGCAGTTTTAAATAACAACACCTAATATTGTGTAACATTACGTTATAAAATACTACGAAATACAAGTCAATTTTTAACAATAAAAACCCAGCTTCAATGATTTTTAAGACTTCCATGTTGTATATTCGAAGTTGAAGATTCAATGCCAATGAAAGGAAAATGGGGCCACCCTTAAGGATACCCTATCAAACAAATAAAAGAATCATCCAAATTGGTTCATAAACAAAGAAGTCACGCTTGAACATCCATAAAAAATACATTAAAAAAAAAACCTATAAAATACATATTTATTAACGGTATTATTGTTTATTATCAGGTAACAAAAGCATTGAAGCTCCGAAACATCCGAGGTCGGTCTAGCTTTTGTTATCCTTAATTGCCTTGAACACGTGCAGTATGACGCATTGTTTTCTCGGAAGTGATGGTCTTCGACCAAGAATACTGGGTATCTATCGTATTATCAGTCGTAAACCTACTTTGATACTGTTAACATGGCCAGTAAACGGAAAGCGATTAGTGTTGACGTATAAGTTTGATAGAAAAAGATATGAATAGAATACATAAAATAATACAAAACAAGTACTGGCATAGCAAAAAACGTCAGACAAAGTTATCAGACTCTATGTGTAAACAATAATTTATAAGCATTTATTATCTAAGACATACATATTAAAAATTCTTCTTGATTTGGTTGTTTTTTTGTTCACTCAATATAACGATAACTCTATAACGACAAAAAATGCTCAGTCCCTTGAGTTTCGTTATAAAGAGTTTACACTGTACTATAATTACGTTTTTAATACAGTTTTTGTGCCCATTAAATAATGTTAAAACAGGTATATGAATAGCTTGTTCCTCGTGGTCAGGTGTTTGTTCACAGGAGTCGTGCGAAGCATGGCCGTCTACGGGGCACTGATCTGGGTGGATGCCCTCGGCGCCACAATCAAGCGCGTGCTGCGGCCCGCAGCGTGTTGTGGCGCTGAGGGTTATCCGCGGATACAGGTCAGTGTCCGCAAGGGCGGCCTTTGTGCTCGCCGGCTCCCCGCCGTGGGAATTGGAGGCGAGGAGGGAACGAAAGGAGCCTCCAGCTCCCACGGAGGTAGCAAATATGCGGAGGGCCCTGAAGGAGAGAGTGGTTGGGAGATGGGGGGAGGACCTGGCGGACGCGCGCTAAGAGAGTGGTGCAAGAGGGAGCGTGGCTCCCTCACTTTTCGACTAGTGCAGGTGCTGTCCGGACATGTCGGAGTGTGTTGCGTGGGAGAGCCAGCGCCATGCTCTGACCGCAGTGGTTGGAGGAGACCTCTCGTTGCCGGGGGTGGTTCGTGCCATGCTCGGCAGTGAGAGGTCGTGGGAGGCGATGGCCTCCTTCTGCGAGACGGTAATATCGCAGGAGGCTTCGGAGAGGGCACGCGGCGGATGTGGAAGACAGTGTTGTACCGAACTGTCTTCCTTTTGCGGTGGCCCGGCAGTAGTAGCTGCCGGGACGACGTGGTTGAATGCAATCGCGAACCCGCGTCGCCCCACTACGGCGGCGGAAGTACACCGTGGCAAAAACTCGATAGTTCTCGGGCAACTTTTAAAATGATAAGTAGAGTCAGGAATTTCCTTAAAGAATAACAAACCCATACATTTGTAGAAGAACTATTGCAAAGGAAGGATCCTCCCTTTTCTATGGCGGATGAGGAACTTTACTCTCTGTTCCTAATCTCCGCTAAACATTTATTGACAAAATTCTCACACATGACAGTTCATTTCCTTCCGGCATTCGTCAATGTGGCGCCACCGGTTTTATCGAGTTTTAGAGACTACAAATTTCATACCGCAGCGCGGATTCAGCTGTCGAGGTCTTATAACTACAGATCGCTATCCGCTGGCCGCGACGTTACGGCTATATATTTTTACGATCGTCCGCGCATGATCCCGATTGTTAGTCGGCCGATCACAATTCCGCGTTTTACATACTAACCTTATTCAAATTAGGATTAATAAAATGGATGCCAATATCAATTCGAAAAAAAAGTTACAGCAACCGCCAAAGTAAAGATAATAGATGTTGAAAAACCCGATCGAGTTTCTTGTTGTCCGAACCGGTGGTTGTGTTTTGATATTCTTAAGTGCCTTCTTGGGGCCTAAATTGAATAAAATATATTTTGATTTTTGAAAGCAAAAGACGTTTGGACGTTTTCATTTATCAATTACCGTTACATATTTAGCTTAATTACATTATAAACTATAAACGTGTTGTATTTCAAAGGAGGTATGTAAATTCCGGCCGAATTTCTTTTTTGCCTTTTATCACTCTTTCAGAACTGAATTTGTGAGTTGACTGTATAGAAATTAAAGTAATTTATTGAGCATTATTGGTTTATAGATAAAAAATCTAAAAAAAACATTACAAATATGGAAAAGTAATTGTTTATTAACTGAATTTTCAGTTTCAAAAAATTATAATTTTTTATCTTTAAGTCATGTGATTTGAAACGCTAAATAGAAAATATGACATCACCATTCAGGAAATATTAAAATTTAGACCCTTGCGTGAGATCGGCATTCGATTAACCCTAGGACTCGGTACTACAACGACGATACGCACTACGGTAAGCGGAGAACTGCAAACTAGTGTGCGCGAGTCAATCCCGCTACGTACGACCAACTCTGTTCACACTCGAACCTAGTAAGCGTGAAGAGAGCGAAACACAATGGTACGCACGCAGTGAGGTGAACAAATGGACTTGGTCGCTGGCGGGTGAAAGATTTCTTGGAGAAAACACGAACACCGTAAATCTAGCCGATGTATTATCTTCACAGAAGCAGGATGGCCGATTACAATGCGTGCTTAACAGTATAACTGAGGATCCAGTGCTTCGGAGGTATCTCGACGCAGGGCTTCTTGAAAGTCTTAAGTCTTGAAGGCTTCTTTTCTTCTTAGCGTTTGACATCCTGTGTGTCCGCCGGTCGCAGCGACGCGATAATTATTTCAGTGTTGGAGTACGAGTGTACGATGGCGTCTATTTCCCTCTCGTTCTAAACGACCGAAAAACACTTCCTTATTTGGTAATAGCCGAGAGCATTACCTTATTTGGCGTGGCTATTTACGCTATTATTATTACGTATGACTATTAAGCATTATTGCTATCTTAATCTAACTTATTATTTTTATTAAATAAAACTTTAGTATTTTTCTCATATCTTATTAGAATCTTACTGGACCACTACAAGACTTATTGTAAACTATTCAGAACATTAATATCTATCTAATTAACCACAATATAACATTAAGGAAAGTTACTTAGGGACTTGGGTTGCCAGACCCAGGTTCTGAACACTGTCATAAGTTCGAAAATATTTTTTTTCTTATTATACAGACAGGTTTTTTCGGATTTATTTATTTAAAAATAAATGTCAAATATGCTTCTTTGAATAGTAGCTAAAACTTACCCATCCACCACCACAGTATGAAAATAGAAAATCCTCTAAAATTTTTCTTATATTTAAAAAAAAACTGAAATTACTACCATAATGTTTTTGATTATATTTATTAAACATACTTCAATGTAATTACAGAGGGTGGACTTTTGATATGGAGCAGTAAGTTTAGGTACCTTAACCTTGTAGCTACAAGATAACTTTCGGAGGAGACTGTCCTTAATTTTTTAAGAATTTTGATTAGCATTCACAGTTTTTTTTAAGTTTATAAGTTTACAGTTAGCAAGAAAATGGGCAATTTACACAGAATTTTTCACATAAATTTCGTAGAAAATCATTGTGGTTTTAATAACCTTTTGCAAGAAAAGAGATTCTAACTTATTTTTATCATTGATTGAAATTTTTATTATGGATGTCTAGATGCTACAAAAAAAAACTGGAAAAAAATAGTGAATTTCGAACATTGTTTTATAAATTTTGAAAATAAAAAATACCATAGTTTGTTGCTTGTGACTTCTGACATTCGTGGACTCATCCAAATGGGTTCCTATGCAACTGAACATCTATTAAAAAAAAATGTTTAGCTGTCTTTCAGAGCCATTTCTTAAAATATTAGATTATGATATTAAAGTATGTTAAGTAGTTTTTACAATTTGAAAATTTAACCTACTTTTGAAAAGTTTCATTACTTAGTAATAAAATATATACAAAAATTTAAAACATAATGAAAACTTTGTTAATTTTGGGATAATCCAGCAGGAAACAAAACACAAAAAATGAAAACAAAAACCTGATTGCAACAAAATCACTTAACTTAAAAATATTTTTTTTCTATCTGATTCCCAGATGTTGTACTTAAATATTATGTAGCCTATGTCACTCTCACAATTAAAACAAATCAAATGATACTTTGTATGGTAAAAGAATAGACAAATATTCTCAAATCTGTGTAAACACAGGAAAAACATAACCCTCCTTTTTTGCAGACACGTAATAATATATCATTTAGACAAAGTAAATTCAAACAATTTTACCTGCATAACTAGATCTATCTTTTCAAACTAACTTGACGTCAAGGTTTTTTGTTCTCTTTCCTTATTACAATTAGAATAATCTTCTATTGCAATTTGTTCCATTTATAAATTCAATACATAAAAAAGTCAACATTGAACAAAGTTTATATTAAACCTTTTTGGAGAAAAACACCACAAGCCATAAAATAATTTCAAAGAAACTTTTGTAATTAATTAATTAATTACACCTTTGTGCTTAATTCCTATTAGAGCCAACTACATATAGAGTAGGCTCTGGTGAAGGATGAACATTTAAAACAAAGAATAATTACAATACTATTTATAGATATATTATGAGATGAGAATCAAGCATTTTTTTAGTGCTTTTCTCATTAGGAACATTAACATGTTAGTATATATAGTAGTATATTAGTAATAATACATTCGAGAGAAAACCAAACACTTACTAATAATACAGAATACAAATATCTTTTATTTAAATCCTCAATAGCATTTTCAATCAATCATAAATCAAGCTCTCACTAATGACAGTGGGTTTGTTCTGGCCTGGTCTATTCACAGCTTAACAAATATATTACCTATGTGTCTGAAAAGAAATTGACCATCAACCACTATGCATTAGTGCATATGGTCCATACACTTAATGTGTGTGACTGAGACAGATTTAAGAAAAGCATAATATTCTTTAAAGGACTCTATAAATGTATTAGTTTTCAAACTGAGTAACTCTCTTGGTCTGAGAGGGCTTTGACAGTGTCACCGGACTTTGTGGTGATCTTATGCTGTTGCTGCTTTGTTTTAAAGCATGTACATAATGAGGCCTTTATAGTTGAAGCAAAATAGGTATACTAAAAAGTATATTAGTTAGAAATACCACAGATGAATAAAATAATAGTTTTTTTTTTAATCTACTTTACCTTATCATAAGTAATAATTATTTCTGAGAAACAAACAGAAAAGTGCTTGAAAATTTTAATAAGTGTAAAACAGAATAGAAACATTATAATAGTACATTTTTTTAAGTACCTAGATTTTATCTGTTCAATGGTGTTTAAACCACTTTCAAGTGAAATTTAGTTTTCACTTTTCTAACTTGTAAAGTACTTTCTAGAAGATATTTTCTCTACTACTCACATTGACTTGTGCTGACGGCTGTGCATTGGCATCGGGCAGGTCTTCATGCACCTCTTCTTTGATGGTCACGCCGAGCAATGGCCCCAAGTCCATCAGGGCCCGCTCTATCTCCTCCCCGCTCGGTTGAAAATTAACGTTTTCCATTCACAACACTGTCGTGTCCCTTTATCGTTATTTCACTCCCTTTGTCATCATTTTCACTAGACAGTGAACACGAACTTTCACTCCTCAGCTGCAAGTAGGCACGTCAACATAGCGAAGATTGCGAGATGCGGACATTTCAAAGCGTCTTGTGAAGGACTCTGGCATGTATGTATATTTTAAAAGTTACTAAACCAAATATATTTATATTCTACACGATTAGCTGGAGTTTTTAATGTCGTATAATCATTATTTATCAGTATATAAACAGAAATTGCTTTTCTAAAATTCCTAACATGCGTCCATTCGACATAAATCAACGACATAGATAAGATAGAATTTTGTGACTTTTGTAGAAAATGACAAAATATAGATTTGCCATAAAAGTTTATAGTTTATGAAACTGTACCGGTGTTTGCACGGATTATAGAGTAGTTTAGCTGAACCCGGGCAATAGCGGGTGATTGTCTATTCTAAATGGCACATTAAAAATATAAATTTTTATGTTTCGTTTTTGACTGCAATATAATTAATATAATTTTTGATATAGTATATTACAAGAATTTAATTTAAAAAATGGTGATTAGTGATTAATGTGACTATGTAGGGTTACTAAACGAAGTAATATATTTTTTAATTTGATGTGTATTTGTGACTCTGTTGTGGGTATTTTTGAAAAGCATGTGTAGGTACCCAGTTACCTTTAACTACTACTGTTCTGTAATGTGTGTGATTAAATATATTATGTAGATTTTATCTATCTATGTAGATAAAGTAGTGTATTATCTATGGACATCACATTGACAAATTCCACAGAGTATGTAGGTACTTTTATGCCATAGACCAACTTTTATGCTTTTTATATTTGACAAATTGAGACAACACGTCGAAAATGGCTGACTCCGGCCCTAGTGAAAGCGATATTGAAGCAATTTTTCAAAGATTACGAGGAGTACCAGCGAATAAAGTGTGTTATTATTCCAATAAATTTGTTTTAGTGACTATGTTTTCAGTGATTGTATTTTATTATGTGTCTGTGTATAGGTTTGTTTCGACTGCAATGCGAAGAATCCTACGTGGTCATCGGTGACGTACGGTGTATTCATCTGTATCGACTGCTCGGCTGTTCATCGGAGTCTCGGTGTACACTTGACCTTCGTGAGGTCCACACAGCTCGACACCAACTGGACATGGAAGCAACTGAGGAATATGCAACTTGGCGGAAATGTCAATGCTGTAATGTTCATTTTTAAAACTTATTTTGTAATGTAAACAGATGTTCTCTACTTCATATTCCTAAACAACATGTGCGTGGCACTAATATTATCGAGTAAACATTTAGTGGCTCTTTAGTGGACAATAACTATTATGTTACTATATTTAAAAAAAAGACATTTTTTTATAATTTTGTAAGGTACACGTGTTATCTAAGAAACACCGTCATTATTCTGGCTCGTATATATTTTTTATTTGTAAATTGACGCATAGTTATTCAGCAGAAATGTATTATTTAGAAGTGTTGTTTCTTTTCCTTGGTGTCACAATAGTTTGTGAAGCCAAGAAAGATACAGTGATCAGAGAATAGGGCTGAGATGGTTCATAACTGCAATTAAATGCACCATAATTTACCAGATGTTTATTTACTTTTTCTAGAAAGATCCAGTTTATTTCTTGTACTCTTGCTCTTGATTGGGTTCACCAAATTGTACAATCTGTATTTCTGTAGTATAATTTATTTTTGTAGTATTATGCTACCATATATTTTACATTACAATTATTTGGATTATAAGGTTTTAAATACTGAATTGAGGGTGTTGTTGAATATATTTTGTATAATTGAATATTAATTTACTATTATAATTACTTAATTCAGGAAATTATAAAATGTACATATGGCAAAACACTCAAAAAAGCCTACAAAAAAGAATGCTCAGGTTGGCCCATGAGAGACGCATTTTTGTTTCCCTTATTCTGCCTTCAAATTTGGAGAGTTTAATGGTTTTTCAGAAAAATATGAAATAGAAATGATATTTCTTTCATATGGTTATATGATTACTTCCCTTTGGTGTCATCACTATTTTAAAAACATAATAAAACAGTAACACCAGGAATATCAGCTTACTTCATGGAAATAAAGACACTATGGTTTAATTTACTATAAGGCATAAGGTTTCCTCATGGAAAGCATACAATTTCATGTAATATTTGATGATTTTGCTGAAATTAATTTCTATGAAGTGGTAGGAGACTTAACTTCACTTGTTCAAACTAATATTTTGAGACAATTAAGTAATTATTTTTACATTTTCCCTTGATGCAAGGTTAATGTATGATTTAAAAAAAAAACTAATTTATTATATTGTTCTAGACACAATATTTCCGCACTCACGGCTTGGTGACGGATGATGCAAGACAGAAGTACACCTCTCGAGTTGCTCAGATGTATCGTGACAAGCTGAATGCTATGGCTGAACAAGCAATGAAGACTTATGGCACCAGGGTATGTTTCTTTTTTATCAATACCAATTTATTTTGATACAGCTTTGAAAATAAATATGTGTCTAGTTTATTTATTAAACAAGTTGGTAAATGTCCAAAAAAAAAAATCGTATAATTTCAGAATCATATTTCAGCCCTTCATGGAAGTATCCAAACAAAAAAAACCATTATATTAAATTTCTTATTCAATTAAATAGTCCCATAATATAATTTAATTTATATCGGATATTAAAGGATGGAATCCTTTAAATTCTTGACAGGGAACAGAAGTGTTTCAATTATTTTTTATATAATTATATCTGCATTAAATGTGGTGACTATGGCTATTCCTTATTAAACCTCTGTCCTTATTGCATTGTTTGTTGTGTGTAAAGACAGCTTTGGCATCACCTCCTATTGCTACATAAACTTAAACTTCAATTAACATGATATTATTTATACTGTTAAAAATATTCACTACAAAATTCAATAAATAAACATTATATCTTTGTAAATATATCAACCATGTTAATATGAGTAATCACTTTTGATTATCATATAGATAGTGATTAATGTTACTAATTGTTAATTTTGTTAATGTAATAATCTGTGTGTATATTCCATTTAAAGTAGGGATGTAATGATACATTATTTTGCACATAAGATACAGATACCAATTATTGTTTTTTTTTCTTTATAATAGCTTGGCACATTGACAGTATTGTCCCTGATGGTAAGCACAGCACAATCCAAACACAACGGCGACCACCAAGAGATCTAAATCCATAGGTGATCACTACTGTCATGTTAGCCTGCATAAATATCTCTTCATGTGAGATGGAGGTTATTGTAAAACTGTGTCTCCGAAGCCCAGTGTCTGTGGTTTTGTTGTGAAAGGGAGATGACGGTTTTAGATTGAACAGCTCTCCAGAATACTCACCATGATACATGATGGAGAATCGGCAATACTGATATTGAATGTTTAGTAATAAATCAAATCTATACTAATATGTATTATAAAGCTGAAGAGTTTGTTTGTTTGGTTGAACACGCAAATCTCAGGAACTACTGGTTCGAATGGAAAAATTATTATAGTTTTGGATATCACATTTTTCGAGGTAGGCTATAGGCTATCTATCATCGCCCTACGACCAATAGGAGCAGAGTATCAATGAAAAATGTTGCAAAAACGGGGAAATTTGATTCCTTTTGATAGCTTCCATTAAATGACGCAGATGAAGTTGCGTGGGTCAGCTAGTAAATAATAAGACGGTATTAGTATTGTTACAAGAAAATACATTGATATAAATATTTTACTAGCATCTACAGAATTGTGAATTTTGGCAACACTAAGGTTATCTTTGAGTACCTGACTAATTTTATAATAAATATTGTTATCATTTATTTATAAATATATTTATTTATAATATTTATAAATTGTGTATGTATTACGGAAATAATCCTTTGCTATGACATAAGTTTTTACGAGGTTTCTTCACAGCAATAAATGTTAGGGAAGTGATAAATCCAAGGCTTTTGAACTCAAAGCAGTTTTTTATAGTTTAATTTAAATATATAAATTATGTATCTTACAGCGTTGGGTAAGTACTATAGGTAAATAATAGTGAGTATATATTTTTATTTAGAATCACATTTACTAGCAAAGACAATTATTGAGGAGTATATTTAAAACATTTATTTTCTTCATAACGGCTTGGTGCTTGATATTGAGCTAAGTGAGCACAGTACAGCCTAAAAACAATGGTGACCATGGAGAGATCAAGAATTCATTATTTTGTTGCTGTCGTGCTGACCTGCAAGCCTCTTAGTACTGTTAGTAGCTGTATATACATTGTGTGATCTGAAAACACATACACATTGAGTTCTGGAAATGTAGCCCATGTAAACCTGAACACCACAATCTAAAGGAGAGTTACTAGACAGGCACATAACCATATGCATGTTGGTCACAACCTATCCGGGTACAGATCCCTACCACCCTACTTTATTACTGGATATTATACACTCGCTCATCCTGAAACGCGACATGTCTAAGTGTGACTAAATATCCTGTATTACAACTGGTGTATAGTAGTCGTTATCCAATCGTTTACAATTGTCATATCCTACCAATGAAAACATTACTCTATTCTAAGGCCAAAATAATTTTTTAGATTTCTGTACTTTGGGCAGTCCAACTGGTTAAATACGTCCCTGCGTTGAGAAAGGTTTCCAGAACTCATAACATAACATACCATCACGCCTGTATCCCCGAAGGGTGAGGCAGAGGTGTACTAATGTACACCCACAGTTCGCCATGTATGTCTTTTAGGTCCCATGTAATAGGGGGAGATCCTATTGCCATTAATCGGACACAAAGCCAAATTACGAGCAGTTACTGAGATTTCCATATAAAAACCCAATAACACTTTGCTCGACCTGGGAATCGAACCCAGGACCTCGATCATAGCAGTCGCGCTTGCGACCACTAGGCTAACGAGGCAGTTCCCTTCTTGAGGGATAGGGGATTCAAAGCCGGTAACGCGCTTGTAATACCTTTGGTGTTACAAGCGTCCATAGGCTACAGTAACCGTTAGCCAAGGGTCTCTCAGCAAAATTCCTTCGGCCAGCTCAATAACTCAAGCGCAGCTTACTGCGCCGGCGGATTGAGTTAACTCAAATTTGGGCCTTGGCGCAGCAAAAGAGTACGCGAGGCAAGAGAGTTAGAGAAATGAACGAGTCGGCTGATAGACGCGAGCGGCGCGCCGCAGTCGGGGGCGCGCCGCTGTCTCTTAACCGGCTCGCAGCGTGAAAAAGCGCTGCGTGCCAACACTTCAGGTATAAATGTGTTAACACACCCGGCGCAGTAAACTGAGTTGGCGCAATTGCGCGGCGTAGCGCAGTGTTACCCATGGCTAGTAACCGTTGATCATCAGGCGGACGGCTTGTTTGCCACCTTATTTATATATATATATAAACAAAATTACCCAGTATTAGTTATGACCGCGCGGTTAAGCGCACTACATTCTTGGTAATGAAATGTTGTTCTTTGTTTAGCTGCATTTGGACGCGCCGACGGCGGAGGTCAAGGAACCCAAGGAGAGCGAGGTAGATTGGTTTGCGCAGCACGGCGATACATCAAACACTAATAATAGCGAGCTTGCCCACACCCAGGTAACATTATCGCGCCTAGCAACATTACGCGATACACCAGCACTGATAATATAATAATTTCTTTCTCCCGGTGTATGTTGGCTGTACCTTCATACATTCATAAATGCTAAAAGCCTTGTCATGCTGAAGCACTCTCTAGAAAATAATATAAACAATTGTACTTTATCCAAGCAATATTTTTAACTTTATTCACTAAAATTAAAAATAATAAATTGTATAAAAATGTGGCCTGTTCTTAGGCTGCCTGTCCACTGAAGCTGAGCAGAGCTTTGTAAATTTCGACCAATAGAATTGCATTTTAAAAATTTTATGCCATTCTAATGGTCGAAATTTACACAGCTTCGTTCCGCTTCGCTTCAGTGAACAGGCAGCCTAAAGCATCGGGCGCACAATGCTCTCTGAACATATCCAAAAAAAATTTCTGCCATATATTAGTGGATTTTTTCTCAATTATTTACCAATTCATAACATCCAATGTTACTGTGATGTCCTGAAAAGCCAGAACCAGCTTATATTAGATACATGTAATAGTCAAAAGCATTGATTTTTCGCCTTTTGTAATCGCCAATACGTCGTGAGCTGATGTGGTTATGAAGCCCATCCATACCTTGCCTCGAGAGGAGGCCTCATTGCCCAACAGTGGGACTCTTACAGATCGGTATTATTATGAATAGACATTAAAACATATATTCAATTGAAAAAAAAACTCAGTATACATTGTAAAGTCTACGTGAGAGGAGCCGCGGGCGGTAAGCTAGATAATTATAATCATTTGAGGAATAAGTTAGTATAAAACAATGTCATAAAAATCTATAACTAGATTCACAAGACAATATTTAACAAAAAAAACGAACTTCAATGGTTTTGAAGAGTTTCCTTGTGTATCTTCGAAGTTCAAAGTCCAATGACAATGAAATTAAAAAGTGGGGTCCACCCTTGAGGTATCCCCTATCCAACAAAAAAAGAATCATTCAAATCGGTTCATAAAAAATAAGATATGGCTGAACATAAAAAAAAAAAAATTACATTCGAATTGAGTAACGTTCCGTCTTTTGCTGAAGTCTATTAAAAATAAATGTCATTTCAATTTAAATAATGCATGAAATGTGTGATGTGTGGATTTTTAATGATTTCTTTTCATTAATAAAAATTGAAAAATAATTTTTGTTTTTTGTTTGTTTTGTGACCTTGTGACCTGTAGCATCTTGTAATAATTATTTCAAATTTTATCTAGCCGAAAGAGAGTAGCGTAAAAAATATCAAAAAACCAAGCATAAATTGGAACATATCAATTTTATGAAACTATAATTCGATGATTTTCATATATATTGGTATTCATTTAAAAATAGAAAAACAAGGAATTCTTTGTTTAATAAAAATTTAAATGACCGCTGGTTAAAAATTTTTCACTGATCAATTTTGAAATTTCGAGACAACGTTTGCTTTCAAATATACGCTTTTTATATATAATAAATATAAAAAGCAGACTGAGTCACAGCAACGGATGGCTGGGCACAGCTAGTTGGAAATAAAATCGATTATTTACTTTATTCACAATGAAGAAAAATTCTTCATTTACTTAAAGCATGTGCGATTGTTTCAAATATTTCACTATTTCTTACAAATGATGTTGAATATCAGATAATGCATTTTGTGTGTACACACACTAGTAATAAAGCATACTTACTTGATATGAAAGTGGGTCAAAGTTGAAGAAAAATTATTTAAAAAAAAAACAAAAATATATTATCGCATAATGTTTTGCAAGTTGTTTTTAGGTAATTCAAAAGATTTGAATCTCATTGAAGCGATGTTATATTTTACGACTTGTTTAATTTTGCTTGTAAAGTTATTTTACTACAATTTGCCAAGAATGTAACTCTATGTTAAGTGTAAAATATGACAGAAGAAGATGTGATATGTTAAATCTATTAAGGACTTACTGTGCCCGTGGCTTCGCTCACGTGGACTACAGAATGACCGCGCGAATCTTGCTCTCCCGCTCCCGGCTATTTCAAAGACAAAAAGCTTATTGTGGGTGTATTTGTGTGGAACCCTAATTCTTTTTTTGAAATAAAAGTATCCTAAGTTACTCCCTATTACATCAGCTATCTATCAGTGAAAGTCTCGTTAAAATCGGTCAAACCGTTTCGGAGATTACACGGAACAAACAGACATACAGACAAAAAAATTAAAATCGATTCTTTGTTATAGGTATCGTATACACTTTAATATGCATCTAGTAAAAAATCTGTTATTCTGAAATTACAAAAAGACACTTCAATCTTATTAATTGTTTAGATAAAGTTGCAGGATCGCACTTACTAGGTGCTTGGCTATAAACGTTTAGCTTGAAGCCTCTTGAACTAGCCAAATTCATATAATTTTGCTAACAATAATTGTTTGTTTTAAGATATCAACAACAAAACTGGAGAATCTCAGCTCAGAGGCCAGATTATGGGATTCAGGTACAACCATGGTCGGTTACGCTGCCGGTGACACCACACGACCTGCGAACATTGGTAACCGAAAACCGGTGGCGAAACGATCAGGAGTGAGTATTATAAATATTTGATTTTGTTATAATTATTGTTCATGAGATTGCAAAAAAAAAATCATGTTTTTTTGGTTGCCCCCGAATCTTTTGCCAATTATTGTAAATTTTATAAATGAACAAGCAAAATACTTAAAATGGAAACAAAAAAAACCGACTGCAATAAACACGATTTCAAAAAAAACTTTTTTTGCTTTTTGTTTTATTCCTATGAACATTATAATGTCTATGTCACTTCCACAATTAAGACGAATATTACGACACCTCGTATGCTAAAATCTATCAAACCGTTTAGAGTACAGAGCGTGCCAAAGAAATTGACATAAATACGTACGCTCGAAAAACGTAACCCTCCTTTTTACCCAGTCGAGTGAAAATAAAAGCAATATATTAACCATAGCTATACCTATATGTAAGTTAGATTTATTAAAAATAGTTATAAGTCCATATTAACCACCATGCACGATGGGACTGAAAAAGCTTAAGGCTGCCTGTCCATTGAAGCAGAGCGGAGCCGTGCAAATATCGACTAATATAATAGCATAAAAATCTAGTGATGTAATTCTATTGGTCGCTTGCAAAGCTCCGCTTCGGTTCAGTTGAGAGGCAGTCTAAATTATATATTTTTATACTTTAAAAAGTAAAATGATTACATTGTGTGCGTATCACGCAAAAACTACTGGATACAATTAGATATTTTTTTTATTATTTACTCCTTAGATACTTGGTCCTTATCTTAAAAAAATATATGATATAAAACCGATAACGTTATAAATAAATAATAATTCGGTAGCTAACACATGCTGAGCCGCGGGCACAGCTAGGCTGAAATAATGTCGATCATTACGTGAATAACTGTGATGTCTGGAATTGATTCCCTCTCCGTACACCCACACTGAAAACGACAATAACTGTAAACAATATAAATAGTTACTGTAAAAAACAATTAAAAAATGTTGACACTCTCGATAGAGTTTTTCCCGGTTCTTCTCGGTGACTGGGATGTTTGTTGGAACCGGTACTCACGATAGAGTTTTTTCCGGTTCTTCTCGGTGACTGGGATGTTTGTTGGAACTGGTACTCACGATAGAGTTTTTCCCGGTTCTTCTCGGTGACTGGGATGTTTGTTGGAACCGGTACTCACGATAGAGTTTTTCCCGGTTCTTCTCGGTGGCTGGGATGTTTGTTGGAACCGGTACTCACGATAGAGTTTTTTCCGGTTCTTCTCGGTGACTGGGATGTTTGTTGGAACCGGTACTCACGATAGAGTTTTTTCCGGTTCTTCTCGGTGACTGGGATGTTTGTTAGAACCGGTACTCACGATAGAGTTTTTCCCGGTTCTTCTCGGTGACTGGGATGTTTGTTGGAACCGGTACTCCCGATAGAGTTTTTCCCGGTTCTTCTCGGTGACTGGGATGTTTGTTGGAACCGGTACTCACGATAGAGTTTTTTCCGGTTCTTCTCGGTGACTGGGATGTTTGTTGGAACCGGTACTCACGATAGAGTTTTTTCCGGTTCTTCTCGGTGACTGGGATGTTTGTTGGAACCGGTACTCTCGATAGAGTTTTTCCCGGTTCTTTTCGGTGACTGGGATGTTTGTTGGAACCGGTACTCACGATAGAGTTTTTTCCGGTTCTTCTCGGTGACTGGGATGTTTGTTGGAACTGGTGCTCACGATAGAGTTTTTTTCGGTTCTTGGTGACTGGGATGTTTGTTGGAACCGGTATTAGTGTATTGACATTCATAAGTACGTTAGGGTGTTAGGGTCTAAAATTAATAAAATCAATTTTGCCATTTTTAACCCCCCGACGCAAAAAGAGGGGTGATATGAGTTTAACCTGTGTATCTGTTTATCTGTCTGTGGTATCGTAGTTTATAAACTGGTGAACCGATTTTGATACACTTTTTTATGTTTAAAAGGTGACTTAATCGAGAGTGTTCTTAGCTATGGATTCAAGAATTGGGTCGAGATTTGGTATTCTATTACTTCAATTATATTAGAAAAACCTTGACCTGATGCTGCAGCGTCATCTGGAATATGTAGGATACCTATCTCTTCACCAGCTTACAGCAAAGATACCGTGTTTGGGCCCATTGAAATGGTCTCAATAAATAGGCAAATGTGTCGGGAGCTTATTAAAATTTCAATTTACCTTGTGAAGAATGTAAAATGTGTCTTCAGTTATTATAAATATCTATACGGGTTATCGATTTATAATAGATATAAAAGGATTTTGACAAAATTATTTCACTATTATTTTATAGCCAACTATTGGATTGAATATATAGCAACGAATTTTTTTTTGGTACACTTTAAACAGTTGGGTGTTCGTAAAGGAGGACTCGGAGCGACAAAAGTGGCAACCAACTTCGAGGATATAGAGCGTGAAGCAATTATGGCTGAAAAACTAAAGATGGAGGTAAAAAGTAATCAATTAATTAATTAGTAATAACAACAGACTTCGTGGCGCTGTGCTAGTAATAGTAAGCCCTACTATTGAGCCGAGAGTAGGGTTCGAACCTCGCATTTGACTGACATTTATGTGTTGAGCATATATATGTCTGGGTGTTATTTATCTATAAATGCTTGTATTTCAGCTGTATAGTTACAAGCTTTGCTTAGTTTGAAATTAAATGGCCGTTTAAACACATTTTAAAAATAAAACTCAAAAAGTCTAACTGCGTTATCTCTTAGAAATTCCAATTCATTTGACATTTATTGTAGGTTTATAACATGTGATTAAATAAGACGTTGTTTTGCGGAAATTAACCATACTTAAGTCAGTGGTAGTTACTAGCACATGTAGTATATTAATTTGTTATATCTCCCACGGTTTACTCAGTGTAAGCCATTCAAGCGCATGAATTGATTCACTATGACCAGTCTTTTTTTATTTGGGCGGAACCCTAATTCTTTACTTAAATAAAAGTAGTAGTAGTTAGTTACTCCTTATAACAGCAGCCATCTGCTAGTCAAAGTTCCGTCAAAATCGGTTCAACCGTTTTGGAGATTACCCAGAACGAACTGCAAAAAAAAAATGGAGTTTTGTTATAAGGGCCGTATATACTTTTATATGCATGTAGTAAAAAAACTATTATTTTGACATTACAAACGGACAGTTCAATGTTATTAATTGTATAGATAGATGATATTGGGGGATATATTTTTGATTAAAGGATTTATTCTTCGAAAAGAAAATGTTTGAATGAACTTTTCACGACCAACACAGCTTTTGTTTTCATAATGTTAATACGTGATTGTCCAGGCGAAAACATCAGAGAGTAAAGCAACGTTGGAGAACGTGGAACAGGAGGTGGCATCGTTGCGGCTCGCTTACCGCGACCCGGCCGAGAAGCCGCACGCCGACCGTCTCGGTATCGCGGCTGCTAACCGGGCTACCAGATCGTGAGCATACCATCTTTATATTTTTTTTAATTATATAGTTTAACAGTGAATATAGGGATGACCCAAAAATGGAGCAAACGGAGCGGCGGCTGCTCCAGAAGCCAGGTTCAATATTAGGGTGGCTAAAAAAAACTTTTTTTTTACTTCTCACATGAAAATATTTTAAATTATCATGTCTCATCAAAAATCAACGCGATAAAAAAATTTGGCTGATCAATTTTTTTTAGAAATTCCGTAATGGGTAAAAAAACTTTATTTTATTTTTGCCGTCAAATAATTATGATCTACGGCTGACGTTATAGTTATTCTTAAATTTTAAATTAATTATTTCATACATACTTTCGTTCTATTTTATAGTTAAAATGAGGTTTCGTTTTATTTTACAGAGGCGTGTCCCACTCCGCCATGTCCGATATGACTGTAATAGAACAAGAGGGCACGCAGTCGACTCGCTCACAGCTCGACGATATCGATGATTTTGCCATATCAATCAACATGATCAGGTACCTGGCATATGGTCCTTTTACCCTCTTCTTTTAGAACATATATCTTGCAGTTTGCATAGTGACCCAGTCCTCGTATCCAACTCTTTGAAGCAATAATGGCTCAGTGGTAGCATGTACGAATATCGTGTCGCGATCACCATGAGTTCGAATTCCTACAATGAGCCTGGGCCATTGGTGAAAGAAAACGTACAATGGTGGTACAGTATTTTCTAATGCTAGCCTGACCTAGACATCACTGTCAAGTAGAGAATCTGTCGCCAAACACCAACAGGTGTGTTCCGGCAGCTACACTTGAGAACCAGCAAAAAAAAGCTGAGTGTTTTACCACCTCGGGCCACAAGCCACATAACCACATAAAACTGTTATTTTTCATTGTAGCACTTCAGCTGCAAGCTAGCAATTTGAATGTAGATTTGGTGCAGCTGTCAGAAGTTGGCTTGCGGTCTGCGTAAAGTTCTGACTCAGTTTCACAGACTGCATCAGAGCTGTGCAAGTTTAACCTTTAGTTCTATTGCGGTCAATTAAACTGCAATTAAGGACTGGGTCACAAACGCACAACTACCATGCAGTCAACGTGCAGTCTTTAGGACTCTACTTGGGCTGCAAGATATATCAACTGCATTCAAATTGCAATTATGCCGCTAACCTGCAGCCGAAGTGCAGATTGTTTATAATAGTCCAAAGCGATGAGACTGTACCTGACGGTAAGAACACAATCCAAAATTAACGGGGACCACCGTGAGCAATCCATCAGCAGTCGCCGCTGTCATGCCAGACTGCATAAATATCTCTTCACGTTACGTTAGAGGACCCAATGTCGTAAGAAGGAGGGAATACACTGTCCGGAAGAAGGTTCCACAGTTTCATGACACGACAAAGATAACACAGAGAACTTTTTATCAACATATTAATCGGTGTGTGTATATGTTCTTTATAGAAATGAACCGTACGGCCTTAACAGAAGCCTGGAGAAACTGTTCGGCGAGTCTGATAGGAAGCCTGGGCTGACGACGTCGTTCTCTGCGTCCGACAGCATACAGAACATAGAGCCGGAAGCGTCGCGCACCGTGCATACCATGTTCACGCCGGAGGAGCGCGCGCCGGTCCAGCAGACGGCTAGCAGCAAGCCGCGAGGTCGTCGCACGGAGCCCATCGATGACGACTCCGCAGTCAAGAAGTTCGGCTCGGCGAAGGCTATTAGTTCCGCGCAGTTCTTTGGCGAACAGGTTGGTTTATCAATACGTAGTATAAAAGAAAGTCGCTATCAGCGTTTGTCTGTTTGTTTGTTTACTTCTTCTAAACCACGCAAAGCGGATATATATATATATACGGTGTTCACAGTTATTTATATAATTTTTTATGGCAGGTTAATGTTCTTAAATAATGTAGTTCATCAAAACGCCTAGAGAAAAGTGCATGATGGCATAAATGTCTAACAGTTTAATTTTTGAGCAAGAGATAATCAACACCCACTCTGCACACACTGGTCAGCAATTTATTCCTCATACAATCTATCCATATCTTCTTTGGTCTTCCTGTACTCCTACATATGTTCATCTTCATATTTAACATTCTTCTAGTTATATGATTTTCATTCTTCCTCATAACATGCCCGTACTACTCTAGCCTATCTTTTATCTGTAACTGATGCTATTTTCTCACTTCCTATTATAAACTCGAACCTGATCTTATACATTCTGGTTACAGTAGTAATATTTATGGATAATTTCTTCATCAGGATTCCCGATGGGAGCGAGATTCGAATTTATCACGATTCCAAGGCAGCACGAGCATCTCATCCGCGGACTATTTCGGGTCTGACGCACAGCGTCCGCAAAGGAACTCGGCCTTTAACGTCTCCGCCCCTGATCTTGATGAGGTAAGTTCCTCATTATGCGTGATTTTATGTAACTTCAATGACTTCACCACTGTCGGCTGTTGAAATTACTTGTAAAGTAAGGATGTAAGTTTTCTTAAGTGAAACTTTGGGTGTGATGCACCGCAACGTTTCTGACGCAAAAAGGATGGCAAATAGGGTACTTGGTTAGAAAGAGAAAATGGAACTAGGTTTTAAATTGAGAGATATATATGCGAGCTTTAAAATAAGACAAGTGTATACACACGCGAAATTAAGGAACAAACACGAGTAAAGTATTTTAGAGAAAGATTGTCAAGTTGCCCGCATTCTTCTTTTTTATTTTCTTAATTAACGCAAATAACATTATATAGAAAATGTAGTGGTGGTTTAGACCGACGGAGTATCGATCCGATGTCCGCACATTCGAACCCTGGCATGTACCGACAATTATTTCCCCATTCGCATGCATTAACTAATTCGCATTGATAATACTATTGACTGACGGTGAAAGAAAACATCGTTAGAAAACTGGATTTCTCAGCTTTTACAATCGTGGTGACCAAGCCCTTGCCTTCTCTCGGGTTAGAGGCCTCCTTGCCCAGCAGTGGTACTGGTTTTACTTATCTATCACTAATCAGGACTACAGAAAAATATGTTTGTATCTGTAGAAGTGTATGTAGACATTGTAGAAAAAAGAATTTTTGTTGGTAATAAAACTTTTTTTGGTAGGTGCGAGAGTCAGTCCGCGCTGGGGTCACCCGGGTCGCGGGTCGACTGTCCTCCCTGGCCAACGGAGTCGTGTCCTCAATACAGGAGCGGTACGGTTACTGATACACGCGCACGAGTCCCTCGATCAACACATGTTGGGGGTATATTGTACAGTTGTTCATGGAAGTAGCTTTTTTAAATGTATTTTCACCGTTTTATCCTCTGTATAATTAAACAGAGTTATTGTTTTGTGTGAAAATGGAGTGTCGATGTGTTATTTGTCTTGGTTTCTTGATCATGGATTTTTCCCGGTTGCGGTCAATTTTTTTGACGTAATCAGTTTCAGTTAAGGTTGTGCATTTCTCATTTTAGATGCCTGCATTGCAGGTGTTTGTAGATAAGGGTCTGGGAGAGTTTTCTATTATACAAATGAAGTAACAATTTTCTTCTTTTTTTAAAGTATCTTGCTTCACCTAACGACTCGTTTTGTTTCCCGCTACGAGTCGTGAGCACAGACACGCTCTGTCATATCGCGGAATGATTGGCCAGTGTCAATGACTTTATTGTGAACAAAGCTCGCGTAGACAACAGAAGAACACGTATAGTAGTTTCTTAAATCTTTTTATTGAGTGGAGACCAAGTATCTAAGAAGTGTAACAAAAAAAATGTTCAAAATTTATCCAGTACCTTTTGCGTGATGCACGCATCACAACGGCAAATATTAATCATTTTATTTATATAGATTACTACTCTATACCACAAGTAATTTAGAGGAACTTGTTTGGTCTCGTAGTGTTTTGTGTGCAGCTAACTATAATAAATATAATATGTAATATATGAATTATTGTGTATAAGTAAAACTCAAGTTCACTGGAAAAATAGCGTATTGAAGAAGAAGGATAGGTATCAAAATGAACTAGTATCATTTCTCTTCCATATTGTTAAAATATATTGACACTGGCAAATGTTTTTGCTGCGCCACTTGAAGAAAAAAAAAACAAATCACCTCTCTTTGTGCTCACGACTCTTGCCGGAAAGTTCCAGACGTAGTTAACATGACATTGCAGTAGTCTGTAACAGGTAGGTATATTTTAATTGGTATGCCTGTCACGTAAGCCAAATTTATTTATAAATCAATTTTTGTTTATATCAGTTTTATAGTTAACAAGAAATAAATTAACTTCAGTGATTTTCAAGAGTTACCTGATGTATCTTCGAAATTGAAGGTCTAATGCCAATGAAATTAAAATTATATATAGGTATTCCCTATCCAACATAAAAAGAATCATCAAAATCGGTTCATAAACAAAGAAGTTATGGCTGAACATTCATAAAAAAATATATATTCGAATTTAGTAACCTCGCGTCTTTTTATGTAGTCGGTTAAAAAGATTCTTCATTATAATGGATTTAACTGAGAACTGCATCTGGCAACACTCGGGGGCCATAAGCCAATTGATCTTTCTACAATCATTACTGCTAATAGAAAACGATTTTTTTAATGGAATAAATCATGTGATTTAACGTTTAGGAATGTCAATTCTTCTGTACATTTTTCAGGTTTAGTATAGCCTAAACATGACGTTTTGCCCTTATCGTCTTTTTTATACAGTTTTAAAAATTGGTGGTTTCATCTTTAATCTTGTTTCAAATATCTTCAGCGCTTTCAACTGTTCATATTTATAATGTCTTCCTACATTTGAACTGGAGAGGAAATGACATGACTCTGGTAGAATTATAGAATAGTTCTATGGGGCATAGATTAAATAAAAAAAGACATTTCCCATTGATAATGTAATGTAAAGTCGAAAGACTTTTCAAAAGTTTCCTTATTTGTTAACAAATCGCACCAAAATTTCAATAAAATTTTATAATTACCATGATATCAATCAAAGTTTCAAAATTAATTTTAAATATTTCGTATGTTATTATAAAACCTAAGCTATTTTTATGATATAACTGTACTATGCTATATTATATGTAATAATTGTAATTTGTTATAAAAACATCATGTTTACGGAGATTTATATTTATGTTAGATCAGTCGGCATGTCTTAGTACAGAGTTGAAATGTTTCGTTTCGTTTCACATATCGACTAGCAACGCCGTATACAGAGTAAGAATCGGACAAACAGATCCTGTAACCGGGTGCGAGATAGCAATATTTACCATTTTATGCACGCGCAAATGTCAGATTAACAATAAAACATAATCAATAAACTCGTTTTAAAAAAAAAACACGTCAGAACACTCTCGACCTATTTTGACAATTATGGCACTTCTAGCACCAAATCCAAAACCTTTTCTTTAAATTTTGTTCTTCATGTAATGCCCCTTACTCTTTAAGTTTTTCCCTCTACTAGCAACGTTCCTAACGCATACGCGGTATAACCAATATTAGCGTTACGTGAAACGAAACTTTTAATCATACTCGAAATACTAAAAAGTCATACTGAACATGCCGATTTCTGTCTACCCATCGACTGCAAGATTTTATAACTGTCAAATACAGTGTAGATATATACTGACGTTTGCCAATGTAAACTAGTGTTTGAAACCTTTTGATTAGAGTATACAGCGCGTTCGTGACTGTACGAATAAAGTTTAACACTTAAATGCAGGATTTTTATTTACATTTAAAAAAGATGAAACGGGTAGTCAAAATTTTTTTTTGCAAAAAACTTGTTGATTTAGAAATACATCACTACGCATTTAAGGGTTAAAACTTAATCCTGACGTCACATTTCTATATGCCACAGATAACATTTACGCATTCGATGTCAATATTTAGCGAGACATCGCTAGTTTTCTATAAAATAACTTTAGAACAGCATGTATATATAAAATCGGCAATGAGTAAAGAATGTGATCACGGGTGGGTTAAAATGTTTAGATATTATTGAAAACGCAAAAAGGCAGATAATTAATTGCGTGCGTGGGAAAGAAACAGTAGATATGTTATAGAATACTGATCACTGTAATGGTACATACAGTATATTTTTAATTTAGGATTTAGTTTAAAAAAAATTTTTTTTTGACAAATTTAATATTCTATGTTAGCTTAGCAAGTTACATTTTCCCAATTTAATGAAATGCCCTACATGCATAAGCAAGTTGTGTGTAATTAGATTGTATCAACTCTTTACGCCACAGAGGGCGTAACTACAAATAACATACTTTTGGAAATGAGCAAAAAACGAAAAAATAAAAAACTCTCTTACATAAGTTTTTGAACTTTATTTGCTCAAGTTTATACAATATATTATATATTTTGCTTTATTAAAGTTTGCTCTCGTAATGTAAAAAAATATTATTTTATGACCCGGTTTTGAAGAAAAGTGGTTTTTAGATTTAAGAAGATCTTTGGTAGAAATTACCATTTTCCATTGTAGCATAATTTTTAAACAGGGAAATATCGTGAAAAGCTATGTAAGAGTGCATCAAAAAGTCAAAAATCAAAATGGTCTTTACGCCCTTTGTAACGGAAAGAGTTACAACTATGGGGCTTTAGAAAGCTGGTGTATAATAAGCGCCAAGGTCGAATATGATGGAAATGTTTAGACAATATATATTTGAAATGGTTAATTATACTATTGCGGGTGTTTGGTTATTACCAATCAGATTATATTGGTTTCATACTGGTATAGTTGACTCTTAAATGTATTACAATATGTCATTATAATCTATTTCATTTTTTCCTGTAATCTAGACATCCAATTGATAACAAATTATTAAATAAAAACGTGCATTTAAGAGTTTTATTACTGTTTATTTTGAAAAAAAAGTTTCATACAAAATTGATTTTTTTTTTGTATTCCAAAAATCCAAAAATATTTTGTATATAATGAGTACTATATTTATTTTTACATAAATTTTCCCTTTCTATACGTTTAATAATCCGTGTTCATGTATATTATTGTATGATTAGTAGGTTCTGATATCGCTGTTCTTAAACGATACGTAGTAAATTAATAATAGACAATTTTTTATAGGTATTTTGTTGCTCTATAATTTGTAAAATGTTATAAAAATCTATAATTTATATATTAATACGTGAAGAGAAAACTTTGTACTCATTTTTAACACATTCGCCTCCTCTACAGTTTTCATAAAGAGGTCATATGCCATGCCGCCATATATTTTACTATTGAACCCACTACGTGGGACCCTGGCGGTAACAGGGTTAAGCATATTGCGCACACGGAGAAGACATTTGGTATAGTTAATGTTTAAGGAATACAAAAACCTTAAATTTATAAATAATAATATGTATGTGTTACAAACAAATTAAATTCAATAAAACATTCATTGTTTAAGTTCATACTGCCAATGTCAAACATATAATAAATAGTCTGTGGTCAAACAATCGAACAGAGTAGAGATTGTCGGAAACAAATAATTACTGGCAGATTTACCGTAATAGAAAAAAAAGCCATGATTATAGAGAGGTATAAATACTCTTTGACAAAAGAACCTATTTATATCTTCGAAAAAAAAATTATACTGTAATAGTATTACGGTCGAATTTTGACCAGTAGTATATTTTATAGTTAAACTAGAACATGGTATGCGGAGTTGAACACAGGCGTTTATGTGGTTCCTTGTGGCTGTTTCTATTGTAGCGGGACTCGCGGCCGCTCGGAACCGGTCGGCTGCGACCCGCGTCCGCGCTTCGTCAACGTTCGGTTTTTACCTGTATGGCGGTGGTCTGCCAACTCCGACGCCGGAAGGCCGCGCGCACGCGTCCGTACAGCACAGATTTAAGTATCGCGTAGCGATTTGGTAGTGTACAAATTGTGATTACATTATATGTAAAGTTTTGTAAAACTTTGGTTAGAAATATAATAAGTGCAATTACATTATATGTGGTTTGTGTTATTTAATACCCCACACTATCAATAAATAATAAATGGAAGCCAGTAAATTAGCATTTAAAGTGTAGTTAATTTCTTTGGTACTTCTATATTGTGTAAATGATTTTGTAAATCGTCGAATATTGCTCACTGTGTGGAGAACGTTTGTTTTTATCATTATCGATACCTTGTGACATATATCGAATTAAAAGTTAATCGAAGAAGAAGAATTTATTTTTTTAAACATCGCAATCGTTTTACACTATTTCTGTTTGTGTATTTTAAATCGTAGTTAAATTTTATTGACTAGCTGTAGAACTTGTCTAATATTTTTTTTTTTCAATAGTTTCACATACATGGAGGATAGAGATATGTAATTAAGGAATGACGATTCATATAGGCTGTCAACTGAAAAAGGATTCGCAAAAAAGCACAAAATAAGGGATCCAAATATGATCAAAACTGCACTAATGTACCAAAAAGTCATGACCTGAAGTTAATAGTATATTGCCATAACTAGCTTTGCCCCGTGGTTTCATCCGCTAATAATTTAAAAGAAATAACTGATTAATCATTTTACTTCAGTATATACAATATTTTTCATCGGGTTGCTTACTGCTATTCGTAGACCCGAACCGAGTGTTAAAGTATTTTAATTTTTCATTATCTCCCAAACTAGGCGTCCAAATAACACATGCTATGAAGAGCAAAGTTTATCTTCATAAAATTGTCTAGATGATGAAATAACTTTATATAAAAGGATTAATATGGCATGCCTAAAATTAATGCTTATAAATCATTTCTTAATTTTCAACAAAGCATTGACACAAAATACCCTATCCTTTACCTTAAATATCGCGGACTTTTTTTAGATATACTTAACAAAAATCCATCTTTCGGCTAAAATCATGGCCGCATCAGCGCGTATGTGAGGCACCTCATGTCTCAATGCTCCTTTGAAGCATTCCCAGAGAAGGCTGTTGAAACCATAGGCAATTTCCAATGACACTGCCAACAGCACTCCTTTCTGGGACACTTCATCTCAAAGCGCTTTGACGCGTAAAATTGCGTCTATCGTTGATCGACCCTCACAGAAACCAAACTGAACCGCTGAGAGGTTGGGCCCCGTCCCAGTCAGATGATTCAACAAGCGACGCACGGTGATCTGTTCGAAAAGTTTTCCGATCGCGTCCAGCAGAACAATAGAGCGATACGCCGACGGGGAGCGGGACGTTCCCGCTTCCGCAACAAAACAAGACGACCTGTCTGTCTTCCATTGTGGAGGAAATTGCCTAGACTCGAGACAAGCATCGTAGTCTTCTTGGTCTCCTCCCAGATTACCACTTACTCTTTTTTTACATGGGGAAATCCTACATTGGATACACCTCCCGCCGTCGGGGGAACAACGAGAGGGTTATGCCGGATTCTTACCGGCTAAAACCCCGTGGCCGCATCAGCGTGTACGTGAAACAGGTTCTCAGGAAAGGGGTAAGCATACTACCGCTACCCTGTTCACGCGCTTTAGTCTCTGGGAGGTGGTAAAAACCAGAGACCCTCACCTCTGGAAAAGCTTGTTCTCACCCATGCTTCCTCGAGAAGCAGCGGCAACCCGTGCTTCTACTTCACGGGTACTGTTTTACACGACAACGGACACCCCCGTATCTGTGATAGACATCAGGGGGGTCTTTGATGATGAAGGCGTCCGCCTCTTCTTCTACCGCGCCCAGTTCTCCCACGGCGGACCATGGGCGCATCGGGCGCTCTTTCTCTGTCTCGCTCGGCATCCTCCTTCCGAAGCATAATACTCTCACAGAAAGAGACGACAGCGCGAGATCGTCACCAACCACTAACGCGAGCTCTCTCCTTTCATCAGCCCACGATGGACACTTCTTCACGGTGTGCTGTGCAGTATCCACTAAGTTGTTATAGTGGTGTGTATAAAATAGTGGTTGTTTTATAGAGGTTTCTTCCTCTGCCGTCAATGAGCTCCCTTCCGTCCTTCACAATCTGGCTTCGATTTTTTAACGAGGTTCTCATCCTTAACACTGGTAATTTTTTTTAGTGGATTCCTTCCATTGCCAGTCCTTGATTTTTTATACTGGTGATTTTCTCCAGCTCCCTTTAGTAATTTTTAAGGTGGTTGTATTCCACCGTCCAGCCGTGATTTTTTAAAGGGTGGTTTACTCCACCTGAAGTCTTCTGCGTTTTCTGCAGACAGAGCAGAGGCTGAGGCCCCAGGCTGGGCCCACTCCATCCTCAAGGGCTCCTGAGGTAGGATATCCGCCGTCTCACGCTCTCAGAGGGAGGGTCAGGGGCGGGCTTCACACGTCGCGAAGCCGTAGTATTTGGCCTTGCAGCCTTGAGAGCTGCGGAACCAGACGCCGTCTTTGCCAGTGGTGGATGAATCACCGTGGCGGGGAGGAGACGGTCCTCCAAACCCTCTATGCGAGCGGTAATTGCCTCCCCCATAGATAGCCGGAGCGACCGCTCCATGCTCATCACATAATTCTCCAACGCGTCGAAGAGGGCTGCCCCAACCCTTCACAGCATCAAATTCAGCGGTAGCGTTTCTAAAGTCCAACCGAAAGAACATATTTTGAATTGTTTAATTTTGATGTTTAAAGTAAATTTAGTATCGAATTTTCGCTTCGCAATATAAATTACAATATGCATTTACATTATAGTCGATTGACATATTAAGTTTTTATATTCACGAGTCCGGCGTAATACAATTTAAAAAAAAAATTTTTGTTCATTTATGTTATTGTAGTTCATGAAAAAAGTGATGCATATTTCGGTTTTATATATCGACATCACGTTCCATATTACATTTTATATGACAATTAAATCTACAAGCATCGATATAGGTTCTTCTAGAATATATTTAGATGAATTATGAATTTATGTTGTTAATTTAGTTAAATAGGGTCTCGATTATTTCAAAACTCAGAAAATATAACTAACTAAATAATAAAAACGATGTATATATAATATGTTGCCAGTTCTATAGCGAAATCAAAATTACTGTTTCCATTTTAGACATTTTACAGAAGACACTTATGAATGTCAAAACACTACCTACGCTTCAGAACACACATCGAGAATAGCCGGCAAGAAACTCGTTTAGGTTTATCGATATTTTTTTAACTATATAATTTTTAGTGGATATTAAATAAAATATATAAAATGCCCTTTCGATAATAAAAATTGCTTGACATACATGAAATTTGAACTTATTATGCGACAAATCGGTATAAAGTGTAACTTCAAAAAACTTTTGTCTTACTAAGTCTAAAATATAAGAATTACGATTACTGCTTCGGTAAGAGACAGTGAAATAGTGTTGTCATCTTTTTGCGGTGAGACAGAAATATACATGCGTTTACACTATGTTCGAACTCTACCATTCTAAATATTATTACTAATAAAAAGATAAACAGCATTTAGAAACAATTTTACAATAATAAATATAATATAATATGTTTACAAGAAACCTCCTACGAATATATAAATGTTAGATTTTGAATATTTAAACCACTCTTAATGAAATGGTGTCCACCACACAAATGAAGAGAACCCTGTTTTAAAGACTGTTGTAGCCACTGTACACACTGATTCTTGTTTCATTCTACCATTCAAGTTTGTTTATTAAGTTATCGACAATTACCGTTATTAGTCGATATTTATCGACGGTTAATTTTCTGAGACGATATATAAAAAAATCTATGTAATTATTATGTACTAAAGTAGTTTTTGAAGAATCTGTACTCCATTCGACGAATTTGTTCTAAAAAATATGAGACTTATATTTTAACTTCGTTGTATAGGTAATTTATGAGACATCAGTTATCGTTCATGTAGCCATTCTTAATGAAATATTTGTAAAGAAAACAAAATAGTATTTTGTTTTTTAATTATTATTTATATAAATATACAAATAACGTATTTTCAATATTTTGTTTTATTTTAATATGTACCTTCAAAAACTAATTTGGTTGATCGAAGTATACTTCATATTTGAATAATAGTAATGTAACACTAGCTGCGCTCACGGTTTCGCCCGTGTTAAATTTATTGGACCAACTCTGAACTACGCCGTCGCCGCCGCCACCAGGAACCCGGTGTAGCCTATCTTTCGTTGTGCTCACTTCCCGTACTTGCCTATAGCTTGCTAGATTCCTTGTCGTTCATGGTTACTGCTCCCCTCTTAGGACTATAGCGTGAAGTTCTATAGTCTATAACCTTCTTGAATAAAAAGGCTATAAAATGTAAAAATACTTTTTCAAACCTGAGTGATAGTTCTAGAGATTAGCGCGTGCAAACAGGCAACAAAGAAAACCACCTTTTACGCTAATAGTATTAGTATAGATTTTATTAACGAAAATAAATAAATTTATATAAAATATTAACAAATTAAATAAATTCAGTCCTCTTAGCAACTATACACATATTCTCTAACGAAACACTCGTAGGCACATAGTAACACAATGTCGCATCATAACCCCTTTCTCTCAGGTACAAGATTCTTCCCCAGTCAAGTAACGCTTTCGCGTTACGTCCAACTTGCTCCCGTTGCTCCATCGTTAACTTCACTTTTGAACTAACAGAAACGTTTTGGTCCTTCGAGCCTGATGTATTTTCAAACTGGTCCTTCGAGCCTGATGTAGTTTCAAACTGGTCCTTCGAGCCGCAATTTTTACTAGGGTCTGAATTTTCAGAATTGGATTCTAAATATGAATCTTTTCGAATACAAGCATCAGTCGACATGTTTTTCTGTTTTTCGACTGCTGGTATATCATTTGTTACTAGATGTTCTTCAAAAAAATCTTTCTTCTGAAGAATATTACGCCGCTCTCTACTGAGTCCATCACCACAAGTAGCCCAAGATACGATACCAAGCATGGCGTTTAAATCTTCGTTACTTATTCCCAGCTCCTGCACCAAAGTAAATATTGAATAGGTACTAACTTTCAGCTTCGTTGGTTATATAATATTTGTACTGTTTTTTTTTTAATTAATTTATATGCTGTTATGTCTATTATTCATAAAAATAAGTAAAAAAGTACATAACTTATATAAAAAAAGCTGCCGACAGAAACATAGAATTCAATAAAGCATATTTTTTTTATAAATACAACATTGGTGTCTGTCTGATGCTAGAATTACCATGCTGCTGTTGGAACTGATTTTGAAATAGACCACACAATAAAAGTAACCCTAAAAATATTATTACCCATAGAAACTACTTGAACTCTTATGAGTTGAATTCTGAGAAATTCATTCTTTAACGATGCACATACAATGTAAAGTCAACCCTTTACCCTGATTTCACATTTTTGTCCTTATTGATAGAAAATATGAAAGCAATTCTACGAGATTACAATATTTTTAATTATTGAAGCTCAAAGTAGTTTTGAACCCCCAAACAGCTAAAACTGTGGATATTGTAATTTTTTTTTTGTAAAATTACCAAACTGGCAACACCATACGTGAGAACCTTACTGGGTGTCTTAGTAGCGATAGTAAACCATCACAAAAATACACCTCAAATTGATAAATTCTCCATCTCGGGCTAAGTAATTGCAGTGGAATGTAAATATGCTTGGAATTACTTGTAACTGTTTTTAGCGATGTATCCGGCGGTCTCGCATCTATGGTGACAACATGTCGCGAGCACCACACCTAGAGTCTTCTTCACAACTCCATCAGCAGTGATGCAGCGAAGTGCATAATCTGTGAAAGCATCTCCGCGTCACTTGTAAAGCAGTAACTTCGCAAAACCTTATTACACAGAAAAGTGGAACTTTGAATCAAGAAAATGAATACCGTTTTCCTAGCCTAGTATATATTAATATAGTAAAGCTGCGTTTCCTTTGCCTCATATTAATTCTTTGGCTCCCGACGTCACAAAAATGTACATAAAATTGGGGTAAATGGCACCCCCGGAACTCGTGTTACCAACTCTCTACCACACCATTACATCGTAAAAGGAACCCACATTCAAATTTTCATGGTCCTAGTTCCAGTAGTTTTGGGCTGTGCATTGATTTGTCAGTCAGTCAGTCAGTTATGAAATTTAAAAAGTTCTTTCAGTTTAGTCCCTAAGAAGGCACTTACGAATGTCAAAACACTACCACCGGTTCGGAAAACATCCCAGTCATTGAGAACAACCGGCAAGAAACTCGCTCGGGTTTAATATTTTTTCCCGAACAGTACAATAGTATTAATATAATACAATAATAATTCAACGGATGCACAGAGAGAGAGTCAATTCCAGACAACACTATCATTCACATAGTGATCCACCCCACACTAACCGTTTGACAGTAAAACCTGCTTGACATGGTCATCGAATTTGTGGTTGGCAAATCGGTAATGTGCTTTGAGATCTTATTATAGAATTTCACACGATCACAACAGTCACAGTAAATAATATAAATTACCTGTAGCGACACCACACAGGTGCTTTGCAAAACCCACAACAGCGTCTGCTTCAGCAACTTGATCCACTCGGTGCAGCGCGAGGTGCGCCAGATCTGCTCGTATCCTCAGAACAGAGCGTTCAGACAACTTATTATCTCGTTTGTGCCTCAGGGAAGCCCGATCCACTAAGAGCATGCGGCTGCCTGAAGTCTCTGAGCACCATGCACAGCATGCATAGAATGACAATTGACCTGAAAGCAAGTAATATACGGCCTGAGTGCTCGCTCAAGTATGCTTCCTCAAGAGCTTACCCACATCTATATTAATAAATCTTTAGTCTGCCTGTGCATGTATTTTTTCCATATTTCCCTATAGACAGACGGCTATTAAATTATCAAGAAAATGACTTGAATTTTTTTTGTTTGTAGCTCGGAATTTAACTCAAAAAAGCTTGACTGACTTCTATGAAATTAAATATACGGGAAGTTGTCAAGTGTAACTTTCACCCATTTTTTTATTGCGCAAATTAGACGCGCGACTCATCTCTATTGGGGAAGTCGGGGGTATAAAAGGTGTGTCGCCTCGCAGTTCGGTCTACTCCGTCTACCCCGCCAGCAGTCTTCACTTGTGCGCTTGCGCCTAGTATTATAATGTGCACTCTAAGTATAAAAATATGGCCGCCCCTTTTGCCGGGGCGTGCCTGTGCAATTCTTAACTAAAAGTGCATTAACAGCGTATATAATCCCTACGAGGATTCGCTGATTCAACCTAAGGCGATGTGCCATCTTAGTTTCGAGTGTAAATCTTTTAGTTCTCTCTTTTTTTCGGGGCGTGGCCCCCCTCGTGTTAGAAATAAAAATGAATCGTAATACATGAATCTCTACCCGTTCACATGGCTGTTTCCTTTTTAAATAAACCCAAAGGATTGAGAAGATATCACGCGATAGATTTTCTATAACGCGATAAAGTTAGAGAGTGAAGTGGTGTACACGGGCAGCCCGTGGTCGTACGGGGCGGCGTCCTAGCCGTGTCAATCTCCATCGGCGGGACTAGCGGGGCTCACGCAAGGCTAAGCGTAGGTTCCACCACCACCAACATCAGGGCCGGTGAGCGCGGCCCCCATTTAGGCCGCCGGCTACCATCAGTTGCAGCCGGGCGTCGAGCCAGGTGCCCCTTCCGCCTCCCAATTTATCTTTCTCCTCTCTTTTCAATTATCAGTTTCTTTTATTAGGTAGGTAGGTACCAAACCTTTACCACTTTAAAGGTTTTTTTCTTTCAACAAGGTACCCTCTAGTTAGCCACTTACAGATTAATTGTTTCAATATGGGTTGAACTTTATTAATATTAATAATAATATTCCAAATCCAAATTAATTGTATTCATTTCATTTCATTATTCCTGTTGAGATGGCAATATAATATTAGTTATATTTATTTTGTACGTGTAGCAACACTGTCTTTTCGATGTCTTCCGAAGTATCATGTGTTGTATTGTGCGTTGTGTTGAGCTCTCTAGAATAAATGGTTTACTGTATAATCCTGCCTGTTTATTAACTCCGCCCAATAGGTTATGGGCCCAGGCACTTATAGGATTACTGAGAGCGAAGTGTTACGAGAAATACATAAATACTGTTTCGTCGAGATTGTAAATTACGTGACGCCCGGCAGCCATTTTGTGTTGCGCACGCGGTGAACGGAAGAAATACTTGTACAACAAGGAAGGATCGGCGATCAGGAAGGATAACAACGCAATGGAAGGCGTTCAAAACATTATTAAGCTGATTGGAGCGAGTAATTGGAACGTATGGAAGTTCCAAACTATGATCTTGTTAAGGGGTCAAAGTTTGCTGGATGTCGTCGATGGAAGCTTAGTAAAACCGGATTCAGGGAAGGTGAAAGCTTTAAATACTTGGGAGACTAAGGATGCGAAAGCCCAAACAATATTGGTAACAAGAATGACAGAGGAAGTTATGCTTCATATTATCACTTGTAATAATTCTGCAGAGATGTGGCGAAAACTAGCCAGCGTGTATGAACAAAAGACAAACGAATATACACATTATACAACAGAGGTTTTTTCAGTACAAATTTGAAGAAGGTATTGAGATGGCGTCATTCTTATCAAAAATACAAGAAATGCTAAATCAACTGAAACAAATGGGTGAAGAAGTATCTGAAAAGTTTGTAATCACTAAAATATTGATGTCATTACCAAACGAGTATAAGTATTTTGTATATGCTTGGGAGTCAGCGCCAGACGATAAACAGACCTATGATAATCTGGTAGCCAGATTGATGATTGAGGAAGAAAGATTAAAAGAAAAAGGCGAAGTACAAACGAAGCTGACCTCAGCTTTTGTCGCTAAAAATAAGTGTAAGAAAAATGTTAAATGTTTTAAGTGTAATAAACTGGGACATTACCAAAGTGAGTGTTCAGTTACAGTAAATCGTCCTAGTTACAGCTCAGGAAATAATAGGACTACGTCATTAGCTAATAATAAATCAAATCAAAAGTGTTTTTATTGTAATAAAATTGGACATTACAAAAGTGACTGTTGGTTTATGAAAAATAAGAAAACGAGCAATGCATTTGTGGTATTAGACTCTTTCGTTGAATCTGAGCATAGTGAAAAATGGTAAACATTCAAAATGGTTGGTAGACACAGGCGCGAGTGAACATATGTGCCGTGATCGAGACTTGTTTACCTCGTACACAAGTGTGACACAAAAATCTGTAATGATCGGTGATGGAACAAAAATTGTTGCATTAGGCTGTGGACAGGTGGCAGCACAAGTCGTGAATGATAAAGGGGAATGGATCGATACGACCATAGACAACGAACTGTTTGTACCTGATCTACAAATGAATTTATTCTCTGTGAAATGTGTAACTGCAAAAGGTTATGTCATGATGACAAATGTCAAACATTGTAAATTTTACAAACAAGGTAAATGTTGCGCAATAGCAAATCGTTTAGAAGATATGTATATTATGGACATGCGTTATAAGCACAGCGTTGTAAACGTTGGTAAAGTTATTACTGATTTGAGTGAATGGCATGAAAGATTCGTGCATCAGAACATTGCTCACGTAAAATCAATGTTAGCGAAAAACAATGTACAAGTGGACAACAGTGATTTTGTTCAGTACAATGTATGTTTAGAAGGGAAAATGCACCGTTTGCCGTTCAATATTAGTACAACGGTAACTACAAGAACGTGTGAGTTGATTCACGCTGACGTGTGTGGTCCGATGGAGGTACCGTCAATAGGAGGTTCCAGGTATTTCATTTTATTTAAAGATGACTTTTCAAACTACAGGAGTGTTTATTTTGTAAAAGGGAGAAATGAAATAAAAGGCTGTATCGAAGATTTTATTCTAAAAGTTGGAAATATCACAGGTAATAAGATTCATACATTTAGAAGTGATAATGGGTTGGAGTTTATAAATAAAAAAGTCAAACAATTATTTTAGAGATTTGGCATTATACACCAAAATACAGTTCCATATACTCCTGAACAGAATGGCAAGGCGGAGAGAGAAAATCGTACATTGGTGGAAGCAGCTAGAACATTACTATATTCAAAGAGCTTACCTAAGAAGTTATGGGCAGAAGCGGTAAATACAGCTGCCTATGTGCTAAACAGAACAGGAAATAGTAGAGAAATAGGAAAAACACCATATGAAAGTTGGTACAACAAAACCTTTGACATTCATTCATTAAAGATTTTTGGTACTCCAGTGTTTGTACATATACCAAAAGAAAAACGACAGAAATGGGATACAAAAGGAGCAAATGGAATATTTGTTGGCTATGGAAAAGAAGTAAAAGGCTATCGTATATATTTTGAGAATAAAAATACAGTAGAAAATAAACGTGATGTGGTATTTATTCAAGACAAGAAAATATTGAAGGAGTCAGATGTAATACTGAATATGGAGAGTCTTGAAAATACGCAGGATAAGATAAGCGAAGAGAATGTTCAGAAAATAAGCAATGCAGACACAAGCATATCAAGTGAAGGGTCAGATGAAGGTAGTATATATGAACCGTGTAAAGCCGATGATGATGAGTCAAATAGTGAGGAATTCAATATAACTACATTACCAAAGCATAAGAGAAGTGCGCGTGTAAGAAAACCTATTACATACTTATGTCAAAATGTTTATGGACAGGATGAGGAGCCAAAGACGTACCAGGATGCAATGGAAAGTAATAATGCGTGCAAATGGAAAGAAGCTATTAGAAAGGAACTAGAGATTTTAAGAGAAAATAATACTTGGGAACTTTGTAATGAATTCGAACATAGTAAATTAATTAGTAGTAAATGGGTTTTTAAAATGAAAAATGTTAATAATGTCAAACAGTATAAAGCCAGACTAGTAGCAAGAGGGTTCGAACAAAATGAGAGGTTAGATTTAAATGAAATTTATGCACCAGTGGCAAAATTGTCAACTTTTAGATTATTTGTTTGCATTGCAACGCAATTAAATTTACCAATTTTTCAAATGGACGTGACAGGAGCTTTCTTGTATGGAGATATACATGAAAACATATTTTTAAAATTACAAGTGTAGTAAAATTAAATAAGTCTATATATGGTCTTAAAAAATCACCAAAGTGGTGGAATGATAAATTTAATTCTGTATTAATTAAAGGAGGAATTGTTAGATCACAATATGATTCATGTTTATATACTAAATGTCACAAGGGCCAACAGATTTATCTTCTAATATATGTAGACGATGTACTGTTGTATGGGACAAATATAAATCATATTAATCAGTTTAAAGAAATGTTAAATATAGAGTTTAAAATGAAAGATTTAGGTTTAGTGTCAGATTTTATTGGAATTAAAGTTAAACAAAATTTAGAAACTAAGGTAACCGAGCTAAGTCAGTAATTGTATTTGGAGAATGTTCTAAAGAGGTTTGGAATGGCAAATTGTAAGCCGATGTCCACTCCTATGGATCAAAATTTTGACATAACAACTTTAGATGCAAATGAGGTTGATGTAGAAACTCAAAAGGTTTGTAGACAAATAATAGGATGCTTAATGTTTGCGGTATGTGGAACCAGGCCAGATTTATCTGTAGCAGTTTCAATATTGAGTAGATATCAAAATAAAGCAAGTAATGCACTACTTACATCCTTAAAAAGAGTGTTGAGATATGTTGAATACTCCATAGAATATAAATTAATTTACAAGTGTAATGATAATAGTTTAACAGGTTATTGTGATGCTAACTGGGGAGGCAACTTGAAAGATAGGAAGTCCACTAGCGGTTATTGTTTTAAGTTTAGGGATTGTTTAATTTCATGGAGCTCAAGAAAACAATAGTGTGTTAGTTTATCTTCTTGTGAATCCGAGTATATTGCAATGTGTATGGCTGGAAGTGAGGCCTGTTGGATTGTAAACTTATTAAAGGATTTTTATATAAAAAACATTTGTCCTGTTGAAATACTATGTGATAATCAGGCAGCTATAATGATTTCAAGTTCGGATAGTACAAAAAGATTAAAGCATATAGACATACAATACCATTTTGTTAAAGAATTAGTTAGGAAGCATAAGGTGTATTACAAGTATATAAAAAGTGAAGAACAAGTAGCTGATATGTTTACAAAACCTCTAAATAGTAATATGTTGATAAAATTTATAAATAAGTGTGGGTTATATTAAATGAAGTAAGTCAAAAGTATGTCATGTTAAAAGTTTAGTATAATATTACATTGAAGGGGGGTGTTGAGATGGCAATATAATATTAGTTATATTTATTTTGTACGTGTAGCAACACTGTCTTTTCGATGTCTTCCGAAGTATCATGTGTTGTATTGTGCGTTGTGTTGAGCTCTCTAGTATAAACGGTTTACTGTATAATCCTGCCTGTTTATTAACTCCGCCCAATATAATATAACAGATATATAATATATTAATTTTTTTTACTTGACAAAGTATAATTTCTTAATTGATGGGCTATAATAATTCTCATTAACATGAGTTCAAATAATAGCCCAGTCATATTAGGGCTTTCACCTCGGAATGAAAGATAATAAGCTGCAAATTGGTATGAACCTTTGTTTTGTCATTCTAAATGTTGTCTCAAAAGTCACAATCGTTATCGTGTCCGCGTCTCAAGATATTCAAGGTCAAAGGTCACAAAAATCGGTTTTTCGCGAATATCTGGCTTCCTATCGGTTAAATGAGATTTGCATTTATTATAAAAGTTGTAGGCTATAAAATTCCCTACAACTTTTGTTTAAACTTTTTTTTCATACAACCAACCGTTTTGAAGGTAGAGCGCGAAGAGTGCACATCGTACAGTCATATACGGCCTAATGCAAGGTCAAGCGTGAGTTATGGTTATCAGTACGTTAAAAGTCAATTATTTACTTGGAAATTATAATTATTAAACATGGGTATTTTAAAATGAAAAATGTTAATTATTTAATATTAATTAAAGAGTATTGATAGTTATAAAATTATTCAGTATTTAACTATTTAAGTATAAAATATTATTATTCGGATTATATATTTTAGTTTTTTTTAATTGAAAGAAGTAAATTTATAATTTTACAATGTTTTTATTTATTATTAAATACGGATAATATACATTGCAAAATGTGAGTTCAAATATCAAAAGTAAATTAAATATTTTAATTGTATGAAATTGGAAATGGAAGCAAATTGAATGTACTTCTATTCGTTCTTCTTATGGGGGTTGTCAAAAATGTTCGATTCATTGTATCATCACTCATTACTGTCAGTTCATCTCATACTTCTAGAATATCGGATCATAGTATTGTTACATTCATAAACATATTAATCAGTTAATGAAATGTTAGAACTTGTGCTTTAGCACTGACGCAAGGTTTAGGAATTATTGGTAACCCTGATTAAACTCAAATTTACAACAGGAACCACAGCATTTTTGTAATTGTAATTTATTACGTTTAGTAAGGTTTGGAACTGGAATTAAAGTCCATTCGTATGGGCTCCAGGATTTATTTTCAAGCATCCATTCAATTCTTGAGGTTCTAATGTAAACCCTAAACCAGGTTTAGAAAAGGTAAGTAGGACGTTTTATGTTTGATGTGGACGGTCCAGATTTTGGTGGAGTGTTGACAGTTGTACGAGATTAAATTAGCTAGTAAATTTGATGACTTGCATTGCGGAAATGATTAGATTGTTGATCCTCGATTTGAGCATTAATATAATTTAACAAGATGCGCACTCTATTTACTGATAATTTTGTAATGGGGAGTTTAAAGATGGAAGATCCCAGCGTTTTTTAAATTAGGGATTGTTTCCAATGCTCTAGTAGTCAACAAATAAATTATCAGTGTGTTATAATAATTTTGAATGTGTAAATATTGAATGTGTACTATCATTTTAAGTGAGCCTTTAATTAAACTTATAAAGGATTTTTATATAATATTCATTCTTAAATAGTTAAATATGAATAATGATATATCAGGCAGATAAATTTACTAAGTTGGTAGTACTTAAAATATAAAAATATAATATTAATACCATTTTGTAATAAGGCATTGTTAGGAAGCATTGTAATTTCAAGTATATAAAATTGATTAAACGTACTGATAAGCTTAACAAAACCTTGACATTAGTAATTAGGCTTATATGACTGTAAATGTGTGGGTCATATAATAAGTAATCAAAAGTATGTATGTTAAAGTTTAATAATTTAAATTAAGTGTAGGGAATTTGATAGGCTACAACTTATATAATAAATGCAAATCTCATTTTGACGATAGGAAGCAGCATATTCGCGCCAAGTATCATGATTTTTGTGACGTTTGACCTTGAATCTCTTGAAACGCGTTACGATAATCGATCCTGCCTTTTGAGACAACATTCAGAAATGAATATAACAGATATTCATATTAATTTGCTTTTACTTATCTTATTTCTTAAGTTGACCCCTTTTTATACCTAATTTGATTGGGCTAGTTCAAATAAACCTCACAGTTACAATAAACATGCATGAAGCTGCGGAGCACTGCTAGTTTTATATAAAACATTTTTTGGACTAACCCTTCCCAGCACCCAGTTCTACATAGCATGTCTTGTCTGACACTAGACCCTTCTCCTCAGCTAGCCATAGGAGACTGGAAACTTGCCGCAGATGCCTCAGTGAGCTCTCCTCCCTGCTTGGTTCGTTGAAGTCAACCAAGACCGCTGAATGGATTGGGTGTTCTGTTACCACTGTAATGTTGTCTTTGACATATTCTGCAAAATTGTTAGATTTAATTACTTTTTACAGCCACATTGAAGAATTTTATATTAACTGAAGGATTAGCTTTATCATAGTCCCAAATAAATGAATACAAAACAATATGCAACCAGACAACTTTTTAAAAAGTGTTAATTATTTTAGATTTATAAATAGATAGATTATAATATTAGATAGATATTAAATATAGATAGAAATAGAATAGATTATAAATAAATTCTTTAAATTGCTGCTGCAAACGATATGCGGATTGCTTGACTTCATAAGTGGGATCAATACTAATTACATATAGAAAATTATAAGGAAACAACAGATGTCAGCTCAAGTACCAATTGGGTAATGTTCACTTACATACAAATGAAGTCATGCGCCATTGGAAGTTTCGTTTGAAATGAAGAACAGCGGGCGGCAATTTAAAAATGTATATTATAAGTATAAATCCATAATGATTAATATTGAACAATTTTTTAAAAAATTGTCAGGTTGCCTATTGTTTCTTTGTTCAAATATTTTTACTTACTATTATAAAGAAAATTCACTTTATCAATCGCTTGGATCAGAGTATCACTTGGTAATTTACTTAACTGTACTCTTGGATGTACATCCATAATAGTTGGAGCATTGATATTGGTGATAATGTATGGTGGTAAGTCAGAAGGCCGTGCATTACAGATAGTCAAGTGTTTCTCCAGCTTACTTAGGTAGCATGTACTGAAAATACAAGTATGTATTTTTTTATTAATCATTATAGAGTTTGGCCACAATCTTGTTGAATGTTCAGTGATGATGTGGCTCACAATTGTATCACACTAAGCCTAGTTGGAGGACTGGATCTTAAGTGCAGTTGCCAGACAACACCTATAGGTGCTTGGTGACAGATTTTCAACAGTGGCTGCTAGTCAGGAGGGTATAAAAAATACTTTCCCATCATGCAACTGACCCTAAGTATGCAACTTCTGTTTTTTTTTAATCACCTTGGTATCATTACTGGGCTATGTTATAGTAAATAAAAAATAATTAAGAGCAGCTGTGACCATGAATACAAGAGAATCCATTGGAAGTAAACAAAATTTTCATGTGTAATTAACAGTGATCGGCCGGCCTATGCCACACCGCGGGATTCAAGAGTAAAATAATAATATGGACATGACATGATTCGCAAAAATTAAGAGGTATGTATTTGTAAATAAAAGTCAGAATATTAAATAAACTCATAAAATATATCATTTTTCATTAAAGAAAATATTGATAATCTATGGTTTCATTTTATACTGCGTAAAATATTACGTGAACTTGTCCGACGCTGTATCAATAAAAAAAGCAAAAAATATTTTGAGGAAGCGGAACACAAAAAGAGATTTAATTTACATACACGAAAATTATGAAATAATCGAAATTGCCTTGACAATACTACAAGCTCGCGATACTACAATTGTTGATACTTTAGAAATATTTGACAAAGTTCGCACATTAATAAATTGGAGTTCTAATCTAGTTATACAAGCCAAATTAGAAGCGGTCATGGGGCGTAATACTGATTTAGATGACATCAGAACTTATGCACATAAAATCTCGAATAAGTTCGCAACCGATAAAGAATGCTTGTATAAATTCGCTCCACTCACGTCAGTGGAAGTAGAAAGAAGTTTTTCGGCATATAAATGGATTTTAGATGTAAAAAGAAATAGATTGAAAATATAAAACATCGAAAAAATTATGATCTGCTATTATTATTTTATACAGACAAAAGAGAAGTGAAACGTTCATGTTTATTAACATAGTTATATTGTATATTTATTGTTTATCTATAAAACACATGTTAATTTATTGTAGAGTTTATAATTAATTAATTATGGTAAAAATCATTAATCTTATCGCCATTACGGACTTACTGTAATGAGAATATATTATTTTCATTCGCTGATTCGAAAGCTGGAATCCCGGGGAATATCCATATTCACATAATGATTGAGGTCATTGACACCATGTGGCACGGGTCGTGCCGATCAGTGGTAATTAATTATCATTTAAGCAATTTTCAATGATATGCTATTCTATATTTATAGATCATTTTGACATAAGGATTCTAAATTATGAAATGAATGCTTTAAATCTAAGCAGTGTCCAAAATGCTAGCAACATTGCCATGTATTTAGGATGGCAATGTAGAAGATTGCTTTTTGGTCCCAAGTGTAGTTGAATAGATGTCTTGCAATTACTGTATACAATGTATACATGGTGTGTGTACTCTATATGTTGATTAAAAACTGAAAATTTTGACTACAGAGATGATACCCTTTAATTTTTGTACTACACAGTGTTTATGCTAAATGAAGTTTCTGTTTGTACAGACATATAAAAGTTTATATTTATTTCATTTTTTTGCTAAATTAGCAAATGTATTTGAAATACTTACTGTTTTGGATCGTTAGGGCAGGGTACACGTCTATCAGCCTGAGAATATTTAAAAAAATCATTATTCGATTTTTTTAATGGACCTACATATTACAAACAGCACATTATAAACAACGGTTAAAATTTAGAATCGTTTGGCACGCGGAGGGGTACGGGAGCGGGGGGGTTGGGTGGGGGCGGTGCCCCTAAACCCTATGACACTACTCCCGTTACAAGGTAACTCACCAGAGCTAAGTTATAGGGGTTCAAAGTTTCAAGGTCAAATCTGAAATTTCCACATTTTGCAATCTCTTGTAATATTAGAGGCAAGAAATGGATCAGGGAGGTTGATGGGGGCAGCCACCCACCCTCTGACACTATTCCCATGAAGAAATAACCTTCCTGGACAGAGGTATAGGGGTTTTATGTTATAGAGTTAAATTCAAGATTTTGATGGGATTTTACTCTCAATAAACATGATAAGTGATAATATTAGGACATGGCACTCGCCGACCGCTGTCGCGGTACGCTCGCTGCGCTCGCTCGGCTCATGCTTGCACATATCGCAAGACACCTATCACGCTCGTAGCTCCCTTCGGTCGCTACTCGCTACCTATTTATCAACAAATTACTAAAATTTACATAAAACTTTAGTATCCTTAACATAACAAACTGTTACGCCTGTATCCCCGAAGGGTTAGGCAGGAGTGTACTACTGTGGTTTGAGTAAATTTAATTTTTCAATAAAAAAACATATTTTCCATGTTTTCATTTATTATAAATGTAATTAATTGCCCTAATTAATTCCTCAAAGGGATCTTTCTTTTGTTTCATCACATTGCGTCTCCACAGATATTCATATAATAAATCAGTAATATTTACTCTATTATTAAAATTATCTTTTTGGAAATATTGTTTGATGACACGCCACTGTGACTCAATGCTTTGTGTGCGTGCTGTGCCCAGCCACAAAGGGCTTTTCTGGGTCACTGTGGTTGACTTTGCAATGGATGAAACCATGATCCCCTTAAACAACCATATGCCCGCCAGTAATCCGTATGTATGGTGGTAAACTGACTATACAATACGTCAAAAAATTATTCAGGCTGCCTATTCCCATCATTTGTCGTGTTTACATAAACGCTAACTACACGAAAGTACGTAAATCAATTGTGAAAGAAAATCTGTGCAAACAAAACAAACTTTGTTTATAAAAGTCAAGTGGCCTTAAATTGAGTTGCCTACTCATAAAATTTAAGAAAATGTAGTAACCATTACTAAAAATTACCGAAATAACAAAATGACATTATACTAGTAAATTGCTTAATTATGAATTTTATTTTATGTATTTATAAACATTTATTACTATCAAAATATTATGAACCTCTTTAATGTGTGCTATTGGTAATTTTATTAAACTAAAAAAGGTACAAATTTGTCAAAATTTTCGAACTATTTTACTATTTGTTCATCTGGTATCTCTAAATAAACGTCATTTTCGTGTTTTGTAAGGTTTGAGGTTAAGATAGTTTTTATTAATTTTCTCGAAAACGGCTTAATTATCTTGTAATGGGACTAGTTGCGTTATAATCGGGGAATAATTCTCTGTCTACTTCAACCACTTTCAAGTCAAAATTCGTGCCAAACGATTCTAAATCCAAGCCTAAACAACACTTATCATAACAGTTATATACATGTTCTAAAGGTCGATCTATACGAAAAATTGTGTCACAATGAAGTCTATAGTACCTGACCATCCTCAGTTTTAGGTTGAGGTTCATGCTCTCCACAATACTGGCGTCCTGGGCGCACAGTCATTCGGCATAACCTTTTTTTCCTCACTACAAAGAACCGACATTGTGGTATATTCAAAGTATTTGCAGATTTTGTAACATCAGTCATGTTTTTTATTCTATTGTAACTTCATTTATGTTTTTGTTTACTTTTACTACCTACGACTTTTACAAAGTACAAACTTAGAAGGTTATGTTACCAGTGTTGCCAAGTAAAGTAAACAAGAAGCAGGGTTACCAACACATAAAAACCCTAAGATTGAGATGAAATAGCACTAAATAACACCAAATGGAGTATTCAAAACCCCCAAAAAACCCCTGTACTGTGTATCTATTCAAAGGTATTGTTTAAATGAGTTTCCCACTTTATTTCACTACTTATAATACCTATCTTATCGGCAATTTAAATTTATGTTTAATTAACATACGAATTCATACAATAGTTAACGGACATAACCACACTGAACATTAATATATATATATTTTTTTAATTTGAACATGTTATGTGGTGTCCCGTGCTGCCGCGAGACTGCGTGCGTAAGCTTGACCAGAAACTTACAACTTGACTTTGACCACAGACTAACAACTCGTTTAGAATTAATTCTTATTTAGAGAGTAGTACGTAGTTAAAGATAGTACCATGGACGTTTTTCTTTTTTACTTGTTTTGGTTAATCAAATTAATGACGCATGTAATACAAGGTGTCCAGAAAGGGTATCGGGTATTTGTTTTCGCGCCATATTCGAAACGGGGCGTCTAAAGAGTGCGGGGAGGGGTTCGTGGCGTCCGCCATTTTGTGGAGTTTTAGTCACGATGGAACAGTACTCGGGGACGCATCGCGCATTTTGCGTACGAGCGTATTATCGTAATGGTGATTCAATAGTGACTGCTCAACGTCTCTATCGTGCGGAATATCGTACACGCCACGCGCCAAGTGACGATAGCATTAGGAAATGGATCAGGATGTTCGAGAATACAGGTGCGACAGTTAAAATTCAAAACTCTGGTCGTCCTCGTTCAGTTCGCGATGAAGAAACAATTGAAGAAATTGAGGCGTCGGTTCGTCAAAATCCGTCTTTATCCATCCGAAAGCGAAGCCAAGCGTTGAACATCAAAAAATCGTCTTTACATTCGATTTTAAAGAAAGACTTACATCTAAAAGCCTATAAAATTCAATTGGTTCAAGAATTGAAGGATACGGACTATGCTAATCGACTGAATTTTGCGAACGAAATGCTGCAGTGATTTGACAACTTTAACAACATACTGTTCAGTGACGAAGCAAATTTTCACCTGAATGGTCATGTTACTAAGCAGAATTGTCGGTACTGGGCAGTGGAGAATCCGAGACGAAAGCATGAATGACCCCTGCATTGCCCAAAGGTCGTTGTTTGGGCCGCTATGTCTGCTAAAGGCATAATTGGTCCTTATTTTCATGAAGATCAACGAGGCCGAGCAATTAATGTGAATAGTGACCGTTATTGCGATATGTTGCGAAATTTTTTGGTCCCAGAGTTGTAGGAGTTTGCAGGTTTCAACTCAAGAACGTGGTTCCAGCAAGATGGGGCCACTTGCCATACCTCAAATGACTCAATGGAAGTTGTTAACGAATTATTCCCTAATAAAGTCATTTCGCGAAGGGGTAACATCAACTGGCCTCCCAGAAGCCCCGACCTTAGCCCGCTTGACTATTTTGCATGGGGATACCTTAAAAGTGAGGTTTATCAAAACAATCCGACGAATCTAACCCAGTTAAAGCAAAACATCAGGTCAGAAATGGCAGCAATATCGATAGCTATGTGTCAACGTGTTATCGCCAATCTTCGTTTCCGTTTAGAAGAGTGCCAGCAACGTAACGGTCATCATTTGGATAACATCATCTTTTCCAAATAATTCTCCAATTCATATGCTAATAATAAACAATAAACTTTTTTATTGCATACAAATAATTTTTGTTTCAATGAACTTACAAATACCCGATACCCTTTCTGGACATCTTGTACAATTTATGGCCCTAAAAAGCCCATTAAGCACATTTCCGCCCTAAATTTAGAGCTAAAAGCCCTATGTTGGTAACCCTTCTTCACAACACTTCTTCTTCTTTCTTGGTAACATTTCTTGTCAAGAAGCACGTATCATAAGCCCTATCCACACGGTTGACAAACCTTTGCAAACATTAACAAATTATAACTTGTGGATAGGGCGTTTGGCTTGGCTTGCCACCTGTTAGTGTGACCAAATTAAATTAACATGCTATTTAATAAACATTATCAATCATCACATTATACGTTAAAATTGTATTTTAGCATCCTTTTCGAAGAATTAAAATTTACACAACCTCCTTCATGCTTAACACCTTGCTTTGTTTTTAAAATTGCTGATATATTTTTGTGTATAAATCTGTTTCCTTGGTCCGTTTTTATGAATCTGTGAAATTATGCACTCGCATGAAGCATTCGATCCACAACATTTTCAGAAGGCAAACATGATTTCAATTGCGTGCTCAACTCAATTAAAAGTCTATGACACCTTCTGAAAATCATACAATTCCCCAAAATGGTTTTTGGTTTAGCCCTGATTAAACAAAAAGAACAATCCCAATTATCCTATATGTTACGGTACGATGTATAATAGTTAATAGCACATGATTATTGTGTTATAATTTAATAATTCGAATAATTCTTAAAAAAAGGTCGGTTTGAAGGTGGAATGCGGAGAAAAGGGAGCTAAAAAGGTCATATCGAAGGTAAGGTTCACCCGACAACCTAAAAGAAAGTCTTCCGTAGCGGTAATCGGTGAGTACGATGGTCCTGGTCCAAATACGATAAACTTTATGTCGCTGGTACTATAGGTGCCGCTCTTCAGGTTGTGAACCCATTTTTTTATAGAACTGACTATACTGCTAGTCTGCTCTGGAGCCTCAAGAATATGTTTTACTTTTCTGAAGTGTCGTGAAAAATCAGTACACTGTAAATATTCTGCTATATTTACTTATCTCAAATCCTTAATGATTAGCTATTTAATGTATTCCATTTACAATACACAATATGCACATTATGCGCACGCAATAACCCGAAAATTACATTTGTTGACGCGTGTTAATTATAAGGCTTTCAATATTTCCCGCTAAACCTACCACCTCATAATACCTCCGCTCCCCCTATTCCCAGCTCACAAAACAGTCAGTCGCGGAACGCTGCAAGCACATCGCCACGCGGACAACGCCGCACGCCTAAAATAGTGATATAACCGTTGAACTTTGTACAACCGCCGATGAAAATCTAGCTTAGAAGGCCTTCGCCGAGAGTGACATATAGTGGAGCTGGTTTTTCCCAACGTATCAAAATCACACTGTATTTTGTTTTATAAATATTTTTTACTTTTACTATTCATGTCATATTCTAATATGACTTAGGAAGGATTATTAGTTGAACAGCATTTATTATCATAAACTAAGTTAAAATAACACACGAGCGAGAAATAACACGTCTGGTCTCAGGTCTGACATAGCACTCTCGTCTTTAATTCTCAAACGATGTATGTATTACTTAATTAATACTTTACTCTATGTTCTCAATTAGTCTTGCGCAAAGTATAGCACTGAAAAGAAAAGAGAGATATATATCTTTTCAATGAAAGATATATATCTCTCCTTTATATCTCGCTCAGAGCGAGAGATATCGGGCTCACTGATGTAATGATCTACAGAACTGTTTGGTTGATAAAGAGCGAGATATATCTTACAAAAACAAATCTTACGATTTAGAAAAACGTATAAAATTATTACCATCTATTTTGTTTAGAATAGAGATATCTTGAAAAATATTATTGAAACATTTGATTTCCTTCATTTTAACAATTAGCAGGCTAAAGTATGTCTATCTAGAAATGCAAATGTATGTATTATAGAGATAGTCAAATTATTATTTTAAAACCTGTAATAACAACAATAAAACTGAAGAAGATCGTGTGAGTAACAAAATATGTTAACGTATTTTATAATCAGTGGCCATGGCTACATTTATATTGATTTGAATTGAAATAATGTATATGTACATTATCTACCTTACAATATAAACATGTATTAAGTCAATATTTTTTTAGAAATTTGCTGGTCACTTTAGAAAGTTTTTTATCTATAGGTACCTAATAATGAATACAATCCGAAATACGTAGGTAACGATAATTATTTTTAGCGATACGAAGTTCAAAGTGCATGGGTCAAATCACGCGTGACATTAAATTAAATTCAAATCTAGAAATACTGAAACAAAAACCCTTAAAAATAAAAACACTTCAAACTACATAAATACTTGACACGGTAATTACGTAACCAATATTGTGCTTTATTATCAAGGTGTAACATAAGTTTTCATATAATCATTAGTACCCGATCGCCTTTCCGCTCTCGGCTTGTTGGATCGAATTAGCTACCTATCTCTTTCTTAAGTAAGAATGTGGTGTATCTTTTTATTCAACTGATCTGAATTGCTCTGATTATATCCGAGTGAACATTATTACTGAGAGCTAAAGAACTAAAGATATACTTTACTAACAGGTGAGCTACTGATATACTCGCTCTTTTGTCGGGATTATATATCTTCTAATTTTTCGCTCACGATCGACACAACTCTAGTCTCAATGTCTTAACTCTGGCAATACTAGCTTAAACGTCAATACCAATTTGAGGTTACACATTGCATTATTTCTGTTTCGTTTTGTTTTCTTTCTCGTATTATGTAGTGTTTGCGCGTGAAAATGAGTTCGCCAAACAAAGATATCGAAGAGCCGACATCCAGTAACTCTGTCCCAGATAATGAAGCAGATAGCACTGGTGGGGAAAGTGCGGCATCAAGTGCTCGGCCGCCCGCCAAGCGTCGCATTTCAAGTACTGTTATTGAAATTTCGGACACTGAGAGCGACGATTCAGACGTGTGTGCTGTGAAATCGTACCAGGCTACCGCTGACGAGGTGAAAAGGATCCGCGGTGGTGAGTAAACGTTTATTTATATCGGCGTTGTTTTTCACTGATTGCGCGGGATATTCAAATAATATATAATGAAAATTATATTTTATACTTAAGAATACCATTAAGCATTCGCGTAAAATGTATCGGTAATGCGATTCTATAATTAACCGATTTGATATGCCTGCTTGTCAAGTAAAGATTCTATTGTCATCTTTTCATTCACTGTTGCTTTTGCAGACTAAAACATAATAATGTGCCATGGTCAAACTACTAATTAGCATTTATTATATGAAAATTCACTTTATTTTATCAAATATAGTTCATGCTGTGTTAGCGTTTAAGGTCAATGCACTTTAAGATGTATCTTTATTGTAAATAAAAATGAAGCTTTGGTGTATTAGCCACTGGCCATCTTAATTAAATAACTAATACAAACCAGTTAGATTAGATATAATGTACATTAATTTATATCATATTTAGGGCAAACAATCTTACAGTTTCTGTATCATATGATGAAAGACACAAAACAGTAATTTTTTTTGTCTCTTTGTCTTAAAAGCTACTTTGACCTATTCAGTATTAAGTAATCAGCATGTTGTACTGAGAAATTTGTATTCAAAAAAGGAAATTCCAACTCCAACTACTTGCCTCTTATTTAATTCTTATTAGATATATTTTTCTATTTCAGCCGACTATTCATCATCACTATCTTCATCAGACTATAGTTCTGACTCTGAGTCAACATGGGAAGATGACTCCATACTTCTGTCAGATGATAAAAGTCTTATAAAGGTTATACCAGCAATGTTAAACGCTCGAGCCAATAGACTTGAAGACCCTAAATTAAATAATAATATTAAGGTATGTATATTCCTATCAAGGGAACATCTCAACACACAAGCAACTTTCATCTGATTTGGTACAGCTTGCTAACAAGTCGAGTGTGGTATAGTAGTGCAATTGTGCCTAATTTTTATTTTTTTTAGTACAGACTGTATTTTTTGCCATAAGGGCCCTGGAGGCTCAGCTTTACCATGGCTTGGGGGCGAGCGCTTAAGGCACTCAGCCATAAAAGTTTAGCAACATGGTCAAGGGTGCCTAATTAAATTGCAAAATGAAGAATTCTATCTGTAAAAATTCTATCTGAACTAATAGGAGGAAGGAAGGAACATAGTGTGTCTATGTATTTAGTGATCTGGCAATGTTTGTCTAAACTAACTAGTACAAAAAAAGAAAAAAAGGTCCCTTACTGAACCTATACACCTATGCCTAACTAAGTAATGATCACTTTAATGATAAATCCCTTTATTCCAAAGAATAAGGTTAAAAATTTGCATATTATGTATGTTTTGGTTAAATTATAAAATATCCCGTGCCTTTTGTCATAGGAATCCTCATACTATTTCCACTGGGTTCTGTCTCGCACTACCCTTCTCCAATGATGTCCAGCTATAAGTTTTAAGTCATCTTCCCATCTCGTTTGTTTACATCCTCTATTATGTTTGCTATCTCTGGAGTATCAGTCTTAAATCATATGACCGGTTTATCTCCACTTCTGTTGGTATATTCAAGTGAGTATATCAGGTACTTTAAGCTTTAGGTGGAAGTAGTAAAGGAAATTAGGATAAAGTAATTACTTTAGATTTTCTCTTATTTCATTACTTCTCACTTTGTCTTGTTTCTTTATTCCTGTGTTACTTCTCTCCATGGATCTCTGACAGCATTCCAACTTTTGTCTGTGATGTTTGGTACCAAGTTTTACATCATAAAAATTATAAAAATCCGTCATGGTTGCTCTCAATTCAATGTGTCATATTATGGGATTGATCAGTGAATATCCAGAATTTCAGGTTTATATATCTGCAAAAAAATGGTGACTATTCCTAAAGCTCATTGCTTGGTAATCATGTTTTTTGATCACTTACCATTGGTAGCAGTAATTTTGTTAAATTTATGTTAAAAACCCATATCATGGCCATGAATAATTTTTATTTTATTTTATAATACTAATTGTCTGTAGATGGGGTTTCCCATTTGTAACATCTCAGTAAATAACTATATTATTCATTTAAAAAAAATTCATATGCTTTCTAATTATTATTGCAAAACCTTGTTCTAAAATTCATTAATTTAAAAAACAGAGTAACTACCCTGGGAAAGTTTTTTTTTTTTTTTCTACAGTACTACTACTGACATTATTGGAGTCACATTGGTAACTTTTAACTGATACACTATCCTATCCCTATCTGTACATTTACTAAAAATTATAATGAAGTGTAAAAACTTTATACAATACATTATGAGTGCCTTTTTAAGGCCTTAATTGAATGAAATATTTTTGATTTGATTTGATTAAGATTACATAGAATTACATATTTGATTACAGTCCCAAGAAATAATCGAGAAACTAACAGAGTATTGGAGAGAATGTAAAGACCACTCTAGCTGTGACATAACACTCACATGTGAACCTTTCCGTCTTTGTCTTCTGAAGAACTTCCTAGCAAACCCCGACATAATCAACAATATTGTGGACGACATGAACACTTTAGACTGGTCACGAAAGAAAATGGATCTGTATGAGTTCCACCAGACAGCAGATCTGGCAAGTCTCACATGGCAGAGAAGCATAAGAGGAATATATGAACTGCTCAAAACCGAGGTCATGGAATGGGTGAGATTTCGAAATCCTTATTATTTACATGATTTAATTTGTTAGTTGTGTTGTTTTATTGTTACCTTATTATGGTTTATTTTGAGCTTGATCAGATCTTCTCAGATTTTGTGTGCTCACAGAATTTTTAATTCATTTATTGGATATACAATATTTTTGATGATTTAAAGTAAACAAACAAACAACTGATAAACAAAATGACCTCTTGTCAATTGACTATTAAAATTTTGGAACTTCCATGTTTCATTTAGGAACTGTTGTTCCTTATTGCGTATTTTAGTTATGCTGACTTGGTAGTCAGTTATGTTGGTACATAACTACATAATTATAGCTTGTTTAGCATATGAAGGCTTGCATGATGTCCACAGAAGTAAATTGTTATGTCATGCAAATTATTACATAAACCTAAAACATGCATTTCGAATATCAATTATCATTATAAAAACATTTTGATACTGATAAACATTATGAAATCTTTTGCAGGACAAAATTATACATTTAATTTATCTCTTATTTAATTTCGAAAGAAATATATATATTTATGTACTTCCTCATTTTTTTACTGTGGCAACACTCAACGGAGAATATTGCTTGGAAGAGTTGGTCTTGTTGTTTGGCATCAGGCATTCAATATTTAAAGTGTTACGGATTGTGATCTCAATTGTTGATATAGTTTATTTTTGATATTTCATTTCCACACCTTACACACCTCTCAATTTGTATTAAACCATAATCGTATTGTCGATTATATTTAGCTCTAAAATAGAATCGATAATCATAAAATCAAATCCTAATTTAAGTTATGCTACATCTCTAAACTAAACATTTGTCATTTTACATACAAACCTTAGGATGACTGTAGAATAAGCATACATATACAATGATTTTGCACAAGTTTACATAAGCATAAGCATTGTTAAGTCAAAGTCTGCATAAAACGGAACAAAACGTACACATTTCGATATGGGCCAATTTGATTGGTGGATCGCAATTGCCAACCATTTTGGTGCTCCTTTCACCCCCCTACCCCTTACTATTCCAACCGTCTCTTCTCGCGCGCGCGCACCGGCACGAACACCGTTGCCGACAAAAATTTAAGAAAAATACAAAAAACTGTGAATCTGGTGGAATCCAAGTATCCCGACCCTGACCTCATCAAAACTGGTGAGTAATTGTGATATATCCAACAAGCATTGTGTATTCCATCTGTGCAAATTTTTATCAATATACACTTATGTTTATGTATGCAAACATATCAAATATGCAGTTACCTGTGTAGCTGGAATTTCACAAATTTATGCTTATATACTGGTGAGATTTAAAAAAATCCTTTTTACATTTTATAATCTGTTTATTGAGGAGGGTTATAGGCTATATAATGACTGTTAATTAATCTGGACAGCTTTGGGAAAGAAAGAAAGAATTTGAAGATAGGCAAGTTTTAGGCAGGCTTTAGACAAATTAGAATAACAATAAGGTTGTGTTGGAGGAGGCGCCGTGGCGAGTTGGTTGAATAAATTGATTATTGGTGAAGCCGTGGGGCAAAGCTAGTGAGTTATAAAAGCACTGATGAATGTTTGCAGGTGTCCAAAATAACAGGTCTTGAATTGAGGTCGGTCTCCGCGTCGTGTTCTTTGTATGGTCCAGGAGATCATCTTCTGGTTCACGATGACATGCTGACTGATCGGCGTGTCGCTTTTATATTCTATCTGGCGCCGTGGCAACCGTCGCTGCCGCCGCTCCACAGGGTGGAGAACGGCGGCTCCGGTGACCATGACGTCATACAGGTATAGTTCAAAGATTTCTCTTTACTTGGGACAGTCCCACTGGTGGAATACCTTCACCCTACAGAAAATAACCTTGTGTTGTATTCCTGCAGAGAGTAAGATTTCCGGAGCTCCTTGGGTTAGAGGAGTTTAAGGTCGGCAACGAGTATAGATGTAGTTTATAAAATTAAATTTATAGCAGTGAGCCTAGTGATTCCTATAGTATTACAAGTGTTCATAAGGTACGGTAGCTGCTTACCATCAGTCGGGCCATATGTTTGTTTGCCATCTTAGTTGTATAAAAAAGAAAGAACATGAAGGTTGAATAACACAAATTTCAAGTGTTTAATTTATAGGTGGATTGTGAGGACCATGACGGTTGGATACCACAAATGGGTGGAGCTCTAGAACTGCTAACGAGAAACGAACAAGGACAACCAACAGAGGTGGTGCACAGGGTGTACCCTAAAAATAACATGCTTGCCTTTTTCAAAGTCGGCTCTGATTCCTTCCACCAGGTAAGATTTAGTCCTTTAGATTTTCTATTGCCATAAAGACACTAAATCTAATAGAAATGGTTATCAGAAATTGCTATTCCTACAACCAATTCCTTCTCATAGTCCAGCTTCCTTAAAAGAAGAAGCAAGCATTGATGGTTCAGTTGGTCGGCGTCGATCGACGTGAGTTGGAATCCCTGCAATGAACCTGAGCTTTCGGTGAAGGAAAACATCATGATGAAACTATAGCTACGACCCTCAAGTTGGAAATCTGTCGCGAAACACCAATAGGCGTTGTTTAGGCTAGAATTGTGCAAAGCGGCATCCTGTCCCTGAACATGAATATTCTTGCCTTTCTCTTTAGTCATGGCCTATCTTTTTTGAGACTTTTAAAGCAACCATTCATGAAAATACTGATCTCACAGACGGTGACAAAGTCCAGTACTTGATGGGTAGATTAAAAGGGAAAGCCCTAGGTATATGTCAAGGTATTTTACCTACGCCTGAAAATTACACCGTTATATGGAATGCGTTAATAAATAAATATAATGACAAAAGAATATTAGCCACTACCTACTTGGATAGGTTGATTAATTTAGCCGCGGAGGTAGAAGAATTTATTGACCAATTTTCGTCTCTATATCTCGCGTTAAAACAGGTAAATATCGACAGTTTAGAAGATTTCATTTTTATACACATTGCGTGTAAAAAGGTAGGCTTAGAGACTGTCAAAGCATTCGAATTAAAATACAGCGAACTCACTGAATTTCCGAAATGTTTAGACTTTATTAATTTCACACGAAGTCAGTCGCATATTTTACAGCGAGCACATAATGTGGCGAGCTCAAGTACAAGTATGAGAGTGGGCAGTATTCAGTCGCGTAAAAATAATATTATATCGTCCGTCGGACAAATGAATTCACGTTCTTCTAATAATAATGTGAAAACATTTATAAATATACAGGAGTCAAAGAACTGTGTTTGTTGTGGGCTTAATGACCATTTTCAATTATTAAAATGCAGTAAATTCTTGACAATGATTCCTAATGATCGTTTTAACTTTGTTAAAAATAATAAATTATGTGTGAATTGCTTAAATAGTACACACACTATTCAAAATTGTAAGGATTCCAGACGTTGCAACGAATGTAGAAAACCTCATAATAGCTTGCTGCATTTTCCTGTCCGTAAAAATACTTCGGGGGTCAACGTAAGCGGGCACTCTATTACGACAACGGCTGGCGCGCCTGAGTGCGCGTATCGCTTTGCGCGGTTGGCTCGTGCTCTGCGGCCACCGCGACAGATCGCTCGGTCGGCGCATCGTCCGTCTTGCTCGGCACTGCGCTCGATGCAGATGGCAATATATTCGTCTTGCGCGCGTTAGTTGATAGTGCGTCTCAACGAGATTTAATAACTACGGAATGTTGTAAACGTTAAATATGTGTCAGGTGTAGGCGATGTCAGTAATCCTGTTGTAGGGACAACCTGCCTGACCATTCGTTCACGTATCGATGATTCGGTTAGGTATACAATTCAACCAGTGATCGTAAATCGCATCACCAACGAGTTACCTACCGCGAAAGTGGACGCTGCGCGCTTAGATTACTTGAATAATATTCCCTTAGCTGACAATAATTATTACACACCTGCAGGCATTCATCTTATAATCGGTAGTGACTTGTTCGCGCGCATCCTGCGTCCGAGAACAATATCTCGAGGCTCGAGCGAACCCGTGGCGATTGAGACCTTATTAGGCTACGTCATAGTAGGTCAAGCGAAGGTCATTGACCCTGTATGTGATAGTTTCCGCACTTATTTTACTATAAATGATGAGTCAATCGAACACTGCATGAATCGATTTTTTGAGCTGGAAGAGGTACCTAATGTACCTAATTATTTATCTAAAGACGAGCAAATATGTGAGAAATATTATAATGACACCACGCGCTGCGACATGACTGGTCGATTTATTGTTTCACTGCCATTCAAGGGAGACACCTTCACGTTGGGAGATTCGATGCACTCGGCCGAGCGTAGGTACGTGTCTTCGGAACGTAGATTATTAGCAAACTCTAAAGTAAAATTTTCTAGCAATTCACATGAAGTGATATCAGGTATTCCTGCGTCACACCGGTCATCTGAAGCGGTCGAATTCAATCGGAACAATCAGCTTAAAGTACTAGGACTCCAGTGGTTACCGAGTGAAGATATATTTATGTTTACTGTGACTTCCCAGCCTCAGGAATGTACCAAGCGAAAAATACTGTCCACTATTGCCCGGCTATGGGACATAATGGGTTTCGTGGCTCCAGTTACGCTATTGTCAAAATTAATTATTAAATCTTTATGGGAAAACAAAGTTGGATGGGATGAATGTCCTCCTGCTAATATAATATCTTTATGGAATAGAATTCATTCGGAATTGCACTTGTTGAAACAATTAAGATTACCGCGACACATCGGCGTCAATGATAATTGCATAATATCGGTAGTGGGTTTTGCTGATGCTTCTGAACGCGCTTACGGTGGAGTTGTATATTTACACGTTTATTTACCAAACGAAAATCGTTCGGTGATAAATTTGGTTTGCGCTAAGTCGAGGGTGGCACCTTCAAAAACTGTTATCAGCCTCGCTAGAATGGAGCTCTGTGCCAACTTACTTCTTGCTAAATTAATACGCATAGTTATTACGACGTACTCTGGTCGCTGTCAACTAGCAAACATTCTTGCATTCACGGACAGTACTGTGGCTCTGGCCTGGATCCATTCATGTCCTACACGTTGGCAGACTTTTGTCGCTAATAGGGTCGCAAAAATTCATGATGATCTAGATCCTTGTCATTTTCATCACATTAATGGGAAAGATAATCCCGCAGACTGCGTGTCCAGAGGTCTTACTCCAGCTCAGCTGCTAGAACACCCACTTTGGTTTACTGGACCTCCATTTGCACACTTACCAATTGATGAATGGCCATTTCGACGGTTCGATCCCGCCAGTGTACACATAGAAATATCTGAAATAAAGGTGAATGTTCTGTCCACTATAAGCGTCACGCCTCCAACATTGCCGGTCTTTTGTGAACTTGCCGCTCGCGTATCTTCGTGGCCTAAATTACTTCGAATAACGTTGTTTGTGCTTAGATTTATTAAGAAATTGTCGCGAAAGTTTGAAATTAGTCACTTAGATCGGGCTGAGGAAGCTGTTATTAAGGATCTACAAAAGTTGTACTTTAGTAATGAGATTAAAATTGCTCAAAATGGGGGAAAGTTACCGCCAGCTTTTCTAAAGCTCAATACCTTTTTAAAGGATGGATTATTAAGGGTAGGTGGTCGTCTGTCCAATGCGGAATTAAGCTATGACAGTCAGCATCCTATAGTATTACCTAATAGAGGTCACATTGTCGATTTAATTATAGACTATTACCACCGGAAATACCTACACACAGGTCCCCAATTGCTAATGTCGTTATTAAGACAAAAATTTTGGATACTGTCCGCGCGTAACATTGTACGTAAGCGTATACGACAGTGCATTATTTGTTTCAAGGTCAACCCTAAAAATAAGGCACCTATAATGGCGGATTTACCAGCTTGTAGGGTTAATGAAGCGATAGCATTCTGCCATACTGGTGTTGACTATGCAGGGCCGTTGTATATAGTACCGTACCATCGCAGAGGAGTGCGAAGTCAAAAGGCGTACTTATGCTTGTTCGTGTGTCTTGTCACTAAGGCAGTACACATCGAGCTCGCAACAGATTTAAGCACGGATTCCTTTCTAAACGCGCTCAGAAGATTCTTATCTCGCCGCGGTCCTGTCTCAGTTCTTTACTCAGATAATGGAACAAACTTTATAGGTGCAAAGACATATCTTAATTCCGTGTATCAATTACTGGAGTCGGAACAATACAAAGACAAATTTGCGAACGAGTTACGAGATAACCGCTTAGAGTGGAAATTTAACCCAGCTTCTGCCCCCCATTTTGGAGGTATATGGGAAGGTAATATTAGAAGCATTAAAAATCATCTAGCCAAAATCGTAGGTTCTCAATTATTAACTGGCGACGAAATGAATACTGTCCTCACTCAAATTGAGGCCATTTTAAATTCGCGCCCATTGTCAGTGCTAAGTAGCGATCCATCTGAACCGCTGGCATTGACTCCCGCTCATTTTTTGGTAATGACGCCTTTAAAGACCTTACCTTCTGAGGATTTGACCACTAAGAGGGTCACACTATTTCAACGGAAACGCATTATTGACCATTTGGTGCAGTCTTTTTGGAAAAGGTGGAAGGTCGAATACCTTAACACTTTGCAAGTCCGAAATAAATGGCTCTCATCTAATGCTCATATCCAACAGGGTGCTGTTGTACTGCTTGAATCAGAGAACAGTGCTCCTTTGGATTGGCCACTGGGTATCATAGAAAGGTTGTTTCCCGGAAAAGATGGTGTTCCACGCGTTGTAGATGTCAGGACTAAATCTGGAGTCTACCACAGACCCGTAGTGAAGGTTTTTCCATTACCCAACCAATAATAACATTTTCATTTTAACTTACAGTCCACAAAATTTATCGTTAGGTTATTAAATATTAGATTGTTAATAAATTACTACCTAAGTTACGTAATAATAATATGTGTTCATGCAATGGTATGCCTCATTTTTAAATTTAAATAAATACAACTTTTACTTCTTAATCTTGAAGGACTATATCCTGTCAAGCCCGGGGGGATGTTTAGGCTAGAATTGTGCAAAGCGGCATCCTGTCCTTGAACATGAATATTCTTGCCTTTCTCTTTGTCCCCCCCCCCCCTTGGTATGTACGACACTTCACTTCGTTGTGGGCATTGCGCGAGGCAACGAACGTCCGACCGAGATAAGTCATTCATTTATATTAATTAAAATACATTGTTAGTTACTTACTAGAGTAAGTTACTAGAGAACTTGGTGTTGTGTACCAGTGGAGGAAGAGCGAGACAACAGGGAGCGCAGCCCAGGGTGAGTCCCATCTTTTCCGTCCTTTTCCAATGCTGCTTTGCACATGGTAGGTAGGTAATTAAAAAATAATAATTTCAACAATAAAAAAGAACTAGCGTCTTCAGGCGTGTTCCGGCAGCTGCACTTGAGAACCAGTCTTCCACTAGCCTTAGCGTGTTAACATCTTGAGCCACATCATCATTTAAGATCAGGTGCTAAACTTATAACAATAAAAAAAGTAGATAGGAGCATTACTGTGTAAGTAGTCTTGTTTGTTACCACACTGATTTCTATATGAGAAAAAAAACTACACGCCTAGAGTGTCATGGGTTCTGACATTTTTAACTAATTGAAAGGGGCCATTCATATAATACCTCACACAACATTTTACCTTTTTAGACACTGACCCTCCGTCACACTATGCCACATTTTCTGCGACCCACTTTATCAATATTCATGAATGATAGATCCCCATACATGATATATGGTAAACACAAATTATTATATTTTGAAATTTTTCTTATTTCCAATAATAAAACCTTCATTGTGTCGGACCGCAACAGTAACTCCGACCGACATCGAAAAGCCAAAAATAAAATATGAGTAAATATAACATGTTATTAAGCAATTATGACGGATATACATATACGTTAAAATAGTTATATATTTACAAATAATAAATGAATGGCTTTGTATCGTAACAAAAAAATAAAAATCAGGAAATAAATTTGCAAAATTATTTGACGAGTTGCAAACGTCACTTTCTCTTATTCCTCCCCGACCCCCTTCTCAGAATAAGTGCGAACGTAATTTATGAATGAGCTCCAAATTAGTAATATTTTCATGATGCAGGTAGGCGAAGTCCTGTCACTGGAGCTCCCTAGGCTATCCATCAACGGGTGGTTTCACGGTCCGGCGCCCGAGAGCGAACCCTTAGCGGAGGCCAACCCTCCGCCGCCGCTGCCAGAACTCTTGCCTCCGCAGCGACCTCATTCTGAACCCGTATGTATATAAAGTATCACTGTTACATATAATCCCACTTCTGATATATATATATTTTTAATTTAAAGTCTTCATGAAGATATTAGACTGTAATCTGGATCTCTCCAGTGTAGATTTGTGGATGTTTCTAGATTTTAAGTTGATTTTTGAATTTTTTTTGTTTCGGGGATGATTTTGTTTCGCTTATTTCATGCGCAACTCCATATACTGAGTGTTTTATGTTATTTTTACAAGTTTCACAAATTAAAGCGTGGATAGTAGCTCTAATGTGTCTTTCTTTAGGGTCTGATTACAATCTCGTCTGATGTTGAACGATAATGAGGCCGAAGATGGTATTTGATTCAACAAAAAGTTCAAAACTCTACCCTTGGCTTGCCATAATTAAGGTGCTTGACCATAATGAAAAAATTGCCTCATTGGCGGGGGCTTGGGGGGAAACCGCAAAATTTGCGCGCATTCAGCAATTCATTGATATACCAGTTATTTTGTACAGTACATATATATAAATCCTATATCGATGTGTTCTTTATGAATTGCACTAACTGATTAATAAATAATTTAAACAATTTGGTCTTTCTTTATTTTGTAGATCTAAGCTAAAATAGGGTAAAAGAATATTTCCTCTGCCTTCCGCCGTAAAGTAAACAGATTTTTGAGATAGTATTACGATAACAGTGAGTCTGCCGGGTATTTTTTGTTTTGTTTATTTTAAAGTTAGTTCATAATAGTGTCTCACACAATAAGTTTAGCTAAGAGAAGTTTATAGTTTCATTTTTAAAAACAATCAAATAGAAAATCAATAGAAGAAAAAGATTTAACATTAGATTTTAGAGTAAGTTGTACCCATTATTTTACGAATCAAACTTTTTTTAGATTTATATTAAAATGACTAATATAATTGCAAAAAACAATAGTATGTTGTCTAACAACAACTTTTACAAATCGACTCCAAACATTCACGATATTACGATCGTACATTTATTTAGATGTCATTGACCCCATGCGCGATAACTAACGTTCGTTTTAAACTCTAACTTCTTTGTGTTAGTGAGTGTAACAATTTTAAACTTTTATTACATTAATGCTTTGTTATATTATAAATAATAATTAAATTCCTACTATAAAGATAGCTACTTTATAACAAAGAAAACATCTCGACATGACGTCATGACAGAGACAGTCGAGTTGATGTACAAGTTTCATGAAAGTTGTAAAAAAACCTAAGAATATACCTAAATCGCTTTACTATTGAAGATTACCAATTGAGGATTTCAATCCTAGAAACACACGAATTTCGCACACAAAACAATAACTGGCACAAGTTTTTACCCCGAAAACGCCCGTACGGCAGCGCATTTTCGGCGGTTTACAACAGAATGACTTTTAAACAAAATGTCTGCCGCACGATGTTTGATTTTTTGTACTAAAATTGCTCCTTATCTTTCGTTCATAAGATACATTGGTCCTTATCTTTCGTTCATAAGATACATAAGTTAGAATAAGTCAGATATGGGTTTTTAATGAAATCATAGCCTAAAAAAGAGTAGGTGTCAATGGTGGGAGGAGGTACCGTGCCAACTTGCGCCATTTTTTGACGGGCGGAAGGAGGTCTGACGCCAAGGGATAGGTTTAAGGATTAGAACATGCATCATCTACATGAACCACCATCACTTCAAAATGAGCTATCTGCTCTTCAAACCGAGCCACAATTTCTTCATATAATCTCAATTTCAATAACAAATCTCAATAATATCACTTCATATTGAGCCATCTTCTTTTTAAATTTAGTAATAATTGCGTCAAATTCAGCCGTAATCGCTTCGAACTGAACCATTATCACTTCAAACAGCCATCATTGTTTTAAACTATGCCATCTTCTATGAAACTGAACCATTAATTAATTCAAAATCGCTTCAAATTGAGCCATCATCACATGTACACTTTTCACACAATTATTAACTTTGACCATTCCTGACCTACATAAACGTTCTCACTTTTATGTTATTTCTCCTTGAGATAAAGATTCGTGGAGTATTTCTTTTAAAATAATTTGTATAATATCCATCATTAGGTGCTGATAAACCAGTGGGTGGACTCTACTTACATGTCGCCACGGTCTAGGGGCCAGATACAAACACAAATGGAGCGGGAGAGCGAGGTCTGCCTGCACTCCTTCCTCTTGCCGGATAAGTACGCTCAGCTGTTGGAAGCTTTACAACATGCAGGTCTCTCATACACTTTCTATTATAGTCTAACAAGTTCGTGCCCGACCGTCCTAGGTTTCCAATAGAATTCGGCGGTTGTGTACAGGAAAGAAACGCGTGCAATTGCAACGCAGTCACAGTACATTAAAGTAAACAGTAACACGTCTTCATACAAACGACCGAAACGACGTTAGTACTTCCTAGAATTTAAAATTGTTTATATTTTATTAAAATAAACAAAAAATTATATTTTTATTTCAAAAAACGATTGCCATTATTGCTAACTCGATACTTTGCTACCGTTACATACTTATTTAAAATCCTGTCATAGTAACTTGTTTCAATCTTTATCTTTCTGGAGACTTGCGCTATGGTGGTAATGGATTACAATAAAACTTCACAATCCGGTTTCGATAAAAGTAAACATAACTTGAAGATTCACACCGAGGAACGGACCTAGGCTTGGGTTACCGCTAGAGAGGGTGGACGTGACGGGTGTGCTGGAGCGAAATTGACCGCCCGCCCTCTGCGGAGAGAACGGTGGTTACGCGGGCGTGGGCGCTGGCACGCTCTGTTTGGAGAGACGGATGTGTAATATTTATTCGAATTTTCGATGTGATCGTCGGGATCAATAAAAATATTGCGCGGCCGGCGTTTGCACCGGATGTCCGTGGGTGCCGGAACATAAGTGGCGGCTGTTTTTATTAACGGATTCGCGTGGTTCGACGCGGTGTCGAAATACGAACGGGAGAGCTGTTTAACGTAGGCATGTATCGAAGGAAGCTCCATATCTCTATGGAGATCTACGCTTCGAACATACCACGGGGCCCCGGTGAGACGATAGAGGAACCTATTCTGTATCGATTGTAACCGTTTGAAACTCGACTCGGACATATGTGCGAACACGGCGCAACTGTATGTCAAAATTGGTCGAATACACGTCTTGTAGAGCGTGAGCTTATGTCGCGTGGACATTTTACTCACCGAACACAACAGAGGATGCAACCGGCCCAGGACCCACGCGGCCCTGTTCCTAACCTTACGGATGTGGGGTCTAAAAGAGAGCCTACTATCTAGGGTTACCCCTAGATATTTGGTCTCTCTTACATACGGAATCGGATTATCGTAGAGCTTAACAGGTTTAAGCTTCCACGGTATCTGTGACGAATCCGCATCGAAGAGCATCGCGGCGCTCTTCGAGGGATTAACGGCTATACGCCACTCGTTAAACCACTTCCCGAGAGTGGTCACGGAGCGTTGGACTTTGTGTCTGAGGTGGGATCTATTCCTATCTGAGGCATATAAGACTGTATCGTCAGCGTATAGCCCTACCTCGACCTCCGGGAGTCGAGGTAGGTCACTGACGTACAGGTTAAATAGGCTAGGAACCAGGATCGAACCTTGGGGAACGCCTGAGCGTATTGGACGGGGCGTGGACAATTCACCTTCCACTCTATAGCGAAAGGTGCGATCTGTTAGATAGTCGCGAATTATTTTAATTAGCCTATCGGGGACTTCAAAGTGATACAACTTGTAGATCAATCCCTCGTGCCAGACCTTATCGAAGGCCTTGGCAACGTCGAAAAAGACCGCAAGTGTACGGCGGGGTTTATATAATTCAGCAAAATTAAATGCAACGTGCTCCGTGAGGCGGTGCACTTGATGAGTGCTTAAATTCCTACTATAAAGTTAGCTACTTTATAACAAAGAAAACATCTCGACATGACGTCATGACAGAGACAGTCGAGTTGATGTACAAATTTCATGAAAGTTGTAAAAAAACCTAAGAATATACCTAAATCGCTTTACTATTGAAGATTACCAATTGAGGATTTCAATCCTAGAAACACACGAATTTCGCACACAAAACAATAACTGGCACAAGTTTTTACCCCGAAAACGCCCGTACGGCAGCGCATTTTCGGCGGTTTACAACAGAATGACTTTTAAACAAAATGTCTGCCGCACGATGTTTGATTTTTTGTACTAAAATTGGTCCTTATCTTTCGTTCATAAGATACATAAGTTAGAATAAGTCAGATATGGGTTTTTAATGAAATCATAGCCTAAAAAAGAGTAGGTGTCAATGGTGGAAGGAGGTACCGTGCCAACTTGCGCCATTTTTTGACGGGCTGAAGGAGGTCTGACGCCAAGGGATAGGTTTAAGGATTAGAACATGCATCATCTACATGAACCACCATCACTTCAAAATGAGCTATCTGCTCTTCAAACCGAGCCACAATTTCTTCATATAATCTCAATTTCAATAACAAATCTCAATAATATCACTTCATATTGAGCCATCTTCTTTTTAAATTTAGTAATAATTGCGTCAAATTCAGCCGTAATCGCTTCGAACTGAACCATTATCACTTCAAACAGCCATCATTGTTTTAAACTATGCCATCTTCTTTGAAACGGAACCATTAATTAATTCAAAATCGCTTCAAATTGAGCCATCATCACATGTACATTTTTCACACAATTATTAACTTTGACCATTCCTGACCTACATAAACGTTCTCACTTTTATGTTATTTCTCCTTGAGATAAAGATTCGTGGAGTATTTCTTTTAAAATAATTTGTATAATATCCATCATTAGGTGCTGATAAACCAGTGGGTGGACTCTACTTACATGTCGCCACGGTCTAGGGGCCAGATACAAACGCAAATGGAGCGGGAGAGCGAGGTCTGCCTGCACTCCTTCCTCTTGCCGGATAAGTACGCTCAGCTGTTGGAAGCTTTACAACATGCAGGTCTCTCATACACTTTCTATTATAGTCTAACAAGTTCGTGCCCAACCGTCCTAGGTTTCCAATAGAATTCGGCGGGTTGTGTAGCAGGGAAAGAAAACGCGTGCAATTGCAACGCAGTCACAGTACATTAAAGTATACAGTAAAACGTCTTCATACAAACGACCGAAACGACGTTAGTACTTCCTAGAATTTAAAATTGTTTATATTTTATTAAAATAAACAAAAAATTATATTTTTATTTCAAAAAACGATTGCCATTATTGCTAACTCGATACTTTGCTACCGTTACATACTTATTTAAAATCCTGTCATAGTAACTTGTTTCAATCTTTATCTTTCTGGAGACTTGCGCTATGGTGGTAATGGATTACAATAAAACTTCACAATCCGGTTTCGATAAAAGTAAACATAACTTGAAGAATAAATGTAAGCAAACAAGGAAAAAAAATCATTTTCAATCGAGTTTCTTGCTGGCACATGTACAAAACTTGAAACAAATTTAAGGCTGGGAACAGATTATTTGCAACACAGCATATAATATAAAACCAATGCTATATGGACGGTCCGCGAGCACAATGCGCGCCTCAGCTAAGAACGTCCATTCCCGGCAGTCCATTCATTGGGAGCGGACTTGTTTCCACGACTAGGCCTCCAGTGGGGTCTTTTTGGGATTGACATGGACCTACTCGATTTTTAAGCGCATATGACCAGTGTATAAAAAAAGTTCGCAAACCTCGTCACTGGTGGAGACCAGCAGTGCTATTCTGTAAGAACGTTATAAGACCTCGACAGCTGAATCCGCGCTGCGGTATCAAAATTGTATTCTCTAAAACTCGAAAGTACTGGTGGCGCCACATCGACGAATACGGAAAGGAAATGAACTGTCAAATGTGAGAATGTTTTCATTAAATGTATGGGTTCGGTATTCTCTAAGGAAATTCCCGGCTCGATCGTCTAGTTTTAACACCTTCGAAGATCTAATCCACATGCCATTTTAAAAGTAGCCCTAGACCTATCGAGTTTAATCTGAAATAATATTTAGAAGTAATTTTTGTAGTTTAATTTACTTGAAAAATTAATAAATACTCAAAGCATTTTCATTTTTAAGTAAGTATATAAATAATGTACGATTATGTCTCGTTACTTCGTGTATTAATTTTTCTTAAAGAAGCATATTCTTTAGATTTAAACGAGAATCGCCGTCAAGGTATTGATATACATGGATTAAACATATCTAATAGGCACAAGGACTTTATTAAAAACGTAATTATTACGGCCTATTCAAATGTCTCTTCACGTTAGAAAATGTATGGAAAATGTTGCGTTGCGTGTTGCAAATGATCTGTACCCGGCTTAAGATATGTGCCTTTATATATAACTATCTAACTGTCCTCAACACATACACAACAAGTTTTTAATGGGTCGGCAACGCGCATTTGATGCTTCTGGCATTGCAAGCGTCCACAGGCTGCGGTGACCGCCTACCATTAGGCAAACCGCACACTCCTAGGGTTGTAACAAAAAGAAACAAAGGGCAAAGTTAACAAGAAATTTATAGTTTTCAAAGAAAAAGTAAAACAGATAGTTATTTCAAAAAAACACGAGACAAGTTATTCCCTTGGAGATACTAAACGTAGACTTACACTAAATTACAGATTAAAAAAAGAAAAAGTACATTCGTATCCGGAGGGAATATTCATTTTGGGGTATCCGACAATCTGTAGGCAGTTTCAGATAGGCGGTTAACACTAAGTTAAAATTTAAACAAAATCAGTCGTAATCAATTCAATCATACGGCGGGGCGCCGGAGCTATCAGCCCTGCATGGCAGTAAGAACGTCCAAGGAAAAAAAACCCTGTAACACCTGGAACGCATCGCGTAATAATCTATTAGAAACCATTCCCCAGGATGGCTTGTTTTCACCTAGATTTACATATGATTTTATTTATCGGAGGTAGTTTTAGTTTAAGCGAAACGAAAATTAATCTGGGTGATCTGAACCCTAGCCTGATCGAAGGTCGCCCGCGTTTTTAAATTCACAAATTAAATAGGTTTAATCAAAGTTAAAACGAATTGAGAATGATGTGAGAATTTAAGAAAATGAACGTAAACGATTTTGATATTTAAAAAAGGTTGTAGGCAACTAAAACTGTTGAAGACAAATGAACGATAATAAGCTAGTTTCTTACCGGGGTTTTTTATAAAACCGGAAGCGGGAAAGCGGCAATTAATTGAGTTGCGCAGACGCGCAGCACGAACCCACCATGACTCAGCCCTGATGATGGTGCTGGAAATATTACAACACTTGCACTTGATGAGAGAACGAAAGCCTAGGCTCGTAAAATAATTTATTTATTACTCACCAAGTGTTTAAGACAAGCATTATCACCTTCACTTTTATTAGTACTTTATAGTGTATTTAAAAACAATCGTTCGGGTTACTTGCTGGCTGCGGGCTGTATGAGCAAGGTGCTGCGCCGACTCGCCTTTTAAAGCAACCCGAGCCGCGGCCTACATGCGTACGCTTTACTAATTAATATTCAAAGCACAGATTTGTACGAGTCGAGATAAGATAAGAGTTTGTACCTTCTCGCGGTTTAAAATGTTATTATATTGCTGCGTTATATATATTAGAGAACTATTTATAGGTATTGGTTTTACTACATTACATGTCTTTGAATATGCAATAGGGAAAGAGGTGATTGATGATTAACTGAAGGAATGCCGGATTGACTGACTCACTGATTGAGTGGTTAATGATGATTTATATAAAAGCAAGATGTACGTAAACACATATATGATTTCAAAGTGAAAGGTGCACGAGGTACGTTGCGCAGAAATACGTAACGCTTTTTGTTAACGATTTTATAAATTTCACTACTCATAAAATTTTCATACCAGGGTTCCTATATGAAAATCGATTAAAGAGTAAACTAAAAAAAACAATTTTCAGACGTACCATGGGAGCCATGTGGGCCGGCTAACCAGCGTCGATACTCTCGCGTTGAGCCGCAGTGGCCAGACACGCTTGACAAGGAGCACGCCGTCCGCGCCTTCCTCAACCTCGTCTCTGGAGCAGCGTTCTTCAGACTGCTAGCGGACTGCACCGACCTCGCACTCGCGACCTACGAGAGGCTGGAATTGCAGAAGTGGTCTCCGGGTGATTTTACTGTAAGCTTTTCAAGTTAGGGGGCGTTAAAGTATTAAGTAACAAACACAAACAAAAGGGTTGCCAATTTGGAAAATTTTAATTGCCTACTTTTTTATTTAAATAAAAAAGAACAATGTTACATAACATGTCGTTCGAACACCTCTTCCCGGCCTTGTAACAACGCATCGTTACGTGACGCTTGAATGCTTCCTTATTCTCGAATTTGTTTTTACTTTAATAGTTAAATTCTTAGTCTACTTGAGCATTTTTAAAACAAAGCAATAAATCACTTATTTTAATAAAAAAACGAGATTTTATTAATGATTCGTGATTAATGACGATTATTTAAATGCGAATTATAAATGTTATCAATGTTCATAATCCTAGAGACGATTGGTCGGGACGATTCGTATTTTTAGAACGTATTCGTCATTTTTCACAATTCGCGAGCGTGTGGATACAGTCTTAAAATACTATGTGCTATTTGAACAAAAAAATGACGCACAAATCACGATCCGGCAAAAATAACAATTCATTGATGTGTGAATGAGAGCATTGGATGTTTTAATGTTACCTTGCAAAAAGCATATTATAAACTATTTAGATAAAATAAACCCAAGGTACTTCACTATAATTTTACTTTAATAACTGTAATCACTGTGTCCACTTGTATTCACTATAATTCACTTCATTAACTCTATTAATCTTGCACATCCAGCCTGCCTAGTGGCTCAGTACAGACTGCCCGTCCTTTTATAGTAAACCAATACTTAAGAAACGACATTTTCTGTTAAATAGAACAATATTAAAATCTAGACATATTCTAAAATAAAAGATAATAACAATACGTTTTATGGTAGAAAGAACTTAACAATAATTATCGTCAAGCTAAACATATAATTATGTTTTATAAATCCTTAAACAAGAATTATAATATATTATTTTGTACGAACTACCGCCATGATCGAGAAGTTTTAATAGAATTCTCAACTTATTATTCATTTAGAAAATATGTTATATTTATTAAAATTCGTAATATTTATTAAAATTAAAAACTATATTTTTCATAAAGCTAACAATATAATATTTCCCCACTGGACCTTAGCATACTGTGAAACCCAAAAAAAAAATAGAATTAGATGTATGATCTATGTAAGTTATAGTTGGAGATGGAATATGAAATCAAAAATGTAAACAAAGAATTGTCACTGTCAAAGTGCAATTTCAGGGGTTGTGAACATTTTCCTCAGCAGTCTAGTTATTATCTTAATTCCAATTTCAATGAATATGAATTGTGTTTATTAAAAAGTTGTTTATATTTCTTTATAAGATAATCTTAGAAATTTCAATTGTTATAGAACATAAAGATTTAAATTGTCAATTTGTCAATTTTAGGTTTTTTTAACAATTTTCTGAAGAGATTTTAGTTTAATACCAGCTGTGCCCGTGGCTTCGATCACGTGAACTACAGAATGCCCGCACGAATCTTGCTGCCCCGCTCCCGGCTATTTTAAAGACAAAAATGCTTATTGTGGGTGTTTCTTACAAAATAGACTCTCCCAGACTTTTTTGTAGGTCTTTTTAATGTCTACAATTGTTTAGTACATTAATTTGCTATATCTCTTATGGTTTACCATTTAAGAGCCCGAATTGATTCGACATGACCAGTTTTTTTAATTTGTGCGGAACCCTAATTCTTTTTGTAAAATAAAAGTAGCCTAAGTTACTCCCTATTAATTCAGCTCTCTACCAGTGAAAAAAAACGATCCACCCGTTTCGGAGATTACCCGGAACAAACGGACAGACAGGCCGACAGCAATTTTAAAAATGGGTGTTTTGATATAGGTGTCGTATATACTTTCATGTGTATTTAATAAAAAGCTGTTATTTTGACATTACAAACAGACACTTCAATTTTATTAATTGTATAGAAAATTTTTTTAATACGAAATAAAATTATAATTCTTATTGCTCATGAACAATTTATTTTAGCGATTTTCTGGTTAAGAAGAGCCAAATATTTAGAGCTTCAGCCTTATTTATTACCAGTATTATGAAAAAGTTGTACTATTTTATTTCAAGCATTTATATTTTATTTTTTCTCATATTTTTTTTCACATCACTTTAGAGCTTAAAATTATGTGCAATATTTTGTTTTACGTGTTTAAATTATGCATATAATTTGAACACTATATTTTTGTACTTTTAGAAACCAACGCTTACATTTTGGATCTCGAGTTTCATTTCTTACTATAAATTTTAACTAACTGTTAAATGTTGTTAGCTCCTGCCTCCACGCGAGCACTATCAGCAGTCGCGGCTTGAAGTAGTGTTGTACCTTGGGGTCCCTGACCGGCCAGTCTGCGGGGGCACCACCACATACCTGGCGCCGGAGGAAGGCACCGAGCCGGTGGACACGGGCGGGGGCGGAGCGCTGGTCACTCTCCCGCCGCACAACAACGCGTTAAACCTTGTCTACTGCGACACTGGCGCCGCTTCCTTCACTAAATACCTCAGCAGAATGACAATGAGAAACAGTGACAACTTCTACATACTGACGTGCACTTACAAAGAGTGATGTGTTAACAGTGTTGTGTATTCTGATTTCGGAACAGTGATGAGTGTTGGAAATAACAATGTTGTGTGAATTCTCGTGGTTTTGTATAATAAAATGTAAAGTTGGTTGTGATCAAGATACTTCTTCAACCAATTTGGAGCTATAGGCTAAGGTAAATAGATATTGTTTGGCAAAAATAATCCAATCAAAGCCTATAAGATTTCTACAGATTATTCTAAGGTTAACCTTATTCCAAGTCAATGTACACAAGTCTAATGGCCTTACAATTTTCTAGGAAGAATTCTTGGTATGAGTGTTTATTGCAATGACAGGCTTTGTGGTGCAGTACTAGTATGGAGGATACCATTAATTACGTGAAAATTTTAAGGGGGTGATATGGTCGGGCCGTATCTCATGTAGGGCCAATGCTATCGGCAAATATTACGTAATTTTTTCTGCAAGATTAACTGTGTAAAATTGAGAGAATACTGGGTTAAATTAAGAACAACATATTTACTAAACTACGGTTAAATCATATACAATGGTATTAATTATCGTGGTAATATGTGAATGTCACAAAGTAGTACAGTCGTTTTAAAATTGTTTTACTGGCACCGACCATCTATTTTACCTATTTAAGTATTTTATTGTTGAATTTTGTCACTGTGATTGTAGACTACTTTCTGTCTTAAATACTAGTCTTAAATAAAAATAATAAAGCATATTATGTTTTTAAAATAAACTCAATGCAATCAAGAACCACATTTAAATTAAAAATACACATTTAGAACAATCTCACATGAGTTTGGGGGGGGGGGGGGGCGGTAGGAGCTAAATATGACGAAATTTCACCAAGGTGGAGGGGGGGGGGGGTCGAAAAATCGCCTCATGTAATGAGTACTATTCTTATTATTCTTAGTGCTTCTGAGCACTATTGAGCTGCGAGGTCACAGGTTCGATTCCAGGACATGGCTAACTTTTATGTGCTGATCATAATTGTTAGGTATGTGTCTGGGTGCTAAATATTTATGTATTATGTATTTATACCAGCTATTTGGATCCACCATATCAATATAATGTGTAAATATTAAAATATTGCACACTCAGATTGTGGATTGGAATGTTTTTGCTAAAAAGGCAAATTTTGCATGACATATTTTATGAATGGCTAAGTACATATAGAGTAAAATTTCGAGCTGTATTGTAAATTACTGATTCAGACTTTTGTCTTGATTTCCTAGGTTTTCTTTTTTACATTTGTCACTAGAATGTGCGTTATGTTTATCTAAATTAAATATCACAAACTGTAAATCATAAAACCAGTTTTAAGTTTTTCTACCAATACTTAAATAACTTATTTTAAATATCTATTACTTTCGTTGGGTCCTGTATTATCTGTCTTAAAGTTTCATGGCTAGTTGGAGTAATATTTTATATCTGTAGAACAACAGGAACAGAGCAAACTTAGACAAACAAAACATAACTAACTTGTGCATATTCTTACATCAAGTTCACACATGTAAACTTTTCAAGCATTTATTTCTTACATTCATTGAAATTTTGAACTTTATATCAATAAACTCATCAGCCATATTAAAATGAAGTCCTGATAACAGCATTAACTATAAATTTAAAGGGTATAGATTTACACTGTCTGAAATCAACTGAAACTAAAATAGATACTATCAGAAAAAATCTCCTTTGATAATATTATAATGTTAACTTTAGGCCATACCTTTTTGGTATATTAGCGCCATTCTGATCTTTTTTGGTGGATTTTAGTGAACAATTTTAGTCAAAAGCCGAAATGAGTCTGCTTACTACTAATCTCTACCCTCCATAGTTGTAATTTAAATTAGCCTTTTGGGTAGTGTAATCTTTAGGTAGTGTAGGTGTGTTCTTTGTACACCCTATAAGGCTGCCTATCCACTGAAGTAGAGCTGTGCATATTCCAACCAATAGAATTGCATCACTAGGTGTTAATACAGTACTATTGGTTGAAATTTACATAACTTCGCTCCAATGTGCTACAGTGGACAGGCAACCCAAAGGTGGACTTTCGAGCAAAGCGCCAATAATGCGACCTCTATTGCGTCTTCATCTCTTCGTAAGTGACGCGGCGCGCGTCAGAAACGCTTTGGTTAGTTTGGATATCTGCGACAGGCGTACAGTCGACACTGACCTGATCTTACTATAGCTCTTGTGAGATTATAATATTTTTTAATGGATTTACTTAAATTATTTAAAGAAGAGCTCTAATTTCAGACCACACCTTGTCTTTCTTTCTTGTATTAATGGTTGTTGAGAGACCAATGAAGTAAAAATTGATCTTTTTCAGAAAATAACTCATTAGATGCATTTTTTAAATTAATCGACAAAATAAACATGATATAGATGTGCGGTACTGGCGCTAGCGTCCGACGACACTGACGCGGCGACAGTAACGCTGCGCTCGAATGGCGTTCCTTACGTTATTGTAGTACATTGATCACTGCTCTGTTCGAAAGTTGCTTGCACGCTTGGATAAAATAGGCAAGCCTAACAGCCATCCACACCATCCACACGTTTGCAAGTTTGCTGGTGTGTTTGGAATAAGCCTGACGGATGTCGACCTTATGCCGGTTATAAACATTTCGTTTAATCTATTTTTATTGTAAATAGAAGAAAATTTAAACAAGGAAAAATAGAACATGGAAAATTCATCAATTAGTAATCGATCATTTGTTTGCGTCGTCAAAAGCAATCAAAAGCGCTCGTCACAAGCTCCTTTGAATTGTGCATCTAATATCGACTTTGCTGGGATTGGTGACAAGCCAAGGCAAATGCTCTATCCACGAGTTCGTGAATGTTTGCCAAGATTTGGCAAACATGTGGACGGGGCTTTAGAAAGATTATGAACTATATATAACACTTGAGGTAGATTTGTTTTGTCACAAAATACAAACAGTAAGTCAATATTATAGGGACATGAAATAGTTTTGTAGCTTCAGTAACATTTTACTTTAGGAACACTTTGGTAGTTTGTCTTATCAAATATGGTACATAGAATAAATGATACAATAAGTATATCATTTGCCTGATTTTGATGGGTTTTTTTTTAAATTGGAGATTGACTGATGGAAAAGTGAGATGGGAGTGAGTGAATTAATGAAAAAATGTTCATATATTCTTTCATTCTTAAACCCTTGTTGGATCTTTTAATGTGCAACACATAATTTTATATTCAAAGTTTTATTATTTATTTAACTGTAAAGAATAAACACAAAGTATTGGTGTTCATGAGTTATCTATATTTTGTGATTAATGACCTATAATGTATATTCAAGCATTAAGACTTATTAATATTTCTCACTGTCCGTTAGAATGGTTACTATTTCTTACCTTTGGTAAGTGACTCTGTTGTTTTCTTAACCACGGTTGAAAGATGATATTATGAATGAAGTATGTTCATTTTAACCTGATCAAGTTAATTTTTTTATGATCTATTTGTTCAAAATTTAATACATGACTCTCGAGATCTATTTAACTAACTACCGGATACGTTAAATTATCCATCATCTTTCCATTAAGCAGAAAGGCGTCCACTGTTAGATATAGGCCTCCCCCAAGAATCGCCACAAAAACTGGTCCTGCGCTGGTCGCTTACAGCGGATCCCTGCATTGTTCACTAGGCCATCTGTCCACTTAGTGGCAGGTCTGCCTACGCTGCTCTTCCAGTGCGTGCTCGCCACTCGGGGAACTCTTCAGTGCCTTCCGTCTCAAGAGCAATGTGCCCCACCCCAAAGGGTCTCTGGTCTAGCCATTCTGAGGGTTATATCGGTGTCTTAGATTCTTCTACAGATAGATCTCTGATTCGAAGAAGTAGAGAAATTCCGAGCATTGCCCTTTAAGTGTCCTTGAGCATTATGAGGCAAATTGATAGCGACCGGGTCTCAGTACTGTTTGGGTCTCATCACAAGACTTTCGTCGTAGCTTCCCGGAAGCTGTCTAGCTAAGTAATAAATTTTTTTTTTTTTTTTAATATTGTGTTTTGGGTAATGGTGATTGAACGAGAAGTCGAAAGTGGCAAAATTTATCCAAGGTTTGACAGAAGTAGCGTCACAACCACACTTTCTGCCGCTAAGTTCCAATATACTCAATGTTGTTATGTTTTGTTCTGAAAGGTGTGATTACTAAAAGCAATTATTTTGACATAATATAAAAATTAATGAGTGAATGAACGAACGCCTTCAAGAATAAATTATAGAATGAATGAACTGGATTTATTTATTTCAACATGCAGAAAAATAACATTATAAATGCTTTTTCTGTGAAGAACTATAGAATAGAATAAATAACTCACCTTAATGGAAACGCCTAAAACAATGTAAATACTATATTATATAAAGTTAAGACACTGATATAATAATATATGAATTTTCTACTCAATAAATTTAGTTATATTAAAACAAGCTATTATAGTTTATTATAAGATACAAAATATTTTTACACGCAAATGAACTTCATTCTGTTGACAGTTATGTGAGATGTTTAGTAAAGGCTGTTTGAGGTACCTAATCATAGATTTAGTATATTATAGGTCGGCAATAGGTTGAATAAGACGAGACCAAAAACGGAATACAATAGTGTATGTATTATTTTGTTGATTTTCTTTGTTATACGAGTTACATCCAATTCCAGTACACGTAACAACAATTAAACACGTATAATAAATATTATTAACACTTGGTAAACCTAGATTTTGGTAAAAGCGGGATTTCTTTTGATAACGATTTATGTAAGCTGATACAGACGGATAGCACTTGCGGTCTCGTATCCATAACTCGTTCAACACAAGCTCTTTCTTTTATGAGTTGACTGTCTATATAGTATATTAAATCTATGGAGGTAATGTCTGTGTAAGGTCTTGGTTGATTTTAATTTCAGTGTGTACATAAATGTACTTATCCTGCTCACACTTGCCTGAGACTGTGTATATCTGTGTGAGACAACTATAAACTAAATTTTAATCGAGTCAATTAACCAGGTATTCTATGATTGGTTTTGACCTCAAATGAATAATAGTTTGATTATTTACTAAATTATAGTCAGATTTTAAAAATATTTTTAAAATAATACGGTGTTATTAGTTTATTTTAAAAGTTTCATTTTAAGTTTTAATAATATGAAATATAAATAAATAATTTAAGGTATCGTTTTGTAAATATTGAGAATTATGAATTAAGAAATTAAATGCTAAGAAAATTATATTTTGTTTTTATTGAATAATCCCATATTCCCTAATTTAATTAATGATGAATGATGATTATTGGTATCAATCCTACTAATATTTATTCCTGAAAAACGAAAACCATGCTAGTGCAATCTATAATATTTCCTATAATTGAATATGGTGATGTGTGCTCTTACGATCTGAACGCTGACCTTCTTAATAAACTTGACAGATTACTCAACAATTGCATTCGATTTGTTTTTAATCTTCGTATGTATGACCATGTATCGAACCATCGTTCAGAGCTTAATTGGTTGCCCATACGCCAGCGTCGGAGTTTGCGGGCTCTGACAACTCTGTATTCTATTCTATTTTCTCCCAACACTCCCTTTTACTTAACTCCACATTTTCAGTTTTTATACTCTAATCATGACCTTAACCTTCGCTCTTCTAATAATCTTATTCTTTGCTGTCCTGTCCATACTTCCGGTCTAGTACATTCATCTTTCTATATCAAATCTATACTCCTATGGAATGCGCTTCCTTATGAAATCAGGATGTCATCTAATCGTTTCAGTTTTAAAATCAAGGTACGTCGGCTTTACCAGTGTCATTTAGCAGAATTACCTTGTTAATGCTGTATTTAGTAGTTAATGTTGACTAATTATACTTTTATTTATTGTATTGATATTTTTGTATGATGTTGTTATATGTATGTATTGTATATGTGTAGTATATATATATATATATATATATATATATATTATATATGTAGTATATTGGTGTTGATATTTTATTTATATATTGTGATATTAAATAGGTTAAACATAATTTCATAAAACCCTTACCTTTTACACCTACCAACATTTATCTCTGCATCACCTAATGGTTGACTGGCAGAGAATGCCTTAGGCATTAAGTCCGCCATTGCGTATTTAACGCATAATGTGTAAATAAATAAATAAATGTGAAAGTGTGTATGTTTGGATGTTTGTTACTCAATCACGCAAAAACGGCGATTTTTTTGGTTTGTCGTGTTCCTAAATCAGTCTGTATTGGGTACGCATAACTTCCCCTCTGCGTGAGGGGGGCGGGGGGTGTGACGCTTCGCCGGTTTGGACGGGCGTTTTTGTTGCGCCGGATGCCCGTTTACGTCTCGTAGAAGCCGCGCCGTACGGATGCCAGTGGGGCGAGATGGTAGTGAGGGGGTCCGGTGCAATAATGCACGACCGCTTGAGGTACCGGGTCTTCAATGTAGTGCTCGCAGGACGACCAAAGCTTTCTTCTTGTTGTTCTTGAAGTTACTTGTACTCGATGAATTGCGCCGTGCCCCATACGGCGCCTCTTCGAGCTTACGTACCTCGAAGAATTACCATAAGGAGAGCCCCGCTTTAATTCGTATTTTTATTTTTGTTTTCACTTTGGTCGCCCTGATAATTGCTCTGTATTTATTTCCTTATACACATTGTGTACCCATGTAATATATCAAAATATTCCCTATTGTATTATCTATCCATTAAACATTGACATATTATATACATCACGTACATAAGCCAAAAACAATGCAATTTACGGGCGGCATCACCGCTTTCCGTTCGTAAAGTTTCTATAACATTGGATATTCTTATTGTATTCACTTATTCTATGTATTTACCTATTCTATAATAATTCTATTTTCATATATGTAACACACAATACATAAGCATTTATATACTACTTAATACATAACATGCAACTTATAATGTAGCGTAGTCGCTAACATTTCTCTATAATTTTATCTATTTCAATCTATTCTATCATGACACAGTACACAATAATATAACATAATAACCTAACACAAGACATGAAAATAACAGTTCTGTCCCCAACAGTCTGTGTATATCCAATAATACGCAGACGAAGTCGCGGGTACCAGCTAATAGACTATAACTTTAGAAGTAGAAGAGTAAATAAAAAAAGTGCGAAACTACTAAACTTCGTAATAACGTAATCAAAGAAAAATAACTAATTTTTTTATATGAATTTTTATAATTCGGTTCGATTCATCATCATCATCATTTCAGCCGCAGGACGTCCACTGCTGAACATAGGCCTCCCCCATAGATCTCCAGAGCGACCGATCTTGTGCGGCCTGCACCCAACGGCTCCCAGCGACCTTTATTAGGTCGTCTTTCCATCTAGTGGGGGGCCGTCCTACGCTGCGCTTTCCGGTGCGTGGTCTCCACTCGAGAACCTTTCTGTCCCAATGGCCGTCAGTTCTCCGAACTATGTGCCCCGCCCACTGCCACTTCAACTTGCTAATCCTTTTGGCTATGTCGGTTACCTTAGTTTGTCTACGGATCTCTTCATTTCTGATTCGATCTCGTAGAGAAACACCAAGCATAGCCCTCTCCATAGCTCGCTGAGCGATTTTGAGCTTTCTTATGAGGCCCACAGTGAGCGACCACTCTGTGCCGTATGTCATCACTGGCAACACACACTGGTCAAAGACTTTCGTCTTGAGGCACTGAGGTATTTTGGACGAGAAGACGTCGCGCAGTTTCCCGAACGCGGCCCAGCCGAGTTGGATTCGTCGACTGACCTCGGTTAGTCGGTTCGATTACGAATTCAAAAATATTGGCTGTTAGTTGCCATGAGACTGAAACCACAATAGATGCTAGAGAGAGCCAGCTTCGTACAATAAGCAAAAACGCGATGGTGCACGATGATTTTTTCAAAGCCGGCAATTCGACGATTTTTTGAAGGTTTTATGTGATTTACTCTTTTATATAGATTTGAAACGTAATATCTATTAATATTATAATACTAATTTAGTGAAAATCAGTGGCCTTATCAATAAAATTATTATAAGAATACTGGCATAAATATTAAAAGGGAAGCAAAGTAAGATGGCAATGCGGGCTTAAAGAAACTCTCGTCAATAGACGGGTCGAGTAATCCGGTGATATTAAACTCAAAGTAATATGTCCAAGTCCTCCCCAACCGTCCCGCCTCCATTCGGTAACAAACTTCTAGACCTCCCGTAATGAATAAAATGTTTAAGCGTAAACGAAATTTGCAAAATTTCTTTAAATTTTTAATCGACTTAACAAAAATGAGGGAGTTTCTCAATTCGATTGTATTTAATATGCATGTTCGGGCATAACTTCCTTGTTAATGAACCGATTTAGACGATTCCTTTAATTCTATTAGCAATGGACTTTCATCTTCGGGACCTCCTTAAAATCATCGGTTTACTTTTTTTTTTTGTTAAAAATTGTCTTGTTCTTTGTATTTGCATATTGATCAATTTTTTTTTCTTTAGTTTTAGAAATGCAATGATAACTGCTATAAGATTTGAGATGTGGAATAGCTAGGTACCTATATGCTACATTGAGAGCATCGACGCTTCCTCTTCGTGTTGTCATAAAAATTCGTACCCTATATAAATCAAAATACTGTTTGTTGATAAGCGCATTACTTGAGTACGGATGACTTTATTGTTACCGTTAAAGACTCTGGAGTCATTAGAGGCTTTGACAGCTTCACCGGGCTTGGGGGCGAGTGCGGAAGACCCTTACAGCCGTTTTCAATAACAAATCTGAGTTTGCTATTACCGATTAGTACATTTATAATTGTAACTAGCTTTTCCCGTGGCTTCGCCCACGTGGACTACAGAATGCCCGTGCGAATCTTGCTTCCTCGCTCCCGGCTATTTTAAAAACAAAAATGCTTATTGTGGGTGTTCCTTAGGAGATATACACATATTTATAAATACACTCCCGGATTTTTTTGGAGGTCTTTTTAATGCCTATAATTATGTAGTACATTAATTTGCTATATCTCTTATGGTTTACTCAGCATAAGCCATTTAAGCGCCCGAATTGATTCACCATGACCAGTTTCTTTTACTTGTGCGGAACCCTAATTCTTTTTTAAAATTAAAATAGCCTAAGTTACTCCCTATAATATCAGCTATTTATCAGTGAAAGTCCCGTCAAAATCGGTCCAACCGTTTCGGAGATTACCCGGAACAAACAGATATTTTTTTTATAAATGAGGTTTTTGTTATAGATATCGTATATACAGTGTAAACTCTTTAAAACGAAACTCAAGGGACTGAGCATTTTTTGTCGTTATAGAGAGTTATCGTTATATGGAGTGAACAAAAAGACAACCAAATTAAGAAGAATTTTTAATATGTATGTCTTAGATAATAAATACTTATAAATTATTGTTTACACATATAGTCTGATAACTTTGTCTGACGTTTTTTGTTATGCCAGTACTTGTTTTGTATTATTTTATGTATTCTATTCATATCTAGATATGTGGTGGAATCGTCTTGATTAAAGAACAAAATTTTCAACGTCACTTTTATTTTCTCCCTTTTCAATCGCACGTATCACACAAACTTTTTCGTCAACACTAATCGCTTTCCGTTTACTGGCCATGTTAACAGTTTCAAAGTAGTTTTACGACTGATAATACGATAGGTACCCAGTATGCTTGGTCGAAGACCATCACTTCCGAGAATACAATGCGTCATACTGCACGTGTTCAAGGCAATTAAGGATAACAAAAGCTAGACCGACCTCGGATGTTTCGGAGCTTCAAAGTCTTTTGTTACCTGATAACATAACATAAACAATAATACCGATAATAAATATTTACTGTCTAAAAATATGAACATATTTTTTCGTAATAGAGAATGGCGTATCGCTATAAAGAGTGTTTCAATATGTGGGTTTTAACGCAAAACAACCAAGTTGGGCTCACTTCAACGTTATAGGGAGTTTATCGTTATAAAGGATAACGTTATAAAGAGTTTACACTGTATTTTCTTATTCATTTAGTAAAAAGCTGTTATTTTGACATTATAAACAGACACTTCAATTTTATTAATTGTATAAACAATACTTTGCCTATTGTATGTATTCGAAGGCTATCGTTCTTAAAAAGTAAACACCAGTCGAGAGTCGGAGTCGGTATTATGTATTTTTGTATTGAAAATAACTGTACTTATAAGTGAGCTTGGGATTCATTCCGCATCAGTTCGTATGGCAACTTGCTCGCTGCATACAGCTACAGGGTTGTACTCGGTCTTTCTGGATGTGCGACTTGGGTCCCGTTTAACGGACTTAAAAAAAAAGGTTCTATATTTCTGTAGTGTATTACGAGTATTTTATATGTAGGTACATAGAAATAAACATACAGTTATGTGGGGTGGCGGGTACATGTTTCAGTATGAAATAAATCTCTGACAGTGCACGAGTGATTCACTTTAAATCTAAATTTACCGAAATATTACAATTTCTAATATATATTTTTACCCGACTGCGAAAAAGGAGGGTTATGTTTTTTGAGCGTATATATAGTATATGCATGTCTATGTCTTTGGCATGCTCTGTAGCCTAAACGGCTTTGGATTTTAGCATACGAGGTGTCGTTAGATTCGTCTTAATTGTGGGAGTGAAATCCATACTAATAATATTATAAATGCGAAAGTAATTCTGTCTGTCTGTTACGTTTTCACGCTAAAACCGCTGAACCAATTTTGATAAATTTTGGTATAGAGATAGATTGGACATTGTGAAAGGACATAGGGTGCTTTTTGTAGCGAAAATATAACTTTAAGGGTAAAAAATAGGAAATGAAAGTAAGTAAGAGGGAAATGTTAGATTCCATGACAACCGTTTTGTTGATTTGACACCACAACAGTATATATTGTAAAAAAAAAAACAAATAATTCCAATAGTTTAATTTTCATCATGTAGACGGGAAACATTCATCATACTATAATTGAGAGGCTATAAGAATTGTTAATAATTAATTAGAAATTGTAATGTAGAATAATAGTTTTCAACCAATTTTGATGAAAATTGTACACGGGAAATACATGCCACTCCTCAATTGATACGGTATATGAATTGTCAACAATACGAGTAAAAATAAAGGGATTTAAATAATTATAGCTCAGTAAAAAACGCGTGGGGAGCCGCAGGCACACCGCTAGTAGGCTATATAATATTTAAGTAAAACGTCTGGGAATCAAATAAAAACCAAAAATAGAAAAAAAAAATTTGAAGTGAAGACTTCTTTTAGCGCGGTACGCATATTTTTAGATGAGATAAAATCTCTGGACTCGCGACACCGTTACGAGACGCAGCTATAGTGTGTACATATATGTATGTACATATAGCAGACCGCGAACTCCTCTTTCATAAAAGAATATTAAATGTATTTTAAAGTTTCTAATAATTAATAAAATACAATTCATAAATAAAATGCAATTCATAACCCAATAACCCTAGTACCCATCTAAAAAATGTCTAACGCGCCAAAATAAGTTTTCACTTCTGTCGGCACTCCCGGAGTGCGACCCGTATTTTTTTTACTCGAGTGGTTTTGTTCCTTTTTAATAATTTTATGGATGTTTATAGCCATAAGTTCTTTCTTTTCCGCCAGACTTCGAAATTATCGGCCTGTTTTTGCAAACATTTCGAGTCGATATTTAGGTAAGGCAAGCTCAACTCGCCTTGCACTGTCTTTGAATCGCAGTTTAGGAAGTTCCACTGGCCGTTTGACATTAGCAATCTCGGTCTACAGAGTTTGTCTTGGTAAACGAGAAGTCTCCATCCGTTGTACCTACCTACGTGAACTAGCTAGAAAAGTCGCCTTTGTATTAATAGTACAATAATGTTAGACAGCCCCATAATACTAAGCATCTGTCCAGATAATCTCCAGTGATGTATTATTAGGTAGCATCATTATTAAAGTTCTGATTGCGTATCTGTGTTTAAGCGTATTCTTCAAATAACGTTTGAAGAGTGCGAACTTCGCTTCACAGACACTCCCCGACGCGCTTGTTCAGCGAGCCGTTTTAAGAAATTCTTTCCACTCTTTGTTCGCTTTATAATTTGATGATCCTTCATATTTTCTGCACGCTTATTCTAGTACTAGTTTTAAGGCAACACATGCACGGACGCTTTTTAAAACTTTGTTGTCGCGATCGTAAAGTTATGTGGCACCGGATGCATAATCGTACGACAACGTCTAGAATGATCTTTCGTTCCGTCGCGGTAAGGGGCAAGCGCGGTGATGTGGGGAGCGAGAACTCTGCACACCGTGGCGCGGCGTCGCGACGCTCCGTGCTCGTTCCAACGCTGTGGTGCTCGTCACTGGTCGACATAGATTTGTTTGAAGATAATTTGTTAGAATTAATCTTCAACTACACTTTTTTATATCAAAATAAGTACAAAACATATACCTAATTATCTTTTTCTTCTTCTTGTTGACACGTCTACTTTGGTTGACCGCTGCGTTGGAGCCGCGTACCACAGCGTTGTGCTCTATGATACCAAGACCAACGCTTTAGGTAACTTTTATAAGTATATCATCGACATGGTCACGTGACGTGTCAACGATAAACGGAGTTTTTGTAGCAATATAAACTAAAAATTGAACAAACAAAAAAAATGAAACAATTAATTTGGATATCCAAAAAAACAACTGTTTATAGCTTTAAGTTTTCACTTCTGTTGGCAGTCCTCGTGACTGCTTTGTCTTTTTTTTTTGATACTCGACAATGTGAAGTCACTGTGTCTGATGATAAGCACATTACAATCCAAAATACGGTAAGCCTCTTTGCAGCTGGATACGCACTGGTTGATCCCGAAACGCGACAAATCAAAAGAGAGTCATTTTGTCGAGTTTTTCACCATGTGGATACAGACCTCTCTCTTTCTCTTTGCCTAACCATATCCCATTTCATTTGGGGCTTTCTTCGTCATTCTTCGCCAGATATTTCGGTTCTGGGGCGTCGAGTCATTCACTTGGGCATGCTTCTGGTCGTTGTTGACTACAGACATTCAAATGAGGGGTCTACTACGCTTCTTCAGGCCTGAATTTATGTAGAGGACTTGCTTAGTCATGTGTTCCACGGGCCTGCTCATTACATGGCCATACCACCTCAGGTGCACTTCGGAGAGTTTTGCAGACCATATAATTCCTACCAGGTTGCATAATAGATTACTTGACTTATATCAAATTTGACGCATTATTTAAATATTTTTTGTTGTATTTACTTCAAATCAATATTTATCGATTTCAGATATTAAAAGTGTAAGATGGCTACATAATTTCAGTTTAAAAATTGACTTTTTAACATTATTTTGAACTCTGAAAACGTTGTCGTTCATATTATGACGACAAATTTGGTATTGGACTCTAAGCAAATTTCATGTCGGATCTTATACGAGTGAAATTTGCTGACATTGATATTTATGACATTTAAGTAAGACAAAAAGTATCGAGATTTTTTTTAATACAATTATACACATGTTGTCTGAAGTGTTGCGTTTGTCTGTATGTTTTTCAGCAGCCTAATCTGGAAAAACAAAATGATATAAAACTCGAATATAAAGTGACTCTCCTAGGATTGACTTGACACTGGCAGAATTCGTAATTACGAGACGCCATTTAAAAAAAAAAAGTTGAAAGTTATACCGACTGATCAAGGGATATTTTACCTGGTGTATGGTGATCGCGATCCAGTCGGACATAATTTGTTTGTCATAACAATTAGGACACCTTTAAGCAACATTATGAGGTTCGAGACCTCGTATTACTAAAAAAATGTGATCCAAAGTTTTACCCGTGTAAACATTTTTCGAACATTCCTCCAGCGCAGCGCCGCCAAAGAACCCGTATAGTCTATCGTGTTCACACGTAACACTTAAAAAAGTTTGCCAGATTACTTGACGTTAATGGTTACTGTTCAGCTGTTATATAACCTATAACTTTCCTCAATAAATAGGCTATAAAAAACAAGAAGATTTTTTCAAATCTGACCGGTAGTTCTGCAAATTAGTGCATTCATATAAAAAAGTTTTCTTGAGCTCTATAATATTATACGACCGTATTCTCAGCTCCTAGTTACTAAAAAAAATAAAACTTGCAAGCGAGACGTGGTAACAACCAGCACCGTGAACTTTATTTATTTTAGTCCGCGACTGAGTGACGATCAATTAATTCTTTTTAATATTATTATAAACGGCTGATATACCGTGGAAAAGGTCACGTTCGCAGAATGCTAAACAAATAGTAATTTAATTTAATATTTAATTCGAACGGCAATGCATAATATGTGTACACGGATAATATTTCTTTTTTCCCGATGTTTCGTGATTTTCGTTTTGTGTGAAATATGAATCTATATCGGCATACGCAGGACTTACTCATGGCGATTTATAAATCTACTAGCCAGTACCCTCGACTTCTTATGCGTAAATTGAGGATGAAAGTTCTTATGAAGAACCAATATTGTCTCAAATGAAGTAAGTGAAAATTCATATTTATGCTTTTGGTAAGAAATAATAGGTGTTTCACGCTTTTCAAAAATCCTTCTCGCAAGCCGGTTCAATAAGGGTGATTTTAATATTTTTTTAAAGTTTTATTGGGACGGTTAATGTATTGGATTCATATTGTCATGTAATTACAATAGGACACACAATGACAAACCCATCTATGATTTTCTTTTGGTCTATCGTGTTCCGAGAACAGCCGGTTTATATCCAATAATACGCAGACGAAGTCGCGGATACCAACTAGTTTATTATATTAGTAAGATAAATAAGAAGTAAGATATTAGTAAGATAACTCTGGGTAGTACCCTGGGTAAAAGTACCCTATGTGTTATTCCAGATCATAGACTATCTGTCTACTAAATTTCGTTCAAATTCGTTCAGCCGTTTTCGCGTGATAGAGTAACAAACATACAAATTTTCCATTTTTTATATTTGTAGGATGACACTGGTTAAACTATGACTTTTACCGGGATTAAAAGTACCCTATGTGTTATTCCAGGTCAGACTATCTGTGTGCTAAATTTCATTCAAATCCGTTCAGCTGTTTTTGCGTGATTGAGTAACAAACATCCAGACATACACACTTTCACATTTATTATATTAGTAAGACTAATAAGATATTAGTAAGATTACGGCGAAATCCACAATGCTATTTTTAGATTTCTTCTTTTATGTCGCTTGTTGTTTTCACTTCGCTTCTAAAAAGAAAACTGTCTTGGGTCGAGATACGACTCGCTTAAATAGTCAAGTGAGATGATCACGAAATCACTAGAAAGTACTTGAACTCGTAAACCTTCTATTTTTAGATCATTGTTAGCGCAATCCAAGCGTTAAGATCTTTGTACGTGTGAATAAAAATAATGCTTCCCCGTACCAATGAGAACATACTTGAAGCTTCGAGTACATTCTAGACGATTCCAGAGATTTCGAGATGCTGATTTTTTTCTATTTTTAGTCACATCGTAATATTTTGTTATAAAATATAATCCAAGGTCGACTTCATCATGTCACACACTTATCTACGTCACATGATGCGCGCGCAGGTCTCACATTTTACCCTGTAGTCTAGACCCTGCTTCGGACAGCCTTCCAAATCCAGTGAAGCTGTCAAAGCCCTTAATGGCTCCAGGGCCATTAAGGTTAACAGTAAGTCAGATCGAAAAAACAAAACAAAAACGGACAGCCTTTAGGTAACACATACCATAATTTCATGTATTTTTTTCTTCATGATACATTATCTGTTATTTCGAATTGAAATTTAATAACGTTAAGTACTTGTATTTACCAACTGGACAAATATGAGTGGGTACGTATCCGGCCATTAGGTAACGTCCGCTTCACGCCAGTTACAGGGAGCTTTCGACTGTTAAGCACATCCTTTGCAAATATTAAGTTTCACTTAAACTAAAACTTTAAAGATATGTATGTAGATTTTATTTATTATGCACAGATTCACTTGATTTTAAGTAGTGATATATTCAGAAATAGTTACACGCTAAACCTGGAAAGAAAACTCCATTGTAGCTGTGACAACACAAGGACAAATTCTAGATGATACCTTTCAATTTCAAATACTTACCCAACCACCATTTTGTGGGAAGTTTTCTTCATTTAAAGCAAAGATGTAGCCAAGCCAAGCCAAGGGTCAGGCAGGCAAGAGCTTAACTAATATTATGCAACCTCAAAAAAAAGCTTTATTTAATTTAGGCCCTGAAGGCACTTATGAACGTCAATACACTACTACCGGTTCGAAAAATATCCCAGTCATCGAGAAGACCGGTAAGAAACTCGATCGGGTTTATCTTTTTTTCCAACTGTACAAGTGTTAATATATTAGGTACAATAATATTAATTACTTCCATACATCACTATAATTCACATAATGATCACCCTAAAATGACCTTTTGACAGTAAAACCTGCTTGACATGGTCCTTGAACTTGTTGCCAGGTAAATCAGTAATGTGCTTCGGAAACTTGTTATAAAACCTAACACTATTACCTAAAAAACTTATATTAGTCTAAGTCTAAAACACGGTACGACTAATTTATCTCATTTCTAGTATTATCATTGTGTTGATCTTTGACAAAATTTAGCTTGACTAAGTTTATACGAACATACATTAAGTTATCAAGGATGTATTGGGAGAGCAAAGTTAAAATACAAAATTCCTGAAACTTGTTCTTTAGTGATTTAGTGATTAGTGAACTCCATTGACAATGTTATTAAACTATTAATTAATTATACAGCAACACATTAGAACATAACGCTGGATGTTTACATTGCCGTGCGGGACACCGCACAAGCCAGCTTAAGCACTACATATTCTAAATGACAGCATTGCACTTCATGGTAACTTAATACCGCTGCGAAGGCCTCTGCCTATCTGTGAATTTTTTTTTATAGTGGTACGTTAAAGTGACAGCATTGTGCCAGTATGGTTCAGAAACGGCGAAGACCACTGAGAGAGCGATGATCCGTCGACGATCGCCGTCATTCCGGCCGTCAAGCCTCTAGACAGCTCTATATACACTGGCTGGTTTCGAAACACAACAATTCAAAAGAGGGCCACTATAACGTGTGACACATCTGATGTTTGATACTGGCTTATTAAGAAAGAATACATACTAAACTTTAACCTTTTCCACGACGCAACCTCCTAATTATACTGAAAAATACAATTTCGCGAATCTCTATCCTCCGTTGTTCGTAACCTGTATTTTATTATATTATCAAATATGAAATCCGTGCAAATCTATACAAATATTATAAAGCTGAAGAGATTATTTGTTTGGTGGTTTGATTGAACACGCTAATCTCAGAAACTACTAGTTCGAATGGAAAAAGTGTTTTAGTGATGGATAGCACATTTATCGAGGAAGGCTATGGGCTATGTAACATTATGCTACGACCAATAGGAGCGGAGCAGCAATGAAAAATGTTGCAAAATCGGGGGAAATTTATTCCTTTTGAGAGCTTTCACTGCATGCGCTGCGTGAATGTTTAAAGTTACACAACAATCATGTCTGATGAAATTGTTTCTCTTAAAAAGTTCTAAAAAAAGTCCGGGACAGCATATGGCTATCTTTTAAAGTTACTCAATATAACCTTTTTTTTATGGTAATAAAATTTGTTCTAAAATAATGAATTATTTGCGAAGGTTCCCCAGTTCTACAGGATCCACACGTTAAATAACACTACACTAAAGCTATGTCGGGTATTTCAAAATGACGTATGTGGACTGTAATCCTGTGGGTACGAACACTTCGCAAATCCACAAATTCCAAACCGAATGTATGCAAATCACATTGGTGTTATGCGACGGAATCAGGGAATCATTTCCGATAATGCATATACACGAGGAGATTTCGTTATGACTAGCTTTGGAATACATGCTTTGGCCAGTATACATTCGTTGACTATCTCTGAACTATTATTATTTTGATTTAATGTAATAATCAATGGTTCCTATTCTCCTAGGCGGGCAGTTTGAAACAAGGCTCATCGCCATCCGCCTCTACGATTCTTGAGATTAGTGAGTTCGAACAAACAAAATCTAATCCCTTGAGCTTTATAATATCATCGGTACCTACAAACAGACAGACAAAAATTTTTAAAATTGGTTTTTCTTACAAATTTATTGCTATTGAATATACATACGAAGTCGAAGGTCCAATTTTAAATTAAAATGGGATAACCCTTGATGTATCTCCTATCCAACAAAAAAATAATCATTCAAATCGGTTCATAAACAAAGAAGTTGTGGCTGTAAAAACATTCGAATTGAAAATTATATAAAACAGTCTAAATATGGAGTTTCACGTAATTACATTCAGAGGTATTGAATCTCTATAAAATTTTTACTTCCATTTCATTCCCTTATTGGTTGAATTTCTATAAATTCTTTTTATTACTTATACACATATTATATAGCTACGTCTCTCGAACGACGTCTTAAAAATTTTAAAACTCTAACTGCGGTGGTATGTAAGTACCATATCTGGATAATCGAAAACATAAAACTACGATGTACATCTTACACGAGAAATATATGTCGTAATTCAATTGTCAACTGTTTATATATTGCATATAATATTAATATTAAATCATCTTCGATACTAAATTATGCTGGGCAGACCAAGTCAAGGAAGTTAGTAGAAAATTTTATGCTTCTCTTCATTCTCTCATGCGTTTGAAAAACTTTCTTCCTGTTAATACTAAGATTTCCCTAGTGAATACTCTTCTTCTACCACTTCTGGATTATGCAGACGTTGCTTACTTGGACCTCTCAGAAGATCTCTTAAATAAATTTGATCGTCTACTCAATAACTGTATCCGTTTCATCTTCCGTCTTCGGAAGTTTGATCATGTTTCTGAATACCGAGCCAGGTTGAAATGGCTACCTATTCGGCAACGTAGGAATATAAGAATACTTTGTCTTCTTTTCTCCGTACTTAATAATCCCAAATCCCCTAATTATTTAAAAACACTTTTTCAATCTCTCGCGGATACGCATAATAAACAGCTAAGGTCTTCTGATTTTTTAATTCTCAGTATACCAAGTCATCATACTAATTTCCGCGACCAATCCTTCGCCGTTACAGCAGCACGACTGTGCAATTCGCTTCCTATCAATATCCAACTGGCCAACTCTCGAAATTCCTTCAAGTATTCGCTACGTAGGTTTTACTTGGAGCAATTGAATATTGGCTAGGTTTTTTTCTCTTTTTTTTTTTACTTAACATTATGAACACCTTGCATATACCTTTCCCTTGCTCCCTTGGAAGACTGGCAGAGAATGCTTTTTAGCATTAAGTCCTCCATTTGTACTTTTTTTTTGTGCAGTAAAGAATATATAATAATAGGCAAGGCGAAATCTTGTCAGTTTTTTTTGATAAAATATTACGGCTGATTAAATTTTATATATTAATATATTGTATGGAAGGTAGAGGAGTAAGTAGAACCCTAATAAATGGGGGGATAACTTGAAAAAGAGTCCAGCTGCAAGAAGCAAATTACTAATAAAAACCCACCAAAATGACGCTAGCGTAGAAAGAGGGAACGATAATTATTCTGATTATATAGTTTTTAATGTTGTGAAAATTAAAAAAAAAATTGAATACTTTGTGGAGTGAAAAGTTGCTCAGTAAGCGAAAATAAAAAATTAATCACTTTTGCCGCTATTTTTCAAATTTACGCACTTTCTACCATGGCGCCACATTCATTTGACATTTTTCGATAGACAATTTTTCATACATGGAGACGGTACTGCTTTGTTAGATATATTTTGTTGGTTTGGTTTTTAAACCCATACTGATGACCTGCTGTTCGTACTATTTACTGCCGACGGCTACTATTGACCTGCACTATTGACTGAGTGTGTTAGCAACAGGCATGCTCTGTGATCACACGGACTATAAAAGCAGGTAAAGACAGACTTGGAGGAACACAGTCCTGTAGGCCAACTGTTCTAAAAAAAAAGTGTGAAGGGAAATTCTCGCTCGAGCTACCGGACGATTCATAGTTAGTGATTCGCAGTATCTACGTGTATGTGATTTGTGTAATGTAATTCGTAGCCAGGACTGTATATATTATGTGAATATAATATAAGCTCAATCAATCAACTCTTTCAAAGCTACAGAACCACTAACAGACACACAAGATGTTTATTTAAAAAGCCCCGTCCACATGCTTGCCAAACCTTGTCAAACATTCACAAATTCAAAAGTGTAGATAGAGCGTTTGGCTTGTTTTTTTTTACTGAGGGGCCCTATCCAAAAACAGAGCCGCCGATGGCTTTAGAGCTTTACCGGGCTTGGGGGCGAATATTAAGGCACTTAGCCGCGAAAGCGTGGGCCACAAGCGCGCAAGGGTGCCAAAGTGGCCGGACCTCGGCTTGGCCTGTTGCCGCGATTGCAATTAAGTCGTGATCAGACTATTTCCCTATCCGTTTTGCTTGGCTTGCCTCCGATCCGAGCGAAGTAGATATTTGATATACAAATCAAAGGAGCTTGTGGTAAGTGTTTGCGATGCGTTCACACGTTTGCGTGTAGTTAGTATAGCTTGCGCGAAATAATTAATCGATAAATTCTTGAACAAACCTGGTACGATTTCTGTGAATTTTTAACTATCATTGTTGATCAATTTTCAATATACAAGGTGTCCAGAAAGGGTATCGGGTATTTGTTTTCGCGCCATATTCGAAACGGGGCGTCTAAAGAGTGCGGGGAGGGGTTCGTGGCATCCGCCATTTTGTGGAGTTTTAGTCACGATGGAACAGTACTCGGGGACGCATCGCGCATTTTGCGTACGAGCGTATTATCGTAATGGTGATTCAATAGTGACTGCTCAACGTCTCTATCGTGCGGAATATCGTACACGCCACGCGCCAAGTGACGATAGCATTAGGAAATGGATCAGGATGTTCGAGAATACAGGTGCGACAGTTAAAATTCAAAACTCTGGTCGTCCTCGTTCAGTTCGCGATGAAGAAACAATTGAAGAAGTTGAGGCATCGGTTCGTCAAAATCCGTCTTTATCCATCCGAAAGCGAAGCCAAGCGTTGAACATCAAAAAATCGTCTTTACATTCGATTTTAAAGAAAGACTTACATCTAAAAGCCAATAAAATTCAATTGGTTCAAGAATTGAAGGATACGGACTATGCTAATCGACTGAATTTTGCGAACGAAATGCTGCAGCGATTTAACAACTTTAACAACATACTGTTCAGTGACGAAGCAAATTTTCACCTGAATGGTCATGTTAATAAGCAGAATTGTCGGTACTGGGCAGTGGAGAATCCGAGACGAAAGCATGAACGACCCCTGCATAGCCCAAAGGTCGTTGTTTGGGCCGCTATGTCTGCTAAAGGCATAATTGCTCCTTATTTTCATGAAGATCAACGAGGCCGAGCAATTAATGTGAATAGTGACCGTTATTGCGATATGTTGCGAAATTTATTGGTCCCAGAGTTGCAGGAGTTTGCAGGTTTCAACTCAAGAACGTGGTTCCAGCAAGATGGGGCCACTTGCCATACCTCAAATGACTCAATGGAAGTTGTTAACGAATTATTCCCTAATAAAGTCATTTCGCGAAGGGGTAACATCAACTGGCCTCCCAGAAGCCCCGACCTTAGCCCGCTTGACTATTTTGCATGGGGATACCTTAAAAGTAAGGTTTATCAAAACAATCCGACGAATCTAACCCAGTTAAAGCAAAACGTCAGGTCAAAAATGGCAGCAATATCGATAGCTATGTGTCAACGTGTTATCGCCAATCTTCGTTTCCGTTTAGAAGAGTGCCAGCAACGTAACGGTCATCATTTGGATAACATCATCTTTTCCAAATAATTCTCCAATTCATATGCTAATAGTAAACAATAAACTTTTTTATTGCATACAAATAATTTTTGTTTCATTGAACTTACAAATACCCGATACCCTTTCTGGACACCTTGTACAATTATTTTTCCTCGTTTAATTTTGCTTCTTTTTACAATAAAAATAGATACAAGGTCGACGTACGTCATGCTTGCTTATCCCAAACAAACTAGAACACTCGCAAACGCATGGAAGGCTATATTTAGCTTGCTTATTTTATCCATGCGTTTGTAGAGGTTTGAAGTTTGTGGCAAGCTTATGGATGAGACATAAGATAATTTTTAATAATAATAATTTTTAATTTCTTTGTGGATAACGAATTCTTTAGAAAAGTTACCTTTGAACCAATATTACTTCCTTTTTTATTGTGCTAACCATCAGTGATATTTTCTAGTTAGTATTTCGTTCGGTAGGCCAGTGATCCAGGTTTTAATATATCGAATAACGTAGTTAGGGGATTCAAAGTGACTTTACCGCCGAAAGGTTTTTTCAATTTAACTTTATTTGAATTCTATTTACCATGTTTATTTTATTGTTTTGGTATTTTTGTTGTAACAAATATTAGGGAATATATAACGAGCTTGAAAAGTTTATTATTGTTAAAACAATTTTCAGAATAGAGGTGTGTCCAATAGTGGTTTTTGTATTGCTTTAATAATATTTTTTTTGAGGTTACATAAAATATTTGAGGAGTGCGTGTTGGGCCACGTGCATTGTAGGGTTCCGTAGTTTACCGTCACAATATGCAGACTTAGAGAGGTGGCTTTAAATTTCAATGAAATTTGTAAGAAATTACTTTTCCAAGTACATTTTATTAGTTGACTATTACCTACTCTTTGACTTGTAAACCCTACGTAGCTCTGATAGTTTTCCTTTTAACTACATTATACTTTTTCACATATCCAAAAACAATCGTTTAGCTGGCAGGAGGGGAGGGGGAGACTTGAATCTAACAAAAACTTTAGCATCTGAAAGCTTAATATTTCGCAAACGGATTCCTGAATCGAAAAATGGTTTTCACACAACCGCAGTACTTTTAAATAACCTATTCAATGACGATTCACTCGATGGGATAGACGAGAAAAATAATTAATTCCCACTTTACGTGTAGGGGAGGTACCATAAACAATGTTTATTTTAATTTTATTTTACCACTTTGTTTGAGTGATTAATATGTATACTCATACCAAATTAAATCTTTGTAGTGTTAAGAATCTCTGAGCTGAGCCGCGGACATACACTCGGACATAGCGAAACTAAATATAAAGCTATGTTGATTTCGGAACTCTAAACAAGTGCATTCAAACAGTTTTAAGTACGGAGCTAACCGAACTCGCCCTCGGGATCTAAGGCGGCGTTCACTAGAATGAGATTAAGATATGGAAATATAAATTTCAAAATTTAATATTGTAAACATCTAAAAAATGCCATTTAAATATTCGTAATTACGCTGGTAATTTTTTTTTTTTTTGTACTGACTACACTGTTATCCTTAGGGGCCCTATCCTAAAACAGAGCCGCTGCGGCTTTTAGAGCTTCACCAAATTACGCTGGTAAGTTCTTCAATCAAATTTATAGAAACAGAAAGAAGTATACCTTTATCACGCTCTAATAAAGTTAATTTCTAAAATGGATGAAAAAGAAATATGTATACATAAGTGGTATGAAGGGTATTATAGACAAAGAGTATCATCTATCTTAATAATTAAATCTACTGACAATCGCTGATGCAAGCTGGTTTATCAATAAAACGATAAATCTAAAGGAAAGGTTTATAATATGTCTAGATAGTAACACTTTATTACCTGAGAAGTCATAACATGGTGTCATAAAATCAGCGCAGATTAATATTTGCCCGACTGAGTTGTGACCATTCGGATCAACGCACACAAAACATTGTAAGCACAGACAAGTGAGAGCAGCTACTTCAATGTACATAATCTATGAGATTATTGTAATGACAAACTTTTTGTATTCACTATTTAGTTTACAAATATTCATAAATATTGTAAAATGTTTTGTAGGGGAATACCAAAATTTTGACTAAAATTAAATGGCCATGAGTGAAATGGTATCCCCATATTTATTTATATCATTGTATAAGGTAAATAAAAAAAGCGAAACAGCATATTTATTAAGACCTTTCCAAGGAGCTTAAACACTATACCTTTGATGTAAGTCAGTGAGATGCAGATTTAAGATGATTCTAACCATATCATATCATATCATAATATTATTGAAGTAACAGGATACCACATTTCGAATCAATCAGAACATTGGAAGTTGTTTACATTTCTTCATCAACTAGAATTGAGCTGGTGATCGACAAACGGTTGATTCAATTTTTGTGAACCATATATCTCAAAAGATCCTCAATCAAGAAACATTTCAAACAATAAAAACAAAATCAAAAATAATTCGTCCAATTGGAAGCTACGATGCCATAGACAGACACACGTCATGTTAAACTTAATCTATCCTTATGCTTGCGTCATAGAGATTAAACACGGGAGATGCTCTTAAGTTAATTGGGTTACGATCTTCATTCGTTTAAGAAATGAGAAAACAGTGAAATATAGTTATCCGGTATCCTCGAAGAGTTAGGCAGAGAATGTACATGAAATAAGGAGCGAGCCTATTGCTATGAATAAGACATAAAGCCAGAATCCTACTGAGAATTTAATTAAAACAAAACCGAACCAAGGGCCTCGGCATAGCAGTCACGCTTACAACCACTAAGCTAATCAGGTAGGAACATAGTATAAATTAATAATCTGAACACGGAATTTTAATGTAAATACAGAGATCTTTTGCATGTAGTGAAGAGTGAACTAGCTGTTTTCCCTAAACTGTGCCGTAAGTATCTAAATCATAAACATGTTACGATCGGCCCGTAAGCGGAAAACATGTCTATACCGGATTATTTTTATGTCTTTATAAGTATATTTACTAATGATGAGGATGTACTACAGATCTCTAGGATGTACAATGATCATATTTATCAAAGATTTTGATATAGCGTTCAGAAATAACAAGATTTACTAGGTAAAGTGGCTAAATAGTCCCTTAGGGTGGCAGTCACTATTTACGCTGGTATGACAGCGGCAACTGGCGATAGATTGTTGATCTCTCAATGGTCACCATTATCACTGGATTGTACTCTGCTTACAGCCAGGTACAGTTCTGTCACTTTATCGTGCATTTATAAAAATATCCACGTAGCCACGAATTTTTTTAGGTAATATCATTATCGACGTGGTCGCTAACTATGTGCCCCATAAAAAATCTTAAGGTCACCAAAGGGGACTGTGCTCGGAGGAAGAGATCCGCAGAAGACCCAAAGTCGCTGACTTAGCCCTAAAAATAGCTGGACTTAAGTGGCATCAGACGGGACACGAGCTCGTAGAACGGATGGCCAATCGGACTAAACATTTAACTAGAGGATACAGCTTAGAAAAATAATGACGATTGAATGTCATTATGACTTAAAAACTTAGAAATATATTCAACACCATTTTAATTGATCCAGCTTACGGGGTAGGTACATAAAATATTTCCTTTTTTATCTTCTTCGGTAAATAATAGTAAATTATCCACGAGGTAGAGAAATAAAAAAAAAAGTTTCGATATCCGCTTACCTCGTTGATAATGATTACAATTGCGGTAATTCCCCCAAACAAACGACTTGAAATAATTTGAATTATTTTGAAAGTATAATAAATAAGGTTCGCTCTGGTGAATTAACCTAAATATTAGAGGGAGCAGCTCGATATGGCTTCATGAATAACAGATTGGAAAATATTAATGAATACAGAGGTGAATTAGAGTAGGTAACGTTGGCTAGCGGTGCATTTACACTTACCTGTAAGCCGAATTCGGTTTTGTAAGCTTATAAAACTAATAGTGGTACTACGCTAAGACACTTTCGGATTTTCAGTTTCGAATCATACGATGAAGTTAAGCTTTCGGTGCAAAATAATGAATGTTCTTGCGACCAAGAGTTAAGCTACATGAAAATTTAAAAAGAGGTATCTCTGTTTTAGTGTGATTATTGAGATTACGGAGTATTACCATCTTCCAACACGCCAGACCTCATTTAACACTAGGTGTGATCGTAACCAAAAAGTCAGGTGTTCAACGAGATATGATAGAATAATAATGGCAGAAAAGGTAAAAATATATTTTATTATTAATGCCCTAACGTATAATTTAACATCAATTCAGGTTACAGTTCTTAGTAATATTTTGGGGGGTAATTCCAACCTTGGTCATCTGATTTTAGTTGAAGGATAGCTTGTACTGTGGTGAAAAATCAGCTGATTATTATTATTTCATATGGGGGCTATGCAGACTTATGCAGTTGATACATTCTCTAAAATTGTGGTGAAATTTGTAGATGTAGGAGAACAATTTTTTTTAGCAATTTTATTTTTAATCATATTTACGGATTATCTACCCTATCTTTCAGAATGTAGAAGGTTCTGCTGATGGCTCGGTTTTCAGAAAGATATTTCCTATTCGGTAATGTTAACAGTAATGGTTATGTGAATTGGGGGTTTGGCATTTTTTCAGACATTTCAAGTACATATTTTTTAGTTGCTTTCTAGTGTCAAAAGTAAAAGACTTCTAACTTTAAACAAAATTGTATCGTAGGTTACATTTTACTTACGTTCTCCTCGATGTAACATGCTTTCACCGCAATTCTGGAGAATGTGCCAGTTCTGTATCACTATGGTCACAGGGTAGATATATTACAGATCTATTGTGATCGCCGCACACTAAAGGATACTAAATCTCTCCACATAGACCTATACCTTAATGTGCCGCCGGACTTTTTGCCAGAGAGTAATTAATTTTTTTCCGGTAGTAGCACGTGCTTGCCCAGAATCCGGTTGCGTTTAGGTTTTAATGGATCATATTCACACTAGAAGTGCTTTGGCATTTCTTCCGCACTTTCGCATAATCTGAAATACCTTGTGCCATGGACAACGATATTGTGCACATGTTTATTTAGGCAATAGTGTCAAGAAAATACTTGATACACATTGAAATAAGCAACCTGAGATAAACATAACTGACGAGGAGGATCTACTAACCGGTCCTCTCTGACAAAGACGAACGGGTGGCCGAAGCTGTTGATTTGCTCTTCGTGTTTCTCCACGTAAAAAAAAAGTCGTATGTCATAAAAATATTTACTCTAGTGCCATTATCTACAGATAAAAAAGGGAAAAACGATTGAATTGACTAAGCGCTCCCTGTATTTCCTATTAAGTAACTTTCGGAAGCCGAATTCGAGCGCGTAGTGTGAATACACCATTATGAGATTGTTTAGTAATTTAAAATCACCGTTAATGTTCCTGCGTTTAGAAAATGTTAAACATGTTGACTTGTTCTTGGGTTTCCTATCATTTGACTTAGTTCTAGGGTATCAGCGGTTGAGGTCACAATGTTAGGAATAAGATCGATGTTTGTTGCAAAAAGATTTGTCAATCGGTCAGCTGTCATTTTTTTTTAATCGAAGCTCATGTTTTCTAAGCTTCATTTATTGTGACGTAGACATGAACAGTACTTGTAGGTTCTCTATGAATTATCTTTGTCGTACCGTGAAGCTGTGCACCTTTCTCCCGGCCAGTGTGTTCCCACCTCCTTATGACATCGGGTCTTTTAAACGTATGTAAAGTGAAGAGGTAATAATGCAGACCGGTGTAATGTGACCGGTGTGTAATGGTGACCGTCGACAGATTACGATCTCTCAGTGGTCGCCCTTATGTTAGGATTGTACTGTGCTTACCATGAGAGACAGTACCATCAAGGAATCCAGCTATTATAAAAAAGGTAAATCAACTTGGAGTCGTTTTTACATTTTCAGCAATGTAATATTCATAGGAAATAATAGAGAACAAATAAATAAAAATAGATATAAAGAGAAAAGTATTTGTAGCTATATTACCTTGCATAACTTATGGTTGTTAAATATTAAGGAAAATAGATGAAGAAAAATTAGTAGTATGTAGGAGGAAAATAGAAAAAAACTCGGAATTAAAACTTTAGTTATAATAACAAACGATAAAGTAAAGAAAACAGCAAAAGTGACAGATGTAACAGAAAGAATAAGACTGTTAAGATGGAATTGGGTGGGACATATTTATAGACAACATGATGAACAGTGGACAAAAAAGTGATAGTTTGGACACCATGGGGAGATAAAAGGAAAAAAGGAAGACCAAAGAAGAGATGGCACGATATTTTAAAGGAATGATGTGGTTGGGAATGGGCTAGAATAACGAAAAGAAAGGACGAATGGAGAAATTTGGAGGAGGCCTAAGGCGCAGAGGCGAGTACTGCAATATAAATTATTAATACAATGGTTAGGAAATAGTTAAGTAGATTGTTTATAGATTAGTAGCAAAATACAAGGTGTCCAGAAAGGGTATCGGGTATTTGTTTTCGCGCCATATTCGAAACGGGGTGTCTAAAGGGTGCGGGGAGGGGTTCGTGGCGTCCGCCATTTTGTGGAGTTTTAGTCACAATGGAACAGTACTCGGGGACGTATCGCGCATTTTGCGTACGAGCGTATTATCGTAATGGTGATTCAATAGTGACTGCTCAACGTCTCTATCGTGCGGAATATCGTACACGCCACGCGCCAAGTGACGATAGCATTAGGAAATGGATCAGGATGTTCGAGAATACAGGTGCGACAGTTAAAATTCAAAACTCTGGTCATCCTCGTTCAGTTCGCGATGAAGAAACAATTGAAGAAGTTGAGGCGTCGGTTCGTCAAAATCCGTCTTTATCCATCCGAAAGCGAAGCCAAGCGTTGAACATCAAAAAATCGTCTTTACATTCGATTTTAAAGAAAGACTTACATCTAAAAGCCTATAAAATTCAATTGGTTCAAGAATTGAAGGATACGGACTATGCTAATCGACTGAATTTTGCGAACGAAACGCTGCAGCAATTTAACAACTTTAACAACATACTGTTCAGTGACGAAGCAAATTTTCACCTGAATGGTCATGTTAATAAGCAGAATTGTCGGTACTGGGCAGTGGAGAATCCGAGACGAAAGCATGAACGACCCCTGCATAGCCCAAAGGTCGTTGTTTGGGCCGCTATGTCTGCTAAAGGCATAATTGGTCCTTATTTTCATGAAGATCAACGAGGCCGAGCAATTAATGTGAATAGTGACCGTTATTGCGATATGTTGCGAAATTTTTTGGTCCCAGAGTTGCAGGAGTTTGCAGGTTTCAACTCAAGAACGTGGTTCCAGCAAGATGGGGCCACTTGCCATACCTCAAATGACTCAATGGAAGTTGTTAACGAATTATTCCCTAATAAAGTCATTTCGCGAAGGGGTAACATCAACTGGCCTCCCAGAAGCCCCGACCTTAGCCCGCTTGACTATTTTGCATGGGGATACCTTAAAAGTAAGGTTTATCAAAACAATCCGACGAATCTAACCCAGTTAAAGCAAAACATCAGGTCAGAAATGGCAGCAATATCGATAGCTATGTGTCAACGTGTTATCGCCAATCTTCGTTTCCGTTTAGAAGAGTGCCAGTAACGTAACGGTTATCATTTGGATAACATCATCTTTTCCAAATAATTCTCCAATTCATATGCTAATAATAAACTTTTTTATTGCATACAAATAATTTTTGTTTCATAGAACTTACAAATACCCGATACCCTTTCTGGACACCTTGTATAGTAGTTTTTATTAGTTTGGTAGTGGTATTGTAGCAAATAAAACCGGAATAAACCAGTTTGCGCTAGTCGGTTGCTACCACTAGCAAAGGTACACTAACTACACGTATGCTATATCGTACACTATTCCAAACGCAAAAAGGTCTCTAAACTGATTTAGATCTACAAGCATATTATAAGCAGTAGCATCTCTTGTCAGTAAAAAGAGATCATGTAGCTCTATATGTACGGGCTAATACCGAAAGGGATTTACATAAGCAAGAAACTATGATAACATTTTTGCTGTTTATATCGTGGTCGCTATACTACAGTCATTCATTATGTTACGGTTTACGGTTCAAGCATGGTGCTTTTGTTTACAAAAAGCTGTATGGAAAATCCGAAACCAAATTATTAGAAGTTTTTACCTACTTAAAATACACTGAAAAAAAAAAAAAAAAAATTATGTCGTAAAAAGCACTTACGAATACACTGCTACATTGCCGCCGGTTCTGAAAACATCCCAGTCTTCGAGAAGAACCGGTAAGAAACTCGATCGGGTTTATCTTCTTTTTTTTCCAACTATACAAGTTTTAATATAATAGGTACAATAATAATAATTTAGTGGATGCACAGAGAGGGAGTCACTTCCAGACATCACTATCATTCGTATAATGATCCACCCTATAATAAGTTTTTGACAGTAAAACCCGCTTGACATGGTTCTTGAACTTGTCCGTCAAATCAGTAATGTGCTTCGAGATCTTATTATAAAACTTGACACAATTATCTAAACTTTTATTGGATCTACTAAACCTAAAACACGGTACGATTAATTTATTTCTATTTCTACTATTAATTGATCCAGCTTACGGGGTAGGTACATAAAATATTTCCTTTTTTATCTTCTTCGGTAAATAATAGTAAATTATCCACGAGGTAGAGAAATAAAAAAAAAAGTTTCGATATCCGCTTACCTCGTTGATAATGATTACAATTGCGGTAATTCCCCCAAACAAACGACTTGAAATAATTTGAATTATTTTGAAAGTATAATAAATAAGGTTCGCTCTGGTGAATTAACCTAAATATTAGAGGGAGCAGCTCGATATGGCTTCATGAATAACAGATTGGAAAATATTAATGAATACAGAGGTGAATTAGAGTAGGTAACGTTGGCTAGCGGTGCATTTACACTTACCTGTAAGCCGAATTCGGTTTTGTAAGCTTATAAAACTAATAGTGGTACTACGCTAAGACACTTTCGGATTTTCAGTTTCGAATCATACGATGAAGTTAAGCTTTCGGTGCAAAATAATGAATGTTCTTGCGACCAAGAGTTAAGCTACATGAAAATTTAAAAAGAGGTATCTCTGTTTTAGTGTGATTATTGAGATTACGGAGTATTACCATCTTCCAACACGCCAGACCTCATTTAACACTAGGTGTGATCGTAACCAAAAAGTCAGGTGTTCAACGAGATATGATAGAATAATAATGGCAGAAAAGGTAAAAATATATTTTATTATTAATGCCCTAACGTATAATTTAACATCAATTCAGGTTACAGTTCTTAGTAATATTTTGGGGGGTAATTCCAACCTTGGTCATCTGATTTTAGTTGAAGGATAGCTTGTACTGTGGTGAAAAATCAGCTGATTATTATTATTTCATATGGGGGCTATGCAGACTTATGCAGTTGATACATTCTCTAAAATTGTGGTGAAATTTGTAGATGTAGGAGAACAATTTTTTTTAGCAATTTTATTTTTAATCATATTTACGGATTATCTACCCTATCTTTCAGAATGTAGAAGGTTCTGCTGATGGCTCGGTTTTCAGAAAGATATTTCCTATTCGGTAATGTTAACAGTAATGGTTATGTGAATTGGGGGTTTGGCATTTTTTCAGACATTTCAAGTACATATTTTTTAGTTGCTTTCTAGTGTCAAAAGTAAAAGACTTCTAACTTTAAACAAAATTGTATCGTAGGTTACATTTTACTTACGTTCTCCTCGATGTAACATGCTTTCACCGCAATTCTGGAGAATGTGCCAGTTCTGTATCACTATGGTCACAGGGTAGATATATTACAGATCTATTGTGATCGCCGCACACTAAAGGATACTAAATCTCTCCACATAGACCTATACCTTAATGTGCCGCCGGACTTTTTGCCAGAGAGTAATTAATTTTTTTCCGGTAGTAGCACGTGCTTGCCCAGAATCCGGTTGCGTTTAGGTTTTAATGGATCATATTCACACTAGAAGTGCTTTGGCATTTCTTCCGCACTTTCGCATAATCTGAAATACCTTGTGCCATGGACAACGATATTGTGCACATGTTTATTTAGGCAATAGTGTCAAGAAAATACTTGATACACATTGAAATAAGCAACCTGAGATAAACATAACTGACGAGGAGGATCTACTAACCGGTCCTCTCTGACAAAGACGAACGGGTGGCCGAAGCTGTTGATTTGCTCTTCGTGTTTCTCCACGTAAAAAAAAAGTCGTATGTCATAAAAATATTTACTCTAGTGCCATTATCTACAGATAAAAAAGGGAAAAACGATTGAATTGACTAAGCGCTCCCTGTATTTCCTATTAAGTAACTTTCGGAAGCCGAATTCGAGCGCGTAGTGTGAATACACCATTATGAGATTGTTTAGTAATTTAAAATCACCGTTAATGTTCCTGCGTTTAGAAAATGTTAAACATGTTGACTTGTTCTTGGGTTTCCTATCATTTGACTTAGTTCTAGGGTATCAGCGGTTGAGGTCACAATGTTAGGAATAAGATCGATGTTTGTTGCAAAAAGATTTGTCAATCGGTCAGCTGTCATTTTTTTTTAATCGAAGCTCATGTTTTCTAAGCTTCATTTATTGTGACGTAGACATGAACAGTACTTGTAGGTTCTCTATGAATTATCTTTGTCGTACCGTGAAGCTGTGCACCTTTCTCCCGGCCAGTGTGTTCCCACCTCCTTATGACATCGGGTCTTTTAAACGTATGTAAAGTGAAGAGGTAATAATGCAGACCGGTGTAATGTGACCGGTGTGTAATGGTGACCGTCGACAGATTACGATCTCTCAGTGGTCGCCCTTATGTTAGGATTGTACTGTGCTTACCATGAGAGACAGTACCATCAAGGAATCCAGCTATTATAAAAAAGGTAAATCAACTTGGAGTCGTTTTTACATTTTCAGCAATGTAATATTCATAGGAAATAATAGAGAACAAATAAATAAAAATAGATATAAAGAGAAAAGTATTTGTAGCTATATTACCTTGCATAACTTATGGTTGTTAAATATTAAGGAAAATAGATGAAGAAAAATTAGTAGTATGTAGGAGGAAAATAGAAAAAAACTCGGAATTAAAACTTTAGTTATAATAACAAACGATAAAGTAAAGAAAACAGCAAAAGTGACAGATGTAACAGAAAGAATAAGACTGTTAAGATGGAATTGGGTGGGACATATTTATAGACAACATGATGAACAGTGGACAAAAAAGTGATAGTTTGGACACCATGGGGAGATAAAAGGAAAAAAGGAAGACCAAAGAAGAGATGGCACGATATTTTAAAGGAATGATGTGGTTGGGAATGGGCTAGAATAACGAAAAGAAAGGACGAATGGAGAAATTTGGAGGAGGCCTAAGGCGCAGAGGCGAGTACTGCAATATAAATTATTAATACAATGGTTAGGAAATAGTTAAGTAGATTGTTTATAGATTAGTAGCAAAATACAAGGTGTCCAGAAAGGGTATCGGGTATTTGTTTTCGCGCCATATTCGAAACGGGGTGTCTAAAGGGTGCGGGGAGGGGTTCGTGGCGTCCGCCATTTTGTGGAGTTTTAGTCACAATGGAACAGTACTCGGGGACGTATCGCGCATTTTGCGTACGAGCGTATTATCGTAATGGTGATTCAATAGTGACTGCTCAACGTCTCTATCGTGCGGAATATCGTACACGCCACGCGCCAAGTGACGATAGCATTAGGAAATGGATCAGGATGTTCGAGAATACAGGTGCGACAGTTAAAATTCAAAACTCTGGTCATCCTCGTTCAGTTCGCGATGAAGAAACAATTGAAGAAGTTGAGGCGTCGGTTCGTCAAAATCCGTCTTTATCCATCCGAAAGCGAAGCCAAGCGTTGAACATCAAAAAATCGTCTTTACATTCGATTTTAAAGAAAGACTTACATCTAAAAGCCTATAAAATTCAATTGGTTCAAGAATTGAAGGATACGGACTATGCTAATCGACTGAATTTTGCGAACGAAACGCTGCAGCAATTTAACAACTTTAACAACATACTGTTCAGTGACGAAGCAAATTTTCACCTGAATGGTCATGTTAATAAGCAGAATTGTCGGTACTGGGCAGTGGAGAATCCGAGACGAAAGCATGAACGACCCCTGCATAGCCCAAAGGTCGTTGTTTGGGCCGCTATGTCTGCTAAAGGCATAATTGGTCCTTATTTTCATGAAGATCAACGAGGCCGAGCAATTAATGTGAATAGTGACCGTTATTGCGATATGTTGCGAAATTTTTTGGTCCCAGAGTTGCAGGAGTTTGCAGGTTTCAACTCAAGAACGTGGTTCCAGCAAGATGGGGCCACTTGCCATACCTCAAATGACTCAATGGAAGTTGTTAACGAATTATTCCCTAATAAAGTCATTTCGCGAAGGGGTAACATCAACTGGCCTCCCAGAAGCCCCGACCTTAGCCCGCTTGACTATTTTGCATGGGGATACCTTAAAAGTAAGGTTTATCAAAACAATCCGACGAATCTAACCCAGTTAAAGCAAAACATCAGGTCAGAAATGGCAGCAATATCGATAGCTATGTGTCAACGTGTTATCGCCAATCTTCGTTTCCGTTTAGAAGAGTGCCAGTAACGTAACGGTTATCATTTGGATAACATCATCTTTTCCAAATAATTCTCCAATTCATATGCTAATAATAAACTTTTTTATTGCATACAAATAATTTTTGTTTCATAGAACTTACAAATACCCGATACCCTTTCTGGACACCTTGTATAGTAGTTTTTATTAGTTTGGTAGTGGTATTGTAGCAAATAAAACCGGAATAAACCAGTTTGCGCTAGTCGGTTGCTACCACTAGCAAAGGTACACTAACTACACGTATGCTATATCGTACACTATTCCAAACGCAAAAAGGTCTCTAAACTGATTTAGATCTACAAGCATATTATAAGCAGTAGCATCTCTTGTCAGTAAAAAGAGATCATGTAGCTCTATATGTACGGGCTAATACCGAAAGGGATTTACATAAGCAAGAAACTATGATAACATTTTTGCTGTTTATATCGTGGTCGCTATACTACAGTCATTCATTATGTTACGGTTTACGGTTCAAGCATGGTGCTTTTGTTTACAAAAAGCTGTATGGAAAATCCGAAACCAAATTATTAGAAGTTTTTACCTACTTAAAATACACTGAAAAAAAAAAAAAAAAAAATTATGTCGTAAAAAGCACTTACGAATACACTGCTACATTGCCGCCGGTTCTGAAAACATCCCAGTCTTCGAGAAGAACCGGTAAGAAACTCGATCGGGTTTATCTTCTTTTTTTTCCAACTATACAAGTTTTAATATAATAGGTACAATAATAATAATTTAGTGGATGCACAGAGAGGGAGTCACTTCCAGACATCACTATCATTCGTATAATGATCCACCCTATAATAAGTTTTTGACAGTAAAACCCGCTTGACATGGTTCTTGAACTTGTCCGTCAAATCAGTAATGTGCTTCGAGATCTTATTATAAAACTTGACACAATTATCTAAACTTTTATTGGATCTACTAAACCTAAAACACGGTACGATTAATTTATTTCTATTTCTACTATTAACATTGTGCTGATTCTGATATATATGTATATATATTAACCGTATAGTTACCACAGTACAAGCTTGGAATCAAATATCCGTGAGTGAGTTTGTCTCCCCATAATAATTTGAGGTCAGGGGAGCAACATCAAGACGTTTCCGATCCGAGCTCCACCACTAAGTGCGTTTATAGCTCCCTAAGCGAATCACACGGTCTGTAATATGCCATTACCCTTGGACTGAATCTATTTATATGTAGAAACCTCTAAATCCCTGCATTGTGGTTGGAAAATTCTCTCAATTGTAACTAACGTTGTTTGGTTTGCATTAATAGCTATGCAGAATTATTGGGGAGTAATAAAGAAGAAAAGTGGGTGCATTTACTTATGTACGAGCGTTTAATTAATTCTCTGGCGAGATTAAAAAGTTTTTTAATTTACACGAAATTAATTTATTTAAGTAATTTATTTATTTGGCTGACGTTGCTTCGCCTTTTCTCAGAGTCAATAACTTATCCACAGCGCCACGTGATGAACCCATAGTATGTTGGTAGGATTTTTTCTAATGCCCGCTTGACTAGTTACCACGCTCAAGTTGAGAGTCTGTCACCAAACAAAAATAGGAGTGTTCTAGGAGCTGCATTCGAGAGCCAGTCTTCCTCAGGCCACAACGCTAAACCTATTCCGGTTTTTCTTCAGTGAAAACTTTTCGAGGACCTTAAAAAACAAAATATAATTTTTCATATTTATCGTTCTGATCGATTGGTCTTGAATTCATAAAAAAATATGAGAAAGGCAATTTCAATTTTTCTAAAATTTTACAATTACCCATTTAAGTTTTTAAATTTTTCATACCGTAAAAACCATATTCACGTTATGACCAGCCTTAAAAAATAGCCAAATTAGACCAGCCGTTCTGAAGTGATGCGTTTATCAACACACAGCATTTCATTAAGATTTATACACTGATACATCAATTACAAAATCACAATAAAACAACAGGCTTAATTAACAAGCATTACGATTTCCTTTTTTAATAGTTTTTGTTATAATGTGTAAAAAATCGCTAAATTTTATCCATAATCCACGTAATAAACTATAGCTAAAAAAAAGTCAAAAGAAACAAAAAGATAAACGTTGACATTGAGTTTTTGGCGGGATTTTAAAGTGGCATGTTGTGGTTTTTATTTTTAATACGTTAACATAGGTTCTTGACCCTATATTATGTAATGTTGATGGCGTTTTGCGTGATATAGTTTGGTTTTTGTGCATAAGTGAAGTGGATTATAAATATAAGCTGAAAGCATTGATTCTGAAGTCCCACAAAATCTTCCTAGAAAGTTCTAACAAGGGAGCCACCATCTTGTTAGGATACTGAATCGTCATAACACATTACACTATAATTCACTCGATAATGGCAGTAATGGTCTTCATTAAAGAGGACCGGTTGCCAAGTTAGGAAGAAGAAGAAGAAGAAGAAGAACGTTGACATTTATAAAAATATTTTTATGTTTAAAAATGTCCTTAGCATAAATATTATGTCAAATGTCTAAAATTGCCAAAGTACTTACATTTTAAATTAAAAATAAAATCTGGATTAAATCTCTAATTCAAGTCACGGATTTTAAAGACTTTTAGCGCTTAAATGCATTATGTTGTATTTTAATATCAATAAATATTGATATTTAAAAGAAATCGATGGTGCCAATTAAATATTTCTTAATAAAAATAAAACTTCATGCATTAAAAGTTTAAATGTAGTAATCAAAGATAAGTTAAATAGACAAAAATCATAAATATTTAAATTCGATAAAGAAATATCGTATATCATTAATGTATGTTCGGGTGAAATTTATTAACGGTACAAAAATGCGGGACCACTAAAAACCTTCAACGTAGAAATACCAGACCAAATATTTATAATCTGACCCGCATTGTGTTCACGTCGTGGATTTAACAATGTTCACAGTTTATTATACGTATAGGTCGTTAAAGCTTATTGTTTGAATTAATTATACTTTATTTCGAGTTGTTAAAATTATATGAGAGGAACGTATAAAATTTTATAGCGACCCACGGCTACAGAATGATTATGAACATTTAAAAAAAATTGGTTATCCCAACATTATTGTAGGCTCTAAGAGATAATAATATAGCGTTACCTTTTTTATTCTTACTTGTTATTGCATATTCTTATCCATAGATTTAAATCGACAGTTGGTTGAATAAGACCAGACCAAAAACGAAACCTTGACACTGGCAAATGCTTCTGCGGCGCCAAAACAAGAAAAAGAAGACCAAAAACGAAATACACTAGTGTGCGTATTATCTTGTTTATTTCTATGATACGAGTTAGATCTAGTTACAATACACGTAACCACAATTAAACACGTCTACTAAATTTTAAATTATACTTTGCAATAATATGTGGGAATTGTGTTGATAACGATTTTGGTCGCTGTTATTTTTGGAGTCACCTGTGTTTACCATCATGGTATCTATCTGTGGTGATGTTATTTTCCGCGCTATTACAAAAAATAACTTTCCAGAGAGTTTCAGTGACATTTCAGAATTTATGTTATTATTCTTCATTCACTTGAAGAAAATAATCATACTATATTAAGCGAAATGCCACAAACATTATTTAATATAGGGTTCAATAATTAACGTTTTTTAATACAAATAAAAACAATTACTAGATGACAGACTAACATCCCGCCAAAAACTCCCATAGTTTTTTTTTACAATGTTGCTAGTGCGCTCCATTTCATTCAGAATCATTATTATCGGGATACCAATTCTTACGAAATGATTTGTGTAATTTGCAATACGAATATCAGATTCCAACACCTTACGCAATCTGATTTCGTCTCTAAGTATTATCGCAAGAAATTTTACTCTTAAAATTACAAAAATGAAAAAAAAAACCATGTAATCCATAACGTTCCTATTTTAATGGCAACATGTATTTATACAAAATTGTGCCAATATCATGTTCATAGAATATTTTTATAATCTTCAAAATTCAAACAAGATGGTGGCTGCATAAGTTAAAAAAAAAACAACATATGACAAATTAAGATTCCGCTTAAAAAAATATTCTGTTTATTTTAAAAAACCATAATAATTTTCAATAAAACTGGTCTGACTGGCTACGATTGCATAACGAAGGTGAAATGCGGATTGTACACGACAGAATGACACCTGTATGTCACTGTCGCATGTCGTGCTCCGTTAGAACGGTGTGACAGTCTGTGGTTCTTAAAAAAATCAGTTTAAAACACACGTATAATTTTTTTTACTTTTTATAAAACTTCTCTTGTATAATAAATATAACGGGTGACTCAGTGGAAAAAATACAGTTTTATTCGATTTATTTTATATACAAAGTTAGCCTTTTTATAAGAACAATAGAAATTTGTTTTTAACAAGCATTAAGCTTCGCACACACTTGCGGTCTGAATGAATGAATGAATACTTTATTGCACTTTTAGTTTGTTCATTGGCACGCTTTTAAGCATTTTCTACTAGCTAACCAGAAGTAATGTGGATAAAAATATAATTGTTAGTAGTGCAATAGGAAATTAAACTAAAAAAAACAAGCATGAGCAAACACAAAAATAGAAAACTAAAAAAGTAATAAAATTGAATTACAAAAAATATAATGATATAGAAAATAAATAAAATAAAATAGGTAGCAATAGACATAAATACATAATAAAAATCTGTATACATACTTAAATATATATGTACTGTATATATTGCCGCGTTTATTAAAAGATAAAATTACGAACTGTAACGGAAGTGCGACATTACTAATAATAACGTAAATTCATTTTACTGACTTTACCTTTTTTAGAGTAAGTAGTCAACAAGCTGTCGGTCCGCGGCTTAGCTCAGTGACTAGTACTAGACAGTTGTAATTAATTTGGTGTAGGTCCACAAATTTTAGATTCAGAGACCCGTTTGTTCAATATTAAGTTTAAATGATAATTTTGTTAGAGTCAAGTTTTTTTGTCTCTTTTTTTTATTAATGTAAAGTTTTGTGGTTTGAATACACGGAGCCTTGTACGTGTAGTAAGTAGGTTGTAATTGCATACTTAAATATACAAAGCAAATAATAAAGTGCACAGTGTGAATCCATCTTTACTGGACTAATGATCTTTGAATACATCAAATAAATCTCCCATCCCTTTCAATTGGCTATGATTAAGGCCATGCGTGAGCAGGTACGTAATAAAACAAAAATATTAGATAATCAGGAATTTCCATTTCGTAGACCTATTGAAGTATTGAGTGCCTCTCCATACAGAACGGTTTAGCAACAATCCGGATTTTATTGCTTTCATTAGACCCGTGAATTTGGGTTATTAATAAAACACAACTGCTTCTTTTGTATACAATACTACGTTGCCATTAATTGCAGAGTTGTTGTTTATTTACTAGATGCGCCCCGCGGTTTCAGCTATGTTAAATTTCTACGACCAACTTTTAAACACGCCGCTGCGCGCCGTGCGTCAAGGCACCCATGTAGCCACTAAGATGTTTTTAAGGCCTCTGTGGTATTATTGACAATATTAAAGTCAGGTAATTGCCTGGCATTCTCTTAGTCACGTATTATCCAGAGTCGCGGTTGCACGTCATTACAAATCAAAATATATATTCATTTCGTTCTAACAACAAAAATAACATATAATGTCTTTCATATTCTTTCCCCTTTTTTGCGTACTATAGGTATAATTGGAAAAGTTATTTATAGTTTGTATATATAGTTTGATTGCGCCGTTTTTTAATGTAATGAAGTTGGTATATGACGCGTCTTTAAATAAAATATTATTGTGCCAATCGTTTTTTTTCACTTTCAGTACTCGCCTAAAGTTTGCCAAATTGCATGACATCCATGGTAACTGTTCCGCTCTATAGAGTCGAAATATTACAGTAATAATGGCATAGGTGAATACCAATTTTTTATCCGACCGCGAAAAAGGAGGGTTATGTTTTCGAACGTATAAGTGTGTATGTCTATTTCTTTGGCACGCTCTGAAGCCTAAACGGCTTGATGGATTTTAGCATATGAGGTGTCGTTAGATTCTTCTTAATTGTGAGAGTGACATAGGTTACATAATTTTGAAGTATCTTGTCTGGGAATAAAATAAATAACAAAAACCGAATATTTTTTAGTCAAGTGTTACTGTTGGGTTTTTGTTTCCTTTTATATTAATTTAGCTGGTTTAGGTTTTCTAAATCTGAACGTGTTACTTAAATCCAGCGATGTTATTCACATAGCGAATTGAAGACGTAAGGCGACATAAGCTTTATTGTTTTCTCTAGGAGCGAGTGCGTTTGCGTCGTAAGTTCGTAACTGATATAGTACTAATATCTCGATAAATAGTATCGTAGCTGTTTGCAGTACAGAGAGGTAGTTCGACGTCAATGCGGGGGTAATTTTTACAAGTTTCACGAATTAAAGTGTGGATAGTAGCCTTACTGTGTCCACTGTCTGTATAATATTGAAACAATTAACAACATATAGTACAGTATTACTACACACACACTATCACAATAGGCTATTTGACAATATGAAAAATATTGAAGTATTTTTTGATATTCACACAGGTTTAGGGTTTTAAAAGCGATTTAGATTCATTTCAATCAAAAATAATTGTTTTATTTTCCAAAAATCCTTTAGAAAGTTTTAATTTTTTTAATCTGACGCCTTGTTACCGAAAACGTTTTTGATTGGCCGAGTCTATGATGACGTAACGTGTTTGTAAATAGTTGTCTGTCATTGATTGCCGTATGGATTGCGTACCTATTTGTTTTTTTGTTGTGCAGTTCCAACTTATTTTTATACTAATATTTATTGAAATAACGATAATAATAGTACATATTGTAAGATTTATTTATTCTGTGCGGTCATGGAGAGCAACTTCGTTAAAGCAGACAGCCGAAATCTACCTAAAGTTGATGCCATTATGGTCGGAGTTTTCTTTAAAAATAACACCGATTTTTATGCAGCTGAGCTTAGAAATATAAAAACAGCCATGTGAGTATCTTACCAACTTACTTAGTAATAGACCATAAACCTGTTGTTGAAATAATAGTACCTATTTATTGCATAACTGTCAATTGTTAAGATAATGTAAGTTATATAAGCGGTAATTTCGTGTTTGTAATAGTGATTTTTATTTGCAGGGCTACAAGAGAATCTTACGGAGATGATGCTATTGGATACGTGCAACTACATCGTGAATGTAACATTTGCACACTAAAATGCAAGATTTGTCCTAAACACAAAGTGAAAGGTCATTCTTACAATGTGACTATGGTGGTGGATGAACATAATCAGAAAATAGTGAGTTGCCAGTGTTTAGACTGTCCAGCTTCTGCTGGTGGCTGTAAGCACTCTGTAGCCTTTTTAATGTGGACCCATCGGCGAAGTGAGGAAGGAACCTTCCTGTACAGAGGTGGAATGTTACTGGAAGAAGCCAACACTTTCCAGAGTCGGGAACACAATAAAATATGTTACTATAGAAAAGCTGTGCAAGAAAAAGATTCCATATCAAAATACAAACACTAAAGTTTTTACAGAGTACCTTCAAGAGGCCAACAAGAGGAAAGTATCCAACTGTGAGCTATTGAAATATCAAAACGAATATGTTTACAGTGATGCCCGGCAGTTTTCCTTACATCATTTTCTTATGCAGGGGAGTAATGATTTAAAAAATGATGAAGGTAAAGGTATTTGAAAACGAAATGTACATATATAACCAGTTGAGCCTGAGTTTAGAGTCTCCGTAGTACGTAAACAACATTGAATTCTGACCTCAAACAATAAATTATAAAAATGCATGTGACAATGAAACATTAACTATAATAATAATAAGTCATTTACTCACATCAAAGTGATCTTCACAGAAGAAAACCACTGAATTATTTGCTATATCACCAGGATTTCTGCGAGCTAGTTGCAACCACTTTTTACGCATTTTCAGTTGTTTTGGCACACATAGAAATAGTTTTTCCGGTGTTTTTATTGACGTATTTGTGCATGCTGGCACTACACACCATTTATAACTCATTTTCTCGAATAAAACAATTTAAAAAAACAAAACAAACAGCAAAATGTTTACTAAACTTATGACAGTTATGACTTGATACTGAGATGTGACGTCACTGAGCCCGTGCGACGTTTTATTGCTCAAGACAGCGTTTTGGCGGGTTTTTGAAATATTGTATTTTTATTTGTTATTATTTGAAGAAATACATAGAATAATTAAGAATAAACACTTTTTGTAGGTTCGACAAACACCACTAAACAATTTAAGATAGTTTTCAGAAACCAGTCAAATAGCCTATTATAGTACTACGCCTGCAGAGAAAACATTTATTGAATTTTTAATGAATGCTATTTTTAAGTAAGTAAGTGTAGTCGGACACAGAGAAATTTAAAGATTAGTTCTGCAAGCCCCTTTTAAATTATACCTGAATGCATCTCTGTTTTATCGTAGGGGACAATAATAACCCGTTATATTCGATATGGTTGTGCGAACTGAGTGCGCTTTCTTGTATCAGACCATCGAGTTGAATTTAAGATGTTTGCGTTAAATCAAATACTACGTTTTTAGTTCGAGGTAAGACGAAATATTCTTGATAATACTTCTATGACATTGTTGTGGGGGAAACTTTAGTTATTTTTTCTGACAATTTCTAACAGTATTATTGATAATTCTTATAGCCTCTCAATCATGGAATAACTTGTACTTCCCATGTAAAAAAAATAACTAAAATCGGATAAGAAAGAATGAACGATTTTTTTAACATTCCTAAAAGCATTATCTAAAATTCTTATACCCTATCAATGATCAATGACATAAGCTTCTCGAATACAACATTTTATAAGATTCGGTCTAGCCGTTTTTGAATTGAATCCGGATTTACAAACGGGCAGACATACAGACAGGCAAAATTGTTTAAGGGCAGATTCGTAATCAGTTTCCTCTATATAGAATGTCTATCGGGAAATTTGGAAAAACAATTAAATGTACAGACAGAACTACGGATTTATTAATATAGATTTCATTACCGTGGTCCGGGTTACAGTTTTCACACATTATTCTTTATTGATGTGGTTTAAAATTTTATTATAAAATGAAATATTCAGAATCATTTGCCCTATGTTTTAGTTCGCGGTGTTATGGCCGCGAGGCCGCGATGTCGTGTCGCTGCCGAAGTCAGCAAAATCTTTTTCGGTACAAGCGTAGGTACTTATACACGCGCCATTTGACTCCTGCCGCTAGATTTGTTCCCATTTATTTCTATTTTGACTGAAAAGGAATTGGAATTTGTATTTCATTTACTTGTTTTTTAGTTAACACAGCGGGAAAACAATGGTATTTCGTTATAACCGCACCGTTGCGTCGAAGACGATCAATCAAAACTGTCAGATTTTACGTTTATGTCTGCATGACAGGCTTGAAACAATTGATAACAATGTACGGTTTTAATAATCGAGTTTATTACAACGAAATTAAAAATATTTTATTTTATTTAAACACTAAAAAGTATTTATGAACGTTAAAACACTACCACCGGTTCGGACATATACATGAAATATCCCAGTCATCGAGAAGAACCGGTAAGATATGTACACGTTCGTGATTATAATTTTTTAAACTTCAAACATGTTTACAGTTAGTAATTTAATATCTGAGCGAGCGAGCTTTGCTCGGTATCTAAAATAAAAGGAAAACACCTGTCTAGGTAGACTTGGAATGTAAAACATTATCTAAATACAACAACATTTCATTATAATCGTTGTGGCTATTATCAAAAAACGTACTTACATATAAATATTACATACATACCATCAAGCTTGTATTCCCCGAAGGGTTAGGCAGAGGTGTAATAATGTACACCTACAGTTCGCTGTGTATGTTTTTAGGTCCCATGTATTAGGGGGCGAGCCTATTGCCATTAATCGGGCACGAAGCTAAACTCCGAGCTGTTACTGAGCATTTCATATGAAAAACCTAATAACACTTTGCTCGACCTGGGAATCGAACCCAGGACCTCGATCATAGCAGTCGCGCTTACGACCACTAGGCTAACGAGGCAGTTATTAATAATAATTTATTAGTGACTATAAGATATAATAAGAGAGATAAATTCATATTGTTTCGTTACAAAAGTATTTAGATTTTGTTCGATACATTATAAAGATAAAGTTTATATTAAAATGCTGCATTTTGTGCATGATGTATATCTTCTGTGAAGATGTGGAACCATCTCCCGACTATTGTGTTCCTTTCTTCCTTCAAGATCAGTTCTTTCAAAAATAACGTGAAGAGACATTCATTTGAGCAAGCTGGCATTACAGCGACCACCGGCGATGGATTGTAGATCTCTCTATGGCCGCCGTTGCTGTTGAGTTGCACTGTGCTCACTCTCAGGTCCAATGAAGTCATTTTCAAAATCAAAATCATAAATATATTATTCACTTTAGTCTCTAAGAAGGTATTTACACAACACAAAACATTCCAGTCATCGTAAAGAGCCGATTAGAAACTCGATAGGATCTACCAATATATATATTTTTTTTAATTTTATATTATATTTATTCTTTACATTTATTATCACTAGTGATCACCCTAAGCTCGAAATTCGATCAGCAACTTTTTGATCATAGACTATTTTATGTTTGACATTTACAGTATTCATAAACAATGAGTATTATCCAATTCACACTTGCTGTCACTTTTCGTTGAATGACAATGTTAATATTTTAGGGGGTCTAAGTTCAATGGCATTGGTCGGGTTAGGATTCGCAGTATTAATATATTTTATTTAATATATTGGTATCAGATATTATAGATAAATTTTAGCTTTCTGCATTCCTTCTCCATATAAACTTTAACCATGCCAAATCTCACAGTCTTCCGTGCACGCAATACACATAAAATGGTACCCAATGCTTTTGCTTCACGTATCAGACAGCCCCAAACGTCACCCGCTTACAGCGCCGGCCCGTAATATCATCACCGACCCCGTTGACAAAATCGAGGAAAAAAACGCCTATTACTCGACCGCCTCTCCAAACAGCGTGCCAGCGCCCACGCCCGCGTAACCACCGTTCTCTCCGCGGAGAACGGGCGGTCAATTTCGCTGCCGCACACCTCCCAAATCCATCCTCTCTAGCGGCAGATCAAGCCTACGTCTGTTCCTCGGTGTGAAGCCCTTGAGTCTGGCAGCCGCCAGCGCGATAAAAGTGACAATGCACGTGCATCACTTAACTACCCACATACAAGATTACACACATATGAACATACATACGTGCACACCACATAGGGACATAGGTTCTGTAAGGAACCTATTTTTCTTTTTTTACGCTAGATAGTGTAGAAATACTTTTGAAATCACTAAATACACATACACATGTTCCCTCCCTTTGCGCGCTTGTTGCCCACGCTTTCGCGGCTGAGTACCATAAGCACTCGCCCCCAAGCCTGGTACAGCTGTAAAAGCCATCAGCGGATCTGTTTTTTAGATAGGGTCCCAAAGGCTAACAGTAAGCTCACTTAAAAAAAAAATCAATATGTAGATTTTGTTGAATGTACTCAGAAGGTGTGAGTTCCATACATTACTGACATTCACTTATTGATCCACCATTTTGTCAAAAACCATTCTAAACATGATTCTTGATCTTATTGTCCGGCAAATCGCTAGGTTTTCTTAGGAAGTTTATTGTAGAACATTACACGATTACCTAAAAAAACTATTGTTTGTCTTACTAAGTTTAAAAGATCGTAAACTTTGCACATAGTGCATTTTGCTTTCGAAATTAATCTAGTTCCCATATCTTACAATTTACATTCACACATAATAAACTATTTCAAAATACTTGGAGCAAAATAAAATGCAGTCTTCGAGGAAAAGTTAACCGTAAATTTCAATATTGCGTTCAAAGTTGAGCAAGGACATGGTCGTAATAAGAAGCCCTTTACAGTATATACTTGTCAAGTGAATTCTAAGTTAGTACATTTTAAATAATACGGTTAACTTTATTTATTTTAACCATATAATTCAGAATTAACTTGTACACCGAACTGGTCTATAAAAAACGAAACTATTGTTAGGGCGTGAAATAAAATGTAAAAAAGACGACAGGGTTCTGTAACAGATTTTTCACGACTGAACGGTCACAGCGCTCGAGTTGCACTGGTGGAATATCGAGTTGTTGGAAAATACCCAATTATTAAACTCTTTTGTATAAGATTACTAGATTACTGGATTAATATTGTTTAATTTCTTAATCGACTTCAACAAAAGACGGGAGGTTACTTAATAATAATAATAAATAAAAAAAAAAAAAAAAAAAAAAAAAAAAAACCGCTGTCATGTCAACATTTTTCTGATCTGTTTTCAATTAATTTATTAATACAAATTGAACATTTATAGCTGCAGTATACCTATTTACAATAAAAATTATACAAAAATATAATGTGTTATACAATAACATACATATCAACAATATGAGAGTCTTGTTTTCTCTTTGTGAAACAGTCTTTGACACTAGATGTCATTTGAAAACTGAAAATAATAACAAGATACAATAAATAATGATTACAAGATCGAAAAAGAAAACAGCGGACACAATAAACGCACGCCTACCATCACTGCCCGCCTCGCCGATCTCCACGTCGTCGTCGGAGGTGTATGAAATTCCTTCGAACACTTGTGTGTTGAGAGATGAGAACGGGACGCCGCCGCTGCCGTCGCTACCGAGACCTGCGCGACGTAGAGGGCGGCCACCACTGCCGGCCTGCTTGGGATCTTCGGGGCACTCCGCTCCACGTCAGGTCCCCGCTGCCGGTGGTTTAGTGCGTCGCATGAGATGGACTCGAACAATAAACGAGAACGTCATGCGTGCATACTACGGGGTGACAGAGGGGGGAACTAACCTCACTGCGTATCGTGACCGGATGCTATCTCTGTTTCAGACTCTAGAACCGAGGCTAACCATCACTACTCAACGACTTTCCGATCAAGTGCGAGCTATCCAACGCTTACATTTGTTGGATGAGCCTGCGCTTGAGCGACTACGCCGGGAACGTATACAGACGATGGACAGCACAAGACAGACTACACCTGTTGAGTTGTCGGATTCAAATTTGGTATCAATACGGACTGTCACGTTGTCGAATGTACATCCGACAATATCACAGGGTGCTATATTGTCAAATACTCATTTGATGATGGAGCAGTTAGATAATATTACTAACCCTGACGTATGTGAGGATATAACCGTAAGTACCCAGGAAAATGAGCAATTGAGGACGGCTTTGGATGATGCGATTTCAGAATTCCGGTCCGTTTCTATTACCTGTAGACCACGTCTACCTCGCTTGCCTATTAATAAACGTAATATAGCGATAGTGGGAGCCCTAGATAGTTTGTTAGATCCGTATTTACGAAATAGCCAAGATCTTGTTGATACGCATTCAATTCTTTATTGTGCGGCCATCGCAGCATGCCGTATGGCTCGTGTAAAATTTTTAGATAACGATCGCATTGCATGTCCTGCTAACGATGTACCCGCATGGCAATTGAGGATTGAAAGGCGTATTAGCACAGCTAGGACCCTCATTGGCAAGCTAATCTGTTTCAAATCTGGCAATAACCGCCCAAGGGTCATGCGCTTTGTGAACCAGGCTTTTGTTGGGACCAATATTAGGCCCCAGGAATATATAAATTGGGTGACGGAGCGCATAGACCTCCTGAAACAGAAAGTTTATGCATGGGCAAACCGTATTCGACGATACAGGGAACGGGTGGATAGGTTTCATTGGAATCGCATTTTCAAAAGCGAACAAAGGAAGGTATATAGAGCTTGGGAGAGACCCACTAATCATGTGGCTGATGGACAGCTACCAGATGCAGATGCAATGTCCACATTCTGGAAAAGTATTTGGTCAATTCCCGTTAATCACATTGAGCATGAATGGATAAATGTTGTCAATCGCGCATGTGAATCGATCGGAGACATGGGAGCTGTAACAATTAGCCTCTCGGACATTAGTTGCGCGATCCGTCGGACTTGTAATTGGAAAACTCCAGGACCTGATGGATTGCACAATTTTTGGTTAAAGTGGTTCCGACACTCACATCCTCTCTTGGCCACTCAGTTTCAAGATGCCCTTGAACGTGGATCTCTACCAGTTCTCTTGACCACTGGAGTCACCTTTCTGCTCCATAAGACCGGTAGTACCATGGAAGCTAAAAATTATCGACCCATTACGTGCTTACCCACTATCTATAAGCTCCTTACATCCATTCTGGCATCAAAAATATCAGAGCACATTGATGCATACAATATTTTGGCCACCACTCAGAATGGATGCAGGACTGGATCTCGTGGTACTAAGGAGCTTCTCCTCATAGACATGACCGTTAATCAACAGGTCCGCCGAAACAGAAGGAATCTTTTTGCCGCCTGGATTGACTATAAGAAGGCATATGATTCGGTGCCACATTCATGGTTGAGACGGGTGCTAGAGTTGTATAAAGTTAATACAACTCTATGCACCTTTCTTAGCTCATGCATTGGGCAGTGGACCACAGTCCTTCGGCATCCAGGAGATGGGAGTTCTTCTGGATCGATGGACTTAATAAGGATAAAACGAGGGATTTTTCAGGGTGACAGTCTGAGTCCTTTATGGTTTTGCTTAGCATTGAATCCACTTAGTACTGTGCTAGAGGGTTCAGGGCTAGGCTATCGACTTCGTAGAGGGAGTAAAACCATTTCTCATCTACTGTACATGGATGACCTAAAATTATTTGCACAAAAGAAACCAGACTTGATGGAGTTGGTAAAATTAACTGAGAATTTCAGTAACTCCATTAGTATGGAGTTTGGTGTTGACAAATGCGCGGTTATTCATGTGGAACGGGGTAGGGTTGTAAACTCTAGTAGTTTACAAATTTCAGATTCATTTTGCCTCAGATCTCTCTCCGAGGGCGAAACCTATAAATATTTTGGTATGTCGGAGTCATTGGGTATTGCTGACGGGGACGTTAAACAATCAGTGGTGGAACGTTTCTTTGGTCGCTTGAGAAAAGTACTTAATAGTCTTTTGTCAGGTGGTAACAAGGTTCGTGCCTTCAATGGTTGGGTTATGCCCTTGCTCATGTACTCCTTTGGCATACTAAGGTGGACACAGACTGAGTTGAATGCCCTGGATGTGCGGGTCCGAAAGTTACTAACGACATATCGCATGCATCACCCGCGATCATCGGTGATGAGATTGTACATCCCACGGAAATGTGGGGGCCGTGGCTTTCTAAATGTCAAAAACCTACACAACCGTGAGGTGTGCAATCTCAGGGAGCATTTTCTCCACATCGAGGATGTTATGCATCGCGATATCATAGCAGTTGACAAAGGGCTCACACCGCTTTCCTTAGGAAACGAGAACTGGCGTAAACCAATAGTAATCAACACCCAAGACCGCAAGGATGTATGGAAGAGCAAAGAGCTTCACGGACGGTTCTATCGGGCTCTAAATGGGCCTGATGTAGACTTACTTGCGTCAGTAACCTGGCTACGTTTTGGTGATCTCTTTGGAGAAACCGAAGGTTTTGTCTGTGCAATTATGGACGAAGTTATCAAGACGAATAACTACCGGAAATACATTATGAAGGATGGTACGATTGACATTTGTCGGGCATGCCACCACCCAGGAGAATCACTCAGGCATGTAGTTTCCGGTTGTTCTCATCTTGCTAACGGCGAATACTTGCACAGACATAATCAAGTAGCTAGAATTATACACCAGCAACTTGCTCTTAAATACGGCCTTGTAAGTTTTGAGGTGCCTTATTATAAATACGCATCAACACCAGTTCTCGATAACGGTCATGTTGTGCTTTACTGGGATCGATCTATCATCACAGACAGGACTATTGTAGCCAATAAACCTGACATCGTGTTGTTGGATAGGTCCATGCGTCGGGCAATTCTTGTTGATGTCACCATACCCCATGATGAGAACCTCGTGAAAGCTGAGAAAGATAAACTTTCAAAGTACTTGGACTTGGCTCACGAGATTACCGCCATGTGGGGTGTGGAATCAACAATAATTGTCCCGATAGTCGTATCAGTAAATGGTCTAATAGCGAAAAGTTTCGACCACCATCTTAGGAAGCTCTCGCTTGGCTGTTGGATCAAGGGTAAGATACAGAAGGCAGTTCTTCTGGACACGGCACGAATTGTTAGGAGGTTCCTCTCTTTGGAGCCCTAGCCACCGGTAGCATGGGTCTTCACCTCGCTACTGGGGATCAACTGTTTTTTTGTATTTTTTATTTTAATATTGTATTTTATATAGATATTATTGTAAAAAATCTAAAAAAATATGTAAAGAATTAAATAAGCGAAATAATAATAATAAGTTATTTATTCAGATAATAATATATCCATGTTAATTATAATAATAATAAGTTTTAAATAATTCCCGCAACATGGACGCGAACCCAGTGCTGCAATATCGGACAGTCGACTTTATTTGCGATCACCTGCATGATGCTGCTGGTACTGGCCCTCAAACGGGTCATCACAGATGCAATACGTTTACGCACAATTGCGTGAAAGCAATCTGTGACATTATCGACAAACATCTGTGATGCACTGCAGTACCGAGCTAGCCCCAACAGCACTCTGAAGAGTCTGAAGGCGTTATTATATTGTACTCTTAAGGTATTTATAGCCTTCCGCGAATAGTTGACTCACAGGCTGCATGTATACAGCGTCTGGCAGTAAGCTTTAAAAACATAAATTTTCACTGGCCAAGAACATCGTGCAAACCTACGATTGTTCGAAATTTAAATTTAAATTCAAAATTTAATTCGAATGTGTATTTATTTTTATGGATATTCAGCCATATCTTCTTTTTTTATGAACCGATTTGGATGATTCTTTTTTGTTGGATACGGGATACCTCAAGGTTGGTTCCATTGTAATTTCATTGGAATTGGCCCTTCAACTTCGAAGATACACAAGGGGACTCTTCGAAATCATTAAGTTAGTTTTCTTTTTGTTAAAAAATATCTTGTAATAGTATTACAGCACTGTGCATTATAATAAGATCCCTAAGTACGTGATTGGGTGAACAATAAGTCATACGACCATGCAAGAACATTTTATTGTTCTATATAAATGGGTTGGATCAATATTCGAATGAGTGTAAAGTCTGGAAATGACTCCCTCTCTCAATATTCAAGAAATATTATTAACTGTAAACTGTTTGAGCAGAAGACGTTCGAATATATAATATTATATTAGGGGATACGTCCACCGTTGAGGCGGCTGGTCCCTTCAAATCAATTGTATCTTTTTATTAAATTTATATGTAAACATACCGTAAAGATATACTAGAATTATAAGGCTACAGTGGAGTTGACATAATGCCAATTTGTTACAAAGTAACAACAACAAAAATACAACCTTGTAAAATCTTAGAATTAATATAAAAGTTAATACATTTTTACCGTAAAATAAACGAGTGAATGCAAGCAAAGTAGGTGGCAGGTTATAGTGTGTGTTAGAATTTAAATGATCTATAAGTTGTTTTAAATTATTAGAGCAAGTAAATAATGTAATAGCTATACATATATTATATTATGTTTGGAGAGAGAATCAACAGCATATCCTGACGCAGTATGTCGGTACAGCGAGCCCGTGCCCCGTATACACACGTATATTAATATACTTCATGTTTATTCGTGTACAGTCGCGTAGAAAAATGAACAATATAATATACTGAAAAATTACTAAAATCGGAAACAGCAAATTTTTTATCTGCCCGCTTCATGTGGAATATCCTGTCTGTTATATGAAAAATGTATCATGATATTTTAATTTATAAATTTATGTTATTTGACTCCATATCGTGTAATATTGGTGATAATATAGTCCAGTTATTGTGCACAAATGAAGTGAATTATAAATGATAACTAGAAACATGCATTTTGAGTTACCACAAAACTCACTTCTAACAAAGAAGCCACCATTTTGTTAGAGCGTTGTTTAAACTTTGAAGATTAGAAAATAATTATTTTTAGATTATATTGGCAGAATTGTGTACTAATAATACACTCAGATATTATATAAAAAGAAACGGGCCTTTAAGTTTTTGTAAATAATGTCACTGCGCGACCGTGAAACTTGAACAAAAATTATCGGATATTCTTTTCGACACGACTGTACCGAAACTGTGCTATACAAATAAGTTCACCGTACATGCAATGTACACAGCTTACGCAGATTGCACGGGTATCACTGTATTAATTTCCCCAACAGATATTTTCGATTTTTATGACAAGGACGTAGTTAACTGGTATTAAATGGAAACTAATCTACATACACGGGTTAATAAAGATTTTAACCGGCTTGGAATGTAATCGTAAATGTGATCGGTTTATTTAACAAGTTAAATTGAAAATTTAATAAACCCTCGACACAAGTATCCAATTTATTTATCCCATTCCAATGAGCCCAATCTCGATATCTCTGCTGTAAGTTGGTGACGAGTTAGGTATTCTACATATTCCAGATGACAGATCAAGTAACAGAATACCAAATCTCGACTCGATCATTGACTTTACATCAGGTTAGATTTGTTGACAAACTTTAATCTATGAACAATATAAAATGTATCATGGTGAGTGTTCTGAAGAGCTTGTCTATCTAATTCTGTCCTCCTTTTTCCACAACAGAACCACAAGGGGCCTTCGAAGTCACAGTTTTACGGTAACCTCCATCTCGAAATGTACTAAAAAGTTTATCGTACCGTGAATCTTTGGAACCTTCTCCCGGCCAATGTGTCAGTTTTATAACAACACACTCGAGCACCCTATGGGCGTAATGTCCATAGAGTCCCCACACGCGTGAGCCCGGATAGCTCAGTCGGTAGAGCATGAGACTCGTAATCTCAGGGTCGTGAGTTCGAGCCCCACGTTGGGCGCCAGAAATCGTTTCATTTCGCGAACTCGGTCCACGCTTGTGGGGAACTCATGGACATTACGCCAACAGAGTGTTCGAGTGTGTTGTTATAAAACTGGCGCCCAGCGCTCCTTCTTACGACATCGGGTTTTTTAAGCGAAACATGAAGACATATTATGCAGGCCGGTGTGACAGCGGTGACCGCCGATGAATTTCTATCACTCGGTGGTCACCGTTATGTTTGGACTGTATTGTGCTTACCATTAGCGTTAGTACTATCAATTTGTCGAGCTTATCGAAAAAAGCCTTGCAAAGGAAATATAAAAAATCAACTGATAAAAGATCTTTATGAATAGGCGGAGATATTTACATAAAGCGTATATATTCAGTGGATAAATTCATCGTTGACAGTTCAATATTTCATAAATCACGACGCGAATCCGTCTGCGGGGGCTCGAGGATCGTTACGCGTGTTTTTTTTCTCTCTAAATCCATCTCAGATTCATCTGCCATTAAATCTTCCATAATGGCTCGTCTTATCACGTTGTATGAGTAGGTATTCATTTGTTTCTACTTTGAGTAAATCTTTTATTGCTAGATAAATAAATAATAATATTAGGATTATAGTATGTGGCTTTATAAAAATACTACTGTTTCCCCGCGGCTCCGCACGCGTTAGATACGCAATAATTATTGTCATCATTGTTACTCATGGTAATAGAGCCTATCATTTGAACGATGAGATAAGTTTCCCGTCTACAAAATGTAATCCAGTTTTAAGTTGAGAATTAATCAAGATTCCAATATTTGAAAATCTATTATTCTCGATTCCTAAGAATAAAATTAACAATATAGCTTATTTATTTGGTCAATCAGTACAAACAGACGGCAGTAGGTTAAAATGTCATATTCATGGACAGCGTCCTCTGAGAAAGCTCTGTCACAAAATTTGAAAAAAAAAGTTACATGTGCAGAAAAAACTACAGACTTATTTAGTTATTCTGAATTTATTAAAATTTATTTATTCTAAAAGCATTTGATCTCTCTATTTGACTCATTTTCACTGTTTTTCATTTTCATTTTTGACTGTATTCTATGATTTAAGTCTACAAGTGTCCCATCTGAATATTATCGTTTTAAGTTATTAAAAGAACGCTGATCAGAAATATATCTACTGTTATATATTTTCCGTATTTTAGGTATCTATAGATATCACCAAGGCGTTGTCGATTTTGAACCCAAATCCACAAGGAGCTCTAGACACCCTACTCACCGAAGGAAAACTCAACTTAAAATTATCGGCTACGATCTTTTATAGGGTGGAGGTACACAGTCAGACTCCCGCAAGTAGAAAAACATCTTCAAAGAAATTTCCCTGTACCTTACCTTTCCGTGTGTCTGTCCGTGTATATCTATATATCAAGATTTAACTCAAAAACGGCTTAAGTGAAATTTTATAAGCGGGAAGCTTATGTTATTACTCAATTTATAGGCTATATGAAATGTCAATAACATAAGTAAAATTAATTTCAAGCGTAATAAATTCGTACGGTACTGCTAGGTTACTAAACATCCGATATAAAATTATTTTCATTATTACTGTAATAATATTAACCTATTAGAATAGTCATTTCAAATATAAGTCGTAGTAGAGACAGCGCGTGAAAGCTCAGCGGTGAATGTACCACAGTTCGTAAATTAACCAATCAGATATGATACATTATTTTCTTTTCTTTTCAGCCTTTGTTACGAATAACAAAGACGCTGTGTGGTATCTAACAAAACGATTCAATGCTACAATTACATAAGACAGGGGAGTAGGGGCTAAATGGATTCTCTTCAAGAACGCTTTTGTAAATTATTGTTATGTGTATTTTAACGCCTGAATGGTGACGAACCTGAACAGTTTCGGTAAAGATAGTAAGGTAGACCATTTACTGGCGATTGTATAGTTGAAGATCATTTAAGTACCAAACTATCTCGGGATTTTATCTTTCGAACTAACTAACGCTGTTGGTCTAACTTTAGACTCTAAACGGACTTGGAAGCTTCACTAGGCTTTGTTCTAAGCGCAAAAGGCACTCAGCCGAAATAGTAACAGGCGAAAGGTTGTAAAATTGGCTGAATTTAAGCAATTTCGCACATTGATTCATTTGATCTAACTAATTTATATTATAAAACTCAAGATATTATTGCACGCCTCATAACGCGAAGCTGTTGAAGTTATACTCTCGACACGTCAAAGTCAAGATAATTTTGCCCTTAAACTCTGTCTACCACACCCAATGGGTACTTATACGATAATTTGAGTAGATATATTTCAAGAAAACAGTTCAAATAATCTATCTCATATTCCGTAAAAAACAATTTTATTTTGCGAGTTTTGTTTATTAGTTTCAGAATAACATTGTTACCTATTTAATATCGATAGCCGTAGCCCGTAATTTATTAATAAAATGTTTTTTTTTTAATGTTCACTATCTATATGGATCTAAAATTAAAGCCTATTTTATTAATTTGTCTAAATAATACAAATAATTCAATGGTACGATTTGTTTTTTTTTTTCTTAAAAATCAAATGAGTAGTAGTATGAAGCGTGCACTTTTGGATTTTGCAAACTTTTTGATTTTGTTTGTTTGTTTAAAGGCGATAATCCCTGGAACTACCAATCAGATTTGAAAAAAAGAATTGCATTTTATAGACTATTTATTGAGGAAAGTTATAGGTTATATAACATCACGCTAGAGTTCTAAGGAGCAGAGCAGTAACCATGAGAGTCAAGCAATCTGGAAAACTGTAGGCGAATTCAGAAAGCGAGAATAACGGTAGGCTAAACGGCGCAGTGAAAAATTTGCCGAACAACTCTAACTCGTAGTACTAAAGATTAGCGCGTTCCCTAGACCTTCTTAATATTACAGTAGAGATAAATACCAATAAATTGTATAATGTTAATTGTTAGTATAATTACAATATCCGCTGCTAGGTTAAAGAAATTTTATATCAAACGCGCGTAAGGGTTACGTACGCAATTTTTTGCATTACCACACGGTAGTCACTCTGAAATAAAACAAATTTCGGCTTCCGAATAATTTTTTATTGGACAAACATCACTTCATACGAAGCCTGGTTACAATTAATTACATCAACTTCACTATTAAAATACAATTATTTAAAATTATTTTCCATCTAACTATAAATAGTACAGTTACATTTATCGAACGTTTATTCGTTACACTTGTAATATTATGATAAAAATACTTCATAATATAGTTTTCTAAATCATTTAAACTAGGAGGTGGCTTGCAGAGATGTTGTTTATATCACTTAAAATAAAATATAAAGGAATCAGAGTTCAAATTGTTTAGATAAATTACTAAATAATCAACTGAAAGTAAAAAAAAAATACTATCAGGAACTTACACCGACATTTTTTTCTCTTGCACTGTTTGTCGATTACCGGGAGAAGATTTATGTAAGATTTTTTTGAATTTGAGTTGAATTGTTTTACAAGTTATGTGAAGTTTTAAATACTGTAATTTGTTTTAATCAATAAATAAGGAAAGCAATTTTATAACAAATGTTTAACAGCGAAATTCACATAATTTTACAACGTAAAAGTTAATCATTTACATAGAATTTGTTCTACAAAAACTGACAAGATTTTTAAGCATATTTGGTTAATTGTGTAATAAATATAAATGTATATATAATATCCTCTTCATATATTATAGTTTCCAGTAGTCTAAGCTTCGTCTCTCACTGCGCTGTTTTCTGAAATACAAAAAAAAATTAGTTACACATTCATTTGACTCACGTCTCCCCGTTTCTAAATTAATAGAGACGTACCAATAGAACTTTTTTTTGCTAATTCTGTATTGCACATAAGCGTACAATTAGAGAACTTAATGCTAAAGAGCATTATCTACCAGTCTTCTAGGGTTTGATTGCAGGGTGTGCATAATGTTTAGTAAACAAAATCTAGTACCGACTGCCCCATGTAGAACCTACGTAGCAAATGCTTGAAAGAATCCTGAAAGTTGGCTAATTGGAAGCATATTCCACAGTCGTACTGCTGTTACGGCGAAAATCATTATGGTGTGTTGGTAAACTCAAAATTAAAGATTCAGAAGATGTAAGTTATCCGCAGAGATTGAAACAGTGGGTTTAAATATTTAGAAAGCTTGGGATTATTAAGTATGGCGAAACGAAGTTTAAAAGTATTCTCAAATTCCTACGTTGGCGAATAGGAAATCATTTAAACTTGGCTTTGCCGTGTCTTTAATAAATATATTAATTTTATAGGAACATTCTACGATATGCCAAAGCTCTACATATAACCCGACGAAAGGAGTTCATATTAGAGTTTATATTTGCTTAATATGTCGGTGAAAGTAGTAGATACAATCGGTCGAACTGAGTAAAAACAAATTATAATGTCAGAAAAATAATTTAAAGTGGGTAGACAACAAGTTTTACAGTTTAACATTCTAGAGTAACTGATATATTATGATGAGACATGATTTTATACTAAAATAATTTCGGGGTATATTTAGATAATATTACGATTTATAATTGGTAAACATCTATACTAATATTATAAAGCCGAAGAGTCTGTTTGTTTGGTTGAACGCGCTACTCTCAGAAAATATTGGTTGGAATCGAACAATTATATTAGTTTTGGATAGTCCATATATCGAGGAAGGCAATAGGCTATATAATTTTACGCTACGACCAATAGGAGCGGAGCATCAATGAAAAATGTTTCAAAAACGGGGAAATTTTATTCCTTTTGAGAGCTTCCAGTGCGTGCGCTGCGTGAATGGTTAAAGTTACGCAACAACCATCTGTCACAAAATTATTTATCTTAAAAAGTTCTAAAAAAAAACCGAGATAACATATATATACGTTTTAAAGTTGACACAATATAACCTTTTTTAAGGTAACAAAATTTGTTCTAAAATAATGCATTATGTGCGAAGGTGTTTTTATGAACATAGTATTAATCCTCATAGAAATAAATACGTTATTCATCACAAGTATTTAATTTTGAACAAAATTGCCCTTTACATCATTTGATTTCAATGACTATCTTAGGAGTTATCACAGTTTTAAAATAACTCCGCAGCAAAATAATAAACAAGTAACGCGCGTGCATTTTAGCGGAATAATGTGGCAGGCGGGCGGCACCTATATATTGTATTGTAGGTGCCTACGACAATTGTTATTTGTCTCTGCCTACGTCCCGCTCTCTCTAACCCTCTCTCTCTCTTATGTGACACAGACGAAGTTGCGTGGGACAGCTAGTTGTTCCATAAACCGAAAAATTGGTACACTGCTATTTGTATTTTAATTATTTACCTATGTTTTTAAAACTTTACAATAACAGTCGGTCGTCGTAGTCACACGTATTTATTCTTCATAAGTTTAAAAACATATTAAAATGTTGCAATGTAAAAATATTTTAATGTTTAACATAATATAGTTTTCAGAGTCGTTATACGGTAAATAAGGTACGATTTTAACTACGTGTGAGCTTTATCCGCTGGAAAGTTTTTAATGCAGAAAACCGTTGATTACCACTATCAATTTCAATATCAGATGTCAGCTGGTATAACTTTGTAAGAAAAGAATCAAAATAAAACTTTTCGATTAGTGAACAGCGGTCGTAAATAAAAATTCCTTAAATAAAGTCATTCTCTGTAAGCATTTTAAGAAAAAAAAACCGTAAAAATTATCGTAAAATTCCGATTTCCCTTATTGAAACAACGAACAAAAATGGTAGAGACTGATACTGAATGTACGGAGCCTGGTAAATCTGTTTATCTTACGCGTGATTAGTTCAAATTTCAATTGTTTGAGATTCGAGAGGCTTTCGTTTGTTTGTATTTGTCCCTATTGAATCGAAAAGCATTTTACGAATAAACTTATTTAAGCACAATTTTTATTTAGGTTCCTTTTTTTAAAGCACAATGTAATCCAAAAATAAGACTGCGCGAGATTTGCAGTCCATCGCTGGTTGTTGTTTTCATGCCAGCCTGCAAGCCTGTTGACAGTTGGATACACACTGACTGATCCCGAAACGCGACAATCCAAAAGAAAACCACTGTGAGAGCTTTATCGCCATGTGTATGAAAGACGCGACCCAGTCTAATACAAATCCCTATCACCTCGTTTGATCACAGGATATACAACGTCTGATCTTGGAACGCGATACGCCTAAATGTGCCCGAGTGTTATACCAGGTATATGGTGGTCGCGATACAATTGTACTTGCACGTACAACATGACAGTACTTCTGCATGATGGTAGGGAATTTTCTAATCCATCTGACCTAGCTATCATCCTTAAATTGAAAATCTGTCATTCAGCATCTATTGACAACTTTTAACAACTGATGTGGTAAGCTAGCATACAGCCCGTCTGATGGTGAGCGGCTACCGTAGCCTATGGACGCTTGCAATCCCATAGGTATCACCAGCGTGTTGCCGACATTGAACAATTAAAAACGTCAAAACACTACTGCCGGTTCGGAAAATATATCTAAGACATCGATTAGAACCGGTAAGAAACTCGATCGGGTTTATCTTTTTTTTTGTCAACTGTACAAATGTTAATGTAACAGGTACAATAATAATAATTTAGTGGATGCACAGAGAGGGAGTCACTTCCAGACATCACTATCATTCACATAATGATTCATCCTATAATAACCTTTTGACAGTAAAACTCGCTTGACATGGTCCTTGAACTTGTTGTCCCGCAAATCAGTAATGTGCTTCAGGATCTTGTTATAAAACCTAACACTATTACCTAAAAAACTTGTATTAGTCTTACTAAGTCTAAAACACGGTACGACTAACTTATCTCTATTTCTAGTATTAACATTGTTCTGATCTTGGACAAAATCTAGTTTGTCTAAATTTTTTCAGACATACACTAAGTTATCAAAGATGTATTGGGAGGACAAAGTTAAAATACTATAATAAATTCCTGGAACTTGTTCTTTAGTGATTCGCGGGGTCTCATATTGTAAATTGCTTGACCTGCCCGCTTTTGTAATATAAATATGGTATCTACTTCAGCTACTGAACCCTACAGCAAAATACCGTAAGACTAATTGAAGCCAAATAGCTCAGGATACCCAGAAACACAACACAAGGTTATTTGGCTGCGATCTTCTGTAAGCTGGAAGTCATCCACCAGTCGGACTGATCCAAGTAGATAAAAATCTCCAAAGATATATCTCTGTACCCTGTCTCTCTTTAAAAGTTTACTGTTTCGATAGTTTCAACTTTAAACCCAATCTGTTTAAACTCATGTTGCTACCCACATCATCGCATAACCAAAGTCGAGATTGTGGTCTACATATAAAACTTGTAAAGTATAAAATAGACGGTAATCTTGATAACTTTGTAAATTAAGTACCTTTGTTTTCTTTTCAAGATTTCGGTAATGTTTTGTTAGATTAAAAGGAATGGAAACTGTAACGGATGACCGGTTCGCTTGAGCGTGGACAGGCATAATATTTTATGAAAGTCGTTGGCTTGAATGCGTATTTACAAATAAGTTAGACTTTAGACTAGGAGTCAGTCATCAGGAGTATAAATCGGAACAGTATTAAAATAACAGGTATTTTACTAAATGCTGCGTACCTGTTCTACATACTGGAGTGGGACATAAAAGTAAACTGTATCAATTTTAAACATGTTCTTCTCTATTCAAGCTTAAGGATGTTTACTTTGTTAAAGAGAGATAAAAACAAATATGACTGTTATTTTGGAACAGGTGTTTGAAAATGTTATTACTCTGGGACTGGTTTTTTATTTCATCTACTCCCCGTATTTTAGAGTAAGAGTTCCATAGGTTTGTTTTGGAATAGTGGTTTCGATCGACCGTAGAGACGTCAAACACAGAGACATTTCTTTGGAGATTTATCTCTACTATAGGGAAGTCTGACATTAGTAATTATTATTCTAATTATTATTATTATTATTATTCATTAGAAATACCTGCACCCTACCAAAGATCGTAGCCAAATAATTCTGTCACACATTATTAATATTTGGTCATAAGTTATTCAACTTTCCCCGTCTACCCTAATTTTTGGGAGGAACCGTAGGGAAAATATGACAGCCCCATTTCTTACGGCTACCAATTCCTGAATGAAAGAACTTACAATGAATGGTCAGATTTTAATTATTAGGTACTTTCATAGATACAATATGAAAAAAGATAGAAAAAGAAAACCAATTACCTACATATTAAAATTGTAGGTAATTAGAAATTAAATTCTTAATAAAAAAATCTACATTAACTAGTTCTAAGCAAAGAGACTTCAGAGTCAGCAGTAATGAAAAAATCGAATAATGGCAGCTTAATTACTTACTCGAAATAATCAGGAAAGCATTTTCCGATAAGGACTTCCTTACAGTACATTTTACTATTCGTATATTGGCAGGCCTTTGTCATTTTTCTAAATACATATCTGGGATTCAAACAGATCGGTCGTGGACAACTCTCATGCGTCAATTGATAGGTTCCAAATATTCGTATGAATCAATGATTACATAAGAAATGTTTTATTTTATTTTTCGAAGCGTTTATGGCCGATTATTTCTCAGATAAAGTTATCTGGCTATTGAAAAATTCGCTGTAAGTCGTCAAAATCACGAATAAACGAATTATTTTTCAAAAGACTTGTTTGAAAGATTACAAAGATTTAACAAAATTCATGTTCGTCTAGAAGTGGCAGTTCTAAATATTTTGTTTGTGTCACGTACTTAATATGTTTGATGTTAATTTGTACAAGTACTAGAGAAGTTATGTTATACCTTTGGTATTGTCAATACACTGTGGTTCATGAAATGCATGCAATAATAAACAAATAAATAACATCTGATTTAAACATTTTTGCCATGCTTACCGTGAGTTAATAATTGAAATAGCTGTTTTTATGTAATTTCCATAGTCATCTGTTAATGAAAAGTTTTTTTACTATAGGGACTTATTCTTTGGTTTTATTGTTGGGTCGTTTAATTAGTCCTAATAAATATGAGGTCTTTTAATATATATTGAAAAAGAATTTTAAAACTATAATATAATAAACAGTTTTAAAATGTTTCGTACACAGTTTAAGTATATATTATACATAAATAGAAACACACATTTCTAACAACGAATACAGAAGAGAAATTATAGAAGATAGAATAAACAGGCGACTAGATTCTAAGCTACATCTAAAGGATTTAGAAGTGCAGAAAGGTGAGACAGAAACACTACTTAGGACGAGTGCAAGAGAGATAGGTTTGTGCGGCAGGTTACTCCTTGCCGTCTAGTTTACCATGGTCGTTATCTAGCGTGTCCTCAAGCCGTGGTGAACGCTTTCCCCACATTCCTCTTAAGTTCGTCCAGCCGGGTTCCCTCTTCCAGTAATACGCTCCTGTAGGTTTCATTAGACATCTTTGTATATTTTTGACAGCTCATAAACAAATTTTGTTTATAGGGAGTTTTTGACAGAATCTTGATTTGTTTGTGGTTTTTTGGGGATCAAAAAACTATTTTATTTGATCGCATTTTAAGTAATTTTATTTAGTTATTGTGCACAAGTGAAGTGAATTATCCTACTAGTACTATAAAAGGGAAAGTTTGTGTGTGTGTTTATATGTTTGTTACTTCTTCACGCTCAAACGGCTGGACCAATTTTAATGAAATTTGGTACGGATGGTAGCTGACACCCTGGATTAACACATAGGCTACTTTAAACGTTTTTTTAGAAGGTGTCTTTTAAATTATACGCGGCTGAAACCGCGGGGCACAGCTAGTAAATATTAATTGGGAAAATGCATTTAAAGTTACCACAAAAACGCTCTGGACAGTTTTAACAAGGAAACTGCCATCTCATTGGTGTTATGTTTGAAGATTACATCATTATAATTAGAAAAAATATTCTATTCACGTGACATTAGTAGAATTGAGAATGAATAAACACCGCTGTCATTAATAAAAGGAAAAGAATTTTGTTTCTAAAGTACAGTGAAAATACCTATTAATTGATATTTAAAACTACGTTATTGTATCGCGAATAAAAATATAATATTTTATTAGCTTTTTACATAATCAAGATTCCTAATTTCTGAGAAATTCTTTCGACGTTCATAAATTGACTGAGCGGCGTTGAAATTAAAAATCTGAGCTCGTAATATTTAATTCTGTCGTTAGGCAACGATTCAGTAAATTTCGAGTCGCAAGTACAATTTATTGCCCTGTTGTTGGTGTTATGTTATTTATTACTTTCCTCTTAAAAAAAAAAGAAGATCTTTATGAGACCGTATTTACAGAACTAAATATTCATTTTACATTTTGATGAAGTATTAACAAAAAAAATATTTTACGTAAAAAGGGCTGTACTTATTTCAAGAGATTGTATAAATATTGTAAGAGATGATATTATATAAAAAATTAACGTTTGAACTAAACTGAACGTTTTAGTAAAATTTAATTATTCATAAACTTGCATAATCAATTTTTATAGAATCAAATTGAAACATGGTTTTTAATGTAGGTAATCAAAACAACGGTAAAAAGTAAATCAATCAAATCAACGGAGATCGCATCAATCAAGATCCAGCCAGAGCGAAACTCTGTAATTATTTATCAGCCATTCTATCAGATTTTTCCCATTCACCCGCTGAACCGTTTCACTCAGATGCCAACTTACTTTGGGGGAAGACAATTTGTTATTTATTAAACTTTTATTACGAATTCGTCAATTTAGTCATTTCAGATTGGTTTGAAACGGGAAAAGTAATTAATCATGATGTCTCCCTCTCGCAATTTTGATTGATTTGTACGAATGAATAATAAATACTTTAGTATATTAAATCCGTCATTATAGTTATTTGTGGTATTTTTTATTAACAATTTATAGATTCTGTTTCTAGTTAGATTTCATGAAATACGTTAAAATGTTAATTTTTTTACCGATAAAACTACACAAAAGTTTTCTTAAACCTGACCGATAAGCCGCGACTAAATACAAGTGCAGTGAACACAGAACGTTATTTTCAAGGTACCTAAAATTCTTTCTAGAAGGTTCTTAAAATAGTCATTACTATCGTATGACGTCACTTGAACACATGTAATATATTTAGATTTATAATAGGATAAGAGCGATGTCGAATTGTAGTTGTATTATTCAATATAATATCCATGCAAATAAAATTACAAGATATATTTTATTTCCCTGAAATTTGATGTATTATGATGTAACTAAGTTTGCATACGCCTTCTTACACCTTCCTTTATTAAAATGATTACCGTTCTGATACATTCGGTGTTGATCACAATAAATGATCAGTCAAAACACATTAAAACTATTTAAAGATTTATTTAATGATTTTGTTCAAAAAAGTAATGTGTTCGTAAAATTCCGATTTCCCTTATTGAAACAACGAACAAAAATGGTAGAGACTGATACTGAATGTACGGAGCCTGGTAAATCTGTTTATCTTACGCGTGATTAGTTCAAATTTCAATTGTTTGAGATTCGAGAGGCTTTCGTTTGTTTGTATTTGTCCCTATTGAATCGAAAAGCATTTTACGAATAAACTTATTTAAGCACAATTTTTATTTAGGTTCCTTTTTTTAAAGCACAATGTAATCCAAAAATAAGACTGCGCGAGATTTGCAGTCCATCGCTGGTTGTTGTTTTCATGCCAGCCTGCAAGCCTGTTGACAGTTGGATACACACTGACTGATCCCGAAACGCGACAATCCAAAAGAAAACCACTGTGAGAGCTTTATCGCCATGTGTATGAAAGACGCGACCCAGTCTAATACAAATCCCTATCACCTCGTTTGATCACAGGATATACAACGTCTGATCTTGGAACGCGATACGCCTAAATGTGCCCGAGTGTTATACCAGGTATATGGTGGTCGCGATACAATTGTACTTGCACGTACAACATGACAGTACTTCTGCATGATGGTAGGGAATTTTCTAATCCATCTGACCTAGCTATCATCCTTAAATTGAAAATCTGTCATTCAGCATCTATTGACAACTTTTAACAACTGATGTGGTAAGCTAGCATACAGCCCGTCTGATGGTGAGCGGCTACCGTAGCCTATGGACGCTTGCAATCCCATAGGTATCACCAGCGTGTTGCCGACATTGAACAATTAAAAACGTCAAAACACTACTGCCGGTTCGGAAAATATATCTAAGACATCGATTAGAACCGGTAAGAAACTCGATCGGGTTTATCTTTTTTTTTGTCAACTGTACAAATGTTAATGTAACAGGTACAATAATAATAATTTAGTGGATGCACAGAGAGGGAGTCACTTCCAGACATCACTATCATTCACATAATGATTCATCCTATAATAACCTTTTGACAGTAAAACTCGCTTGACATGGTCCTTGAACTTGTTGTCCCGCAAATCAGTAATGTGCTTCAGGATCTTGTTATAGAAACCTAACACTATTACCTAAAAAACTTGTATTAGTCTTACTAAGTCTAAAACACGGTACGACTAACTTATCTCTATTTCTAGTATTAACATTGTTCTGATCTTGGACAAAATCTAGTTTGTCTAAATTTTTTCAGACATACACTAAGTTATCAAAGATGTATTGGGAGGACAAAGTTAAAATACTATAATAAATTCCTGGAACTTGTTCTTTAGTGATTCGCGGGGTCTCATATTGTAAATTGCTTGACCTGCCCGCTTTTGTAATATAAATATGGTATCTACTTCAGCTACTGAACCCTACAGCAAAATACCGTAAGACTAATTGAAGCCAAATAGCTCAGGATACCCAGAAACACAACACAAGGTTATTTGGCTGCGATCTTCTGTAAGCTGGAAGTCATCCACCAGTCGGACTGATCCAAGTAGATAAAAATCTCCAAAGATATATCTCTGTACCCTGTCTCTCTTTAAAAGTTTACTGTTTCGATAGTTTCAACTTTAAACCCAATCTGTTTAAACTCATGTTGCTACCCACATCATCGCATAACCAAAGTCGAGATTGTGGTCTACATATAAAACTTGTAAAGTATAAAATAGACGGTAATCTTGATAACTTTGTAAATTAAGTACCTTTGTTTTCTTTTCAAGATTTCGGTAATGTTTTGTTAGATTAAAAGGAATGGAAACTGTAACGGATGACCGGTTCGCTTGAGCGTGGACAGGCATAATATTTTATGAAAGTCGTTGGCTTGAATGCGTATTTACAAATAAGTTAGACTTTAGACTAGGAGTCAGTAATCAGGCGTATAAATCGGAACAGTATTAAAATAACAGGTATTTTACTAAATGCTGCGTACCTGTTCTACATACTGGAGTGGGACATAAAAGTAAACTGTATCAATTTTAAACATGTTCTTCTCTATTCAAGCTTAAGGATGTTTACTTTGTTAAAGAGAGATAAAAACAAATATGACTGTTATTTTGGAACAGGTGTTTGAAAATGTTATTACTCTGGGACTGGTTTTTTATTTCATCTACTCCCCGTATTTTAGAGTAAGAGTTCCATAGGTTTGTTTTGGAATAGTTGTTTCGATCGACCGTAGAGACGTCAAACACAGAGACATTTCTTTGGAGATTTATCTCTACTATAGGGAAGTCTGACTAATGAAATACCTGCACCCTACCAAAGATCGTAGCCAAATAATTCTGTCACACATATTTAATATTTGGTCATAAGTTATTCAACTTTCCCCGTCTACCCTAATTTTTGGGAGGAACCGTAGGGAAAATATGACAGCCCCATTTCTTACGGCTACCAATTCCTGAATGAAAGAACTTACAATGAATGGTCAGATTTTAATTATTAGGTACTTTCATAGATACAATATGAAAAAAGATAGAAAAAGAAAACCAATTACCTACATATTAAAATTGTAGGTAATTAGAAATTAAATTCTTAATAAAAAAATCTACATTAACTAGTTCTAAGCAAAGAGACTTCAGAGTCAGCAGTAATGAAAAAATCGAATAATGGCAGCTTAATTACTTACTCGAAATAATCAGGAAAGCATTTCCCGATAAGGACTTCCTTACAGTACATTTTACTATTCGTATATTGGCAGGCCTTTGTCATTTTTCTAAATACATATCTGGGATTCAAACAGATCGGTCGTGGACAACTCTCATGCGTCAATTGATAGGTTCCAAATATTCGTATGAATCAATGATTACATAAGAAATGTTTTATTTTATTTTTCGAAGCGTTTATGGCCGATTATTTCTCAGATAAAGTTATCTGGCTATTGAAAAATTCGCTGTAAGTCGTCAAAATCACGAATAAACGAATTATTTTTCAAAAGACTTGTTCGAAAGATTACAAAGATTTAACAAAATTCATGTTCGTCTAGAAGTGGCAGTTCTAAATATTTTGTTTGTGTCACGTACTTAATATGTTTGATGTTAATTTGTACAAGTACTAGAGAAGTTATGTTATACCTTTGGTATTGTCAATACACTGTGGTTCAAGAAATGCATGCAATAATAAACAAATAAATAACATCTGATTTAAACATTTTTGCCATGCTTACCGTGAGTTAATAATTGAAATAGCTGTTTTTATGTAATTTCCATAGTCATCTGTTAATGAAAAGTTTTTTTACTATAGGGACTTATTCTTTGGTTTTATTGTTGGGTCGTTTAATTAGTCCTAATAAATATGAGGTCTTTTAATATATATTGAAAAAGAATTTTAAAACTATAATATAATAAACAGTTTTAAAATGTTTCGTACACAGTTTAAGTATATATTATACATAAATAGAAACACACATTTCTAACAACGAATACAGAAGAGAAATTATAGAAGATAGAATAAACAGGCGACTAGATTCTAAGCTACATCTAAAGGATTTAGAAGTGCAGAAAGGTGAGACAGAAACACTACTTAGGACGAGTGCAAGAGAGATAGGTTTGTGCGGCAGGTTACTCCTTGCCGTCTAGTTTACCATGGTCGTTATCTAGCGTGTCCTCAAGCCGTGGTGAACGCTTTCCCCACATTCCTCTTAAGTTCGTCCAGCCGGGTTCCCTCTTCCAGTAATACGCTCCTGTAGGTTTCATTAGACATCTTTGTATATTTTTGACAGCTCATAAACAAATTTTGTTTATAGGGAGTTTTTGACAGAATCTTGATTTGTTTGTGGTTTTTTTGGGGATCAAAAAACTATTTTATTTGATCGCATTTTAAGTAATTTTATTTAGTTATTGTGCACAAGTGAAGTGAATTATCCTACTAGTACTATAAAAGGGAAAGTTTGTGTGTGTGTTTATATGTTTGTTACTTCTTCACGCTCAAACGGCTGGACCAATTTTAATGAAATTTGGTACGGATGGTAGCTGACACCCTGGATTAACACATAGGCTACTTTAAACGTTTTTTTAGAAGGTGTCTTTTAAATTATACGCGGCTGAAACCGCGGGGCACAGCTAGTAAATATTAATTGGGAAAATGCATTTAAAGTTACCACAAAAACGCGCTGGACAGTTTTAACAAGGAAACTGCCATCTATTGGTGTTATGTTTGAAGATTACATCATTATAATTAGAAAAAATATTCTATTCACGTGACATTAGTAGAATTGAGAATGAATAAACACCGCTGTCATTAATAAAAGGAAAAGAATTTTGTTTCTAAAGTACAGTGAAAATACCTATTAATTGATATTTAAAACTACGTTATTGTATCGCGAATAAAAATATAATATTTTATTAGCTTTTTACATAATCAAGATTCCTAATTTCTGAGAAATTCTTTCGACGTTCATAAATTGACTGAGCGGCGTTGAAATTAAAAATCTGAGCTCGTAATATTTAATTCTGTCGTTAGGCAACGATTCAGTAAATTTCGAGTCGCAAGTACAATTTATTGCCCTGTTGTTGGTGTTATGTTATTTATTACTTTCCTCTTAAAAAAAAAAGAAGATCTTTATGAGACCGTATCTACAGAACTAAATATTCATTTTACATTTTGATGAAGTATTAACAAAAAAAATATTTTACGTAAAAAGGGCTGTACTTATTTCAAGAGATTGTATAAATATTGTAAGAGATGATATTATATAAAAAATTAACGTTTGAACTAAACTGAACGTTTTAGTAAAATTTAATTATTCATAAACTTGCATAATCAATTTTTATAGAATCAAATTGAAACATGGTTTTTAATGTAGGTAATCAAAACAACGGTAAAAAGTAAATCAATCAAATCAACGGAGATCGCATCAATCAAGATCCAGCCAGAGCGAAACTCTGTAATTATTTATCAGCCATTCTATCCGATTTTTCCCATTCACCCGCTGAACCGTTTCACTCAGATGCCAACTTACTTTGGGGGAAGACAATTTGTTATTTATTAAACTTTTATTACGAATTCGTCAATTTAGTCATTTCAGATTGGTTTGAAACGGGAAAAGTAATTAATCATGATGTCTCCCTCTCGCAATTTTGATTGATTTGTACGAATGAATAATAAATACTTTAGTATATTAAATCCGTCATTATTGTTATTTGTGGTATTTTTTATTAACAATTTATAGATTCTGTTTCTAGTTAGATTTCATGAAATACGTTAAAATGTTAATTTTTTTACCGATAAAACTACACAAAAGTTTTCTTAAACCTGACCGATAAGCCGCGACTAAATACAAGTGCAGTGAACACAGAACGTTATTTTCAAGGTACCTAAAATTCTTTCTAGAAGGTTCTTAAAATAGTCATTACTATCGTATGACGTCACTTGAACACATGTAATATATTTAGATTTATAATAGGATAAGAGCGATGTCGAATTGTAGTTGTATTATTCAATATAATATCCATGCAAATAAAATTACAAGATATATTTTATTTCCCTGAAATTTGATGTATTATGATGTAACTAAGTTTGCATACGCCTTCTTACACCTTCCTTTATTAAAATGATTACCGTTCTGATACATTCGGTGTTGATCACAATAAATGATCAGTCAAAACACATTAAAACTATTTAAAGATTTATTTAATGATTTTGTTCAAAAAAGTAATGTGTTGATATTTGGATGTTTTTATGAATACAATTTTATTGTTTTTTTATTCCATATTGTGTGAAACGTAAACGTATTTACCGCTGTTGTATTGTGCTTGCTTGGCCGGTCGCTTTCCCCAGGCTCCGTGCAGCGCCGACCAAGCTTTCTTCTCTGGTGCTTCCATTCGTTCCACGTTGTCCATCTGTTGTTAATTATATAAATAACATATAAAATCTATATATAAATAAAAATAAAACGCTGTTCGTTGGTAAGCACATTACTTGAGAAAGGCTGGGCCGATTTGGCTAATTTTTATTAATACTCTGAATTAGGGTTTTATTCATATTCGAAGTCCTTTTTTCTATCGGATTTTGTATGAAGTCAAGACAGTAACTCACGATTCAAAGGATGGATATACTTACGTAATTCTTTTTTTTTTATGGTCATGGAATAGTTATCAGCAAATAAAAATGGAATAGTTAGGTGGCGCTTTAGTCGATTTATTTGACTATTTGACCAGCTAGAAGTCTAAATATGAATTCCATGATCAATCCAATTATACTTAAAAGCCCATAACTTTGAATTAAATCACGAACAACAATCAACTAAAATATTTCAATATCTATTAATAAATGAGTTGTTAGTTAAAATAAACGGAATTATTTGACGTGTGTTTCTAATTTTGTATGACTCTCTAAAAGTAGTAACAAATTCCGGGTAAAATCCTAGAAATCCGGTAAGGTTGGCAAGTCCATGTCTTATGGTTCATAATATTATCTTAAGAAAATTTATTCATCTGTCTTAAACACAATGCAATAAATCGAGGTCTTTGTTCACTAACGCACTGTGCGGTAAAGGTGAGTTTGTGAATGAAATATTAGTTGTACTTAATATTAGGTTAAAAGAGGAAAAGGGAATGAAGCTATGTTTTTTAGTTTTAGAAATACAGGGTTCGAAGGTTGATCAACAAAGGAATGGAGATTCCATTCCTACAATGAGCCACAGGTTTTGGTGAAAGAACAAATGGTGTTGCAACCATAAGGAAGGTTTAATGCTCGACTGACAGTTTTCCATTTTCAAAGTAAAATTCTATCGCTATGCGCTTTAGATGTTATTTTCTAACTACGAATGAGAACTGGTTTCTTTTTATTAGTAACTAGCTGTGCCCGTGGCTCCGATCATGTGGAATACTGAATGCTCGCGCGAGATGTATACTCTCCCGGAGTTTTTTGTAAGTCTTTTTAATGCCTATGATTATGTAGTACATTAATTTGCTATAATTTGCTATATCTCTTATGGTTTACTCCGCATAAGCCATTTAAGCGCCCGAATTGATTCACCATGACCAGTTTTTTTATTTGTGCAGAACCCTAATTCTTTTTCTAAAATAAAAGTATCCTAAGTTACTCCCTATATCATAAACTATCTATCAGTGAAAGTCCCGTCAAAATCAGTCCAACCGTTTCGGAGATTACCCGGAACAAACAGACAGACACACAAAAATTTTAATTATGGGATTTATGTTAAAGTTATCGTAAATATTTTCATTATGCATTTAGTAAAAAGCTGTTATTTTGACATTACAAACTGACACTTCAATTTTATTAACTGTATAGATAAGCAATGATGGCTCAGTTGGTAGCGTGTACGGATTCCACGTCGATCGAAGTGAGTTCGAATCCTTGCAATGAGCCTGAGCGCCTGGTGAAGGAAAATATCGTGGTGAAACCATAACTGGTGGTATAGCTTTTTCCAATGCCCGTCTAGCTAGCTACCACCGTCAAACTAAAATCTGTCGCCAAACACCAATAGATGGTGTATTCCGGCAGCTTCACTTGAGAGCCAATCTATCACCAGGCTTAGCGTGCTACCATCTTGGGCCACATCGTCACTTAAGATCGGGTGAGATTATGGGCACATCGCTAAACCTATAACGATGAAAAAAAAATCAATGACATCGACATTTCACTGGAAGAGGTATAGTATTGAAAAGCTTCTTCCTATAGAGTATTAAAAGTTACAATGCCTAAAATGGTATAAAAGGGAAGCAAATCTGAGACAATTGGTAATACAGACCTGATGAACTGGAATAAGTTGTTCGATAGCTGCATCAATTTCTTCATAATCAGGTTCCGAGGTTGATCGTTTACCCCAAGAACCGTGGAAGGCAGTCCACTTTTCCTACGAACATATGACATTCACAATATATTTTGCGTCCTATTTTAAATTTCACAATAGTATTAAATTCACCTATTTGTTTAATACAATGGTGGTGACCTTTTGTCTTATATATCCCATTGTTTGCTTGATTAAAATTGGTAACAGACAGTTATATTATTGAACGGTTTCTGTAGGGTGATGTATACACGAGACTAGTTTCAATATGTGTATCTTGTGAACATTACTGAATTATAATTCTAATGTTGAAGATGTCTAATTACTCGTAAGCCTTTAGAAAACTACTTATGGCACATGAATGACTTTCTCGATTTTTTTTTATTTGGCTTATTAAAAATATTCTTACAGGTGTACGTTTTCCCCATGCGGAGTTAAGGTCTTGCCAGGCGCGTTTGCCCCAAGCAGAGTTCAGGTCTTGCCAGGCGCGCTTGCCCCAAGCGGAGTTCAAATCTTGCCACGCACGCTTGCCCCATGCCGAGCTCATGTCGTTCCAGCCCCGTTTGCCCCAAGCGGAGTTAAGATCCTGCCACGCACGTTTGCCCCAAGCGGAGTTAAGGTCTTGCCAGGCGCGTTTGCCCCATGCCGAACTCATATCTTGCCAGCCACGTTTATCCATGGCTTCGTCTTCGCTGCGCTTACCCCAAGCGGAGTTCAGGTCCTGCCATCCCCTTTTACCCCAAACTGAGTTCAAATCTTGCCATCCTCTTTTGCCCCATGCGGAGTTTAGGTCTTGCCACGCGCGCTTACCCCACGCAGAACTCATGTCTTGCCAACCGCGTTTTGCCCATCCTCCGCGTAAGCTGGTCCATGCCCGTTTTTCTTCATCTGTTAGATCTACGTCATTTTCATTCTGTAAAAAAGAACTAAGTTATTTAAAGGAAATATTTTTTGAGTAGATAGGACTATATGATAATTATAATGTTCAGCAGCGTTAGGTCGTAAAAGTATCGAAACAATAATGCTGTCTTGAGTCCACTTTTGTAGTGAGAAACTATCATATATTTTTTTACAAGTTAACCATTTTTTCCTTTTATTATTAAGTATACAAATACGAAGTTATTTGTGCTCTGTGTTATATCACTTCTTTGGATCCCTGACAAAGGAAGGAATAAAAGGAAGCAGTAAAATGGAGACAAATGTCAAAAAATAAATAGAATGATCAATTGAATCTATTAGGTTGCCAACTACCAAACGTAGGCATGATAAAATAATTTGTCACATTAGCTTGTGTAGGCGCTTTGCTTTCTACTGTGATTATATATATGTTTTTTGAAGATTGCAGTCTTTAATGGTAAATATATGTTATTTATAGATGAAGTAGTCAGTGCAGAAACTAAAACTTATGCTTTTTCTATATTTTTTTTACTATGGCTAAGATTTTTGAGTTTTTCTGTTTACTGAATTTTTTTTAATCTGTATACGGAAACTTGTAAATGTCCTTCATTACTACAAATGTAATTTAATTTTATGCTTAGCTGTAAGTTTAAATTTAATAAAGAAGCTGAACCAAAATAAACAGTTAAGTTGCAAGCATACCAGACAAATTTACGATTTACTAAATATACGAAAGATCTGATCACAGGTTAATGTATTTACTTAAGACACAAAGAAAAGTTCTTTGTATAAAGGTGCCTTTTAAATAAGTTACGATGCTATTTTCCTACGTTGATTTATTTATCAGTATCAGTGCGATTGTAATGAAACTTTGAGAAGGAATTGCGAGGAAAGAATGTAAGCCACAACCTTTTTAACGCTCCAGTAGTTAAGTAAGTTGATTTATTATTCTATTAAGTTGGCAACAGTCTTAGAATGTTAATTGTGTTGCGTAGATCCAAGATATTTAGGGTTGCAGTGTTAGCGTATAATTTATATCTACTAATGAAAATTATTTTATAGTTGTTGACAATGCAGTAACATCTGTGTCAGTGGATAAGATCCGCTTAATATTTATCTAAAATACTAACTCCTGAGTCACACGAAAAAGGCGTGTACTTAAATCGTGATAAGGAATATTTGTTGCCCACAAATGTTCGCTCCAGCCGAAAACCTGTTCCGAGGTAACTACTTGAAACAAATTGTTTTTTGAGCTTACCAAACGGTTTTGCGTACGTCTTTACTATGTCTGACGTTACGTTTACCTACGTCTTCCAATTCAGAATTTGATTTCTTTATCACATCTATATAGTTTTTGAATTGAGCTTGCTAATGACAGTATGTTCTATAACTCTTGATATTCCTATTTATAAAATACTAGCTATGCCTCACGGTTTCACACGTATTAAACTTATTTGACTAACTCTCTAACACACCGCCGTGCCGCCAACGCAACCATTTAGTTTATCGTTGTACAGCTTCTAAGGGTCCTTGGGGTCGAAGCGTAAGTATATAGCCTACTAGCTTCTGCCCATGGCTTCGTATGCGTGGACTCCAGAATTGAGTCTTTACCGGGATAAAAGTATCTAGGTTATAAACAATTTGTGTTGAAATCCTTCAAACGTTGAAATCAGTTCAAACACACACAAACTTTCACATATGTAGGAAGAAATAAATCGTTCGTCCATTAAAATCATTCACTCATATAACATGGAGAACACGTGTCACTGAAAAGCCCACTACCTATGATTCCCTATGGGAATTGTCTTGAGAAATTAACTAACATCTTTACGTGAATTTACAGTAGAAATTTTGAACGTCAGAAATCTTGAAATGGGCTTTAGGGAATTTATTATTGGAAAGGTCCGCATAAATATTCGACGATCGTGTCATATTTGCGAACTGATTTCCATCAATTTGCATACGGGTTACGACAGATTATACGAATTAATTTTCTATAACCATAAATTGGAATTATGTATGGAAAATTTCCTTCCATTATTATATAAAAGGAATCCCTCATAGGTATTTCCAAGTTGTTCAGAGGTATTTCAAAAGAAGAGTCATGATGATCAGGTTGTTTAGACCGGTGGAATATCGATTCGATTTCCACAACTTCGAGTCCTGGTGAGTACCATCGAATTTTTTGTAATTCGCGTACAGTAATGATTTTCTTTCCTTTTTGTTAAAATCGTCTTGTATTTATTACATTTTACGCTATTTGCGTCTATATATTATGCAATTCTCGATGCATTTTGTCTGTTATAATTTTGGTGAAGTGAATTGTAAATAATAAATAGAAACATGCATTTTGAGTTGCCACAAAAACTCCCTAGACAGTTCTACAATACATCTTGTCATAGACGATTAGAAAAATTGTATGAAGTTAGGACTTAAAGGAAGTGTATCTAGTCGCCTTAAAAATATTTTTTTTTAAGGAAAACAACGTGACTAAATCCTAACGCTTGAGAAATGTTCTCTATGTTTCTTTTTATATTTTTATTCTCGCTAAGAAATCATTTTCAAGAAACAGAATGGAGTTTTTGACGGGATCTTAAAGTAACATGTTGTGATTTTTATTTTTCATTCATTAACTTAGGTTTTTTGACCCTATATCATGTAGCATTGGTGGCGTTTTGCGTGATATAGTTTGGTTGTTGTGCATAAGTGAAGTGCATTAAAATATAAAGCAGAAAAAATGTATTTTGGGATGTTACAAAAACTCCCTAGGTTGTTGTGACAAGAGAGCCACCATCTTGTCAGAAGATCCCACTTTGTATAAAGAAAATTTTTGCGAAGGCTCAAAAACATTGACACTGGCAAGTGCTTTTTGCGGCGCCAAATCAAGAAGAAGAAATATAATAAATACATCGCTAAAAGGTTTCTTGAGATTACAAAGAATTTAAAATTTTAGATACAAATAAGTAAGCAGAAAATGTGTGTGTATTTGTGAAAATCGTTAACAAAGAGACCGTACGCATTACAATTCGCGAGTTAAAAGGCGGTTTTCTAAGTTTTCCAACTGAAACTTCTAGGAAGTTGTTGGAAACCGTACTGACTTTTTTACTTGGATAAATTGTATTGAAACACTTTGTGTCGGGTTTCTTTAAAAGATTCTCACAAGATCTGGGTGCGTTTATAATTCGACTTTAAAATTATTGATATGTTCTTTTTTCCACACTCTGATGCCAGTTTTAGTCCAAAAAAATGTGGAATGATTTACTTTGTCATTTTTGAGATGCTATAGCGAAAACTACCTATGTTTTTATTTATTTGAATGAAAATATATGTTTTAAATACAATTCTGTCAATTCCACGTTTAAAGAATAATTTTCTAATCTTAAAAGTTCAAACGACGCTTCCTTTTTAGAACTGACCAGACAGTTTTTGTGGCAATTTAAAATTAATTTTCTTTATTATTATCTTAATTCACTTCACTTGAGCACAATAATTATAGTATATTACGCAAAATGTCATCAGTATTACAAAATATAAGTTCAAATAACGCAAATATATGTATAACAGTAAAAACCAGTACAATACAAATTAAGGACCCACGGCCCACCAAACACTTCGAGAAAACTAAATGTGAATTAAGGAGCTTATATCTATCTTATCCATCGATATATCTATCTATCTAAATATATCTGAGTAGATATATTTACCAAATGAACTAGTTCCTTTCTATGTTTAAAGTGGGCCAGCAGATAACCTTGTGATTACCTGAATTGGAGCAATATCGTGATGCTGTTCTTCTGAAGAGGCAGCCGCGAGGGTCACCAGGGCGAATGCCCACACCACCGCTACGCAACAACGCATCTGTCGACAAAAATATTTATTATTTAGATATGATAAATAAGGAAGTTTTTCATGTAGCCAAGAATTTTACCAGTCTTTAAGTGTTCTACTACTTCCCAAAAACTGTTTTCCAATGGAATGAACAGACTTGATGACAGCGATTTACTACGTTTTAGCGATTTCTAAAGTAAAAAGCTGTTATTTTGACATTACAAACTGACACTTCAATTTTATTAACTGTATAGATAAGCAATGATGGCTCAGTTGGTAGCGTGTACGGATTCCACGTCGATCGAAGTGAGTTCGAATCCCTGCAATGAGCCTGAGCGCCCGGTGAAAGAAAATATCGTGGTGAAACCATAACTGGTGGTATAGCTTTTTCTAATGCCCGTCTAGCTAGCTACGACCGTCAAAATAAAATCTGTCGCCAAACACCAATAGATGGTGTATTCCGGCAGCTTCACTTGAGAGCCAATCTATCACCAGGCTTAGCGTGCTACCATCTTGGGCCACATCGTCACTTAAGATCGGGTGAGATTATGGGCACATCGCTAAACCTATAACGATGAAAAAAAAATCAATGACATCGACATTTCACTGGAAGAGGTATAGTATTGAAAAGCTTCTTCCTATAGAGTATTAAAAGTTACAATGCCTAAAATGGTATAAAAGGGAAGCAAATCTGAGACAATTGGTAATACAGACCTGATGAACTGGAATAAGTTGTTCGATAGCTGCATCAATTTCTTCATAATCAGGTTCCGAGGTTGATCGTTTACCCCAAGAACCGTGGAAGGCAGTCCATTTTTCCTACGAACATATGACATTCACAATATATTTTGCGTCCTATTTTAAATTTCACAATAGTATTAAATTCACCTATTTGTTTAATACAATGGTGGTGACCTTTTGTCTTATATATCCCATTGTTTGCTTGATTAAAATTGGTAACAGACAGTTATATTATTGAACGGTTTCTCTAGGGTGATGTATACACGAGACTAGTTTCAATATGTGTATCTTGTGAACATTACTGAATTATAATTCTAATGTTGAAGATGTCTAATTACTCGTAAGCCTTTAGAAAACTACTTATGGCACATGAATGACTTTCTCGATTTTTTTTTTATTTGGCTTATTAAAAATATTCTTACAGGTGTACGTTTTCCCCATGCGGAGTTAAGGTCTTGCCAGGCGCGTTTGCCCCAAGCAGAGTTCAGGTCTTGCCAGGCGCGCTTGCCCCAAGCGGAGTTCAAATCTTGCCACGCACGCTTGCCCCATGCCGAGCTCATGTCGTTCCAGCCCCGTTTGCCCCAAGCGGAGTTAAGATCCTGCCACGCACGTTTGCCCCAAGCGGAGTTAAGGTCTTGCCAGGCGCGTTTGCCCCATGCCGAACTCATATCTTGCCAGCCACGTTTATCCATGGCTTCGTCTTCGCTGCGCTTACCCCAAGCGGAGTTCAGGTCCTGCCATCCCCTTTTACCCCAAACTGAGTTCAAATCTTGCCATCCTCTTTTGCCCCATGCGGAGTTTAGGTCTTGCCACGCGCGCTTACCCCACGCAGAACTCATGTCTTGCCAACCGCGTTTTGCCCATCCTCCGCGTAAGCTGGTCCATGCCCGTTTTTCTTCATCTGTTAGATCTACGTCATTTTCATTCTGTAAAAAAGAACTAAGTTATTTAAAGGAAATATTTTTTGAGTAGATAGGACTATATGATAATTATAATGTTCAGCAGCGTTAGGTCGTAAAAGTATCGAAACAATAATGCTGTCTTGAGTCCACTTTTGTAGTGAGAAACTATCATATATTTTTTTACAAGTTAACCATTTTTTCCTTTTATTATTAAGTATACAAATACGAAGTTATTTGTGCTCTGTGTTATATCACTTCTTTGGATCCCTGACAAAGGAAGGAATAAAAGGAAGCAGTAAAATGGAGACAAATGTCAAAAAATAAATAGAATGATCAATTGAATCTATTAGGTTGCCAACTACCAAACGTAGGCATGATAAAATAATTTGTCACATTAGCTTGTGTAGGCGCTTTGCTTTCTACTGTGATTATATATATGTTTTTTGAAGATTGCAGTCTTTAATGGTAAATATATGTTATTTATAGATGAAGTAGTCAGTGCAGAAACTAAAACTTATGCTTTTTCTATATTTTTTTTACTATGGCTAAGATTTTTGAGTTTTTCTGTTTACTGAATTTTTTTTAATCTGTATACGGAAACTTGTAAATGTCCTTCATTACTACAAATGTAATTTAATTTTATGCTTAGCTGTAAGTTTAAATTTAATAAAGAAGCTGAACCAAAATAAACAGTTAAGTTGCAAGCATACCAGACAAATTTACGATTTACTAAATATACGAAAGATCTGATCACAGGTTAATGTATTTACTTAAGACACAAAGAAAAGTTCTTTGTATAAAGGTGCCTTTTAAATAAGTTACGATGCTATTTTCCTACGTTGATTTATTTATCAGTATCAGTGCGATTGTAATGAAACTTTGAGAAGGAATTGCGAGGAAAGAATGTAAGCCACAACCTTTTTAACGCTCCAGTAGTTAAGTAAGTTGATTTATTATTCTATTAAGTTGGCAACAGTCTTAGAATGTTAATTGTGTTGCGTAGATCCAAGATATTTAGGGTTGCAGTGTTAGCGTATAATTTATATCTACTAATGAAAATTATTTTATAGTTGTTGACAATGCAGTAACATCTGTGTCAGTGGATAAGATCCGCTTAATATTTATCTAAAATACTAACTCCTGAGTCACACGAAAAAGGCGTGTACTTAAATCGTGATAAGGAATATTTGTTGCCCACAAATGTTCGCTCCAGCCGAAAACCTGTTCCGAGGTAACTACTTGAAACAAATTGTTTTTTGAGCTTACCAAACGGTTTTGCGTACGTCTTTACTATGTCTGACGTTACGTTTACCTACGTCTTCCAATTCAGAATTTGATTTCTTTATCACATCTATATAGTTTTTGAATTGAGCTTGCTAATGACAGTATGTTCTATAACTCTTGATATTCCTATTTATAAAATACTAGCTATGCCTCACGGTTTCACACGTATTAAACTTATTTGACTAACTCTCTAACACACCGCCGTGCCGCCAACGCAACCATTTAGTTTATCGTTGTACAGCTTCTAAGGGTCCTTGGGGTCGAAGCGTAAGTATATAGCCTACTAGCTTCTGCCCATGGCTTCGTATGCGTGGACTCCAGAATTGAGTCTTTACCGGGATAAAAGTATCTAGGTTATAAACAATTTGTGTTGAAATCCTTCAAACGTTGAAATCAGTTCAAACACACACAAACTTTCACATATGTAGGAAGAAATAAATCGTTCGTCCATTAAAATCATTCACTCATATAACATGGAGAACACGTGTCACTGAAAAGCCCACTACCTATGATTCCCTATGGGAATTGTCTTGAGAAATTAACTAACATCTTTACGTGAATTTACAGTAGAAATTTTGAACGTCAGAAATCTTGAAATGGGCTTTAGGGAATTTATTATTGGAAAGGTCCGCATAAATATTCGACGATCGTGTCATATTTGCGAACTGATTTCCATCAATTTGCATACGGGTTACGACAGATTATATGAATTAATTTTCTATAACCATAAATTGGAATTATGTATGGAAAATTTCCTTCTATTATTATATAAAAGGAATCCCTCATAGGTATTTCCAAGTTGTTCAGAGGTATTTCAAAAGAAGAGTCATGATGACCAGGTTGTTTAGACCGGTGCAATATCGATTCGATTTTCACAACTTCGAGTCCTGGTGAGTACCATCGAATTTTTTGCAATTCGCCTACAGTAATGATTTTCTTTCTTTTTTGTTAAAATCGTCTTGTATTTATTACATTTTACGCTATTTGCGTCTATATATTATGCAATTCTCGATGGATTTTGTCTGTTATAATTTTGGTGAAGTGAATTGTAAATAATAAATAGAAACATGCATTTTGAGTTGCCACAAAAACTCCCTAGACAGTTCTACAATACATCTTGTCATAGACGATTAGAAAAATTGTATGAAGTTAGGACTTAAAGGAAGTGTATCTAGTCGCCTTAAAAATATATTTTTTTTTAAGGAAAACAACGTGACTAAATCCTAACACTTGAGAAATGTTCTCTATGTTTCTTTTTATATTTTTATTCTCGCTAAGAAATAATTTTCAAGAAACAGAATGGAGTTTTTGACGGGATCTTAAAGTGACATGTTGTGATATTTATTTTTCATTCATTAACTTAGGTTTTTTGACCCTATATCATGTAGCATTGGTGGCGTTTTGCGTGATATAGTTTGGTTGTTGTGCATAAGTGAAGTGCATTAAAATATAAAGCAGAAAAAATGTATTTTGGGATGTTACAAAAACTCCCTAGGTTGTTGTGACAAGAGAGCCACCATCTTGTCAGAAGATCCCACTTTGTATAAAGAAAAATTTTTGCGAAGGCTCAAAAACATTGACACTGGCAAGTGCTTTTTGCGGCGCCAAATCAAGAAGAAGAAATATAATAAATACATCGCTAAAAGGTTTCTTGAGATTACAAAGAATTTAAAATTTTAGATACAAATAAGTAAGCAGAAAATGTGTGTGTATTTGTGAAAATCGTTAACAAAGAGACCGTACGCATTACAATTCGCGAGTTAAAAGGCGGTTTTCTAAGTTTTCCAACTGAAACTTCTAGGAAGTTGTTGGAAACCGTACTGACTTTTTTACTTGGATAAATTGTATTGAAACACTTTGTGTCGGGTTTCTTTAAAAGATTCTCACAAGATCTGGGTGCGTTTACAATTCGACTTTAAAATTATTGATATGTTCTTTTTTCCACACTCTGATGCCAGTTTTAGTCCAAAAAAATGTGGAATGATTTACTTTGTCATTTTTGAGATGCTATAGCCAAAACTACCTATGTTTTTATTTATTTGAATGAAAATATGTGTTTTAAATACAATTCTGTCAATTCCACGTTTAAAGAATAATTTTCTAATCTTAAAAGTTCAAACGACGCTTCCTTTTTAGAACTGACCAGACAGTTTTTGTGGCAATTTAAAATTAATTTTCTTTATTATTATCTTAATTCACTTTACTTGAGCACAATAATTATAGTATATTACGCAAAATGTCATCAGTATTACAAAATATAAGTTCAAATAACGCAAATATATGTATAACAGTAAAAACTAGTACAATACAAATTAAGGACCCACGGCCCACCAAACACTTCGAGAAAACTAAATGTGAATTAAGGAGCTTATATCTATCTTATCCATCGATATATCTATCTATCTAAATATATCTGAGTAGATATATTTACCAAATGAACTAGTTCCTTTCTATGTTTAAAGTGGGCCAGCAGATAACCTTGTGATTACCTGAACTGGAGCAATATCGTGATGCTGTTCTTCTGAAGAGGCAGCCGCGAGGGTCACCAGGGCGAATGCCCACACCACCGCTACGCAACAACGCATCTGTCGACAAAAATATTTATTATTTAGATATGATAAATAAGGAAGTTTTCATGTAGCCAAGAATTTTACCAGTCTTTAAGTGTTCTACTACTTCCCAAAAACTGTTTTCCAATGGAATGAACAGACTTGATGACAGCGATTTACTACGTTTTAGCGATTTCTAAAGTAAAGAAGTCTGTATTTCTAAATTATCCTACCACATGATGTTTCTCATGATCTCTGTATTCATCATCAGCTTTCGTATGAACAACAATCGCAGAGGTCAGTATTTTGATGATTGTTGCTTTGATGATGGTATGTACTTTTAGTACTGGTTATTGTAGGAAAAAAGTAGGAATATAGATATATTTCCAACCCTTCTCGTCACATTCAGCTCACCCTTTGTCCCACCCCACAATTTTATATGTTTGCAAATTGCAATGACGGTATCGTGCTCTAGTAATCCCACATAATATTGCGGAGAGACGAAAATAAGTTATGCAATATTTATGCCTGATCCATAAGGTTTTGGGGTATGAAATATATATTCTTTTATTTCCCGAGGAATATCATTTGTCAGAGAATGAAAATTTTGGACAAGTTATCGAGTAAACTTCTTATTGGCTGCTCTAGTGTTGGTTTATCAGGATTGGTTTGTATTCTTTTTTAAGCAAAATTTCTTTTAGCGTGATGAAAGTAAATTCTAAGGTTGAATTTTGGTGCAACGTTTTTTATGCAATTATTCTCGGTGTGAAGTTTCTGACGTAGAAAGGACGAGAATAGGTACTTGCATACTTATCTAAGGAGAGGAAAAGGAAAAAAAGAGAAATAACTATGTTATACAGCGAGAGAGAGAGAAGATAAACGCAAAAGAATAGACACGATAATAGTCCGCATAGAAGTTAATATGCGTTCTTGGAAGAAGCCGTGCGTTGTCAATTCCACTGTTGGATTTTACCTTTTCGTTTGGTTTAATGTATGTAATCGCACGCAATTTTAAAACGTTATTTACAGAAGTTGCACTTCTCTCTTTGTCTCAATTTTTTCTAGGTTTTATGGATTTTAATCCTTAGGTTTACGTCGACGTAGTTGCTTTAACGTAGTTTGTTTGAAGTAACTAGCAATCAAATTATAAACCGAAAGGGCGTGAGTACTATCAGATTTGGTCAATATAGCATAAAAAACACTGATCCCACATATTGGGCCCAAGGAGACCTACCAGATTTTCTCGCTCTGCTTTGTTCCAGACACATTCCATTATTACGTGATGCATATCTTGAACAGTTAAAGAAATTTATTCAGAGCACATCTTTATTGACTAGAGTTTAGAATATTTTTAGACCAACAAGATCACTTTCCCTGGTGGTGAATAAAGTACAGTAAAAGGTAGTTAAAGGCCACAACATTTCGTCACCATTTGTTAATCTACCATTACAAAATCCACTACACATTTTGATATAAACAGATTGATCTCTAAATCTCGACAAACCGAATTGAGTTTATATGACTGGGTAATAGATGATGTGTCAGTTGTAACATGTTCAGAAACCTCTTACAACGAGCATGCGCTGTCGGAGAAGAAAGCATAGTGATGAAACCTTTCCTTCCTCAAATTTTAAATCTGTCGGCAAAGACCTATATGTGTGTTCCACCAGCTACATTTGAAAGCTAGTCCCTCTAAGCTTAGTGTGTTTACCATCTTAGGTCATATTGTCACTTAACATTAAACTTATAAAACGTAAAATTTCACTTAAGAAGAAGCCGCAAACTAACAGGAAAGCTATGGAAGAAAAGGCCGAATACAAATTCTTAAAATATAATTCTAAGAGATCAAATTCAGTTGTACGATGTTTTTTAAACAAATTTCCTCAAAACCCTGAGACAAATCTCACACCAATCCTTCTAATTTGAATAAATATGTAACTGAAGCTAAAACCCTACAAAATTCTGTAGATTCCCTTGTTTATGTAAGTTGGCAGACCGTGGCCTGCGATGTGTCTCGAAAGCTTTGTACAAAAGTACCCTATTTAATACCGTTAAGGTGTATTCATGTTAGATACGATAAGCGAATTCCAAGTGTTCTTATAATTTTAACTGGCTCTTCCGCGCTGTTGCTTTTATGTTAAATATATTCGAGTAGCTGTCCACGTCGAGGTTGCCAACGCACCCGTGTAACTAATCGCTGTTCTCACTTTCCGTAATTGACCACAGTTTACTTAGAGTCATAGCCTGTTATGGTTCTTAATAAATAGGATAAAATGCAAAAGGAATTTTTCAAATCTTATTGGTAGTTCCAGATATTCGACACATTCAAACACACAAATATAATATAATCTTTTGATCTTTACAGTATTAGTATACATTATAAAAATATTTTAAATCATAGCTAATGTTTTACCTGGAAAGCCATTTATTATACCATGATAATCCCTTTTAAAAACCGCTAACTATTTCGGAGCTTTCTGATTAGTATATATATACATTATATAAATGTGAATTTTTAAATTGCAGATAGGTTAGAAACTGCTTTCAATTGATTGATTGATGAAAAATTGATAATTTTGGAAATTTCTTGTGTTAATTATGAATTTTAACTTATTAATTGCTAGGATTTCGATCTCAGAAAAGCCTGTCCGTCCGTCGTGGCCTTCCTACTTTTAAAGGGCTATATGTATCTTTTGAAATGACGCCATAAGTAGCCATTGAAATGTTCCCGAAATGTGTGTTATTATGGATGTGTGTTTATATATATTAAGATATATATATATAAAAAATATATTAACCGTATAAGAAGAGTATTTTTTGTTTTCTTGTTTTAATTCTATCGTAAAAAACAGTAATACCTATGCGTTATAATTAAGGTATAGCTTAAACCTTAAAGTAATATTAAAAATTGAGAAAATCGCGATTTTGTCTTCATTTTTTTTTCTTTACTTAGTTCGTACTGTAGAAAAGTTTATTCACGCCATCAGCCGCGCGATCCCACTGACATGAAAACGCATATGCAGTTTTGTTACAATACGCGCCGATATCGATTCCTAACTTTCAGATTGAACTATTCAATCCAAATTGTGGATAATATTATTTATTTGTGGTGAAAACTTTGATATCTTCCGAATAAAGTGAAACATCTTGGGACTTGGGCACGTATTTTGAAAGGAGTGTGTGAAGTATTTGATTCTCACACAGAATATAAAGTCACTTGATACTCACCGTGGATATATTTATTGAATTTATTGAAGCAATTATAGTTAAGAGGTAGTGTATACGGACATCGCGTCGATGGACGTGAATTCGAAATTCCGATGTGTACACGTATTTTGTAGTAATTTTAGTTGTACGTTTTGACGTTAGAATTCGAAGTATATAAAATTTATATCAACATTTAATAGATAGTAATTTCATGCAAGCAAACACGCTATCAGAAGTTAGTCTTCTGTTAATTAAAATAATCATATTTACGTAGATCAAAAATTAAATGATATTATTATGAGAAGAAAATAAACGGCACTCGAGAATTTCCCGCTTACGGTTGGAAAATGAGGAAAGTTACCGTGAAAATTATTTTCTCTTCAAAGCAGAGTCTTGCTGCAAACGAATTAAAACTATGCAATCAACAAATTATATCTTTTGTAATGTTCTATGTTTTTATTTGTCGCTCAATGAGATTTGAATTTTAAGAAATTTTATGTTTTTTTATTACATGTAAAAATTTTCTTGCACTTTTGCGTATACATATTTCTTTTTTAAACAGGTTCAGCTTTCTAATATTATTTTTCTTACCTGTGCACTATAATATTATGATAAACCACAACAGATTATTTGTTTGTTTGAAAGCTCATCTGGTTTTAAATGACGATTGTATTAGAAGTTTGTAATACGCTAAGTCGTGGCAGAGAGACTGGCTTACGAATGTTCCTGCCGGAGCTGACCGCAGCTTCTCGGCTGATTTTCAACTTCAGTGTGAGTAGTCGAGACTAATCAAAAACTTTTTATAGAAGTATTTTATGTCGACTTTGTACTTAAAATTATTTCTTTAGGTTTCAAAATAATAGAACCGAATTTACGTGAATTTTCCGAAGTAAAAAAAAAAAAATTGATAATACGTAGAAAACATTTAAAACTTACTTACTCTGTAAGTTATAATTATGTTCTTATACGTTTTTGTTGTTTATATACCAACTCCTTCTTGTTTCTGGAATATTTGGCTATGTTGTTATATAATGTTTTGGTTAAGTCGCTGTTGTTTTTGTATTTTTAGAAAGTTTTTAATTTAACTTTTTGTATTTTTATGTCAGTATGTCCGCCATGTGACGTCACCGAATGATCCCAACGAAAGACCAGCGCTGGTTACTTACAACCAGCTTTATGCTGATCTGAGGCCGTTTTGTTACTTTACTTGGAAAGTAGTTACAAAATATTTTTGTTTTAAATTGTATGGTTTCAAATGGCTTAGTTACAAATAAATCTTTCTTTCTTTTAACTATATTTTCCCTTTTTTAATTATTCTTTATAAGGATAAATGCCTGACCTATAATATTTTCCTTCATCGTAATCTTAGGTCCAAACTTACGTCAATCGACGCGTTATCCGTACATGTTACCACTAAGCCATCTAAGAGCATGATGCTTAATTTTCACGCCAAGCACGGATATTGTATAAGTTACTATGTCAGCAACTGGCTACAACTCGCTATGAAATGCTGACACACATCCGGATGAACTCGACCGCTTTGTTCCAGCGTATATTGTATACAAGTCGTGTTTACTAACTCAGAAATTATTTGCCGAGAGCGTGTCCAACATACCGCGCTTTGTTCCCACCCCGATGCCAGGTTTAATGTTGAAACTTTGTTTGTTGTAACTTTAAAAAGCCATTTTGTTATTACCGTATTATCTATCTTTATAAAAGGATAAATGACTGACTGACATCAACGCACAGCCAAAACTAATGGGGCTAGGATCGTGAAACTGCATGCAGGTTCCTTTTACACTGCAGGTGAGCATTAAGGAAGGATTTTTTGAAATTCAACCCCCGAACGTAGTGAAAAAGGCGATGAAAGTTTGTATGAAAATTCGACATTTTTGAAGGTAGATGAAAGTTGGTGTTTAGAAATTCAGTGTAAAAAGTAAAAAAGATGGGTCATAAGGCATAACTAAACTAAGACACGAGCGAAGCCACGGGAAAAGTACTAGTTACTTACATATGCATACAAAAATACATATAAGAAATCAAAATCCAGAATGCTTTATTCAATTGTTGTCCTACAAAAGCATTTATGAACGTCAAAACACTACCAACGGTTTGGAGACAACCCAACCATGGACAAAAGCAAGCAAAAATCTCGATATTTACAATTAATAATTAATTATATTTAATGAACGCAAAGAGAGGAAGTAATTTCCAGATATCATTCACTTAATGATCCAACCTTTTGACAGTAAAACCTACTTGACCTGCTTCTTCAGCTCATTGTCCGGCAAATCGGTATTGTGTTTAGAGATCTTATTATAGTAAGAATTTTATTATAAAATAATGTGTAGGAGTGAGTCAAAATAAGAAAACCTTTCCAGTGTTCCTGTTCTGGAGAAAAACACTTCGAAAAACCTGTACCAAAATAATAGCCATGATGCTATCTCTTTCTATTGCTATATTGAATTAAGGGTTTGTTCAAAATCATATTTATTTATATCTCTCTCTAATAAAGTAAAGAACAGGTACGTTGTACTTATTAATAGCCTTTTCAGTTTACAGTTAAAAATAAGTACCCGTTCTTTTAGACTGTTCCAATAAATACGCCTTAATGAGACTCCTTGTTACAAAAACCCACTGTACTCAACCTTCGGTCGGGTTCTGAAAAATCTGTGTATCAAAATATTGAAATGATTTATGTATTTTTAATTTTTATTTTCTTTGGAGTGAAGATCGTCTGCAAATAACCTTGTGTTGGGTTCCTACGGTGAGTAAGGTTTCCAGAGCTCTTCTGCTTCCTTAGGCTACGTTTGCTTACCATCACACGAGCCGTACACTTGTTTATCACAACATAAAAACTTACTTTTAAAATACATGTAGGTGTTTGGCAATTTTTTGTGTACCAGGCTAACTAAGTTATGTAGCAAGTATTTTAAATTTATTCAAAGTTATAAATATTATGTTAAATTGTACTTATTAAAACATTCAAACGTTAATAATGTTATCGTGTTGTACAGCGTCGTATGTGAATACCTTTGAAGACATCAAATGTTCGTGAAGAATTGTATTCGTAGAGATGACGAACTATATACAATTTATCGATATAGCAAATTACATAAGATCATCAATATTTTTAAGGTCAATCTATATTATCTTATCTCTTATTATGTATTATCTACCGGTTCGGAATACTTCCCAGTCATTGATAAGAGCCGGTAAGAAACTCGATAGTGTTCAACAATTTTTTTTACAGTGTTTATATTGTTTTCAGTGGAAGTACAGACACATAATAATTTTCAGACATCACCGTTATTCACGTAACGTTCCACCCTATAATACTATTTCGACAATAAAACTTATTATACGGTAAATCAGTAATGTGCAATAAACTTATGGTACAACTTAAAAAACCCTAAAACAATGTATTTGTGTAGACGGAATGACTATTTTATATTTACATAATTGTAGTATTGAAATTGTGCATGTCATTTACAAGTTCAAAATAATCTATTTTCTTTTTACGAACATACACTAAATTATGTATGTTATTATGTAACTATGAAGAATTATGTATGTATTATGATCGATTGGGAGGGGAGAATCTTAATACTAAATTCTTGAATTTTGTTCCTCAGTGAAAGTTGTACCAATGTGAAGAGATTCACTTTAAAAATATAATCCTTTTCAGTATTTCAAATGGAGAGATACATTAAATTTTAATTATATTAAATTGAAAATATCGATATGTTATTATGCATTGAACATCTCTAAAATATACATAATAATATGTATGAATTCGCGCAAATTTGCAACATTTCGCTAATAATAGTAACAATGTTCTTTGAAATTTGAAGGAGCATTTACATACCTAATGTTTCTTCAACTTAACCACTATATATTTGAAAGCGTTCTTACTCCAATGACGTTATGTGATCCTGATGTAATGTACGAATTTAAATGCCTGGTTGAACGATTAACCTTTTCTCATTGCAAATGTATGTTAGCCTACTTTCAGCTTTTAACCGACTTTTAAAAAGAATGTTCCCAATTCGAATGTATATGTATTTTTATGGATGTTCAGCCACAACATAAACAGATATAATTTTTTCTTTGGAACTGGTATTATATCTTTAGGGTGGTCCCGTTTTGATGGTATTGGACCTTCGATTTCTAAGATACACAAAATTATTGGAGTTGATTTTTTTTTGTTAAAAATTGTCTCGCAGTATATCTAAATTTTGAAAGGGGGGATAGATTTTCAGGTGACCGCTGTGAAAGTGTGTGAAGGTATTGGTGGAATACACTAGTATTGGTAAGCAATTTACCACATTCTAAGGTATGATTACAAGTCTAACTGCAAATTTATTGACCGCAAAGAAAATGGAGTATGACACATATTTTATTCAAATAAAATATCTAAAAGGTGTTTGCACTTTTAAATAAAACATGTCTAAGTTTCTAAGTACATAGGATGTCCTATTAGTGACACTCAGTGTTTCGTGTGGTCGCGTAAGGGTTGTCACCGTTCGTTAACAGTTTGAAATATAATGAGCTTATTCTTGAAGCTAAAACTTTTAATGTGAAGAGACGGGTATGATTTAAGGAAACTTCTTGCTTTGTATAATTACCAAACGAAAATAGAAAAAAAATATGTGTGCAGTTCACATGCGGTGGGAGTGAAACCTACAAAAAAAACATAAACGATACACGTGAACAATACACCACGCTGGCTGTGACACCTATTTACAAAAAGAAGACCACGATAATAGGAAAAAAATGTACAATGTATTTCTATCTCATTCTCTTGCAAGCTAAATCCTATAAATTTATTTGTTTATCTCTTTTTAGTGTCGCTTAATCGTTTCATCGAGTTTCAACGTCACTAAAGAAGCTTTTACATGAAAAACTTACGGTGGTAGTAAGAGACGATGTAGTCTAGCTCTTAAGTGGTACTGTTGGTTCATACAAATAGAAGATTTTCAGAAAATCCCATCTAAATAACCTTGTGATGTGCTTCTTTTGGTGAGTGGGGTTTTCAGAGCTCCTTGCGGAAGGGGTTTCGAAGAGAGGTACAGAGAAATGTTTTTGGAGATTTAACTTTACTTGGAGCAGTTCGACTGGTGGAATACCACCACCCACCAGAAGATCGCATTTAAATAACGCGCTGGTGATACCTATGATATTACAAACATCCGTAAGCTACGGTAACCACTTACCATCAGGCGGGCTGTATGCTTGTTTGCCACTTTTGGAATAAATAAAAAAATGCCTTAACAGCATGCTAAAGGTTTAATAAGATATCTTCATTCATTGAAAGCTCTGGCTTATTGCAGGATTCGAACCCAGGTCGATCAACTGAGCCATGATTGTTAAAATTAGTTGTGCTCCACGGTTCACCCGCTGCCAACGCACTAGTGTAGTTTATCTTTGTTCTTATTTCCAGTACTTGCATACAGCTTCCTAGATTCTTCATAGTTACTGCACCACACCTAAAGAGTCGTAGCGTGAACTTCTATAGCCTAAAAAACCCTTCATTAATAAATGAGCTATAAAATGTAAAAAGATTTTTTCAAATCTGACCAGTCGTTTCAGAGATTACCACGTTCAATCAAACAAACAATAAATCTCTTGAAATTTGTAACATTATAGTATTGATTATGCTCATATAATAATCCGTCGATTAGTACACCGTGTGAAATAACTTATACCAAGAAATAGAAGATGTACTGGAATACCATGAAAAAGATTGAAAATTCTTAAACCGGCGTTTTTCAAGAGTTGTAGAAATCTCAGCGACTCGATCTGTTTAGTGGGAAGTCGTTAGAACGCGACACAAATTGATTTTAACATGAGAAGCAACAGGCACGTACTCGAGACGTATAGGGGAACCACGCCCTTTCAATTAATTAATTTCAAAATGTTTTATAATTTTGCTCCGGGTAATATCGGGCAAAATTATATATATAAAATGCGGACCGTTTATTAAAAATTTTGTCGTAAAAATAATTCCGTATCTAAGTTCACATTTGTACATATTGCTTGATCGTAAGAATAGAGGACAAAAATACTTGTACCATGGGAATGAAAGTAATGGACAACTGCGACTTAGTGAATGAGAGATTATGGAATGAACGATATAAAATATACATATTATGGTGGAATACCCATTAAAATGTCGGACGGGTAGAATACTTTCACAATCAACTTATTATAATTTCATTGATTTTCTTTACAATTAAAGAAGTTATCGCATGATAATTAGTTCCACTAAAACTTAAATCTACTGTATTTATAAAAATAGTGTAAAATTAAGCCAGAAAAGGAGACAAGTATTTATTCAATTATTTAATTATTTCAATAAATATTTGGCAATTCTATTGTATTGCGCAAATTGTAAAATTAATTATGTACTTATAAATGTATAATACAGTGTCACGTGATAGTTACTATATACCGGTAATGTGATGGAACTGTATCTAACGGTAAGCACAGTATCTGCAAACAGCAGTGAAAACCGAGAGATCATAAATCCATCGTCATTCGCTACTGTCATGCCGGCTTGCGTAAATAGTATAATGGATATGCACCGACATCGCGACAGTCTAACACCGTGCGCGTAATTATGTTATATTCATATTTGAAACCACTAAATCCGCACCTGTACATGATTTCGTTTGAAAACGAATACTTTTTAAATCGACACATCTCCGATGTTTATTTAATATTACAATTTAAACTTGTTCAAATACCGAAGTTAATTTTTAACCGTATCAGCTTCTACGACTTTCTACGTATTTAGAATTATTTATAAATACGTTCTCCTACCTTCTTTGCCATTACCTATTTCAGGAAGTAAGTATAGTAAACGTCAATGAATGTACAACTTTCAAACACGTCAATTAGAAATATGTGGTGTCTTTAGAACTATCTTCATTAATTCACTCCGCTTCACATAAGTCGTACATTAAATCGCATGTAGATTCCCCGACTACAACATCTAAAGTTGCAACATGTAACTTTTACATGACATGAAATTTTTACTTGATAAGTTGAAATTGTTGAACATTTTTATCTCTACTGTTGTTTAAACATTCAATAGTTTTACTTAAAAGCGTTTAACAGTACTTTCCTCGTCGACAGTAGGAATTTAGGGATAGATTAAGAAGAGAGAACAAATACAGACCGAATCAGCGAAACAATTGTTTTATAAGCTACAATATACGGATACCTCAGAATATAATATCTTTTAAAACTACAAAGAATTAAAGATCAGCCCTAACTATTAAATACGTAACAAATAAAAAGGTGAGACTATCGGCTGACGGATCAATAATGCAGTATAAATAGGATATTGAAGCGATGACCTACCTAGGACCATCATAACTTGAACTACCCCGACTCTAGAGACAATGTGGAGTTGAAAAAACAAGAAGCTCTATATGCATGTCATGGATCAACCTACAATTGCCACTTGGAAGAGTAACTTTACGTTCTAAGTATGAAAAATACGTCATTTAGTCGTATTTATAGTACTTACCGATCGCATTAAGCTCTCTCTGAATGGTTTGCTTTAAATAATTTACTGCTAATTGCAACCAAAACCAAATGTATGAGATTTGCCTTGGCCAATGTCCGACGTGTTGATAGTAGTATCAAGATAGAGGGGAATTTAGTAAGCTTAGGTCACGGGACCATAATGCATCATTTTTTATTTATTCATGAAAAAAATACTCATAGTTATTATTTTCAACAGATAAAGTGGTTAAAACAATTTTCCAAAAGTAGTCAATTCCCTGATTCATATAAATAAATAATATAAATCCAATATATGGATATTCATAATCCATAATCCAACCCAGGATCTCAAGCATAGAAGTCGTACTTGGGACTGCTAATTTTTCAATTCAGGCTCGTAGTGACAGAAATTACCGTGTTGAAACAAACAAACTGTTGAGATTTACGTATTAGTAAATAATTATAGATCATTAATTAGATATGTTGAAATGGTTTCCGTATTTGACTATATGCAACATTGATTTATCATGTTTTAGAATTATTCTTCTTTGTAAAAATTCTTAAGACTGATTGAGAGACAACGCATAGTTTAAACTGGTTGGTTTGGTAACATTAAATTTTGCACACGAGTTTTTTATAAGAAAGGATTTTTGTAAATTCATACCATTAAGATGTTAAAGGGGTGTTAAAAAAGCAAACTGTTATGAAGTGTGTTGGGCGAAAAACTTAGATACATCTAAACTTGTTACCGACAAGCATAATTACAAAACTTTGTTTAATAATTGTGTTAGGTTCTACAATAAACTTCCTAAGCATATTATCGAATTACCGGATAATAAGTTCAAGAGACATGTCTGAAAGTGACTCCCCCACTATACATTCAATAAAAATTATAGTACCGGTAAGTAATACTTACAAAGTAAAAAATTAATTGATATACTCGATCGAGTTTCTTGCCAACTCTTTTTGATGACTGGGATTTCATAAATTAAGTGTCTTCTTAGGGCCTAAACTATATAAAGTATTTTTTCTTACATTCTCTCTCTTTCCTTGGTATTTTATTATTTAGTCGAGAGTTTGCGTTTAGTAAAATACAATAAAATTCAAAATTACATCGACTAATGATTAAGAAAAACCGATTTATTTTTGTAAGTCGAAAAAGCGGTGCCATATGACTCAAATGTGAACGGCATAACAATTGGAAGCGTAGCATTGGGAGCGAGGGTCACGTCTGAAAACCATTAAAGTAACATAATTACACGGGGGACGGCTTTTAAAAGATGGGATAACAAGTTATTATACCGACGACATTCTAAATCTTTGTAATGACGTCAACAACCAGATGTTGCTTCTTGTATGAATATTTTAAGGAGAAAAGAGTTATACCTTTAATTGTGGACTATGTTTCAACATGTTTATTATAGATTTAACATTTGAACATATTAACGTGACTAACCAATCCGTTTCATTTTTTTTTTTTTAAACTAAAACTACACAAACATCTATGCCTCTATCTCGATTTTTACTAGATAGTATATAATTGCGAGTAGCGCCTATAATTATAAAAGAAATTTTCGTCTCTGCTAAACGTATTTCGGTCAAATTCTTTCACAGTTGCCAGTTTTTATCTTCAACTGTCTGTCCCGTGGAATACATAGCAATTGTTTATGTTACATTGTATTTTGAGGCGTATTTTAAACGAGAATGGATAAGATCAGGAATTAGTATCCGAAGAATAATGAAAATAGCGCCAACGACAGAGAGGTTGAGGGCTAATAGGTTAGCGTATTATGGGATGAAAATCTTCTATCTAGAAAAAATTTAAATATGAAGATGGATATAATATAGAGGACCGAAGAAGGTATGGATGGATTGTGTGAAGAATAGTATGCGTATAAAAGGTACGAATACCGAGATGATAGAGAATATTGGAAAAAATCATGTTAAACCGAACTTAGGAGGGATAAGAGAAAGAAGAAGCTATGTCAAATATTGATGAGAAATTTTATTAACACGAAACAGCAAGTGTACAAAATGTAAGACATTTGTAGGAAGCATATCTCTAAACTAACAGGCTTATCCTTTATCTTGTACCCCAGTACAAGGCTCAAATAGTCCGGAAAATTTGAGGGACAATATAATTCCGTGAAACAATTTGTCTTTACACTAAAATAGGATAAAGCTCTATTAATTCGTTCATAGATTTAATGATATTATATTAATTGCTTGACAAATTAGAACAATCAATTTATCCCATAGAACTGATCTCCGGAATCATATTTGTAACAAATCATTTGCTTTTGTTTGGTTCACAAAAGTTCATCTCCACTGAAGAAACAAGCATGATTGTCACGCTTAACCCACGAAGTATTGGCGATTTCAAACACCGAGAAATCCACAGTTTTTTTATACTTACAAATTTGACAAACAAGCATACATCCCACCTGATGGTAAGCGGCTACTGTAGCCTATGGACAGGTGTAATACGATAGGTAACCACTAGCGCGTTGCTGATCTTGAACCCCCTTAACCCAAGGAGCTCTGGAAACCATACATACCGCAAGAAAACAGCACAAGATAATTTCATTGCGATCATCTGTAGGGTGCCCGAAGTACAGATAAATCTCCAAAGAAATTCTGTATTTTTTCCACAAACAGTAAATACTACAAGAATATTTCTCAAGCCTTCAGGTTTCATCACCGTTAGCCGTTAGTTTAAGAAAATAAGAATAATAAATGTAATCGAATTCCGAAAAAAAAGAGTTAATTAAATATACAAACACGATGTATATTTATCTAGTGATTATTCGTTAGTAATTTAAAATGTGTTATAGTAGGTAAATATAACTGTAGGAGTCTGCCTACGTCACTCTGATTAGCATTAAATCTCACAAGCGAAGCGAAGACGAGCAAACATCGAAGTTTGAACGATCAGCGTGTTTCATGCGTTCTCGGCACATGTCAGATTAATATCACGCTTTACACGTATTTATAGACGTGAAGGGCACCGAATAATATCGCGAGACAACCACAGATTTAATAAATCGGCAACTCGAAAGAAAAAGAGTATAGTATATGCTTGTATTAGAATGAGATAGGGATACGAGACCATATTCATTTAAGTTATCGACTTAAGTAAATCATGCTCAAAACAAATACTGCTTATTTAAAAAAAATCTAAAGTTTTAAATTACAATTTAAAATTTAGTAGACGTGTTTAACTTTGGTTGCGTGTACTGTAACTGATTGTAACTCGTATGACAAAGAAAATCAACAAAATAAATAATACATACTTGTCTAAAGGGACTAAGCAACTAACTGGATAAGCAAGTAAAATCTGTCTTCAGAGATTTTTTTAAAATCTATAATAGGGTCAATTGTTTCTTTAACGTCTCTTATAGATAAATTTTAGCTTTTTTTTAATAGATACAAAAGTTACAAAAGTGAAAAAAAGTTATTTTTGATTATGTCGTAATTATTAGGGACAAAAACTTTAAAAAAAAAATTCATGTATAAATCGCTTCGATAGGCTATTTTAGAGACTATAATTATAAAAAAATCGCTGGGGGCATATTTTACATGCTTATTCGGCTATACCCATTGTCAAAATATTGAATTATGGTTTTATAATTTCTTTTCAGATAATGATATAATATTTAAAGGTTAATTAATTGATACGAAATTGTATGCTTAAAACAAAGTAAAATCGAGAATTGTTTCGAGAATTTTCTCATCTTGTAGAGAGTTCGCGATAAATCAACGTATATCCCGTAACAAAACAAAAGTTGATTTATAGTTTTAATTATTCACTCGTCAGTTTTGCCCGGACTTCGCTCATTTATCTTAACTATTGCTCTTTTAAAACGATAATTAATATTATTAAGTTTAGTTTATTTTAGACAAAGGGATGAGTTTGGAAGTTAAACAAATGTAGGGCCGACGGTACTTAAACACGGCTTCAGATTGTAGCTGCTCAACACACAGCCACATGTTACTGACTTACATGTTGACTAATGCGAATATTTCGCATTTTTTATCGTTTATAGGTTTTAGCGTTATGACTACAATCTCACCTTATCTTATGTGACGATGACGGTCAGGATGGTGACACGCTAAGCCTAGTTGAAGACTGGCTCTTAAGTGTAGCTGCCGGAACACACCTATTCGTTTTCAGCTTGAGGATGATAGCAAGCCAGGCGAGCATTGGAAAAAACCATGTCACCAGGCTGTGGTGAAATACGCTTAAAAAGGTACCGAAAGCTTTTGTTTCACGTATTATGATAACTAATGTTATAACAACATCATACGAGCAGAAATGTCTAAAAACTGGTTTGACATGACTTCCCTGACTGTCTTCATTTTTGTGTTTTTTTTTTTTCCATTTCCTGTTTCTTGTTTTTCTTTCATTAGTTGGTAATTATATTTTTTTATTATATAGTATAAATTAACATAAAGCAGACGAGTATTAATTTAGTCTCAATATGCGAAAACAGTTAAATGTTGTACATAGCAAATAATGAATATTTCGTATCAATTTAGAATTTAAACACTGTAAGTTTTCCAAATAAAATAAAATAAATAAAGTATCTTCACTACCTACTTGTTTCTTTGAATTAGATGTTGACGACTCAATCTAAACTGTCACTTCTGCACCGACATGTTATTATAAAGATAACGTTCAACAACGACCATATTATTTGGACCTTTGGTTTATAATATAAATACATATAATATCAGCCTTTTTCTGAAGGGTAGTTTGGACTTGATCATTATGCAAGCTTACGACGTATTCAAAAATTCAGAAATCCATGATTCTATATTTTTCTTATTATGTTGTGGTTCTATAACAATATTTCTCTAGGTGTTCTGGTTTCCTCAGGATAGTTTTCTTCACAAGCAGCTGGTCCTTATTAAATGATTAATATTCGAGAATACCGAAAATTTGTTACTTGGACCTATCTAAGATATAGTTATTATGTGAGTTAAATATATACAAACTAACAAACGGATAAGATCCACAAACGCTAATGTAAACAATGAAAGTATCAGTTCTGTGAACTTGGGTCCTAAGTTTTGTTTAAGTATTTAAACCGTACTTAAACTTACTAAAGTAAATTAACTAAATCCACCATGTAACGCAACTTTCGCTTGAGTTTATCTTACGGAACTTATTTGAGTTTATCAGTTTATGATGCATTCGACATAGGGCTGCTACTAAAGGGCAATAGAATTGGGAGTATCAATTAATTTTTAAGTGAATTTCTTTATGCATGGTAAGGAAATGTTTGCGTTACAAAACGTTACGTTACGCGATACGTATTTATCAAAAAACTTATAGTATTCAAATTCGAAATCAAAAAAAGGTTCACTTCAACCGCATGTAAAGGATTTAAATTCTCAGTAGCAGCTCGGAGTTTGGCTTTGTGCCCGATTAATGGCAATAGGATTATGCAATGATTATGATTATGCATGCAATTACATGGGACCTTGGGACTGTGGGTGTACGTTAGTACACTTCTACCTAATCCTTCGGGGGTACAGGCGTGAAGGTATGTTTTATACGTCAGGTCTAAGAAATGAAACTGGGTTTTCAAATGTGGCTGTTCTTGCGAATTCTAAAAAGCAGGAGGTTCTCAATTCGAATCCATATTATTTTTACTGTTATTCATCCGTAGCCTCTTTGTTTATGAACCAATTGAGATGATTCTATTTTCCTTGGAAAGTGTCTCATATTAATTTCATTGGCATTGGACTTTGAACTTCGAAGATACACCAGGGAACTCTACAAAATCATTTAAGTTGAATACCTTTATTATGTTTTTGTTTTTACTAATGTCTTTATCTTACTTTTAATAATGGTAGATTTTCTAGGCCATTTATTATTCTTCACCGAAAACTGAATCTACCTACATCTTTCGAAGCGACGAGCGAGTTCACTACTAATTAAACAACATTGATTTAATCTACTTTTGAAGGTTAAAAGGGAATTTTGTTAAGTTTTTAAAGTGTTGATTAAGCTATTAAAGGACCGCTAGGGTTGCCATTATATGTTATAAAAAATTTGTGAATTTTTTTTTCGATGTCGAGTTTGTGTGTTCTTTTGATTTACTTATGTTCCAAGCAGCTTCATAATTTCAAATTGCAATCCCATGGCATAACACTTGTAAGTATTTGTTTTTGATATGAAAAATACGATAACCGCATGAAATATAGTTTTGAGAACAAAAAATTGTATTCTGTAAACATACGGAAATATAGACTAGCTGTGATACGCGGTTTCACTCGCACCTCACGGTCCGCCAGTACTATTACTTTATTCTCGCTTAGCGTACTTTCTAACCTACAGTTCGTATTATAATTGCTCCACGACATAGGGCCGTGAAGTTAGATATACCCTATAACCTTCCTCCGACTATAAAATACAAAAAGATTTTTTGCAATCTAACTGATAATTCTGGAGATCATTATTGTGTTTACTTAAACAACCTCTTCAGATGTTTAATTATAAAAATAGTCTATTTAATTATATAGATTGAACGGATAGGTCTTGATATGCCGATACGCAATAAGTTAAACTATTACCATGATATCCAATGAGAATGCTATCAAATACCTTTGTCATATCATTTTACACATATCATCGGTGATACTGCAAAACGGGCTGTGTCATTATGAACGGATGTTATAGGAGAGAGAGAAAACTTTTTTTAATGATGTGCAAAATGTTTGTCATACATTTTGTGATATTATATTGTTGGTAAAATCTATATAATTTTATACAAATCAATCGTGAATATGGATCTAATGTAAAAATAACTAGAAATATAACATCTTACAATGAATAATATTGCAACAGTATTTTGACATAGAACATATTGCAGTATCATCGACGATATGTTTTATTTTTATGTTTAATTTCATCGACGCGTGTGTCAGCCCTAAGGGTTGTCACAGATTAACGCTGGCACCGTCAGCCGATCCCATCTCAAAGATTAATGGTACCGTCAAGTCAGTCCGACGATGACATCTTGCTTCGAGAAGCTAAACTCATTTTTCATACGTTATCAACGTTTTATTGACTGCCAGTTAAAAATTTGCATACATCTTTATGACGTCAGAGATGTTTTGCTTGCCTCACTAATAAAAAAAATACGACTAGTAAAGCAAATTCATTTAGGAATATATCTAAAATATTATTACAGTTATTATCTATATAATAAAATTCATAGTTTTATAAAAAAATATTAACCCATCAACTTCGTAATATGACGCACGTCTTAATTGAAAAAGTATATTTCCACACTAAAACTTTCTTAATATAATAAGTACACTGCATAAGCTTCCTTATTAATTCTGATTATGGTAACCTTTTTACTCGAGAAGTATCTATATGTCATTCCTCAATTGATCCTACTAATAATATTATAAAAATGTTAACGTTTAGATGTTTGTTACTCAATCACGTAAAAACGGCTGAACGAATTTAGATGAAATTTTGTATAGTTTATAATCTTTTTTTTTTATATACAACTAAGGTGGCAAACAAGGTAAGCGGGTAGTACCGTGGCCTATGGATATTTGTATCATAGACATCACTAATACGTTGCTTACTTTGAACCGTCTACCCCAAAGAGCTCTGGAAACCTTACCCACCACAGGAACACAATATAAGGTTATTTGGAGTATTCCACGACTCGGATTATCCCAAATATAGAGATACATTCAAATAAATTTATCTGCGCCCTACCTCTTTTAAGTCTCTCACAGACGTGTATGATATATAATATTAATTTCCAAGTATTATATTGTAAAATCATTGATTTACATCCTCTATTTTACAGCCCTTCAAAGTGCAATAAAAAAAGAAGAAAATAGTTGCGAAATACGTATCTATCTGTTTGTAAAATAGACCCTACGTACCCACCAATTTTCCTGTCACTAACTTCAAAACCGATGGGACAATGCCCTAAAAACACATCGGATACGCGGAAGGAAAAACGAAATCAAATCAAAATTCGGAAAGTTAATTTCGAAAGTTAACTTAAAGGAAAATAGACATTCTGTGGGGGTTGGATGACAGTTTGTCTTATAACTACTGATGGAGTGGATTGGCTGTCCACCGGGGCCAACCTAATTTTTAAGCCAATTGACCTGGCTTCTATATAGCACTAAATTTTATACATACTTTTTTTTATTAGCAGTACGACAGAATGCCAGTGTTTGTTATTATGCCACTTTATAAGCCTCTCTTCAGAAATGCTAAAAGGCTAAATATAGCAAAAAATATTTCTGTAGAGTAGAATAGGGAAACAAAATCTGATATATAAGTAAATGTATAAAATTCTCTGCTGACTGTAAGTCTGGATACATGTTTGTATAGCTTATCCCGAACACCCCTCGGTAATGATCCGCACCCGGAGCCACCGAGCACCCAGGAATGTAACTTGTTAAACTCTCAAAGTAATTTAAATTGTTTTCTAGTGTTGTCAGCAGATACTACAAATTTGTACTAATATTTTTTAATCTATTACTTTTAATAAAAACTTTTCAATTCTGATTAATTTTTTGCCCATCTGCGAAAAGGAGCGTTATGCTTTACGAGCGTATATATGTATGTCTATATGTATATCTTTAGCACACTATGTAGCCTAAACGGCTTGATGGATTTTAGCATACGAGGTGTCGTTAGATTCCTCTTAATTATGGGAGTGACATAGGCTATATGATATTTAGGTAAAACGTCTGAGAATCAAATAAAAAGCAAAACTAGAAAAATATTTTTACAGTCGTGTTTTTGTTGCAAACGGGTTTTTAGTTTCCTTGTTAATAATCGAGCTTGTTTTCATAAATGTAATTAACAGAATATATGGAGTTTTCAGACAAAAACACCATTAAGAAATACTGTGTATGATTTTTTTTTTCAAATTACATTATAATGCCAAATAAATTGAAAAAAAAAAATTCTCTATCACCTATTTAACAATTTTCCTATGTATTCAGTAAAAAATGGGCCTTTTTAAAGTATGCATTTTAGCATAGCATGTAGATTTTTGTTGATAAATTAATGGCAGTTCGCTAATTAAGTAGTCGAGTTAAAAGTATTAATTAAAATCGAGAAAATTTCCATAAAACTTTATTATTCAGTTTTAAAAATCATAACACACATCAATGAACAAAGAGAAACTGTTTAACTAAACACTTCGTGAGGTTACCGAGAGTATAATATACAAAATAAAAAAAATGTTTTAGAGAAAGGTGCGGCAATGATTTCTCGCACTTTATCTAGACCGGTAGTGGGTGTTTACCTTTAGAGATGTAATTTTCTCCGTCGCTCGCGGTATGGGTCTCATTACCAACTCATTAGACGGTCGGGCCTCACCCCTAGCTCGTGTAAATATTTAATCACAAACTTCACTGACTTCTCGTTTTTTCTCTTTCAATTAAACTTTTTATCGTGTATACAATTTTTTCTTATTCCTATTTTTTAATTCTTTTTTATTATACAGGATAGAGACCAGGAGAACCATCGCTATGTATAAAATGTGTCCGTCGTGCCCGTTCTCAATTCGAATGTGAATTTTTTTATGGATATTTAAGCATAACTTAGTTGTTTATGAACCGATACTTGATTCTCTTTTTTTCTATGTGGAAGAGTAAGAAATATTCCAAAATCTGTTAGTTAATCCCTCTACCTTTACTATTCTTAGCATAATGGGCGTATAATTACACTGGTTTCAAAACAACCACCACGACGTTATATAAACTTGAGAATAAAATGTAAAGTATTGTAAATTCTACGCCGGCTGTAATGTTTATCAGGTAGAATATCCATTACCATATATTTCTATTTCCCCCTAAAAGAGAAACTATAATAGAATTACACGAACATACATTTGTAAAACAAAATTTATTTCCACCTGGCAACATTCATTCAACTGTGGGCCGGTTAATTTATTTTTATCTGTGACTACGCTGATCCCCATGTGACATATTTATTACAATTTGCAATTGATAAAGGTTACTTATCGGATGGAATGTTTTTTATAAATTAAAAAAAAACTAACTTTCTTTTAAAATTTATTCATAGATATTGAATTGTTCCTTTGTAGTGTTACACAAAAGAGTTTAGTCGAGGTTTTCAAATGACCGATATTGAGCATAATTTGAAATAAAGGCAACATAGTTTTAATACTGGAAATAAACAGAAAATAGACACCCGACTTAGTATTTAGTAAGACCAATAAAAGATTTTTCGGTTAGTGTTAGATTCTATAATTTCTTAATTCTAATTTCTCTATAATTTCTATAATTCTATAATAAAATACCTAAGCACATTACCGATTTGACGGATATAAAATTAAAGAACCATCTCAAGCATGTTATTTTCTGGTAGATCATTACGTTTTTTTATATACCACTAAGTCGGTAAACAAGCATACTGTTTCCCTAACGGTAAGTGGTTACCGTAGTCTACAGACTTTAGTAATAGAATAGGTACCCTACTCCAAGGAGCTCTGGAACCCCTACGCAGGAACACAACACTAGGTTATTTGGCTGCGATCTGTAGGGTGAAGGTATACCGCAAGCCGGACTGCTCCAAGTAGAACGATATCTCCAAAGAAATTTATATGTGCTCGACCTCTCTTAAACCTTGATGAGGTTTGAAAATGAGTCCCTTTTTGAGTCACTAAATGTAATTATTAATTGTAAACAACAATTATAATGTATAAAAAATTATATACCCGTTCAATTCTTGTCGGTTTTTCTTAATAACTGGGATGTTTTCCGAACCGGTGGTAGTGTTTTGGCGCTCATAAGTGTCCTAAACTCTATATAGTTTTTTTAAATTAATTTTATGAAAATTGCTAGGACTATGCCGGAATTGATTGAGTGACCTCCGGACAGCAGTACTGTTTATTTATTGACCTATTTAATTTATAAGCATCTGCATAGGTATAAGCATGAGAAAAGATAAAACTGATCGCCTGAATGAATAACGGTGTTCATTGCGAATGGATTAGACTTAAAACCTTTGATGCAGTGAAACCTTACCAGTGTTTTAGCCATTTTACTCATCCGGATGTTTCACGACTCGATATTATTACCACGTGATCGAATGCACTAAGGGGATTGGAAATAAATTTACTTTAACAAACGATAAATATATTTGATCTATTTATTTCCGTTTTATTCATTATATTAATACGTGAAGCAAATTTTTTATACACCTTTTTAAGCGTATTGCGTGCACGGAAGACTGAGATTTAGCATGGTTAAATTTTATATGGAGAAGGAGTGCAGAAAGCTACATTTTTTCTATAGTATCTGTTACTAATACATATATTAAATAAAATAAATTAATACTGCGAATCCTGAACTGAAAAGTGCCATTGAAATTAGACCCCCCAAAATATTGACATTATCACTCAATGAAAAGTGACAGCTAGTGATGTAGATAATACTCATTGTTTAGGTTCATACTGCAAATGTCAAACAGAAAATAGTCTATGATTAAAAAGTCACTGCTCGAATTTCGATCATTGGGCGACCGCTAGTTCATTTAGATACGTAATCTATTTTTGGAACGAAGTTCGTTAAAGCTGCTTGCAGTAGGAGTTGACTTTCTTTCTCTCTCTGTTTATTTCTATGATATTACGATGCGTTTGCGTGCGAATATTGTGCTCGGCCGGCTGTTATAAATGCTAAGCTAAGGCAGGTGACTATAATTAAGTGGTAGGAGATATGAAACAGATTTTCTTGTTAATATTTAGGCATTTATTTAGAAGGGCGGGAGAAAATAAATTACCTCCGTGCTAGGGTTTTATCACATTATTTTCTATACTAAACAAATACGTGTGTAGATAGGAGACCTCTGTCAGGAACGAATTTATTAATTAACAAAGAAAATAAGTAAAACGTTATTTAAAAATCAGTTAGTCCAATTCATAAATAACATATTTATGTAAATATTACATACATATACAATAACTTATGAACCTTTGAATTACTTAACGCGCGTCTATTATGCGAGACCACACTTAGGCGCTTTGCACAAAGTTCAATGTTTTGTAATTTAGAATCTTGATACTAGTACATAACATTGATACACATAACCTCGTATATATAGAAAGAGAGAGAGCGAAAGTCGTGTGGAGAGAGCATAACGTTTTATCCTTACCCGACGGTTTCTACAAGTCTACTCCTACCACAGGCCGCGTTATAGAACTTCGTCCCAAAAAATCATACTTCTTAATAGATTCTGGCGAGTCAGTCGATATCGCAAACAACAAACAGTATTGTAAGCCATCCGCGAAAACACGGGGGATAAGTATTACAACGAACAAACATGATCGACGATTCAAACGGGTTTAATTATGATTATTATGATCCGCGACCGTTCGAACCGGTCACGTTTCCAAAGCCTATTTGCCCAATTTGTAAATATGAATTCGTGAAGACCGTAGTTCGAATACAGATCCGAAAACTGGACGTTAATTTTGCTGAATGATAATTTATTTTATGTTTATCGAATTTGGATTCATTTTTGCGTAACTAAAAATGTTTTCTATGTTAATATTTTCTGAGATTACTCGAGAATGTTCAAAGAACAACATTTAAGGAAATTAAAAGTAATGTTGGGGTCTCCAAAGATGTTTAAATACATAGTTTTGCAGAAAACATATTTTTAAACATATTGTTCGTAGGTATTGTTCGTATGTAACTTCACGCTACGAACCTAAGGAGCGTAGTAGTAACATTAAACGTCAAGCAATTTTTGCAAGCTTTAGGTGAGTAAAGGAAGTGAGAATGCCCTTAGAATACCGGCGGGGGCGAAGTGAAGAGACCAAATAAACTTAACACGGATGTAACCGTGGAGTTACAACATAGTTACTAATAAAATTAAAAATACATAAGAGCGCGTTTAAATCTTTTTCTGATATTTCGGCTTTCATTCGAATTTATTGTATTGTAATTTTATACTGTGAAAATCGCATGTAAAAATTACAATAGTCTGTCTGGATCCGGTTGATATCCGTTTGCGAGAATCACGTCGGAACAGAGCGGTGCTTGCACGATTACCTACGCGGCTGGCTATTGTCAGGGAAATGTATCGCAGGTGCGTTTGTATATTAGGGTTGCTACCTCAATAACTTATTATTTATAAATTTATTTGTTAATATTCGCTCTTAACGAGACTTAGTGATTAAAGGGAACTTATAATTTTCAATATTTGTGTTTATAAATATATCAACTATTTCAAAGGTTACATTGATAAATATTATTATTATAGATATAATTTTAAGTTAAGTTGAAGATTAATTTTTTTTTCATAATTTATAACTTTAAAAGTAATATTTTAGAAACAGATTTTTTTTATTACAAACTTTTTAAACGTTTAAAAATCATGTTTGTACACACATGGCATCCTGTCGCGGTTGGGGAGAATTCATAGATAAGTGCGTTGAGACCAGTAGAAATATCGAACAAATAAATTGAACTTTAATTTTAATACAAATAGCTTTCATTTTGAAATACTAATTTAGTATTTTCGTGCTTCTTGAATATAATTTGTGATTATGTTGCCTGGTTTCGTAGTCTGGAACATAAATAGTGCAACACGATAACTTTAGATGCGATGTTCTTATTATGGTCGACAATGCCGCTCTCGAATTGGCTTGTTTAGCAACGAAAAGAGGTGATCCCAGAGACACTGATTGAACCGTCTGACATAAACGTAAGGTCCAACGGTGAGCCCGGAGTTGAGGTCAATATTTTACTTAGTTTGAATTAGATGATGTAAACATTTCTTTGAATAAGCTGATATTTATTGAGGAAATAAATAAATTTAAATATTGAACACGCAGATATAATACAAACACGAAATTGTAATAAATTGGAATATTTACTTATAATTATAATAGTGCAAAGTTGTCAAATAAATACCGCAATCAATATAGAAAAAAACCACAACTCAGCATGTGCTATGACGCATCGCTATAATTGGCTTTCAGTTAAACCCACACAAATACTGAAGAAATAGTAATATTTTATACCAATATACTATAGTAATAATATTCTACAAAATATTATGTGACAGCCCTAATTGAGGATGTCAAATAGACACCGTTTTTCAGTGAGCATGTGACATCGCGTTATGACGTTCCTCGTTTTGTTGCCTGCGACGCCCTCCGGGTGCGTTGTTATGGTTTCATCCCCAAGTGAAAATCAGAAAATCTAAATTTCAATTTCACTCTTTCATTTGTAATATTTACAGGAATTTATTCGTATAAATGACTATTATATTTATTATTTATTTTGTAAATTTAAAAAACGCCGAAAATTATTTTCGATATTCATAATGGCAGCTCTGTCCACATTTACAATTAACTTTATTAAGGTAATTCAACTTAGAATGGATTTAGAACACGTCTTTTAAAAATATGGGCAGACGGACATTAATAATTGTATTCTTTAATAAGGTCTGATATATTGACGTACCAAGAACACGTGAAGATACGAATATTCATTCAATTCGACCTGATTGCGAGCATATTCGAGGTCCTGGGTTCGATTCCTAGGTCGAGCAAAGTGTTATTGGGGTTTTCTATGAAATTCTCAGTAGCAGCTCGGAATTTGATTGTGTGCCTGATTAATGGCAATAGGCTCGCCCCCTATTACATGGGACCTAAAAAACATACCCAGCGAACTGTGCATGCACACCTCTGCCTAACCCTTCGGGGAATACAGCCTTGATGGTATGTCATGTAAGTTGTTAACATCACTATTTTAAAACCAATAAACTAGGAACACATGAAATGTCATTTTACTCTGTGGGAATAAAAAACGCACATTAAAACGACATTTTTTAATACTCCCCGCTCACCTTGTGCGCTCCCACGTCGATATGTAACTTTTTCTACCCCATTTTCATTAATATAATCTATATTTATTATTATCTGGTCGTTAAATGGCTTAATAATCAATAAAACCCGTGTATCAAGATCGACTAGGCGCTATCTTCGAAGTAATAAAGTGATCGTTTAAAAACTCAATCGTAAAAAACATATCTACCGGTGAGGGTAGTTGCACAGTATGGCCGCGGAGACGCGATACGCTATTTACGATGGATACGTAAGAAGCAACACGTCTTATCGTGTCTTTATTTTAGTATCTGCAGGTACGGAATTAGGCTGGCTCGGTTGGTAGCGTGTACAGACTCCGCGTCGATCGACGTGAGTTCGAATTCCTTGTAATGAATAAAATCAAAAACTACAGGACCGATTTTTAAAATTCTTTCACCAATATAAAGCTACAGTATCAGCGAGTAACATATGCTATAATATAATTAGATAAATTAATTCATTCTTCGTAAAAATGTCGATAGTTTTACACAAACTATAAGAAATTGCGTTGACGATGTTTGTCGTATAAAATTTACACGGTTGAACCGTGGGTCACAACTATGTTATAAAAAACAATATATCTAAAATTATATTGAATATAAAGTAGGATATTAAAAAAATATTCAAGCACAAATCGTATATAGTACTAGTATATAGTATCATCATAGATTTAAAATTTTCTGTTTATTTATCCGTGAATAGGTAGCGATATTAGTATATTATGAAACACTTATCTTGAATTATTGTAACGTAAATTTTTCATAGCTTAGACAAGTTAGACTACTTTTTCACAGCCGTTCATAATACAGTTTTTATTAAATTAAAATGACCCCACGTCATTCTAGAGTACGTCTCTGTAGCTATTGTCGATTACATAACAGGTTTATCGCGTCACATATCCATAGATCACGTGTTTATGGTCCTTTTGTCATATAAGTAACAATTTTTTTATATTCTACATCGTAATATGCGATCATGTAGCAAGCATACAGTATGTTTTCATCCATTAGAGAAACTGTTTTAAAAGTGACTGCATTGTGCCTGAAAGTAAGAATAGAACAGGAACCCGAAACGTGAGAAACCAAATCAGAGTCACTGTGACGGGTTTATGGGTCCCGACCACGTAGGGTACAAATTCCTACCACCCTGCTTACTTACTGGATATATATATCTGGACGACACGCATAAGTGACGTGGGTTACAAATAATAAAATGAATTCTGCGGTGTTGAAGCAATGATGGCTCAGTTGGTAGCGTATACGGACTCCGCGTCGATCGACGTGAGTTCAAATCCCTGCAATGAGCCTGAACCTTCAATGAAGGAAAATATCGTGATGGAACCATAGCATACTGTTAGGGCTTTTTCTAAATAATGTCTGGCCAGCTAAAATTTAAGTTGGAAATCTGTCGCCAAACACCAATAGTTGTGTTCCGGCAACTGCACTTGAGAGACAGTCTTCCACTAGGCTTAGCGTGCTACTATCTTGGGCCACATCGCCACTTAAGATCGGGCGAAATTGTGGTCATAACGATTTAGGTAGGCGACAGTGCTAAAGTTATAACGATAAAAAATAATCATTAAAAATTCATTCTGGAAATTTTTATGTTAAGGCCGTACGCTCGTTTATCAACTTAGTTCTATATTTTTCAAAAAATTGATGGTCATTATCTGCAATAACCATGTAGTTACCAATAACCTAAACCAATTAATTAAATAAAGTTGCAATAACCAATCTATACAATTAATAAAATGGAAAATATCAGCATTTTACAAAATGCGTACGAAAGTATATACGCTACGTTTCAAAAACAATTTTTTTTTAAATAAAATTTTGTATGTCTGTTTGTCCGGACAATCTCTGAAATGTTTGGATCGATTTTAACGGGACTGATAGCGGAAGACAGTTAATGCTATAAAGAGTAACTTTGGCTTCTTTTAATTTTGAAAAACAATTTGGGTACCACGGAATTACGACGATTTTGAGGCGCTTAAATGGAAAAAAAGATCTATAAAAAGTCACGAGAGCATATGTCTATCTTCTAAGGATTACCCACAATAAGTGGGAGCGGGGTAGCACGGTTCACACGTGTACTCGATCGACGGCATTCTGTACAGCACACACACAGCTAGTATACAATACGAAACATCTTCGAATTTTACACAAAACAATCAAAATATAAAAATAATTTACAAACATATCCATAAACATTCACTTGACAAGGACTTTAATAATTGATTGGCTGAGGTAAAAGATATATTGAGTTTTCAGGATGAAAATTATTATTGAATTCGAGATATTATCCGAGACCGATATTAAACGAGATTCGGTTTACTTCATTTTATTCAAGTAATGGTTTAAACGCTTCCTTCGCACAGGTACGTATTCAGACAAACTTTTGGGGTATAAATTATTTTTTTTCCGAAAACTACTATGCCATTAAACAACCAAGCATTCAGGGTACTGATTGGGTTGCCGCGCTACTGAAGCTTTTCGAGTATGTTCGCAGAGGCGAGAATCCTTATAGTTCTAAATTAAGTACGCCTACATGCCACTCTGTCGTTCCGTAAATACATATTTTCTAATTTCCATGGTAGATTTAAGTGCTAACACAAGTTTCTAAGTTTTCCGTATACTAACCAAATGGAACTTTTTGTCTGAAAATAAAAGATTTTTATTTAAACTGAGATACTAGGTGTTGGTAGCTGATTTTTTTAAATGTTGGAGTTTTTTCATTAATTATGATGGGTAAAAAAATACAATATAACGTAAAGAATACTCTAAACATGGTTCACTTAAACGAAAAGTAATATCAAAATACCAAAATTTATAAAAAAAAATCCAATTTCAGCTGTATTAATAAAACACAACTTTGCTTAAAAGCCAACAAACTATATGAAGACTAATATGTTAATTGTCGTCAGAAAAAATTCTGTTTTTACTAACGTCATTGTTTTAATAGACATTATTATATTACATGTATGAATTAATGAACTAAATAAATAGTTTCTTTTTGAGCCTCTTTTACCTCTCTCTCTTCCGGGTATAGATTTTTCTGGTTTGTTATATTATTATAGAATGTTTTTTTTAATTCTATTACTATATTTACTATTAGACATAGTGATGTTAGATATAGTCTTATTTTTATATTATAAAAAATAGTCTAGGTTAGTTTTAAAAATGTCTACACATCCCGAATCTATTTCAATAATACAAAAAAAAATTAACAAGGAAGAAAACCAATTTCAATGATTTTAAAGAGTTCCCTTGTGTATCTTCGAAGTTGAAGGTCCAATACCAATGTAATTAAAATGGGACCACCCATGAGGTATCCCCTATCCGACAAAAAGAATCATCCAAATGGGTTCATAAACAAAGAATTTATCCATAAAAAAAAAACATTCTAATTGAGTAACCACCCGTCTTTTGTTGATGTCAGTTAATAAATAATTATTAGGCGAATTAAAAGTAGAAGGGGGCCATGACTTCCAAGTTTCCCACGACCGACTCTGGCGTGAGTACAGACGTGATCGCATTTTAATTTAGGCGGGCAAACACGAGTTTAATTACATCGCAGTGGGTACAGGTGACAAGAACGGTTTTATTTATAGCCAAACATTATATACCCTCTCATCTTACGAGATGTGGGTTCTGTTTGGAATTTAAACACCATAAAATACATAGGTACATACTTATATCAATTTTTTTTCTTATGTATATGAATTTGAAAGTCGGAAAAAGATGGAGTTTGATTGGTATTTTCAGACAAGCTGTATGACACATACATAGAAGCTTTTGCAATGTAGCCAGCTGGCAACATTTAATATTGTCACGAACGAAAGACAGCACGCGTCGTAGATTCCAACTTTACATAAAATTTAATACAGTTAATTATTATATACTTAAATGGCTTTATATAAATTAGCGAACACAAGTCAAGATCTTTAATGGAATATCCGACATCGAAAAAAATAAAACGTCGTGTTCATGATGAAAAGGAAATAAAGCAGTAAATTGCCGCTGAAACAGGCGGAAAAAAACATTTTTTAATAAGTTTGCAAAAAAAATTGTTCTACAATTTTTAACAACATTATTATATGATAATGTTTGCCAGTAAAATCCTTTAGAATCAAGTACTTTTATTAAATACTTAATCTTACCCCCCCGCCGGCTATTTTAAAGACAAAAATGCTTATTGTGGGTGTTCCTTAGAAGATAGATATATATCTATTATAATCTCAATGATTTTTTTGTAGGTATTTTTAATGTCTACAATTATGTAGTACATTAATTTGCTAAGCGTAAGCCGTTTAAGCGCCCGAATTGATTCACCATGACCGGTTTTTTTTATTTGTGCGGAAGCCTAATTCGTTTTTTATAATAAAAGTAGCTTAAGTTACTCCCTATAAAATCAGCTATATACCAATGAAAGTATATACTATATACCAGGCTCAACGTAAATTGAGTTATATTAACATACACTAAAAACAAAAGTTTAAAATGTAATAATATAAATGACCCAGCTACGTGTCCTGCTATTAAGAAAAGGCGTCCAGCTCAGCATATGCTGAAGTGCCACGGGGCACTTAGCGCTGATTTTCAGCTGGAACTCCAAAGCAAGTAACGGTGCGCCAACAATAAAAATCAATATAAGCCTTAAATAACAATAATAACTTACTATTCATGGCATAATGTTTTTAAACTAAAACCAAATGTATAAAAATAATATAAAATATAAAACAAATAAATAAAAGGGGCACTCATTAACAAATGGAAAATAATATGTAGGTGCATTGAAAATCGTAGTTTCTTAAATCTTTTATAACTTTTAACTGAATAAAGATAACATGATATTTTATTTTATTTAAGGACCAAGTATTTAAAGTGTAAAACAAAAAAAAGATCAAAATCTATCCAGTAATTATTGCGTGATTTGCGCTTAACGGTAAATCTCTATCATTTTATTTATATATAGCATATATTTATTACATTTGTAGAGATAAATCTACTTGAAACCAAATGTAAAGACATTCAGGAATTGAAAATACCTTTGAAGAAATTTTGTTCCCCACCAACTTAATAAGTTACAAGCGGTGGAAGTGATAAAACTGGTTAATTGGCACCACACTCGAGCGAACTCCTACCAGATTGATTCACCGATTGGAATTAATGATAAAATGAATAAAGTCAATACACCCGAATAGCTTCAATGAGTTTATATCCGCGTATTTTATTTCTTAAAATTAATTATACTAGCGATCGCCCTAAGCTCGAAATTCGACCAGCAACTTTTTGATCATAGATTATTTTCGGTTTGACATTTACAGTGTTCATAAATAATGAGTATTATCTACATCACTTGCTGTCACCTTTCGTTGAGTGACAATATCAATATTTTGGGGGGTCTAGTTTCAATGGCACTGGTCAGGTTAGGATTCGCAGTAATTATTTATTTTATTTAATATATTAGTAACAAACAAACTTCAAACTTTAGATCTGCACCTATGCCTTATTACATTCACGTTACAAATAGTATGTAGTATGTTGTATATTATATTATTGAAAAAATCTTCTCCATATAAACTTTGACCATGCCAAATCGCACAGTCTTCCGTGCACACAATACGCTTAAAAAGGTACCGAAAGCTTTGCTTCAAGTATTAATAAATAAATAATATTCAATCAGCTTTAATTTTGTTATATTACGAACTTCAAAGCTACCTCTGTGGTTAGGAAACCTCAGTGTATTAGAGAAAATGCATGTAAATTTGAAGTGAAAACTTTTTTGGTAAGGTAAAACTTATGGGTACGCGTGAACTTCGTGTTACCGATGACCTCGACATGCTCGTGACGTATTGCGCTTGCGTCAGACTAGTGATGTGTGATATAGTGGCCTGTGTACATATATAAGCATATATACACTAATACGTTGTATATACTCGACTGTATCATATGCGTGTTTGACTTTTTGTATGGGTATAATCTTGTGATTTCGCGTCACCGACATTATCTGCAATTATTCAGATTATAGTTGATTTAAATATTCAAAATTGAGTTTACACTTATGTCGGCAATCCATTTTGTTTTGTCCTCTGTTTTCTTTTTCCATACAGTTAATTAAATTGAAGTGTCAGTTTGTTATGCCAACATAACAACTTTTTACTAAATGCATATGAAAGTAAATACGGTAGATCAGATTTGTAGCTTAGCGTGACCCTCCAAGTGTAAAAATAGTTTTCTTACTCTCTTACAGAAAATAAAATGTTGTGAAATTTACACGGGTATAAAATATTTCAATTAATTAAACACGAAGCAGAATTAACATTTGAAAGTGACCAAAAGAACCAAAAACTCCTGAATTGTTTTTAATATAAATCTATTAAGTCGAGAGTCAAATACTCGTTGGAATCAAAAATGATAATTGCTTTAAAATTTTCGCATACTCGAACACGGTCTGTTCCCGCAATTTCTATGCAAATGTGTTGTTTGTTTGTCGCACGACTCGCTTGATATGTGTGCACTAACCTTAAAATTTTACTGTTAATTGTTTTTTATATTTAAATTCTATTTGGTCAACCGGATTCCTTTATTTTGTCGTTATCCTAATTTTATAATGATTGAAAGCTTTTAGTGTGTCATTAAAAGTTAATTTTCAATCGAAAGCTTTATTGTATTGAGTTTTTAAATACCTACGTTATTTACCATTTACCTTAATTAAAAGAGTATAAGGATCCAAATAAGACAAGAGTGGTGAAGACAATCGAAAGGATTCAGGCAGTTTAGTTTTGTTGGTATAATCATATTTGTTAAAGAAAAGTTCGCTGAAAGTAATCTCAGAATTGGCATTCATTTATTGCTGCTTGGCGACAAATTTTCAATTCGAATTTGGCACTTATCGGTACAACAATAAAAATGCTCTACCACAGAGTATATTTTATATAGTGCTTTACTACAGCTTCACCGAAAGCTTTGACTCATTACAGGATTCGAACCCATGGACTTTAAACCATAATCGCTTCAAAAAATATTTTTTTTACCCTTAGAGTACTTCTTAATTTACCGTCCAAATTTACAAAAATCTATACTAATATTATAAAGCTGAAGAATTTGTTTGTTTGGTTGAACGCGCTCATCTCAGGAACTACTGCTTTGAATGGAAAAGTTATTTTAGTGTTGAATAGCCCATTTATCGAGGGCCAATACGAGTGGAGCATCAATGACAAATTTTGCAAAAACGGGGAATTTTTATTTCTTTTGAGAGCTGCTATTATGTGACGCAGACGAAGTTGCGCGGGTAAACTAATGCCATGTATTTACGAGATTTTGGGCAAAACATAAACAGATACAAGTCACAAATAAGAGATAATATTAGATTTGGAAATAATCTTAACTTGGAAACTAAATATATCTTTACTGTTTTGGGATGTATATCGTATGGACGCATCTTTTATACCAAGTCAGTGAGTATGCAAAAATGTGTGTCGTAAGCCCACTGCTGTATTTTAAAGGCTGTGCTATGCGCTATATATCTCCTTTTGTCATTGAATACACTAAACAGATGGAGCTTACTCAAGACAGAAACAGGTGGAAGAACCGTATTTACAAAGGTGGCAGAGAATTTAACCAAACGTCACGACCTAAACCAAAATCACATTTTTAAAATTCATTCTCAAATTGAAACTACAGCCACAAGAACAAATGTCTCCATGATGCTACTTAAAGCGTGTTTTGTAAACGAAGAGGCCAAAATTGGTGATATTTTATTTAGTTATACTTTGTAGCTGTTGCCCAATGATGGAAATTCGACCAGCGACTTTTTAATCATAGACTTTTTTCTGTTTCACATTTGCAGTATGAACCTGAACAATGAATATTATATCACTTGCTATCACTTTTCATTGAGTGACAATGTCAACATTTTGTGGGTCTAAGTTCAATGGCACTTGTCGGTTTAGGATTCGCAGTATTAATTTATTTTATTTAATTTATTAGACACAGATATTATAGATACATTTTAGCTTTCTGCACTCCTTCTTCACCATATAAACTTTAACCATGCCAAATTCCAAATACGTTTAAAAAGGGATATAATATTTTTGCTTTACATATTAATATATAGATAAATGTTACACGTTGCCTGACCTAAATATCTCGTTTAGGGAAGGGATTTTATCGCTATCTATCATCTTATTCAAACGTTGATCGCATACGTTCTTTCAATAAAGAATACATCAAAACTATTCATCGACGATCGTGTATACTCTGTTGTAAGATCGTAAAGATTTGTCCGTAAGGTCGACGCATATTGGGAAAGTATCATTCTAATTTGCAACATAGTTGTACTAGGCAGTCAAGTACGGTGATCAGAACATTCTATCAGAAAGTTCTATTAAAACTCTAAGGGCAAAAGAAGGTTATGCAAGGAGATTCGCATTAGAACCAAAGTCACCAACATCGCGACATAGCTCTATAAATTGCTAAGCTCAAATTCAAGTGGATGGGACACATTGCTCGTACAAGGAATGGGCGATGGAGTTGAAGAGTTCTCGAGTGGCGACCGTGTACCGAAAGATGCAGCGTAGGTAGATTTACTACAAGGTAAACCGACGACTGACAATCTGGTGAAGGTCAGTTTTTATGATTATAAGCTTCAACTACAATCTCACAAGATTAAAAAAAAAAATTTATAGGCTTGCTTTTGACCACTATCTCGCCTGATCGTAAGTGATGATGTGGTGTACGATGGAGCACGCTTGCCTAAAAGGTACCTATTCATTCGAGTCATGAAGATATTCAGGTTTTAATTATCGGGAAATACGAAATCCAGCAAAGTGTTCCACTCTTTAGCGGTGCGCATGATAAATGTGCTAGCAAAACGCTTTGTGCGCGCACTGGTGGAATATTTACCATAAATAGTTGACGCTTCGCCGCGTCTCTTGTCGTCCGATGGTGGAAGGGGGATGGGGGAATTAAATTGGCTAATTCTAAGGCACACTCGCCGAAATGTATTCAGTAAAAAATCGACAAACTGGCAACTTTATGCCGATGTTCAAGGCTCTGCAGCCTTGCCTCAATTAGCGAATCAATGTGTTTTTTTGGCATGCCTCTCGATCTTAAGAGACATGGTAATTGTTTCTCTACTAGGGGCATTCCGACTGGTGGAATTCCACCACCCTACAGAAGATCGCAGCCAAATAACCTTGTGCTGTGTTCCTGCGATGGGTAGGGTTTCCAGAGCTCCTTGGGTTAAGGAGGTTCAAAGTCGGCAACGCGATGATTGATGTGAGTGATGCAAACATCCATAGACTACAGTAGCCACTTACTATCTGGCGAGCAGTAAGCTTGTTTGCCACTTTAGTTGTATAAAAAAATCCTAACAAAGTAATATAACACCAAAACGGCAAGTTAAACACAATATATCAAACGATGACATTGTTTGTTAACCATATACGTGATAAAATTTACTTTGAAAACAACGCAATTTCATAAATCGATGAGTGTTGACAGAACATGGAGAGGGCGCTTGGATCGACTACATTGCATAATAAACTGACATTTGAATGACGATATATCTATATATTAATATGTGAAGAAAAAGCATTCGGTACCTGAGATTTGGCATGGCTTAAAGTTTATATGGAGGAGTGCAGAGAGCTAAAATGTATCTATAATATCTGTTACTAATATATCAAATTAAATTAATTAATACTACGAATCCTAACCCGACAAGTGCCATTGAACTTAGACCCCCGAAAATATTGACATTGTCACTCAACGAAAAGTGATAGCAAGTGATGTAGATAAAACTTATTGTTTATGAATACTGAAAATGTCAAACAGATAATATAGTCTATGATCAAAAAGTCGCTGGTCGAATTTCGAGCTTAGGGCGGTCGCTGGCATTTTTATAAATTGTTTATATTAATTGCAAAAGGAACATACTTACTAAAGCTTTATATTTCAGTAGTAGCGTGTACAGATACTGCGTCGATCGACGTGAGTTCGAATCCCTATAGAGCCTGTGTACTTTTTTGTAATACCCGCCGAGCTAGCTACCACCCTCAGATTGAATATCTGACGCCAAACACTTGTAGGAGTGTTCCGGCAGCTACACTACACTTGAAAAGGCGTCACTTAACGTTAGGTGAGATTGTGATAATAACACTAAACCTATAAAGGAATAAAGAAACTATATTTTTATGAGAACAGGCACGTTATACACTTGATGCTAAGTGACCACTGCAGCTCAAAGCTAGGCAAACAAGACTACAAGAGACTGTGGGCTGAGTTAGAACGCGCCAAGGGTATCTTGCGACTTCGTATGCATTAATTATAATATAAAACCTAATAACGTTAGAATATAGGCTACTAGCTATACCCGAGGCAATGCTCGCGCGAATTAAAACTCTTTTACTGGGATAAAAAGTATCATATGTCTCATTCCGGGTTATAAGATACCTTTGTGCCAAATTTCATCCAAATTCGTCTAATCGTTTTTGCGTGATTGAGTAACAAAAAAACAAACGCATATGTAATATTAGTTAGGATTATTTAGAATTGTTTTTTTAGTCTTACTAAGTCTAAAACACAGTACTACTAATTTATGTCAATGGTACTAAAACTGTGCTGATCTTTGACCAAATCTAGTTTATCAAAGATTTTTACAAATAATATATAAATGTAATATGCATTTCTTCGTAATTACTACTTTGAAATTGTATTCCAATTCTTTAAAATTGCTACAAAATTATGTGCTGTGATGTTTTTATAATATAAGTATAAAGTAGAAAAATTACAATAAATAAAAATGTAAAAAAGGAATTCTACCTCCCGAGTCCAGTGGATAATATTCTCTCATTAGCAAAGGCATCCGCTCGCACGAAACTTTCAAAAGCTACTCACTGTAAAAACATTTGAATGAGACGCGAAGAAATTTTATTTGCAGATTTCAATTTTTACCTTAATAATAATATCTGTTAGAATATTCAGAATTTTTCATATTATAATACACTATTTCAGATAATTATTACATATACAAAATTTAAATAAAAATAGTTTTCCGGGTTCGATTTTTTAACGGCGTCGTAGACTTTTCCCAATCGAACATAGATATTGGGTAAAATTAACGCATGTAATATTTTATATTGACTGCTATTTTTCATATACTATAATAAATGAGGCAGAAAATCTAAAAAATAATATAAAAACACGAATTATTAAAATTTAAAAAAAAATTTGTTCGAAAAGATTACATTAAAAATTACTCACATTAGTCTGTTGGGTACATTACAACTGAGTGCTCAATTAAATCAATTGTGTTATTATTTAAATTTAAAGTCACGCAATTTAAATACTTCAAAAGTTTTAATTTAAATTATTTAACTGGTTTCGGTTGTCTTTAGATTTTTTGTATTAGGTATTATGAAAGACAAAATATAATTCTTATTTGGCATATAACTCCTTTTTACGAATCGCAGTACAAGAAATTGACATCCAAATTTAATTTTGCTAACGAATGGAAGATCCCATCATACCCTCGAGGTCCGTCAAACTTGCCCTTTAAGAAATAATATATCAATGTTGACCAAACATATATATATCCCTTATTAAATTCATGGAATAAATTAATATTCATTTGAGTTGTTTGTTAAGAAGTTTTGTTTGCCTCGGATGTAATATCCCACTGTCGGGCCCATTAGCCCACGGCATATTCCCATCTTTAGAAATTTATAATTATGTTATTTGTGCCCGCGGCTTCGCTTACGTGGACTACAGAATGCCGTTGATCGGGCACACGCGCGAATTGTGCGACCTCCGCTCCCAGTTATTTTAAAAACAAAAATTCTTATTATGGGTGAACCTTAGAAGATGAACATATGAATTGGCTGACATTTTTGTATGTCTTTTTAAGGTCTGCAATTATGTAGTATATTAATTCGGTATATCTCTTATAGTTTACTTAGCGTACGCTATTTAAGCGCCGAAGTGATTCACCATGATCAGTTTTTGTAGTTGCGTGGAATCCTAATTATTTTTCTAAAATAAAAGTAACCTAAGTTATTCCGTATAATATCAGCTATCTACCAGTGAAAGTCCCGTCAAAATCAGTCCAACCATTTCGGAGATTATCCGGAACAAACAAACAGACAGACAAAATATTTTAAAAAGTTTTTTTTTTGGTATAGGTATCGTTTATACTTTCATATGCATTTAGTAAAAAGCAACTGTTATTTTGACATTACAAACAGACACTTCAAATTTATTCATTGTGTAGATGTTGGCCATTCTACGGTGGTATTTCATGAACATTTCTTTAACGAGCGGTTTTCCTCACGTCCTTTTTTTCCTTCACCGAAATCTGATAATACTACGAATAAAACCCAAGATGCTTTTGGCGGGTTCTTGACCTGTCATGAAGTGATGTTTTATTTTACTTCATAAACTTATTTTATTTGACCCTATATAATATAATTTGGGCGGCACTTTACTTGGTGTAGTTTGATTATTCTAGGAATATGCATTTTAAGTTGCCACAAAAACTCCTTGGACAATTTTAACAAGGATGCTGCCATCTTGTTATATAATTGCAAATTACAAGAATAATTACAAATATATTCTATTCACGTAACATTTGCAGAAATTCGAATAAACATATTAATGACCATTGAATGGTTTTGGATTGAATTAATGATGGTTAAATTGTAGCGTGTACGAACATCGTGTCGATCGACGTGAGTTCGAATCCCTGTAAAGAGCTCGAGCGTTCGGTGAAGGAAAACATCGTGATGAAACCATTGCATGGTGGTAGGGCTTTTTCTAATGCATGCCTGGCTAGCTAACACCCTTAAGTTGAAAATCTGTCGCCAAATACCAATAGGTGTGTTCCGGCAACTGCACTTGAGAAACAGTCTTCCACTAGGCTTAGATGCTACCATCTTGTGCCACATCGCCATATAAGATCAGATGAGATTGTGGCCAAACAGTAAAACCTATAATGAATTTAAAAAAAAACAAATATTTTACTCACAGTCCAGTTAAGCACAACTATATGCATGCGAAATACTTTTACTACACAATATTACTTGTAAACATTTCGGTAAATTAACATACATTTCATACAGCGCTATCTATAAAGTTGGGGCAAATGAAAACTTTATACAAATAAGAAAAGACTGCTCAAAATATTCGACACGACACTAAGTGTAATAACTATTTTGGGCCTTTCTTGCCCCATTATTAAGAACCTTCTCTGCTGATGACAATTATACGAGAAACATTAGAACCACTTACTTCGTCTAGCTAAGAACAATTGTTTAAGCAATGCGCGTCACCGCCGTGTCTGGTGCGAACATTTGAACCAAAATATATTATATCCTTTAGGCCTTTTTTGTCTTCGAAATTGATAATTACAGTCTTTTGTTAAGAAATATATTGCTTTAACACTAATTGAGTGACGAGACGTATAAGCCTGTAAAGAATAATACGGGTTGGTTTTTTTTACAATCTTTATTTTTAGCCTAGTGGTCCCGAGTGCGACTGCAATGCTCGAGGTTCTGGGTTTGATTCCCAGATCGAGCAAAATGTTATTGGGGTTTTTTCTATGAAATTTTCAGTAGCAGCTTGGAGTTTGGCTTTATGCCCGATTAATGGCAATAGGCTCGCACATTATTACATGGGACCTAAAAACATACACGGCGAATTGTGGGTGTATATTTGTGCACCTCTGTCTAACCCTTCGCGGAATAAAGGAATTATGTTACTAACACTTTCCTATATAGAACATTTATTTGAATAATTTACATTTCAATGCATTGATATATTCAATAACTCTTTAAAAAAATTAGTCATTGCCAAATGTGATGTCATTAACAGTTTAGTTAAGTTTAACTTAACTATCCATAGATATTACGATTTTATATTTCTCTTACTTTTTCCTTTTCATAGTTATACTACATTTATATTTAGTAAATAAATTATTATTATTTCTTAATAATCTAATATGGTTTGCGTTGTGTTGTTATATATGAGGAAAATTTATTGGTATATGAGTTTGTTATTTATGATTAGTTTGAAGCATTATAATCGGTATGTTTCCCTTAAAAATAAATAAATAAATGATGATATATTTTATAGGTTTAGTCTTTAGCTACAGTTTCATTTGATATTAAATGACGATGTATCCTAAGACAGTTAACACATTACGAAATATAGGGACTGGCTTGGTGATTGATTTTCAACTTGAGGGTGATAGCTAGCCAGGAGGCGGATATTAGAAAAAGCCCTATCAATATAGTACGGTTTTAATATTCCTTCAGCAAAAGCTTAGGATCATTTCAGAGATTCGAACTCGGGTTGATCAACGCTATGTCGACGGATGTAGGAGTAGAGGAAAATCGAAATCGTAATCGTAATCGAAATCGTACGTCAGGAATGTTGTGTATAAAATATGTGAATACTGAAATGACAGTTGATACAGTAGACAAAAGGAAAACATTTTCTGCCGACCCTACTTAGGTAAATTAGGGCCAGAAGAAGGATTTTTCTATATTGCATCGACGCTAGATAGCTTTAGCTGTTTCGATAAAAACACTTCAATAATAAAAAAGGGACATTCTGGTTTCATGTTGATAATTTTTATACAGAATTTTATTCTAACTAGCGGTTGCCCAATGATCGAAATTCGACCAGCGACTTTTTAATCATAGACTATTTTCTGTTTGACATTTGCAGTATGAACCTAAACAATGAATATTATATCACTTGATGTCACTTTTCATTTCAATGGCACTGTTCGGGTTAGGATTCGCAGTATTAATTTATTTAATTTAATATATTACTAACAGATATTATACATAAATTTTAGCTTTCTGCACTCCTTCTTCACATAAACTTTAACCATGCCAAATATCACAGTCTTTCGTGCACGCAATACGCTTAAAGTTTTGCTTCACGTATTAATATAATGATTATCTTAAAACTATGTGTACTAGACAAACGTTATTGGGTTATCAATGTGCACCGAATAAGAATATATCATCAACCTGCTGAATTACAAACAGTTAGACAGTCAGTTAAACTTTGTTTATAGAAAAGTTGGGTATTCTATTTCCATTTACATTTGAATGTGATTTTTTCCTCTCAGTTCATCGTTTAAGCCCAAAGCGCAGTGATTAATGGATTTAAGAGAGATTAACATATTTACAATTCAAAATTAGAGAGACTCATTATATCGAAGGGCTTATAAAATATTACTGGTAAAGCGGGGTTCTAATTTACCGAGCACCTTTTATCAAATAACTCACCTAAAGAAATTATCATACAAAAGATTTGTGTCTTTAAACAAAGGAATTGTAAAACAAAGTCATTTACAGAGGAAAACAGAAATTTATAAAGGTAATATTAAAATAAGTAATATATTAAAAGTAATGCATAGGAAGTCAGTAGGTAGAGTGTTCGTCGACCACGTTAATAGACATAGGCTAGAATTCTGCAATAAAACTAAGCTTTGGTGAAGTAAAGTGTAAAAAAGAAGATTTTGTTTTAATTTTAAGAAGTTAGAAAGGTCTTCTTCCTAGCTATATCCCACTTTAGGTGGGCTCGGCTCTCCTAATACTTTGGCGCCAGGTGAATCTGCCCTGGGTTTTCGGGTGAGGTAGATCTTCCTCCAATAGGAACTTAATCATGCTAGTTCACCACATAGCCGGAGGTCGTCCTCTACCTCTCTTCAGGTAGTTGCAATGCTTTCCTAACTATATCTTCCTCGTCCTTTCGCATCACGTGACCATAACATCTGCGACGGCATCTTGGTTAGTTTGTCTGATATAGGGGCGACTATGAAACTATCGCGAATATACTAATTTTATACTTTGTCTAGTCTCGTCTTGAAGAAGAAGAAACTTTTCAAGAAGGTTATATCAAAGTCCTGTCACTTGAAGTGAAAGATATAAAAAATGGTATATAATGCTGTTACAAATAAGGCCTTTGCCACGTTACGAATTCAAACCCTAGAGGGTGATAAAATGCATTTAATTTCACTCAGACAAAGTCTCTGGTATAAGTCAGTTTTGTTGATATTACCGAATCACATTGTAAATAAAAGCAGGAGTGAAGGGAAAATAAACTTTTGAGTACATATGAATCCTGCAATACGGTATTGGTTTCGCAAGGTTGATCCCAGTTTTCTAATAAATAGGTAGCTCGTATTCTACCTTGTTTATAGTACTCGATACAGATGCCTTTGTAAGTGTATGGTTACTACAGTGACAGGTTTCAGCGGAACGTGTAAAGGAGCGGGAAGTAGCGTATTAAAAGTTCATTGTGTAGTCTTAATAAAGAACACAGTCAGTACTTTGTGGTTTACTTTACAATATTTAGAGGGAAATAAGTTGAGGTTTTTAAGGAACTTAATGTTTTTGCAGGAGTTTTTTTGCATTATTTCGATGGGTACAGTTGTTTAAGTCTTGTAAGGTAAATTTTTTTTATATAAGAAGCTGGAGGGTAAGGGGAAGGTTTCACTTCAGTTATGAGTCGTATATTATGTAATTTTTTCGAACTCAATCAAAATGAAAGGCTGTAAAATCAAAATTCGTTGGACTTGAAGGCACTAATACACAATATAAGAGCCACTTTTGTAGCTTCATTCAGAAACCTTTGTAAGAGGGAGAGTTAGAAGTTAGGAGTTAGAGATCCAGATAGATGTCCTGTATAAACACAAAGTTAAGAAATATACCTTCTTTTTTTTAATTGTTTTTCGGCATTGTAACGTCTCTTTTCCGGATGAAAAGTACAACACAATTTAAAAACCGGCAAGCCCACAATGGTCTGAAAGCCTCTGGGCAACTGGATATGACTGGTTTATCACTATGTGCATGGTGGTCGCGATCCATGACCCAGATCCCCACAACTCCCCTTGATTATTGGATATGATACACCAGATGATCTCGGAATGTGTCGCCTAACCGTGCCATGATGAATGGAACCTAACCACCCAACAATTGACTTTACACCAACAAATGAAATCAAAATATAATGTAGACTGATAAATAATAACGTCGAAACATTTGTATCCATATCAAACTTTCCATTGAAGTCTAATAGGCTTAAATAATAAATGCTTTAAAGTGCCTCTAAATTGGCATGGTAACTCAACGTGTCAAACTGAAACCAAACTGCCCTTTCCATGTGAGAAGGGACGTTTGTTAAAGGCAGTTCGTATATTTAAAATCACTTTACTATGTTTGGTTTAGAATAAACCCGATTAGGATTTGTGCAGAAATTCGACCAGCGAGTTTTTGGTGATAAACTATTTTCTGTTTGATATTTGCAGTATCCATAAACAATGAGTATTATCTACATCACTTGCTGTCACTTTTCATTGAGTGCAAATGTCAATATTTTGGGGGGTCTAAGTTCAATGGCACTAGACGCAATTTGCAGTATTAATTTTTTTTATTTAATATATTAGTAACAGATAATACACATAAATTTTAGCTTTCTGCACTCCTTCTCCATATAAATTTTAACCATGCCTAATCTCACAGTCTTCAGTGCACGCAATGCGCTTAGAAAGGTACGTTAATACTTCACGTAATAATATATAGACGTCATCGATAATGACTTCTAAATGTAATAGACTAGCAATTCAATGTAATAACTCTCATTTGATAGTTGAAATGTGATCCACGGAGGTTGCTACTACCAATACAAATATACTAAAGGGCAATTTTTATAGGTTTTAGCTTAATGGCTGCAATCTCAACTGATCTTAAGTGACGATGTGGTTCAATATGGTAACACATTAAGCCTATCTAGTGTTTGACTACAGATTTTAACTTGAGGGTGTTGGTAGACTCAAACATCACAGTCACAAGTGATGATAAAAATTTAAACATTTTTAAAAAGTATTTCTATGAAGTCAAGTATGAACGTTCACATTTTTCTTTACGAGAAGCAAAAGTTTTATTTATCAAAATTTACCCTTCACGCTTCGGATAACACCTAAATTTACTGGAACAGCTATTAAATTATTAATGACACTTGTTTAAATTGATTAAAATTACTGAACGGGCGAAAAACTTCGCTACTCGGGGTATCAAGATGGTAATGACGTCATTGAAAATATTCGATTTACGTGTCCACGGAATTTACGAGTATAATAATCATATAGATAAGTCCAGGGAAAAAAATTCAATCACATTTGATAAGGTTCTACGACGGGGTTAGATAGTAACGCAAGCTTTTGCAAGCATTCAAACAGTGTTGAGTTAACTGGTTCGCGATCACCATACACAAAGTGTAATAATACCAACCATATTGGAGCTTAGGTATCTCTGTTTATATTGTATTTTAAGAATGTTAATATATATGATTTAGTGGTCATTTGGAATGTAAATTTCAGGATTTTATTTGGTTTTTTTATATATGTATTTTTTTCTTTCGAATAATTTCATATTTTAACTTAGCAAAGAAGTGAAAGTACTGTAATTTTTTTTAAAGTGAAAACTTCTATAGGAATTCATGTAAAACGTCATCGACATGGTCACGTCACGTGTTAACGATTATCAAAAAATATTTTCGTATGTTACTCAATTATATTTTACAAAGTTAGTATTCCTTATTACAAATTATTTTTGCATTTTATTAATTCTAATATTAATATTAATAATTACATCTATTATTATTAATTCTATGATTTGAAGTTTAGGAAAAATGTTTATAGTTTTAAGTTTTTACTTCTGTCGGCAGTCCTCGTGACTGTTTTGAATTTTTTTTGTATTTTAGTGGATTTCCCTTATTTTGGGTGTGTTTTTTTTCTTCATAGAATTAGTATTTGGCCCCAATCTTACCTGATGGTGACACGTCATACCTAGTGGGAAGACTAACTCTTAAATGCTACTGCCAAAACATGTCTATCGGTGTTTGGCGACAGATTTTCAACTTGAGGGTGGGCATGCCATAGTTTTTTCTTGCTCAGGCACATTGCAAGGATTCGAACCCACGTCAACCGATGCGGTGTCTGTACTGAGTCATCAATGCTTCAAAACTCTTTGGCTCCATTAGCTATCCTTTCTACAAGCTACGTGCCCCCACTGCTATTTAAGTAGTCTAAACTCATTTCTGATTCGATCACACAGAGAAACTCCGAGAATAGCACTCTCCATTGCCCTCCGAGTGACCTATGTTGAATAATGAAAGTGATATTTTACACATTGTATCGAAAAGTTTAGATCATGAAGTTGCTTGCTAAACATTTATGTTTTTTTAGTTAGTTCTCTAGTTAGTCACGGTCGATGTATTTTTTAAAATAATACATTATCACTGTCATCTAGAAATAATTATTAATTTTGTTTTTCAAACCTTTTATGTCTTTATTTTAGTATATTAATTTCGTCCAAATAATTAAAAAAAAAACAGTTTGATAACATAAAAGAAGTAGACTCTATTAATAATTCTAATTCTTATTAATACTTTAAGTATTAGATATAATAATACCTTTTGAAAGGTTAATGGCGTAGGTGATACGGCGTAGCTTGTGCTACGACGTAAGCCGTAGTTCTACGAAAACCCGTCGAAGCAAGCATCCGTCCGGATTTTCGCTCCGAAACTCACGAATGTGTAAGACATTACTTATTTCAAGAAACACCTTATTTACAATTTATCTGAGTGTTTTAGTTCTTTTAGAATATTCAATCGGGTGCGAAGTATATTTATTTAGCTTTTTAAAACTTCTTAACAAAAGCAAGTGAAATCTTGTCTAGGATACGACAATTGAAACTTTAATGAAAACTTTCTAACTCGACAACTAGTTCTCTTTATTGAAACCCATTAGTGTCAATATAGAGTGAATATACAGTGACCTGTCCCATGATGATTTCAGTGTACTAACAAGATGGTGGCCCTTTTGTTAGAACTTTCTAGGGAGTTTTTGGAGCATCTCAAAATTCATGGTCCGTGTTATTATTTCCAATCCGCTTCACTTGTGCACAATAACCAAGCTTTATTATGGAATCATACAGGTGAAATAAATTTGTGAATAAAAAACAAAAAACACTACATGATCGTTTGAGATCCCGCCCAAAAACTCATTACAGTCAGAGTTAGCATTCAAGTCAATGTTATTTGCAAACCATAGACATGACATCAAATCAGATCTTTCAAAATTTCATCACATAATTTGTTTTTATCGACAATTTACATTATAGAGTATTAATTGAAAAATTACATATACTTCCCGATTGCAAAATTTCATAAAAATCGGAAAACACGGTCAGACAGACAAAAAAAAGTTGTAATGTCATATTCGTTATCAGTTTCCATTATAATAGACGTCAAGAGATTTAACGAAAAGATTACATGTACAGACAGAACTACTGATTTATTAATGTAGATATTACTGTATAAACATGTGGATTTTAAATGGCTCTCCTATATACTTATGTAGATTATTTTCTTATCTGTGAGATCACCTTAAAAATTATTTAAAAATAATAGCCTTAGAAAGGCAAAAATTAATATATATTAAATTATTATTTATTACTCTATCGAAAGCATTCAAAATTTAATTGAATTTTTGGCAGACCGTAGTTTCCAAGCTTCTAAACTTGTTCTACTAAGTACTTATATTACTTTTTGTTGTTTCTACCACAAGAAAGCAGATGTTAATTAAAATTGAGCGCGTAATCTATTGCATGTTAAATCTGATGGTTTGGTTCGTCATCAGCGACAAATAGTTGATGCCAAATCTTTTCGTCGCATCGTCGTATATTTTGTCTTGATTTTGCACTTTATGTTTTATTAGGTTTTTTTATTTCTTATTTTTTGATTTTTTGTTTGTATATCTTTGTGACAATAAATATTTTTTCTTTCTTTCTTTCTATATTTCAATAAATAAAATACATATTGATTTGGACAGCTATATAATAATTACATTCTATTTAACAATGTTTAACGGTTCATCGTATAAAATATAGACTTATCCTCAGAGAATACTTGCACTAAAGTAAACTCTAATGGATGGAAAAACACAGTAACGAAGTATATTTGAAAATAATTAATAAGGCTTCATTTAGTATCAAATTTCCGCTTCATTAGGTAAAATAATTTTATATATTAAAAAAAATGTGTGCGCCTGTTAGTGATTTTATAACTTCTGAACAACTAGACCGATTGAGATCATTTTTACATTATAAATTTCTTTTATCGAGACAATAGTTCATAACTAAGTTGTAAGCGAGACATTAATTACCGAAAAGTGCAAAATAACTTCTAAATATTGTAAATATAAACAGTATATATAAATTATATTAGGAACTTAAACCTGAACTTAACAAACTTTTACTAGCTGATTCGGTGCGGCAGAGGTTGTTCATAAGATATAAAATCACTAACAGACGCAGATTTGACATTACATTAAGTTAATATGCTATAATATAAAGAATATTTAATTTCATAACGTAAGTATGTATCAATAACTTAAAAAATCATCAGTGGGTCTCAAGTCAGATACGTAAGGATGGAATCGAATTTGTAATTGATTCTATATAGATTAAGTAGATTGGACAGTTACTATGTTATTTCGTATAAAAAATTACCTTCAATTTGTATACCAAGAAAATATATAATTTATAATGTAAAATTATAATTATACATTTTATACAAAAACTAAACACAATTAAAGTGCTCACTGCAAAATAATACCTATATATTTTTATGGCAATTTTCATACACTATATATTTCAAAATTTGTTTTTAATATTAAATACCTTTTGGTTGTTTGGAGCAACAGGTACATTAATATTTTTAGTTTTACACCTTTCTGAATATTAATTTTGAGAATTAAAATTCGTTGGCCTTACTTTTAAGAAAATATTTGGGAAATGTCGATCATGGAAATTATATATTTTTTTAAACGATAATTTTATAAAGAAATGGAATTTATTTCAAAATATATTTTTTATTATTCCAAGAGAAAAAAACTTAAATTACCGTCCAACATGTTTTTCTAATCAAAAACTATTCTTTCATAATTACCTTAAACAAAATAACTCAAAAGGAAAATGTTTTTCACTCACCGTGTGAGTCGTCGTAAACTTTTCCGAAGCTACGACGAAGGCTCGACTCTGGGTTGCGATGTTGACTGGTTTTCCATTGAGGGATGATGGTTTATATACTAGATGAGGATTGCGGGGGCGAGAGGCGGGACTTCGTCGCGCATACATTTCTCGCTCCGCCCTATTTTGACAACAGCCTGCGATGACGTCACGAATCTATGTCAAGCAGTTAGTGTGCCATAGTTATTTTTATATGACAAACAGGTGATATTAGTATATAATTAGTGGTTTAAAGTAAAAAATGAACTCTTTGCTACTAACTAGGTACTAATTTATAATAGTCATACACAAAAGTAATATAAAACCTCATGAGGCCTGGCGGGTCAAATACGGTACATCGAAATAGAATAAAATTGAATATATTTCTGAAATAATTATATGTATATATCTGTAATGGTTTCTCGGAAACGGTTCCAACTATTTCGATGAAGCTTTGTATTTAGATAATGTTTTACATTCCAAGTATACATAGTAGATAGGTATTTTTTTTGTAAGAAACCGAGCAAAACTCGGTCGCCCAGACATTAAAAACATTACTCGTGAAACGAAAAGTTATCTCATAGCCAAAATAAAAAAAGTAATAAATTTGACATTTAATATTTTTTCATAGTTCTAGGACATATTAGAGTTAAAAAATTTAGCAGTTGCACATAAATATGGGAATTTTGAATTTTTATGTCAAGTTCTTAAGAGGGTAACAGATGTATCTAAGATTATGATTAGGCACAATGCGAGAATTACTTACTTATTGCTCATCTCAATAATGCAACCTGTAATTTATACACAATGTAAATTATCTTACATTTATGTATTTTGCAGAAGATAATTTAAGTATTAGGACCTAAAATATGAAATTGGCGTTTTGTTGAACTGGTCCCTTTGATGTTAAATATCTGGCGTCTGGTTAGAAATTCCAAATTCAACTTTATTTCAAATTTAGGCTTGTGTATTTGTGTTCCGAATTTAGTGATTTATTTGTTGTCGCACTATTTTATTTTTCTTTGACATCGTTCTTTTCACAAAATAGAAAATTTAAAATATCGCCTTATTTACGAATATAAGTTGCATTGTGGCATCAGTGCTGCAGAATCAGCACGAAGGATTAATTATATGTATGGGAAAGTTACCGTAAAAGAAAACGTAAGTACGGTACGTTTTTGGTTCCAACATTTTCGTTCTGGAAATTTTGACTTACGAAACAAACCCCGTGGACGGCCGGAGACCCTGGTTGAAAATGAACAATCAAAAGTGATCGCTGAAGCGGATCATTCACAAACTACATCAGAGTTAGCGACAGGCTTCGGTGTGAGTGATAAAAAAATTAATTCACTTGAAACAAACAGGAAAAGTGAAAAATCTCGAGAAATGGGTACCGCATGAATTGACTGAAGCACGCCAACAAACACCTATTGAGTTCTGCATTACATTACTCAACCGTCACAATAACGAGGGAATTTTGAATCGTATTGTTACTTGTGACGAAAAATAGATCCTTTACGACAATCGGAAACGCTCATTACAGAGGTTGAACCCAGGAGAACCGGCCAAATACTGTCCCAAGCGAAAGTCGTCTCAAAAAAAGGTACTGTTGAGTGTTTGGTGGACTAGTGCTGGTGTCATACACTACAGCTTCGTAAGTTCTGTCCAGACGATAAAGGCAGATCTGTATTGTCAACATTTGCAAACCATGATAGAAAAGCTAGCCGTTAAACAACCGAGACTGATCAATAATTCAAGCCCACTGCTGTTTCAGAACAACGCTAGACCTCATACTTTACGACCGACGGTCGCTAAATTAGAGGAACTGCGGTTGGAATGTCTCCGAAACCCACCATATTCCCCGGATATTGCTCCAACAGATTACCACTTTATTCGGAATTTGGACAATTTCTTGCAAGGAAAATAAATTCAATTCCGATGAGGCTGTCCAAAATGCCTTCAAAGATTTTATTGATTCTGATTCCCACAATTTTTTCAGCAATGGAATCAATGAACTACCTTTAAAATGGCGAAAGTGCATAGATAATAATGGTATATACTTCGATTGATTAAATGTATAATTTCATAATATTTTTTACTTCTTTCTTTTCTTTTTTTTTTTTTTAGGTCCTAATATATTATCTAACCTCTCCTAAATGACTCAGGATATATTCTTATTTGATTAACAACCATGAAGCATGGCGTAGAATGTCGCGAGGACGTCTCAACGGTTGAGAAATATTTTCGTAGAAACAAATATAAAAAAGGGTTATGTTTAAGGTTTTAGGTTTCACATGATTCAGTTTGGTCACGAGATTCTTTACTCACCTCTGCGTATCTCTCTACAACCTAAAATGCCATAAGAGTAATTTTTTAAAATAAAATTTTAGTTGTTATTCCAAACCTAATTGAAGCATTGACGACTCGGTGGTAATGTGTAGGTGCACACACGGCGCTGATCGACGTGATTTCGAATCTTAAATAACCGTGAGCTTTCAGTGAAGAAAAACATCGTGATGAAACCATAGCGTGATGATAAGGCATTTTGTTATGCCTCTGGTAAGCTGGTAAAATTATATTTCTGTATTATACCATTACTTGGCGATTCTTTAATAACTTATCTCCATACAATACATAAAAAAAAATTTATTAATTACCAATTCAATTAGTTCATTTAAAAAAAATTGTTATTACCAAATGTGACTTCATTAATGATAATGAAATTGACTAATTGATTTTTTTTTTCCTTTTAATTTTTATATTCACTACCAGCCGACGGTGTTCGATACCTATTCACATTCAAAGTTCATTGCAACGTACTGATGTTGAAACTAACGGACAAGAGATCAAATTCCACTGGGTCCAACGTTAGGCTCGATGGGCACTAGGGAATACCTCGGGAAGAGATTAATAAATTGTTCCCTAAAATAGAATCGCTCGGCTTCTTTATTAAAATAGTTTAAAATCAAATCTGACATCACGCTTGTACAAAGTTTATGATATTCAATTGGTCTAATTTTCTACAGTTCCTATTAATCCGGTCATTCTTCATAGCAATATTTAGGCTTAGAGTTGTGAAAAACTAGAAAAATAAAATCGATACGAAATTATTTTCTGGGGTAAAGTTTTTTTTTAACGAACTTAATTATCACTTTTTTGCGAATGGGGCCGACCGATACTAAAAAGAGACAAACACCTACGTCTATAAGATTTATCCTGCGAGCGAATGAGATAGAATATACACAAGTCCTAATTTTTAACATTATGATAATCATCGATTGATTAAGATTTTTTACTTTAAAATATATATTTTTTATTGTAAATTGAATAAATAAATATATAAATTATTTATATTTCTACACTAATATTATAAAGAGGAAAGATTTCATTTTTTATTTGTTTGTAATGGATAAACTCAAAAACTACTGGACCGATTTTTAAAATTCTTTCATCAATATAAAGCTACAGTATCAGCGAGTAACATAGGCTATATTATAATTTGAAAAGTTAATTTATTCCACATAAAAATATCGATAGTTGTCGATAGTCGAAGTATAAAGTATACACGGTTGCGTTGGGGATCTTAACTCAAAAGAGTATAAGACTTCTTAAACTATCGAGTTTTGTATACATTGTGATATATATATATTTGGCCTATATTTTACAACGAGGCCGAAACGTCGAGTAAAATGTATTGTGTATGTAAACCCGTATTGAACACATAATAGTTGTGACCGCGGCTTCACTCACATGTACTACAGAATGCCATCGATCAGGCACACACGCGAATCTTGCTGCCCCCTCTCCCGGTTATTTAAAACACAAAAATTCTTATTGTAAGTGATCCTTAGAAGATAGGCATATGCTCTCGCCAACTTTTTTGTAGGCCTTTCTAATGTCTACAATTATATTATAAAGTAATTTGATATATCTTTTATGGTTTACTCAGCCTAAGCCATTTAAGTGCCGGAATTGTTACACCATGAACAATTTTTTTATTTGCAGGGAACCCTAATTCGTTTTCCAAAATAAAATTAGCCTTAGTTACTCCTTATAACATTAGCTATCTACCGGTGAAAGTCTTGTCAATATCAGTCTAACCGTTTCGGAGATTTCCCGGAACAAACAGAAAGACAGAGAGACAAAAGTTTTAAAAATGTGTTTTTTGTTAAAGATATCGTCTATACATTCATATGCATTTAATTGAGTAAAAAGCTATTATATAGACATTAAAAATAGACGATTCAGTTTTGTTAATTTTATAAATTATAACCAATAGAGTATATAAAAAACTGCCGACCCCTGTAAACGATGAAGTCGTGAACATATGACAAGTACGTCAGTATAAGCGGTGATAAAGATGTCTTATTACGTATGGACAAGTAATAAACCGCGGTAACAACTCGTTAAATTAACAAGACACTTAACGAGTTATATTTCGTGTTTTATTAATCGCTAACTTTAGCACACGGCTTTTAACAAAAGCCTATATTTCTATATATGCCTAAATTTTTACATATATTTAAACCCATTGTTTAAGAAGCACCGAGAATGGAAGAAAATTCGAGAAAAGTACGTCTTGAATTTTTTATACAGGTAAGATGGAAAACAAGCGTACGACCCGTATGATGGTAAGTGGTCACGGTAGCTTGTGGTTGCCTGTAATACCATGGGTGTCACTAGCGCGTTTCCAATCTTGAACTCCGTTAATTCAAGGAGCTTTGGAAACCATATTCACCGCAGGATCACAACACATGGTTATTTGGTTGCGATCTTCTGTATGGTGGGGGCATTCCACCAGTCGGACTGACAAGGATATTTCGCTTGTGCCTCTCTGTATCGTCATCTATCATTAACAAGTTCATACAGGAGTGAAGAGGCATTTTTGCAGACTGGAATGAAATCAACGACTGCCAATAGAATTTGTTATCGGCGATTGAACATGGTACTAAATTGCTTATATTTTCTATTTGATACTTAGCTTAGTTATGTAGCTGAATAAAAAATACATATTTAATATATTTATTATTTTTTAATTTAATCTATAAGTTTAGCATTAAGGCCTCAATTTCACTTGATCATAGGTGACGATGTATAACACGCTAAGCATAGTGGAAGATTAGCTCCACAGTGCAGCCGCCGGAACATACCTATCGGTTCTTGGCGATAGATTTTCAACTTGATGGTGGTAGCTGGCCAGGTAGACATTAGAAAAAACCCTACCAAAATGCCATGGTTTTATTACGATTTTTTCTTCACCGGGCGCTCTGGCTCATTGCAGGGATTCGAACTCACGTCGATCGACGCTGAGTCTATACACGCTACCAACTAAGCCATCATTGCATAATAAATTAATTATTGTTCGAGAGTACCCACTGCGTGAATTAGTCAAATGAATATAAAAAGAACGTCTCAAGCGAAGTGTTGTACATCAATTAGTCGGGATAGTAAAATTAATTTTAGTGCATGTTTTATTTGCCAGTTTACGCATTTATGTCGTCAGACTATGTCGCGACTGTTGTAACTATTACAAAGACTACTCTGTCATGTACTATCAATGAAGATGTTATATATAGTAAAGAAGACATCGTGAGGAAATCATAGCATGGTAGTAGGGATTTTTCTAATGCCCGCATGGCTGGCTACCATCCTCAAGTTTAAAATCTGTCGCCAAACACCAATAGGTGTGTTCCGCAGCTGCACTTGAGAGCCTGTCTTCCACTATACTTAGCGTGCTACCATCTTTGAGTCACATCGTCACTTATGATCAGGTGAGATTGTGGCCACAACAGTTAAAAAAAAACAGAGTCCGTGATTCTGCTTGATTAAAGTTTGAAATAGTTTCAAGTGAATTTATGAGTTCTTAAGACGAGACCTGAATAGGACCAGATAAGAATGAAATGAGCTTAGAATGGGACAAGTTCCGAATAGAACGAGAGGCGTTATTATGGAGAGAATATTGAATAAGGGAGTTTTACAAACCGGATATTATGTTGCCTATGTACCTAAGCTGTAAGATTTTCTAATTATTTTTAATGAAATAGTTAATAATAAAAAATTATTCATTTTGCCTAATTAAATTACCTCTCTGAAGAATAATTTCAAATAAAATCAACTGTATAAGCTTTTAGTAATTATTGTATATGTATCATCCATATCTTTTTTGTTGTAGCCTAATAATTTTCTATGAAATTCACTAAAATAGTGACATAGCTTTTGTAAAAAATAAATTACTCGTCAATAAATAATAGGTAATTATAATGAAGTAAAAATTATAAGAGGTTTTAAAAAATATGAAGTTTTTATTAAATTTTGTTATTTTGATTTTTGATTAAACTATCTCGATTGTTAAGAATGTTTATATAAATGTTTCTTATTATGCTGAATAAAAAATTTACCCTTATAATTCTGGAGTCGAAACACGACCAAACATACTGAATAAAAAATGAACCAAAATATAGAATAGGTAACCAAATAATATGAATATATTGACGTAATCAAATCTTAAAGAGCTGATGTTCAACAATTCTTTAAGTTTAATATTTACGTTTAAAAACTCAAAGACAAAAAATTATCAAAAGCAAGATTTTTGTCGTATTCCAAAAATGCTGGCACTGATTATTTCTATATATTGTGGTTATCGCAAACAAGTAATGTTGACAATGCTGATTAAAAGATATAAAACTAAGCTCATACATGAAATGGTCTTGTCGAATGGCAGACAAAATTAATACTTGAGACAGACTTGATTCACCAACGAATACACTTGTATTGGAATTTGTTTATTTATGTGCTAATAGTACATCGATAGCAGTGACTTATATGTATTGCACTAGACTTATTGTATGGAACAAAAACTGTTACAATTCACTGACGTAGATGAATAATTAAATAACTAACAAAATCAGAATTGTAAGAAAACGCTGATTTAGTAGTTTTTTTTCTGCGATAAGTTTTTACGTAGAATAAAATTTAATTTCGTTGTTATGTATGTTATACAATAATCCAATGTTTATCTTTTCGAGTCTTTTACTGAAACAGCGGCTATTTTCAGTTAATGCCTTAGTTCCTAAAGTGGTCCAGGTGGACTCGATGGGGGTCTACGTAGGTGTGACAAAAAAATGGGAGTTCACAATTCGTAAGCGGGGGTCCACGAAAATGTATCTACTTTCTACAGTGATGAACTAAAATGTTGGCTTAACTTCATCTATCAATGTAGGTAGATAATATTTTAAGAAGCTTAGAGATTGTTACTTGTAAAAACTTGCATACTAGCATATTCCATATTCAGTACAACGTGACTTGCAAAGCATTTTTTTTTGAATGGTAAAAAGGGGCAAATGGGCATGTGGCGTACATGATGGAAAGTGATCACCGCCGCGCCGCCCACAAACATCCGCAACACCAGAGGGCACGCAGATGCGTTGCCGGTCTTTTAGGAAATAATAAGCTCTCTTCTTGAAGGTCACCGGGTCATAACGGCATGGAAAAATCTCAGGCGACAGCTGGTTCCACAAAGTGGTTGTGCGAGGCAGAAAGTGCCTTAAGAAACCTCTATTGTGGAACGCTGGACATCGAGGTGGTGTGGATGGAATTTACGATTCTGACGCGATGTCCGATGATGAAATTCAGCAGCCAGGATCAATCCAAACAATTCCTCGGAATACTCCCCATGATAAATGCGGTAGAAGATGCAGAGTGAACCAACATCTCTACGCAGAGCCAATGGATCAAGCCCATCGGAAAGAGTTTGATCGTCAATAACTCGAGCAGGTAACTGGGGCGCTCCCGCCCAAAGATGAGAACAATATTCCATGTGGGGTCGAATTTGCGCCTTATAAAGATTTAGGCGATGAGCCGACGTGAATTACCGTCTTGCCTTACTGAGCACACCAAGCTTCTTTGAGGCCAATTTGGCCTTACTTTCCAACTGACCGCAGAACTGGACGTTACTCGAAATGATGACGCCAAGAATTCCGATACTGGCTGTGACAGACAGGGGAGTGTTCTCCAAAAGAAGAATTGTTGCAAATGGTGACTTTTTAGCGGTAAATAAATATTACTAAAACGTAAATGTTTATGGTATTTGATGAAGATATGGAGCTAGATTCAGCGAATTACATGACTACATGCAACAGTCATGGCGAAATTCCGGATCGATGGATGACTTTATTAAATATTTTTATACGTACGTTTGTTGAAGTTTTATTTAAATGAAGGTGTTGAATTATTATAAATTGTATCGTAGAAAATAATTTTATTTACAATACCTAATTACATATTAAATTTTATTTGTCAAGATATTCGCATTGTGGTCGGATCATTAAAATATTTATTCGTTTATAATAATTTCACTTGATTAGAGTTCCGTGTTATTTTAATAAATGTATAAAATTTAATATGTTTTTTTTTTAAGTTTTTTCACTTAGTAAAACCTAAGTAGGTTCTAGTCAAGAGCAATTTCACTTGTCAAAAACATTTCAATTTGGTGAATTTGTAAAAAATCAATATTCAAAAGATAAGGGGTCTACCTAAAACAGTAAAAATTAGTAAGGGAACTATGAGACAAAAAAGTTTCGGGACCATTGATTTAATGTGAAAAAGTCTATGTTGTTATATTATGTGGGCTCCATCTGTTCGCACTTAGACTCTTCATAGATCCATTGTGTGTAGATATTCCGGCCGGCTACTCCAGCCAGCCCAGCTCTGACCAGAATCGCAGAAGCCTCCTGGAGCATTCATAGGCTTCTCGAAGCGACCTCGGGTTTTTGAGGACTTCCGCCCGTTGGGTTGCAACTCTCGCGCATTCTAGGATTACGTGGGTAGCGGTTTTTCACCCTCCATGCATGCTCTGCACATGGGGCTGTCAGTGACACCTAGAACATAAAGGTGTTTGATAAGTGAATAATGGCAAGTTATAGTGCCTCCCATAACACGTAGATCACTTCAATTAATACTGAGAAGTCGCCGCGACAAACGTGGTTTAGGGATGGACAGTGTACCCCTCGACTGTCTACAGTCCCTGGCCGTTTATGTGAATCTATTGTCCTCCGACGCAGCGACGAGCGAATCTGACTACAAGGCAGAGGCAGTATGGGTAGAGGACCTATCCGCAGACTGCTCGAACCTCTCTTTGCCAGTTCATTTGCTGCGACATTGCCCAGTGATCCGCTGTGTTCTTTGGTCCACTGTAGGGTTACTTTGTTGTTAGTTGTAACCAGTTCCAGTGCTTTGTGACACACGTTTATAAGCCCCCTCGAGGGCTCGTAAGACTGCAGTACTGTCGGAGAGAATTCTTATGTTTTAAAACATAAAATATAAGTGAAAAAGTCTAAAAAGAAGTTATTTATTTTTTCCGTTTCTGACGTTTTGGAATTTAGGTGCAGTTACCTATTTTATTTTTTTAAATAATTTTGAGACGTACTGAGGAGATATTAGAGCGTAAGTGAGACTAAAAGACGTGTCGTACTATGTGTACTAAAGCAATAGAGTAAATTTACTTTTAAGTGTACTATTCTAATTCTCCCTCTACGGTAGATTATACACATTTCTTTTACTTTTATGATAGTTTCAAAAATGTGATATATACTTACTCAGTTTTACTCTAATAATAATATTCCGCTTTCTAGAAATGTGTATGTGCAATTTTGCAGTCGATTTTAAAACAGCTTTACGAAATTATGGCAGACGTAATGTATTTTCATTCCATATCAATTGTAAAATTTGTACAGACAGACAATCAAATAGGCTGAGGAAAGTGTGAAATATTTATATTGCACTCTCATCTAATTTCGAGCTGTTTAAATTTTGTCTCTAGCTCATAGCGAAGTTAGCTTAATCCTATTGTAAATAATATACAGAACAGACGAACGAGTAGGCAGACAAGAAAGCGAGTTCTGAGCTGTTTAAAATTTGTCTCTAGTTCATTGGGAATTTAGTTTCAATTTAATTGAACTAATAATTATTTGATATTTTGTGTTCAGTAATTCAGTAAGGAACTACGTGTCTAGAACGATATATAAGAATTAGTTACTGATCATTAGCGAATAATTTGTGTATGTGGTGACAAAAGGTATTCATTTTCAAATGAGATTAAAAATATGCCCGAGGTTCAGCTAATCTTTTTTAATATGTGTATTTTTTATTGTTTATAGGTTTAGTGTTATGGCAACTATCTCTACTGATGTTAAGTGACGATGTGACCCAATGTGGTGACACGTAAATCCTAGAGGAAAAACTGGCATTCGGGTGCAGCTGCCGGAACACACCTTTAGGTGGGTGGCAGTAGATTTTGAATTTGAGGGTGGTAGCTAGCCAAGCGAATATTTGAAAATACTCTAGCGCCGTGCTATCGTTTCATCACTTTGTTTTCATTCACTAAAGGCTGAGGTTCATTGCAAGGATGCAAATTCACGCCGATCGTGTATGTACAGTCAAAGACTATAAAACAGAATGAAACACACGTTTCAAAAGCCCCCAATTCATTGGGGAATAGAAGTCCTATTACAACTGCTTCTTCTCTCGCGCGCACACCGGCACGAACACCGTTAGCAAAACAAAACCAAGAGCGACATAATATCCAACAGCGACTTATACCTACCATATACGCATATATATATATATATATATACGCACTGCCTACTCATACTATTGTATGGTATTTATGCAGTCTTACGAGCCCTGGAGATTAAGACACACGAATAAGGGCTTATAAACGAGTGTCACAAAGCACTGGAACTGGCTACAACTAACAACAAAGTAACCCTACAGTGGATCAAAGGACACAACGGATCACTGGCAAAGAGAGGTTCGAGCAGTCTGCGGATAGGTCCTCTACCCATACTGCCTCTGCCTTGTAGTCAGATTCGCTCGTGGCTGCGTCGGAGGACAACAGATTCACATAAAGATTGATGGACAACTGCCAGTGACTGTAGACAGTCGAGGAGTACACTGCCCATCCCTGAACCGTGTTTCTCGCGTTGACTTCTCAATCTTAATAGAAGTGATCTACGTGTTATGGTAGGCTCTATAACTGAGCATGCATGGAGGATGAAGAAACCGGTACCCACGTAATCCTGGAATGCGAGAGAGTTGCAACCCAACGAACGGAAATCCTCAAAAACTCGAGGTCGCTTCGAGAAGCCTGTGAATGCTCCAGGAGGCTTCTGCGCTTCTGGTCGGAGCTAGGCTGGCTGGAATACCCGGCCGGAATATCTACGCACAATAGATCTAGGAAGAGTCTAAGTGCGGATAGATGGAGCCCACATAACATAACATAACATGGTATTATGCCAACAACGGTATGCGCACGTGGGGGTATAATACGCTACCTTAAATATTAAATGCACAACCATACATCTATGTGGAGTATTTGCTGAAATCTGATGTAACGGACTAGCCACGGAATTTGGCTTAGCGTTGTACGGTGCCGCGAGCGGTGCGTAGTCGGCAGCAGTGTATTGGATGTTTTACATGGATTTATTCAAAGTACCTCTTCATTATCTCGAAATAAGCTCATATGTTATACGAAATACATTGAACACAAGGGAAGGATTGCACGAATTAAATAAAGAACGGAATAAATATGGAGTGGAATAAAATTCGAAAAATTAAACCGATCAATTATCACATTAAGAATGTAGGAATAAAGTAAAACTAATAAAAAAAAAATCAATTATAAATTCAATTATCCTTAATTTATCTATAGCATTTTGAATTATTTAAAGAAATATATATAAAAATGTAACTAAATAAGCATGAAATAAAAGGCTTTTTAATATAAAAATATATGTAAAATTCTGTAATATATACGAAAAATATAGAAAGTACCCGGGAAAATTTTATAAGTAAATAAGAATGAGTATGGAAACTTTTGATTATATTCTACAATACATAGAAGTACATTTTCATAATCACATCAGATTGTTTAATTTCATTCGAAAATCTTTTAATAATTTTTTTTTTATTTATGCCATATTTATTTCGGTATTCTTATTATACACGATCAATTTAAAATTTCTCTAATATATACTTCAGTGTTCATTTTATTCCAATAAACCGCCACAAAATTGCTATTCACCCGTACTTTTGTTCCCGCTGCGGCTATACCCGCGTGCCGCTGTAGCGATTCACTCGGCAAAAATCGCGCACGTTACCGCCAGCGCGGTGATTCACGGCATACTTGATACATTGTAGTACATTTGTTTGTAACGCTCGCCGCGCCGCTCTGAGCCGCCTTTCACAGCGGCGTATCCGTAGCTAGGCTTTAAGGAAGGTCGAACCGGTTTTAAAGGAGTTATTTTTTAATTGAAATCCTCTTTGATTTCGCTTGATTTTCATCTCTTGCCGCATTGGCGAGAAGACCTCTCCTCAGAAAAACTCAATGGCGATTTCAGTTTTCTTTTTTAATAATAGCACGGCAAAGTGACGGAACTGTGCCTGATAGTACAATTACAAGATAACGACGACCATTTACGGAAGTTTCAATAACATACCTGAGTTTACTATCCTCGATAAATACATCTATTTATATAATAAGCACTATCATTAACTTAAGACAGATATCGGCTTCCATCTTATCTATTCAAGCTATAGGATATGGATATATATTATGTAGACACGAATATCTATCCATTGATAGGTTATTGAAAAATAGTAAGGACAAAAGGTTATATTTCTCTATCTTTAGTAAGTGAAACAACGGATATATAGTTTACTGAAAACGGCCGTAAGTGATCAGTAACCTATCGCCAGTTTTCTTTATCACGCTGGCTTGCAATCCTCTCGGTAGGGTATATACATTAGTTTATCCCCCAGGACATTTCGTGCCTAGTTGTCGCAATTGTCGTGTCCAACCAACCAAATATAAAACCAAAGTTTTTGAAAATATGTACAGTTTATATCGTTTATACTAAATACATATAGATTTTTTTTTGGGAATTATGAAGAAATATTTTTAATTCCAGTTAAATATGATTTCACACGGCTCTTGAATGTGAGTGTTTTTAGTTGTTGATAACACGCACACACACGCACCCGACACACTTATCAATAACAGTCTGAATCTTATCATTTATAGAGTTGATTACTTAAAGAATTTGGCGTATCCCATGTATTTAGTTATTGGGTTGATGTGTTTGTGTATTGCTGAGTCACAGAAGATTTCTTTTTTACCATGTAAGTAAATGTTTGATACTGTAATTTATTATTAATATCTTTAATTATTTGTCATGGTGGTTGAGTGACTTAAACCAGAGGAATATCGTTTCGATTTCCGCAGGTTTGAGCCCCGGCAGCATGTACCAATGAATTTTTCGAAATTCGCTTTCATTTAATAATTTAAATTTGGAGGATTAATAAATTTGGGGGAAATAAACTTTTAATAAGTGTTTGACTATGAATTAAGTATGACCAATAAAAACTAATAGTAAACCTTGAATATAGTAAGTAGACATAGGTAGGGGAATATACATTAAATATAAGTAGAAAATACAAGTCCCTCATATGTGTTAGAGGATACGAGGACTTTTTAATAATTAAAAAAAAAAATTGGTAACACTATCGGCTGACGGTGAAGAAATACATCGTAAGGAAACCTGAATACTTGAGAAACGATCATGTAGTATCAATATTTGTGGAAAAATTATAGAACTGTAGATTTTTTGGCGTTTGAAATCGCCAATACCAGCTTGACTTCTTCTTGTTCTTATTTTTGGCCCGCAGAAGGACTTGCCAGTGTCAATGTTTTTAAGCCGTCGTGATATTTCTTAATATTCAAAGTGGGTACTAACAAGAAGGTGGCCCCCTTGTTAGAACTATCTAGGGAGATTTTGTGACCGAAATGTATGTTTCCAGTTTATATTTGTAATGCACAATAACCAAACTATATCATGGAAAATGCTACCAATATTACATAACACAAGGTGAAAGGACCTAAATTAATTAATTAAAGTAAAAACTATAACATGGCGGCTCAAGATCTCGTGAAAAACTCTATAGGTACGAGTTTGTCGAAATCTGATGACATCATCGGCTTAAAATATACTGATGAATACCGAAAAACGACGAACAGAAGAAAGTCACTATGAGAGGCTCTTTACAAAATGCAATCAGCATATCTATTTCTGTCACAAAGCTGTGCTCATGCTGCTATGTTTAGAGCCAAACGGTTCAACTCGGTCAGTCCTCAGGCATATAACTAACAGCACTGACCACTTAACGTCAGGCAACCTGAATGCCTGTTTCAAAACCAAAAAAAATAAAATAGTTACTTCATTCAATTTTAGGCCCCAAGAAGGCATTTATGAACATCAAAACACTGGTTTATGAACGTCAAACAAAACCAAGCCAGTCATCGAGAAGAACCGGTAAGAAACTCGATCGAGTTAATATCTTTTTTCAACTGTAAAAATGTTAATATAACAGGTACAATAATAATAACTTAGTGGATGCACAGAGAGGGAGTCACTTCCAAACATAACTATCATTCACATAATGATCCACCCTATAATAAATAACCTTTTGACAGTAAAACCCAGTTGACATTGTCCTTGTTACTTAATACTTTAAAAAAATGTGAATATTGGTCATGAAGGAAAGCATTGTGATAAAACCATTATGTAGTATCAGGTTAGATGGAGAGATAAGATAGGTATAGGTTAGGTTAGGTTAGGCTCAATTTCAATACTAGAAATAAATATTTAATAGTCATTGCATCTTTTATACTTGGTAAGACTTTTATATACATTTGACTGGGATGTTTTCTGAACCGGTAGTCGTTTTTTGACGTTCATAAGTGTCTTCATTGGATTTAATTTAATTATAGTATTTTTATTTTAAAAAACCAAAGGCATTGGAATAGCCTTCAGAATTGCTAAACTTATGTGGCAGTGAGTGGGTTAAATTAGATCGTAGAATGGATGGCCGTTAGGGCCGAAGATTTCTCGGGTAGCGACCACCAGAGGAAGCAACGTGGGCAGATCTGTCACAAGGATGATCAACGACCTGGTAAAGTTGCGAGAAACCGCTAGATTTGTGGTCGTTGTGTCGATCCTTGGGGGAGGCCTATGTCAAGCAATAGATATCTTTAAAGTTGAGGGGAAGTATGATCTTATAATAAATTTAATATTATGTAACACCATACATTAGAAGACCCAAATGACTCTCCTCGACGATGACGTCACTATCGCATGTCACGTGACATAACAAGTGCTCGTTGTACGGCAGCAGCGCGGCGGCGGTGTTCCTATAAAATGCAGGAAGTCGAGTGATGGGGCATTCTACTCATAGTGTTGTTTTGTGACGTTACCTTTTTACTTTTGGTCACTTTATATGGTCATTATGTAAAGTGTAAAACTTGTTTGTTTAACATTTTTGCATAATTAATTTATCGACCATGTCTAAGATCATAATTCTACGGTCTTCACAATAAATACAATATTTTTACAGAGCCGTGAATAATGGGAGAAGTGACTAGATACACTCTACGGGACGTGGCAGAAAGGAATGGCCGCAATAACTCACCAATATGGGTGGTCTACAAAGATTCCGTATATGATCTCACCACTTACATTCAGGAAGTATGTTGGGCCACAATTGAAGCAATGAATCTTAGCTTTCGATGAAGGAAAATATCGTGATGAAACCATAACACGGTGGTTGGACATTTTCTAATGCTCGCCTGGCTAGCTATCACACTTTAGTTGAAAATCTGTTCTAGCAGCTTCACTAGGCTGACCCCCCCCCCCTCCCCCTCCACTAGACTTAGCGTGTTATCATCTTTGGCTATATAGTCCTTAACTTCAAGTCTTCAGGTCAAGAATCGCACTAGACTAGTAACAGTCAACAAGAGAACTTTCAAAATGCATTTAGTTTGGTTCAGTAGGTTCTTCAAGTGATTTTCTCTTTTGATGCGCAATCTGTCTCGGAGGATACAATATACACATTACAGCCTAAAGATATATGTTAAGTAACAATTACGACCCATCCTTAATTTAAATTCTTGAAATATCGAGTCATATAAATAAATACAACTGATTTGTTTGGCGTATGAGACCAGACGCTTTAACAGTCGTCACAACCTTTCAAATTCCAGTTTTTTTCTTCTCATTAAAAGTCATATTTTGTCCTTGACACTCTCGGTAATTCAAATTATCGATATACAGCATGTCACCTATTTAAAGACAATCCTTTTACCCAGCACAATTTAGGTACATTTTTTGTTTAAGTTAGGTATTCTAATTTTACAACAGTACTGTTAAATATCTTAACTTTGCTATCACAATACATTCTTGGCAATTTAATAATAGCATATTCGTGAAAACTTTGATAAGCTATATATTGTTGTCAAAGACAAGAATTCTTTTAATACTAGATATAGTTATAAATTAGTCGTACTGTGTTTTAGACTTAGTAAAACTAAAAAAAGATTTTTAGTTAATAGTGTTAGGTTCTATAAGATCCCGAAGCACATTATTGATTTCCCGGACAATGGCTTCAAGGACCTTAACAAGCATGTTTTACTGTCAAAAGATTATTATAGGGTGGATCATTATGTGAATGTTAGTTATGTCTGGAAGTGACTCCATTAAATTATTATTGATATTATTATCCTATTGTATTATATTAATACTATTGTATTAAAAAAAACGATCGAGTTTCTTGCCGATTTTTCTCGATGACTGGGATGTTTTCAGAACCAGTACGTAGCGTTTTGACTTACATTAGAGCCTTCTGAGGGCCTAAAGTAAATAAAGAATTTTTAATTTTGATTAATTCTTTGTGAACATAACTAAATCTAAATTATGTTATAAATTTGTATTATTTTCATTCTTTAGAAGGTCTAAAATATTTCTAAAATTATATTTATGGGAGAAGTAGTTAATTTCGACTTTCAGCATCCAGGTGGCGATTCACCGATTTTGGAGGAAGCAGGGAAAGATGCGAGTAAAGAATTCGATGACGTCGGTCACACGTCTGACGCTAGAACGATTATGACGAAATACAAGATTGGAGAACTAGTTGAGGTAACTAAAATGCAGAAGCAAAAAGTTATTTGTATTTAAACACTTTTAAAACTATGTTGTACCTCTTCTTCTTATATATTGAAATCGATGTGTGTGTTTCCTATTTACTTCAAAACGGCTGGAGGGATTTTGATGAAATTTTTATACAAGCTTTATATTCACCAGCGGGTATTCCTGTAAAGTTTGGTAGCGATCGGATTAATGTTCCCTATGGAATTCAAAACGGCACAGCAACGCGTGGCCGGGTTTGCTAATCTTATAATACTAGCTGTGCTCCACTGATTCACCCGCGTTAAATTTGCATTGTACATGCCCATTATGATAACTACAGTGCCTAAAGATTGCTAGATTCGTTGACTTTTATTGTCTCTGCTCCACTCCTAAGGTTCGCAGCGTAATGCTAGATAGCCTTCCTCAATAAATAGGATATGAAGTACAAAATAATGAAATATTTAATATTAATAAATCATTATTAATTATTTAATATTTAAGTACGACTTCTGGGAATCAAATAAAAGCTTGTTCGTAAAAAATGTTTTTTTTACTGTTAATTTTTTTTTCGTATACTTCCCAGCAAATCCTTTCATTTGATATTCATATCATGGGAATGAGCAAAAAGTAACTGAACCGCCATCTTGGTACGTCCACCATATTGGATTTAGAGTGAAGTCATCTTATTTGTCGTATTCTTCTTAGTATACCCTTTAATTTGATACCTGTATCATGGAAGTGCACAAAAAATAACTAGTCCGCTATCTTGGGCCGTCCGCCATATTAAACTTAGAATGACGTCCCTTAACTAACCATGCACTGTCATGCAAACTAAATGTGTATGCAATTTTCAACTCAGTCCGGTGAGAATAACTGCTTCAAAATTCTTTCAAGATCTGAACATACATACTTACATACAAACTTTGCAAGTTAATAATTGCTGGGGAAAAAAGTAGAAAAATATATATTTTTAGTCAAATTTTTTTGTTGCAGACAGTTTTTCGTTTCCTTTTTAACTATTTTTTCTTGTTTTTCTTTAGTTATTTGGTTATTTTTTAACCTAAATTAAAAAAAAGGCGAAGGTTATAATGTACTCAATTCGAAAGTATATTTTTTAATGAATGTTCAGCCATAACTTCTTTGTTTATGAACCGATTTGGATGTTTATTTTATGTTGGATAGGGAATACCTATATATAATTTTAATTTCATTGGCATTAGACCTTCAATTTCGAAGATACATCAGGTAACTCTTGATAATCCTTGAAGTTGTTTTTCTTTTTTGTTAAAAATTGTCTTGTACAGTTCCTCGTCACGTACGTGTTATCTAAAAAATATTTTATAAATAAGTATTAATTTTTCTGTAAATATAACGACGAATTTCAAATTTTAATTTTAATTTTGGACCTGAAAATGTAATGACAAATTTAAATTTCATATCATATTTCTACTGTCTTCATCGCTTTGTATATATAAATATTTTATATAGTTATTTACGCATATTTGATCCATGAACAATTTCCAAATAATACAAGTATTTCATTTTACCCGAGAATCGAACGTCGAGCAATTTACGTACGTAAACGACTCTGCTGTTGTGGAGAGAAAACAAAATACTCTCGAGAAACCGTAATGAATATTTTCCTCGACTGCAGTAAATCCACTCTGAGAGCTTCCATTGTGCTATTTATTATTTGTATTTTATTGACAGGGTTTAATAAATTTTGTTTTAAATAAAAGCATGTTTATTGCAGAAAACTGTATTATTTACATATATTACAAAAAAAAAAGTTAATAGAAACAACACGCTAAAAAAGAAACTAATTAAAACTAAGCGACTACCCCTTTTTTATTTATATCATTATTATTATTTAAAATAATCTTGGGATTGAACACCACTATCAGAAAGATAACAACATTACAGGTTACTACAAATGGGTATGAATTATCAATTCAGTAAAGCGTCATGATTCAAACAGCATGGTCATAGAACAGTTTCTAATTCTCAACTTACTAACGCTGACTCACTCACTCTTAGCGACAGTAAAACATTATCGAAAAAATCTTCACTTTACAACAAATTCTTTGGGGAATGTTATAAGACTATACAACGCAAAAAAAAATTCTTACGGCGCAGTCCTAAGTCCTATTTACTAAGTCCTCCTATTGAGTCAAGAAGTCGCGGGTACGATAACCAAACATTACAACTTTTATTTGACGAGTTGTCAGTTTTGTCTAGGTGTTAAATATCTATATATGTATTACAATATACAATCTGATATACAACTGATATACAATCAGTTCTTTAGTTACCATAATACAAGCTATGTTTAGTTCCGTGTGTGAAATTATGCCCCCGTTTTTGTTATATTAAATATTTGTTTTAACATTAGCATGTTTGGCGACAATCCTGTGTCAATTAAAAAGTAATTTGTTATTTAAAGAAAAATTTATTGTTTCATTTATTACAGTCAGATTACGTTGATTTAGAGAATAAAAAAAAAATGAAATACCGAGTTTCTTGCTGGTTCTTCTTAATTACGAGAGGTATTTTCCAAAATTCAAAAATCCTATCGACGGTTTTTACATTCATTAATGCCTAAACTAAATAAAGTGTATTTGATTTTTAATTTAGTTTGGTTACGCCATGTCTATATGAATTCAAATCTTAAATCTCTAAATCTCTTATATAGTGCGGGCAAGCAAACGTTTTAATAATAATAACTTCAACAGGTTTTTAAACGTGATGACTTGTTATTGGCTAACAGATTCTTTTACTGCTTTTAATTAGATAATTTAGCTGTTAGTCATCCTTATTAATAAATAAATAACTAACATGCCCTCTGTATCTAGTATTATTGTCTCACGCTATTGCACTACCGCGTCGTTTGAAAGAAAGCAAAAGGCCATGCCCAATAACAGTGTAATCGCTTGATTATTGTGAGTGGGAGGCTGCCGGCCATTCGTAAGTGTCGCCGCACTGCTGCCTGACCGCATCTGGCACTTACACCACAGAGAAGAAATTTCAGCTTGTTCATTCTACCGTTCATAGGAATTCGAAGTACGATAAATTGTATCGTTATTGTGTATTGACAACTTTATTTGCTTCTACTTGTTCTACTGAAGCAGCTGGCAAAACGTAGACATCATTCGAAACTTGATTAGTCGATTGATTAGTCGAATCTCCCCCACGCTACCGTTAACGCCGGGCGCGTTCTATCTTTGTCCTCACGTTCTCGTACTTGCCTACAACTCTCAAGATTTCTTGACATTCACAGTTAATACTTTACTCCTTAGAGCCGTAGCGTGAAGTTATGTAGCCTACTAGCTGTGCTCGCGGCTTCGCTCACGTGGACTATAGAATGCCCGCGCGAATCTTGCTCCCCGTTTCCGGCTATTGTAAAGACAAAAATGCTTATTGTGGGTGTTCCTTAGAAGATAGACGTATAAACTGCCTGACTTTTTTGTAGGTATTTTTAATGCCTGCAATTATGTACTAAGTTAATTTGCTATATCTCTTATGGTTTATGAGCAGTTTTCTTTTGTTTGTGCGGAACCTTAATTATTTTTCTACAATAAAAGTAGCCCAAGAAACTCCCTATAAAATCATATAACTACCAGTGACAGTCCCGTCAAAATCGGTCCTACCGCTTTGGAGATTTCCCGAAACAAACAGAAACAACAAACAAACAAACAAAAATTTTAAAAATCCGTTTTTTGTTATAGTTGTCGTATATACTTTCATATGCATTTATTAAAAATTTGTTATTTTGACATTGCAAACAGACACTTCAATAATTTTATTAATTCTATAGAAGATAATTAATTAGTGTTTAATATGAAACTATGATTTTAATAAACAACAAAAATGTGTTTTTGCTCTTTTATTTAAACTTAACAATTATTTTGGCTGATCCGGGTAATCTACGAAACGGATGAGCCGATATTGACGGGACTTTCACTGATATTATAGGGAGTAACTTAGGCTACTTTTATTTTAGAAAAAGAATTAGGGTTCCGCACAAATAAAAAAAAACTGGTCATGATAAGAATCAATTCGGACGCTTAAACGGTTTACGCTGAGTAAACCATAAGAGATATAGCAAATAAATGTACTACATAATTGTAGACATTAAAAATACCTACAAAAAAGTCAGCGAAAGTATACGTCTATCTTTTAAGTAACACTTACAATAAGCAATTTTGTCTCTAAAATAGCCGGGAGCGGAGGAGCAAGATTCGCGCAGGCATTTTGTAGTCCACGTGAGCGAAGCCGCGGGTACAGTTAGTCATAAATATATTTAATGCAGTCAGTCCTAAGCCTGAATAAAGTATGAAGGGAAGTTAATTTATTGATTTAACTGTATGCTACAAACACTTAGATAGATACGTAGTGATTTAATTTATTTTCGTTTCGTGCGTAACTGTATAGTTGGTGGAGGTATTTATACAAACAATCACAGTAGCTGAATAAAATTAGCTAGTTACAAAAATCACTAGTATTGAAACAGGTGACACCGACCAAGCCACTGGTTTCGTCGTTACGTTTCTGGAAAATGACGTAACGACCCACGTCTACTACAGATGACATTTTGGTCACCGGCGAACACCTTTGTTTGTAGACTGTAACGTACTTATGTTTACGTACGTACCTAAAAAGTGTGCAAAGGTAACTAGGTCAGAAATTGTTTTAGCTGTCTCAAACGTGTATTTCATTCAATTATCATTATCAAACGTACTGATAGAAACTAATGAATAACAGTGAAATATATTATCCGGAGCGCGTAGGATTGAGAAATATCAGTACAGTCGAGATAACGTCCTGATAAAGCTCTCATTTAGATCCCGACTGAGGGAAAACGGAAAGCTCCGAGTAATTTATTTTACACGGTACAATTTGATATTTGTGTTTGTTTCTATCAACTCTCATCTAGGTATTGTTGTAACAAAGTCACTTATCGCGGGATGGGAGTTAAACTGACACAAGACAATCTTTAACAAACTAAAACTATGAAAAGGGAAACAAAAAATCCCACTGCAGCAAAAACACTTGACTATTTTTTTTCTATTTTTGCCTTTTATTTGATTTCCAGGTCTCGTACTTAAATATTATATAGCCTATGTCACTCCCACAACTAACGTGAATCTAACGACACCTCGTATGCTAAAATCCATCAAGCCGTTGTTTAGGCTACAGAGCGTGTCAAAGAAATAGACATACATATATGTATACGCTCGAAAAACATAACCCTCCTTTTTCGCAGTCGGGTAAAAAAAACAGATTCAATGATTTTGTAGTTGCCTTGAGTATCTTCGAAGTTCAAGGTCCAATGCCAATGAAATTAAAATGGGACCTCCCTTGAGGTATCCCCTGTCCAACAAAAAATAGTCTTGCAAATCGGTTTATAAACAAAGAAGTCATGGCTGAATATCTATAAAAAAAGACATTGGAATTAAGTAACCGTCTTTTGTTGAAGTCGGTTAAAAAGACCTGACAGACATTAAAAATAATATACACATAAAGGATTTTCAACATTACGAAAGTCTTGAAATTGGCTCAGATGTCTTTTAGCCAGATTTCTATGCAATGTTGTATGTACAGTACGAGGGGTCGATGGTTCGAATCCCTTTTGTTTTTGAGTTTTTTTATATAATATTTTTTTAAACAAATTATACACTATAATAAATTAATAATTTGTTTATATTTTTATAATAACTTATAGACAAAAAACTAAAAAAAAGATTATATAAAACAAATCTGTCTGTCTGAATGTGATGAACCCTAAAACTAGCGGACGGATTTTCATACGGTTTTCATCAATGGACGGAGTGATTCAAGAGAAAGGTTTAGATGTATAGCTCTTTAAGATTTTGTGTTAATTGGCAGAAATATGATAATTATTGCTGAAGGTGTAGGAAAAAACTAAGTGTCAATCCATTATAATTGGTAGCTCAAAACAGCTTGCTAAAATAGACTTTAATTCGTTGACTCCTCTTCAATACAATAAATGTACCATTCCTTACTCAACTATGGTGAAAAATCTTGGTATCATTTTCGATACTAAATTATGCTGGGCAGACCAAGTCAAGGAAGTTAGTAGAAAATTTTATGCTTCTCTTCATTCTCTCATGCGTTTGAAAAACTTTCTTCCTGTTAATACTAAGATTTCCCTAGTGAATACTCTTCTTCTACCACTTCTGGATTATGCAGACGTTGCTTACTTGGACCTCTCAGAAGATCTCTTAAATAAATTTGATCGTCTACTCAATAACTGTATCCGTTTCATCTTCCGTCTTCGGAAGTTTGATCATGTTTCTGAATACCGAGCCAGGTTGAAATGGCTACCTATTCGGCAACGTAGGAATATAAGAATACTTTGTCTTCTTTTCTCCGTACTTAATAATCCCAAATCCCCTAAATATTTAAAAACACTTTTTCAATCTCTCGCGGATACGCATAATAGACAGCTGAGGTCTTCTGATTCTTTAATTCTCAGTATACCAAGTCATCATACTAATTTCCGCGACCAATCCTTCGCCGTTACAGTAGCACGACTGTGGAATTCGCTTCCTATCAATATCCAACTGGCCAACTCTCGAAATTCCTTCAAGTATTCGCTACGTAGGTTTTACTTGGAGCAATTGAATACTTCTTAATAATATATAATCTTAATAATCGTTATAATCTTTTTTTTTTACTTAACATTATGCACACCTTGCATATACCTTTCCCTTGCTCCCTTGGAAGACTGGCAGAGAATGCTTTTTAGCATTAAGTCCTCCATTTGTACTTTTTTTTGTGCAATAAAGAATATAAAAAATAAAAAAAAAATCATACCCACTGGGAGCTTAAAGCTTTACTAGCGTGCGCCGTGTAAACCAATAGAAGTGCATGTTTAGATTTTTATGAATTACTATTGGTCGAAATTTCCACAGCTCCGCTTTTGTGTTCAGGCAGCCTTAGTTGCTAGTTAAAGCATGTAATCTGATTATCTCTATGTAACTCTTTCCAGGAGGAGAAGAAATATGACGCGAACGGGAAAAAGAAGAAAAGAGTTGTCGCAGCACCGCCTGAGAAAAATAACAGAAGTTGTATCAACATCGTCACTTGTGGACTCCTGGGCTGATAATATTAGTTATGATAGAAAAAGCAACGCATACTGCTAAAAGTGGAGAAGATACAGTTTTTTTACTCAGTATTTATTATAATTCAAATAAAAACAAGACGTTTCTTTTACAAAAAAGCAAACCAGCTTCAATGATTTTGAAGAGTATCCTTGTGTATCTTCGAAGTCCAAAGTCCAATGCCAATGAAATTGAAAGTGGTCCACCCTTGACGTATCCTCTATCCAATAAAAAAGAATCATTCAAAATCGGTTCATAAACAAAGAAGTTATGGCTGAAAATCCTTAAAAAAAAATCGAATTGTTTAAACCGCCTTCTGTCGACGTCGGTTAAAAATAGACAATATTTTTAGTATTTACATATATATAATAAGACTGCATCGAAGCCGTATCTGTACGAAAAAATATTTTTTGAAAATTTTAATGTTTAGCTTTTTGTCTGTCTGTCTTTTTGTATGTACGTGTGTATGTCTGTACATTTATTACGGAAAAACTACTGAACACATTTGGTATGATGATAGCTGATTATCCGGGCCAACACATAGGATACTTTTATACCAGTAAAGACCCAATCCTGAAGTCCAAGTAGTATATCACTCTTATTGAAACATTACCAGCACCTATATTTTCGTGTATGTGGATGTATGGAGCCCTAATTTTCTCTAGTCCCTGTTTTTCCCCGACAACGGAAAACGAGGGTTATGTTTTCGAGTGTATTTATGTATATCTATTTATTTGTCACGCTATGTAGCCTGAACGATTTGATGGTTTTTTTCATACGAGGTGTCGTTAGATTCGTCTTAATTGTGGGAGTGACATAGACTATTTAATATATACGTAGGACATCTGGAAAATAATTCATCTTTTTTTTGTTTATTTATAAAATAATAATCTTAATACTAGTACATAGTCCCACAAAACCGTGTGATCGGTTTAACTGTGGGATCAAAGTGAGTCTTATATAATTATATTAATACGTGAAGCAAACACTTTCTACCCCTTTTTAAGCGTATTGCGTGCACGGAAGACTTTGAGATTTGGCATGGTCAAAGTTTATATGGAGAAGGAGTGCAGAAAGATAAAATTTATCTATCATATCTGTTACTAATATATTACTTTGAATAAATTAATACTGCGAATCCTAACTTGACTAGTGCCATTGAACTTAGACCCCCCCCCCCCCCCCAAATATTGACATTGTCATTTAATGAAAAGTGACAGCAAGTGATATATTATTCATTGTTTAGGTTCATACTGCAAATGTCAAACAGAAAATAGTCTATGATTAAAAAGTCGCTGATCGAATTTCGATCATTGGGCGACCGCTACTTGTATTTAATAGGCGAAGTTTTTTAATACAAAGCAGAAAATGAAAATCACATGAACCTTCCATTACACCTGACCCCTGAATAAGCTCTAACTCAGCGTGGATAACAATTAAAAAAAAAAAAAATAATATTTATTGCTTTGTTTGTGTAGAAAACTATTGCAAAGGGAGGATCCTCCGACCAGACGGGTGTTATGTCTGGCGGGCAGCTGCTCAACGGTTGTAGTCGGTTCTTGTATATATACTCAACGATTGAGTTAATTTCTATAGCTCAAAGTAGGATAATAGGATGCGTCTTATGTGGCTCGATAGATGTCGCTATGTAGATGTCACCACAGTTTGAACGCGCAGCCTATAGAATTAACATTGACTTAATTCAGAATTCAAAAAGTATTCCGCATTTAACAGTCCATTTATTGGTGAACTTTATAGTCTATTTAAGATCACGCTAGGACCCTGAGGAGCGAATCAGTAACCTTAAACGTCGAGCAATCGTAAATGTTGTAGGCAACAACGATAGAGGCTAAACCGGGTTCGTAGGCAGCGGCGCGCTAGAGAGACCTAAAAATAAAACAGAGAAACCATGAGGCGCAGCTAGTGTAAAATGTAAACAGACAGGCAGACGCTAATTTATCTATGTATACTACTTATTTCATATAGAAATAAAGTTTATATGTAGCACGCTACGCCTAGTGGAAGACTGGCTCTCAAGTGCAACTGCCGGAACACACCTATTGGTGTTTCGCGACAGATTTTCAACTTGAGGGTGGTAGCTAGTCAGGCGGGCTTTAGAAAAAGCCCTTCCACCATGCTACGGTGATATGGTTATCACAATGTTTTCCTTCACCGGGCGCTCAGACTCATAGCAAGGATTCGAACTCACGTCGACCGACGCGGAATCCGTATACTCTACCATTGAGATATAAATTCATTCACTATTATGCCTCATTAACCTCAAGTGCAATTTTTTATTCTTATTAAAATTTTATATTGTAATTAACGTGAACGAAGTCGCGGGTAGTTGCTAGTAATGAAATAAATTACAGATTTAATCAGAACATAATCTTCGGTTTTATTTTAAATTACATTAAGGGGATTGCTCTCAGTTCGTGATTGTTTGATTCTAATTCGTCTTTCGCGAGACGCATCTTATGAGTGTCTAGAAACGAGACATCTCACCTCTCGAAAGACGGTTATGTCTGTGAAAACACTACCACCGGTTCGGAAGTATTCCAGTCACCGAAAATTTCCAACAAAAAACACGAATGGGTTTATCTTTTTTACACTACTTATATTATGTACTTGGCTTAAAATTAATATTTTCGTTTAAAAAATATTAAAACTTTTCATTGGAAATGCCATCTGTTGGTATCATGTGTAACATGATAACTGTTAGTTAGCACGGGTCAGCTAGTTTCAATTTTATATAAAATATTTAAATATTACGAATTACAAGTTAGGTAAGGGCTATCACCTTAAATATAAAAAAAAATGTTTGGAACCCCGTGGCGAACCATTTTGCTTTGACATAAGTATTGCGTGATTGATTCAAAATCTATCATACAGGGGACATATAGTGTGTCAAAAAATTAATTTCAAATTCACTTATGAATTTGATGTTTTTAATCTCAGAGTTTTTGGCGGGATCTTGAATTGACATGTCGTGTTTTTTTTTATTTCATTAACTTTTTCTTTGTAATATTTGAATAGTAATATTAGTGGTGTTTTGCATGATATCGTTTGGATATTGTGTGTACGTCAAGTGGAATAAAGATATAAACTGGAAACATACATTTCGAGTTGCCACAAAAACTCCCAAGATAGTTCTGCTACGAGGGTCACCATCTTGTTTGAACTCGCTTTGAAGATTAGAAAAACTACGAAGGCTTAAAAACAATAAGAAGAACAAAAAACCCGAGGACGTGGACCTAAACATGGATTACAATAACAAAATCTGACTTGGCTGCATGGTCTAGATATCTTTGCCTTTTTTTCACGGAGAAAGAAATGAACTATAAATACCATAAATATAAACACCAATAAAATATAAATGTTATTAATCTCAACTAATTTCAAGTCCAGTGAAGCTGTATTTGCCGTCAGAGGCTCCAGGGTCCCTAAAGCTAACAGTATAGTCAGTCAGAAAAAAAAAACTAAATAATTATTATTTCTCTAAGATACTTTTTTGGCAACACCATATTTAGCTTCATTTTTCGTCAAAATTAATGATTCAAACACCATTTTGTTTTAAGTAGTTTAATATTTAATTTCGTTAAAAATATAATTAAACAGTTTTTCAATAAGAATAGTAGGTACATATAGGTAAATATTCAACTAACATTTTTAGTAGGCGTTACTCTGTGGAAAACTATCGTAACTAATTAAAATATTTCTCTACTTGAGTTTTCTTCTGTCCAATAGTGGACATATTTTGTAAGTTTTACAATGAAAACATCGTAATCTTTAAAAATTGTAGATTTTTTAATCTCGATGCACCCGTGTACAAAATGGTTTTTAATGGAATGTCAAAACCGCATGTTTGAGTAAAAAAGTACTAGAAATAAAAATTAATAATAATAATAAATAAATATGAGGACAGAATTTCACACACGGCCATTTAATTCCAAACTAAGCAAAGCTTGTAATATGGTAACTAAACAGCTGATATACATACATATATAGATATTTAACACCCATACACACAACTGACATTTATGCTCATCACACAAAGTCAGTCATGGGCGGGGATCGAACCCGCGACCTCTCGGCTCAATAGTAGCGTTTACTACCACTGCGCCACGACGCCTGTCAATTGAATTGTACTTGAGCTTGCAACTTGGAACACCTTAGGAAATGATCAAGCACACGACTTATGACATCTTCTTTTCCCGATTAGTTTCAGATTTAACGCTTTCAGATTCATCTATACAATTAATAACAAACGCATTATGTTGCAGAAAGACGAAACAATCGTTAATCCGTTTTCAGGCGGAAGTAGCTAAGAAAATTTCGGATAAATGAATTCAACTAACATGTAAACGGCGCCATATATTTAACAGCTGGTAGATTGTTAACATCTTGTAATCTGCAAATTATTCGCACGAGTCAGGTAGTACCCATTTCAAAAACTATACAATTAATAAAATTGAAGTGTCTGTCTGTAGAGTCAAAATAACAGCTTTTTATTAAATGCATATGAAAGTATATAATATACGGCAACTATAACAAAAACCCATTTTTTTTAGTTTTGTCTGTCTGTTTGTTTCGGGTGAACTCCAAAACGGTTGGACCGATTTTGACAGGACTTTCACTGGAATATAGCTGATTTTATAGGGAGTAACTTAAGCTACTTTTATTACTTTTATTTTTCCGCACAAATAAAAAAAAACTGATCACGGTGAATCAATTCGGGTGCTTAAACGGCTTACTCTGAGTAAACCACAAGAGATGTAGCAATTTAGTGTACTAAATAATTATAGACACTAAACAGACCTACAAAAAAGTCAACGAGATTGTACGTCTATCTTCTATGGAACATCCACAATAAGCATTTTTGTCTTTAAAATAGCCGAGAGAGGTGGAGCAAAATTCGTGCGGCCATTCTGTAGTCCACTTAAGCGAAGCCGCGGGCATAGCTAGTAAATAAATATTATCCTTTTGATCCAAACGTCACATGCTAATTAAACCGGTGATCAGGCGGGAGCAGGGTGTAGTATGATCGATCATTTCGCTCGATATTCACTTGTCAACATCTTTTAGTTTTCTTATTATTTGACTCACTACCATTACTCGCTGACCCTCATTACTCCTTCCTCCAGCTGTATTCTGAGTTCATAGTATAAAGCGTGTACTTTGTAAAAGTAATACCAAAACAAGTCCTGTGAAACTGCAAAAGCCGTCAGAGGGTCCAGCGCCCCTAAGGCTAACAGTATAAACAGTCGGAAAAAAAAACTTGCGCCGCCCATGCTCATATGACTCGCATCAGTCACAACCTTACCAATAAGCAAAACGAGACTGCTTTCCGCATATTCAGCGATTTAAAGAAATCCCTAGAAGTGATTAAATAAATAAAAAAACTGTTATTTTTCCATTAAAATTACTACACAATTGAAATAAAATAAACTGAAATAATTTACTATAATACAAACGATTCTAATTCTCGTTGAAGACATATATTTTTTAGAGGAATTTTTGATTTTTTTAAAACGAGTAGAGGATTCTCGAAAGACAATCCCGGGATCCCGATATAATACCGGGATTGGAGACAGGCAATGAAAAGTCAGAGTACTATATAAAAATCTACTTTTAAGGGATTTTTTTATTCACAAAATAATGAAACTTTTATATAATAATAAGTTAATAAAAGTTAGAAGTTAAAATTCAACTGAAATCTTTTACAAGAAAATTTTTATCATAAGACAAAACCAACTACAATTATTTTAAAAAGTTCTTTAGTGTGTCTTCGAAGTCTAAGGCTGAAATCTATATAGCGTACTCAGTCTTAGCTCAGACTTAACTCAGCCTTAAGTTCCGAAATTTACGAAAAACTTGGGTATTATATGACTAAAAAAATGGTATAGCATAAATCACCATATCAGTGATCATATCATCCGCCACGTCCACCCTCTCCAGCGGTAACCCAAGCCTAGGTCCGTTTCCTCGGCGTGAATCCCTTGGGTCAGGCAACCGCCCGCGCGATACAAGTGACAAGCCACTTTGGCACCTTCGTGCGAGTCGTCCAAATAACTTTCGCGGCTGAGTGCCCTCTGCGCTCGCCCCCAAGTCCGGTGAAGCTGTCAAAGCCGCAGCGGCTTTAGGGCCCCTAAGGCTAACAGTAGTCAGTTCTAAAAAAAAAAATTTAAATTATAATCTGTATTGCTTGATTCTTATTGGCTACTACATAGAAATGGCTGTTTTTATTACGTACACGTTTTGTTATTCCTGTTGTTTGCAGTTGTTTCTCGTTATCGGTTTGAAACTTCAATCTTTTTATTTTATGTATGAAAAATCTGTCATTTTTACTTTAAAGCAATTTGAATATTATACAATTACACAATTTAATTTCTATTTGAAATAGCTTTTTAATTTTCTATATATGATTCGTGATGAATTTATTTGTTTGAGTTGAAGAAATTTGACAGTCCAGATGCGGTATCGAAACGTTAATTGACACTTACCACATTTCTTCAGTTAAAGCTAAGCATAAGCTTAGAGTAACTCGACTATAACTTCGAAACCTAAGATTGCGCTGAGTAAATACTTTGCAAAATTTGAGTAAAGCTAAGACCTGAGTACGCTCTATAGATTTCAGCCTAAGTTCTAATGCCAATGAAATTAAAAGGGGTCACCCTTGCGGTGTCCCCTTTACAACGAAACAAGAATCATCTAAAAATTTCTTCATATACAAACAATTTACCCTTAACATAGGTATATAAAAAATATATTAACACTAACACTTTAAACTCCTAAAACAATTAACAACTTAACAAACACATAACATAAACAACTTAATTAGCTTATACCTTATTTGACATAAGAAACCAACGTTTATCGATTTCAGATATTAACAAGTGTCAGGTGGTTACATATTTTAAATTTAAAAATTGTTTTATTTATATTTAATTTTTGATGCCGAAAACTCTGTCGGTCATATTGTGACGTCATAGGACTCTACGAGTCTTGTACGAGGGAAACTCAATATGTAGTCTGTGTTGTGACATTGACATTTATGACATAAAAAGTATCAAGATTTTTACAATGATGAACGTTTGCTAAATGTCAAATGTTTGTTTTCGACCCGTATGACGTCACAACAGAGATAAAAACATATCAACTAATGACAGCGTAACAGCGTTTTGCCTGCTTTTGAAAAGTAAACTTTTAAAATAAACTTTTGCGGTTTTCTAGGTACAAATAAATATAGTAATATTTTTTCCCCTAATCGGACAATAATTAATAATTTAAGACCTACTTTAAAAAAAAGAGTCAAATAACAAACAAACAGAGACTAATGCTACATACAGGCTGCTTATAAACTCCTACCTAACTTGTTAACCAAATTCCGATTAGACACATAAACGATCTTAGCTCCTACGAGAGCACTCGGTTTGAGAGTAGTACTCGTATAGTCAAAACGCAGCTTAACATAATATAATGTATATTTTCACCATTTTTATAACCGTGTAGTTCAGAAGGATATATTTTATTAAAGAGATATGCTAATTTCTTTTAGGTTTTTACCTACTATAGGTATTTTAAAACTTGCAATCTCAAAATGAATCAAAGAAAGCAATTTCCTACAACTTTGAAATACACCCTCGAGTTATAAGAATTAAACTTTAATCACGTGGAACGTATAAACTTTATGAGTCTAGACTGATTTTATTACTCATTAAACATATTACATATTGCTGAGTTGGTTGAAATGAAAAGGATAAATTCCATGGCGTCACTCAAGACATAAAAATAACATTAACACTCTTGTCTTCATGGAAAAAAGAGTAAGTTAATGGTTATCGTACAGTATCGGACAGCATGAAACTACCCTCTGATATGTAGGTACGTTTTTTTGTGTAACTCAAAATAAACTTAAATAGATGAGAGTCCATGAATCCGCATAAATTCCCATTGGCTGGGCAAAATGATATTATTCAAACTATTAAGTTGTACAACATTCTAAGGAAACTGCTCTTATTTTTTTGAGACATTTTGACCTACATTTAGTTTTTTTAAAGGTAGGTACAGTCAGCAATAAAATGGGCTATTTACACAAATCCTTTTTTTCGCGCCTATCAATCCTGTTTCTCACAGGGATCAATAAATTACATGGGAATAACTGAGGTTAGAGTACTAAAATGTCAGAAATCGCAAAAAAACTTTTCCAATACATTACATAGGAAATCATCGTGGCTTCGATAACCTTACCAGCCTAGAGTTTCTTCTTCTTCTTCCTAACTTGGCAACCGGTCCTCTTTAATGAAGACCATTACTGCCATTATCGAGTGAATTATAGTGTCATGTGTTATGACGATTCAGTATCCTAACAAGATGGTGGCTCCCTTGTTAGAACTTTCTAGGAAAAGTTTGTGTGACCTCAAAATGAATGCTTTCAGCTTATATTGATAATCCACTTCACTTATGCACAAAAACCAAACTATATCACGCAAAACGCCACCAATATTACATAATATAGGGTCAAAAACATAAGTTAATGAATTAAGAATAAAAACCACAACATATAATAGGTCTTTCAAATCAAAATAATTTTTGTTTGGCTAAGAATTGTAACTTCAAATTAATTTTATTTTAAAAACATGGAATTCTTTATCCAAAAGTAGTCATTTGTTTATTGATTAGTGTTACATTTTCATCGCATTTCAATCTTTTTTGTCATCATGGATACGTTAAAAATTCGAGTAATTATGGAATATGAGTACCGTCGTAGCAGCAACGCGGCACAAGCGACACGCAACATCAACGACGTTTACGGAGTTAACACTACAAACCAACGCACCACCTGTTATTGGTTTGCTCGCTTCCGTTCTGGGAATTTCGACCTGAAAAATGAACCTCACGGTCGTCCGAAGACTTTGGTCGACAATGACGAATTAAAGGCGATTGTGGAAGCTGATGATACACAAACTACGGCAGAATTAGCAGCAGCTTTCGAAGTTAGCGTCAAAACAATATTGGTCCATTTGCGTCAAATTGGCAAGGTAAAAAAGCTTGACAAATGGGTGCCCCACGAACTCAATGATCGCCAGCGCGAAGTACGCGTCGAGACGTGCCTTGCACTGCTCAACAGACACACAAATGAAGGAATTTTGAACCGCATTGTTACCTGCGATGAAAAATGGATTCTGTTTGATAACCGCAAGCGCTCAGCAAGTTGGTTGGATCCCGGTTCAGCACCCTAAACGAAAACTTACCCCTAGAAAAGTGATGGTCACTGTTTGGTGGTCTAGCGCCGGTGTGATTCATCACAGCTTCTTACAAAACGGGGTGAGCATTACTGCAGATGTGTACTGTGAAGAACTGAACACAATAATGGAGAAGCTGGCACATCTCCAACCAGCATTGGTCAATCGCTCGTCTCCGCTGCTCCTACACGACAACGTGCGACCTCATACTGCACAGCAGACGGTCTCCAAGTTGCAAGAACTGGGTTTGGAAGTTCTCCGTCATCCGCCCTACTCACCAGACCTTGCGCCTACAGACTACTACTTTTTCCAGAGTTTGGGTAACTCCTTGGAGGGAATTCAAACAAAATGCCTTTGAAGAATTTGTTGCCTCCCGTCCAGCTGTTTTCTTTAAGAAGAACATCAATAAACTACCACTGCGCTGGCAAAGATGCATTGTTTGCATGGGTGATTACTTCTATTAATACAAATAAAAAATACATGAAAAAAAATCGTTTAAATTTTTTCATACAAAACGGCAATTTCGTAGGTAAAGACCTAATAACTTCAAGATTCCCGCCAAAAACTCCTAGTTTATTTATCCATATAAGAAACAAGATCAATTGACACGAAAAAAAGTTTTTGTGTAAATTGCACACTAACTCGCAGGTTGTCACTTTAAGCCCCATCTCAAAAATCCACTTGTATACATATTATAATTCAAAAATTTTAAAGTAATTAATTCCCGTAGTTTGTTATTCTAAAATTTCTAAATAAACACTAGTTGTTTGGTGATGAACTTAAGACACTAACGGCATTATGACACAAAAAGTGATGGAGTTAATGATGAAAGTAATTAACAAATTATACTTACTAAATTTTACTAATATATAATAATATATGTTTATGTGAAAATATATTCGTTGTATAAATTCAATCACGTAGACACGGTTCTATTAAATTCTCCTTGAATTTTAGATGGAATTCGATTGCAATTAAAAATATTGTAGACTAAGTTTTTATGATTATATTGACATCTAGTGGTACCACTATGAACTACCTAGTTAGCCAAAGCCCATTTTTCATTAGAAAATTTAATATTTGCTATTAATAACTAGATGGCACTGTTATAGCATTTTTGTAGAAAAAATCGTATATTTCATATGAAATTCAATTGTTATCTAAACATAAAAACCATTTCCGACCACATTTAATAAGTACATAAAACCGCACTTATTTTTGTATAAATATATCAATTAATAAAGACAATAAATTATAACTATTTTTTAAGAATTCGTTGTCGTGGCATTTTTCTATCGCGTCCACATGTAGATACAAATGACCTATTTTTTCTTTTACCTAATATCACTCGTCCCAAACAAAAAAGTATCACAATTTAAAAAATATCTGTATTTACTTTCTCATTAAATAAGTCAAAAAATTACCAGTTTTACATATGTGGGTTTTAGCGATTCTTTAAGAAATGTAAACACCATTATGTTATATTAAAGTTACGGAACTTATTAGAATGTTTTATTTTATTTAATTAATCAAACGAAGGAAGGATATGACCTAAACTTGTTATTAGATCAGTTTATTGTTAAAATACCATTTGCAATAAAAATCACACTTATCCAAATCGTTTATTCAAGCAAATGAACATAATAATATGAACAAAGTATAACATTAAATTATCTACTTAATGATATTTACATTTCTTACCTCTCTAAACTTAAATAATTATAATGATTATTCTACATACATACTCACTATGGTAATTACACTAATGTATAATAGAAATGCAGAATAAAATTTCACAACAATGAGTACATACATATACAAGACACGTGTTTATTTATATATATATATATGTGAAAAATAATATATTTCTTAACGCCAACACTCAAGACGTATACCGACTATACGCGCGAAATAATAATATTCTGCATTTTTATGTCATATTAACCTTAAAAATAACAAATTATTGAGAGAATCAATAATATTGTCGTGTGAATCTATTTCAGATATATCTTAGTGCAGAAAATATAGATATTACAGGCACATTTATAGTCAGCAGGAGTCCTTGAAGGAATCTTAATTATTGCATTTAATTTGGGTCCATTGGATCGTCTCAAAACGACAGCCTCAGACTTGCTAGATTAAAGAAAGGGCCCACTGCAGACCCTGATTAAGTTTCAAAATGCCACATAACAATAACAACAACACATAAATTGTCATAAAAAAATAAATAGTTTAATGTGATTGAACTATAAAAGAGACAAGCCATGTTTCAGACAGCCATTGACTATGTGAATCAAATAATCGCTAACACATCTTAGTACTACTAGACACAACTGATTGGAAAGCAAAACAAAACAAATGTTCAAACATTCATAGGGAAGACAACAAAGTCTAATAATAACCCATAATAAATACCACATTTTTAGTATGGAATACATAAGTTGTAAAATAAAGAATAGAGGAATTATAATTATAAAATGACCATGAAATCTCTCTTAGCTTGTATGCAAGTATATTTTATAATACTGCAATCAACAACAAACAGTTCAATTAGGAATTGTTATATAGACACTTGAATTAATTTGCATAATCCAGGTTGCTTATGTTTTGGTATGGTTTTTTATTTCCCCTCAAAACCCTATCTATAAATGATAATACATAGATACTATGATATATATATATATAACATGTACAGTACTCAGCGTGTTAGTCAGACAATATTAGTATTTATATTATTTTAATGTATATTATGTATTGTAAATAAAATATTTATTTTGTAAAAACTCTATAGGTACTTTCTCTACAAACCCATTTAACATACAAAACTCATAAAATTTGTCATAATAGTTAAAAAAAATGTCCATTGTCTGAGCACACTTGGTGATTAGTTAAAATTTACATTCTGAATTATTTCATTTCAGTATTCAACCTGTACAACTTGTTTCATTTCACATGCACTGCATATTATGCTCACAGCATATAAGGGCACTCTAAGAATACACCATAGTCCAGATAATTTAATACAAGGCTCATTGCTGAGGATTCGACTGTGTAGCTTGGCTTGCTGACTTCGTGATAACAATTGTTTGTTTACCTCCAACTCCTGGCTTGCCTAGTTGCAGCATATTAGATGGTAATGTAATAATCTTATTTCCACCAACTGTATTTGTTGATACCAACTTCACAATAGTCGCACCTGGTGCAATGCTCTGACCTTGTGCAGTACTCACCGGCACTGCAGTCCTGTTCATCATGGCCATCTTTGGCATTGTCGCTACAGTCATACCAGTCGAGGTTTTAACGAGGGTCACATATTGTGGCGTATTACTAGACTGTGCTGTGTTGCCAGGTGTTTTCTTGATAATAACTGGAATGCCAGCATTTCCGCCCGCCTGCCGTAGGACTGTCGCCCCAGCCATCGTGGCTGTACTCGTAGCTATTGTCCCTGATTGTTCACTTGATTTGGCAGTCAAGATCTTGTACACAGGAGTTTTCATTTGTCCGGCTAATTGTATGGAGCCACCACTGCTCGCAATGACAGGCAGGTTGCCAGCTCCCAATTTAACGGGTACACCTGCCTTCGTCTGTAAGTTGACTCCAGCCTGTATTGGTACACCACCTGCAGTTTTTACAAGTACGTTGCTTGTTCCGATTTTCATATTACCTGCGCTCAGTTTTAGGGGCATATTTGTAGTGGTCACTTGCCCAACTTTGTGTACACTGTTCGATTGCAACTTACCCTGAATATTGGCTGCTCCTATCTTCAGGGGTACAGTGTTGCCAGCAAGTTTTAGCGGTACGTTGCCGGCTCCGAGTTTGACAGGTACACCAGCACCAGAGCCGGTTTTTACTTGAACGAAGCGCGGCGTGCCCGTCGCGCCAGCCGGAGAACTCAGCACGATTTGAGACTGTGTGTTGGACACGCGAACTGTCGCCGGAGTGCCAACGCCACTGACAATCCTTGTTAAACCTTGTTGTGTGACAGCTGCTACCTTGACTTGTGAGGAGCCCGGAGTCACTGGAGACTTTACGACTGCCTTTGCCTGATAAGTCTGTTGTTTCATAGTTGGAGCACAGGGAATTTTAACAGCTGCTGGCTGTGCAGCCATCTTGATGGTGCCTGGCGTCATTTTATGTGGTGTAGTCACGATTGGAGTGCTGGCTGCTACTGGGCGTGAAGGCATCTCCGTGGGTGTGATGGGAATGGGAGTTGGTAATGGTGAAGTGAGTCCAAATGCCTTGGCTGCATCACTTTGGTTAGCAATTGGTGATGCTGGTGGCTGAGCTGTTACCGGTTCTGCAGCAGAGGGGAACCGTGTAGGTGTTACTTTACCACACTTTTGTACTTGGAGGAGATAAGTTGTGACTGTATTCAATGCAGGCCAGCACAACTCAAGTGTCGTAGTGCCTGCACGGACTAGAGCTACTCGTCCTGCTTGTGGTGGTACCCCAACTTCTAGATACCATAGGTCTTTGCAACAAATTTGGTTATTCCAAGTTTTCCTATATCCATCTCGGCCAGACCATATATAAAGTCTTGTTTGAATAGCAACCGCACTGTGACCAGCCCTAGCTCTTGGTATACACTCCTCAAACTTATCCAAAGCTATATTATCCCATGTCATGGATTCTAAATTAAGTGAGGCCAATGAGTTAGTACATTTCCATTCCTTTTCGTGTGTGGCAAGTTTAGATTCATCTGGGACTAAAGGGACCCAGCCTCCGTATACATACATATGGTGGCCAATAACAGTGGCAGTGTGCAGGGAGCGAGGCAGCGGCGGCGGCCCTCCTACTTCAGGTCGAGACCAGGACATGCTGTCCACGTCGAGTATCCACAGGTCTCCGAGACGTGAACCACTCATACCACCATATATGATGAGTGAGGATTTTCCCGTGTTTCTATCAGTGTACGCGACACCGCTATGAGATTCGCGAGGTGGTGGTAGCTGGCCAAAAGTTAGGGGAATGTCCCAGACAGTCATCGATGAATTAGGATATAGTTCTAAAGTATATAAATCATTAAGATATCTTGGTATGTTGTTCTTGGGGTCGTCGCTTTCGTTGGCGAGGCCGCCGAATAAATATACTTTACCGTTCAGTAAAGTGAAGCTGTGACCAAGGCGCGGACACGGCGGGGGACCTTGTTTAGGCGGTAGCGGTTTCAATCGCTTCCATTCCCACCGCGAAGCCTGTAGTTCGTACAAATCGTTAGAATACTTGCCGTACTCAACCATGCCGCCAAAAACGAGTAGCCGTGTCCCGTCGACCACGAAGCCGTAAGCAGCGCATCCTGGAGGCACTTCTCCCTTCGTAACAGGTACGAACCATTGGTTTGTAGTCGTATTGAAGACGTGCAGCTCATGAACTATTCCTTCGTTTCCGCCGCCGAAAACTATCATCAAATCTTTTATGGCGACTGCACGATGGCCATGTCTGGGTCGGGGTTGAGGGCCGGTGGGATTGTACACTTTTTGCCACTTAAGTACGGCGTTTTCCTTCATTTTTACTATACATTTGTTACTAAAAGCTTTACACCGTATGTATCGCTCTGGATGCGTATCTACAGCATAGACAATGAGAAACGTCGTAAATAAGCTTTGAAGAAAATATTCAGGTCGGTTGAAGCTACATAAGAAAATCTTATTCGGTTTACTCTTTCGCACTTGAGTACTGTTCCTATGAGTAAAAAAAAATCACCCTATGGAGCTTACAGTGTACAACAAAAATGGCGTTAGCAACAGCGCTGCCAAAATAACGCGAACAGAAAGAACGGCGTCGGACGTCAAGAAATTGTCTATAGTTAAATTTAGTTTTAAAAATTTGTTTGGTTCTATGGTTTGGCCAGAGTTAATAAAAATTTATATTGTTATAAATGGCTTAACATTGTTTGAACCTGGTTTGAACTATCAGAATAGTAAAGAAATTACTAAAATAAAATTTATTAACAAAATTAATTAATAAATGTGTAAAAACTTAAATGAATTTTAAGTTGTTGTATTGTAACTAGGAAAAATATTAGCATTCTTTATTATCTATTATTATTCGGATACAAACTAAAATCTTAATTATTACTGGTATAAATTTTCGTCACAATTCTTTATTTAAAGTACTAAGTAATAGATAAAAAATTAAAAAGGATAGGTAACGAAGAAAATTATTTTTAAATCGAACTATTTTACTCCCAATGAAATTAAAAATCGAGTGAATGTTGTTATTAAAATATAAATGTAGACTTAGAATAGATGAAATTTAATAGAGTCTGGCAAGCGAATGTAGACACTAATTATTTGCAGACTTTTTATTTGGCAATGTTAGACAAAATGTCAAATTTAATTTGTCAAAACAACATGGCGAGTTGTTGGTGATTTTTTGTAACCTTGTTGAGCATTTTTCTAACTCAAAAATGAATGAAACTATTAAAAGTGGAGTGAGGGAGATGTTGTTTCGCATGATTTTCAAATTTGAAGAAAAACAACAGGAGAAAGACGCTGAATTCAAAATGAAACAAGATTGTTTACATGTGGTGTTGAATTTCTTATGTTAGTATGACGCTTAGAAGTTGATACTTTGTTTGAAATCGTAATTATTATATATATTTTTACAAAACTATTTCTCTATTTGATCCACATTCAGTTTATGTTACATTAAATAGCTTCATAATAATGCATTATGGTTATCCAACATACCTTAATAAATGTTACATTGTAAATTTAACACAACTTGTTTTCTTTAACAGAAAATCTGGTGGATGTAGCAGGGGTTGATGAGATAGTGAAAACTATTGAAAAACTGACTGATTTGGAGCAAATAGACAGGATAAGAACGCAGAAAAAATACTTGGATAAAATAGCTTCAATCACTGGTAAGTTTTTCCTAAGTACATAAGTTTAATAAAGATAATACAATCTAATAAATGATTTGTTATTATAAATGCAGCATCTAATCATTCTGTTTCATCATTCTTTATAGAAGTGAGTGTTACAACATTAAAAAGAATAAAAAAAAGAAGGTACAGTAAATGAAGGTGTCTGGAATACCCCTGGGAAAAAACGGCCACATAAGCACACAGTTTTCGACCTACAGAGTTTCGACAAAATTAGTAACAAATCGTAACAAAATTAACGAATTTTACATCGCTACAAAACAAGTTCCTACGTTGAGAACTCTGTTAGTAGAATTAAGAGAAAGCATTGGATTTAATGGATGCAAGGAAACTCTTCGCAACTTATTATTGTCGAATGGCTATGAATTTAAGAAAAATAAGAATGCGCGTTCATTGTTAATTGAACGTTATGACATATCTGCCTGGAGACATCGGTTTTTAAGAACCATGGCTTTGAAATGTAGAGAAGGAAATTCAATAATTTATTTAGACGGACCTTTGTTAATAAAAGCTCCAAGCCCAAGAAGTCTTGGCAAGGTCCATCTACAAGTGGTGCAAATGAAAATGTTTCGACAGGGAAAAGATATATAATTGTACATGCTGGATCAGAGAAAGACCCTGGGACAAACTCATTGTTAGTCTATAGCACTAAATCCAAAATGGCGGACTGCCACCACGACATGAATGCTGTAAACTTTAATAAAAGCTTATACCCAATTTAAATGAGCCGAGTGTAATAATTATGGATAATGCCAGTTACCATTAAATCATTGTAAATAAAGCTCCTAGAGAATGGCTTACTTTGAATGATATTCCGTTTGAAGAATGTCACACAAAAGTAGAGGTCCTATATTTTGTAAAACGAAACACACCAGAACCAGTATATGAAGCTGATGAACTTCTGAAGCAGAATGGGAATGAGGTATTATGACTTCCCCCCTACCACTGCGATCTAAACGCCATTGAGCTGATATGGAGTTTGGCTAAACGTAAAGTGGCAAGTAAAAATATTGCCCTGGCCGCAGTGGAGTAAGAGGGGGTTATAAAAGAATCGTTTAAAACCATAACTCCAGAGGAGTGGAAGAAAATGACTGATCACGTCATACATGTTGAAAATAAATGTAAAGGAAGGGGCAGAATTACAGAAAATAACTTAGAAAGTTTTATTATTAATGTAGGAAACAGTGATTCCAATGACTCTAATGAATGTTTTCATATGGAAGTTTTAGATTCAGATTTTGATAATGAATGTGAATAAACCAAAATTATTATAGAACATTGTTGTTTTTTTTTTAATCAGATTGCTACATAATACCTATTCTTATTTTTGATTCAGACGTAGTAAACTAATTTTTCGAAATGTCACGTGTTTCTTTGATTTGGATCAATATAGTTTAATATTATTATTATTAACTTAGCCTAGCCTAAACCACTGCTGAGCAAAGGCCTCCCCCGTATCCTTATGGGAACTTGAATTTATAGCAATCGTAATTATCAAACACGTAGTGGTTAGGTTTTTTTGATAAGAGCTTACCTAGGTAGGTTAGTAGCTGCTACTACCGCAGAATTGATTTAATTCGTAGACTTATTCCCATTTTTAGACCTGTCTACATGCAGTCAAGTAGTAGTGTACAAATAATACTGTTTTTCAGCAAAAACAAATTATTTTATATTATAAAGTATTAAATTAAGTTATTCCAGGTATGTCATACTAATTTTGAGGTTGTTATACTTATATTTTTAAAATTAGCCGAGCTTTTTCAGTTTACTTTCATTTGCCAGACTTTAATAGTTTTAGAATTGTATTATGCTATAGTTGCCACCGTAACTCGTGAGCACACAGCGGTATTTGCATAGGCTAATTCAAAGCCGCATACTTAGTTTTTTTACATTATTTTAGAAAACCTCCTAAAAACTAACAGTCGTTAAAAAAAACCATAAAGAAAACCTCTTGATAGACCACTGGACGGATGAATGGGGAGGGGATGCGCCTTCGCCTCACCATTCGCCTCCTTCTTCTAACATAATGAAATAAGGGGAAATGGGTCGGGGGCCAAGAAGGCAGTTTTGCTTAGCGGTGTACCGTACTATCTCCGTCAGCGGGTGGATCTTGTCTCTTGTATCTTGGATCTTGTATCTTTTCGCCGGTAGATCACAGTTAAATGCACATGTTCTAGTACTAAAATAATTCTTTTGCTCCCCACATGACACATGATGATACTCACATTAAAAAAAAGAAAATTATGTACACTTATAATCAAAATTATATCACATCTAAAAATAGTAATGTTCATTAATTTATAAAGAAAAATCTTAAATAAACTGGAATGAAGCAAAAATGCAAAGATTTTGACGCAATGATGGCTCAGTGGTAGCCTGTGTGGACATCACATTGATCGACGAGAATTCGAATCGCTACGATGAGCCTGAGCTTGCGGTGAAGGTAAACAATGTGATGAAAGCACAGCATTGTGGTAGGGTATCTTCTAATCACCGCATCGCTAACTACGTTGAAAATTTGTCACCAAGCACCTATAGGTGTGTTCTGGCAGCTGCAGTTTTCCCTCTAGGCTGAGCATGTGACAATGTTGCCCTCACCATCTTTGACAACATCGTCACACACTTAAAGTGAGATTGTGGCCATAACTCTAAACCTATACACAAATTGAAAATGTAACTTAAAATATCTTGTAGCACAATGCTACAATAATGACTGTGGCAACATTATTTTCAAGTTTGACATTGGTGATTGTAGGATTAAAAAAGCACTATACTTTGCACAAGAGTGTTTAAATTGATAATTATAACTTTAAAGAGAAAATATTGGAAAATATAACTATTGTGTAATAAAGATATAATTTTATTGAATCTGACGTGGACTAGTTTAATCTATATAAATACAATGTTTGGGGTTTACCGCTGTGCGCACATCAAGCAAAAACTACTGCTTAGATAGATTCTGATCCTTTTTTTTTACTCCATAGATATTTGGTCAATAAAAAGTTATTTAAGTTTTAAGAAGCTATGATTTTTTTTTTTTTTTATATTCTTTTTTCGATCATGCGAGGGAAGCCGGAGGCACAGCTTGTAAATTACAAAATTAAGCTCACAGCGTTATACACGATGAAATATAACTGATCTTAGATTTTCATGCTAATATAGGAAACTTTTAATTGCCCTTTGACAAATTCTCTTAGTTAGCTTCATACAAATCAATTGATATCGGTAGTTATACGATGATGTGAAATCATAATTGAACCATGACCGTATAAAAGGCGATCGGAGTTGCGCTAAAAAAAAAGCGAAACACAGCAATGACAGACATGTGTGTCAGTTTTTTGAGTATTGCCATGAAAAGAAAATTTTCCAGTTTTTTAAAATAAAATTACACAAAAATTTTTGAACTCTCGGGGACCTAACTAGAGAAAGAGTGAACATCGATCCACTGTTAGTAAAGTAAACACACATATCAAAGGATTTTAATACCCAACTAAAAAAAAAAAATGTTATAAGTATAACGTGTGTATCTATCTGTCTCTCTGTGGCATCGTTGCTCACAAACGGTTGAACCAATTTTGTTCTAGTTCTTTTTTGTTTGAAAGGACTTGATTGAGAGTGTTCATAGTTCTGATCCAAGAAAATCTGTTCAGCCATGTGAAGATTATAAGCACTTTTCTAGTAGATGAATAGATTTGAGCATCTTCTACAAGTCTAATTGAGTCGAGATTTAGTATTCTGTTACTTCAATGATATTAGGAAAACCTTGACCTGATGCTGCGACGTCATCAGGAATATAAACATGTAACAGGAATAACACACACCCTCAAAAACCCCAATTAGAACAATCAGTTATAATCATAATACCGCATGCACTTTATTACCCGTTTGCGTAATTGTTGACTTAGTTTACTTAAAACACCAGTGTCACTTTTCACTTTTTGAAAGGCGGCCACTATCCTAGGATTTAGGTCTTCAGCATTTGTTGTCGCGTTAAAGTACAACAACGATGTAATATGTCCCCACAAAAAAAGTTAAGAGGCGTCCAGTCAGCTTATCTAGTAGGCCATTGGAAAGACAGATCCACCGCTCTTCATACTCACCTTTAAGATGCTGTAAAATACTCCACGTGAAATGCACAGGGGCGCCGTCATGTTGGTAGAATATCTCTCGTAAGCTGACAAGAGGCGTGTCTTCTAGCAGCGTCGGTAGACTCTCGCGAAAACAGTAAATATGATGCTCCTGTTATTCTCTCTAAGAACACTGGCCGCAGTACGTGTATACCGATAACGCCCGCCCAAACGTTAACCGACACACGATGCTGGATCGATGCTGGAGTCCACTCCGCATGGGTGAGGATTTTAGTGCGTCCACTAATGCCTATTATGTTGATTGTATATTCCCACACATTTAAATATACTTTCATCATTTCAAATAATGTTTCAATGCCAATTTTCCAATAACCACCAGCTGAACTCCAACCTTGGTACGTAATCACGTGGAGTCAACTCCTGACAGCGTATCAGGTGAAATGGATGCTCACCGTCACCACAAAGCGTTGGCCAAAGGTACATGTGACTGACGTCAAAATGTGGTGCTGCTTCTCGGGTACTGCTATGAGAATTCTCGTAAAAATAATTGAGAATTTCATTCTGAAGACGAGTACGTGTGCGTACATTGTCTCCCCGGTCAATGGCCGTGTTCGGTTAAAAAGAACCGTGGTTTCGAAGCAGCTGAGTTGCGGCTAATATAATCCTGCGGTCTACGCTGGTACCATGCATAGTATTAAATGTTCTGCAAGCTAGTGCCACATTATCACACTGTGCCAAATTTCTCACCATTTCGGTGTATTGAATGTTAGTATATCAAAAGGAAATCGCGTCCAAAAATTATGAAAGTATTTCCAAAAACACAGTCTCACTGATAAGTCCGACGCGACCCACGCGGTATAACTAGATTCAAGATTGACTAGCTTGTTTTGTTTGTATAACTTTGATCTCCGCCGGACGCGCTAGCGCGCTACGCCGCCGGTGGCATCATCTGATGACAATTGACATCGTTCACTGAGTCTTTATTTATTTTATTTTTATTGCTGTAAAAAAACTTTATTTTGCTTGTAATAAAGTTCATTCTAAATCTATTCCTTCAATAACATTTTTCGTTTCCAATTACATTGAAAAAAAAGCCTTATTGTTTGGATTTATGTTTCATTTTCGTTTGTTTGGACTGTTCGACGAGGGGTAATTAATTTACTTTTTTTTGAGTATTTTTAGGACAAAAAATTACCTATATTAAAAATAACTGAAATCGATTCAGTTGCCGATTCTGAACAAACTATTTTCACAGTGTGCGTTTATTATGTTAAAAGTTGTATAGGTTACCTAACTCTTCGCCAACTTACAGCAAAGATATCGCATTTAAGCTCATTTGAATGGTCTTAATGAGTAAGTTACTTGTGTCGCGGGTTTATTAAATTTTTACCTTGTATTGTGATAAACAAAAAGAAGGTTTTTTTTTTGAGTCCAGAGGTAAATAAAAAAATTGGTTGTCTGTAAAGTCGGTTTACTGACCATAGTTGAACGTGACAACGTCATAAGAAAATACTGATGGATTAGTATCATTTTTCAAAAGAAAATTTTAATTTTATTTATAGTTTTATCAATTATAGCATAACGTACAATCGCTGCACTAGCGGACCGATGCTATTTATTTTAATGATGAAAGCACGAATATTCGATAATATATCACTGAACATATATTTAATATCGAAAGAATCATTACCTTTATCCCCGTAATTATCGTTGCTATAAACAATTGACACCACATTCATTTTTCACTGCAATTCATACTTGACGAAAACATGTAAATGTATTATTGTATAGCAGCTGTCCACGCGGACGAATCGCTCACTCAAGTAGTAGAGAGGCAGATGTCGAACGCTGCCGAACGCGGAGGCCGATTGTGCTTCTTTGTCACTCGTTCCGCGCTCTCGCTTGCATTTTAAGCCTTAAATGGAACGCCTCAGAGCGAGGTAACGCCGCATGAGTCATGTTTTTTCGTGCGTGCAGCCGGCTCCATCGAATTTTAAGACGTTGTCACGTCAAAAATAATCAATTGGAAAATGTCTGTATTTAATAATTATATTTATGGTTTATTTATTATAACCTACTATGTCGGGTTAGCTTTTAATAAACTTGTCGTTTACTTTCAAATGATGTAGAAATCCTTTCTAATTTTTTGATATGATTAAAACTTATATTTAAATCATTTTATTACATTTATATTTAATATATAAAATTTATCTCGTCTCATCTCATAATTGACTATATTATTTTTAGAGAACGTAAAAAAATGACAAAATATTTTTTTCCATATTCAACCGATTTCGATGAAATTTGGTACACGAGAAATTAATATAAATGTCAATAATATCAGTAAAAATAAAATCATGGGATGAAAATAATTACTACGTAACAAACGCATGCGGAGCCGTGGGGCAGCACTAGTCTTATATACAACCGTGGCGTACTTTACATCTTTTTAATAATAATAGCACAAAAAAGTTTTTTGGCAAATTATCATAAAGTTTAATTACAAATATTACTGCAAATTACACTAGATTTAGACGGATTCCATTTGCTTTCTTTTCTACATTGCCCTATTATTTGTATCCAATGTTTCTTCCATACTTCGTTTGCTGAAGGAAATCTATAAAATATAAATATGTATTGTTATGTAACAATCATTTATAAAATAAGTCAGTTATAATTTATTATAATAAATTTAATGATATAATAAAAATTAGGTAAATAAAGTGTGATCTCATAAATTACTGTCGAGCTATCACACTTTCGGGGTAATTGGTATGTTTAGTTATTGGCAACAATGACCTGTTTAATGTTTTAATTTCATTGCAATAATTTTACGTAAAAAGTAAGAAATCAGTTTAAAAAAATCCAAACTCACCTGTGAAATGTTATTCCATAACTGTTCTTTATTTATCTAATATGATTCCGACAATTTTTAACAACACAAGGCGGCATTTTTAATTATTTAAGTAATCACATTAAAAACGTCACTCGAGTGAGGTCAGGAGACGTAATGGTGGGCAACCGACTTACTATGTTGTGAATTTGTGTGTTTGTACTCGTATAAACAAGTGAATTGACATACTATTAGATATTCACTTTTATGTTAGCCAACATTCCGTCGGCCTTTTTTATACGTTCATGCATTGAACATTTACTATCGATTACATAGTGTAATATATTTTAATGTAATTTTAATTTATTTTGCTTCAGTGTTACCATTTATCAATTTGTTTATTCTATGTAATGGATCCTTGTTGCTTTTTAAGTCAATATATTTTGATATTGTAGTTATAATATTATAATATTGTCATTTTTTTCTTTTTGGACGAATATCTGAAACAAGCCGTTTACTACTTTATGTTGGCAGAATTAGTTATAAACGCGGGAAAGGATGACCTTCGAGAGTTCAACGAATGATAAATTTGTTATTTTCCCGTATGTTGTCTATGGTTTTTATGAAAGTATTAATATAATATGTTTTAAATAATGTATTTAATTAATGTAGTTTTTTTGAATTAATTACAAGCTTTGTATTTAGGAAGTATCGACTTCTTCTTTTGTTCATTTTTAATCAATTCATTTCACTAGTTTAATAGTTTGTTCTGCTGTTAACAGATGGCGTTAAAATGAATATAATTATTCCTAATGAAAAGTAAAAAAAAACAGTTTCTTTCATGGTTTATTATGAGGTCAGGTGATTCTCCTTTTTAACCTCAGCAATTCTCCACAGTTTTATTTTTGAGAAAATAAGTAAACGTAGAATTAGAACCATCAAGTAGATTCATAATAGAACAAAAAACCATCGGTTTCTTGACGTTTTAAAGCACTAATAAATCGAAGGCTATCTATCTTGCCTTGCCTATGTTCAGCCAGCAGCGAGGCAAAGATTGGACTTGTTTTTATGTTTATTACAAGAACCATAAATCTATACAATTAATAAAATGGAAGTGTCTGTTTGTAATGTCAAAATATCAGTTATTTTTTTAATAAATGCATAATGAAAGTATATACGACACCATAAAATGGTATATAATGGTATATACCATATGGTATAAAAAGCCCATTTTTTTTAATTTTGTCTGTCTGTCTGTTTGTTTGTTCCGGGTAATCTCCGAAACGGTTGGACCGATTTTGACGGGACTTTCACTGATAGATAGCTGATGTTATAGGAAGTAACTTAGGCTTCTTTTACTTTAGAAAAATAATTAGAAACTGCTCATGGTGAATCAATTCGGGCGCTTAAATGGCTTATGCCAAGTAAACCATAAGAAGAGATAGAAGTCACGGGCATAACTAGTTATTAGTATAAATGACAACTTGTACAAATGCATAATTCATTTTGTGTTTTTAGGTTTTTTATTTATTTAAATAAGTATCATTGAGTTTAGGTACTATATTATATTATATTATATTAACTAATATTATTATAATATAATGTGGTATATCCATGACCTCTTATATCTGGTCTGTGGACGTTCCTTAGTAACTAGTTTGTTATAATAATAATGTCATATAAGTAATTAATTGAAATTTCCATTTTCAGAGATGAAATGGCTTATAATTATTTTCCATGTATGAAGTTGAGTACTTATGTACGGGCCATAAAATCAGCGGTTTCATAAGATTCAAGAGGTTATAAGAGATGTTGCGAGTGTATTAAGCAATGTATAAATTAGTAAGGCGGTATTTATTTAAGTGTGGGGTAAGTACATTATAGATTAACCAATCAGTACGGTAAAAGGGATTTTTTAAAAGTTTTAATCTATGGACACAAAGCTTGTTGCAAATTTTCAAAGGTTCTCTGTGTCGCTCTAGTATTGAAACATATTTGTTATTGAAATGATTTATCCTGTGGCGATTTTAGAAAGAAGGCTGTCTACATATATTACTTTACTCTATATCTATCGGTAAGAATTATAATTTAAAATTAAAACCTTGACGGTTCGAAGATATCCAAGGCAACAGGAGATTGTTACTTGGATGGTTACGAATAACGGAACTTTGATCGTGTATTATATAAATACTAGCGGTCGCCCGATGATCGAAATTCGACCAGCGACTTTTTAAAGTTTTTAATCATAGACTATTTTCCGTTTGACATTTGCAGTATGAACAAACAATGAATAATATATCAATCGCTGTCACTTTTAATTGAGTGACAATGTCATTATTTTGGGGGTCTAAGTTCAATGGCACTGGTCAAGTTAGGATTCGCAGTATTAATTTATTTTATTTAATATGTTAGTAACATATATTATAGAGACATTTTAGCTTTCTGCACCCCTTCTCCATATAAACTTTAACCATGCCAAATCTTACAGACTTCCGTCCGTGAAATTTTCGTAAGAAGGGGTACAAAAGTTTTTATTCACGTATTAGTTTTATGATGATGATGATGATACTTTTGTAACTGTTGGAATACACCACTAAGAGAATAATTATTTAATTTATTTCCCAAATTGGTGACGTCTGACATCATTGATTCGACGGCATTCGAAAAATAAATTCCAAAATGTTACGAGACAGTACAGCTCACAAAAAAAAAGATCTTCACATATTACACCGTACATCGATCCAGTACACAATATGGGCTTGGCGAGTGCAGCTGCTGCTAGTTGCAAGCTGGTGTAACAATCATCTACCAGGATCGTAGTCGCTCATCCGTGGCAGTAGCAGGATCCGGTAGAGGCCATCACGAGGCTTAATTGAGAAAGGTGCACTGGAGCTAGCAAGGAGGTGTCTATTACCAGTTCCAAAAGGTTCTACAGCGTGAATGTGGTATATCCATGACCACTTATATCTGGTTGTGGACGTTCCTTAGTAACTAGTTTCTTATATTAATAATGTCATATCTACTACAAAATATGTAACATAGATTTTGTTAATAAAAACCTTTTTAATGCAAGGTTTTGTCTTTAACAGGTAGGGAGACCGAGGTGATTTGAAACAACACTGATTTCGCGGAACTAAAAACCGTTAGCGAATTGGTATTATCACATAGTAACTCCTCCCCACCACTGAGTAAGAATATTAATATTGTTTCTCTGTTTGGAGCTTTAATTTGCTGTATTTGTTGTTAATAAAGATCTCATATCATATTTTCTAGTTTATCAATACAAAATATTAATACAATTTTTATTTATTTATTTGGCGCGCCAACAGAGCCACAACATATGATACATGATTATATTTTAGTCATACGAACACATCTCAATAATTATGTAGTACTCCACTTACAGGCGAGCACAGCATGCAACAATTTTCGAGCCTTAATATTGATTAAATATAGTACTATGTTAACAAACTTGATAAAAATAATAACAATAATTAAAAGCAAACAATAATAATACAAAATAATGTTAATAATATAAATACTCAATCATGTCATAATTGGAGAATTTTAAAGATATAGGATTTAAGAGAGGTCAAAGAACTGAAGAATATGTCAAGACTTTGGTCGTAAATTTCATTAAATGTCTTCGATATGCGCCATATAGGAGACTGCATACCTAAGTTAGTACGTATGAAGTTACAAGCGAAAGAACATAAGTGCAAGATCTAGAATTTGGACGTGGTACCTTAAGTGAAATTCTCTGTAAAATATCCGGACTGTCAACCAAGTCATTCAGTATTTTATACAAAAATATTATTTCACAAACATAGACCGTCTGGCTTGAAGAGAAAGACAGTTTAACTTTTTTAAACGCTCCTCGTAACTATTATTGCATGGGACCATATGGTGCTGAGCACAGATTTGTCGAAAGAATCGTTTTTGAACCCGTTCTATATTATTTACATGTACTGCGTAAATAGGATTCCAAACTATGCAATTAAATTCCAGCTGACTTCTTACAAGAGCGTTGTAAATAATCATTTTTGAAGTCACGCATCTGAAATCCTTAAAATTTCGAGAAATAAATCCAAGCATTCTAAACGCCTTATTTACAACGGAATCCACATGACTAACAAAACGCAGTTCCGAATCCATTACTAACAAGTAAAATACACAAATCTTTCAAATGACCGTTATCATATTTTTTACCGGACTTGTTAATGGCGAATGCCCATTCATAGTACCAGATTTTCTCATGTCTCTATATTAAGATATAAAAGCAATTTTTTTCTTTTTTTTATTATTATTTATCTCCAGAGTTTAGTTTTCTAGGCGCGGATACTATTTAAGGTCAAAAAAGTAGCATAATTGCTACTGTGCAATAGACATTTCCGTGGGCGTTGCGTTCCATAATATAAATAATTTGTACATTTTAGCAAGAATAATGCGCTCTCTACCAATAACAAGCCGTTATGACAAGCAAACCGTGGCATAGGGTCTCTCGGCAGAATAACAGAAGTTGTCCAGTCGCGGACATGAGACATGGCCGACACGACGCGACCTAGTAATAGTGTACTGTGAACACGATAGTGCTCTGAACTGTCTTTACTAGATATCAGGTGATATTAGTAATTATTATATTTATTATTTATTTGTTAGTTTCATTATTATATTGTAACTATGTCCAGATTTATTTACAGTTAATATAAACAATACAGATGATTAATTTTGTACTTTTAAATTGTACATTGTTACAACCCGATTAAAAAGAGAGAAAATCCTGTTCCAGAAATATCTGGAAGCAACTACATATTTCTCAGTACTTCGAAATAATGTTCGCGTCATAAAACAACCGCGGCGCATGTTTGTGTAAACATCATAGTTTACACACACATGTATAGGGCTTGTTGCCTCGATTACGTCATCGAGTAGGCATAGCAACTAAACGTTGAGAAAAATAGCGATGATTCACGATTTTTCTACGATCGTTTAGTGTAGGTATTTAAGCGGCTCAGGTGCGGCGTCGAAGTATATCAGTTTAGAATTACAAAGCAATAACATCGAGCGATAAAACAAGCGAAACCACGGTGAAATAAATAATAGTGTTGTGAGTTCGTATATTTTGCAACGGAGTGGAGTTCGAATAAAACTTCTTCACGTCAATCATCGGCATTTTTATTACCCACGGGTGGAACATTATATATTATTAGTTGTGCTCCACGGTTTCACCCGTGTTAATTTTATCCGACAAACACTGCGCCGAGCCATCATAATTGTTCTCATTTCCCACAAGTACAAATTATTAAAAATTTTCGTTATCTCCGAAACTGTGTCCAAAAGAACATCCTATGAAAAGTAAATTTAACTTCATAACATTGTCTTTATGATGAAGTAACTTGTATTCCTAAGGATTAATGTGCAAAGTCTAAAAATAGTGCTCATAAATCTATTTATAATCATCAACAAAAAACGTAATTCTAGATAGCCTAGACTATTCCCCGTGAATTGCGTTATCACTCAAAGAGATATATTTTCGAATCCGAATGGTATTTGCTGATATTAACTTGTTTAAACAAATAGAAAACCTTTCCGCTTTATTATATTAGTATAGACTATAATGTCGCTGTTTTTGTGTCGTCGATATAACTACGCACAGAGCCGTGCATTTAATTTTACTAATCCACATTGGATAAATGTATATAAGTCTTCTATTTATTGAATTAATTGCTTATATTATGTAGATTGTACATTCCTCTCTTTGGATATCGGATTAGGTGCGTCAGTTAAATTTTCTGTTATTTGCTAAATTGATAACGGTTAATGTAATTGAAGTGAAAATTGCTTTAGTATTAACCTTTGTGATTTAAACGCGATTAAACAAAAATGCGAAACATAAAAAGAAAAACACATACATCTATAGTATTTAGTCTGCGTGGTTAATGCAAGTCCGGATAATCACGACTGTGATCGTCCCCGAAGTGGCCTAACGATGTGATGCCTTGTACACACTGTTGTGTGTACAGTACGAGTGGTCGATACTTCGAGTTCAGCTGAATTAGGATTTTTAAAGAGAGATTTTTATGTTTTCAGAACGTATTTTTTTTGTAATAGGGTCGTTGAAGTGTTACGTAAGCAAACATATAATAATTTTAAATCCCTTCCACTATGTGAGCAAAATTAAGAAAATTTTGTACTCCTTCCTACCCCACGTAAAAAGAAACAGGATTTTTTTCAAAACTTTTGTAGATTGAATGGAGTTTGTCCTAATACGTCGGGAACTCCCCGAATCGAGCAACGGTACTTCTATACACTTAGTAATTTAACCCTAGTAAGGAATATGAAAAGAAATTCGGTATACCGTAATAAATATACTATTGATATCAGTTTAAATTATAAAGACACTGGGATAATAATCTCGAATTAGTGATTAAATTACACAGAAATATTAAACAAACAGTTTATTGCTTTGCACTTTACATGATGCCATTTATAATGATTGACAATGACTGACTATGCAGACAGAGTAACGTCTCCATACAACACCAGAAGTAGAATGCTCTCCATCACTCAGCTCCCTGCTCTTCATAGGAGCACCGCCGCCGCGCCGCCGCGCCGTACCGCGAGCGATCGTATAATGTCACGTGCCTTAGAATCAGTTGAGAGTCTTCTAATGTGTGATGTTAAAAAATATTTTTGTAATGTTTTTTTTTTATCTCACTTACTTTATAAGCAGGCAACGACTTGCTTGAGGGGTTTCTCGCTCGAATTATCGCATAGTGTAGTCCTCAGTTTATAAGTCAACTACAAACTACAAATAAACAGTGTAGCTGAGTGCCGTCTCACTGCCCATCTCGCTGTCAATACAATACAATACAGTACAGTACAATACAGTAGTTACAATAGTCTATATCACTCATCCATAACGTAGCTTCCTATCAGTGAAAGTTATTTCAGAACTGGATCAGTAGTTCTGGAGACAAACAATCAAATGTTATTCTCTTTACAAACAGTAGTTTAGATAATATTATATGTATGGGCGAATTACAGTTGAATCCTTTATCGCCAATAACAGGGATAAGAGACCTCACTTACTAACAGATGCGCAATTTTGCGCAATTTGAACGCAGCAACATTAAAAAACAATGCCTCAACCAATGTCGTCGATACATCTATCGCTTTGCGGTAGGTTTGCACCAGTAGTACGAGTTCGAGTCGGTTCGTTACTTCGCTCTGGAGACTGAGGTTCTAATTTAAGGAACTTTCTTTAAAAACCTGAAAATATATTATAAACAATAAGTGCATCGTTGTTCGCTGCGCAGTTCGTTTTTATGAACTATATTGTATTGGTGGCATGCAGAATAAACTCTAACGACCGATACATATATTTCATAGCTCGGACTTTATGGTCTGGAGCCTTAGACCACCACCAGGTTAGTGAGATCGTTCCGTCTCTGGTAAGCCTAAGCTACCCGTAGTTTGCTGCCTACCCCGCATACTATTGTGTCGCCGTTATATAGCGGCCGAATTTAGTTAAATTCCCTGGATCGCTGCTACACTATAAGTTTATCAAAAAGTATACGACCTGCGAAAGCGAAAGTCACGTATAGTTACAGTCAATGAGGCCTCGCGAAATATGACTAAACATCAATAGATGTCAGTCCTCCCTTTTTCCAAATGATCGCGCAATTAGTTCATATAATACCAACGTTAACGTCATATGCGTTAGAATCTTTTTGGAACGAAGATACATAATACGGCTTACGGTAGGAGTTGACTTGTAGAAATTGTCAAATAGCGGTGGGCGATTATGAGATATACTAATGTAATCATTTGATTATGAAGATATCTCGAGATATCTCTATTATAGCCATTAGTAATTACTAATATTAGTAAAAATTTCGATGATGAGTGATCATTCGTAATCGAAGTACGATTAGTAATTACTAATGCTAGGTTACTAATTTCATAGAATCAGTAATTATTACGACCGAACGACCTTCTATTTTTAGTTAATTGGTTTAAATGAAGAACTTTGTTGACGACTGCGCGACTTTTTTTTTTAGCTTTACACTCTACATTTTTTTAAAGTACCTACCTATTATCATAATTTGATCATGAATGATCACTCATAATCGAGATCGATTATGTAAATCATTAATAATTGCCCACCTCTATTGTCAAGTAAGGAAAAAGCGTTATGCCTCCACAATGCGACTTTCTGTCTCTCTCTCTATCTGTCTTTATACTATATACGAGTGTGTGTCTGCGTGTATTATATTCATGCAGACGAGCATTGTGCGCGGCCGGTTGTATAACTCTTCCTTAGCCGGCCACCAAATTGCAAAACATTGCACTTCGGGCGGGGCACCTCAGGGTGGTCTCGTGAAATAGGTGCTTAACATACATCGATGTGATCTTTATGAATCTGATTAGTAGGAATCTAGTACTGTAGGAGAGTTGACTGTCAAGGACAGCTGCCGGAACAAATCTGTATGTGATTAGTGTTAGATTTTTATTATGAGGGCGGTAGGTAATATGCGGGTATGACAAAATACCCTACCACCATGCTATAGTTTAATCAAGATGTTTCCTTCACCGAACGCTCAGGCCATTGCAGGGATTCGAACTCACGTCGATCGACGCGATGTCCGTGCACGCTTCTACTGAGCCGTTAATGCTTATTATCGTTTGCTTAGTTTACTCGGCCAGAGTTTCGCAATGTGTTTACTTACTTACGCCTTGAATAACTTAAAATTTTACTTAAGAAGAGATTTAAAAAAAATTGTAGAAAAAGCAATTAAGTAGCATAGTTTATATTTAATATTAAGAGAATTTTACAGCATATTTATATTAACAAGAAGTAGGGGGTTTTACCCCAGCCCCCCATTCTCATTCGAAACTAAAATATAATTATCAAAGATAAAACTATTTATTATAATTTTTTTATATTAATGTGTTCAATGTTGAATTTTCTTAATTGTTGTATACATCTAAACTGGCAAACAAGCTTACGGCTCGGCTGATGGTAAGCGGTTATCATTAACTCGAAGTATCACTAGCACGTAGCCAACCTTTAATCCCCCTTCTCCAAGGAACTCTGGAAGCTAAAATCACCGCAGTTATTTGCGTATAACACACGGTTATTTTTAAACCGCATCTAAACTGCAATTTTATGTATAAAACTTGCAGCTAGGGTTGCCAACATATTTTCGGGGATACATAGTATTTTTCAAAATAAGTGTTAAAAATATAGTACAGTTCATAAAAATGTATTTTATGGAAAAAGCAAAAAATAAACAAAGATATTTATTTGTAAAAACTATATTTCTTTGCACTTCTTGCATTTTTTAACAATTTATGGTCTAAAATAAAAGTCTCATATGCTATAACACATTCAATTTTTGAATTAACGTAAATCGGAAAGCCAGTTGAAAATAATTGTCTAAATCCCAAAACCAAAAATTAAGCAGACCAAAAATTCGTTTAACAATGTCTATTTCACATTACGGGTAGGTTCGGAACGCATTATAACACGATAAGTTCGGATACATGCTTTCGCATTAGTTAAAAGTTAATGTAAAGTAGCGCGTATATTAAAAAAAAAAAAGAATTTGTTTGTTGGATTTCGTTGTTGAAAATATAGTATTTTTGCATACACTATATTTCTTCAACAGTATATAGTACATAGATTCGAAATAAGGTACAATACTATTATACAAGGTGTCCAGAAAGGGTATCGGGTATTTGTAAGTTCAATGAAACAAAAATTATTTGTATGCAATAAAAAAGTTTATTGTTTATTATTAGCATATGAATTGGAGAATTATTTGGAAAAGATGATGTTATCCAAATGATGACCGTTACGTTGCTGGCACTCTTCTAAACGGAAACGAAGATTGACGATAACACGTTGACACATAGCTATCGATATTGCTGCTATTTCTGACCTGATGTTTTGCTTTAACTGGGTTAGATCCGTCGGATTGTTTTGATAAACCTTACTTTTAAGGTATCCCCATGCAAAATAGTCAAGCGGGCTAAGGTCGGGGCTTCTGGGAGACCAGTTGATGTTACCCCTTCGCGAAATGACTTTATTAGGGAATAATTCGTTAACAACTTCCATTGAGTCATTTAAGGTATGGCAAGTGGCCCCATCTTGCTGGAACCACGTTCTTGAGTTGAAACCTGCAAACTCCTGCAACTCTGGGACCAAAAAATTTCGCAACATATCGATATAACGGTCACTATTCACATTAATTGGTCGGCCTCGTTGATCTTCATGAAAATAAGGACCAATTATGCCTTTAGCAGACATAGCGGCCCAAACAACGACCTTTGGGCTATGCAGGGGTCGTTCATGCTTTCGTCGCGGATTCTCCACTGCCCAGTACCAACAATTCTGCTTATTAACATGACCATTCAGGTGAAAATTTGCTTCGTCACTGAACAGTATGTTGTTAAAGTTGTTAAATCGCTGCAGCATTTCGTTCGCAAAATTCAGTCGATTAGCATAGTCCGTATCCTTCAATTCTTGAACCAATTGAATTTTATAGGCTTTTAGATGTAAGTCTTTCTTTAAAATCGAATGTAAAGACGATTTTTTGATGTTCAACGCTTGGCTTCGCTTTCGGATGGATAAAGACGGATTTTGACGAACCGACGCCTCAACTTCTTCAATTGTTTCTTCATCGCGAACTGAACGAGGACGACCAGAGTTTTGAATTTTAACTGTCGCACCTGTATTCTCGAACATCCTGATCCATTTCCTTATGCTATCGTCACTTGGCGCGTGGCGTGTACGATATTCCGCACGATAGAGACGTTGAGCAGTCACTATTGAATCACCATTACGATAATACGCTCGTACGCAAAATGCGCGATGCGTCCCCGAGTACTGTTCCATCGTGACTAAAACTCCACAAAATGGCGGATGCCACGAACCCCTCCCTGCACCCTTTAGACGCCCCGTTTCGAATATGGCGCGAAAACAAATACCCGATACCCTTTCTGGACACCTTGTATATATTATAGTACGGTTGACAACCCTACTTGCAGCCCAAATGCAGAATGCATGTAATGAGAGGTCTTTGTAAGATTCGATTCGACGTCTATTGAACGTGGCCCAGTGCGACGTTTAGTACGTACGCGTGTGTATCTCTAAATTTAGATCAATTCAAAGGCAAAGAAATTGTTGTAGTTTTATTCTCTAATCTAAATTTTTGCCACAGACGGTCACCGTTGTTTGTGGACTGTACCGTATTTTCCATTAGGTGCTGTAGAGTCATATTGCGGAGCTAGTATAAAAAAGGTACTTGGTAAACGGCGTGGGTTTCCTTTAGATGGAATAAATCAACATTTATGATTATTAGAAAGTCTACGTTTTATTACTAACAATCTTCTTTTAGTATTACTTTTGTACTTTGCAAATCATTGCCATAAATGTAGGTACTGGAATACCAAATCAGGAAAAAACTGAATGCAGTTTTCCATTCCAGAAGATTTTCGGTTCCATTTTAATTTCATTGCCATTGGACCTTCAACTTCGGAAATACATAACGGAACTCTTCAAAAATATTGCGGTTGGTTCTTCAAAAAAATAGTCTTGTAATACACTAGTTTAAGCGATGGCTAAATGCTAGAGGCCAAATGGCTTAGTGTTAGCTAGTATGTACGGACACCGCATCGATCGCCCCTAAAAGGTTGTCCTATTTTAATTTTCACAAGCCAGACCTCCCATTAAGTTTTGCGTGTTACCATTTAGGCCACATCGTCACTTATTATCACGTGAGACTACTACTACACGTTAAACCTATAAATGATAAAAAAATAAATGCCTTTTAAAACACAATGGGGAAGGAAGGAAGAATTCGAAATTATTGATGCCGCATATTTCAACCTACTTACATACTTTTAGTAAACTTAATTGAATGTACTGTTTGGATATATAATTTCTTTATATTCTCACAATAATAATTGATAACAAAATATTTATTTTTGTATAACTTTATAAACAAAAATTTAAGATAATATTTAAGCACATATATAAAAAAAAACCTAAATCAGCGTGACTCGATCTATCGACTACTCGCACTCTACATACTACAATACGTACAAATCAGGTCATCATACAGCTAGGCCAATTCATAGATTGTATCGTCTGTATCATGACGAGTGTTCTGAAGAGCTGTTCCACCCAATCCCCTCCTCTCCCTTTAATAACGAACCCACTGGCGGAACGGAGACATAGCTTTATTGTATGTCTGTCTCTCATTAGTGTCGATCGGTTGAACACTTTGCCCGTGTAGCTCCCATTCACCAAGCGCGCGTTATGGAACTTCGTTTCAAAATGCATTAACAAAATTTAAAGTCACTTTTAACAGTTCCATTTAAAACTAGTTCTGTTATGTTAGGATCCGGCACATTAGTTCAATGGAACCGCAATTATTATTAGCGTCCAATCTAGTACGTGGCACATCGATATCGTTGTTGAAAATTAAGCCCGCCGTCCGAATATGCCTTTTGTTGGTAAAGAAATCCGAGTAATTTTTATAAACATTTTTATGTTAAATTAAAAAACTTGTTAACTTAATCGTCGTTTTATCCAAACCGTTTCATTCTTGTTTAACAACTAAAAACAAAAACGATGACCTTTTTTTATTGCTTTCTCTTTTTTTTGCATTCATCCACAATTCTGCCAATGTCACGGACGTGAATAGAATATTTTTGTAATCTTCAAACATAGCTGTAACAAGATGGCGGCAGCTTTGTTAAAACTATTTTTTTTTTTTTTTTTTTGCTTTTTTCCGGGGTATAATAAAGGCCCTGGAGCTTCAGACGGCTTTTACAGCTTCACCGTGACTTGGGACCTCGGTCAGAATGTATTTCGCTTAAATATCAGGATAAAAACGAGGGGTTGAAATTTAGAGAATGGTTTAGATTGATTTATGACAAACCGTGTACTTTTAAAGGGCAGGAAGTTTCGGTTTCAACGTGTGCGTGTTCCGTGCTACCTCATCGCTTTATTTCTTTTTAGGTATTTCTTTATTGCTCAAAAGTAGTGTATTTTTTGAATGAATGATCCAGATCAGTATATAATATGAATGATCCAGATGTCATAAATGTTACCGCATGCGACTGACCTAATTGCGAAACTAGGAACCTACACAAAACTTTTAATTAATAAACCGTCATTCTAAACAACTCGCATAATTATCAAATAACTTTAGTTACCCGTGTTTGAGAGTTTTTAATTGCCTGAAATCAAGTACTGTGTATTTTTATTTTTAATTATCAATGAAATAAATTAAAACGAAACTTTTTTCATTGGTAAGTACATCGCTTGAGAAGGACTTGACCGCTTTGACTATTTCTTGTTCTAAAATATTTGTAAAAGTCCGAATTAGGGGCATATAGTAGGAAAAATTAGAAAAAAAATTCCTGTTACATTTTCAAAATTGGGAATAACATCGGATTTCTTTATCAACTAAAGATACAGGTATTCTGTTTTTTTTTTAATATGGTAATGGAAAAGTTATCAAGAAAAAAGGGATAGTTATCACTGTGGTTGAGTTATTGACTATTGGGAAGGGCAGTATAATGTCTGCCAGCTGTGGCTTTTAAATGCTGCAGACTCCACATTCCCTTAGAAAAAATATACTCTTTTAAATTCCATCTCCTCACCTTGGTGGGACGTTGAATGTTCAACTTTAATTGTTAATAGATTGTTCTCCAAAAAAAAGTAAGATTCCTTGACAAAATTCTTTGAAAACCTTGTTTCTTGCACTTGATAATCTATTGTTTGGAAAATCATTTCGTGTTCTATATTTCTTCTTGTGCTTCTTCTCCTCGGCTAAAACAATTTGTGGGTAAAATAGCTCCTCCCTATGTTCCTCTCAGTCATAGGACAGGGCAGCTAGTATAATATTACTATAGAAGTCTGTATATTATTAATACGTGAAGCAAAAGCTTTCGGTACCTTTTTAAGCGTATTGCGTGCACGGAAGACTGTGAGATTTGGCATGGTTTTAGTTTATATTGAGAATGAGTGTTGAAAGCTAAAATTTATCTATAAAATCTGTTACTAATATGTGAAATTAAATAATTAATACTGCGAATCCTAAACCGACCAGTGCCATTGAACTTAGATCCGTCAAAATATTGACATTCTCACTTCTGAACAATCAAGGATCGCTAACGTCTATGCAAGGTTCAATTATGGATTGGCATACGAACTATTCCACTTATAATAAGTGATTGATAGTTAAGATATCTATTCCAAGCTACAGCAGTGTGACAAGACGAAAGTCTTTGCCTAATGTGTGTTGCCAGTTATGGCTTATGATTCTGAGATATGGTTATTGATTATGCATATTGTTCGTAGAATATTAGAAAAAGAAGAATTATCAAGAGTGAGGTGTATTTAAAGGAACTTTCTAAAGGAACAGTTTGGAACTGTCATCTGTAAATTGAAAAAGCTAAATACAACGTACCTGTTCCACGTACTGGTGTGTAATAAAAAAGTAAACTGTTTCAGTTTGGAAAACGCTCTTCTCTATTTATGCTTAAGGATCTTTACTTTGTTAGACAGAGATACAAAGAAATATGATTTGGAACAAACTTTTTTCTTTACCTATGTTCTAGCTCGTGTAATAATATTATGAGGTCAAAAGAAAGGCAGATTAACATTAAAAGAAGAAGCTCACATAAAAAGAGTTCTAGTGGACTACATACTAATAAATGCACCGTGAGCAGATCGATCACAAGGGGGACCGACGACCTGGTGAAGGTCATGAAAACCCGCTCGAGGCTAGTGGTCCAAGATCGGTCGTTGTGGCGATCTTGGGGAAGGCCTATGTTCAACAGTGAACGTCTTTCATCTGAATGGATGGATAGAGTTAAGACTAGTATTTAGGGGTTAACAGACACGAAGAAGAGGTGGATAGATACGAGTAAGGGATTTATAGGAATTCATATTTTAGGGTTGTCGGAAACAATTGTCATTGTTTATTTATTTACTCTTAAATAAACAAACTCATTAAAGCCTAAATAACTTAGTTTAAATCTTCTGGAATCCGTTCATAAGGCTTAAAACTATATCACAAAATTAAACATACCTAAGTAGACGATAAATAGACCTTAAAAATAAGTTAAACAGCCCTAGTTTTTTTTTGTTCACCCCATAATTCGTAATTTTTCACCCCGGTTTTTAGGTAAATCAAAATATTTTTTATTCAATTTAGGCCCTAAGAATGCACTTATGAATCCCTACCATCGGTTCTTAAAACATCCCAGCCATCGAGAAGAACCGACAAGAAACTCGATCTGGTTTATCAACATTTTATTATCTTTTTTTTTAAATTGGTTTAATAGTAACCACAAACATACTGTTTCGAAATTTACATTTTTCTCACGTTTTATTATTTTATTACACTATTTGGTAAATTACAACAAAGCTCATAATACCACAACGGTTTAATAATAGCTTTTATACAAAATATGTAACAAAATTAATGTAGAAGTTGGAATGAATGCTTGTCTACCAATTTTTTCGTTAATAAGAAAGTACATGTGCAGTTTATACGAGTTAAAAGAGATCCCTTCCAGAAAACAAAATATCTTCTTTAAAATCTCTTTTCAAAATCCTAAATCAGCGCGTCTCAGACTATAGACCACTTTTACTGACTACTGTACATGCAACAGTGCGTAGCTCAGGTACTTTTTTATTTATAGTTATGACCCAATCTCACCTGATCTTAAGTGGCGATGTGGTCCAATATGGTCTAGTGGAAGACTGGCTCTCAAGTGCAGCTTCCGGAACACACCTATAGACGCTTGGCGACAGATTTTCTAGTTGAATTAACCTCGAATAATTGGTTGTAAATGAAATCTCACCTTACTCCATGAGAAATAAATAAATACAGCGTGACTGTATGTATGTTAAGCATACAATTTCTGAGCATGTTTACTGTAATACGCCGATAAAAGTTCTCGTAAAGTTAGGGTCTGCTTGGAAATCTCCTTTATGCATTAAAGTATGCATCAAATATTTATGAAATACAAACTTAATATTCTGGAAATGATTTTTAGGACTTGTATACACGAAGCGATTATTTTGTAATAATTACCGTTTTTTATACTACGATGGTGGTAAACATGCATGCGGTCTGCGTGGTGGTAAGCGGTTAGCAAAGCCTGTGGACGCTTGCAACATAATATGCGTGCTGCCGATACTCAAAAAACCTGTATACTTCCCTTTTTGTATACCCTTACTGTAGCTCCCTGGACAAATGTTAGCAGGGAACTCATTCCATATCCGGAGTGTTCGCGGAAGAAAATTCCTCTGAAACCTGACTGTCCGCGACCATTCAGGTTCCAAGGTGTGAGGATAAACTCCTGGCCGTTAGCGAGCGGTGCGATGGTAGAAAGCATCATGTCGAACAATTTCTCGGATCACGATCCATCATACGAACCTTGTACCGTGTGTAAATAAATTGTGTATCACTGTTTTTATGATAGACAAAAAAATAGACCTAGAAAAAAACACGTTTATCTTTACTTTTTACCCTTCATGTTCCATTCATCCATTCATATCAAATTATAACACAATATATGAATGATTTAACCAGCTACCTACATTACAGTTTAAAAGATACAGCGCTATAAATGTATTATGTACTATATGGCTTAGTAAAACGCTATATATGGCTATTATCGCTTAGTAGTAGTACTTGGCTATATAAAACGGATTACTTATTAAAAATGGATTTGTTTCACTCATCAGTAAAACAACTTATCTGTGATTTTTTTTGATCAAATAGAAGAATATATCACATTCATTAACGAAACCTAATCATGTTTTTCTTCATTAGGATAAAAAAGTGTGTTCTGTCTAAATCAGGCAGTGTAAATGTCTTTCTATGACAATGAACGAATGTTTTGTCGCGACGACGAGACGCGTCGTGGCGTTTCGTCGCGACGTGTAAACAAGTATTTTTCGTTTACTCGTGTATTTTCAAACGTAGCCTGCACAGCTTCATATACAATGTTTACGAATGCTAATTTAATAATTTCTCGTTTGAAATGTGTGCAACATTTTAAAGGATTCTTAATATGTTCTTTTTTATAACTATGCTTTCATGTAAGTGGGCAATTCAGGTAAACTCTTTTAAAAGCATGTATAGTAATAAAAATTTATCAGAGATTATTCTATACAAACAAACAAAGTACATGCACATGAAAGTATATATACTGTACCTACAACAAAAAAAAAAACTATTTTTATAATTTTTGTCTGTCTGTTTGTTTCGAGTAATCTCCGAAACGGTTGAACCGATTTTGACGGGACTTTCACTGGCACATAACTGAAAAATAATTCGGTTTCCGTGCAAATATTAAGCTTTTTTATCTGCAAAATAACCGGCGGAGCCGCAGGCACTGCTAGTTATATAACGAAGTTTCAAGTTGTTTCGGATTGGCTACATTATTTTACAAACCATACTCGCTAATAAATTCCGTGCTAAGTTCCTTTTTTTAAATTCTATATAAGTTTATTGTTATACAATATCATCTGATGTTAAGTGACGATGTGGCTCAAGACGGTGAAACGCTTAAGCCTGCCATCAGCCGTAGCCGCTCTTGCCGGAAAACACCTTTAAGGGCTTGGCGACGGATTTTCAACTTCGAGTTTGGTAGTTAAAAGTGGCATTAAAAAAGTCGGTAAGTTTACTCGTAGTAACAAATTGTAAAGTAAATTCAATGTTAGGTATTTCCATTTATTAAATGTACTGATTAAGTTTATAATATTACACAATTAACAAATAAACAAAAAGTAAAAAAAAACTAAGGCAAGGTAGTTCATTGGATTTCTCGGAAAGAAAAGCTTTTGCATATGATTATTTTCATAAAAAAAGTATCTGGGGGCACTGGGGGCCACAGGAGTGCCCCCGCCAAGTGGAGCGTACACAAGGCACGGCTGTACCATCTTTCGTGGAAGTATTTCGGCTTATTTTAATGCCTCTGTCTGTTGTAGAAAGCTGAAATTCTGTTTACCAAGAGTACTTATGAAACCCTACAATTTCAAAGTTTTTAAAGTTTATTGTTTTATCCGTTTGAAAGTTAAAGGGATGCAAAGTTACGAAAATTCAACGCTGACTAATTCATGATCATCGAAATAGAAGTAGTGCTTCTCCAATATCTAGAGAGCTGAAATTTTGCAAAGGGATAGAATTTAACACCTACATAAAGATATAACTATCAAAACATGGATTTTAGAAGATCCGACTCTGTTGTGAAATCCATGAGTCCAGCGAAACTGTTAGAGATATCGAAATACCACCTTAGCTAAATTGATTTAATTATCTGAGGAGCTTTTCCTGATGGCACAAAAGTCGAAGGTCTGGAGTACCCGATGTGGAACCTTAAGAGCCCCGCTAAACTATAAAAACTATCGAAATGTTGCTTTAGAAAAGTTATTCAATTTAATGATCGTTTTCTAGTGGTCAATAAAAATGTTCAGTTCCAGAGTAATTGATATCCAGACAAATTGTAAAAGTTAATGAAAAATGCCGCTTTAGGGAAAATTAATTGTGGAACACGAAGCCTTCGTTCAGATATTATATTTTTTTGTTGTGCATATGAATGGTTTGTGTTAATATTTGAAAACCTAGGCGTGCGTTGTAAGCAACAACAACAAATATACAACATTAACAATAAATTCACCCTTACTGCTTATCGACGTTATAAAATTATAGTATCTGATTTAGAAACTTCATAATAAAATAAAATAAGAAGTTAAATCACAAGAAAATATTGTGAAAAAAAAACCGGCCTATAAACATATAAACGTCTATAAAAAGCAGTGAAATCTTTTAAACACTCGGAAGTCTCGGAGAAGAATGCAAGAAAACGAGTAATTTTAGCTAAAATCCTGCCTATTTCTACTCGTTAAATTCCATTCTTTAGAATCTACTGTGCCTAATTAATGATTTTAATTAATTACATGACAATAACGTTAACATATTCTAGTTACATGTTGCGGAATTTCATATGACTTGGTCATTGTTGCTATAAACTCAGGCTCAAGAAATTAGAAGTACGTAATAGTATAAACAGTGACTCCTACTATGTGACAAATTAACACTACCCTGATAATGTTTTAAGCTACAGAACCATGAGCGTGTTGTACTGTTCTGTGTTGTCACCCCTTGGTACTATGACCCCAAGTTCGGTGAAGCTGTAAAAGCCTCAGCGGCTTCAGGGCCCCTTAAAAAACAAGATAAAGATTAGATCTATAAAAAAAAAATGCACCCGTGTAGGCAATTTTTTATACTTTGTGCAAAACTATCGACATTTTTATGAGGAATAAATCAATTTCTCAATTTATAATATAGCCTATGTATGGCACTTTCTGATACTGTAGCTTTTTTGGTGAAAGAATTCTTAAAATCGGTCCAGTAGTTTTTGAGTTTATCCAAAAAATCAATTTTTTCTTCTTTATAATTTTAATATAGATTATTATATTATAAAGGATTCTAAAATAAACGGAATTCGAATCCATCGATCACTTTTACTGTAGATACATACTTATTAGTTCCTTATTATTAAGCGAAAGGAACTTCGTTACTAGGTACCGTGACGTGCCCCAAGACACCTCTCGACAGTTTTTTTTGCGAATGTAAATACAAGCGGTAAAACTTATAAATGAACGAAAACAATTACTGAAAGGCATTTTATTTGTGTAAATATAAACAGTTATAAAAAAACATAACATAGAAAAAATATTATGACGTTTATAGAGTAGGTATAGGTACAAGTTGATATTTAAAATAAGTACTTATTAAATGCAGATACATTTTTAATTCTAATATAATTATATGAATATTATTACAGTGATAAGGATAACATAGGTACGAACTAAAAGTACAATGAAGCACAATTTCTTTTACAATTCTTTGTCGAATCCTGTAGTAGAATACTTTTGAAAAACTGTATTAAACACTAATACATATTGAAAATTATACTCGTGAATTCATATTTATTCATAATTACATAATTTATTATTTAAATAAAAAATATGCCACATAAACGCGGATTTCTTTTCACGTGACGGCTCATTCAATAAATAAGACCAAGTTTAAACATAAAAAAAAAAAAAAAAAAAAAAAAGAAATGCAGTAGAAATGAGAGCGCTAAAGAATATGTTGAGATAACAGTGTGACAAGAAAACGTTGTGGTGGAAACGAAGAATTACTAAATAGATTTATTAAGGAAGGTCATATCGGGAACGTTCGGAAGAAATATCAGGCCAAGAGTAATCTAAACTGACGAGTATGCATGATAAGACTGATGATTGTTAAAGAAGCACAAGGTGTATACACGCTAGGATCGTAATAAGTGGAAGGACGTGGTCTCTGTCTACCCCGCTGGGAGAGAGGCGTGATTTGTTTGCGTGTATGTCAAAGATATGTGCGAAATTTTAGTTTATTAGAATTTATGTTGAAACACGACATTTCTTCAGCATCTATTTAATTTTAATATGATTATTTCACCACGTGTTATAATTTTAGACTCGCTTGTCACAAGATAACCAAATAAGAATGATACTCAAGTATATGTATAAATATAGTATGATGATGTCATATTTTCTGATTAGCATTTGCCGATCACGTGATTCCCAGGCAAAAATCTCAATTTTCCTCAATTAAAAGTTAAAGAAATGAACGATTTTTATATACAAATTTGTATTTTTTCGCTTTTCATCAATATACCAACTTGACTAGATAATTATATTTAAATTTTAAACGTATCCTCAACTCGCATATTATGGTTAACTGAATATTTTCTCAACGCAGAGCCGAAACTACTGGCGCTAGGACCGTGAAATTTGTGTACGGGTTCCTTTTATATTGTAGGTAAGCACTAAAGAAGGAGTTTTGGACGTTCAACCCCTAGGGGGTTAAAGGGGGATGAAAATTTGTATGAAACTCCTCATTTCTGAAGATAGATCTACAAAAAATTATATTTTAGTAACTCTCTTGATAATGGGACATAACTAGACGCGAGCAAAGCGTTAGTACAATATAAATAAATTGAATATTGATGGTGTTTTTATTTTTCGTTGGACCATATTATATAAAATTAAATTCGGACTGTATAGGATATACATTTAATAGAATAATTTTATTTACGTACGTAAATAAGATGGAAACAAAATCGAGTGTTAACAAAAAGTTAACTTGTTTTGCTGTACCTTCGGGCAACATTCGCGAATCTTATATATACGCATATAATCAGCTTACTTATGTACAGAAATAACAAAAAAAATTGAATGCGAGTTCACACGCGATAGAAATGACACCTCTCTCTCTCCCTCTCTTTGTATATATACCGAGTACATTAAGAATATACGAGGGATAGGGAAACGATATAGAAACGTATTCTATCTCATTCTTTCACCGCCTAAAACCTATATATACATTTATAGATATCTCTTTTTCGTTACCTACATATTATCGTTTCATAAAATCAAATACACACCGTCATAAAAGAAGTCTCACTTCAATAAAATATTATGTAACATATTAATAACTTGTAACTTTGCATATTGTATAAACTCTAAGGCTGAAATCTATACAGCGTACTCAGTCATAGCTCAAACTTCGGTAAAAATTTACTCAGCGCAATCTTAGCTTTCGAATTTATAGTCGAGTTACGTTAAGCTTAGCTCTAGATGAGGAAGTGTCTGGAAACTGTCAATTAACGTTTCGATACCGCATCTGGACTGTTAAAAGTCTTCAACTCAAACAAATTAATTAATCACGAATTATGTATAGAAAATTAAAAAGCTATTTAAAATACAATTTTAATTATGTAATTGTATAATATTCAACTTGTTTTAAAGTAAAAATGACAGATTATTCGTACATAAAATAAAAAGATTAAAGTTTGAAACCAATAACGCGAAACAACTGCAAACAACAGGAATAACAAAACGTGTACGTAATAAAAACAGCCATTTCTATGTAGTAGCCAATAAGAATCAAGCAATACAGATAATTTAAAAAGTGTATGAAATCACTGTTAGCTCACTATTATGCTAAACTATTTTTTTAGTCGTACAATACTCAAGTTTTTCGTAAGTCGTCGAATTCGATGACTTAAACTTTATTCAGACAGAGCTGAGCTAACGCTAAGCTTGCGACTATAAATTTGAATTTCGGAACTTAAGGATGAGTTATGTCTGAGCTAAGACTGAGTACGCTCTATAGATTTCAGCCTAAGACAATAATTATTAAAGAATAAACTCCAGAAGCGCGTCGGAGCTGACATGTACCATTGTTTTTTTTTAAATATTTATACCTATAATATGTATGTAAAATGGTTAACTCTGGAACGCATTTATGTTTATTTCGTTTTTCATACGTTATCTATGTACTTCTATATCGATTACAAAGAATAAAATATAAAAAAATATTATGTGAAATTATTGCTCGAAGCTCGTTTTGTACTTATGATATTTTTATATTTTCTTCTTTTTTTCTTTGTTTTATAGAAACAGTAATATAGAATTATGTAAATATTCTTTAATCTATATTATGACACACTTATAGGTTAACACTAAGTATTTAAAACTATGTTAATTAAGTTGCCGGATTCTATATCCGTTGCTGTTAGGAGGCGTCCGTTTATTACGTGCTCTTTAAATGAGGAGGCGAGGTACAACAAAATTTTATTACTTGAATATCTTTTTAAGGTATTTTTCTATTTATTGAAGAAGGCTATAATAATTTCACGCTACAACGCTAAAGAAGGGAAGGAACAGTAATAATGAACGTTAATTAAGTGTTTTCTTCTTTTTTTATCTCTATACTGTTAGCTATAAGGGCCCTGAAGCCTCCGATGGCTTTTACAGCTTCACCGGGCTTGCAAGCAAGCGCATAAGGCACTCAGCCGCGAAAGCATGGCAATAAGCTCAAGGGTGCATGGGCTGTTGCCGATCAGGAAACATCGCGATCCGTCTAATTCTTAGGTGCTTTTTAAACGTTACATTATTTTTCTTCTCATATTTAATAGAAAAAATCTAGTAGGTATATATTTTTAAAATATATCGTTTTTTTTTATCGTAGCCAGGCAAAGTGACTAAACAGTACCTGATGGTGAGCAAAGTGTACTCTACTGAAATGACTCTTCACGTTATGTTTCAAGGACTCCATGTTGTAGGAAGGAAAAACGTTTAAAAATTCAATGGTATGGAGCAAAATATATGAACATATAAAATAAATGTAATTATTTAAGAATTATAAGGAAAATCTTACGTGAGAGGGAAAGTAGAGCTCCCATCACACCTTAATAAATCTCACCAAGGGTAGAGGGGGAGGGAGGTTATAAATAAAAAAAGCCTCACGTAATGTACGGACGCCCACTAATCTTTTTAAATGCATTTTTGGTATAGAAAAGTACCTCGTTGCCTCTATTTTAATCAATTATGACGTAAAGTCACATTACGATATTACGACACCAATAGTGTTACGTCATTCTCTAGTCTCTCTAGTCTCTTATGGCACATTTATGTTCAAATTAAAAAATCTGTCAATCATCTTTCGGCTTGCTCTGATAGGGAGACTTAACAGCACTTATGTATATTAATGGGTTTAGCATCACTTTCTTACTCATATTACTAACTTGGCAACAAGTCCTCTTTATTGAAGACCATTACTGCTCTTATCGAGTGAATATAAAGTGTCCTGTCCTATAATTTCAGTATTTCAACTAGATGGTGGCTCCCTTGTTTTAACTGATTTAATTTTAACTTCTTGCCACAATTCCAATAGGGTGAAACAACGCAAATTTATGAATAAAAACAATAACCACTACATAACAGTTTGAGATCCACTAAAAACTCCGTTGACGCACCTATTTCTCATGCATTTGACAACCGACAGCATCACCTGCGCGTCGGAGCCCAATCATTAATCTATGGACATCGTCTATGTTTAACGTATTACCATCTTCGACCAGAACCTCATTTACGCAATCATTATGAATTAATTTTATTTGCTTTATTATAGGGAAATCCTTATGTTTAAGAATTTCTTCGATGCTGTAGAAATATGTTGCAAACGTCTTGAATCAAATTGACCGTGTCGACACTTAACCCAAAGAGATTGTCCGCGTTGTTTATAAGATGATCCCTTGCTGTTGTTAGGTTCTCGCGTACGCTATCCACAACTTGCGAGTTTCCACAGAGAGACACGATCCGCACAGGAACATTTATAATGTCATCTGAACTTAATAATTCCCGTACTCTGTCTTTATCAACGTTATTGATAATATCTAAGATTTTTTTAGCTACATTACCATATTTCGAGTCGAATGCCGACAAAAGGAAAGCGCTTCGCTTTACTATTTCAACAAAATCTCCAACGTTATGATTGTTTAAATTTACTTCTATACATTTAAGTAAGACATTCATGAAATTAATCATGCCTTCGTGAAGAGCAAGGTCTAGTGCTGTTTCTGTGCTTGAGCCTCGATACGGTTCTCTGTTCTGCTTTAATAACAATTCGAAAACAATTTTTTGAGAACTTTCGTTCGATGTGACTTCGGCTAACTCCGGGTCGTTCTTAAGCTTATAGTCGAATGCGTTCCTTACTGTCTTTGGGCATGTCATTAGAAATACGTTTACTATGAAATCCCATAAAGCTTTGTGCTTTAACATATTGCCTACACAACCTTGGCTAGTTGCTTTTAAAAGTTCTGTCAAATATTCGACTGCGCTGTATTCGGCAAATAAAAGATGAAAGAATTTCGGAACATCATCTAAAACACAATCAAACATTGGTGATTTTTCACCTCCGGTTTGAATCCTTGTCATCATGCTCTTCATTTCATTAATTTCATCTTCAGAGAGTAAGTGTCTTAAATGATCTTCTTTGCATATAGCAAACAACGCTAGTTTTTTATGTTTCTCAATAAATTGCTTACGTTTATCATCTTCGACACTTTCATCTATATTAGGATTGCCTCCGTAAAATATGTTGTTTAGATTACTGTACAGAAATCTCTGGTAAAGTGACACCGTGTTGATAAATATATCCCATTTCTTTTTTATCTCGTTCGAGTTTACTATAATTTTCAGTCGATCCTTTATTTTACATTCAAAATAATTGGCGGCTATGTACATATGGAGTGGAGTACCGGCTAATTCGAGAGCTTGTTCTGCTTCTGGTGTTTTTTCTAAGTACTTTCCCAATGTTGTAACATTACCCAAGTCTAAATCTAAATGTTCTTTTATTTTTTCTGTGATTGTAACTGACGATACATTATTTAGTTCGCTTTGAAAGAATTGGATGGCAACGATATACAGCATATGAAGAGGCATGCTGATCCAAGGAATCAATTGACGTTCGTGCTCGTCTAAATCTCCTAAGCCAGCCATATATTGTAAAAATCCACTGACGTTGCTGAATTGTTCGTAATTTAGCTGTTCAAGTTGAAGATTAGTTTTCAAGAATTTATGGAAAAATGACTTCTGACCTATTTCATTAATAGGCTCTAATGTATATGCGGTACCAAAAGCACGTTCCAAAGCAGTTTTTGAGGTTACATTGGAATTGCTTGATATCCACATTCGTATTCCGTCAGCTTCAATAATTTTAAGCATTTTAACTACTTCTTTTTCATATGGAGGGCACACGTGATCGAATCCGTAAAACAGAAAATTAAGCTTTTTATTATTATAATAATAAAGAAATAATTCTAATTCCAGTACTGTTGAACTATGTAGCCCTTCGTGGGTTGCTAACATTACCTTATTGTTAATTTCACATAGGATGAATTTTGTTTTACTATCAATACCTTTCAAAGCAGCAACACAGAGTAAGTTTAAGCATTGTAATCTATCGATGCGTATTTTATTTGTATGCCACTCGTTAAAGGTTTCTGTGTAATGTACAAAATCTATACGAACAATCCAAAGAGAAGGGTAGTTATTCTTTGTTACCACTGCAAGATGCGTTAGTAATGTCGACTTTCCCATATCAGGTTGAGCAGTGATGACCACTACCTGTTGATCAATATCTCCAAGGGATTTTACAAGATATTTGTCTTCCCCTCGCTTTATGTGTCTATCAGCATAATAGTCTTTAATATCTTCATACTTTGGATATGTAACAACTTTGCCTAATTCTATTTTTTCTTTATTAATCATCTTACGTAATATTCTAGCATTAATAAATGCCTTTGATGTTTCATCAATAACTGTGTTTAGATTTACTTTTTGGCCTTGGAATATAATTTCAGCATCTTCTAAGAATTTATTTTCGAATTGATCATGAACGTTTAACAAGTTATTAGAGTCATCTATCACTGAATGATAATTGTCTGGATAGTGTAATTTTATTTCAGCTGCCAAAACACGGTTAGTGACAATTATAATCTTATTTCCTTTAAATTGGTTGATAATGAGTTTTAATTTTTCACTTAATCCCATCATGGTTTTGGGTAATTCGTACATTATTATGAGTACATCAAGTTTTGTTCCACGTAGTTCAGATAACATAGTGTTATAATCATTTATTGGGAGACCCAATACATAATCGAAGCTTATAAAAGCATATTTATTACAGTTTTCGTAATGTTGTTTGATTTTAATTCCACTCAAGATGTTCGCTTGAGTGATGACATTAACAATTCCTTTTTGATAATTATCTAGATTTAATGCAGTCACTGACTTACGATTAAATTCTATACCAATTTTTTTGACTTTGTTAACATACATAAGATTAAGTACGGTAACTAGTGGACTATCGATTACGTCCTTCTTTGCTATATCTAATAATTCGCTTTCATTAGTTAAATAAGGTGCATCAGACGACAGCATCCACCATTTTTGAATTTCATCATGAAATTTTAAGTATATAGCATCAGAATGAATTCGGAAGACGAAATGATCCTCTCCTCTATATGCATTGTAATATTTATCTATCTCTCTTTTTAAAATTGCCTCGACCTCATTTTCCTTGGCTTCATTGGTATAAAACCACAGCCTGCTCAAAAATTGAGTTGCCAATATGTCGTCCTCAATATCAGTAAATGAAGTCCTGGGGAAGTTTTTGAGTTTTATATCAAACCTGTAGTCTGCTAAATTTTCACCTTCAGGAACAGCATTTTTTAGTTTATCCAAAAATAGTCTGGCGTTCGGTGGGACATATGTTTTTGTGTTAATTCTAAGCATTTTAGTTTCTTCATCGTGGACTAGTAATGTTCCTACTGCACCACCAATACCTCCACTGATATCAAATATACCAGATTCCAATTTATTTTGATCTTTTTCAGTTTTTTGACCGACACAACTATCGTCAATTTCTATTATTTTCTTCTCTTTATTCTTTATAAATAAGCCTTGCAATGCTTTGACTATAAAATCAAGTCTTTTATTTACTTTATCTTCTCTGATAGTTAAATCTAAGTTTCCAAATGAAATTGGTAATTTCAATTCTAGAGATTCCAGTTTAGATTTACCTGCTATTTGCACTGCTTCATGAATTATAATTGTATTGACTTGTATATTCCGTACGTCTTCTTTTATTTTATTTATTTCATCTGGCATGAAATAATTTTTTGGCATATTACTTTCCACGAGTTCAAGCCTATTGTGTTTTTCATCATATATAACTACACTCCCTATTAACTTGCTTAAAGCATTACTAGACGATTCGTCTTTCAATTGTTCAAAGTATGTTATGATTTCTTGTCTAGTCAAATTAGTTTTCTTGCAATGATTTTCCACGGTTTCTTTGAATAGCATATCCCTTAAAGCAATTAGAGTACGGTCATATGTTTTCAAAAACTCTGGACGAAATTTACCTATACGATACTCACTGGCTACTATATTCTGAGATACCGACACAACCTTTTGTGCAAAAACGACATGATACTTCCGTATTAGTTCATCAGTCATAATAACTTGAAGTTTATTTTTTTCCGACATGATAAATTCTAGGAAGTTATGTCCTAATTTTTTAACTCGATCTTCTTGTATAGCCCTGGTCAGAAATTCTAAATCGTTATCATTGTATTTAAATTGAAATATAACTCCATTCGAGCTAGTATTTATCATTTTGTGTATCTTGTCACTTTGTAAATTTTTACCGAATAATTTGGGTTCAAAACACTCTTTGGCGGGTGTGTAAATAATGAAATTTAATTCTACGTTTTTAATATCATCTCGAAACATAGGATCTTTATCATTAGGGTTAAACTTTCCAACAATGCTCAGAAAACTGTCAAAATATTTAGGCAAATGAAAATCTCCAGCAGCACTTCGTAAATCATTAACGGTGAATCTTCCTTTATCAGGGTCATCTCTATGTTTCGCTTGCAGAAACAATCTAACAGATTTTTGTTTTCCTTTTAGTTTATATTTACAACATAAATCGTCAAGGGCTCCAATTCCTCTGATATTGGTTGCCAAATAAAACTCTTCTATATCTTTATCACTCATAGCTCTTAGAAAGACCAAACTTAATAATTTAGTTTCATAAAGTTGTCCACTTACACCAGAGGTACCAGGTCGTTTTAAAAACATTGTTTTCTTCTTTTTTTTCTTATTGTTGGTACTCGTTTTTTGTTTATTATTTTTATCCGAAACTGTAGGCCGATTTAAACTAACCAAAGCGTCTTGTTCTGTTGTACTTGCTTCTAAAATCTCAACAATTTCTTTTCCAATCTGAGTGTCAAGTTTTTTTGCGATATCTATTGGCCTATCTCCCTCTTTGTTTCTTGTAAGTACACATGCTCCCTTATTTAAAAGTAGATGAATAATATCTTTTCTGCACTTCCGTGTAGAAATATGAATCGGTGTATTGTTATCACTATCTGTTGCATTGACATCGGCTCCACTCGCTAAAAGTGTTTCAATATCTGCTTTGTCTTTATTTTTTAGTAAGGCAATAAATAAACGAAAATTATTTATTAATCTTTCCTCGTGAGAAGTCATTTTTGATTCTATAGTATTTTATGAAATTATTTTAACAGTTTCATATAATTATTAGTTAAAACAGTATTATAGTTGTAAACTTTAAAGAATTTGCAATTCTTATACAGTTGATATCTTATCGTATAATTCCACGAACCCTCGATTATTTCTGTAATTTCTACTATCATCAGACTTTACACTTTGTGATCTCTTCACTGATACTTACTCATTGATATGTTTTATTCATGTCTAAAGTAATTTATTAATATAATGTCTGCAAGGATAGGTTTATCATGCACTTTACACCAGTAACAGGACCACGGCATGACGATGAAACGATTAATCTTGCATAGCCAATGTTATTCACACCACCTGGAAAATAATAAAAAAAGGTTTAATGTTGCAAGTAGGTGTTTTGTAAAATGTATTTACTTTTTACGGTTCTGTGCCTCAAAAGGGAAAAGGACCCCTAATAGGATCACTTCGTTTTCTGTCTGACTCTCAAGACCCTTTTTCCAGAAGTGCACGGAGGTATCAAGTTAAAACTAATATCAAATACTCAGGTCTGCAATTCCTTGGCGCTGTGAAAAAATCAAACTTCTAAACCTACGCAATCAAAAAATACGGCCGTTTATGCCGTAAGTTTTAACATTCGCAAAGGGGATAAAAACCTATAGAGTACTATCAGTTGATCTGGAATCATGAAATTTGGCAGGAAGAAATGTTTTCAATGCACAAGTAAATGAAAAAATGCGAAAACAGTATATTTGTAATTACATCACTAAAAAAAGTCGATTACAAACTTGTTTGCAGTTGGTAAACTGACCGTATATATCAATGTATGGAGACAACAGTCTTCTAACGTCAAAGTTAAGTTCTCAGTTTTTTTTATGTTAAGTATTTTCTCGTTAGAATTGTGCGGTGCTTTCTCCAGTAATGTTACCTAATTATTTTGGTGAATATGGCTGTACAATTACGGAACCCTCGGTGTGCGAGTTCGACTTGCACTTGGCCGGTTTTTTTTATATTTCTTTTAGCAATCGGTTCGTAACATCTTTCGCATTTTATGAAAATCTAAATGTAAGTTGCTGTCTTTCACTAAAACAACTATGTAATACATTTTATACAAGATACAAACATAAAACTAGAATTAGTAGTGTTCCGTTCTGTTGGGTACGCGTCACTTCCCCTCTGCGTGAGGGAGGGGGAGGGGGGTGTGACGTTTCCCCGGTTTGGACGGGCGTTTTGTTGCGCCGGATGCCCGTCTCGTAGATACCGTACGGATGCCAGTGGGCGGCGTGATGTTAGTGGTGAGGGGGTCCGGGGGGTGCAATAATGCACGACCGCTTGAGGTGCCGGGTCTTCAATGAAAGTCGATATCTTGTTGATTGTTCGCAGGACGACCAAAGCTTTCTTCTTGTAGTTACTCGTTGCTTGTACTTGTAGACTCGTTGAATTTCACCGTGCCCAATACGGCCCTTCTTCGAGCTTAAGTGGTTCGAGCAATGACCGTAAAGAGAGCCCCGTTTTATTTCGTGTTTTAACTTTACTTTTCGCTTTGGTTGCCCTGTTAAACTCTTTATATTTCTCTCATTATATATCCTATGTACACATGTTATATATCAAAATGTTCCTCTTTGAATTATCTATCCATTACATATTCACTTATAATATACATTACGTATACATTCCGTACATAAGCCAAAAACAATGTAATTTACGGGCGACATCACTTTTTTCCGCTCGTAAAATCTCTATAACATTCGATATACTTACTCTATTGGCTTACTCTATATGTTAATCTATTCTATGTTAGTTATATTTTCACATATGTGACACACAATACATAATCGTTTATATACATCTTAACATACAACATGCAACTTGTAATGTAGCGTATTCGCTTACATTTTTCTATAATATTGTCAGTATTAACCTATTTTATTGTAACTCATAGTATGTAACTCGTAAATATAATAATAACACATAATACCCTAACCTAAGACATAAAAAACAACTATTCTGTCGCCAACATCCTCCCCCTCGTGCGCAGCACCAATCTCCTGTCATGGCGACGCTGTCGTAGTCTGCCTGGATCCGTCGTTCTGTTGCTCGTAGCTCGGCCTCTTCAATGTTCCGCCGGCGGTGCGCACCTCTATCACTCGGATGCGGCCATCTGGTCCAGGGTGCGTTTGAGTAATGACGCCCCGGGGCCAGGTGTTTCGTGGCAGTGTGGAGTCAATTATTAGGACAGTGTCTCCACACTGCAGGTCCTTTGTGTTTCGTCCATCGACCCTCCTGGTAAGCAGGGTGGGTAGGTATTCTTTTAGCCACCTGCTCCAGAAATGGTCGGCCATGCGCTGCGCCACCTTCCAGGTCCGTCGCCCGATGAGGTCTTCATCTGTGAAGGTTCCAAACCGTGGAGACCCGCACGACCTCCCAATAAGGAAGTGATTGGGAGTCAGGGCCTCTTCACCTTCATTTTCCTCCGTGGTGACGAGCGGTCTTGCGTTTACCATGTGTTCCGCTTCCAAAAGAAGAGTATGTAATGTCTCTTCTTGCGGACACCTTTCCTTTAATGTCGCCGCTAGTGCCGTTTTGATGGAACGGACTAGGCGTTCCCACGCACCTCCCATATTTGGAGCCCCAGGTGGTATGAATTTCCACCGGATGCCCATCTTCTCTGCTGCGGTGGTGAGATCTTCCTTCTGGAAGCCTCTGACTGCTTCTTCTAGCTCTTTACTGGCTCCGACGAAGTTGGTTCCGTTATCGCTGTATATTGTGCTAGGTGTTCCTCGCCTAGCAACCATGCGTCGAAGTGCCAGTATCATTGAATCCGTTGATAGAGACGCCGCCAACTCTATGTGTACTGCCCTCGTGGTGAGACACGTAAACAGCGCTCCCCATCTTTTCTCGTGGCGCCGTCCTATCGCGATCGTCATTGGCCCAAAGTAGTCCACAGCGGTGCAGGTGAATGGCGGCTCGCCGAATCGTAACCGCTCCTTTGGTAAGTTTCCGGTGGGTGGTCTAGATGGTGCGCTTCGGTATACTTTGCACCATTGACACTGGTATGCCACCGTCCGTACTGTCGATCGCAACCCCAAAACCCAGTAGCGTTGTCTTATCTCGTTCATCACGGTTGCATGGTTCCCGTGGTTGAACGCTACGTGGTAATGTCGTATGAGCAACCTCGTGATCTTGTTCTTGCCATCCAAGACTACGGGTCGTCGATATGCTCTTTCCATAAACGTAGCCGCGTCGATCCTTCCTTTGACTCGTAGCAGTCCATCTTCATTGATGATGTCAAGCTTCTTCAATTTGTTGTGTCCATCGGAGTCTCTTGATGCCGTAGGTTTCCCGAAACTCTCTTCTTGACTTTTCATCAGCAACAGTTTCTCCGCTTTTTCCAAGTGAGCCTTATCCAGAAGAAGGAACTTCTTTGCTTCTTTTGGTGTTGCTGCCTTCGTCACGTTTTTGAGCTTCCTTTTCCTTGTTCTTCTCCAAGTCGGTTCCTGTTTTTCCATCTTACGGGAAACAAGAGTGTGCTCCTTTCGCTTGCGACACAGGTCAATAAATTGAAGCACCCTTGCCGTCGCTCTCCATAGCCTCGTCCAGCTCGAGAATCGTTCAGGTTCTGGTGTAGGCGGCTGTTCCTTTGAGATCCTTGCGGTGGCAACAGTGTGCTTCTCTTTCTCTTCTCCCGTTGGTTTCGACTTGAATGAACGAGGTTCAGGCCAACTGGTCTCTTCTTGGCTCAGGAACGCGGGTCCATTAAACCAACGGTGGTTCTGTCCGAAGTCTCGCGGCACCCCTCTTGTTGCGTCGTCCGCTGGGTTCTGACTGGTCGGTACCCAACGCCACTCTTGAGGTTTTGAGAGGTCCTCTATTTCCGCGAGTCGATGTGCCACGAACGGTTTGAACGTCCTTGGATCTGATCTTATCCACGAAAGGACTGTGCTTGAATCAGTCCAGTAGACTCGTCTCTTAATCTTCAGATCCAGTTCTTCTTCCACCGCTCGTGTCATCCGAGTGCCTAATAGCGCAGCTTGCAACTCTAGCCGCGGGATGGATACTGGCTTGAGGGGAGTCACTCTTGCCTTGGCTGCTAGTAGTGCGACTTGGTAGCCTCCTTGTCCTTTGCTCGCTCTGTAGTATACTGCGCAAGCGTAGGCTGTCTCGCTGGCGTCGGTGAACGTGTGCAGCTCCCCCTCGTCGCTCAAGTCCGTGAAGCATCTCGGGATACGTAGACCTTCCAGGATCTGTACGCTGGTGAGGTATTCTTTCCAGGCTTCTTGATCTTTCGGAGTGATTTCTTCATCCCAATCGACGCCGCTTCTCCATATGTTCTGTATGAGTACCTTCCCTTGTATGAGGACCGGTGACGCCACTCCCATAGGATCGAAGGTGGCCATGACCGCACTCGTTACTTCTCTCTTGGTAGGTCCTCTTCTTATCGCGACGTCCTCTTTGAGTTTGCGAAGGCACGTTCTGAAACCCAGTTCATCATCTCCCGTGCACCATAGCAAGCCGAGGGTCTTCTCTTCACTTGGTCCGATGCTGATCTCTTGCTGCCCGGTCTCTTTGGTGAGGCCTCTTAACACGGCGTGATTGTTGGACGCCCATCCTCTCAATTCGAACTTGGCTTTCCTGTGGATGGTGTCCACATCACTGGCTACTTTGATTGCCTCCTCTTCTGTGTCGAAACTCTGTAAGTAGTCGTCCATATAATGATTATGTTCTATTGCACTAGCAGCTTCCGGGAACTGATCTTGATATTCGGCGGCATTCTTGTTCTTTACGAAGATTGCAGCACTAGGAGAGCAGGCGGCCCCAAATATGACTGATGTCATTCTGTATTCCTTGATGGGTCCTTCTGCTTGATCGCCCTTCCATAAGAACCTTAAGCTGTCACGGTCCTCTTCTCGTATCCGTATTTGAAGAAACATCTCTTTGATGTCTGCTACCACTGCGATCGGTTTCTGGCGGAAGCGCAGCAGAACACCAAAGAGTGACTGCAGCAGGTCCGGGCCGGGTAAGAGCAGGTCGTTCAGACTCTTCCCTCCTGATTTGGCAGCAGCGTCGAATACCAGGCGTTTCTTCTTCTTGGTGGGATGCGTGACAGCGAAATGTGGCAAGTACCACTTCCTCCTTGAAGTGGATTCTCCTTCGGCTTCTTCAGCGTATCCACTCTTCAATAGGTTCTCCATTTGGTTCTCGTATTCGATCTTCAGTTCTGGATCTTTCTGTAGCTTCTTCATGATCCCTTTCAGTCTTACTTCTGCGGCTTTGAAGTTGTCTGGCAACTCCTCAACATCGTTCTTCCACAGAAGCCCGACTTCGAAGCGTCCATCTTCCAAGCGTTGACAGGTTCTCTCCAATATGTCCATTGCTCTCTGGTCCTGGTCTGTGCTTGGTCTCTTAGGTAGAACCCCCAATGATTCTACTGCGAAATGGTCTTTCATCAACTTCTCCAATGCTTCTTCACGTGCTGATACGTGTGCGCATGTGGTGAAGTTGACTGGTTTTGACGCGCCTCTATCGAACCCATGCAGCACCCATCCAAGTTGTGTGAAGGACGCTACTGGTTGGTTCTTCTTTCCTTTGCGCGTTCCTCTTGAGATGATGAGCTCCCAATTGTCTTGCCCTATTAACAACTCGGGAGAACCCTCTTCGTAATGCAGCTGATTCACCAGCTTCCTTAGGTGTGCGCAGTTCTCTATGGTGCTCCTCTCCAGTCTTTGAGGAGTCAGATGGATGTCATCAATGGTGCGCACCCCGGTGACTGTTCGCTTCTTGGACTGGTGTAGTCCTCTTATCTGCATGTTGAGCTTCATTGAATCCTTGCTTACCATGGATTTTCCACCCACAGTCTCCAAATGAAGCGTCTCCTTAGGTCCTTTGAGGCCAACCTGTTCTGCCACCGTCGAGTCCAGGAGTGTGACTGTTGACCCCTCATCCAGCAGTGCCAGGACTTCAGCTGCTCCTGCTGGTCCATAGATCTCGACGGGAAGCATCTTCAAGTAGGCTCTTGAAGACCTGGTTCAGTTCACTGGTAGCCTCACGTTGTTGGCTACTTCTTTTCCATCTTCTTGCTTGGACTCTTCTGTGTCCTCATGAAGCAAGTTGTGATGCCATCGTTTGCAGGTTGTACATGAAGGTTGACGGCAGGTCTCTTTCCTATGCCTTCCGCTCAGGCACTTGTAACATAGTCGCGATTCCTTCGCGATACTCCATCGTTTCTTTACAGGTGCTTGACGGAACTTTGGACATTCCCGCAGGTAATGTCCCTCGTGGCAATGTGGGCATGCTGCTTTGTCTCTTCCTTCTCTTTCAATCCCCCGCTTTTCTCTTTGCTGCTGTTTGCCTTGGGCCCCTGACCTGGCCCTGCTCCGTATCGTGTGTTTCTCCGTTTCAGTGGTTTTCCTCACCTCACTGGTCTCCGGTGACCTTCCTATTATCTGAGGTTTAGCCTTCAGTGGGCGGGCCTATGTAGTCGCTGGTGAGGGGGGGCCCCCTGGCCCCCCCCTACCCTGCCCCCGCCCGTGTAACTCTCCGTCCGGTCCTGCGGGTCCTCTTACGGGTTTCTGCGTCCTATTCCCGGGAATGTGACAGCCGCCCGCGCCAGGCGAGCATGGTCCCGGGGGGGGGGGTTCCCGTTGGGTTTTCGCCCGCGGGTGGGGGCGGGGGAACTGCGGTAAATTTTGCAATTTTTTTTTATTCCCAGCCTTTAGTACAACCCTTTTTTTTATTTTTTTGTCCTAATTTTTCTAAATCTTATCTTTATTCACAAAAAATTGGTTTTTCAAAATTTGTTATTTTTTAATTTAAATATTTTTTATTACTTTTAAAAAAAACCACAAAAAAATCATATTTGTTATGGTAATTTTTTAAAAAAAATAATCTTCTTTGAAATTTTTATGTATTTGGAAAAGTTCAGTTGAGTTTTTTTAATAAATTTTATATTTTTTATTTTTAAATTGTCCTTTTTATTATTTCTTAAAAATTTAAAAAAACATAAAGAAAAATTGGAATTGGAGGGAAAAAATTTGCCTATTTAAACTAAAAAAAAAAAAAATTTGTTTTTACCTTTTAAAATTTTATTATTTATTTTTTTAAAATTTAAATAAAATATTAAAAATTTTAAAAATAAAAAAAATTTTAAAATTTTTTGGACAAGTGTTTGTTGAGATGTTTTTTAAAAATGGTCAAAAAAAGGAATGTTTTAAATTATTTAATTCCAGAACTAATTTTTTTTAAAATAAAAGTTAAAAAGTATTAATTTGGTTTGATGGAATTATAAAATTTTTTTCTTTGAATTTGAAAAATCATGAATATTAAAAAAATAAAAAAAAATTTTACTATTTGACAATGTAAACTAATAAAAAATACTTTAAATGGAACCATGATAAAAAAAAATGGAATTTTTATTTTAATTTTAAAAAAATTTTAATGATTATTTTCAATTAAAATTGTTTTTGGGACTAAACAATTGGGATTTTAATATTGCTCGTGGGAAATTAATATTTTGTAAAATTAATTTTTGTTATACTCTTTTTTGTATTTATTTTTTAATGGAATTTTAAAGATTAAATATATGTGAAAAAATTGTTTAAAAAAAATTAATAAAAATTTTAAATTGATTAATTTAGATAAAAAGGTTTTTTTTTATAAAAAATAACCGTTTGACCATCCCGTAAAAAATGGTTTACATTTTATTTTTGTTACTTACCATTCCTTTTTTTGACCATTTTAAAAAACATTCTAAAAATTTAAAATGAATGTTTTTTAAAATTTTTAATATTTTATAATTTTTGATTCTTATAGATAAAATAAAGTAAAAAAATTTTTGTTCACCTAAAAAAAAAAAAATTTAAAAAACTTATTGGGATTTCATTACCCCCTGCTACCACTGCGATCGGTTTCTGGCGGAAGCGCAGCAGAACACCAAAGAGTGACTGCAGCAGGTCCGGGCCGGGTAAGAGCAGGTCGTTCAGACTCTTCCCTCCTGATTTGGCAGCAGCGTCGAATACCAGGCGTTTCTTCTTCTTGGTGGGATGCGTGACAGCGAAATGTGGCAAGTACCACTTCCTCCTTGAAGTGGATTCTCCTTCGGCTTCTTCAGCGTATCCACTCTTCAATAGGTTCTCCATTTGGTTCTCGTATTCGATCTTCAGTTCTGGATCTTTCTGTAGCTTCTTCATGATCCCTTTCAGTCTTACTTCTGCGGCTTTGAAGTTGTCTGGCAACTCCTCAACATCGTTCTTCCACAGAAGCCCGACTTCGAAGCGTCCATCTTCCAAGCGTTGACAGGTTCTCTCCAATATGTCCATTGCTCTCTGGTCCTGGTCTGTGCTTGGTCTCTTAGGTAGAACCCCCAATGATTCTACTGCGAAATGGTCTTTCATCAACTTCTCCAATGCTTCTTCACGTGCTGATACGTGTGCGCATGTGGTGAAGTTGACTGGTTTTGACGCGCCTCTATCGAACCCATGCAGCACCCATCCAAGTTGTGTGAAGGACGCTACTGGTTGGTTCTTCTTTCCTTTGCGCGTTCCTCTTGAGATGATGAGCTCCCAATTGTCTTGCCCTATTAACAACTCGGGAGAACCCTCTTCGTAATGCAGCTGATTCACCAGCTTCCTTAGGTGTGCGCAGTTCTCTATGGTGCTCCTCTCCAGTCTTTGAGGAGTCAGATGGATGTCATCAATGGTGCGCACCCCGGTGACTGTTCGCTTCTTGGACTGGTGTAGTCCTCTTATCTGCATGTTGAGCTTCATTGAATCCTTGCTTACCATGGATTTTCCACCCACAGTCTCCAAATGAAGCGTCTCCTTAGGTCCTTTGAGGCCAACCTGTTCTGCCACCGTCGAGTCCAGGAGTGTGACTGTTGACCCCTCATCCAGCAGTGCCAGGACTTCAGCTGCTCCTGCTGGTCCATAGATCTCGACGGGAAGCATCTTCAAGTAGGCTCTTGAAGACCTGGTTCAGTTCACTGGTAGCCTCACGTTGTTGGCTACTTCTTTTCCATCTTCTTGCTTGGACTCTTCTGTGTCCTCATGAAGCAAGTTGTGATGCCATCGTTTGCAGGTTGTACATGAAGGTTGACGGCAGGTCTCTTTCCTATGCCTTCCGCTCAGGCACTTGTAACATAGTCGCGATTCCTTCGCGATACTCCATCGTTTCTTTACAGGTGCTTGACGGAACTTTGGACATTCCCGCAGGTAATGTCCCTCGTGGCAATGTGGGCATGCTGCTTTGTCTCTTCCTTCTCTTTCAATCCCCCGCTTTTCTCTATTTGGCCTCTCTTGGTCCACGTGTTCGGTTGTAGTGTGCGCAGCTTGTCGCTTCGGTATCTGCCTCCTTGTTGTGGTGTCTGGTATCGCGTGTGGTCCACAGCGATCCGCCATCCTGTTCAGGAATACCGCCATCATGTTGAGGCTGGATCCCCTTCGGCCTTGTCCGCTACGTAGTCGTACCAGCGGTACTTCAATATCGCTGTCATCTTGTCGACGATGCTCCTCAGTATCTCTGGAGATTGCAGGTATTGTGGTTTTCGCAGTCCTCGTATTGCCGCCACGGTGTTGTTGACGTTGCCTGCTAGCAAGCATACGTCATAGGCGTTGTCACTGATCGGTGGCAGTTTCTTTATCCTGTCCAGTTCTGCCAGAACCAGTGCATCCGCTCTTCCATAACTCCGCTTCAGGGCTTCCATCACTTCCTCCGGTGTGCTCTCGGAGTACAGTTGGCTGCGAACTCCCTCTCTTGCTTCTCCCTTCAATGCTCTTCTTAATCTTGCCATGTTCTGTGTGGCAGAGAAGAGCGGAGCGGTGTCTTCGTATACAGCTTTGAAGGCCATCCATTCTCTTGTGTCACCATCGAACAGTGGTAGTTGGTGCACGTAGTCTGGCTGCGGTGCCTGGCTCTGGATCTGGACTCCCTTCAATGCTTCAGTGAGGACTCTTGCAAGGCTCTGATGACTCTTCTCCATATCGGCCTTAGTATCGGGTTCGCGTGCGGAAGGTGGGGGGGTCCGTATACACCCCTCCTTGGGTGCCTCCCCCTCGTGTCCCTCCTTGAAGACGCCCTCTGCAGCCTTCTGGACCCAGTCCCTGACCTGGTCCACCCGGTCTATTGGCTCTTCAATAACTGAGTCTCCTTCCTCGTTGTCCACCTGGATGAGTTCCAGTCGTAGCCTGGCAGCTGTCGTGGCTGCTTGTGCCTCTCGCAGCTCCTTATCGGCCAGCTCGGCGTGGGCTTCCAGCTCCTTCCGTCTTCTTGAAGACCTGATGGATGCAGGACGGTTCTTCTTCACCGTTGGTGCATCCTGGTCTTCCCTTGAAGCTGTTTCCCGCGTCGTGCCGGTGACGGTGGTCTCGTACGAAGTAACTTCTGTGGTCTCTGTGCTGCTCTCTTGTGGTGCAACCTCAAGCGGCTGCTCCCTCGGAGAGCCCCTCTGGCTCCTAGTGACTGGCATCCCGTAACGGTATCGAGGATCCGGCTCGAAGGACCAACTGTTGGGTACGCGTCACTTCCCCTCTGCGTGAGGGAGGGGGAGGGGGGTGTGACGTTTCCCCGGTTTGGACGGGCGTTTTGTTGCGCCGGATGCCCGTCTCGTAGATACCGTACGGATGCCAGTGGGCGGCGTGATGTTAGTGGTGAGGGGGTCCGGGGGGTGCAATAATGCACGACCGCTTGAGGTGCCGGGTCTTCAATGAAAGTCGATATCTTGTTGATTGTTCGCAGGACGACCAAAGCTTTCTTCTTGTAGTTACTCGTTGCTTGTACTTGTAGACTCGTTGAATTTCACCGTGCCCAATACGGCCCTTCTTCGAGCTTAAGTGGTTCGAGCAATGACCGTAAAGAGAGCCCCGTTTTATTTCGTGTTTTAACTTTACTTTTCGCTTTGGTTGCCCTGTTAAACTCTTTATATTTCTCTCATTATATATCCTATGTACACATGTTATATATCAAAATGTTCCTCTTTGAATTATCTATCCATTACATATTCACTTATAATATACATTACGTATACATTCCGTACATAAGCCAAAAACAATGTAATTTACGGGCGACATCACTTTTTTCCGCTCGTAAAATCTCTATAACATTCGATATACTTACTCTATTGGCTTACTCTATATGTTAATCTATTCTATGTTAGTTATATTTTCACATATGTGACACACAATACATAATCGTTTATATACATCTTAACATACAACATGCAACTTGTAATGTAGCGTATTCGCTTACATTTTTCTATAATATTGTCAGTATTAACCTATTTTATTGTAACTCATAGTATGTAACTCGTAAATATAATAATAACACATAATACCCTAACCTAAGACATAAAAAACAACTATTCTGTCGCCAACACGTTCACAAGTACACAGTTTACGTTCGGAGCGTTTAATTGGGTATTAGCAAATTTTTATTTAAGAAAACAATAGAATAAACTTAAAGCTATTGACCATCATTCTTAGTCCTTATTTGGACAGAGAAAGATAATTTTTTGACAATTGAGGATTGTCTATAGAGAATTACATGTTATGTACTCTTATACATATAGTGTGGGCAAGCAATGAGATGTGTAGTCAGCATAAACTGGATCGTTTCCACTGAAGTGTGGTTTCGGCTAGAAGGTGCTTATGTCTTGATTTTTTAAATAGTTAAGTGCTGTGTAAATGTTTGTTATTATCAGCAGTAACGACAGTTGTGCTAATATAGATGTTCACATTTTTTACAACTTCTACAGATTTTTAAATGTAATGACATGTTATTGGCTAGCAGATTCCCTTGTTTTTAATTTGATAATTTAGCTGTTACACAGTCATCCTTATTAATAAATAAATATATTTTAAACAAACGAAAATACTCCTAGTATAATTATAGTAAAAGGTAAAATGACAGAAATTCTTGGAGGAGAAACATTATTGGGAAGTAGACGGTACGGGAAAAACATGAGAATAATATATTTTGGCCTGCCTGCATATGTTAACTTTATTGTAATAACATGAAGCCGAGTCTGTGTTATCTCAAAATAACTAATAAACATACAAAACACAAACAAACTATGTATTTTGCGGTATTTATTTAGACTGAGTTGTGAACCCATCGCTTACGTGTTTGTTAATAATGCAGAAATTATTTCTTGAAGTATTTCTAATTTTAATTTCTTTCGACAGTACTTCTATTTAATAAAAGTTCGTATTTATATCTATAAAATTAATAAAATTGAAGTGTCTGTTTGTAATGTCAAAATAACAGCTTTTTACTAAATGCATATAAAATTATATACGATACATATAACAAAAAAAGTAACATTTTTAAAAATTTACTGTTTCTTTCGGGTAATCTCCGAAACGGTTGGATCGATTTTGACTGGACTTTCACTGGTAGATAGCTGATGCTATAAGGAGTAAGTTAGGATACTTTTATTTTAGAAAAATAATTAGGGTTCCGAGCAAATAAAAAGAACTGGTCATGGTGAATCAATTCAGGCATTTAGTTCAGTATATTAATAAATACGTAGTTCTGTCTGTACAGTTAAGTTTTCTCTAAATTTCCCGATAGACATACTATATGAACGATACGGATCAAGAATATGCCATTAAATTTTTTTTGTCTGTCTAGATGTCTGTATTAAAAATTAAAAACGGATTTAACTCAAAAACGGCTTGAACTATTCTTATGAAATTTTGTACACGGGATGCTTATATTATTGGTCAATTGATAGGGTATAAGCAATTTCAATATTAAATGTAGAAATCGTTTTCGTTTATTCTTGACCGATTTTGGTGAAATTTTGTACACGGAAAGTATAAGAAATTCCATAATTGATGGTCTATAATAATTGTCAATATTACTTCAAGAAATCGTAAAAGAAGATGTTAAAAAAAAAATATTTTCATCTATTGTCAACCGATTCTGATCGAATTTTGTAGAGTGGAAGCACACATCATACCATAATAATTGAGAGGCTACTTATAAAACCGTTAATAATACATTAGAAATCGTAGAATAGAATAATAATGTTCAACCGATTTTGATGAAAATTGTACACGGGAAATACATGCCACTCCTCAATTGATACGGCATGTGAATTGTCAACAATATGAGTAAAAATAAAATTACGGGATAGAAATTTTATTATATTAATTTTTAAAGTTTATATTATATTAAAGCTAACTCAAAGTAAATGCATATATAGTTATGTTATTATTAAATTGGATAAGCGTTTATCAATATGCATTCATTTATGCAGTTCCATACAAATGTGTTATCTTCAATCACACAAAATATTGTGTTAGGTTTTTGATTGGGTGGCGCAGAATACAGACCACTATCGTTGCGAAAATGACCGATAAGCAATCATTTCTCGAGTGGGGAATTTTTAATAATCTTATAATATACTTTATACTAGCGGCCTGTTCCGGCTTCGGTCGGGTAAAATTTACAAATGTTAAGTTATTTTGGCTTAAAAATTATGTTAAATTCATTTACAGTTTATCGGTTTAGTATAACTTAACCGTTCCGCTACGACTGATTTTTTTGGTTGCGCGTAATTTTGAATCTTTGTCATCTTCTGCGATATTCATTTAAATGATATTATGTACAGGGAAATTTTGATCTACATTAAATGAGCAAGGTGACTAATATATTTATCTGAATAAATATTAATTATGAATTGTAGGACAGAGCTTGGCAAATAAACTAATAATTTGGATTATTATGTTAAAAATAAAAATGTTTACTGTGAATCAAGCTTAGAAGATAGATACATAAGTAAATATGACATCGCGAACTTGTCTCTAGACATTTTGAAGAACTACAATTCTTAGGCAAGTTATCACAGTCATATTAATAATTCTATTTAATGGATGCACAATCTCTATTACTCTATCGATATGATGAAAAACTCGATAAGATAGGGTTTATATTTTTTTTCTAGCTATACAATAGTATTAATATAATACAATAATAATAATCATATTAATAACTAGCTGTGCCCGTGGCTTTGCTTACGTGGACTACAGAATGCCCGCGTGAATCTTGCTGCACCGCTCCCGGCTATATTAAAGTCAAAAATGCTTATCGTGGGTATTGTCTTATTAATGCCTACAATTATTTAGTACATTAATTTGCTATATCTTTTATGGTTTACTGAGCGTAAGCCATTTAAGCGCCCGAATTGATTCACCATGACCAGTTGTTTTTCGTTTGTGCGGAACCCTAACTCTTTTTCTAAAATAAAAGTAGCCTAAGTTATTCCTTATAACATCAGCTATCTACTACAGACAGACAGACAGACAAAAATTTTAAAAATTGGTAAATTATAGGTATCGTATATACTTTCATTTACATTTAGTAAAAAGCTATTATTTTGACATTACAAACAGACACTTCAATTTTATTAATTGTATAGAATATATAGACAATATTTCTATTTGTTGGTAATCTTTCCGTTATTACAATTACAATGGCTGTGTGCACGTAATATATTAAAAATATTCAACAAATATGGTTAAATAAACAAAATTTATTTTCTGACGCGGTTTCCGATAACACCCTGACTGTTACAAGCATGATGATCTGATACAAAAAACAAAAAAAGTTTATTAAAACTACAAAATGCAGACCGATTTATAATTTGCGGGGAAGTTTTCCTCGAGATAATTTCAACGTCCCAGCCCGTCCGCGGTCGAGGTCAGACGATGTTTCTTTTTGTTTGTGCAAACGATTTCGAGTATGAATCACGTAGTACAATGGTCTTATTAGAAATATTATGTTGTGACGAAACTCCTGATTCAGGTTATCTATACAAATAAATAAATTTAAAAATAACAGCTTTTAACTAAGTTCATATCAAAGAATATACGAAACTTATAACAAAGAAACACAATTTTTTATTTTTTTTGTTTGCTTGTCTCTTTGTTTTGGGTAGGTAATTTCCAAAACGGTTTGATCAATTTTAACGGGACTTTAACTTGCAGATAGTTGACATTATAAAAAAAAAACATAAAAGAGTACTTTCATTTTAGAAAAAGAATTAAAGTTCGCGCAATTAAAAAAAAGTGGTCAAGGTCAATCAATTCGGTAGCCGCTTATTATAAGGCGGGCCGTATGCTTATTTGCCATCTTCTCAATTATATCCTTGATTTTTGTTACTTTCGATAAAATGTTTTCCGACTTGAGAAATTTCAAATTTGAAAGCTCAAGGTTTCCATGGAAACAATTTTAATTTTACTTACATTCAACCGGGCGATTGTTAATTCGAAATTAGTTCTTAATTACTTTTAACGTCCCGGCTTTTAGGTAGATACGTTCTTTACTTCAATTGCTCTGTGGTGTCATGCTGGAACTTGATTGTTTTTTTTGTTTTACGTATAGTAAAAAGTTGGCAAACAAGTTTACGACCCGTTCGATGGTTATAAAAGCTATACACTTGTACTTATCACACGCGCGATACCGACTTTGAACCCCCTTCTCTAAGGAGCTCTGGGCATCCTACTCACCGCAGGAACACAACACAATGTTATTTGGTTTCGACCTTCTGTAAACTGGAGATATTTCACCTTTAGGACTGTCCCAAGTAGATAGAAATCTCCAATTCAATAAATCGCAAAAATGCAAGATGTTAGCCTAGTGGTCGTAAGCGCGACTGCTATGATCGAGGTCCTGGGTTCGATTCCCAGGTCGAGTAAAGTGTTAATGGGTTTTTCTAAGAAATTCTCAGTAGCAGCTCGGATCTTGGCGTTGTGCTCGATTTATGGCAACAGTCTCGCCCCTTATTTACATGAGACTTAAAAAACATACACGGTGAACTGTGGGTGTACATTAGTACACCTCTGCCTAACCCTTCGGGGATTCAGGCGTGATGGTATGCTATGTTATGTTATGCCTGAACTAACTTCTTTCTTTGTTCAGCGAACGAGTAAAGATATGGTAAGAATTTGGTAGAGAAACGCTGCAAAGTGAGGTTCCTCATATACCGTGGCCCACTAGAATGAAAATGTCCAGAAGTCAAACTGTTAACGCTTATAGGTTGCATTCTGGGCACATGGCGGCCGTACTTGATTGTTGCCATTTGATGGAAGACGTACTTCTCCTAATTGTGAACAACGTGATAAAGTTCAAGATATGTATCACGTTTTGATGGAATATGTACGGATAAAAACAGAGAAAAGTCTAGTAGGGCTCCTCGGTTTCAACAAGAGGGATCAGGATGCCTTAAATAAAGCGGAAAACTTTTTGTTTGTTTGTTTAAACATTATAATCTCTGGAAGTATGTACCACCAATCTGATTAAAAAAAACTTTTTGTATATGTTAGCCATATTCACGAGGAATAGTATAGGCTATAAAATTAGGCTACAATTTACAGCCGCCCTTAATTATTGATTTTTGTTAAGTAAATCGGAGGACAAAGCTTTCCCGAACTGCTATATCCGCGTGCGCTGGCTTAATGATTAGTGATACGTAAATACAATATTCTACGAAAATATTGGTTCTTGGTATATCTAAAAAATAGTCAGCGATAGAATATCTCTTAAGCATTACCCACAATGAGATATTTTGTGACAAAGATTTATTGAAAATTAAAAAGTGCCTATTAATCCTATTAATGATTAGGTATAATCCTTATAAAATACAGTTACTTCATTATCAAGACAATTTTATGAAGTCAATTTTTGTCCTTTATAACATGTTAATTGGACACACAGTTTAGGAGATAAATAAAAATGAAAATAATTCGTAGGCTACACGTGTGCGTTGGCGGCGCGATGTTTGTTAGATAAAATTAACACGGGTGAAACCGTGGAGCACAGCCAGTTATTAATATGGGTACTTTATACTGCTCTTTCTGAGTTAATCTAGCAAGAAAAGCTATTAGTAACGTTCTTCTTTACAATCATTTACGCTTCTTTGGCATTAAATAACAAAAATAAATTATTTATGTAGGCTAACTAAGCTATATAAAATTTTAATTATAATTTAATCAAACAATTAAGGTTATTTAAAATTAAAATGGCTTTTTAAAATTTTATTTGTACCTACTATACATTTCAAAATACGACACATCCGGGGAAACCCCGACGGATGGCAGCCCTACTTGTATTACAATAATCAAACTACATACATAGGTAAAATGCCGCCAAAATTACATAATATAAGGTCAACTAATGTAGGTTTAATAATTAAAATAAAAAAGACTACAAAAGAGTTCAAGATTCCAGAAGAATGTAAGTTACTACATACATTCGTAAATACCTGCTATTTCATGTCTGGATTGATTAGCGATTATCTAGATAGAGTAACTTATTATAAATATGTAATAATCACAAAAAAATATACCTTATCAGCGTAACGATAAATAACGAATACATTATAATATTTAATAGTATATATAATACACTCTACATAGAACACAATATTTTATACAAAAACACAATAATGCACATAGTATGATTTCACCATGAACTTAAAATTAAAACTAATAAACTCACAGATAACTTAATCATTATTCACCAAAAAACATCAAATTATAAACCACAGAATAAAAATTATAGAAGCAAAATTATTGTCATTGGTTAAATTAATGCTGTGCCATCTTTTAGTATACGTTTGGAAATTTTCGGCTTACATGTTATGTATTACAACGTAATAAAACAAGATGGCGCTGAGTTGCAAAATCGATTTAATAATTATTCTCTGTTTTAAACAATAATACAATGTTAAAAAAATAATTGTATTTGTATTGAGAACCTCCTCCTCTTTTAAAGTCGGTTAAAAAGTCAAAAGCAAATAAATTTCATTAAATTTAGGCTTTAAGAAATCGTTACGTCGAGATTGTGAAAGATTGTTTATTAATATGACTGACTTCAGAATTTATGTCGCTTTGAGATTGGTTGTAGGTATTATTAGCTCCTTACATAAGAAGTTGGCGTTATAATGAACTGGCCACAGTGATCTCAAATATCTGGCGTTTGGGTAGGAATTCCAAATTCAAATTTATATCAATACTAGGCTCGTGTATTTGTTTCGAATTTAATGATTCATTTGTTTTCGCACAATTTGAATTTTCTTTGACATCGTTCTTTACACAAAATGGAGAACTTCAAATATCGCGTTATTTAATATACTTAGTCTGGTCATAAATACTGTTACAATTAAAAATATAATACTGATTTTGGAGTTTTTAGCGGGATCTTGAAGTGACATGTTATGGTTTTTATTTTTAATTCATTAATTTAGGTTTTGATCCTATATTATGTAATATTGGTGGCGTTTTGCGTGATATAGTTTGATTTTTATGCATAAGTAAAGTGGATTATAAAGATAAGCTGAAAGCATTCATTCTGAGATCCCACAAAATCTTCCTACAAAGTTCTAACAAGGGAGCCACCATTTTGTTAGGATACTGAATCGTCATAAGTGTCATAACACATGACACTATAATTCACTCGATAATGGCAGTAAAGAGGACCGGTTGCCAAGTTAGGAAGAAGAAAAAGAAGAAAAACATTATACTACATTTGAATTTGAAATCTGTTATTCTTATATATTTTTGTGATATTAAAATGGAGTGCGGTGATGAAGAGAACCGAATTGCTGTGATAGCATTACACAAAGTAGGTAGGGAGCCAAATGCAATCTTTGAAACTCTACATCCTCTTGGTATTAGTCGAATGTTTGTATACCGGACTATTGATAGGTACAATGAAACCTTCTCTGCTTGTGACAGAAAAAGTTCTGGCCATCCACGTAGTGTTCGTACAAAAAAGACGATCAAAGCAGTGAAAGAAAGAATTAAAAGAAATCCTGCCCGAAAGCAAAAGATTTTATCTCAGGAAATGAATATAGCACCTAAAACCATGTCGCGTATTTTAAACGATGACTTAGGACTTGCAGCCTTTAAGAGACGCACTGGTCATTATTTACGCAATGTGATGTCATAGAAATTTTTATAAGTTTCTATTGCGAATAACAATGGCGATAAGCTTTTATAATGATATTTCATTTCAAAAGGAGTAATAATAAAATAATCTCAAATCAAAATTAATCTATACTATATTATTATTAAGCTATACTAACACTAGCTGTTTGCCCGCGGCTCCGGATGCGTTTGTTACTACGCAGTAGTTATTTCCATCGTGTATTTTTACTCATGTTTACAATTTATATGCTATATAAATTGAGAACTGGCATGTATTCCCCGTGTACAATTTTCATCAAAATCTCTTGAAAACTTTTATTCTATTCTACGATTTCTAATGTATTATTGATTATTTTAGAAGTCTCTCAATTATTATGGTATGATATATGCTTCCCGTCTACAAAATTTCATCACAATCGGTTGGACATTAATTGTTTTTTTTTTTACGATTTCTAGAAGTAATATTGACAATTGGTATAGCCCATCAATTATATAATTACTTATACTTCCTGTGTACAAAATTTCATCAAAGTCGGTTAAGAATTAATGAAATTTAAAAGTTTTTGATTTTTTTTTACGATTCTTATAAGTCATATTGTAATTTTTTATACCCTATAAATTGATCATTAACATAAGCTTTTTGTGTACAACATTTCATAAGAATCGGTCAAGCTGTTTTTGAGTTAAATCCGGACATACGTTTGTATACGTTAAAATTAATGTCATATTCGTGATAGTGATAAGTAACTTTCATAAAATACCTATGCCTATAGGGAAATTTGTAGTAAAAATTAACTGTACCTACAGACAGAACTACTGATCTATTCTTATACTGAGTAAACCATAAGAGATATAGCAAATTAATGTACTACATAAATATAGGCATTAAAGAGACCTACAAAAAAGTCCGGGAGAGTCTATATCTTTCTTCTAAGGAATACCCACAATAAGCATTTTTGTCTTTAAAATAGCCGAGAGCGGGGAAGCAAGATTCGCGTGGGCATTTTTTAGTCCACGTGAGCGAAGCCACGGGCACCGCTAGTATATATATAAATATACTACAACAAAACATACAACATAATTTTAGTAATAATAAATGAAATTGGGTGTATAGGACTTACTACATATTATTTAAAGGAATTAATTATTTGATTTACACTAATCATATTACATATATTCAAGTGTGTAATTTTGTAAAAACAAGGTCGCTTTCTCGATATTTAACGCCCCCTTACATTATTTTCAGAAACTAATGAAATGAGTCGGTTGTATCTTCATTAATGTTTGGCGGATTCAATTAATGAATGCAGTTCAATTAATTTTTAGTAGCAAATAAACCCATTTTTCTGTTAACACTCCTATTGCAACTGCTTCCTCGCAGCACCGTGCTGCATTGTCGCGAGACACCGGAACCTGTATTCAGTAGGTAGCTTATTATATAAAAATTAAATAAAGTGAATGCGTGTAAAAACATAAAATAAAATTGTATAAAAAAGTTTATTCTGTACAAAAATCTTTTGAAATCTCTTTTAAATCTCACGTACATAAATATTGGGTAGATTTATTTAGGTTTAATTAATAACACCTTTTTATTTCAAAGTTTTAATACAATTTTAAACATTTATTTCAATACATATTATTATATTAGATACATTACAAGTTTCAAGAAAAATAAAATTGAAAGAAACCCTATATAGACAAAAATTTTACGAAAAATGAGGGACAAACATCAATCATCTTATTCATATGTAAAAACTAAATAGGCTCATGTTTGAGCACCGTCGTATGTGTGAGTTAGCGCGTATAGATACAGTGCTTACGTGTGCGTGTCAAAAGGTACAGTCAAGTACACAAGATAATTTTTTTCGCGCATTATTCATCCGTGACTTTAAATATTGTAAAGTTAATGTTGGCTTATGGTGCATTTATATTTTTCTAAAAATATCTATTTGTCCAGAAATAAAAATACTTTTTAATTACGTCAAAGAAGCCTAACTTCTAACCCGTTGAAGTTGAGTTACCTATTTATTATACTCCTATAACATAATCAATTGTAAATTTTCTTTCCTGCAACGCGCATCACTTAAAACTACTGAATTAGTTTGAATGTAGTTTATTGATTAACATAAAACTGAGCCTGAATTAAGTTACAGGTTATACTTCTATAGTTACATAAATTTATCTGTAAACTTTACAAAGAAGGACGTGTGCAACGCTTAGCAGAAGTGTTAACTTGTGTTAAATCATAAAAATACTTATTGCTTACTTAACGATGATTGTATAGTACAACCGTGCAAAAATAATATATCTAACTCTAATTTCAACATGATTTTAATCTCATTAAAATACATATCACAATAGTATTGGAATATCGAAAATGGAATTATCGGTTCCCGATTCCGACTTGCAGACTGATTGGTCAATTTTGTAGTAATCACGATAATATTAAGGCACCTTTATTATTGCTAGCGGTCGCCCAATGATCGAAATTCGACCAGCGACTTTTTAATCATAGACTATTTTCTGTTTGACATTTACAGTATTCATAAACAATGAGTATTATCTATATCACTTGCTGTCACTTTTCATTGAGTGACCATGTTAATATTGGGGGGGGGGGGGGGGGGTCCAAGTTCAATGGCACTGGTTGCGTTAGGATTCGCAGTATTAATTTATTTTATTTAATATATTAGTAACAGATTTTATAGATCAATTTTAATTCTCTGCACTCCTTCTCCATATAAACTTTAACTATGCCAAAATCTCAGTCTTCCGTTTTATTTATTTTCATGCAAAGTATTAAAGTATATTTGTCGAAAAGTTAATAATAAAAAAATATAAAATTTGTGTATATAAAAAAATATAAAAGTGTCACATATTTTCAGAATTATTTAAATAAACATTAGGGTATATTGTGTGCAGTATAACATCACGTTTCGCGTAATGGTGGGGTTGCCGCGTTTTTGTAGCGCTTCAGGGATGAATGCTGAGGCGGGAATTGACGGTTCTCATGGCATCATCCGAAAGCGGTATGCCTCGTCCTTTCGCAGAATGCGTGCCTGCTCCAATAGCATCATGAGCACGTTGTATGGTAGGTAGATTTAGTGTATACTTAGTAAATATATTCATACTATTGACTTGTGCAGTGGTGGGAGAACGGAGAGCAACAGCTCACCGCAGTCGCCGCTCGGCATTCATTCTCTCACAGTCGCGGACACCGGACGGGTAACAGCGGCGTTCGGAAATGTTATTCCGAATGCTACAGGTAGTGTGGGGGCCGGATACTAAGATCAGTGAACTACGTAGCTCGCTGGTCGGGACTTCCTATACCCTACTGATTCGGTTGTTGTTCAGGTTCACTAAAATAATTGCGCCCGGTTGAACAGTGCCGACTTACCTGGGGATCGCCGTTGGTGAAGTACTTGCGTTGTGTCGTGACCGGGTGCAGATCCACACTTCACTCTGATTGGCGGCCGCCGTTGTCCGAATTATTGTATCTGATTAGGGACACACAAAGCTGTTCCACCAAGAACAAGCTGAGGCAATCACAGTACTTAGAAACTTTAATAAACTATAATAATGATCCGAACAGTCCGACGACGATAAACCGTTTTCGTAGAGCGCGCCCCCAAGCGTCGAAACACCGAAACAACCGGGGCACAGATTAAAAGAGTGTTGCCTGAACAGGTGGAATTGTCAAATGTTGCGTCACTGGATCGGACTTAATACGTACGTACTGTATACATATACTACGTCGATTGTGTGAGGTTAGGCTCCAGTTATTATTATTTAGTAGTTAGCATTAAGGTTTTATGTACCTACTATTATTATTATTATTATTATTATTTTGTGTATGGATTCTTTGTAGTCTGAAATAAATTATTTTTAAAGTTTTGCAACAGTAAAACCTACAAACTTACGAAAAAGTATCATTGCCTCTTGCTACGCTAGCGTTATTTTGGTAGGTTTTTGAATTGTAATTTGCTGCGTACAGCAGGACACTTTTTCAAATTGTTTCCCTTAAAAGATGGTTTTCCTTCCCTCTGTCCTCCTTAGTTCCGGCAGCTGCATTTGACAGCACCTGTCTATGTTCAGAGTGTTAACTATCCTCGAAAACAGGACTATCTCGATCGTTTTCGGTTTCGGATAGGGAAATGTCTTCGTCTAAAATTACTTCTTGCTGTTGAAACATTTTGCAAATATCTTGAATCAAATTTACTGTGTCGACATTTTGTCTGAAGAGTTTGTCTGAGTTACTTACTAGCCAGTCCCGCGCTATTGTTAGGGTTTCGCGTACGATTTTTGCAAATTGCTCACCAGCGAACAGAGACACGATTTCTACAAGAATATTTATAAATTCATCGGAACTTAATATGTCCCATAAATTGTCTTTATCAATTTTATTAATAAACAGTGATATATTTCTTGCCAATTTGTAACCGACAAGTGACAAAAACTCGAGAGCGAACTTTAATTTATCAACGGTATTACTCACGTCATATTTGCTTAAATAAACTTCTATATATTTCAGCATAATATTTATAAAATTAGTTACGCCTTCAACATTACATCTATTTGATCCAAAATATAATTCTCTGTTTCTCTTTAATGACATTTCGAAAACAATTTTTTGACAACTATCGCTGGAAGTCATTTGAGCCAACTCCGGATCATTGTTGAGTTTGTAGTCGAAAGCATTTCTTACTGAATCTGGGCAGAACGTAAGAATCGCATTTACTATAAAGTCCCAGAATGCTCTGTGCCGAAATATATTACTGATAGAACCATGAATTGTCCCTTTCAAAAACTCTATCACATATTCAGCAGCGCCGTATTGGAAAAATAAAACATGAAATGATTCAGGTACGTTATTTAAAACATGATTGACCATTGGTAGTTTTTCGTCGCCGGTTTTAATCTCCATCATCATACTTTTCATTTCATTAATTTCATCTTCGGATAATAAAATTTTTAAATCATCCGCTGTACATATAATAAACAAAGTTACTTTGTTTTGTTTTTTAATGAGTTGCTGATGCTTATCATTATCAACACTTTCATCTAATACACTGTTACCTTCGTAATATATTTGTATTAGATTTCTGTAAAGAAATCTCTTGTACAGCGATATCGAATTAATAATGAACATATTCCATTTCTTTTTTTGCTCTTCTGAGTTTAATATTATTTTCAATCGATCATTTATTTGACCATCGAAATAATTAGCGGCTATATACGTATGGAGTGGTGTGCTCGCTAATTCGCGAGCCTGCTCTGATTCTGGTATTTTTTCTAAGTAACATCCTAAAGTTGAAAAATTGTCCAAGTCTAAATAGAAATTTTGTTTTAGTATTTCTTTAATCATAAATGACGATATGCTATTTATTTCACACTGAAAGTAATCCAGAGCAAGCATATACAACATGTGAAGAAGCATGCTGATGCATGGAATTTTACGACGCTCGTGGTCATCCACATCTTCTGAACCGGTCATACCTCGTAAAAATCTAATACAGCAGCTGACTAGTTTATAGTTTAGTTTTTCAAGTTGCAGATTAATTTTACAGAAGTTATAGAATAATTACCTCTGAACTATTTCATTCACGGGCTCTAATGTATATGCAGTACCAAAGGCACGTTCTAAAGCAGTTTTCGAGGTTACATTGGAATTGCTTGATATCCACATTCGTATTCCATCATCTTCGATAATTTTAAGCATTTTAACTACTTCTTTTTCATAAGGAGGGCACACAGAATCGAATCCGTAAAATAGAATAGTCAGTTTTTTTTTATGATTATAGTAATAAAGGAATAGTTCTATTTCCAGTACTGTTGAACTACGTAGTCCTTCGTATGTTGTTAACACTATTTCGTTATTAATTTCACATAGGTCGAATGTTGATTTACTATCAACACCTTTCAAAGCAGCAATACATAATAACTTTAAAGTTCGCATTTTATCCACATGTGTTCTATTCATTTGCCATTCGTTAAAAGTTTCTATGTATTCTAGAAAATTTATTCGAACAATCCAAATATAAGGCTGTTTTTTTTTTGTTACCACTGCAAGATGCGTTAATAATGTCGATTTTCCCATATCAGGTTGGGCAGTAATGACCACTACCTGGTGATCAATCTCTCCAAGGGATTTTGCAAGAAATTTTTCCCCTCCTCGCTTTATGTGTCTATCAATATAATTTTCTTTAATATCTTCATACTTTGGATTTGTAATAGCTTTGCCTAATTCTATCTTTTCTTTATTGACCATTTTATGTAATATTCTAGCATTAATAAATGCCTTTGATTTTCCATCAATAACTAATTTTAGAAGCACTTTGTCGCCTTGGAATATAATTTTAGCATCTTCTAAGAATTTATTTTCACATTTTTCTGTAACGTTTAACAAGTTATTAGATTCGTCTCTCACTGCATGATAATTATCTGGATAGTGTAATTTTATTTTAGTTTCCAAAATAGGGTCAGTGACAATTATAATCTTATTCCCTTTAAATTCATTTATAATTACTAATAATTTTTCACTTAATTCCTTTATAGTTTCTGTTAAATCGTACATTATTACAAATACATCAAGTTTTGTGTCACGTAGTTCAGATAACAGAGTGTTATAATCATTAATTGGGAGTCCCAATACATAATCGAAGCTTATAAAAGCATAATTATTACAGTTTTCGTAATATTGTTTGATTTTAATACCACTCAAGATGTTCGCTTCAGTGATTACATTGACAATTCCGTTTCGATAATTTTCTAGATTTAATGCAGTCACTGATTCACGACTAAATTTTATACCAATTTTTTTTATTTCACTATCATACATATTATTAAGTACAGTAACTAACGGTCTATCAATCGCGTACTTTTTTGCTATATCTAATAATATGCTTTCATTAGTTAAATAAGGTGCATGAGATGGTTGTTTCCACCATTTTTGAATTTGGTCATGAAATTTATAGTGTATAGCATCAGAATGAACTCGGAAGCTGAAATGATCCTCTCCTATATAGGCATTGTAATATTTATCTATCTCTTCTTTTAAAATTGCCTCAACCTGGTCTTCCTGGGCTTCATTGGTGTAAAACCATAGACGGCCCAAAAACTGAGTTGCCAATTTTTCGTCCTCGACATCACTAAATGAAGCCCTGGGAAAAGTTTTGAGTTTTATATGTAACCTGTAGTCTGCTAAATTTTCACCTTCGGGAACTACATTTTTAAGTTTATCCAAAAATAGTTTCGCATTCGGAGGGAGATATGTGTTTGAGGTAAATCTTAGATTTTTAGTTTTTTCATCGTGTACTAGTAATGTTCCTACTGCACCACCAATACCTCCATTGATATCAAATATACCAGATTCCAATTTATTTTGATCTTTTTCAGTTTTTTGACCCACACAACTATCGTCAATTTCTATTACTTTCTTCTCTCTGTTCTTTATCAATAAACCTTGAAGTGCTTTGACTATAAAATCTAGTCTTTTATATAGTTTATCTTTTCTTATAGTTAAATCTAAATTTCCAAATGAAATTGGTAATTTGAATTCTATAGATTCCAGCCTAGATTTTCCTGCCATTTGAACTGCTTCATGAATTATAATTGAATTGGCTTGTATATCACGTACATCTTCTTTTATTTTATTTATTTCATCCGGCATGAAATAATCTTTTAGGATATTATGTCCCACGAATTTAAGTATTTTGTGTGTTTCGTCATATACAACTAAACTCCCTATTAATTTGCTCAAAGCATAACTAGACGATTCGTTTTTTAATTGTTGGAGGTATTTGATGATCTCTTCTTTAGTGAAATTAGTTTCCTGGCAATAATTTTGTACGATATTTTTGAATAGCACATCCCTTAAAAAAATTAAAGTACAATCATCGGTTTCAAAAAACTCTGCACGAAATTTACCCTTGCGATACTGGTTTGATATTATATCTTCAGATATTGACACAACCTTTTGTCCTAAAAGGACATGATACTGTTGTATTAGCTTGTTAGATAAAATAAATTGATATCGATTATTTTTCAATATGATAAATTCTAGGAATTGTCCCCCTAATTCTTCTAAACGATATTCTATTATAGCCTTAGTAAGTAATTCTAAATCATTATCACCGTATTTAAATTGAAATATAACTCCATTCGAGCTAGTATTAATCATTTTGCTTATCTTTTCACTTTGTAAATTTTTGTCTACTAATTTGGATTCGAAATACTCTATGGCGGGTGTGTAAATAATGAAATTCAATTCAACGTTCTCAAGCTCATCTCGATAGAGAGGATCATTGCTACGCGGGTCAAAATTAGAAATAATTCTCAGAAAACTCTTAAAATATTTAGGCAGATACAAACCACCTCCCTCTTTTCGTATATCATTCACAGTGAATCTTCCATTATCAGGACGATCCTTATGTTTTGCTTGCAGAAAAAATACAACTGACTCCGGTTTTCCTTTTAGTTTATATTTACAACATATATCATCAAGGGGTTTCATATTTTTTATATTCGTAGCCAAATAAAACTTCTCTATATCTTTATCAGTCATAGCTCTTAAAAAAACCAAACTTAATAAATAAGTTTCATATAGTTGTCCACGTACACCAGAGGTACCAGGTTCTTTTAGAAACTCTGCTATTATCGTCTTCGTTTTCTTATTGTTGCTGTTAGTTCTTCTTCGTTCCTTTTTTCGTTTCGAAACCGAAAGATGGCTTGAACTCATCAGTGCTTCTTGTTTTGTTGTACTTACTTCTAAAATGTCAATAATTTTTTTAATACACTTGGTATCAAGTGTTTTTGTATTATATACTGGCATATCTCCTTTGTTTCTTTTAAGTAGGCATGCTCCTTTATCTGAAAGTAGGTCAATAATATCTTTCCTGCATTTCCGTGTAGAAGCATGAATCGGTGTACTGCCAATACTATTTGTTGTATCAACATCGGTTCCGCTTGTTAAAATTGTTTCCATATCTGGTATGTCTTCATTTTTTATTAAGGCAATAAACAAGCTAAAATTATTGAGTGATTTTTGTTCGTGAGATATCATTTTTGTAACTTTATTTACTTAGTTTTGTTCAGTTATTAGTTGAACGGCGTTATTGTCATTACGCTATAGAATTTGCGATCATAAAGTTGTAATTTTTTTTGTGTGCCTTCAGAATCTTCGACTTTTTCTGTTATTTCACGTTTTTAGATATTTCATTGATTGAAATTTAATTAATGGACTTCACTTTAATCACGAATATGTAGTGATAAGCTTTCTTACTCTTTTTGATCAATTTACTATATCATGTTCGTAAGGGTAAGTGGAAATTGGAAGTCTATTTTTTTCCTATGCCAGTAGCAGGATCATAGCTGCACGTTCGACAGATTAAGCTTGCATAGCCAAGGTTTTCACATCTGGAAAATAAAAAGATTTTATGTTACTAATAGCGGTTTTGGTAGCGATGTGGCCGAAGATGGAAGCCTCTATGGTACTGGCTCTTAATTTTAAAAGCCGGATCACATCTATAGGTACTTGGAGACGGATTTTTAAGAAGATGGTAGCTAACCAGGCGGGCATTTGAAAATACCGTATCACCATGCTCTGGATACCGGTGTTACAGATGTTATTTTAATAAAAACTCAGGTTTTTGTAGGATTTCAACCTACGTTGATCGAAATGATATCTGAACACGCTATCACTACAAAATATTATAGGAGGGCCTCGCTCGGCCCGAGATTTACCTTAGTTATCTATGTCCGATTGTTGGGTTGGCATCTACAGTATTTGATGAAACTATCGATGTAGGAATTTCAATAACAAAACTTTTCTCATATATTATAACGTACTTAGTTCTAATAATTAAGAGTCTATAAATTGGATCCTTTTAATATATAAGACAATTTATATATGCTTATCTAAAAAAAATAATCTTTAAATTCTTTCTCCATTAAACCAACAAATTTGATAAAGTCGTAATGCTGTTTATTCAATTAGCGCTTTTCCAACGGATTAGCTTGTGTCGTGGTTGAGCTATGTCTCATTCTAATTGAATTGCTAATATATAAGTTTTCATAGATTTTCATACAAACTTTCATCCCTTTTTACCACCTTAGGGGTTGAATTTCCAAAAAATCTTACTTATTGATCACCTACAGTGTAAAAGGAATCCGCATGCAAATTTTCACAGTCTAAGCCCCAGTAATAATTACCTGTGCGTTGATATGTCAGTCAGTTACCTTGACAATGTTTTCTCTCTATCTTAGCAATAATCTTTCCAACGAAAAAAAAAATAGTATCATAAGGTCGTTTTATTATAAGATCATATATTCATTGTCAATGCGGAACCAAGTTCTACAAACAATTACGTCTATCGACTTCCGTTCGCTTTACATAACATTATACTAGGAGGTGTGTCCCAAAAGTATCCGATACAGTACTGATCTTTTTTTTTTTTTTTTTTTTTTTTTTTAGAACTGACTACACTGTTAGCCTTAGGGGCCCTAAAGCCGCTACGGCTTTTACAGCTTCACCGGACTTGGGGGCGAGCGCAGAGGGCACTCAGCCGCGAAAGTTTTGTGGACGACTCGCACGAGGGTGCCAAAGTGGCCGGACCTCGGCTCGGGCGGTCGTCGCGTTCGCAAATAGGTCGCGATCTATTCGAATCCCTACACCTACGATTCGAGCTAACTAAATATACACATAGGCACGTTCCCTTCCTCCTGGGAGGAAGGAAGGAACCGTGCGTATGTGTATTCAATAATCGGAATGTTTCTACACTAACTAGCGCTAACTAACTAGCGTAAAAAAAGAAAAAAAAAGGTCCCTCACAGAACCTATGCACCTGTGTGGTGTGCACGTGTGTATGTTCATACGTGTGTAGTGTTGTATGTAGGTAGCTAAGTGATGCACGTACAGTGTCACTTGTATCGCGCGGGCGGTTGCCTGACCCAAGGGTTTCACACCGAGGAACGGACCTAGGCTTGGGTTACCGCTAGAGAGGGTGGACGTGACGGGTGTGCTGGAGCGAAATTGACCGCCCGCCCTCTGCGGAGAGAACGGTGGTTACGCGGGCGTGGGCGCTGGCACGCTCTGTTTGGAGAGACGGATGTGTAATATTTATTCGAATTTTCGATGTGATCGTCGGGATCAATAAAAATATTGCGCGGCCGGCGTTTGCACCGGATGTCCGTGGGTGCCGGAACATAAGTGGCGGCTGTTTTTATTAACGGATTCGCGTGGTTCGACGCGGTGTCGAAATACGAACGGGAGAGTTGTTTAACGTAGGCATGTATCGAAGGAAGCTCCATATCTCTATGGAGATCTACGCTTCGAACATACCACGGGGCTCCGGTGAGACGATAGAGGAACCTATTCTGTATCGATTGTAACCGTTTGAAACTCGACTCGGACATATGTGCGAATACGGCGCAACTGTATGTCAAAATTGGTCGAATACACGTCTTGTAGAGCGTGAGCTTATGTCGCGTGGACATTTTACTCACCGAACACAACAGAGGATGCAACCGGCCCAGGACCCACGCGGCCCTGTTCCTAACCTTACGGATGTGGGGTCTAAAAGAGAGCCTACTATCTAGGGTTACCCCTAGATATTTGGTCTCTCTTACATACGGAATCGGATTATCGTAGAGCTTAACAGGTTTAAGCTTCCACGGTATCTGTGACGAATCCGCATCGAAGAGCATCGCGGCGCTCTTCGAGGGATTAACGGCTATACGCCACTCGTTAAACCACTTCCCGAGAGTGGTCACGGAGCGTTGGACTTTGTGTCTGAGGTGGGATCTATTCCTATCTGAGGCATATAAGACTGTATCGTCAGCGTATAGCCCTACCTCGACCTCCGGGAGTCGAGGTAGGTCACTGACGTACAGGTTAAATAGGCTAGGAGCCAGGATCGAACCTTGGGGAACGCCTGAGCGTATTGGACGGGGCGTGGACAATTCACCTTCCACTCTATAGCGAAAGGTGCGATCTGTTAGATAGTCGCGAAAATAGTACTGATCTTGTACAGTACTGAACTTATCGCATGAACGCACTGAAGTTATCACGCCAAAACGTCCGAATGACCTTTATGAAGTACGAGCGTAACAAGTGACTCTTCACGAAGTCATCGAACGCCATGACGACCGATGAGATTTGTTATTTCAAGCACAGAGTGTCTTTACGTACATCGTTGATATCGCGTTCGTCGGATTTTTCTATCGATGAAAATGACGGAGATCGGATCAACGAATTTGTATAAAAATTTGCTTCAAACTCGGAAAGATTTATGTAGATTGTAGAGGCTATCAAAATGATGCAGGAGACCTTTGAAGGTGCTTGTATGGGCAAAACTCAAATAAAAGAGTGATACTGGCGATTCAAAAACGGTCATACAAGGGTTTGGGCGAGCGGCGACTGGCTTCCTCACCATGACAACGCGCCAGCGCATTTCGATCCGCGTGCAACAGTTTTTAGCGAAATACAATATTAAATAACTCTGTCAGCTTCCATACAGTCCCGATATAGACAGCTGTTACCAAAATTAAAAATGCCGTCCAAAGACACCGGTTTGACGACAGAGATACGGTTGAAACAAATGCGACGCGTACACTCAGTGCATCAGGACGTGAAAGCACCGATGGGAGCGTGTCGTTAACTCGAAGGGGGACTACTTCGAGTGATGCCATAAGCCGGATAAGAAAAAATAATGCCAGTGCGAAGTTACAGGTAGAGGTCGGATACTTTTGGGACACAGTAGTATATTATAAAACAAAACTACCCGCCGCGTCTGTCTGAATGAGATAAACTTATAAACCACTTATATACGGATATACGGTCATACGAATAGATGAAATGATTAATAAGGAAGGTATAGGTGTATAATTCATTAGGGTTTTGCGTAAATTGGTTGAAATATGACGATGATTGTTAAAGATGTCGGAAAAAATCATGCCGATTGGGAGTATTATTGGCGTTCGCCGTTTAAACCAATAGAGTTCTTTATGTATTACCGTGCTACCCGTTCTACCAGAGGAAATACGAGTTTATGTTGCGAGAGCCGGTATCGCTCGTTGTGTGGAGGTGACCTTCCGTTAGTATGCTGGGCTATTACTAAGCTATTGAATAAATTTTTATAAATTAATAAAATATAAATTTAAAAAAAATATGTAAATATTTCAATGCCAAAAAATAGACTCTAAGACTTATATTGACAGTCTGTGAAAGTGTTTTCAACTTAATACTAGAAAGAACCTTTTATCGTGTGTAAATAGCCTTAAAAAAACAGATTTGATTTATTAGTAGTTTTGTTCTACTTGTCAAGTGTTAAACGCCTAAATTGTCTATATAAATATATAAAATTGATGTGTCTGATTGTAATGTCAAAATAATAGTTTATTATTAATAAATGCATATGAAAATATATAAGGTTCACTAGAACATAGCTGATATTATACGGAGTAACTTAGGCTACTTTTACTTTTAAAAAAGAATTAGGGTTCCGCGTAAATTATAAAACAATACGGAAAAGCGACGCATTTGGGGCGCTAAAATGGCGTATGCTGAGTAAACCATCAATGACATATATAATTAGAATACTACATAATTTTAGATCTAAAAGAGACCAAAAAAAAAGTCAGTGGAAGCATAATATGTTTAACTCTTAAGGATTGTGAATAAGCAATGTTTGTCCTTAATATAACCGGGAGCGGCAGTAGAACGATTCGCGCGTGTTTTATTATACCTTACCCATAGTTAATTTATTCCTAAAAATAACACTTTATCGTCTCGAGGTCAAACGTTTTTTTTTCGTATGCGCGAGTGCCGTCGCCGATATCGTGCGATGAATCATGTAGTTCGTCCGGTATTTGTTTATGAGTTGTAAGGTTGGCGATCTTTACTGCATTAATTTTGGAATGTTAAAGAAATTTTTTCAATCGTAATGCAGAACGCGTGGAAAAAAAAGAGGATCCAATTGGAAAGTTTAAAAACTATTTATTAAACAAGCTTAATTATTAAAAATTGAAACAAAAAACCCGACTACAACAAAAAACTTTTTCTGTTTTTGTTTTTTATTCGATTCACAGACGTCGTACTTAAATATTATATAGCCTATGTCGCTCTCACAGTTAATTCGAATCTAACGACACCTCGTACGATGAATCAAGCCGTTTAGGCTACAGGATGTGCAAAAGAAATAGACATACATAGATACTCTCGAAAAATATAACCCTCCTTTTTCGCAGTCGGTTAATAAAAACCAGAATATTAGAAAATTTGCTGTGCACCTCGGTTCTACTCGCGTATATTTTAAAGGAATCACTGTCTGATAACTTAATTCATAATACTTCATACACAATATTTTTAGTAACAGTTTCTTGTGGTATTAAAATATATCGGTTTCACCGCAACCCGTTCTACCGAGCCGAGTGTTGACTTATTTTAATTTTCCATTATTTCTTAAACTATGCGTTCAAATAACATATTATAAAGGGCAAAGTTTATCTTAATGAAATTGTTAATGATGAAGGAGCTTTTGGATTAATATGCTATGCCTAATAATAGTGTTTATAAATAAATTTTTGTCACAAAATTCCTGATTGTGGCTTATATATAAGAGATAGGCATATGATATCGCGGACTTTTTTTAATGTACTAAGGACCAATATTTTTGGAGGACATTGTATTTACGTATATAACCATTACGACAGTGCACGCGGATGAAGCATTTTGGGAACGCCTTATCTTCCGAATGAACAAAATTCAATAGTTAAGGCTATATCAGTGTAGTTTAATTCTAGATAGCCTATACTATTCCTCATGAATCTAGCTATCATATAAGATTTTTTTTTTTTAATCCGACTGGTAGTTCCAGAGATTACCGTGTTCAAATAAAAAATCTCTTCCGCATAAACATAACATAAAATATAGATTATAACTTAAGGTATTGTATAAATTTTAATGGGTCTTCAAAGGTCGTTATAATCCTACTAATATAGTAAATGTGAAAGTGTGTATGTTTGGATGTTTGTTACTCACTCACGCTAAAACGGCTGAACAGATCTCAACGAAATTTGGCACACAGATAGATAGTTTAACAGTGTTATCCTACAAATATAATAAGTGGAAAGTTTCTATGTTTGTTACTCAATCACGCAAAAACGGCGATTTTTTTGGTTTGTCGTGTTCCGAGATCAGTCTGTGTATATCCAATAATACGCAGACGAAGTCGCGGGTACCAGCTAATAATTTATAAATAACAAAATACATTTTGGTGATTTCACACATTAAAATAATCGTAAAAAAAAACGTTGCATTGGTATTTAAAATTTACTTTGATATGTATTTCTACCTTTATATGATCAACGCTTCACCTGTTTCTAAGTTCATTCACTGAACTGAAACTGAAAGTAGGACTCCATTTCGATAGCGTTTGATGTGAAAAGCGCTATTTTCATACGAGTAAAAGAAAAAGCAAATGCGGTTCCTTCTAACTTTAGCCCGAAATTTTAAATCCGCATATTAAAATATATTATATTTTCGCAGGACGCATTCTCTATGGGTAACTTACTTGTGACCAATATTCCCGATTTAACTTATATGTACAGTATGTACATACATTTATGTTCTCATGTTTGTGTCTACTATGTCATGGGTTTTGTATGGCGAAGCCTACTATAACATATATTACGATATACTAGCTGTGCCCGCTGCTCCGTTCGTGTTTACTACAGAATGCCTTTTCTCCCACACACTTCTCCCTTTCTCTTCACTCACCTGTTCTACTAAAGACAAAAAAATGATTATTATGGGTGATCCTTAGAAAATTGACATATACCTACCTACCTGCCTACTATTGCTGATTTTTATTGGTCTTTCATCTATCTACAATTATGTAGCACATTAATTTGATATATCTTTTAAGCTATTTAAGCGCCTTGAAAGCGTCTATTTTCTGAATTATTTCGTACGTTACTACTTTATGTAACAAAATATTAGGTCTTTATCTATGAAATTGCCGGTTGTATGAAAAAATTTAAACGATTTTTTTTCATGTATTTTTTATTTGTATTAATCGAAGTAATCACCCATGCAATCAATGCATCTTTGCCAGCGCAGTGGCAGTTTATTAAGAAGTTTTCGTTTAGGGCATTGTTTAGGTGCTGAACCAGGATCCAACCAACTTGCTGAGCGCTTGCGGTTATCAAACAGAATCCATTTTTCATCGCAGGTAACAATGCGGTTCAAAATTCCTTCATTTGTGTGTCTGTTGAGCAGTGCAAGGCATGTCTCGACGCGTACTTCGCGCTGGCGATCATTGAGTTCGTGGGGCACCTATTTGTCAAGCTTTTTTACCTTGCCAATTTGACGCAAATGGACCAATATTGTTTTGACGCTAACGTCGAAAGCTGCTGCTTATTCCGCCGTAGATTGTGTATCATCAGCTTTCACAATCGCCTTTAATTCGTCATTGTCAACCAAAGTCTTCGGATGACCGCAAGGTTCATTTTTCAGGTCGAAATTCCCAGAACGGAAGCGAGCAAACCAATAACAGGTGGTGCGTTGGTTTGTAGTGTTAACTCCGTAAACGTCGTTGATGTTGCGTGCCGCTTGTGCCGCGTTGCTGCCATGACGGTACTCATATTCCATAATTACTCGAATTTTTAACGTATCCATGATGACAAAAAAGATTGAAATGCGATGAAAATGTAACACTAATCAATAAACAAATGACTACTTTGGAAAAAGAATTCCATGTTTTTAAAATAAAATTAATTTGAAATTAGAATTCTTAGCCAAACAAAAATTATTTTGATTTGAAATGGCCAGTACTGCAGAACGGCAATTTCATAGGTAAAGACCTATTATATTCTTTAGCCTAATTAATTACCTATAAATATTTAAAAAAATACCATGTAAATTGGATAAGTGGACTATAAAAGTGAAAGATTGTATATTTAGATAATCGTTACTCAATGGCGCAAAATCGCCTGAACGGATTTGGATAAAATTTCACATACAGATATCCAGTTTGTACCCTGGATTATCAGATAGTATACTTTTTATTCTGGTAATTGACATATTTTTCATTTCTCTCTGGACCTAAATCTGAAATCCACGCCGACGAAGTTGCGAGCAGATGATAGTTAATTGTAATGGTAATATTAGTGACATCATAACAGCACACAGTAATCGTATCCAAAATAAAAGTAGCTCAATTTACTCCTTATAACTTCAGCTATCTACCAGTGAAAGTCCCATCAAAATCGGTTCAACCGTTTCAAAGATTACTCGAAACAAATGAACCGCCAAAAAAGTTTTTTTTTTGTTATAAATACCCTATTCATAAGCATTTAGTAAAAAGCTGTTATTTTGACATTACAAACAGACACTTCAATTTTATTTATTTTTATAGATTATGTATAACCTACAAGGAAAAATATGTTACATCTCCTACCATATGTTCCATGTATGATTCGGTTCATAAATATATGCCAGTTATATTGCTGTACTTAATATTCCATTCGAGTGTCAGATGGGTAAATGAACTGTATTGTTTAAATCCTTATCGGCAATCTTAAAACATGGAATGTTCTAGACTTTCCGGAATGTGCCAGAAGTTATTTCGTAGTGCATAGTGACCGTAAATGTTTTTCATTGTGTCTGTAATGAGCGCGTGAGTTGAATGCAGTCGGGGCCGGAGTTGAAGTGCGGTTAGTACCATCTCTCCCGCCGCGGCGCCGTCCGCACGCCTTGCCTCACGTGCCCTTACTGTAATGGTGTAAGTGTTGTCTTTGACAACTATCGTACGCTTATAGATCGCGTTACAAATTCATACTGCGACCCCGTGTTATTTTAACTAGCGATCGCCCTAAGGTCGGAATTAGACCAGCGGACTTTTTGATCATGGACTTTGTTTGACATTTTTAATATTCATGAACCTAAACAATGTGTATTATCTACATCACTTGCTGTCACTTTTTGTTGAGTGTCACTTGTCAATATTTTGGGGAGTCTAAGTTCAATGGCACTGGTCGAGTTAAGATTCGCAGTATTAATTTATTTTATTTAATATATTAGTAACAGATATTATAGATAAATTTTAGCTTTCTGCACCCCTCCATATAAACTTTAACCATGCCAAATCTCACAATTTTCCGTGCACGCAATACGGTTAAAAAAAGGGGGAAAAAGCTTTTGCTTCACGTATTAAATAGATATTTTATTAATGACTGATTCGAGTCCGTCAAGTTGTTTTCTAAAATAACATGTTTGTATTCACCGCCAAGCATGGGAAATGGCGAAAAATGATGCTGATGATTAAATTTTAGAGATTTATATACATAAGTTTGATTTTTCTGTGTGAAAAAAGTTGTAAAAAAATGTTTGATGAATTATTACCTTGTTTTTACATTGTGTTAACCAAGATGGAAAATAAATTTAAAAGAACGTTGAAATTTATCGATATCCCCACTAACGACAGCTATAATAATTCTAATTAGGTCACAGCACTATTCAATTCCTCAGCTCTGCATTCAACTAGCGCGCGTACTATACTGGCCTATTCAGCGAGATATTTTCAACTTTATTTAAATTATTACAACGATTTAAGGAACGGTAGAGCTTTTAGGTTAGAAAATACAAAACAAGGGATTTATGTAGTGCTTGTAGTAGAATTTGATAATTATTGATTGATGATTAATAAAATAACGTCCACATTGATTTAACTCACAAACTTTATGCTCGATTATTGCCATTTTTAAATAGTTATAATTGGATCAAACTTAAAGGTATTACGTCTTCTAAATATAAAGTATTGGATGGATTTTTTAAGCAGATTTGTTATATATTTATACTTTATAGGTATATACTATGGTATATATACACGTAAAATAACGAAATAGCTACACGTCAAACATAGTATGAACTTCTGCTTCTCTTCAGGCGCATAGAATGTATTCCTAATTTTTACAGTTCAACTATATTTAAAAAATGGTGACTTTCTTCTTAAAACAGTTATTTTTGGCATCATCATGCTCCCAGTTATTATATATAAATGATTTCACTTGTAAACAATAATCTAATCATACCAGCCAATAAACAACCAATATTTCATTAGAAAGGAATAACGTAAGCTTATAAATTAAAACATATCCTTATCTGACCACATCATGACAAAGCAAGACGATCCCGCTAAAAACTCACCACAATAAGAAGTTAGTAGTTACTAGAACTTTTTAATTCCCGCCATTATATGTTTAGATTGATTACTTCATTTTTCTTTTAAAACTTTTTTTACGTAATAACAATACAGAAATGTACCTTATCAGTGAAATGATGAACAAATCTAAATAATACTCATTTTACACTCTTTAAACTTCTAAAGACAATGTATTGGTTATATTATAGACCGCACATGACACTGAGCTGAGACATTGACCTTCAAGTAGTGTCCTCTCGGTAGTCTGTGCCTTGAATGAATGTATGAACTAAAGCCAATGTGGCCAGATTAAAATCCATGGTTGTACTAGAATGCAGGAAAAAAACCTACTAAAATTTGCTAAAGTTTTTTACAGTAACTGCTAAAATACTATTAACATGGATGACTATAATATATAATTAAACAATATGCACCAGCGGTTCCATTTATGTTAATTTTCCTACTTTTGTTCGATATTTAATCATTTAGCAGCATTTTTCAAGACAGGACGGTGGTAGTATACTTATTTTCCTCCCACTAGATACACTATTATCGAAATATTTTTTCCTTAATTTACCTAATATATTATACGTTACTGCGGTAATCATTCTACATACAAAGAAGTATTTGGCAGTTTCCAAATTATGGATGCATTTGTAAAGTAATTAATTTATGTGATCCAAAAATCTAAACGGTAAATTGTGGCCTTTAAATGTTTGCATAAAAAAAATTCTATAATAAAAAAGGGTCACAAATTGATATTTAATTGAAATGAAGTAATTAAAGCTTTTCTATGTATAATATTAAAATGCTTTCACTCATATCCAACAAAATCATACAAAACTTTAAAAGTAGAGAGATAAGGCATCCTTCGCTGAATGTTAAAATGTTGTAAGCCAAATATTTTAAAAAGTACATACAATAATAATATTCTTTATTTTAGGTTACCAGCAAGAATTTTATAAAAGTTGCCAAATTAATGCTTGATTCCTTTGGTTTGTGTTAGGTGCTAGATTTAAGAAATCTGCTACAAAACACAATAGGGACTGAAATAAAATATACGATTCTGCTTAATCTGTTTACACTGACTACACCTTGAATAACAATGTTATTTAAATATATAAATCAATACATGTATGACTACTTTCACCATGAACTTATTAAAAAACACAGATAACCTAACCATTTATTTCAACAGACCTCGTGGCGCAGTGGTAGCGTGCCTACCAAGAAGTCGCGACTTCGATCTCCGCCCACGTCTGATTTTTATGCGATGGCATATCAGTTGTTAATCTACATACATACCATTACGCCTGTATCCCCGAAGGGTTAGGCAGAGGTGTACTAATTGTTCACCCACAGTTCGTCGTGTATGTTTTTAGGTCCCATGTGGGGCGAGCCTATTTATTGCCATAATTCGGGCACAAACTCCGAGCTGCTACTGAGAATTTCATAGAGAAACCCAATAACACTTTGCTCAACCTGGGAATCGAACCCAGGACCTCGATCATAGCAGTCGCGGTTATGACCACTAGGCTAATGAGGTTATAAAGATTTTAAGGATTATTATCAGCTGTTTAGTCACCATAACTTAAGCTTCGCTTAGTTAAGAATGAAATAACCATGTGTGAAATTGTATCTCATATTTATTCATAGAAGCTTCTACTACATAATTATTTAATTACAAAACAAAACATAAATTTAAAATTATTGACATGGGATGTAGCACTGTTCTGCCATCTTGTAACATACGTTGCGAATTTTTTAGCGAATTAGGTACAATATGTATCGCAATGTATGAACATAAGATGGCGCTGAGCTACAAAATTGATTTCTCTGACAATATTAATTTTTATAATTTGCTCTGTTAATTTTTATGTGGCTTCAAACAAAGGAGGTTCTCAATTCGAATATATATTTATCGGTTTATCTGGTGTTTCTTCGAAGTTAAAAGTTTAGTACCAATTAAATTAAAGTGGGACTACTCTTGATCCTTTCCAACACAAAAGAATGAATTAAATCGGTTCATATTTATAGAAGATATGGCTTAATATCGATAAAAAACATATACATTCGAATAGAGAACGTCCTCCTTTTTTTTTAAATCGCTTAAAACCATGTATATACAACTTCACTTTCAATCGATATTTAACTAACGATCTAGAGTTGTTTGTCAAATAGATAAAGTTTTGACAAGGTCAAAAGAGTTAAAATAGATGTGTGCTTAAAATCTAATTAACTTCGTTAAAATTAGACTCGAGATTCGCAAATCATTTCCGATTGGTTATCGAGAAGGTAACTTTCGTTACCATATCTTCTTCTTCTTTATAAAAATCGACTCCAAAACGGCTGGAGCGATTTTGATGAAATTTTCATATAATATTCATATTCGCTGAGCGTTCCTGTAAATGTAAGTAGCGATCGGATCAATGATCGCTATGGACTCCATAAGGGCACAGTAACGCGTGGTCTGGTGGCATCCTACTTATTTATATTATGAGAGGTAGGGCATGGAGTAATGTCTTTGAAGATTTCTCTCTACTTGCTTCACTTCGTCTGGTGGATTATTTCCACCCTATAGAAGATCGCAGCCTAAATAATCTTGTGTACTGTTCCTGCGGTGATTAGGGTTTCCAGAGCACTTTGGGGTAGAGGGTACAAGGTCGGAAACGAACTTGTGATATCTATGGGATTCTACCAACGTCGATACGATACGGTAGCCGCTTACCACTAGGCGACGTTAGGTTTATTTTAATAAACATATTTTAATCAAGGATTATAAATAAAAACAAGATTTTTTTTTTTCCAAAGTGCATATTGTTTCGAAAACTAGCTGTGCCCGCTGCTTCGCTAACGTAGACTACAGAATGCCTGCGCGAATCTTGCACCCCCCTCCCAGCTATTTTAAAGACAAAAATGTTTATTGTGAGTGTTCCTTAGAAGATAGATGTACACTCTCCCGAAGTTTTTTATAGGTCTTTTTAATGCCTATGATTATGTAGTACATTAATTTGCTATATCTCTTATGGTTTACTCAGCATAAGCTATTTAAGCGCCCGAATTGATTCACCATGACCAGTTTTTTTTTATTTGTGCTGAAGACTAATTATTTTTCTAAAATAAAAGTAGCCTAAGTAAGACTATCAGTGAAAGTCCCGTCAAAATCGGTCAAACCGTTTCGGAGATTACCCGGAACAAACAGACAGATAGACAGACAAAAATTTTAAAAATAGGCTTTTCGTTATTGGTGTCGTATATACTTTAATAATAAAAATAACTTTATTTAACAATAATAAAATACAAAAATATGAGGCTGATTTCTAGGAAATACAATATTTTTGTTTTTAATAAAAGAAAACCTAGCGCCTGAACTAGGCCGAGCCTGTATCTCAAACGCTAGTCTCTTCTCGTGATATATTATTACATAGTAGGTACCTAGGTACATGTGACATACCTAGTGTTACACTGTTGTATCTTATTAACATTATGACAAAAGTATAATTTTAAAAGAGAAAACACAAGGAATTTTGTATTTTTTTTGTTTTTTCACTTTCACATGCATTTAGTAAAAAACTGTTGTTTTGACATTACAAACAGACACTTCAATTTTATTAATTGTATAGATGAAAAGCCTGGATGCAATATGTATAGGACAGCGACACATTTAACAATTTGTGTACAACTGTTACGTCGTGTCGCGTCGTGCGGTAGCGTTGCGCGGTCGGTCGGTTGTAACAGTAATGGGGGATAAATATAACATACCCAAATAATACACAAAGCTTTTATTACAATCAGTTTTATTACTTTCTATTTCTTACTATATAATTGAGAAGTCGAATATTAAAAGCGGACAAGTCCACTAAACATAATTTTACGTAATCAGCTAAACACTAGAAACATTGCATATGAAATATTTCGTTTTTGATTTTAATTAACATATAAATGGTATTTATATTATATTAATTTTTATATTTACATAATTTATATTTATTAATCATAAATCACGAATTATTAAGAGGACGCGCGGTCTAAGAAACATAATATAGCAGCATTTGTAAGAAAAATTTATTGTACTCTAGTAAAAAAGGGAATACTACACCTGAAATAAAATAAGTAAATAATAAATACAGTGTTGCCATTGTATAGGACTTTGACACCTTTCATAATAGACCCCTTAATTAATTATATGTATATTATAAAAAAAAATTAAATATGAAGTCTATTAAAAAAACATTAATTTTTCGAATTAACAAATATTATTCTTAAAATGACATTAAACTATTTTCTTCTTATATATATAAAAATCGATGTTTGCATGTATTTATCCCATGGACTCCAAAACGGCTGGAGCGATTTTGATGAAATTTTCCGACAATCTTCACATTATTAACCCACCGGGTGGGTGATCCTGTATAGTTTGGTAGTGAACACTACCGAAAAACTTTTGGTTCCCTGGTTAATTTTAGTTTATTTTACCGAGTTCAACAAAATACAGGATTCTACTCAATTCGAATGTATATAATTATATTTTTTTATGGATATTCAGCCATAACTTCTTTGTTTATCAACGGATTTGGGTGATTCGTGTTTTGTTGGATAGGGGATACCTCAAGGGTGATCCGATTTTAATTTCATTGGCATTAATTAACTTCGAAGATAATCCTGGGGACTTTTAGAAATCATTAAAGTTGGATTTCCTTTCTATTAAAAGTTGTCTTCTTCAAAACTGACGTTATCGCATAAAACATTCAAGTGAATTTCAACTTTACTGTATCGTAATTACAACTCTCACTCGACAGTGACAGTGTGTCCGTTATGTACATAAACCGTTCGGGAAATATGTAATATATATTTTTTATTCTTAATAACATTATCTGTAAGACCTAGCTGGAGTTTCATTTAAAGCCTTGTTAAAGATAGTTTCAAGTGCTTTACGAGCACTTTTTACAGTGACACATCACTCAACTTTATGCAGCCAAACGCAATGGCTAACACCTCCTTTTCAATTTGTGTCCAGCGTGTATCTTGCGAACGAAACGGACCGGCCGCACGCGCCTCATAACAAGCGCGCCCCAAACACTTGCAAACTATAAGTGTCTACATTTTTTCATTAAGTTTGTAAAAACGTAATGTTGGAGTTTTCATAATATTATTTTTTAACGTGTTAAAATATTAATTGTGTCCTTCATGTCACAGATATTCATTCTAAACTCGTTTTTAAGAAACATGTCAGCATAATTTGATATAAAGCGTGACAAGTAATTTGTCATCCCTAAATATCTCTAATTCTTTTCTAGTGCTCGGAATCGGCATGTTTTGTATGGCACTGATTCTGTCCGGATCAGGCTGCATGCCATTATTGCCGAAAATATGACCTAGGTATTTTATTTCCCTGGATCTTACCTACAATACATTTATCTTTATTAAACTGCAAGCCGTTTTTGCTTATCTTTCATCGTATTCTTCTTTTGTGTTTCCAAATATTAGTAAATCGTCGATGAATAACTCTACAATTTTCATGCTAAAAGTTTTGTACATTGCATTGTAAAAAATTCTGATACCAAACATAAACCAAATGACATTCTTAAAAATCTAAATCGATCAAATGGTGTCGTGAATGTGCATAGCTTCGAACGATGATCATAAAAAACTACGTCTAGATGAGATAAAAGTTCCTGATAAGTTAGCGTAATCTCTTCAAGTGTCGGTAACTGGAAGTGACTTGTTTTATAGCTTTATTTAAAAGCTGTGGGTCAATGCACAGACGTAGCTTACTGTCTGGTTTTTCCGCTAAAACTATACTAGATTTCCAGTCGGTAGGTTCATCCACCCTTTTTATTAAGTTTAATTTTTCTAAACGATTTTATTACTCCTGAAGATTCGTTCTCAATCTAATTGTTATATTTTGCGAACTACACACAACAGGAGGTATCGATTAATCTATAATTAGTGTGCTTCCTCAGCAATCTACCTATATCTTTGAACACACACTTGAATTTAACTAAAACATCACAATTTTTTGTAACAAGAATTTCATTAACACGAATTATTAAGAGGACGCGCGGTCTAAGAAACATTTCAAGAATAGTTATTTCTAAAATATATTGCTGTCGCGCTGTGCTTGGAATGTCACTGAATAGAGTGCGAGAGTGGCAACGGCAGTTCGGACTGATTATACCCAAGTAAAACTGACAAAATCATAGTTTCGTATTCCCCTGTTTCCTCCTCCAAAACTGAACTGATTTTATATATTTTAAAAGGCTCCTAGTTTTTATAATAATTCATTTATAAAAAAAAATCAAAACATAGGGACATGGCAGTGGTAGATATAATTTTTACGGTATAAAAATATTTGCTCTAGTACCATTATCTAGAGTGGAAACAGGGGAATACGTTTGTATTGGCAAACACTGCCCGCGTTTCCTCTTAAATAAAGCGCACGCAGTACACGCATCCCGTGATTTTCGATTATTGCACTTTAAATCTAAAATATAAATTTGACCTATAAATACTTTATCTTTATGTTAGTGTTTTCCCCTAAAATGTTATAAAACTGGTAATATATTTTTTGCTAACCTCGCGTAATAGGTATACTTCTCTAGCATCCTCCTCTGGCCTCCTGGAAACTGCTTTTGAACATTATACACGGGTCGGCACCACTATCTTTCAACTTCTAAATCATTTATTTTTATTTTTCAACCCATAAATTTCACAAATTACGCACGAACTGAAAAGTTCTATATAACTTATCTTTGACGTATCGTGATGCTGTGGAACCATCTCCTGGCCAGTGTGTTCCCTCCTTAAAACATCGAGTCCTTTAAGCGTAACGTGAAGAGATAATTATGCAGGCCGGCAAGACAGCGGTGACCGCCGACGGATTTAGATCTCTCGGTGGTCACCGTTGTGTTTGGATTGAGCTGTGCTTACCATCAGGGGCAGTACCGTAAATAAACAGAGCTATTATTTAAAAAAAAACAGCACATTGCTAAACGACCTATTTTGTAGCATCTATAATACTTACATCTACACTTTCGCGAGACTTCGTGATATGCGCCGCGCGGAACATTCGGTATTTCATCAAAACTTAATAATTCTTGATCTCTTTCTATAGCAACGTTATTGATAATACTTAAGATTTTTTTAGCTACGTTACTATATTCCGAACCAAGAGCCGACAAAAGGAAGGCACTTCGTTTCACGATTTCAGCAACATCACCAACTTTATGATTGTTTGAATGAATTTCTCTACACTTAATTACGTCATTCATGAAATTTATCATGCCTGCACGAAGAGCAGGGTCTAGTGCCGTATCTTTCTTTGAGCCACGGTACGGTTCTTTGTTCTGCTTTAATAGTAACTCGAAATCAATTTTTTGGTTACTTTCGTTCGAAGTGATATCGGCTATTTCCGGGTCGTTCTTAAGCTTATAGTTAAATGCGTTCCCTACTGACTTTGAGCGTGCCATTGGAAAAACGTTTACATTGAAATCCCTATAACCTTTGCTCGTTGCTTTTAAAAGTTCTGTCAAATGTTCGATTATACTATATACGTTAAAAAAAATTGAATGAATTTCGGAACGTCTTCGAAGTGCATGCACACGATATACAGTAAGTGAAGTGGTATTATCTTAATCCACGGAATCAATGGAAATTTGTACTCGTTTAAATCTCCTAAACCGGTCATATATTGTAAATATCTTCTGATGTAGTTGAATTGTACGTATTTTAGCTGTTCAAGATGAACATTAGTTTTGTGGTATTTCTGGAACAATGACTTCTCACCTATTTCATTTATAGGCTCTAATATATATGTGGTACCAAAGGCACTTTCCAAAGCAACTTTTGAGTCTACGTTGCTTGATATCCACATTCGTACTCCATCAGCTTCGATAATTTTAAGCATTTTAACTACTTCAATTTCATATGGGAACACGTGATCGAATCCGTAAAAGAGAAAAATTACTTTTTTATTATTATAGTAATAAAGGAATAACTCTAATTCCAGTACTGTTGAACTATGTAGCCCTTCGTGGGTTGCTAACATTATTTTGTTATTAGTTTCACATAGGATGAATTTTGTTTTACTATGAATACCTTTCAAAGCAGCAACATAGAGTAAATTTAATCAATTCAACTTATCGATATTTCGAAAATCGGTTTTTCACCTTTATAATACTGTTTGATTTTAATTCCACACATGATGTTGTTTTGAATAATGACATTAACATTTCGGTTTTGATCTTTATCTGGTTTTAATACTGTCACTGATATTAGTTTGAATTCTGTACCAAATTTCTTTTGTTTATCAAAACACACTAATGGACTTTTGATAACGTCTTTCTTTGCTTTATCTAAGAAGTTGCATTCTTTAGTTAAATAAGGTGCTTCAGATGACAGCTTCCACCAGTTTTGAATTTCTTCATGAAATTTTAAGTATAAAGTAGCAGGATGAATTTGGAATACGAAATTATCATCTTCCTTATACGCACCGTAATACATATCTAACTCTTCTTTTAAAATTGGTTCAATCTCGAATTCTTGAGCTTCGTTGGTATAAAACCAAAGTCTGCTCAAAAATTGATTTACTAATTTATCGTCCTCAGCGTCACTAAATGAAGCCTTGGGAAAGTTTTTGAATTTAATATCCAACCTGTAGTCTGCTAAATTTTCACCTTCGGGAATTACATTTTTAAGTTTATCAAAAAAAAGCCTCACGTTCTGTGGAAGACATGATGTATTTGTATTAATCTTTAGGTTTTTAGTTATTTCATCGTAGACTAGTAATGTTCCTACTGTCCCACCAATACCTCCACTGATATCAAACATTCTAGATTGCAATTTTCTTTTTAAATTTTCAGATTTTGGACCCACACAATTATCGAAAATTTCTATTATTTTCTTCTCTTTATTCTTTACGAATAACTCTTGCAATGCTTCGACTATACGATCTAGTCTATCATTTACTTTATCTTCTCTGATAGTTAAATCTAAGTTTCCAAATAATATTGGTAATTTGAATTCTATAGACTCCAGTTTAGATTCACCTGCCATTTGAATTGCTTCATGAATTATAATTGTATTGACTTGTATTTTACGTACATCTTCTTTTATTTTATTTATTTCATCATTGTTAAATAATTTTTTTAGCATAATAGTTTCGGCGAGTTCAATTCTTTTGGTTTTTTCATTATATATAATTACACTCCCTATTAACTTGCTTAAAGCATAACTAGACCCGTCCTTTCTTAGTTGTTCAAAGTATATTATGATCTCTTCTTTCGTCAAATTAGTTTCTTTGCAATGATTTTCTACGGTTTCTTTGAATAGCAAATCCCTTAAAGCAATTAGAGTACGGTCATGTGTTTTCAAAAACTCTGGACGAAATTTACCTATGCGATACTCTTTTGCTACTATTTCTTCAGATACTAGCACAACCTTTTGTGCAAGAACAACATGATACTTCCGTATTAGGTCTGCATTCATAATAACATGATGTTTATTTTCCGACATGATAAATTGTAGAAAGATGTGGCCTAGTTTTTTGACTCGATCTTCTTGTATAGCCCTGGTCAGAAATTCTAAATCGTTATCATTGTATTTCAATTGAAATATAACTCCATTCGAGCTAGTATTTATCATTTTCTGTATCTTGTCACTTTGTAAATTTTTATCGAATAATTTGGGCTCAAAAAACTCTTTGGCGGGTGTGTAAATAATGAAATTTAATTCTACGTCTTTAATATCATCTCGAAACATAGGATCTTTATGATTCGGGTTAAACTTTTCAATAATGCTTAGATAACTGTCAAGATATTTAGGTAAATAATAATCTCCTGCAGCACTTCGTAAATCATTGACAGTGAATCTTCCTTTATCAGGGTCATCTTTATGTTTGGCTTGCAGAAACAATCTAACAGATTTTTGTTTTTCTTTTAGTTTATATTTGCAACATAAATCATCAAAGGCTCCAATTCCTCTCATATTAGTTGCCAAATAAAACTCTTCTATATCTCCATCAGCCTTAGCTCTTAGAAATAGTAAACTTAATAATTTAGTTTCATAAAGTTGTCCACTTACACCAGAGGTACCAGGTCGTTTTAAAAACATTGTTTTCTTCGTTTTTTTCTTATCATTGGTACTTGTTATTTGTTTATTACTTTTTTCTGAAACTGAAGGCTGGGTTGACCTCATCAACGCTTCTTGTTTTGTTGTACTTACTTCTAAAATTTCAACAATTTTGTTTATACACTGGGTATCAAGTGTTTTTGTGTTATATACTGGCATATCTCCTTCTTTGTTTCTTTTAAGTACGCATGCTCCCTTAACTGAAAGCAAGTCAATAATATCTTTCCTCAATTTTGGTGTAGAATCATGAACCGGTGTACTATCATTACTATTTGTTGTAACGATATCGGTTCTGCTTGTTAATATCGATTCCATAACTGGTATGTCTTCATTTTTTATTAAGGCAATAAACAAGCTATAATTATCTTTTGATTTTCCTTCATAAGTAGTCATTTTTATTATAACATTTAATAACTTTTATCCTATTATTAGTTGAACGGTGCTATTGTCACACACTCTAAAGAATTTGGATTTATTAAAACTTATAAAGTTGATATTTTTATCGTGTAACTTCAAGGATCCTTGATTTTTTTCTGTCACTTCACCCTCTAAGATTGCAAATCACTGAACGTATATAAGGTATTCACAGATATGTAGCAATAAGCTTTCTTCCTGTTTGAAATAAATTAAGTATATGATGTTCGTAAGGGTAAGTGCACACTGCAATACTATTTTTTTACTTACGCCAGTAGCAGGATCATGGCTTGATGTTTGACAGATTAATCTTGTACAGCCAATGTTATTTACAACATCTGGAAAGTAAGAAGATTTTATGATAGAGGTTAGTTATCTCTTTATCAGGTTAGCCAACAGGTGTACAATATTTGTATAGTTAAAAGTACAAACTAATTATAGGCAAACACAGCATGCACTCAGTATAAACTACTTTGTGATATACAATTTTAAAACTAAACCAACTGAAAAAAAATAATTAAAGCTAACTAAAAACAACTACTTAATTATATTATTATTCATTAAAAATAGAAGCAGTGATACAATTTCAGCAGTGTCCACATGAATATCTGTTGTTAATCTTGCACTGTTATATAATTTACACATTCTAGGAATGGGTGAGCTACTTGTTTTTTTTTTCAATCTAATTAATCTGCCTTGGAGCCAGGAGAGGCTTTGACAGCTTCACTAGGCATGGAAATGAGCGCAGAAGGCACTCAGTCGCGAAAGTGAGGCAATAAGCCTCAAGAGTGCAAAAGTGGCCGAGCCTCGGCTTGGGCTGTTGCCGTTCTTGCAATTAAGTCGCGATCTGACTAATTCTCTAGTCGTAGAAAATTCTATCTAACTATACATATATATAAATATTTGTGTCTTTTGGGTGAAAGGAACCAAAAAAAAGAATAAAGTCCCTTACAGAACCTATGTATCTGAGTGGAGTGCATGTATGAAGTGCACTGTCCTGTGTGTATGCCGTATAGCTAGTGAATGCAGTGTCACTGTATCGCACGAGCGGCTGCAGGCTCAAAAGATCTCTGCCAGAAGAATGGACTTAGGCTTGAGTTCCCGTAGGACGGTGGTCATGGCGGGTGTGTGGGAGCGAAATTCACTACCCGTCCCTGAGCAGGAAACGGTGGTTTCGCGGGCGTGAGCGCGAACATGCTTGATTAGAAGAGACGGACGGGTATGACGCATTAGTAACCATGATTTCATCAGGGTCGGTAAAAAAATATTCCGAGATTGACGTTTTGCCTTCGGGGCGTATGTTGCGGTAAATACCACTAACGGGTTTGGATGGTTTGATTCGATCGAAGGAAGTTCCATATCTTTATGGATGTACTCATTTCGAAAGAACCACGGGGAACTGACTAACTTGCGTAAAAATTGATTTTGTAATGTTTGCAAGGGGCTAAAGATGGATTTCGCCATATATGGGAATACGGCGTAACTTTACATTACCATAGCAAGGGATGCAAACGGGCCAAGACCATGGCGGCCTTGTTCCGGGTTGTACGGACATGTGGCCTGTAGTTAAGCGTATTGTCGAGGGTGATACCCAGATATTTAATCAGGGTAACCCAGGGGATAGGGACAACAAAAAAATAGAGGGGTTTGAGTGTCTTTCGTAGTTGTTCAGGATAATGGCGGTACTCTTATCGAGGTTGGGCGCTATGCGCCATTTTCAGAACCATCAGCCGAGTTGGGTTAGGGCGCGTCGGAAGCGCGATCTTGTTCGTTCTGAGTTCTGTGCCTAAGCGAACTGCAAATGACTTGTCATCAGCGTTTATACGCTGCCTGGCCTGGCTTATGCCTACCTCGATTCCGGAAAGACGTAGGAGGTCGCCGATGTAATTATTAATTAGAAAAGGCACCGGAATGGAGTCTGGAGGCATACCTGAGCGTATTGGGTGAGGTGGGTAGAGTTCACCTTCCACTGTGTAGCGGAAGGTGCTATCGGTGAGATAATCGCGAACGATATGTACTAATCTATCTGGGATTTCTAACTGGTGGATCTGGTGATAGTTTGTGGACTAGTCCGGCATGCCAGACTGAGCTATTTCAAGAATTGCCTTTCGTATAGGCGGAAGTAAAGGAATCTGACGAGGACATTTAATTAATCTTATGCATGATTTCTGGAGAATCAATTTTATTTCTTAACTAGCTTTGCCCGTGGCTTCGCTCACGTGGACTACAGAATACCCATGCGAATCTTGATCTCCCGCTCCCGGCTATTTTAAAAACAAAGATACTTATTTTGGGTGTTCTTTAGAAGATAGATGTATACTCTCCCGGACTTTTTTGTAGGTCTTTTATTGCCTATGACTATGTAGTACATTAATTTGTTATATATCTTATAGTTTACTCAGCATAAGCCATTTAAGGGCCTGAATTGATTCACCATGATCGGTTTTTTAATTTGTGCGGAACCCTACTTATTTTTCTAAAATAAAAGTAGACTATGTTACTCCCTACAAAATCAGCTATCTACCAATGAAAGTCCCGTCAAAATCAGTGCAACTGCTTCGGTTATAATACTTTCATATGTATTTTGTAAAAATAGACACTTCAATTTTATTAATTGTATAGATAACTTTATATAGGAATATTAGATTCAAGATATCTCTACGATTTGAGAGTGCTACTATTTTAATTTCTTACGTTTTTGCTTTACCTACAGAGTACATCAAGCAGTGGCGTAACTAGCATAGGTGGCACCCGGGGCGGATTTTATTGGTGCCACCCCAAAACTCAATCGAAACTGTTAAAATAAAAAAAGTTATAATCATTTACGTTTTATTAAAATACGAGTACCTATTACAAATATTTGAATATTATGTGAAACAAATTACTTTGTCTAAATTAAAATATCTTCCTTCTAGCTTTGACACTAGCGAACTCCGAAATCACTTCTTCAAAATTTATATTTTGTGTTGCTTCATGTTCTATCGTTAAAATACCAAGATTGTTTAATCTGGTTTCAGTCATTGTAGACCGCAAGTAATTTTTAATTTGCTGAAACTTCTCTCACATGAAGCAACTGATGCACATATTGTTATAAATAACTTTAGTGCGACCGTTAGATTCGGAAGAGATTCTGTAAAATCCCATTCCACAATAAATTTCATAAAGTCCAGTGTCACCCAATTAGAGACAGTAATATTAGCCGCTTTTAAATGTCTTCTCAATCTTGGTATTTCTAAAAGAAGTTCTGTTTCTGATAGTTCATCGTAAAGGTTAGTAAATTTTGATATAGCAAATTTTAACTGTTCAGTGTTTGCCGAAAGCAAGGTCTTTGACTGCACAACCTCAAACAATGAAGCTTACGTCTTTAATGGACTTTACTCTTGTTTCGAGTTCAATATTGAATCTGCCAAGACATTCTAACATGTCCTTTTGAAGTTCCGCTCTAAGTGTAAGTCCAGCATCGGTGGATGATGCTAACTCACCGGGCATGCGTTTCTTGCGACGAATTCGTCGTTCCATCGAAATGTTGTATTTTTCCGATTTTTGTACAGCAAAATCTATTGCCTCTTCTGCTTGATGCAACCGTTTCTCTTCCAATGAATAGACGAAATGCTTCTAGTTTTATGATTATTTCATCAACACATAAACCTTTACTTTGTAATGCAATCTGAGCATTGTTCACTTCCCTTAGCACATCAATCCAAAAGAAAAGAAAACAAAGAAATGAGAAATTGCACACAGCAGGCATAAGATTTTGTGCAGCACCTCTAGTTTCTAAATTTAATTCTTGGTCGTATAGTTCCTCAATTGACGATATTATCTCATCAAAATTTTAAGCCAATACTTTTATTGCACCATAATGAGCACTCTAGCGCGTTGTCGAAAGTCTTTTAACAGATGCTTTGCTGTGATTGAGGAGCACTTCCCAACGGCATGTGGAAGTTGAAAAAAAGTTAAATATTATTTCCACTGCTCCGAAAAATGTAACACATGTCACATTATGTGCGAACGAATGTTGGCCGCATAAATTAATTGAATGATCTATACAACCAATAAAAATTACTTTATTGTTTTTTTCTTTTATAATAGCTTGCACTCCTCCGTGTATACCATTCATAACTGCAGCATTATCATAACCTTGAGAACGACACATCATAATATCTAAGCCACCGTTTTTAACCTTCTTTAGTATTTCAGAGCTTAAATCAGCTGCTTTTTCTCATGTAAATGAAAGAATCCTAATAATACTTCTTTGACTTCTACTTTTCTATTATTAATTTTTACATAACGAATTACTTCAGACATTTGATCGACATGTGAAACGTTAGGTGTGCTATCAAACCTGATTCCGAAATATTTGGCCGATTTAATTTCGTTGACAAGCTGACATTTTACATGATTAGCTAAAACATTTATGAACTTATTTTGTATTTCTGGCGATAAATATGTTACTTTAGGTGATTTTTCCTGCTCCTAATATAGTATATGTTCTTTGAGTACTGCATCATACTTTGACAGCAGTTTAACTAGTTCTAAGAAATTACCTTTATTAGACGACCCTTGGGTTTCATCATGTCCACGAAATGCTAGGTTTTGTTTAGTCAAAAACAATGTTATATCTAATAATCTAGATAAAAGATTTTTCCACTTCTGTTTTTCCGTATTCATTAATTGCAAGGTTGCATCATCTATTGTGGTGTGAGATTTTAATGTCATTTCCAAAGTTTTCCACTTTTCGAAATTTTCTAAATGTTCACACGAAGTTTCATGGTCCAATACTTTAGGATTTAGTTTCCACCACTTCTGAAATCCAGTTGTAAATGTTGTTTGTATGTTACTGACAGCAAATAAACGACAGCAAAAACAGTACAGGTTATTTGATATAGGAGAAAATACCATCCATGATCGTAGAATTTTTTCACCACTAGGCATCTGTTTATAAAACCATTCCAGTGAAAGATGTCGAGAATCACCTTTAATCTTTGAACCATGACGAGATACAGTAGGAAACGGTCCTTCTTTGTTCTAGAAATGTTCACTGCGCTTTTTTATTATGTCAATGCGAACATTATCAGGTATCGGTATACTCCAATGTGAACCATCTCTCAAATGTTGAACTGATTCTTCGAAGCTAATGCTATCTCCGAAAGTAGCATTAACGGCGTCATTTTCATTATTTATTTTGATTCCGTCAAGGTCCTGGGTCGCCTTCATTGATTCTGTATTGTCGATGTTGCTATCTAAATGTGAGTCTCCAAGATGTGAATCATAACTTTCGTCAGCAGGAGACTCGGGTACTTTACTTGAACTTTGGCCACTATCTGCTTTTTTGACATATTTGAAAAGAGAACCGGACATGCTCTGAATTTCATCAATTTTAGCCTTTTTGGCTTTTCTCTGTTGAAACCTGCTTTCTCTTTTCGAAGTATGAATTCTCCGAGGCATATTTCGTTCTGGGTATTCTAAAAAATATTTTTAGTTAGTAAGTGATACATACGTTGATTTTATAAACTAATTATAACAGTAAATAAACACCTACACGTTACGTAACTAGCTTTGTGAAATATATTTTTATATAAATTAACGATTTGCAGGATTCTGCGTCTGGGTGTAAATATGTATTTAAGTATTATTAGAAAAATACTAGTTAAATACTCCACCGTTGATTGTAATATCCGTGCCACGAGTGCTCGAGCTGCTCATCTCGGAGCCAAATCAACGTACGCGAAGTTGTATGATATGATTATGATTACTTTCAATCTAAAATCTAAACTTAATATATTCTGTTTATGTAAACAAATCCCATTGCTATTAGATCGGAAAATAATAAGTAAGTAAATAATAAATAAGTATATTATTTACAATTAAACATTATTACCTAAAGTAATATCGTAAAACGTGTACAAATGTAAATAAAATCTTTTTACGCCAGTAAAGCCTTTAAAACCTATTTTAATAAAGAAATACCTTTAGTAGATAGTAATACTTGCCCAGGCTAAACAAAAAAATATTACTGCAATCCGTCTAAAATACCTTCTGCAGGTACCTATTTATCATTTAGGATGGCTCAATAATATAGTTTTAAAATACACAGTAATTAAAAGAGAATAAAATAATTGAAGGGTTTTCAAAATAATCTAAGATACTGCTATTAGATACTAAATGAATTAAAAATGTAAGTATTACCTGTAATAACAAAAATACTTCACTTACCTTGTTTATTTTCTTCAAGAATCGACTATATTAAATCGGTTTTTATACAAAAAATGTTGTTTATTTAATAATAATTAACAAACACTTTGCACTAGACGTTCACACGTTTACGTAAGAGAATATTTAAATGAATGCGGTCGGAAACAAAAGAAATGGCCCAATCCACAATACAAGTAACGAGCGCTATATCGAGGGAATCCCCTGACTAACGTTGGTTATGCGCGAACGGGGTATTAAATTTTGGGGGAATCCCAGATCGATTGACAGTGTGCACATTGTTTTTTTTCTTCTAAATATCAATTTATTATGCTCGTGGTACGATATCATAGTTACCTAGATAATTTTATTAGTGGCGTTTATGCTCTCTGCCATAGATTTACGATTTTTTATAGGTAGAAAGAACTACAACTGATGGTCATAGTCGGGCTTGGGTGTCACCCCTAAACGGGGGAATGTGAATGTGAATTGTGTATATTATTTTGGAATTACGCCACATGAAGTTCATTTTACACCAATCATCGATAAGTCTATTTAAGATCTAGGTGCAATAAAAAAAACTTCTTCAATAAAATCTATAAGTAATTGTTAAATTTTTTAAATCATCTGTAAACAGGAACGACTTTGGGGTATAAGGAACAATAAGAATCGTGATTTATATATACTATACTAGCTGTGCCCCACGGTTTCACCCGTGTAGCCTACCGTTGTTCTCACTTTCCGTAGTTGCCTCTAGCTTACCAAATTGTTTGACGTTCATCATCCGCTTCTTAGTCTTAGTGTAAAGTTATATTAGATTATAACTTTCCTCAATAAATTGGCCATAAAACAAAAAATAAATCATATCCAAACTTCACAACACATTTTAGAAATATTAAAATACTTGAATGAAAAATAAAGAATTTTAAGTGGTAGAATTTTTCAGAATGACTTTGTAACTAAATATAAATCGTAACATTTTGATGGATTCTTGATGAACAAAATCGTAATGATAATTATACAGTAATTTAGAGTGCGTCATAATCCCTACATCTTTCACACAATTAACACTTTTGATTGGTAAATTATTTAATGAATAACTGTAACTAATATGACTGAGTTTACGTGTGACGGTTAAACAATTGAATTTCATTATAGTAAGATCAAGTTTGTTTATCTGGCAATAGTCACAGAGTCGATTTAGATCCTGCTGCAGGAGACAGCAGTCGTTAATACTACGAATAACCTTGAATATTTTAGTATCGTAAGAATACATGAGTTATTTAGCATATTTAAAGCAACAGGATAATTATATCCAGTGGCGGCTCGTCCTTCGGCGCGCTGGTGCACTGCACTCCTACAAAGAATTACTAAATGTAGCGACATCTCTCGCCACAACTGACGCATCAACGCATCGACACAACTACGTAGCGACACATAGCGACATCTATCGAGCCACATAGGACGCATCCCTACTATCCTACATTGCGCTATAGAAATTCACTCTATCGTTGAGTATATATACAAGAATCCGACTACAACAGTCGGGGCAGCTGCCCGCCAGACATAGCACCCGTCTGGCCGGAGGATCCTCCCTTTTCTATGGCGGATGAGGAACTTTACTCTCTGTTCCTCACCTCCGCTAAACTAAACAAAATGGGTTTTTGTTTTTTCTTATCCGTACTTATGTATTTTGTTCAGGTAACATGTATAGATTAATAACCCTTCATACTTTAAATCTCAACAAAACACTAGGTACGTACAATAAAACGATTTGGTATTATGTTGTACTGAGTGGAGCGCTAGCGATTGCGTTCCGCACGGAATTCAATGAGTGCGAAAGAACGTTCTACACGGCCCAGCAGCACGTGAAACAACCGGTTTAGTATGAAAAATATACCTACCTAATATGAAGCGCCGCGGGGCGGCGCGGCGCGGCGCTCCTGCATTACATTTTACATCTAAATTGTATGGTTTTGCTTGCATTTCATTATGTTTCTGATTTGTGTATATAGTTTGTGTTTAGATAATTACTTATCTAGTTAAAAATAAGCCATTAATCATTTCTAACATAGAAAATTATTGCAACGTCGATACACAGTATTTTACTAACTACGCTTTAGAATTTGTCGCATGAAACTTTAATTACAAACATAAATATAAAATTATAGTACCCTTGTACTTACTAAACATAATTCACACTTGAATAAAAATTGAGCGCTGTTTTTAGTGAACACCCATTAAAAATTTTCACGAGCCGCCACTGAGTTAAATCATATCATATTATTTGTTCAGTTCTCGTGACGGATGCCTACCTCCACTACTATAGTCATAGAAACAATTAATAAAATTGTAGTGTCTGTTTGTAATGCCAAAATAACAGCTTTTTACTAAATGCATATGAAAGTACATACGATACCTATAACAAAAAAACCATTTTTTTTTTCTGTGTCTGTTTGTTCCGGGTAATCTCCGAAACAATTGGACCGATTTTAACAGGACTTTCACTGATAGATAGCTGATGATATAGGGAGTAACTAAGACTACTTTTATTTTAGAAAAATAATTAGGGTTCCGCACTAATAAAAAAATTGTTCTTGGTGAATCAATTCAAGCGCTTAAATGGCTTATGCTGAGTAAACCATAAGAGATATAGCAAATTAATGTACTACATAATTGTAGGCATTAAAAATACCTACAAAAAGTCAGAGTGAGTATACGTCTATCTTCTAAGGAACACCCACAATAAGCATTTATGTCTCTAAAATAGCCGGGAGTGGGGGAGCAAGATTCGTGCGGGCATTCTGTAATCCACGTGAGCGAAGCCACGGGCACTGCTATTAGATTTATATTAATATTGCGGCTATAGTGCCGAGCCTTATATTTTGATGTGTTATATTGACGCTTCATTAGTGTTTTCTTAACTAAATAATAAGACTTTAATAAAAAAGCCTAAGAATATTGTTTCACAATTACTAACCCATGATCAGTAATCCTTTATCGTTTGTAATTAGCTATATAATGTAAAGATTGTGTTAATAGCAGTTTTGTTCTACTTACATGCCAATTGTTTTGCTCTGCCTGTTGCCCTCAGCAATAACACTTGCTCGTCTAGAGGTCAAGAATTCTTTTGTATGCGCAAGCGCCGCATCGCGCCGCGCCGTCTCGGCGCTACCGTGCTCCCAGATTTATCTAAGTACATATGTAATAATTATGTATTTTGTCACGTTTTTGTCTGCTACGTCATTGGTTTTATATGGCGGATTATTAAATCCTTCTTTAACTAGTTTGTAATATTATTTTATATTTCCTAATACTAATTGTAAATCTTTCTGTACTTACATGTACCTAATATTTTCCCAAATTTTTCGATAGACCTACTCTACATACAGAACATTAATCTCGAATATGCTATTTTTTTTTTTTTTGACTGTCTATCTGTTTTTATAACCGGATTTAACTCATAAGAAACGGCTTAACCAATTCTTATGAAATTTTGTACACAGCGTGTGTCATTGGTCTATTGATAAGGTCTTTGTGTGCTTTACACACCGAACTCTTTTTTTTTACGTATGAACAATAAAATTCATACCTACCTTGCTAGCGAAATTTATTTGAACAAATCTAAACAGTAATCAATTTAAATAAACTCCTAAATACAATATAATTATCGATTATAACAAAAACGGCACAATTGCATCATCTATGTTCGTCACACAATCCACGTGCACTGGTGTATAGCAGAGTTAACTAAAGCTGGCACGTTCACAGTACTCACACTAATGCAATTTTACCATACAGCATGATCAATAATTTTTACGAATTTTTTTATTTTGAATTTTTGATTTTGATTCAAAATGCGATTCTAGTCTAAGTGTAGACTAGAATCAAGTTTTAGGAAAATTTAGGTTCATTGTGGATAAATTAGAAAAAAAAATAGTGTTACTTGTTGTATGTACATATTATGATAATTACATTATTGCTTTTAATCAGATTCGTAAATTAAATCTTCTACCCCACTCAAACTTTCATCGCTCGAAGAACTTGATGTTTCGCCGTCGGAATTTCCTAGTGTTATTATTTAAACACTCTTTTATCATGAAATAAACCAGTGTGGCCAGATTCAAATCCACGGTTCTACTACACTCAACAATGTAGGGGAAAAATCTACTAATATATGCTAAATTTTTTACTGACACTAAAATGCTGTTGACATTGGGCTCTGTCTATGTTCCTTATTTTACTTATGTTAGATGTTAATGTGGTAATATTTATGCCTTTAGATACAAATGATTTCGCAGTTTCCAAATCATGAAAGCATTTCACAAATAAGTAATTAATGTCATCCATATATCTAAACGGAAAATTGCGTTTAACTAAAATAAAGAAGATATTTTCATATAATGTTTTTAGCCTCGTCTGTTATAAATAATACCTAAAAATATTTATCTATACATACAATGCAATTAATAAAATTGAAGTGTCTGTTTGTAATGACAAAATAAGAGCTTTTACTAAATGCATATGAAAGTATATACGAATTCATATAACAAAACCAATTTTTTAAATTTTTGTCTGTCTGTGTGTTTGTTCCGGGTAATCTCCAAAACGGTTGGACCGATTTAAAGGGACTTTCACTGGTGGATAGCTGAATTTATACGGAGTAACTTAGGCTACTTTTATTTTAGTAAAAGAATTTGGGTTCCACACAAATAAAAAAACACTGGTTATGGTGAATCAATTCGGACGCTTCAATGTCTTATGCTGAGTAAATCTTAAGAGATATAGCAAATTAATGTACTAAACAATTGTAGAAATAAAAAATACCTATAAAAAAGTCTGGGAGAGTATACGTTTATCTCCTAAGTAACACCCGTAATAAGCATTTTTGTCTTTAAAATAGCCGGGATCGGGCGAGCAAGATTCGCGCGGGCATTCTGTAGTTCATGTGAGAAAAGCCACGGGCACAGCTAGTTGACAATAAGAAGAAATAGCAAGCTAACTGAATAAAATCTAAAGTGGGTGATAGACGTACGAACTTAAACTACGCGGTTTTTATGTTTGCAAACTTACTAGGCTCCACAACGGTAACACACGTGTAGCTTACTCACAGTATATCACGACGCCGTCGGCAGAGGAAGCTCTATGTTATTCAGGAATTATAACATATCACATTTTAAAAAGCAATAAATGAATATATATTTTTTACGGTAACCAGCCCTTAACGAATAATTTATTTTCTTGACAGTGTCAATAGTACCTAGCACTTCTTTTTGCCTTACGTTATAATTTTGAGATAAATTATTTATTATACGCTTGAAACTTCATAATTTTATCTTTATCAACCTTCAATAAATAAAAGTTTAAACGGATAAGAAGGGAAATAATTTATTTTAAGATCATGAATTTGCTGAATCAAAATTAATAAAAAGTATACAAATATAAAATACCACAAGTGTTGCGCACCCACGGACAATCGGAACAAAGTGGTGGCCTACTCTATGATGGTGGCTCGCGACTCGCGGCGATGACAGACACGTACGAGCTACGAGCAGAATTTCATACCTGTTGGATCGCGCACCGAACTTACTCGTCGGTGTCAATGGTAGAATAAGTTTATATTATCTATGATGATAAGAATGTCTATTATTGTCTATGTTTGTAGAAGATTATTAACATAGATTAATATGAATATACGGAAATAGATGGGTATGTCACAAATATACTTTTATTTTGAGTGCCTCCATCTCGTGGATATACTTGAAATAAGTGTAATATACGAACGTAGATTAGTTAAATATTTATTTATATTTATAGGGTATGTACTCTAATTAAAACAATTTAATTTCATGAGAATAGTAATATATTTATTGTATTAAATAAACATAAGACGTATATATTTATGGAGTCCTGACTCAAATTCTAACCTAACCTAACACTAATAACAGTTCTTAAGTTCGGACGAAAGATAACTCAATTCGACGCCAATAACACAAACACTTTCCGTAAAGTTTTTAAAACCTCGAACTACTGCTCAAATCACTGATAATAATCTACACGCTATGCGCATCCAAACAGGTACCTAGACATTTTTTAAATGTTGCCAAAGGAAGAAATAGGTTAATCAACTAACCTAAGCTACAAATTCCCCAAATTTTGAGATTTATATATAAAACCCTCCAAAATAGTATGGTCATACCATTCCGATTAACAAATACACATACGCATGGTCCACTCCTTCCTCCCAGGAGGAGGGGAACGTGCATATGAGTATATATTAGTTAGCTCGAATTCTCATAAGATTAGGGAATTAGTTAGATCGCGACTTTTTCGCATTCGCGACGACCGCCCGAGCCGAGGTTCGGCCACTCTGGCACCCTCGTGCGGGTCGTCACAAACTTTCGCGGCTGAGTGCCCTAAGCGCTCGCCCCCAAGTCCGGTGAAGCTGTAAAAGCCGCAGCGGCTCTGTTTGACGATAGGGCCCCTAAGGCTAACAGTGTAGTTAGTTCTAAAAAAAAAAAAAAAAAAGATTTTCTCTAAACTCTTTTATAATAATCTTATAATATGGGGGAAATGTCCTGATCTGGTAAAAGTGGTAAAAATATTATTTTAAGTCTAACACAGAACTTTATAATTGTTATCTTTTAACTTTTTTCTATTTATGTAGTAGTAATGTGAAGAAATAAAGTTCTATTAATAAAGTAGTAACTAATAGGTTCGTGGTTCGTACTGATAATATTATGAACCCTTTTTACTACAAATTTGTCGTAGATATATCAATTATCTTCGAAAGATGTCGCTAAATAATAATAATAATAAAAATACCACAAGTGTTGCGCACCCACGGACAATCGGAACAAAGTGGTGGCCTACTCTATGATGGTGGCTCGCGATTCGCGGCGATGACAGACACGTACGAGCTACGAGCAGAATTTCATACCTGTTGGACCGCGCGACGAACTTACTCGTCGGTATCAATGGTAGAATAAGAATGTCTATTATTGTCTATGTTTGTAGAAGATTATTATCAGAGATAAATTATTATTACAAGGATTCAAGATGGTTGTGTATATCATTCAAGTATCAAATTAATCATATATCTATAAAACCATCACAATCGGTTTTAAAGTACGCGTACTTAGGATGATACACAGGCGAGTAAGCTCGTCGAGCCATAAGTACGCGTCTAATCACCCTTTTAAGTCATATTTTAGTAAATTTTACTTTAATGGAAATTCTAAGCAGATCGAAATTAGCGTTTCGTATTACAACATATTATAATTATTTTAAATTTGTACACAAACAAAAAAAAAAATTATCTCTTAAAATACTACCAAATTATGAAAAGAATGAAGTTAATTGTTCAACTTTGCTGGTAACAGAGATGAAAGGCAGAATACGAACACAAATATATTTTATTATATTCGGTACCTACACATTTATATTGGACACAATTTTTGACACAGGACAGAATAGAGATAGAAAAAAATACAACAAGAACGCTATCATCACAACTGCCACACACTAGATTATCAAATTACTAGACTAACAAACTTCCTATCAAGAACTTTACTTGTTAATAGTGATATTTTTTACGTTTCGCTGTGGAAATAATATAGTATTTTATGCAGAAAGACATGTTTTGCCTTATAAACAATACATAGTTTACAAAAACATTGCCTTTATTCCTCTATAACCTGGTACAAAAGATGGGCTACATATCTCTCTCATTTTTAGCAATTTTTTGTATCTTCACTATTATTATTTTTATTCCACTAACTCACATACAACAAAATAATGCAACACTTTAAAGTAGACGGGTAACTCGGCAATAATTTGCTGAATTCTTGTAAGCAAAATATTTTTAAAAATACATAAAATTATATTCTTGGTTCTAAGTTGCCAACAAGTGATATTATGTAATAAAAGGTGACAAACTATTTAACTCCCACAGACTGTGTTATAAAGTTCCAGATTTAAGAAATCTGCAACAAAACCCGTCGGATTCCGCTAGATCTGGTCTGTGGTCAAACTGAACTTAAGCTTCAATAACAGTATAGCTATACATATAAAAATATATGACCAAATGACTATGAACTTATTAATAAAAACACAGATAACCTAATCATTTATTTTGACAGGCTTCATATTGCAATGGCAAAAAGTCTTAGGTATTCATGCCCTAACCTTACTATTTGTTATGTATTTTTAGTAAAACCATTCGGCACCGGAAACTGATAATAAATTTTTTCTTAGTTCTGGTACATAGTATAAATTTTTTATTGTACGTACTGTATACCTGTTTCCAACAAAACATTTTACTCTAATATTTCCAACACCTATAGCTTTTAATATCGTTTGTTATATCCTTCGCTACCATGAAATTGAACTGACCGTGATCCACGATGTGTTTATCCATATCCTTGAAATGTTCCACCTCTGTCTATATCCTTGTTGTTGCGTTACATAGTTTAGGGTCTACTGTGCCACTCTAAGATTAGGCATTTTGTATAAATGAAACATACAATCAGAAGGTTGAATATAAAGTGTATTTGTTACTAAAATGTTCGGGTCTTTATAACGAACATATGTGTCTGTCAGAGTGGGAGAATCCGGTCCCTTGTTCCTTGCTTGCGTGTGGTCAATGCAGTGTGGACAATAGATGTCGTAGCCCAACAGATGCGGTAGCGGGTCGAGCGCCATGGTGCCGAGGAGCGTCTGCTTGGGGTATTGTTCTCGGCCGATCCCTTTCGTTATTTAATGCGTTATTAATGTTGCGCTATTATGAAGACGAAGTATCGGCGCTAGTCTTCCGGGTGGCATCCTGTGGAGCGCTTCCTCAATGCGGTAGGTTCGCATGTGTTTAACGCAAGGATGAGAACGTATTTGTGATTGATAATATTTAGGTTGGTAGCAGCTACACATAGCCTTGTTGGCCTCTCATTCTACACTCGAATTTCTTATGTCCTGGTTTTCCACATTTGAAACAATTAGACACACTACACTACTATTTGTCTCAAAATGTCTTGAAGTTGAACTCTTTCTTCTTTTTTCTTCTTCACCAAGCAATCATTTCCTTTACAAAGTCATATTTGACATTTTCGATTGTTGCTAAAGTTGTAATTATATTTCCATGTCTTAGGCATAGACAATAACTAATTATGGCTTGGATTTAGAATCGTTTGGCACGAATTCTGGCTTGAAAGTGGTTGAAGTAGATAGATAATTATTCCCCGATTATAACGTAACTAGTCCCATTACAAGGTAATTAGCCGTTTTCGAGAAAATTAATAAAAACTATCTTAACCTCAAACCTTACAAAACACGAAAATGACGTTTATTTAGAGATGCCAGGTGAACAAATACTAAAATAGTTCGAAAATTGTGACAAAGTTGTACCTTTTTTAGTTTAATAAATTACCAATAGCACACATTAAAGGTTCATAATATTTTGATAATAATAAATGTTTATAAATACATAAAATAAAATTCATAATTAAGCAATTTACTAGTATAATGTCATTTTATTTCGGTAATTTTTAGAAATTGTTACTACATTTTCTTAATTTCATGAGTTGGCAACTCAATTTAAGGCCACTTGACTTTGCTATACAAAGTTTGTTTTGCGATTTTCTTTCACAACTGATTTACTACTTTGGACTTCGATTATTGTATAGTAATTCGGCAGCCGCAACATCTTGCGTCATCTTTCGTGTAGTTAGCGTATTAGTAAACACGACAAATGTATGGGAATAGGCAGTCTGAATAATTTTTTGACGTATCGTATCGTCAGTTTACCACCATACATACGGATTACTGGCGGGCATATGATTGTTTAGGGGATCATGGTTTCATCCATTGCAAAGTCAACCACAGTGACCCAGAAAATCCCTTTGTGGCTGGGCACAACGCATTGAATCACAGTGGCGTGTCATCAAACAATATTTCCAAAAAGATAATTTTAATAATAGAGAAAATTTTACTGATTTAATATATGAATATCTGTGGAGACACAATGTGATGAAACAAAAGAAAGATCCCTTTGAGAAATTAATTAGGGCAATTAATTACATTTATAATAAATGAAAACATAGAAAATGTGTTGTTTTATTGAAAAATTAAATTTACTAAAACCACAGTAGTACACTCTTGCCTAACCCTTCGGGGATACAGGCATGAAAGTATGTTATGTTAAGGATACTAAAGTTTTATGTAAATTTTAGTAAGTTGTTGACAAATAGGTAGCGAGTAGCGACCGAAGGGAGCGACGAGCGTGTTAGGTGTCTTGCGATATGTGCAAGCATGAGCCGAGCGAGCGAAGCGAGCGTACCGCGGCAGCGGTCGGCGAGTGCCAAGTTCTAATATTATCACTTAAATCATGTTTATTCTGAGTAAAATCCCATCAAAATCTTGAATTTAACTTTAAAACATAAAACCCCTATACCTCTGTCCAGGAAGGTTATTTCTTCATGGGAATAGTGTCAGAGGGTGGGTGGCTGCCCCCATCAACCTCCCTAATCCATGTCTTGCCTCTAATATTACAAGAGATTGAAAATGTGGAAATTTCAGATTTGACCTTGAAACTTTGAACCCCTATAACTTAGCTCTGGTGAGTTACCTTGTAACGGGAGTAGTGTCATAGGGTTTAGGGGCACCGCCCCACCAACCCCCCCCCCCTCCCGTACTCCTCCGCGTGCCAAACGATTCTAAATTTTAACCAATAATTAATCTTTTCCTCATCACTAATTATAGCTCCTGTGTCTTTGAGCTCTGAAAATTTCTCTTCCATATTATTATAATGGTTTAGTAACAAGATTGTTTCATCCCACTTCATCTGGCCGAGTTCTCTTCTTAAATACATCTCGCTTCTCAATCCCTTTTTCTTAAAATTGTTTTCAAGTGACATAATCATATCATACGCCGAATCTTCATTATTAAGATACTCAATATCGTGTCCGCCACAGCACTTACAATGATGTTTTGCGCCTTCGTTTCCTTTTTAAAATTATTTTCATTTTTATAATAATCTTTATTTGTTATTGCTTCATAACATTCTTGTTCCTTTAGCACGCAGCCAATTCGAAATATCCATGCTGAGAAACCTGCACCACAGAATGGTTTTATCTGCATTCTCATATACGCACTCATTTTTATTTTTCTTCTTTATTAATTACTTTTTCAATAATCACGGAGCTTAACCACAACTACTGAGTTTAACCACGGACCTCTGCTACCACTGTTATGTATTTTTAGTAAAACCATTCTGATTCTTCATTACAATAAAACGACTCCATCAGCCATATTTTTTATTCACACTTCGTCTTCTTCTTCTATTTACAATCTTGGCAACCCAGTCAACTTTAGAGACTAATACTGCCATTTTCAAGTTATGCGAATTCGATACTTTAGGCGGATGGAGGGAATAGGCGGGTAAATGAAGAAGTGGCAATAAATAAATACAATTAAAAATAATATTAGAAACCTACAATGACAATTTATGATGATTAAGAAATTTTACTAATGATTTATTAAATGCATATTATTACTGAGAGATAGGATAGATGACAGGTCGCAAGGAAGAATAGCCTTATAATTACACAAAATATCATACAGTGGCAAAGAGTTATAAAGAGAACAGTTGAAGAGAATATGCATAATGTTACCCTCTTCCAGACCACACTCACAGATAGATGTATCTCTAATTCTTAATTTGTTCAGGTGGACTGGCGAAGAACAGTGGCCAAACCTTAGCCTCGAAATAATAGTTGTAATTTTCTTACTAAATCTCCATTTGGAGAACCACGGTTTTAGAGCAATTGAAGATTGAAATTTTTTATAAAATTTACCTTTGCTTGAATGACCCCAGTGCATATTTTACCTTTCAACCAAGTCTTGACGAGGTAGAAAAGAAAGTAAATCCTGGCTATAGAAATAATTATCAGGAGCACCTTGAAAAGCTGCCAATTTAGCCAAACCATCAGCATTTTCATTACCATGGATACCTGAATGACCAGGAATCCATATCAAGGAAACTTGTAAACCTAGTTGCACACAGTATTTCAGTTTGTTTTTAATTACAAGAGAAATCGGTGACCAATTATTATTTTTAAAAGGATTATGTAAAAGAGATTGTAAACAACTTAAAGAATCCGTAAAGATCACAGCCGTGGCAATTTTTTCCGTTATGATATAGCTGATACATTCCAAAATAGCTAAGCATTCCCCAGAAAAGTTAGATATTAGAGAAGAGTATTTAAAAATATCCAGAGGAAATTTTATAAAAAGCAGCACCTACTCCTTGTTTATTATTTTGAATGGTTGAAACATTTCCAAAAAAATCTGAAAAATTTCCTTTAAGTGGTTAAACAGATTTAGATGAATCAGTAAAAAAAACTTCCGCATTAGGAGTGTTCTTTTTAATAAAATTCAAAAGTTTGGAATCAGTATTTGACATATTTTTTTCTATACCTATGGATAATCTTACATCAGGTTGGAAAATAAGCACACTGTAATCAAAAACGAAGAGAGGATTACATGAAAAATTTGTGATTGTACATTCCTGTTTATGTAAATTCCTGAGACTATGAATTAAATGCGGCAGCTATTATTTTTAACAATAAGGCTATCAAGATAAGTTATTTTTTTATGAAGAGGATGGTCCAAAAGTTGAAAGGATTTGTATAGATACCGATCTGATAAAAACTGTCTTCTTATGTGCAGGGGTGGATCTGCGCATTCTATTTGCAGTGCACCAATGGGAGTGCTTTTCATAGTCCCAATGACAATACGCAGGCTCTTAGATTGAATAAGGTTAAGTTTATGAATTACAGATTTATTAACAGGACAAAGAGTGAAAGAACCATAGTCTAAAAGACTTCTTATCATTGCATTATATATTAACTTTAAAGAAAAAGGATGTGCACCCCACCAAACTCCAGAAAGTGCTCTCATCATATTAATGTTTCTTTCACACTTAGCAACTATGTAATTAACATGCGGAGTGCCTGTACATTTGCTATCAAATATTCTACCAAGGAAAATAATTTCGTTACTTAACGGTAAGCTCGCCTGATTTAAAGAAACACTTATATGAGGATTAGTTTTTCTTCGAGAAAAAACGACTACTTTGATTTTAGAAACAGAAAAGGAAAGACGATGATCAGACATCCAATGCGATAATCTATCCAATGACTGCTCTACAATTTTAGCAGCCAAACCTATCGAACTGTTCGAGGAATAAATTAGTAAATCATCAGCATACTGAAGAACAGAACACTGAGGGAATACTACAGAATCTAGATCATTTGTATAAACATCATACAATATAGGACTAAGAACAGACCCCTGCGGTATACCTTTCCAAAGTACTCGGCTGTGATTATTCATTCCCAGAGTCCTCAAGATAATAGTTCTAACACTAAAAAGATTAAAAATGAAATCTATAAACTTTGAAGGGATATTAAGGTTCTGCAGCTTGTTTTTTATTATAGTACTATCAAGTCAACATTATTATAAGCAGCTTCAATATCAAGAAATGCAGCCACCAATGATTCATTCCTGGTTAAGGCAATTTGAATATCTGTCGAAAAAATTGAATGACTATCAGAAACACTACGTCCCTTCCTAAACCCAAACTGAGAAGAACATAAAAGATTGTAGTGCTCTAAAAACCATTGTAATCTGTTTTTGATTAGATGTTCTGTCAATTTAGAGAGAACCGATGACAAAGCCACAGGCCTGAAAGAATTCGCATCAAATGGATCTTTATTAGGTTTTAAAATAGGAATTACTATTTGTTGTTTCTACGAGTTTGGAATGCGAGCAGTTTCAACAATAATATTTGTTAAATTCAAAATAAATGATAAAGTTAAAGGTTTTGCATTAACCACAAAATAATACAGAATACCATCAATCCCAGGTGACGTATCAGAAACACGGTTCAAGACTAATTTCAATTCCTGTAATGAAAAAGGAGCATCTAAGGACTCCAAGGTGTTACTATAATCAGAAATGTAATTATAAGGCATTTCATCTAAATTAGGAACATAACTTGGGGCCAGTTTATTTAAAAAGGGTTCAACCCACTCAAGCGAGAAGGAAGAAAAATTTTGATTAGTTTTAGTGGAAGATATATAAAGACGTATATTTCGCCATACTATAGAGGGAGAAGTTTCAGGCGACAGTGACAAACAAAAAAGTGTTTCTTTTTGAATCATCTACCTGTGTGTGTATTAATGGTTTATCCTTATTAGGGTTGGAGGTTAAAACCTCAACAAATGATTTTTTTGCAGGTGAGAATTTTTTGTCAGCCTCTTGGTAAGAGACTGAATGATTAGACATATAATGTTTTATGTCTTTTTGACGCACAAACACTGAACAAGTTTTATCTATGGCTTTGTGAAGTCCAGAACATTTAATACATCTGTAGTCCCCATCTACATCACATGATGAACCATCATGATTCTCACCACATTTAAAGCAACGAGGTTTGCTTCTACACTGAATCCGTGTGTGCCCAAAACGGCAGCAATTAAAACATTGTATTACTGGGTAAATATATTGTTCCACTGGCAGAGATGAGTAAAAACAAAATACCCGAGAAGGAAGAGCTTGACCATCAAAAGTTATCACTACTGTTTGTGTAGGGATGTTAGTATTGCCGATGTAGCAATCTAGTGTGTTTGTTCACACCATAAGCAGAGTCTTATATGAAAACACAGTTTTAGCAAGGAATCGTATGAATATTATATTTTATTATTTGTAGTTATAGCAAATAATAAATAACTTGGAATAGGTAACAATATTAGCTAATTATATCACGATATGTTAGAAAATATATATTTGTATCTCAAACAATATATTATATTTTCTCACTTGACATTTTTTAGTTGACAAGCCTTTAAAACATTATTTTTTATAAAGAAAAAACATACAATGATATGCAAAGAGATTATACTAGTTTTACAACAAAGCCTCTTTGCTTCAACAAATGCCAGTAGAACCCTCTGGGCTACTGGCCTTCCTACTAAGCCTACGGGAACGTATGATTGACCCAAATCCATCAGGAATTCTTAAATTATTAACAATGTCATTATGCGACCACTCAATTGGAATCTCACGAATTATTCCTAATTTACATATATTATAAGTTGGAATTGAAGTTTTATAATTTTTACTACCTAATATGGAATTGCTTAAAAATTTATTGGCAGCTATTGACGACTTAAATGATACTGACAGACGATTTCTACCAATTTTTTTTTATTCCGTCTTCTAAAACATCTGTCATTTGATTTTTTTGTAAAAAGTAGCCAAATTTTTGTGGATGCAGAGTTGTACCTGCTTTTGGATCCTCTGTTACTAATTCCACTGTAACAATATATGAACCGGGGTCTAAGCCTTTATATAATTGTCTGTTAACATTATTTGAAAATTTCTCATCTGAAGTATTACTGTCAGTATTATGAGAACTTAGAGCGCTCCCTACCTCGGAAGACTTGGTGGAAACAGGAAGATTTGTTAAAGAAGTGTTTGTAATTAATGGCTTCTTATTAAACCAAACAGATTTATCTTTTATTGGTTTAAAAGTCTGAGTCAATTTCCGTCTATACTTTTTCATATCTTCAACAGATACTGAGTTCAACATTTTAGGATCTGAAGAAATATATTTATCTGCATCTAATAGTGTTAACAAAGGGTGTTTGTCAGGAGGAGGGTCAGGCTCAGGATCCAGATCCATGATTAATATGAAATAAAAAACTTGCCACTGAATGTTCTCGAAGCTACACAAAATTAACTAAACTACACAAAATTACAGATATAAAAGTTGAAAAGAAAGACAAACTATAAGAATAAACAATAACAATGAAAATATAACGCCACAATTAATTAAAATCAAAAAATGTCGACCGCCAAATTTGAAGATTCCCCGCGCTTTCTTTATTCACACTTCTACCAACTGTTTTAAAACCATAGACTTAAAACTTTTATACAATCATAGACAAAAATCATTATGATGGTCATTGTCTTCAAATACTATTGAGCCTAGACCTAGAAGTCGCGAGTTCTATCCTCGCCCACGACTGATTTTTGTGTGATAACCACAGGCTATTATGAGGATATTACGTTTTTTTTTGCAAACAATCTGAATCAAAATACAGTTTTAATATGGGTTTTAGTAGACAATACTTAAGCATTTAAACTGGCATGCAATATTATTAAAAAATCCCAAATTACATACAAAAATGTTGTTGTTGTTGTATGTGATTGATGACATAACACTTAACCATTGTCAGTTGTTAATTATTTGGCTGGGAGAACATAGGCAACACAAGCTTTGCTTAGTTTTTATTTAAATAATCGTGGCTCATTTAAATTTACATTCCGCAAAAAAAACATCACATTTAAAATCCACACTTCATAAATTATACAGATTATAACTATCGATAAATTCGACAATGGATGTAGCAATGTAGTGCCATCTTTTAACATACCATGTGAATTAGGTAGATGTAATAATTACAACGTGAGAAAACGTGATGGCGCTGAACTACATAATTGGAATTTCTGTCTATATTTTAAACTCTGTTGTGTACCGATAATTTTTAAAATTAAGTAGATAATATTTTCAATTACAATCAATATTTAATTAATTTCTTTTATGATAGATATAATTACAAAGTCAACAAGAATTAAAATCAAATTAACTTTTATTTTATTTAGACTTGAAATATCGATTCACCAATTAGGTTTATCCGATGGAAGCTTTTGATACGCCTTTTATCAAGGACTTAAATTAACATATTCGAAAATTACGTTGTGTATTTTTTTATGCATCTTTTTGTCTATTTTTTTTTCTCAAATGTTATGTTTTGTTGATATAGTGTACTTTTATATTGGCAACACTCGTAATTATGGTTACGGTTAAGTTTGATTTTCATCTAAAAATTATGTAATGATTGTACTTTGTAATTTATAAATAAATATGGGGGGGGGGGTGCGCGGGCATTTACTGGACTGTATTTTTCTTTAAGTCACGTTGAACTATGTTTGAAATAAAAATATAGCGGAATCCCTCGTGCACTTCGATGACTCTAATAATAGGGCAAAACCACTTACCTTGATCTCCGGTTTCTTCCTATATTTAGAGAATCTCTTGCGCAGGTTCAGTTACACAATCGCACTGCAGACACCAATAGTTTATAATATTTTGTATCTCTTAATAGTAGAGATGGTTTTTTTTTTTTTTTTTTTTTACATCTGACTACACTGTTAGCCTTAGGGGCCCTAAAGCCGCTGCGGCTTTTACAGCTTCACCGGACTTGGGGGCGAGCGCGGAGAGCACTCAGCCACGAAAGTTATAAGGACGACTCGCACGAGGGCGCCAGAGTGGCCGGACCTCGGCTCGGGCGGTCGTCGCGTACGCAAATAAGTCGCGAACTAACTGAATCCCTACACCTACGATTCGAGCTAACTCAATTATACACATGGGCACGTTCCCTTCCTCCTGGGAGGAAGGAAGGAACCCTGTGTATGTGTATTTAGTAATCGGAAAGGTTTTCTACACTAACTAGCGCAAAAAAAGAACAAAAAAAGTCCCTTACAGAACCCATGTACCTGTGTGGTGTGCACGTGTGTATACTCATACGTGTGTAATGTTGTATGTGGGTAGCTAAGTGTTGCACGTATAGTGTCACTTGTATCGCGCGGGCGGTTGCCTGACCCAAGGGTTTCATACCGAGGAACGGACCTAGGCTTGGGTCACCCGCTAAAGAGGGTGAACGTATGGAGTGTGTGCGGGAGCGAATTTGACCGCCCGTCCTCTGCGGAGAGAACGGTGGTTACGCGGGCGTGGGCGCTGTCACGCTCTGTTTGGAGAGATGAATCGATATATTTTATTGTACATACAAGAATAAAAATTTTTTGCGCGGGCGGTGTTTATATGCCGGGTGGTCGCGTGTTTAAAGGTACACACACGGCGGTGCAAGACGTATATAACACTCGTCATCCCCGCATGGCGCGGGGTGAGGGGGTCCAAGGCAATGAGCCATGCCTTAGGACGCGGAAGAGATCTTGCCACCGTCATTCACGGTAGGGTTGTACCCGATTATTAGGTCATTAAGTACACGTTTAGGCACAAACAGTAGTCTTCACACATTCAATTATTCTCATTTATAAAATTATATTAACATGTTTAATAATTTATTAATATAATTTACTATTTATATTGTCTTTAGTAAATTGTTAATATTACCTATATAACCAGTTCTTTAATCCTTTTGAAGTGAGCAATTATTATATTATTATTAAACTAAACAGATTGGTACTTATTCAATAACTTAACAAGTAGGGGGTTCTTTTAAGTTCTTCTTCCTTTTATTGAATTGCAACTGTGTTCTTATGTATCAGAACAATTTTTATATTTAATTTATTAAATTAAATTTTATATTAATGTAAAGAAATTACCCACTTTCTGAACGTAATTTCTTTAGTCTGTGACAACTTTGACAGTTATGACGGTTGGATTTTTGTGAAGTGTTTTTACAAGTTATTGCAATTTAAAATGAGTAAAAACTTAAAGAATAAGAACTATAAAATATACTTTAATGTCGTTTCTTTAATTACAGGTGAGGGTAGACAAATTGTTTTAAGAATTATTGTATATGTGCATAGTTAATAAACGTTTACTTTAATTACAGAGAAACACATATTGTTTATTTTATCTTCAAAGACAAATAAGATTAAATAATCTTATATTAATATTAAGTTCTGCCAATGTCGCGTATAAAGAATATTTATCCAATAACTATTTTCTATCAATATTCAAAAATAACTTCAATAAAATGGCGGCTCCCATGTTAGAACTTTCCAGGGAGTTTTTGTGTCAACTGAAATGTACGTTCCCAGTAATTATTTATAGTCCACTTAATTTGTGTACAATAACCAAACTAAATCACGAAAAATGCCACTAAATTTATCTAATATAGGGCTAAATAACATATCGCATATTGCATAATTTATAAAAAAAAAGTAATAACTTATTTACATATTAAATTTAGACAACAAATAAAATGGCAGTTATTAAAACAAATGAATCCAACAAAATGTAATTTATTTAATTATCACCAAACATCTTTAAACCAGGTACATCCGATTCCGGTACACTGAAAATGAATTTTTCTAAGTTAACAATAAGGCTGCATGACAGAAAAAACTCTGTACTTTATAAGCTAAAAGGTGTATAGGCTTTTTATTAAGTTCTATTCGATGTAACCTCTCTATTTATTATTTATTGCTGTTGTGGTTTTTAATTTTGACGTGACAACGTCTTATAAATTGGTTTGCCGGGTGACACTTCAAGAAACTGCGTTACGCTCCGCTCACGTTATGCGCTCACAATGAGAGCGAGTGAGAGGCACGCGTCCCTTCCACTCGGGCATGGTTAGCCCGCCTAAGAGCGAGAGAGACAGACATAAAGTCGTTGTCACGTAAAACTTTCGCCCGTATACCGACTTTACAGGCAACCAATTTTTTTTTAAAACTCCTGGATACATGTCCTTCAAGCTTCACACCTTCGTACTATTTTTGTAATCTTCAAACATGCCTGTGACAATGTGGCGGCTTCCTTGTTAAAAGTAACCACGCATATTCCTATTTATTATTTGTAACCCACTTCACTTGGGGACAGCAATAAAATTATAACAAGTCGTATACCGTAAAAATTACTCAAATGGCCAAATAACATAAGTTTACGATTTATAGTACTGAGGTCTGTAGCGTGTACGGACTCCGCTTCGATCGACGTGAGTTCTAATCTCTGCAATGAGCCGAAGCGTCTAGTGATGGAAAACATCGTGATGAAACCATAGAACGGTGATTTGGCTTTTTTTAAAGCTCGCTTTGCTAGCTACTACCTACAAGTTGGAAATCTTTCTCCAAACACTAATATGTGTGTTCCGGCAGCTGCACTTGAGATCCAGTCTTCCATTAGACCTAGCGTGCCACCACCATGTGGTGGACCACCTTGGGCCACATCGTTACTTATGATCAGGTGAGATTGTGGCTAAACGCTAAACCTATAACTATAAAAAAAATACCTCTACATGATCGATCAAGATCCCGCCAAAAACTCGCAACTTGGTTTTAGTAAAACGGTGATTCTGATAACTATAGCTAAATAGCTATTATTTTAGTTTTTCCTCATGTGTGCATAACAACTTATGTATATAATATACTAGATGTGCCCCGCGGCGTGACTCGGTTAAATTTATTCGACCAACTATCTAGGTATGTATCGTTGTTATCACTTCTCGTATTTACGTTCATTTTTACTTCTCCGGTCTTTAGGGTGCAAGGGTCAAGTAATATAACTTAGGGGGCGTTCAAGTATTTACCTAACGCAATATGGCTGGAGGGGGGGGGGGGTCTTGTAAAATTTTACGATGTGTTACATGGGCGCGAAAGGGTTTTCAACAACGCGTTACGTAACATTGTTTTTTTTTAAATTAAATAATATACTAGGCAATTAAAATTGCCTAAGATCGCAAGCCTTGCCGTTTATGTTTTATGAGGAAGCCCCCGATTGTATTGTACGTCGTTTTTATTTTGTTGTCCCAAATTGGCGACCCTTTTCGTTTATTTTACGGAGAATCCCTCGACTATATTGGTAGTTGATGGAATTATGAGCGCAAACTAAATATCATAAGCGCCTGCTAAATAATTAAAACAATGAATTAAGTCCCGCCTTTGCGAATTTAAAACGTTACCTTCTTCTTGTCACCATACGCGTCAAGTCACAATGTGCTTCGGTATATACTTGTAATAATATAATAATAAAACCTTAAAGTGCAGTCAAGTCTCTTTATTTTACAGTAGTCAGTTTTGTTAAAATGAGTTCATACTGTGTAATGTCCTCAAAACAGGGAGATTTGCATCATCAGCAGCTCTTGGCCTATAAGAGCTCTCATGCTGACTTTCTGAATTGTGTGTTATGTAACGTTTGAGGGGGGGTACAGAATTTTTTTGCGGTGCGTTACATAGGGAGGCTTAAAAATCTTAAAAAATTGTGTTACGTAATACTTGAACGCTCCCTTATAATTTTCCTCAATAAATAGGGTATAAATGGTTAATAGATTTAAAAAAATTAAAACGTTACATTATTTCAATCGAAAGACGACGGCTTTCCCCAAATATCGCTACAACGACCGGTCCTGTATTGCCCGTATCTAGCGGCTTCCCACAACCTTCACCAGGTCCTCGGACCACCTTGTCTTCCGGTACGTCGCCACTCGAGAGCTCTACAGCCTTATTGGCCATTCGTTCTACGAGCTACGTGTTCGGCTCACATCCATTTAAATCTAGCCATTCTTAGAGCTATGTCGACTTTGGTTTTTTTACGAATCTCCTAATTTCTGATTTGATCACGCAGAGAAACTCAGACTCAGTAAAACGAATTTCATTTTTGTCATATATGGCTAACACCATAATGTCGCATTTCCGTAAAATGACGCGCGCGCAGTTCACAATTGTAGCCTCAACTAAACGCGATAATAGAACTTTCTTACCCAAGCTTTGCAAGCTAGTCCAGTGCACTGTAAATTATTTCATTAATAGGTTTTTCGTGTAACTTGTAATACCTAGGCGTTTTTAGTGGTGAAATCAAAACGCAGTGATCGTTATGTATGAACGACTGGTCGTTTCATTATAATGAATTCTGGTATCTTAACATAAAAAGAAAAACACCTATGTAGGGACAACTTGGAATGTAAAATATTATGTAAAAACAAAATTTCATTCAAATCGTTAGGTTATTTCCGAGAAACCGATACATACATTTGAACTGAACAATTTTTGTATATACATACATACCATCACGAATGTATCCCCGAAGAGTTAGGCAGAGGTGTACCAATGTACACCCACAGTTTGCCGTGTATGTTTTCAGGTCCCATGTAATAGGGGGCGAGCCTATTGCTATTAATCGGGCACGAATCAAAACACCGAACCGCTACTGAGAATTTCATAGGAAAACCCAATAAACACTTTGCTCGACATGGGAATCGAACCCAGGAACTTGGCCTAATGAAGCAGTTCAACAATACGATATAATACAAATATTGCTCACATAAGATTTTTTTTAAATATATTTATTTAGCAGATGACTTGATTGAATTTTTCGCACAATAAAAGATGTAAACTAACTTATTATCAATTGTCATGATATTTTAACATATTGGTAATAGATGTCGCTTTGAATTTATTTTAATTAAGCATCAACAGATGGCATTACTAAGGATAAAAAAAAATTAAAACCTTAATTTTATTTCATTTGTCTAGGTTTTGTCGATGGCTAACATAAACATTAGAATGAGATATTAATCATTAATTGTGAAGAAGAATTAACGGACATTATATGGCGTTTCCAGGAAAAAAACACATTCGAGAAAATAATACATATGGTTTTGATGTATTATCCGACTGGATCGCGACTAACATGGTATATTGTAACTTAAGACACCCGCGTTCCGAGATCATCCGATTGGGTCGCGACCACTGTTGTGCGTATGGTTGTAAACCAGTGACAGTGGTCACTGTCAATCTCTTTTGAGTTGTCGCGTTTCGGAATCCGCTGGCGTGTATCTAGCTACCAACAAGCTTGTAGACCGGCAAAGCAATGACAACCGGTAATGTATTTCTGATCTCTCACCGATGTATTTCAGTGAAGATCTTTAGTGCTTTTGTATTGCCTACCTACAATAATCTGTCTCAATAAATTGAAAACAATTAATAAAATTGAAATGTCTTATTTAAGGTCAAAATAACAGCTTTTTAGGTACTAAATGCATATAAAAGTATACTATATGTTGGAAATGTACATTAGCTCGCATCGTGAGATGGCGAGATCGCTGGAAGGCTTGTGATAGACGGGCTCAAATGGCAGATGCAATCGTTCTACGCAGGCGCTACACCGCCCCGCCTCCTAGCTCTGCTGACACGAAGGCCAGTCTGCTTCGTGCTTTGGCCGTGAACTCGCGTTTTTTTTTGTATGCGCTACGTCATTCTGGACGTTCGGCTAGCACTGAGATATATGTGATTTACGGTGGTTGAAGTTTTTGTATTGTATAACTTTGAGTTGGTGTCCCAGGAGAGTTTTGATGAACAGATTACTTGCGTGATAGTGTATGTGGTGTGTATGCGTGTTGCGGGATGTGAGGATGCACACAAACACTTACACACAGTTCATTCTACACACACATACTTCATAATCTACAGTCCAGGTCGACGGGGCAAGGTCAAAGTCACCGCCCGCTCCTGACGAGGTGAGTCTCTTTTGTTTGTGTTGGCGACAGAACAGTGTTTTTTCGTGTCTTAGGTTAGGGTATTTTGTGTTATTATTATATTGACGTGTTATATATTATGAGTTACAATAAAATAGATTAATATTGACAATATTATAGAAAAATGTAAGCGAATACGCTACATTACAAGTTGCATGTTGTATGTTAAGATGTATATAAACGATTATGTATTGTGTGTCACATATGTGAAAATATAGCTAATATAGAATAGATTAACATATAAAGTAAGCCAATAGATTAAGTATATCAAATGTTATAGAGATTTTACGAGCAGAAAATAGTAATGTCGCCCGTAAATTACATTGTTTTTGGCTTATGTACGGAATGTATACGTAATGTATATTATAAGTGAATATGTAATGGATAGATAATTCAAAGAGGAACATTTTGATATATAACATGTGTACATAGGATGTATAATGAGAGAAATATAAAGAGTTTAACAGGGCAACCAAAGCGAAAAGTAAAGTTAAAACACGAAATAAACACGAAATAAAACGGGGCTCTCTTTACGGTCATTCCTCGAACCACTTAAGCTCGAAGAAGGGCCGTATTGGGCACGGTTCAATTCAACGAGTAACTACAAGAAGAAAGCTTTGGTCGTCCTGCGAACAATCACCAAGATATCGAGTTTCACTGAAGACCCGGCACCTCAAGCGGTCGTGCATTATTGCACCCCCCGGACCCCCTCACCACTAACATCACGCCGCCTCACTGGCATCCAGACGGTATCTACGAGACGGGCATCCGGCGCAACAAAACGCCCGTCCAAACCGGGAAACGTCACACCCCCCCTCCCTCACGCAGAGGGGAAGTGACGCGTACCCAACAGTTTGTATAGCGTCGAGAGGGATTGATTCGCGATTAATTGAATTAAGGGCTCGGCATATATTACGCGAGCCTTCTCGAACACTTCAGCATACGCTACTTATAACAAAATTTTTGTTTGTCTATCTGTCAGTTTGTTCCGGGTAATCTCAGAAACGGTTGGACCAATTTTAACGAGATTTTCACTAGCAGCTAGCTGATGCTATAAGATGTAACTTGGGTTACTTATACTTTAGAATATAATTAAAAGTTCCGCACAATAAAAAAAACAACTGGTCACGAGCGTTTACGGGTGGTACAACAAATATTTTTGTTTTTTAAATCATTGGGAGCCGGGGTAGTACGATTCGCGTGTGTACCCGATCGACGGCATTCTGTACTGTACCCAAGTGCAATCGCGGGTACAGCTAGTATAATACATAAATAATATTTGAAGTCTGACTGTTAGTTCCAGAGATTAGTTTCAAACAAAAAACAAACGATCCCTAGAGATTTATATTATTTGTATAGATAAAGCTTATTAATGCAATAAAACCTAAATAAATTACATGAAATTGTGTGACAGGATAAGAAATAGTGTGATAAGAGGACTTTGTGGTATGAAAGAAGATATAGTCACACGGATTTTGAATGCTTAGATGGTTTGGACACGTAGAGTGGATGAAAGAAAGAAGAGTGACTAAACAAATTTATAAGGCAAGTATGAATGGGAGCGTTGGAAGAGGAAGGCCGAGACGAACGTTTCATGATCAATTTGGAGACGTTCCGAAGAAAGGTCCGGGTCAAGAGTACTCTAAACCGACGATCATGCATGAAAAGATTGATGAATGTTGAAGAAGCGATTATGCCAAGATCTTCTAGACCGTTGGGAAAAAGGCATGATTTATGTATGTACTTACATTAGACGAACATCCATTACCGTTGCACTGCAATAAATACCTAATATATTAATAATCTTACTCAAAATGGAGTCTTTAAATCTCAATTCCACTCATTCTATTCTAATCATTCAATCCAACTCCTATCATCAAATCAATAATCGTCTTGTACATCTTACCTCATTTAATTACTTACGGTCTGCACAACATGTTTTTCTTTTCCACTCTTCTCTATCAGCTACCATTACAGTATTCACACGTTTTATACGCATATCATTCTTCACACAATCCATCCATACCTTCTTCGGTCTCTCCACTTCTATATCCAGCTCCACACTTAAAACTTATCTATTGTTACGATTATAAAATATACTTTTAATAAGATATTACATACCGGCCAGCGTAAATATAAACTGGGATATGTGTTGGCTGACTAGCATAATTAAATCACTATGATGGACGTTTCCTCGTTCGTTACCCAACAGGGTGCATCACGTACTAGCGTGGTTGGCGTGGGAGAGGCTGCGCCGTGTTCTGACTACGGTGTTAGATGGAGACTTGGTCTCGTCGACATCATGTCCTCGCAGAGAGTTGGAAAGTAAAATGGCGGTAAGAGATAGATTTCCTCGTCTTCTTCCTCCACCTTAGCCAAAGTTATGGATACGTATCTAGGGACATCTAGGGACCCGTCTTCCTATTGCACAGATTCGGCCGCCTAGGAGACAGGGTTGTGACACGATGAAATCCTTCCGCGTTCTCGTGTTTCCCCTTTATGTGGTACACCGTAAAGAATTCTTCAAGTTTTAAGACGTTATTTGATAATCCTAATTTTTACACCCTTATGATTCAATACAATTATAAAATTTATAAACTCACGCCGGCTTGACACATTTTTCCAGAACACTGGAATAAAACATACCTAGTTAAAATGTGAAAAATCGAATAATTTTAGTTACGATGTAATTTTTCTTCTGCAGTTTCTATGGAAAATTAATTCATAATATATATAGATTTATTCTAACTAGCGGTCGCCCAATGATCGAAGTTCGAACAGCGTCTTTTTAATCATAGACTACTTTCTGTTTGACATTTGCAGTATGAACCTAAACAATGAATATTATTACATGCTGTAACTTTTTATTGAGTGACAATGTCAATATTTTGGGGATCTAAGTTCAATGGCACTGGTCGGGTTAGGATTCGCAGTATTCATTTATTTAATTTAATATATTAGTAACAGACACTATAGATAAATTTTAGATTTCTGCACTCCTTCTCCGTATAAACTTTAACCATGCCAAATCACAGTCACAGTCAATCAACTCACAGTCTTCCGTCCACGCAATACGCTTAAAAAGGTGTAGAAAGTTTTTGTTTGACGTATTAATATAATGATAAATGCTTTGGTTTATAAATAGAGGTTTATTCGTGTGAAAATCTCTCCAGAGTTGTTAAGAACCTATTTGATTATGACTTAATTTTGTTGGCGTTTGTTCTGTCTCTATCAACGTTTTACAAGAATACTTCGATAGTGGTGTTATTTAGAATTGTCGCGCTCGTCGAATTTCGATTTCAGCGTCGTGTTGACTATACAAGTTACTTTAGGTTCTTACTGTTGATGTTAAAGATGACGGTGGTGGCTGTCGATAGATATTCATTGCATAACGTTCAGGGTTACTCTTGATTGTAATTTTACAATCAGGTGTATTTATAATTAGAAATAGCTACATCAAAGTGTAATCATAGAAGTCTAAAGAAGTTAAATTTTTTGATCAGTAATTTATTGATAATTAAAATTTGCTTAGTTATAAATCCCAACAACAAATAACAAATTATTTTGTTAATGAATTAAAGAACGTGGGTACATTCCTACAGCTATAATTAAAGGAACAACTATGGAACATGTAACTTGATTGATCTCATCTCATTTATCGGTGACAGCGACTACTCCGAATATTGTTTTTTTTTACCACATAGGTGGCAAACATGCATACGGCTCGCCTGATGGTAAGTGGCTACCGTAGTCTATGGCCTCTTCTAATAGGTACCATAGGTATCACTAGCACGTTGCTGATCTTAAAAAAGATCCCTCCAAAAGAGCTCTTGACCACTTTTTCACATTTGTTTTTGTTGGGATATCATTGCTTTTTCAAAAGCTGCACAACGCCATTTATTAGTGAGCGAGCGGAAACGGTGTATTGTTTGTATTCTAACAATAATTATGTTTTTTTTTTATTTTGTTTTTCTTTCTATCTACATTGATGCCAAATTTCAAGTTTCTGAGTCACCTAGAAGTCCTTAAAAAGGAGTCCGAAGTTTTCTCTTCACGTATCCATATATAGATGGGTACATACTTAAACGAAAAAGCGGATTTAATTTGACTTCAGCCAATTAAGCAATAAAATAAAATAGATATAACTACCGAAGCCGTGCAGTTGATTCCGGTACACTGAAACCAAATTTATTAAATTAAGTTTCCTTCCTTTGCATACCAGAACCACATTCCAGGTTTACGATAACCTTCATATCAGCATGAAGTAAAAAGCTCGCGATGTCTTCTTTTTCCTAATTTGGCGACTAATTCTCGATATAAAATAACATTATACCATTACCAAGTGCGTGATTATTTAGTTTTGAAGATTGCCTTATCGCACTCTAGTTTTCTGACAAAATAGTGGCTTAGGACATTTTAGAATATATATGCCTCGTTATTATTTCGAATATTGTAAGCCACCTTCGATCTGACTCACATATGTTTTATATTTATGCTGATTCCGATATGCTATTCACCGTAGGGTTCAAATGAAAAACTATTTATTTAAGATGCGGAGAGTACCTGCTGCGTGTGTCTTGGTCGATTTCTTATACAGAACTGATTTTGCCACCCCGCTTCCGATCTATCCGCCCACGCTGCCCTCAACAGTGTGTACCGTTACCCCGCATAGAAACTAAGCGAGACTCACTACTATCAGAGCGGGATGGCGAGAATATAATGTGCGCGTACTCTCCGCTTTCTCTTTATTATTAAGATATTTACAACTTATTCTATTTACACTTATATTCTAGTACACTGGTTACTATTTTATAATGTCGCGAACAAATATAGTTCACTTGTGCACGATAACTAAGGTATACGTAAAATGCCACCAAAATAATACCGCACTGAAAGTTTATTAATAAAAATTAAAAATATGTAACTTCAAACCGCAAGAGTTAACTAGAGACCTGAGCGAAATGCGTGCTCCTTTCCCGACCCACACGCTGTTACCGCTTTTGACATCGACGCGTCAATACCTTATAGATACCTAATCAGTTTTATTTAATAATCGATCGGCAAAATAACAGTACAGCACTAAGGTACACTCCACAAACAACGCCGAAATCTCAAGTTAACTGTTACGGGCTGACTTAGATCCTGCCAAACACTTCTCGCGATATCTTTAGTATCACTACCGTACTGTGAAGTTGTGGAACTGTCTCCCAGGCACTATGTTCTCTCCATCTTACAACATGTGGTTCTTAATACCTAACATAAAGAGACACTTGCGCACTGACGAATGACGATGGATTATAGATATCTCGCTGTCAATTTGAAATCATCATTATATTAATACGTGAAGCAAAAATTTTATAGCCCTTTTTAAGCCTATTGCGTGCACGGAAGACTGTGAGATTTGGCATGGTTAAAGTTTATATGAAGAAGGAGCGCAGAAAGCTAAAGTTTATCTATAATATCTGTTACTAATATATTAAGTTACATTAATGAATTATGCGAATCCTAACTCAACCAATCCCATTGAACTTAGACACCCCAGAATATTGACATTGTCACTCAATGAAAAGTGACAGCAACTGATATTAATATTCATTGTTTAGGTTTATACTGCAAACGTCAAACAGAAAATAGTCTATGATTAAAAAGTCGCTGGTTGAATTTCGATAATTGGGGGACCGCTAGTAATTGCAATTTTTTGTTACGTCTTAAAGGCTTAAGTATATAGGAACAAGTTTTAAGACGCGGTTTAACAAGTTCAGTGAAGCTGTAAAGGCCGCAGCGGTTTCAGGGTCTCTAAGGTTAACGGTATAGTCAGTTCTAAAAAATAATTAAAAAAGACAGTTTAATAAAGTGTATTAAATTTTTCAATTACAAAACGAATATTTATAGAAAATGTGATGGGGTTGACAGACAATCGATGTACTCACGGACTGATATCATTGAATGGACCATCAGGCACAAGAAAGAGAGCTAGACCAACTGTTCGTTTGGCAACAACAGAGAAATTTGACCGTGAGCGGTCACCGCTATCATGCCAGCCTTCATAAATAACTGGATATGCAAAGACTGAATCCCAAAACGCGACACGCAAAAGCGAGTCACTATGACATACTTTTCACCATATGCATGGTGGTCGTGATCCAGTCGGATGTACAGCCATACCAACAAACTGTAACCATTTCCTCGTTCGTTAATCACCAGGGTGCACCACGTGCAGGTGAAGACGGCTTGATCGATAATCGATATCGGAAAACAAATAACTAGTAATACTAACCCCAGCAGAACAGGAATCATCTTGACACTGTTTGAAGTAACTTAGATACATTATTTGTATACGTGTAAATTCAAATTTACTATAATAAATTTTATTTAAATACTATAAGCACCGATTTAGAAACCTACGTCACTTTGTTTTATTTATTAATAACAATGATTAATCATTTATTAACAAAGTAATTTCTAGGAAGCATATAATTATTATCTTTTACTTATAGATTTAATTTTATAAAAGAGTAGCTAGCCCGAAAACCGTTTTGTATCATTTCCGATAATTAATAACTCGACCACAGCACTATCTGTCGGATTCTAACATATATATTAACTATAAATTCGATAAAAACCAATATATTATGTAAATTTGAACTCAATCGATGAAGTCGTTCAGAAATTATACAATCACTAACAAACGCGCACAAAATTTTTATTTAGATAAGATTTAAAAAAAATTACTTCTGTCTGTACATGAAAATTTTTGCACAACACTTATCACGAGTATGCAGTTTTTTTGTGGTTTACTGTCCGGTTTCGATCCAAAAACGGTTCTACCGAATTTTGTGACATTTTGAACATGGGAAGCATATTCTAATCCCTAATTATTGTTAGGCTATAAGAATTGTATTCAAGTCCGGTGAAGATGTAGAAACCGCCAGAGACTCCAGGGCCCCTAAGGCTAACAGTATAATCAGGTCTAACAAAGAAAAAACAAAAAAAAAAAATTATTGCTTCTCAACCGATTTTGAAGAAATATAAAAAAAATACGTTGCGACTTTCCTCAATTCATAGGTTATACAAATTGCCAATAATATAAATGGAAATAAAATTACGAGACAAAACTAATTACTAATTAATAAACGTGTATAGAGCCGCGGGACACCGCTAGTGGTATATCATATTTCCATACTTACGTTAGAAAAGCATACTTTCTCGTCACTAAGCTGTAAAATCAAATACTTTGTTGAATTTAAACATCAACGCAAAAACGTCTCCAACCTGATATACATATAATATGTTTTCTACAACAACACGATACTTAATTAGTAATTACCTACGAGCAGGTACAGTGGCCACCATTGTGACATTATTAGTACTGTTATTTTCGAAATGTATGTAATAAGATTATTTAGGTATCAATTTTTGACATACTAAAAACAAGTTATTGTATCACGAACTGAATGAAACCTTCGCCTTCAGACCAATCGGGTGTGAATTTGGACCGACACACCGTTTTTGGACCGTCTTAAACACATTCGGCTCCGCGCCGCGCTGGGTTGCGAAAGTTATTAAGCGCCCCCGTTCTAATGAAACAAACAAATAATTTTACATCAAACTCTTATAATGGCCAAGTTTGTCAACTTATCTTGGGTTATGGACCCATGGTTTACACGTAGCACATCGGAAGCGATAGATTCATTCATTTTCATAGGTTTCATTTAAAATATTTTTATTGGTGCCTCATTTTTCTTATTTCATTAACTAGCTATGTTCGCAGCTCTACTTGCTGGACGATTGGGCCCACCAGGGTTGTGGTGGTAGGTTAGTAGGTACCTTTCAATATTTATGGCAGCCGGCTTGAACCCCCTAGGACTCAACACCCGGGTGCCTCGCACCCCTTGCACCTCCGGGTAAAGACGGCCCTGCCTACACATTATAGAAACAGAAAATCATGGTACAATCGATGCAAGGTTGGCGAGCGGGGAGCGGGGAGCGGGGCGTATTTCAACTCTAAATGCAATCAAACGCGATATATTATTGCTTATTCTGCTTTGTTCTGTGGCACATAGAATGATTAAATATATAAATAAACATTACCCCGCTTTTACATTTGTTACCCGAACACTGTAACAAATATAATACGATAATTAAAAAAAAATATATAATTACTTTTTTATGCCACGTTGGCACTAAAAACTATATGTAATGCCAAGAACTATATGTAAGAAGTATATGTATGTACGCAAATACTAATAACGCGGACACGTTAAGCCTAATGGGGGAACTGGTTCTCAAGTGCAGCTACCTATAGACGCTTGGCAACAGATTTTCAACTCAAGGGTGGTAGCTAGCCAGGTGGGCATTAGTAAATGCCCTACCACCATGGTATGGTGTCATCACCACATTTTCTTTACCTAAAGCTCAGACTCTTAGAGGGATTCGAACTCGTGTCGATTGAAACGGTGTCCGTACACACTACAACTGACAAAAAAAAAACGGTACACAGCAAATCGGTATGTACTCACCCTGGCGTCGCACATGCAAAAAATCAACTGAAAATAAATTTATTTTCGATTATTAAAAAAAAAGGAAAGAGTGAAAATGCCACTATTCAGAGCTCAAAGGTTCGAAATAGCCGATTTAGCAGAAGTGAGGGTAACTATTGAGAAGGGAGGATCCTCCGACCAGACGGGTGTTATGTCTGGCGGGCAGCCGCCTAACGGTTGTTTTCGGGTTCTTGTATATATACTCAATTGTTCGGTTAATTTCTATATCGCGATGTACGATTTCAGTTGTGGCGAGAGATGTCGCTACAGCCGACATAAGTGTTACTTTTTATTGCATCAATTTTCTTTCTAAAAATTCACCTTTTGCGAATTTTATTTAAATCATTGTAAGTATTACGCCTATAATTATTGCTTCAATCGTCTCAAAGGCAATATCTTTTCAATATGCGAGGATGATGGAATTTATATATATTACAAGTCTTAAGAGATTTTTTTTTAATGCACTAATCTCTCGAAATACATGTCATACTCGATCGTAATAGTCTATTTATTAAGGAAGGTTATTATAGGCTTTATTAAATCGACCCCCAAATTACTAGGAGCTTCAATATGAACATTACCTGATGGATGGATACTGCAGTAATTGACGATTCTGGGCTTACGACAACCACAGTTATCTTGCTATTTTGTATAAACGTGTTAATTTTATTAATTATATATTAGTAGTTTGATATTTTATAATTAATATTAGATTTATTTAGTCGTGTTATTTCCGGCTTAGAATAGGACCCCACCACCTTTCTTCATGGAAGGCAACTAAAGGACTTTTCTGATAACCAACTTATGCCAAACATAGCATTCCCATGTAGGGTTGACATGTAGTGGTGTAAGATATGTATTAATTGTAAGTCAGTCGTAATAAACCATTTGTCAAACGTACACGTGTTTATACTCATTTATCGCCTCCCGCAACCCGCACACTGCATGGCGACCCTGCCAGCGCAAGCGCCGCTTCGCGGTCGGGTTTCGAGCTGCGAGCGGACTCAGCAGGTTCCTGTGTGCCTTTGTGCTCACAAGTTAGAATTTTAAGATATAAAAGTTATAAAGACTTTGAAACAATGAAGTTTTGACTACCATAAAAACTACGTGCAACTTTTCAACGATGGGTAAATCTCATTCCAAGACTGAGGACAAGGAGGTTATTATTGCACAAAATGCTTCGGAAGGAAGTAATACTTCAAGAGAATCCCACGTGAAAATAAACAATATTTTACTAGCGTCGATCATGGCTATTGTTGTCCTTGGAATCATCATTGCATTACTGAAACTCATGAAGAAGAAGCAGAAAAAATGGATAGAAAAACGGGTTCAGTCTGAATTTATTAGAAGGATGCGTTTGCGATTGTCGGGAAGGCGAGAACGAGAGGAAGAAAATGAAAATGTGTAAAATTACGCACTACAAGTAATTTTGCGTAATAATTAAGTGATTAATGAACATCCCTGTGTTGCGTCATCCGTTATTATACTATGGAAGTTTTATTGGACATAAACGAATTAGTTAAGTACGATACATATATTATGTAAGTATTATTGTAATGTGAGTATGTTTTAGTTAAAATTTTATGGAAAAGGATTTAGAAATAATTTTAAGTGAATTATTAGATATACAAGTTAGCTTAAGGAAGTTAGGCCCATGTAGAAGATTACAATATAAAAGTAATGTTAATGAAAAAATAATAAAGGCTAAAGAGCTATATGCTTCTTATAAGACTATTATTAAATTTTATTCTGAGCGTAAAAGTACCTTAGAACTAGCCGATTATATTTACGAAGTGTTAAGTGAGAAATTAGAATTAACTTACAGTAAAATCTTATCATATAATCTGGATAGTGAGGTAAGTAATATTTTTTCAACGATGGAGAAGTTTGACTTAAAAACCGCTACGTCCTTAATTCCCAATATGGATGGATCAGAAGAAACAACAGAAAAAATAATAAATACTGTAGAACTGTATAACAGTTGTCTCAAAGATAATGATCAGAAAATATTATTAATTAATTTCGTTTTAAAAACTAGACTTACCAAAATTGCAAAATTAAAATTAAAAAAGGAGTATAAAGACGTAGATAGCCTCGTAAAAGACATAAAAACCTATTTAGTTGCGAAAAAATCTCCTAATTCTATACTGTGTCAATTAAATAATTTATCCCAAAACAACATGTCTATAAATCAATACGGGAATAAATTATCCGAATTATTCATGGGACTCACAATAGCGCAAGCTGATGGTAATGAAACGGCGAGTGACATACTTAGACCTATTAATGGAAAACTGGCAATTAAAAAATTCTCGGATGGTTTAAAAAATAAACGTATAAGCACTATAATTTCAGCAAGAAATTACTCAGACCTTAAGGATGCAATTCGTGCAGCTGAAGACGAAGAGCTGATGCAACCTTTAATGACAAACAACATCTTCACTGCAAGAGGTAGGTCAAATAATGTATTTTATAATAATCGAGGTAGAGGAGGTCGAAATAATTATTATAATCAAGGTCGTTACCGTGGAAATTACTCTACAGGTAAAAATTTAAATTTTTTTAAACAAAAACAATTTAACGGTCACCACCATGGTGCATACCCACGTACAAGAGGTAACAGTTTTAATAATTATAATTATTCTAAATTTCAAAGAGGTAGAGGCGTATCTCGTATTAAAAATGACCAACGTAAAATGTTTTCAGCCCAATTATGCGATAATTAAAAAACCGAAAATGAAAATCAGTTTTTTCGATTTCAAATCTTATAATATTTTAACTTGTAACAAAAATGTCACGTATATTTATCTTAATATAAACAACTCCCAGTGTTCATGGTTACTTGACACCGGTGCGTCCATTTCAGCTATTACTAAGAAGGCCTTATCGGAGCAAGTTCCGTTGTACAAAGATAACATTGTAATAAACGGTATAGGTGGTAAAACTTATTCAGAAGGTTATGTTTATATTACATTACGTACTAAGAGTGGTAACTGTTTTAAGCACAAGTTTTATTTATTCGATAATTTACCGTGTAAATCGGATGGAATTATTGGATTGGATTTCTTATTGGAATTTAATTCACATATTGATTTAGAAAATGATATATTAATTCTAGAAAATTATGGGAAAATTACTATACCACTTTATACGTCACCTACTATTTCATATAATTATTTAACTATTCCTGCAAGAAGTGAATCCATTCATTACATACAATAAAAAAAAAAAAAAAAAAAAATGATTGTGTTGTTTTATCACAGCAGTTACAAGAGGATTTATTTTTAGCCGCTTTAATAGTAAAACCAGTAAATAACGTTATTCCAATTAGAATACTAAATACTAAGAACGAAGCAGTCACTATACCCACGTTTCAACCGGAGTTGCATTCACTAGACGAATATCACATATGTCAATTTGATAAACAAAAGGCTAACGCAGAGCGAACTAATACTTTGTTATCGTTATTGAAGTTGGATCACTAATTACACTCTACGGAACGTGAAACAATAGAAGCTATTTGTTCTAAATACAATGATATATTTTGTTTACCGGGAGACAAGCTTACAACTACTGAAATATATGAACATAATATTTATTTAAAACCAAATGTTAGTCCTGTTTAAACAAAACCTTATAGATTACCAAACAGCCAAAAACCCGAAATAGATAAACAAATTAAACAAATGTTAAAGGATGATATTATAGAGACAGCTCAAAGTGAGTGGTCTAGTCCTGTTTTACTAGTACCGAAAAAATCTGATGACAATAATAAAAAATGGAGATTAGTAGTAGATTACCGAAAATTAAACGAAATAATAAAAGATGATAAATTTCCACTTCCCAACGTAACTGATATTTTAGAATCACTTTCTGGTGCTGTTTATTTTACTCATTTAGATCTTAGCCAATCTTATTACCAAGTGACCTTGAATCCCGAGTCAAGGAAGCTTACTGCATTCACGACTAATACCGGGCAGTATCAAATGAAACGTATGCCTATGGGTCTTAAAACAAGCCCAAGTTCTTTTTCAAGAGCAATGAATATTGCAATGGCGGGACTTACATATGAGAAGTGTTTCATATATTTAGATGATCTGGTGATCTTTGGAAGAAATTGGGAACTACATAATAAAAACCTAATAGATGTCTTTGAGAGACTTCGAAAAGTTAATTTAAAATTAAATCCAAACAAATGTAATTTTCTGAAAAAGGAGTTATTATATTTAGGTCACACAGTATCCGCAGAAGGAATTTTGCCGGATAAAAATAAAATTAAAATTATTGAAAATTATCCCACACCAAAAAATACAGACGAAGTAAAACGTTTTGTTGCATTTTGTAATTATTACAGAAAATTTATAAATAATTTTGCAGAAATAACTATTCCACTAAATAATTTATGTCGTAAAAATATACCTTTTATTTGGTGTAGTCGATGTGAAAGATCATTTCAAATTTTGAAAAATGCGTTAATGTCGCCCCCTGTTTTACAATACCCAGATTTTTCAAATGACAACGAGTTTATTTTACAAACTGATGCTTCTGGAATTAGTGTTGGAGTAGTACTTTGTAACAAAGATATGCGACCAATCGCTTATGCAAGTCGACCTTTAAATAAGGCTGAAAGAAATTATCCAACTATACAGAAGGAATTAGTTGCAGTTGTATGGGGAATAAAGTATTTTAGGCCATATCTTTATGGTAGAAAATTTACAATAATGACGGACCACAAACCATTATTATATCTTTTTGGAATGAAGGATCCGTCAAGTAGATTATTAAAATTTAGGTTAACATTGGAAGAGTATGATTTTAAAATAGTTTATATTAAAGGAAAAGACAATACTAATAGCTGACGCATTGTCTAGAATATCAATAACCTCTGACGAATTAAAATGTATTAATGACAAAATAATTTGTGTTATCACTAGAGCGCAAAGAAAGAAATTAGAAGACCAGAAAAATAAAGACAACAACTCTTTCGATAATAATGACACAGACTATCGGTCTGATCAGCCGAGAATCGTGGAATTATTACAGAAACCGAGTGATGGTGTAGAAATGGTTTTAGTAGAAGGAAAGGAGCTGAATAGGATTAGAAAACAAAATATTATAGATGTCGAAACCGAGTGTTTTGCATTTTCACAAAATAAGAAAATATTATACATTAGTCTTGATTTCAAGTCACAATACACGCGAGACGTTTTTGTGAGAAAATTAAGTCAACTATGTAAAAATGTTAACGTTAACGAAATATGTATAATAAAAAAGAATAATAACGCGTTATTCATAAAAAATCTAATTGAAGAAATAAAAAGTAAAGATATGTGGTCCGGACCACGCATTTGTATCTTGAGAGGAATTGAAAGAATTAATAATGAAAATGATAAAAAATTTATTATAAATGATTATCACTTGCTACCTACAAGTGGTCACGCTGGAATACGTAGAATGATTAACAACATTAAGAGGAAATATTACTGGCCAGAAATGGAAAAAAATGTAAGAGATTTCGTAAACAAGTGTGAAAAATGTCAAAAATCTAAAATATTCAAAAAAACTAAAGAGCCTATGGTAATTACAACCACGGCTTCATATGCTTTCGAAAAAGTGTTTTTTAGATTTAGTTGGTCCTTTATATAAGGATATAGATAGTAATAGTTATATACTTACGCTACAATGCGAGTTAAGTAAATTCGTAGAGGCTTACCCTTTACAAAACAAAGAAACGGTTACGGTAGCTAGAGCTTTCGTAAATAATTTTATTTTAAGATTTGGAATCCCAAAAACAATAGCTACAGATAAAGGTACGGAATTTATATCATCTACAATGACAGAAGTTTGTACGCTATTAGGAATTGAAAAGTTAAGTTCAACTGCTTACCATCATGAATCAATAGGTTCACTTGAAAATACACATAAAAATTTAAATTCTTTTTTAAGTATACAGTGTAATAATTATTGTGAAACGTGGAGCCAATGGCTACCTTTTTGGTGTTTTTCTTTTAATAACACTGTACATTCATCTACAAAATACACTCCATATGAGTTAGTATTTGGAAAACCATGTGACATTCCGAATAGAATAAAAAGTATTATACAACCTTTATATAACCCAGATAATTATAGTTTAGAATTAAAATATCGCTTACAAGTAGCGCATAGAGATGCGAAAAATAATTTGTTAAAAAGTAAACAAATAAGAAAGTCAAAGTACGATAGAAATATAAACCAAGTAGTATATGAGACAGGTGATTTAATATTGTTAAAAAATGAAACTACGAATAAGTTAGACACATTGTATAAAGGTCCTTACGTTGTTATCGAAGATCAGGAACCAAATGTAAAAATTTTGAAAAACAATAACATTGAAATTGTACACAAAAATAGAACAAAATTATTTAAAAATTAATGACAATATGTTACGGAAACTTTAGCATTGTATTTACGTTTAAAAATTTTGTGTAAAATTACATTAATTATAATATACGCTAAATGTTATTTCATTAAATATTTTTTCTATAATATATAAAATTAAAAATTATTATTAGTTATTATTAATGAAATGTGTTTTATGATTATTTTTCTCTTTCAGATTGTACTAATTTAATATAATATTAATTTCGTATTTAATTAAATTATATAATGTTTAGAAAAAAAAAAAAAAAATTATGTATAATCAATTTTTTTTTTCTTGCACCCCGATGGTGTAGTGGTGTAAGATATGTATTAATTGTAAGTCAGTCGTAATAAACCATTTGTCAAACGTACACGTGTTTATACTCATTTATCGCCTCCCGCAACCCGCACACTGCAGACATTAGGCCGGTCGTAAAACTTAAGCCAAATCTATTACAGCATGGAAATGAATAGTATAATACATGAAGATGTGATTGATGTGCTTACCCCATTTAGTGTGGGTTAAGGGCAAGAAGAAGAAGTAGAAATTATAGGATATTTTACTCCACGCTGGGTTCCTAAGAATCTGGAAAGTGGTAGCCAAGTACGAGAAGTGAGAACAAAATCGAATTTTAATACAGGTGAAACCGTAGGGCACAGCTAGTAATAACTCAATGTGATTATATTATTTTCAAATACCTTCATGAAAACAGCGAGGAATATTATGAATATGCTGTACATATGTGTGCGATGCGCCATTTTCAATCTGAACACGTCAGTTTACGTTTTAGATAATAGGCAATTTCATGGTAAACTTACGATGCTTTAAAGGAATTACACACTTTGTTATCATGATTTTTGGAATTAGGGTTACCAGTTAGCTAAATCTACTCGAATCTCTAGTAGTGGTTAGATAAAGGAGTTAATGTTGACGACGTTAAAAATGATTACGTTTGGAATGAATGTGAAATTTAAAATTCACCCAGAAACGTACGTAAATGGTTCTTTATCAAAAAGGCGAAAAAAAAGAAAGTTAACCGGGAATGGGCGATATAAAAGATTTTTGGTGGAATATATTAAAACAAGTTACCATTACATATAATTGAAAAATTAAAAAAAACAGACTTAAGTAGCCTACTCATTGAGTCCAGTCCAAACACGATATTTCTGCTGGAAGTTGTGGAGACGATAATAATCTTGCAGATTCCAGATGACGCTGCAACGTTCGGTCAAATTGTCATGTTCTTATAATATCTTTGGAATAACAGAATAACAAATTTTGACTCGATCAGACCTATGGAAAATGTTCACGTCCATTTATCAACTAAAAAAGAGCTGATAACCTTCAAGGGACTAAACAGATTTTCTTGAATCATAGCTAATAGGCTCAATTATTAAAAAGGAAAAAAACCGACAGCAGCAAAAACACTTGACTATTTTTTTTCTATATTTGCCTTTTATTTGATTTCCAGGACTCGTACTTAAATATTATAAAGCCTATGTCACTCCCACAATTAAGATGAATCTAACGACACCTCGTATGCTAAAATCCATCAAGCCGTTTAGGCTACAGAACGTGCTAAAGAAATAGACATACATACATACATACGTTCGAAAAACATAACCCTCTTTTTCGTAGTCTGGTAAAAATACTCTCGATAAAGTCATCTTTCACTAACAAAAACTAGATCGAAATTTGTTCAGCCGTTTGGGATCTATGATGCCTTAAAGTTATAAAACACCTCTGTTTGCGCCGAGAGTTAAAAGAAAATTAATTTTCCTTCTTACAATGTAAACAAGATTAACACTAGGTACCTGATTCTGTCATATTGCCATTATTTGTACGTTGCGTATGATTTATGCTCTGGTTCCTTAAAAAGACTACATTTATTTCGATCCTTATATTTTTTTACTGACATACTGAAAATGGGATTATAATATCATAAATTTTCCTCAGTTGGTAGCAGCTGCTGGCAATCTGAGCTTCATAATTGTACAGAAAATTGATTTTCAATACTCTTCGAATTATATTCTAAAAACCTTATCTCATTACAATAGATATTGGCCGTTTGTTTTTTACGTACAAATTTTACAATATTGAAAGAATTTTGCATTGTATATTTTATTTCATATAATTTATTTCAAGTTTTTATTCAATAAAAGTATACCTGACTTGCTTTGTTAATAGGTATGGGTTAGATCTTGCAAATAGTTATCCCCCAACCGATTGTGCTGAATTTTTCATAATCGTTTAATTTGGGTGACAATGCATGGTTGCAAAGTGACGTCATCCTAAATCCAATATGGTAGACTCCCAAAGTTCGCTGACCAGTTTATGCACCCCCATGATATACTATATTAACTATAGTAGATATATATTGTATCGTGATCAATTGTTTTATAATTACTTGTTGTAGTGCATGTAGCCAGGAGTAAAACAGAAATATCCCTGTATAGACTAAAAACCATCCATATTACCGTATAATAACCGTCCTTCTCGGGACGCTCGACAAAAGTGATAACAGATAAAGTTGATTATAATGTATATTTTATCCTTAGTTACAATTCTAATAAAATATGTACATTAAAACACTGAGTAGAGAAGGGAAGCCAGACAGAGTGGCGCCGTAACGCGTTACGTTACGAAGCGGTTTATGTTACGTCTCTTATGAAGTTATCACTTCAATACATAAATAATAAGAAATACAGGTAACAAACAAGATTAATGAACAACTAATTATACCCAATCTCAACATGTATAAAATCAAATAAATTAATGGTTAAAATAAAAATATATATAGAGTATTATTATATTAAAGTAAAAAAACCATTAAAAAACATAATTTCATAGAAATATCAATACATAGTATAATGTAAATATTTTTTTTTGTATTATTATTGTTTACAGTTATTACCATTTTCTGTGGAAATACCGTGACCGAGACGCAATCGCTTCCAGACATTACCGTTTTCACGTAATGATCCAACCTTTTGACAATAAAACTTGTTTATGATAAGCAAATTACTATATGACTCGTTATTATCTGGCAAGTCGGTAATGTGCTTAGGAAGTTTTTTGTATAACCTAAAAAAATATTTATTTTTATTTCTGAGTTTAAAATATGGAATGACTATTAGATATTTATTTCAAGTATTGAAATTGTGCCTGCCATTCACAAGTTCAAAATGTAACTTTTTAGAACATGCATTAAATTATCCAAGATATATTGGGAGGGTAAAGTTATGATACTAAATTCTTAAAACTTGAACCTCAGTTCCTATATGAGAATTCATATTATATAGGTAGATAGTAAAACGGATTACTTGGTACTAAATATAGCTCGATTAAAAACTTCTATAACTATATAAATAAATAATAATGAAGTTTCTGTGCTTGTAATATCAAAAATAACAACTTTTTACTAAATGCATCTGAAAGTACTTAGTCTGGCCATAAATATTATTAGAAAAAAAAAACATTATACTACATTTGAATTTGAAATCTGTTATTCTTATATATTTTTGTGATATTAAAATGGAGTGCGGTGATGAAGAGAACCGAATTGCTGTGATAGCATTACACAAAGTAGGTAGGGAGCCAAATGCAATCTTTGAAACTCTACATCCTCTTGGTATTAGTCGAATGTTTGTATACCGGGCCGTCGTATTCGTACAAAAAAAGGCGATTAAAGCAGTGAAAGAAAGTATTCGAATTAATCCTGTCCGAAAGCAAAATATTTTATCCCGGGAAATGAATATAGCACCTAGAACCATGTCGCGTATTTTAAACGACGATTTAGGACTTGCAGCCTATAAGAGACGCACTGGTCATTATTTAACTGATAATTTAAAAATGAATAGGGTGGTAAAATCAAAAAAACTTAAGCGGTACGCAAAGTGATGTCATAGAATTTTTTTACTATTGAGCAATGTTTTAACAAGCAGAATGACCGAGTTTATGCTCGAAGCTCTATAGAAGCTTCCCAATTAGTCAGCAGAGTACAACGTGGACATTATACGACTTCAGTGATGGTTTGGTGGGGTGTTAGCTATCAAGGAGTGACTGAGCCATATTTTTGTGAAAAATGTACCAAAACATCGGGCAAAAGTGTATCAAGATACGATTATTGAGAAGGTGGTTAAGCCAAATAACACCATGCTCCATAACCAAGAATGGTTCTTTCAGCAAGACTCAGCACCGGGTCATAAAGCTCAATCCACTGAAACGTGGTTGGAAACAAACGTTTCGGACTTCATCAGAGCTGAAGACTGGCCGTCATCTAGTCCCGATATTAATCCGCTAGATTATGATTTAAACATGCTCTAAACGCCATGATAATTTGGAGTCCCTAAAACAATCCATAGGATTGGCAGTGAAGAGTTTCCCCATGGAGAAATTGCATGTTTCCATTGATAACTGGCCTCAACGTCTAAAGAACTGTATTAAAGCTAATGGGGATCATTTTGAATGAGCTTCATATATTTTTATTGTTATTATATAAATGTATAAACTAACACACATTACAATAATAAATCATTTATGCAATAGAAAAGAAACAGTTTTTTCCTTGTAACAATATTTATGCCTAGACAAGGTATATAGGGTACTTACATTTTAAAAAATTGTCTGCCTGTTTGTTCCGGGTAATCTCCGAAACGGTTTGACCGACTTTGATGGGACTTTCACTGACAGATTGCTGATGTTATAAGGAGTAACTTAGGTTACTTTTATTTTAGAAAAATAATTAGGATCCCATGAAAATTAAATAAAATAACATGAAAATAATAGTGGGTGAATCAATTCGGGCGCTTAAATAACTTACGCTGAGTAAACTATAACAGTTATATCAAATTAATGTATTAAATTTCTATCTTGAAAGGATTATCCACAATAAGCATTTATCTCGTTGAAGCAATCGGAAGCGGGGGTTCGTTCGACGGCGTTCTGTAGTCCAAGCGAACGCAGCCGCGGACACAGCTAGTAGTAAAATAAAGCAAAGTTCTAAAAATTATCAGTTTAATTTCTCAAAGTTAAACAACTAAATAGATCTCTACGTTAGCTGAGCGTCTGTTTCAATATGCACAGAGAAATCAATTTTAAACTGAATCGATCAAGTTTGACTTTCCCAGTTCCTTGAAGCCTGAACGATGAGCATAGCAAACGGAATAAAAAATCACTTTTCAAAATTTTACATTTATCCAGCGATATATTATCGTCCTTATCGAATATAAAGGCTTTGTCATTGATGAGTCAGCATCACTCAGCCCAAAACGACTAAGAATAATGGGGAGGGAATTTATAAGAAAGTCGCTATCTGCGACTCAAAATCAAAATTTTTTTTTTATTCAATTTAGGCCCTAAGAAGGCACTTATGAACGTCAAAACACTACTGCCGGTTCGGAAATTAATATCCCAGACATCGAGAAAAACCGGTAAGAAACTCGATCGGGTTTATATTTTTTTTTCAACTATACAAAAGTGTTATTACAAAACAATAATAATAATTTAGTGTATGCACAGAGAGGGAGTCACTTCCAGACATCACTATCATTCACATAATGATCCACCCTATAATAACCTTTTGACAGTAAAACCTGCATGACATGGTCCTTGCACTTGTTGTCCGCTAAATCAGTAATATGCTTCGGGATCTTGTTATAAAACCTGACACTATTACCTAAAAAACTTTTATTGTCTAAAACACGGTACGATTAATTTATCTCCATTTCTAAATTAAAGTCGTAAGTAAAGTCTGTCTGTTCGTCCGCTTACTTCTTCTAAACCACGTAACGGATTTTTATACGGTTTCCACCATCATTTAGGGATTCTTTTAAGGAAGGTTAGTATATATAATACATTCCAATGAAGTTTTTGTAATCTAGTTGACAATAAATTGATTTTCAGGCGCTTACATGGCTTAAACCGGCTAAACCTTATGAGATAAATCAAAATAATGTACTAAAGAATTGTAGTTCTTCAAAAAATTTGCAGAGTAGTCCACGATATGTATATCTCCTAAGGTTGACTTACAAGTAAGCATTTTTATCTTTAAAATAATATTTAAAATGAATTGCGCGTCGCGAGCTAAGCGCACTATTCGTAACTTAAGTTATGAATAATCAACTCTAAATCATGCTTTTTTATACATAACAGACACCATTTAGTAAATTTCACTCGTGCGAAGCTGGTGCGGGTCGCTAGTTAATTATATATTGTAGAAATTGCGTAAAAATAGAATTTATTTTGGCATTGTTCTTAATGCAACCCCTAAGAGCAGGCGGGTCGTAACAAACAAAGGGAATCATATATTTTGGTCAGATTTATTCTTTGTAGCTTGTTCCAGGGGTAGTTCCAATAGCAACCTGTTAATTTTAGCACCAGACCGTACAATCATCAATGTGGTATACAACATACCATCTTGCCTGTATCTTCGAAGGGTTAAGCGGAGGTGTACTAATGCACACCCATAGTTCGTCGTGTATGTTTTTAGGTACTATGTAATAATGTGCGAGCCTATTGCCATTAATCGGGCACAAAACCAGCAAACTCCTAGCTGCTACTGAGAATTTCATAGAAAAACCCAATAACACTTTGCTCGATCTGGGAATCGAACCTAGGACCTCGAGCATAACAGTCGCGCTTATGACCACTAGGATAATGTGAAGTGTGCTTTATTGAATTTAAACTTTCTTTAGGTAGCTTTGTAGTTACAAATTGTTTGTATAACTAGCAAGTTAACATAATCTGAACAATATTTATATAGATTTAATTAAAATGAAAACAAAAAACTTTACAAACTTTATAGACTATGCGAGGGAAGTCGCGGACTAGAAATAATCAAGTCCAACTTTTCCCTTTTGTGATTAAAAATCTATTTTGTTTCCTACAAAGAAATTAACTTTGTGCTGGTTCTATTAGTTCTTCTTACTTTCCCTGTAGTCTAATTAAACTTTATGTCGTTTGATAATATTTTAAAAGCATCTATACATTTACACTTAAAAAAAATATCATATTTGACTGGCCTTCATTTATTTCTATTTTTTAGACTTAGTTCTCGTAAACATTATTACTTTTTTTATTTGTGTTGTGTGTATGTCAAATAAATGGTTATTTTGGAAACGTTGGCAATTTGGCGTGATTTAAATATAACACGTTTCTAAAGATGTGGCTCACTAATCTTAAAAAATTGCCGTACCATCATGGGGACATTCTTACTAACGCCTTCATTATTTTTTAAAATGAAACATTCCATACACTGTTATAAATATTCGCTCATTATGCGTAGATACGCATAAGATTGTGGACAATACAAATTTTTGTATCATAGACTAATATAATGATAATTTATAACATTCCCTATTATTAGAGTTATTAGATTTTCTGATTGTGGTAACCTCCAGCGCCCCTATTTCTGTTACACCTGTTTATATGCCAAACTTTCTCAATTTTTTCTCTTGAAATATAAACTATGAAATTCTTGTACTAGTTACGTATAAACCTATCAAAGTTAGATAAAATATAGTACCTACATGATGCATCAAAGTATAAAACCAATTTTATCGTCATTACTCTACCATCATTTATTTCAATTTAATTTGTACAAGAAAAGTACACACCATATTCGCCGGTACATTGACACACTGTTAAACCTGTCCTAAAACCTAAACGTTTATTGTAAGGGCTAAATATTATGGACAGGAGAAAATACACTTATTGGAAGGCGTAATATTGAAATAAAAAATATTTACATACGTTAATAATATATTCATGAAATTATATACAATATCTAAATTTATATTACATGATAATTTATAGGAATATAAGCTATTATAAGTATAGATCCTTAGGCCTAATTCGATGGTCGATTTAATAATACAAATAATTGTAGCGTATGTTGTACAAGGTTTGACGACGGTAATGCAACCGCTTTTATGGTCTAAATCATAAAAGAGCTCGCGCTGTTGTGTTCCAGTCTATGTTAGTGCTTTCTAGGTATGGAAAATACTGCTATTTTAATAAAATCGCATAGCAGTGACATTACACTATTATCACTGCTGTTTCACATGTAACAAATGAAATTATGCTATATATTAAGAAGAAAGTGCACAGTATGACTGCAGAATTTTCTGACTAGTACTTGGTTTAGGTAACTGGTTTCGAGATGAGGTCTTTCGTTCGAGCAAGTTTTAAGTGACCTCCTATCAAATACTAGCAATGCATTTCATTCACGAAAGGCTCCGTCAGAGTCCAAGCCATTTACAACTAATTAATAAGTGACTAATAACTTGTCATTTCATATGAAAAATAGCAGTGATAAAAATCGTTCACAGTTATGATATGTCATTATTTTATGCCTTATTGGCTTTATTGGCACAATTTACCTAATGTGAAGCATAGTAGAGGAACGGACTCTCAAGTACAGTTGCCTACAGCTACCTATGGGTACTTGGCGATAGATTTTCAAGCTGAAATTGGTAGTTAACCAGGAGGGGACAAGTAAATGTCTTACCGCCATGTTATAGTTTCATGATGATATATTACCTTACCAGAAGCTCGGTCAAATTGCAGGGACCGACGCGGTGTCCGTAAATACTATCATTGAGCCGTAATTGCTTCAAAACATGAAAAATAACGCTGTGTCAACAAATTCATAATTAACATATGATAAATAATATTTAATTTAAAATGATAAACAGCAGTGATAAATAAAATTAACCATGCCACAGACTGGCCACTAAAAAAAAGTAAGAAACACGTTTGATCATTCAATACATCAACTCATTGGCTTCGTTATTTGTACAGAGAGACGAACTGGTAGACCTCCCTTCACAGTGCAATATACTGTTTAATTTCTTCGGTTGGTTGAAATCTCGTTTCCATTCGCTGCACAGGCTCGTCGTTTCGGTCCGATAGAAACTGCAGCTACGTTTTCTGCTGACCCTGTTACGCTTCTGTTGGATCTGCGAGCGAGCTCTCACTAGGTTCGTGCCTTCCGACGTGTGTATCATGGTTTCTCTTACGGTCGAATGGTCCTTGTAGTGGCTCTTCCTTCTTCGAACCTTCTCGCAGCAGAGGGTCTCGCGAAATGCGATTCGGTACCTAAAATAAAGTTAATTTTAATTTTATGGTCGAAATCAGGTTTTAAATTCATTTATAGGATCTAGGTAAATCATTAATATACTCCCTGCGACAGGAGGTCGAAGCGATCTCATTCGCGTCAATTACGTAATTAAATTAAAATCAAATAAAATTTCAAATTTTGTTATCCTAGTTAAATTCCTTAAATTCCTAGTTTATTTAATCATCCAAAAATTACTGCGGAAGGAGGTCTAAACGACCTCATAACAATATTATGCGTAAAAAAACAATGCCATGTTATACATTGATGAAAACAATTTACTATCAAATACCATCAAATAGAAAGTTAAACATTACTAAAAAATTGAAAATTAATAAACACCCGATACAAGTAGCCTATTCATTGGAATGGACTTATCTGCTATAGGTTGGTAAGGAGTTAAGTATCTTACAGATTCCAGATGACACTGCTGTTACAATAGGTCAAGTTTTTTCCAATATCATTGAAGTAGCAGAATAAAAAATTTCGACTCAATTAGACCTGTGGTATATATAGTAAATATGTTCACATTTATTTATCATCTATAAAAGAGCTGATACCATGAAACGACCGAACAGATTTTCTTGAATCCTAGCTAAGAATATTCTCGATCAAGTCACACCTTTAAATAGAAACTGGATAAAAATCAGTTCAGCCGTATGTGAGCTTCGATGCCCCAGATAGACACACAGATACACGTTAATCTTATAACACCCCACTTTTTATGTTGGGGGTTAATAACCTAAAAATTAAATAGACATAACTTCAAAAGCTTGATCAAATAACTTGATATGTGTCTGTTCGAAATGACAACGTAGTTGAACTGAGATGTTAATAATATACTGAAAACAAAGTTTTTAATGCAATATATTCTTACTTGGCAAGCTGGAGTGAGGAAGGCGAATTATAATTTTGAGCCTTTACTGTTTTTATGATGAGGATTGTCATATTCGATGTTCTGCGTCACTTACACATCCAATATATTTTTTACCTTTAATCTAAGTGATTTCACGCATTTTATTTCAAGTAACTTAGCAATGTACTTGTATACCGAAAGACAGAACTTTTTGATGTGAACAATTGAATAAACAAAATGTATTCTTATCTGAGAGAAAACACAAACATAAATTTGTTGCAATAAATTGCTTTGTCACCTGAACAATCTTCAGTGAAATCTACGTGCGTGTAAATATTTATTAGACTTATCTCTCGAGTGTTTGCGCTCCTGGATTTACATTATAGTTAAGACTCGTATGTAGAAGAAAAACTTCGATGTTTCGCAACGTTTGGTATATGTAGAAGAACGGTGTTACTATGTAGGTCTTATATAGAAAAGTAAATAAAAATCCAGACCCGGCGTTAAAAAATCAACATCATTTTCTAGAAGGCTTATCATTCGAAGCGTTATCTTTATTTGTTTCTTGGAATCCTTCGTTAAAATTGGTTACCTGTGACTCATGACGTTGTATAAAATCGGGTTGACAGTGGCCGAGACGTAGTACAGGGCGCCGGCGACGTAGAACAGATACTCGTTGATGGTGTGGTAGTGACTCGAGCTGGTGCCGTAGATGAAGAATAGCCGCTGGAAGTGGAACGGAGCCCAGCACACGAAGAACGCCACAACTACCGCAGCTAAAGAATATAACGACATTAAAACAAAATCTGTTTTATCAGAGTTTTTAGATGCCATAGGTACATAATATAATATTTTAAAAATATTTTCTAATTGTTAGCGCCTAATGCTTTGCCATTAGCAATAAGAACAGTCTATGATTGACCATCGCCGCCGCGAGTCGATCTGTCTCGAATCGTGTATTATATTATCCCGCTTGTTGGAGTTGTGCACGCTGTACGACATTCAGCTGGTCCACTGCTAACTGCTATCGAAGACGCAAACCTAAAGAATTGCCCGAGAAGAAACGCTGCCAGGCTGAAGCTCCAGAACACAAATAAAGTTGACCGTAGAATAAGCGGTGCAGCTGCTTCTATATTTATCCAGTTTCAAGGTAATTTCTCCTATACTCTTAATCGATTAGCGACCTTCTATATTGGTTAGTTGACGCGTCCACACTAATTACACAAAATAAAAAAAATATTATTTGATTTTATTTTTATATTACTAAGGCGGCAAATAAGCGAACGGCACGCCGAATACTATACTATACTATACTGTAAAGTATACTATACTATGGCTACTATAGTCTATAGACGCTTGTAAGGATCATAGGTATTAATAGCGCGTTGCCGATCGTGAGCCCCACTTTCTCAAGGAGCTCTGGAAACCCTATTTACCGCAAAAACACAACACAAGAAGCGATCTCCTGTAGGGTGAAGGCATTTCACCAGTCGAAATGCCCAAAGTAGAAAGAAATCTTGAAAAAATAATTATATCAGCCCTTTTTTTGGACTGACTATACTGTTAGCCTTAAGGGTTCTGGAACCTTAGACGGCTTTTACATCTACATCGTGGTTTGAGGCTATTGGCATTATCGTAAACACCGAGGACTTTTCTTTTTTCTTCTAGTTTTGGCGCCGCAAAAAACATTTGCTAGTGTCAATGTTTTAAACTTTCCTAATAGTTTTTAATACGGGAAACATACATTTTGAGTTGCCACAAAACATCCTGGGCTGCTTTAACAAGTCGTGTTAAAGCGTTGCTTATTTTGTTTTTAATAGTAGCAAGGCAAATTGACGATACTGTCCGTAGAGATCGTAATTCATCGACAGTGGCCGCTGTCAAGCCAGTCTGCAATAATTTAACTAGATATGTACTAGCTGATCCCGAAACGCGACACGCAAAAGCGAGTCACTATGACGGACTTTTCACCACATGCATGGTGGTCGCGACTAAGTCGGGCAAAATAGTCCTACTACCCCGCTATCAGCATTTCCTCGTTCGTTGCTCAGCAGAGTGCACCGCGTGAAGGTGAGGTTGGAGCGGGCGTCTCAGTGCTGTATGTGTAATTCTACACCCCTTATACCCCGAAATAGAAAAATTGGAAGATTAGACAAATATTTTGTTCATCTGATATTAGCAGTTGATATTAATTAAGAAGAAGGAACTCTGTGTAAATTCTTTTAGTGTTAAACAACACCAACATCTGCATAAGTAGCCTAGTGGTCGTAAGCGCGACTGCTATGCTCGAGGTCCTAGGTTCAATTCCCAGGTCGAGTAAAGTGTTATTTCGGTTTTTCTATGAAATTGTCAGCAGCAGCTCGGAGCTTGGCTTTGTGCCCGATTAATGGCATTGGGCACGACCCCTATTACATGGGACCTAAAAACATACCCGGTACACCTCTGCCTAACTCTTCGGGGATACAGGCGTGATAGTATGTTATGTAAAATAAAAATTCATTCAAAATCACATTTCTGAAGAACAAAAATGAAGACAAGAACGAAACAAGACAAGAAAGTACTTATCTGATTTAATAATCTTTTCAACAATTTTATTTATTACAGACAAAATAGCTATAGGCCGGTAGTTTGAGTAATCAGTATGCACTCCTTGTTTAAAAACAGATCTTATTATTGCTGTTTTTAATTTTTCTGGATATACACCTCTTTCAATGAATAACTTAATAAATAAGGCTATAATATTATAGATAAATCTACAGCTTAAGATTAGACTCATTCCGACTTATCGCAACTTAACATATTTATAATTTTTTCTTCATCTTTGAGCAGGTTTTTTGAAATCTTAATGATACTTCACAGCCACTCACATTTAAACTGATCTATTTAAGAATTTTTGACTACAGTCATGCTTTATGTTTAATATTTCTTTGGTAAATGTGTTTGAAAAATTATTACGTATAACAATAGTGTTATTTATTTTCCCTGAATAATTTTAAAATAGTATATTCTATGCTAATTTTCTCCCTTCCTGTCCATGAATTAATTTTAGCCCAAACCTTTCTGATATTCTTGTTACACTTTTTTATCCCTTCTGGGCGTTAATGATTTTTTTGTTTATTACATTTATTAATCTTATTTCTATACCTATTGTATTGGATGCGCAAGGACATATCCTTAGGTTTACTTTTCCAACTTTTAAACAGTTTATCCCTAATACTAATCATGTTCTTAAGTTTTAAAAACGCTTCTAAAATAACATAGAAATAATTATGTCTCCGAGGGAATCTATCGAAACGTCCTTCCAATAACTTTAGAGCGACTTATAAAACAATCCTTTTGTGTGGTCAACTTGTTGAGGTTGATGTTTGCGAGTTTGTTAATCAATGCTTCGTAAACCACGAACTATCTAGCGAAGAAAAGTTATTGCGTGTACAGTTTTATATGGATAATAGTAAATATATTATTTATTTCGCAATTTCTTTGAATTACGACGTGGTTGTTGGCATGCACGTCCCTTGACGTTTGAAATTATTTTATCAAAGGCGTGTCGAGCTTAAAACCTATAGCGGTGGAAACCAACACGTAGTTTATAAACCGGCTGAAGCAGAAACACGATGTGCCCAAGTGAGACACGCTGTGCCCAAGTGAGGCACAAGGACATGTTTCACAAAAATTCGTATGGTATTCCATTTTATCAGGATGTATCACGTGTAAATAGACGGGGAGAAAACCTTTACTCAACACAAATATAATACAAGCAAGAAATATACTTAAAATAGAAAACGTATCTACTTGGGATAATGAACTTTAGAATTGGGTATTTACCGGGATAATTTTATCCTATGTGTTAATCTAGGTTATAAACTGTCTGTATGCTAAATTATGCCTGTGATTGAGTCTTCACTAAGTGTACATATTTATCTAATGCGAAAGCTGAAAATTAAGACATATTTTTTTATAATAAAGCAGCGCTTGAGGTTAAAGCAATTGATATTATTCGGAATTTGATAAGTATATGTAATTGGAACACATATTAATGCAAACGAAGACATACTCACACAACATTTTTGATGCAAATAATATTATTAATTAATAATTTCGTTGTGGTATAAGGTTTTTTTTTGTAATATGATTGAAATAATTTTGTCTAAGCCAATAAGTCAACTTATTTATGTATGTATGTTAATATTTAAGAGCTGTATTTTCCTAAAATAAATAATTTAATAAATTTCATTGAAATCCGTTCAGCTATTTTCAAGATTGAGTAACAAACATCAAGCATATAAACTATAGTATAAGTAATATATATCTTCGATAAATATTGAAACTCTGCCAACGGTTTAGCATCTATGGATCATGGGTGAAAGGATAAAAAATAATTGCTCGTGGCGCAGTGGTATTAAATCCTACTATTGAGCCGAGAGGTCGCGGGTTTGATCCCCACCCATGACTGACTTTTGAGTGATCAACATAATGGTCAGTTGTGTGTCTGGGTGTTAAATATCTATATATGTAGGTATATCAGTTGTTTAGTTACGATAATACAAGCTTTGCTTAGTTTGGAATTAAATGGCAGTGTGACTTGCGGCATCGCCATGAGGGATGATTTTTCAAAAACACCGAACACTCTTTATTTCTTACTAAAATAATGAATATGATTCTCATATCCCTAATGTGATAATGGATAGGTTCTCCATATAAACTTTCATCCCATATTTCACCCCTTCAAATTTTATTTTCCGAGAATAGGTAGTATATATCTTTCTCCAAGGTTTAGCCTATTTCTATACCAAAACTCATTGAAATCTATACAGCGGCTTAGGCGTTTAGAATGTAACAGAGTTACTTTAAGTTTATTACGTTAACTTAATTAGTACTTAACTTAATATTTTAAGTACCTATAGATTATCTATAATATTAATACTGTAAAGATAAGAAAAAATCAGTCAAATTTGAAAAAGTGTTATTGCATTTTATACTTTCCTTTCTACCTTAACTTAACATTTTTCTTCATTGTCTGCGCGACGAGAACCAACATAATTAAAAAGGCGTGAAATCACGGGGCACAACTAAAATAATTGAAAGTGATCTAAGGTGGATAGACGTTGCGTGGAGCTAATAGGTCCCTGTCTTGCAATAAGATTGAAGGCATCAAGCACTGTAGCGATTATATTCTGGCAGGCCCTGTATGTATGTACCTAGTACAACATAATGGACGGATTAACAATGTAAGGATTTAGGCATTTTGTTTTAGGCGCAGCAAAAAACACTGCCAGTGACAATATTTTTGAGCCTTCGTAGTAGGAGGTATTACATTTTGTATTCAAAGTGGCGTCTAACATTATGATGGATTTCTTGTTACAACGATCTAGGGAGTTTTTGTGACATTTCAAAAAGCATGCTTTCAGTTTATATTTACAGTCCATATCACTTAAGCAAAATAATCAAACAATATCACGCAAAACGCCACCAACATCAGGTTAGGTCTCCGTAACATGTATACATATAAAGCTATGTATATACCCTCTTCAGTTTTATGCAAAGTTTAGGACGAAAATCCAATTAAGTCAAACTCGATGTCCCCGCCGGCGATATTAAATACATTCTGGACACCAGATTGAAATTTAATATTTAATGGATGTAGAATTTTTTAAAATTAAAACTTAAAGTATGCATTAAAACCGCGAACTAAAGCGTTTTTAAAATGATACGCACCGTCTGTCGTCTATTAACAAAAGAAAAAAAAAAACGAAGGTTAGCAAACAAACATACGGTAAACGGGTACTGCATTTGAATAACTTAAGTATTACTGGCTAGGCTGCGAACTTCAGTAGGATACAGGTATTCCACCAGTCGGAGTGCCCCAAGTAGAGATAAATCTCCCAAAATAATTTTTTCTGTGCTCTTCGCAATATTGCTTAGAATATAATATACTTTTGGCATTGGACTCTTATCACCTGATGTCTCGATACAACAAGATGGCAGAGTTTGAGAGTCCCAAGACGTAAAATTAATATCGAAATATCTATACAATTAATAAAATTGAAGTGTCTGTTTGTAATGTCAAAATAACAGTTTTTTTACTAAATGCATATGAAAGTATATACGAAAACCTATAACAAAAAGTCAATTTTTTAAATTTTTGTCTGTCTTTCTGTCTGCCTGTCTATCAAACAGATAATTCCAGGTAATCTCCGAAACGGTTCGACCGATTTTGACGGGACTTTTACTAATAGATAGCTGATAATATAGGGAGTAGCTTATGCTGCTTTTATTTTAGAAAAAGAATTAGGGTTTCCCCGTTTTTGCAACATTTTTCATTGGTGCTCCGCTCCTATTGGTCTTAGCGTGATGTTATATAGCCTTCCTCGATAAATGGCCTATCCAACGCTAAATCATTATTTCCATTCGAACCAGTAGTTCCTGAGATTAGCGCGTTCAACCAATAAACAAACAAACTCTTCAACTTAACAGAGTAAGAAGAAGACGGCAAGTATGGGAAGTGAGAACAACAATATGCTACACGGGTGAAACCGTAGAGTACAGCATGTATGCCTGTAATGTTTTATTTATGAAAACAACGTGAAAACTGCGTGTCAAATAAAGACACAGACACTGCGAAATGTAGGTAGGGTACATAAATCAAAGGGGATTTTATGTTATCCGCTTGTAAGACAATAGTAGGGTTAAAATATAAAATACGCAAAACCTTTACGTATTGCGTAACAACAACAACCTGTCAGAGTTACAGCTATTTGTAACGATACAGAACCTTTGTTTTACGAAAGACAGCTTAACGATAATCTCCATCTCAGCATGTATAAAAAAGTTTATGTCGACGTGAGTTCGAATCCCTGCAATGAGCCTGAACCTTCGGTGAAGGAAAAGATCGTGATGAAACCATAGCATGGTGGTAGAGCTTATTGTATTGCCCGCCTGGTTAACTACCACAATCAAGTTGAGAATCTGTCGTCAAACACCAATAAGCTGCACTCGAGAGTCAGTTTTCCATAACCCTAAGCGTGCAAACCATCTTAAGCCACATCGTAACTTAAGATCAATGATTTAAAAAAATCCTAGCTTGTCTTTAATGATTATTGCTCCGCTTAATAACCTCACTGATATTCCCGATTAACCTATAAGATTAGCGTAAGTAACTACGTTGATACACTTACACACAGTGAATGTGTGCAGTAGCGAGAGAAGCGCTTAGTATAAAAATGTTAAGAGGGAAGCGCCTTGTCGAAAACCTTTCGCCGCAAAGTGATTGCTCATTCCTCAAATAAATTTATTTGCTTTAAATCAACATAGACATAACATCACGCCTGTATTCCCCGAAAGGTTAGGCAAAGGTGCACTAATGTACTAGTACACATACTGCTCGCCGGATATGATTTAGGTTCCATGTAATAAGAGAGCGAGCCTATTGCCATTAATCGGGCACAAAGTTAAACTCCGAGTTGCTTCTGAGAATTTCATAGAAAAACCCAATAACACTTTGCTCCACTTAGTAATCGTTCCCAGCACCTAATGAGGCAGCATTAGCATTGGACTTAGCTTTTACCATCTTTGGTGTCAAAGTATCTTGATACCATATAAGATTATGGTGAAACGCTAGTCTTATTATCATCTCATCTCAAAGACGTCTACAGATGGATATAAACCTCCCCCATAAATCGCCACAATGGGCTGTCTTACTCAATAGAATAGAACATTATATTCTCACTAAAAGCAATTTAACAACGAAACAAATTTTGTTATCCGCATGTTGTAACAAAAAGGATAGCAAATCACAGCGTAAGGCGGAAACTCTGTTGTGAAAAAAGGATAAAAGTTTCTTCTCGCTCACACCGGTATCAAGTCGAAAGTGAACTGGGAGCAATTGTCGCTCATTCATGATGCCATGAAGAGCGCCAATGGCGTACCTACTTATAAAATATCATTGGGTGCTACGCTGACTGCATACAGCAGGTTCCCACAACTGTCATCAGGTCGTCGGTCTACCTTGTGGCGGGTCTCTCTGCGCTGCGATTTCTGGTACATGGCCGCCGCTCAAGAACTCTACGATCCTTTTGGCCTCCGCCCTACGAGCAATGTGCCCCGCCCACTGCCAATCAGGGAGTTGACAATTTTTGGAAAATTGATTTAAAAACTTTATATGTATGTTGAAAATAATACCTTTGAATTTATTTTTTTTCATTAATACAGCGTAAATAGTTATGTAATTTTTTTTTTAAATCTAAATAAAAAGTACGCAACAAAAACGATGCATTATCGTTCCTTGACGTCATCATTCATTTTGTATGATAAAAGTGACAAGTTTGACAACTCACGCAAGAGTCTAACGTTCATATTTTTTGAATGGTGACGTCACGTTTTCTAATCGGTGTTTCAAATCACGTGACTCACAGACAATAAATATTAATTTTCCAGGAAAAAATAAATAAATAAACAATTACTTTTTCCAAATTTGTATTGTTTTAGGCTTTTTATCTATAGACCAATATTACTTTAATTTTTAAACATACAGTCAACTCGCGGTTTAAGTCTAATGGCAGTCTATTTATCATATAATACTAATAAAAAAATGTAAATATAATTTTTCAAATCTGGCTGGTACCTTGTTCCAGAAATTGGTGCTTTCAAACAAACAAACAAACAGTCTCATGAGCTGTATAGTATTATTATAGATACCGTTAATCCGTCTGTAAAAACTCCTATGTAAAACTGTTACTTTAAAAAAAAGTTAACTATATTTTTAACGATTTTTACCAACTAAGGTTTTCAAACAAGCATACGGGTCGCCTGATGGTAAGCGGATACCGTAGACCATTGACGCTTATATGTTATCACTAGCGCGTTACTGACCTTGAACCCTCCTACTCCAAGGAGCTCTGGAAACCCTACTACCGCAGGAACACAACACAAGGTTATTTGGCTGCGATCTGCTGTATAGTGGAGGTATTCCACCAGTCGAACTGTTCCAAGTAGAGAGAAATAACAAAACAGACTTCTCTACACCTCTTGCAAAATTTTAGAAGTAACGCTCTAACAGTAATAAGTTTTTGCTGCATAAATACATATTCAATGTTGTTATGAAATTTAAAAAAATATAGAACTCTTTGTAGAACTGACTATACTGTTAACCTTAGAGGCCCTGAAGCCACTGCGGCTTTTACAGCTTCACCGAACTTGATGAAAAAATAAACCTTTTTAAAACTACATATATATTAACTGAAAAGTAATAGTTTTGTAACATACATTTTTCGAAAGCGGCGCAGCGAGGGTAAGTCAGAAAAAATATTTACATATGTAAATTGGTATTTTCTAGCAAATCTGATTTTGTTCAAAATCAAAATCAGAATAATCTTTATTCAATTTAGGCTAATGAATGTCAAAACACTACTGCCGGTCCGGAAAACGTCCCAGACATCGAGAAAAACCGGTAAGAAACTCGATCGGGTTTATCTTTTTTTTTGGAAACTGTACAAATGTTAATACAACAGGTACAATAATAATAATTTAGTGGATGCACAGAGAGGGGGTCACTTCCAGACATCACTATCATTCACATAATGATCCACCCCGTAATAACCTTTTGACAGTAAAACCCGCTTGACATGGTCCTTGAACTTGTTGTCCGGTAAATCAGTAATGTGCTTCGGGATCTTGTTATAGAACCTAACACTATTACCTAAAAAACTTGCATTAGTCTCACTAAGTCTAAAACACGGTACGACTAATTTATCTCTATTTCTAGTATTAAAATTGTGCTGATCTTTGACAAAATCCAGCTTGTCTAAGTTTTTACGAACATACATTAAGTTATCAAGGATGTATTGGGAGGGCAGAGTTAAAATACTGAATTCCTGGAACTTGTTCTTAAGCGATTCGCGGGGTCACATATTGTATATAAACCTCCCTCTACGGAAGGGATAATATCTGTTAACATACGCTCGCTTTTCTAGAAAATAAATAAATGTATTTTAATACGTAGCATACGTATTTACGTCCTACATAGCAAACTGTGTGCAATGTTGTATATGATGGCAAATAGAAGCCATGTTAAGGTCACGCTCTGTAAAAGCTCTCTTGTCCCTTCAAACATTATATCGCAATATGTAAAAAGTGTTTTATTAAAAAGTTTATAAATATAAAAAATAATTATTCTTTGTTCTAGAACCGCATCAAATTTTTTTTTTTATTTTTCTTCATTTAATTGCAACGAGGGTTTATACGCAACTAGCTGTGCCCGTGGCTTTGCTCACGTGGACTACAGAATACCCGCGCGAATCTTGCTCCCCTGCTCCCGGCTATTTTCAATACAAAAATGTTTATTGTGGGTGTTTCTTAGAAGATAGGCGTATATTCTCATAGTCTTTTTTGTTTATTTTTTTAATATCTACAATTGTTTAATACATTAATTTGCTATATCTCTTATGGTTAACTCAGCGTAAGCCATTTAAGCGCCCGAATTAATTCACCATGAACAGTATTTTTTATTTGTGCGGAACCCTAATTATTTTGACATTACAAACAGACACTTCAATTTTATTAATTGTATAGATTATGCCAATGTCACTTGGAATATTTTTCTTATATTCCGAGTTCAAGCCGCGCTTTTAAGGTCCCAGTATACAAATGGCGATACTTACCCACTACAGGTCATCGGCATTGTGTGCAGGGGGCAATGTCCTAGGATAGCGAATAATTGCCATTAGACAATGGCTCGTGGTGTTATCGGTTTTTCGGGTAAACTTCAAAGTAATCATGGTGTAGCGTGTCCGGTGATGTTCATACAGTCACCTATTGTTCCACTTTTTACCATCCGCCGACGGACTGGGTGTCGCGGTATTTTCCATTCTGTGATCGCTGAAATGTCACTGTCGTGAAGAAATGTAGGGACTTGCGCCATATGTTTACTAGCTGTACCTCACGGTTTCACCCGTGTTAATTTTAACCGATAAACACCGCGTCGCCAACGCACCCATGTAGTCTATCATAATAATTGTTGTAACTTTCCGCAAGTACAAATGATTTTCATTTCTATTTATCTCCTAAACTATGAGTTCAAATGAGATCAAAATTGAACTTCATACAATTGTCTTTATGATGAAGTAACTTTAGTTCGTATGGATTAATACGATAAAAAAAAAACTTAAAAATGACTTTTTAATTTTCAACAAATCTTTATCACAAAATACCTTATTGTAAGAGAACATGCATATGCTATCGCTTACTTTTTTTATTTATACCGTAAGGTTAATATTATAATAATATATTTGAATATTCGGGTAGTTTGCGAGTAAGAAAACATATAAACTAGTAATTAAATAATGCGTACATTATTAAAATATATTAGATTTATTAAAAACTACGTTTAACAATATATTAGTTGTACAATTGATCGTTTGTAAGTTAGTCGCAACCAATCATAGACGTTGACCAGTCATAGGTTTTGGTTTCGACTAATCATACGCGTTGACAAAACATAGGATCGAAGATAAAAGGTGATGCGGGTGGAAAGACAGAGACTTTCATCAGAGCGAGGGGCATAGTAAGAGTGTGAAAAGATACTTGGGACAAAAGTAATGCGATTATAAAATGGAACGTTTACGCCAGCGCACGCGGATAAGGCAGTTCGGGAGGGCCTCGACTTCTGAGTTGTAGCCTAATGTTACTTAGCCTTTACTATTCCTCGTGAATCTGGCTATCATATACAAATAGAACTTTTCGAATCCGACCCGTAGTTCCAGAGATTAGCGTGTTTAAACAAATTAGCTCTTTCGCTTTACTATATTAGTATAGATTACTTTGTCTCAGTACACACTTCCACAGAACTTATTCGCAGTAAACAAATAATGGCTGCCTGTTCAAGCCGTGCTTGCTTAATTCGACGAAACCGCATCGCCGTGCGGGGCCCATTGTATACTGAGGCCTTTACAAGATGGTGGTTCCCATGTTGAAAGTTAAACCAGTCTAGGGAGTTTTAGCAGCGACTCAAAATTCATGATTCTAGTTATTATTTATAATTCACTTCTGCACAATAACCAAACTATCACACAAAATGTCACCAATAAATATTTCATAATATATGGCTTTTTGTTCACGTGAGCGGAGATGCGGGCACAGCTAGTTAAGCCCTGAAAAGTCCAAATATAATAATTATAATGTGTACAAAACGCGTTTGTTTTAAAAGTGCTACATATTTAGGTAAAAAAGAACAATTTATTTTCACCTCAAGATGTGAGACAGACATAAACGATTCGTCTCTTTGTCTGGCTCATTTCTATGAGAAACGCTGACCCTTTCTGTAACCCAGTTAACGCGTATTACCTTGAACTATTCAACCCTCTCAAGTAGTCTGACTTAACGCGAAGAAAAGAGTTTTCACGGCGAAAAGAAACAACATTAATAACATAAAGCTGACAGTACCCCATTTTATTTTCATTGGGGGACGAACATCGTATTTGGTCTAGGTAAATTTTTTGACCAGGATTATTCAGATTAATATGTTACCCAAATTTTATAACTTATTTATATCCATAAGGATATTATAATATAACTCTCTTTACGACTGAACGAGTTCTATTGAACACAAACGTAAAATTTCTTGCAATTAAATGTGTGTAATATACCTACCAACTCCTACCACTATAGCAAAATGTGTGATTTTTGTTTTTAAAAATAAATACCTATGTAATACGGTTTTTTTGTTTTTGTTTATTTTACTATCTACCTAAGTTGAATAAGGTTATTGTTATAAAAGTTATAAAAATAAGTTAGTGTCTCTTTTTTGCAAAAGGTTATCGAAGTCACGATATATTCCTACGAAATGTATGGGAAAAGTATTTTTTGCTATTTTTGACATTTTTAGTAGGTACACTAATCAGAAGGTCCCATAGAGTTTATTTATCCTTATAAGAAACAGATTCGATTACTATGAGAAAAAGTCTTTGTGTAAATTGCCTATTTACTTGCCGACTGTAAACTTTAAAAAATATATAAATGCGGGCTGAGATATAGATAAAATTGCTTAAATGATTAAGTTTCCTCAGAATATTTTCCTTTAGCTACAACGGTTAAGATTAACCCTTACTGCTCCATCTTAAAATCCACCCTGTATACTTGGTAAGTGCCCGCCCGATTTGCTGACTGTATTTTTTTTATATTTTCATGAAAAGTTCATATCACTCATTCATAGTATAATATTATGTTCTATTTCACTACAAAATCGACCTCTATGATAAATTTCAATGACATCCATCTAACCGTTTGAGCTTGATTGATGGACAAACATTAAAAAACGTATAATTATAAATACACTGGGGATGTCCCGCGGCTTTGCACGCGTTCTATTATCTTATACTATTAGATGAGTTGATAAAACGGTAAAATCTATGAAGAATAAGGATAACCATAGAACTATGCGACTAATACAATAGATTAAAGTAACTGTATTTACCTAACATCCTTATGATGGCTTTCTTGGACTGCGCCTGCCTGGCCTCGCCATGGACGCTGCCGTTGACGCCGTTCAAAGTCCCTGGACTGCCAGGCTTGCTGGTGCTTATCGACCTGGTATCACAAAATAATAGTCTATTATTTATATTACGGGGTGTAAATAATTACTGCGAAAACCCGTGCGGAGCCGCGGGCCCACTGTTATTGTAGTACCCATGTGAAAAGAAAACTGTTCCTTAAATACAAAATAAATAAATTAAATACTTTTATGATGTATCCATGTCCTTATAATAAAGAAATATCTGGGCAACCGAGCTTTGTTCGATGTTTTACAAAAAAAAAAAACATTATCTAGGTATACTTGGAATGTAAAATATGTAGTATCTAAATACAAAGCTTCATCTAAATTATTGGAGCCGTTTCCGAGAAACCAATTACATATATATATATACATACAAGAATTGCTTACTTAATATAATAAGATAAGATATACGCTGCTAATAGTATTACGACACTGACGTTTATCTTTTTCTTCTTGTTTTGGCGCCGCAAAAAGAACTTGCCAGTGTCAATATTTTTAAGCCTTCGGAATAATTTTCCTATAAACAAAGTGGTGCATTCTGACAAAATGGTGGTTCTCTCTTGTCAGAACTATCTCGGGAGTTTTTGTGACATCGCAAAATGCATGTTTTCCGCTTTACATTTATAATCCACTTCACTTATGCACAATAACCAAACTATATCACGCAAAATACCACCAATATTACAAAATATAGGGTTAAAAAATCTAAGTTAATGAATTAAAAATAAAAACCATAAAATGTCACTTTAAGATTCCGCCAAAAACTCCACGTTTATCATAATTGTATTTAACATTGTGAACGGCGAAACTGTTGAAGGCAGACGTCGGAACTTTAATGAGATATACGATTAATAGATGATTTAATTCGTCGAAACAAATTTTAAATTAATTTACGTGTATGTGAATACGTATTTAAATTAACTTCCCCACTGTTTAAAATTTGTTTCATATTGGGAGGCAAATCAGAATTTGATGAAAACAAACTCCTAGCCCTCTCCATTGCCTTTATGGTGTTAAGTAAATAAATTTTGTCCTAATAACAAATTAAAAATTCTTTCAACGAACCGTAAAATAGAATTATATTGTACTCTGGTAGAAATTGTTAATGTCATCCCTTTGAATAGTTAATATACAGAGCAATGTAACAATAGCTTACAAACGTACGTGACTTTCTAAAGTTACAAAGCTACATTTTCAAACGTTTTCACTCTTCATACAATAGTGTATTCTGTAGTAGGATTCAAAAAAATGTTTCCGCTTTTAATTTTAGACTAAATTACTGCGATAAATTAAAACGGTTGGATATGTTCTTCACTTGATGGTAAGTGTTCACTGCCGAGTAATCCGGGAGTTGACAGGTATTGGAAAATTGTTTTAAGCACTGTATATGTTGAAATAATACCTATGATTTTTTTTCCATTAATACAGTGTAGAAAGTGATTTAAAAAATATTTTTTAATTATATAATATTTTTTATTTGCGTCATGTTTTCTAATCGGCGTTTCAAATCACGTGACTCACAGACAATAAATAATAGTTTTCCAAAAGGAAAAATAAATAAATAAACAATTACTTTTTCCAGGTTTGTATTGCTTTAGGCTTTCTATCCAATATTACCGAATATTTTTCTTAATTCAGTCAACTAGCGGGTTCTATATCAAGAGTCAATGTCTTGAAAATAATTAAGTATGATGCACGGTAGAAATATCACTGCGTGTGTGTTTGTTGGGGACGAAGATTGTGTGGATCGCGACCGTCATACACAAAGTCTAATATCCGCAATAGTGGTAGGCTTAGACATGTCGTGTTTCGTGATCAGCCGCTAGATATTCAGTAATCAGTAATACTTGACTGGCCCGGTACCCGCATGCATTTTTTTTATCATAGCTAAGCAATATGACTACTCTGTACCTGGTGGTGAGCACAGCAATCCAATAACAACTGTGACTACCGTGGGATCTGAGTCAATTGGCGATGGCCGCTGTCATGCTGGCGTGTATAAATATCTCTTCACGTTACGCTTGAAGAAGCCGTTGTCGTAAGGAGAGAAACATATTATTGGCCAGGTTTCACAGTTTCACGGTACGACAAGGATAAAACAGAGAACTTTTTAGTTCATTTTAATCAGAGCATTACTGTTTTGCACTTTGTAGTGACTAAGGTATCCAATTTACTCATTGCAGGTATGTTAAAACTTCTTCAGCATAATTGTAAGTGATGCCCAAAGATAGGACTGCCATTAACTGAACTGTTAACGGTGGATGATAACTTGAAAGACCCCGGACATTTGCGTAAAATCGAGTGTAACTATAGTCGTACAAGTTTGTGTGCGACCGTCCTATGTGTCCGACAAACGTTTGGCGGGGGCGAGGTACTACAGAACATAACGGAAGGCGGAATGTGTCGCGGGGAAAGGTACCACATGCAATTCCGTGACGTAAGTGTGCTGTCACAGTACACTAAAGTAAACAGTATTAAGTGTTCATACAAACGACCGAAACGAAATCTAGGTAAACTTAGTAACACAAGACACAACACAAGAACAATAGACACAAGAATAGATAGATAGAATTTGAAACAATAGACACAAGTGCACTGTATTACATAATTATTAACTAATGACGAAATACGATTATATTTATATTCATAAAAAAAAAAAAAAAATTTTTTTTGCTTGTTATGGTTAAACCAATTTTTTTTTTTCAATGTACATTCCGATTTATAATAACTCATAATCAATTTTGAAATTAAAAAAAACCCAAGTAAAAATATTTTTTATAAAAGCTTGCAAAATTTGCTGCTATAAATTTTGGTAAACAGATAATAATGACAATTTAATATAGCATTATCCAATACGTAAGTAGGTAACTCAAGAAACACAGTCAGAGGGCAGCCCTAGTGCTTGGTTATCCACCGAGTGGCTTTAGGTAATTATATCAAGAACACTGCTGAGACAACGGCTTTTACAGCTTCACCGGACTTGGGGGCGAGCGCTTAGGTCACTCAGCCGCGAAAGTTTGTGACGACCCACACGAGGGTGCCAGAGTGGCCGAACCTCGGCTCGAGCGGTCGTCGCGAATGCGAAAAGGTCGCGATCTAACTAATTCCCTTATCCTAGGAGAATTCGAACTAACTAACCTATACTCATATGCACGTTCCCCTCCTCCTGGGAGGAAGGAGTGGACCATGCGTATGTGTATTTAATAATCGGAATGGTTTTTCTACACTAACCAGCGCATTAGTCTAACTAGCGCAAAAAAAGAAAAAAAAAGGTCCCTTACAGAACCTATGTACCTGTGTTGTTCATACGTGTGTAATGTTGTATGTGGGTAGCTAAGTGCTGCACGTATCGTGTCACTTGTATCGCGCGTTTAGTGTACTGTGTAGTCTAGCGATTATAATGACGTGCTACCTCGTCCCCGCCAACATCTGTCACACATAGAACGTTCGCGCACAAACTTGTACGACTATAATTACAATAAACTATACACTGGTCTTTCGGAGGTAATCTAGTAAGACAAAATATTAATAAGGTAGCTAAAGTAATTTAAATTGTTTCTCATAGCCAATAATTTAATCTGATTACACTCAAAACAAAATGTGTCCGGGTTTTACCCTCAATGGTCAGTCACTCAGTATTTTCTACAAAAAGAGGTAGACACTACTACTACTGAGAATTTACATAAAAAAACTTATTTCAAATGTTAAGCTGCGTTGCGTTAGACGAAAGTGGATTTAAGTCGTAAACTAAATAAGTTTCGACGCTAGTTGGCTCTTGGCAGACTTTTAATAACTTTGCATCTAGAAAAAAACTTATCTAATATCCGTAAAAGTTGATTCATATTTACGGACTCTCCGTCTGGGCTTCGAGATTTTATCTCTCAGAGATCTTAGCAAATTTTCTTTTACATTCTTAACTTTTTAGTATTATCAATTATGTACGTGTATGTACATACGTGTTGTACATCAAATTGAATTTTAATACAGTAAAACAGATCAATAATTTCAATGATTTCATTTGATGTATAATAGGGTATTCAATAATAGATTTTGATGTGAAACATTTATTGGTGCTCCTGGAAGTAAAATCGAGACCTATGCCGTTACGCCCCCTCTACGCCGCCGCTCTCGACTCCCTTGCAAGTGTGCCTGCGCATACTAGAAACTCCGTTCCTTGTGTGTATGAGAATATTATTATTATACTTCACATTTTTATTGGTTTTTTATTTATTACAAATTTGAATAAGATGTTGCACATCTGCTAGAGGTCCCGTGATTGCAACTTAAAAAAAAAATTCTCTATTGGTTTTATCATAATCTTACCTGATAAAATTAGTAAAAATGTGTCTCAAAGATGGGCGCGTGTTAAGTCTAGTGGAAGACTGGCTCTCAAGTGCAGCTGCCAGAACACAACTATAGGTGTTTGATGCTAGTTTTTCAACTTCAGGGTATAAGCTATGCATTACAAAATATCCTAGCACCATACTATGGTTTCATCACGATATTTCCCGTCACCGAATGCTCAGACTCTTTGCATGGATTTGAACTCGAGACGATCGACGTGATGTTCTCCTCAGGCTACCTCTGAGCGATCATTTCTTCACTTTAGGTTTGTAGTTCTATTATTTTACGTTTAGTACTCAACAATATTTCCGTAACAGTTTGTAGGTGTGTAATCCTAGTGAAAACGATCGGTGAAGCGGAGCGTTTAACATTCAATTTAGCATCCGCTTACAGTGGGGCGTCCAGTAAATACCTATGTGTTTAGAGTCATAGACTACACTCACTCACTCACTCCCTCATTATAGTCACAATTATAGAGTATATCAAAATTTATTTATAATTTCACTAGCTGTTCCGCTTATTCGAACACTAGTGCTCCATATATTTTTGTACGCTGCAGAAACGTTGACTGCGATAGGTTGAAAAGCGAAAGATTGACGCTCTAGAGATGTGATGCTGGGGAGAATGCTTCGAGTATCATGGACGGAATTTCGCACCAATGTTTCGATACTTGACTACTGATGCAGCGTCTATCTCAAGTAGTACAAGCTCATACGTTTAAGTTCTTAAAACTTAAGGATGTATAAAATGAATGAATGAAAGAGTATTTTGCGTATTTTTGGTTCGTACAGTGACAAGCTTAATGGCAAAATGCCTCCATCCTTCCTCTATATACAGTTGCGAAGTATTAGTTCTCCGCTGCATAGAACATCCACGCTGATGGATGAAAATTCTGTTATGGATCTTTTTAAGTAACTGACCGCCGTGAAGACTTTTCCGCGTAAAGTTCATCCAGGTTTCATCATAAAGTTTTCTGATATCCGTTACTTAAATTTACAAGATTTTTTTGGTTTTCAGTTATTTTTAACCTCAAAGCAAACAAAGAGGTTTTAACGTATGTATCAGTGCTTTTGTGTATATGTCTGTGGCATCATAGCTCATAAGCTGCTGAACCAATTTTGATCTAGTTTTCGTTGTTTGAAGGGTTACTTGATCGCAAGTGTTTTAGCTATGATTCAAGAAAATCTGTTTAGCCATTTGAAGATTACCAGATAGCTTCTATCGCAGGTCTGATTAAGTCGAAATTTGGGATTCTGTTACTTCAATTATATTAAAAGAACATGGAAAACATTACCTGATGTTGCAGGATCATTTAAAATCTGCAGGATACTTAACTCTTTGCCAGTTTACAACAGAGATATCGGGTTTAGAATCATTGGAATGATCTAAATGATAGTTTATTTAGGGGCTTATTAAATTTTCAATTTACCTTGTCTACAATCACATGTGTGTACATTAATTCTACGGTTCCGTTCCATTACCAAACAACAGTATCAATTTTTACGGTTTTCACTTCAAAGAACGCTATCACTCAGACCATGTCTTTTAAACCTTTGACCTTACGTTAGTGATCAACGACACGATAGAATTAGATTAACCGATACTTTACCACGAAATTCAAGTTTCGTGTAATATTTTAGATCCAATAGCATCATTTTCATAAAAAATAATGTCCTACTAACGGATACTAATGGCCATTATAGAGTAGGCTTATGTTGTACAATTTAGTTGTATACTTACATTTTAGGAAAATAGAAATAGTTAATAAATAACGTAATTTAAAAGTTAAGTCTTTATTTGTGGTGAGTGCCTTTTTTCGAGGTATCCAATCTTCATAGAATATAAAATACGACAGAGCATTTTTTGATGTGACCGAAATTTCAGGATTTTTATATAAAATACTGAGATGTAGATATCAAAATACTTGATATTTGAAATAACAAACACGTTTATAACAAATACAAAAGTCTATTTTTTTAATAGGGCTAAGAAATCGGCTCGTCAATCTCTGTAAACAGTTTTATTTTAAACTAGCTTTGCCTATGGCTGCGCTCGTACGGACGATAGAGTAATGCGTAGTGCTTTTGAAAATTTTCTTAAAACTTTTTATTTGATAAAGATATCGTGATATTTTTTTCTTACAAGGACCAAGTATCTAAGGAGTAGAACAACAAAAAAATTGTTTTAAATCTATCCAGTAGTTTTGTGTGTTGCGCGCACAATGGCACACCTCTATCATCTATACTAATATTATAAAGTGGAAGATTTTTTTTTTGTTTGTTTAAACATGCTAATCTCTGGGACTACCGGTCGAATTCGAAAAATTTTTTTTTGTATATGTTTGCCAGACTTCCAAAAATTAGTATAGGCTCTAGGTAGCTAACATTAGGCTACAACTCTCAGCTAGCCTTAAATATTGATTTTTGTTACTTAAGTCGGAATTCGAGGACCTCCCAAACTGCTTTATCTGCGTGTGTTGGCGTAATCACATAGTTTAGAAGATAATGAAAAATTAAAATAATTTGTAATTACTGGAGGAACAATTATGATAGATTACACGGATAAAATTAATACTGGTGAAACCGTGAGGCGCAGCTAGTTTTATTTATATAGCTAGATAGATATTAGCGATAATGTAGATACGTACCCCATAACGTACCTAATGCGAAACCCCATCCTGACGTAGAGGCAGAGGATGATCACCGCTGGTAAGATGAAAAACAACAGGCTGCTCAACTCGCAGAGGTACCACGAAGGCAGTTCCAGCATCGCGCAAAACGCCGACTCCAGGGACGAGTTTCCCGATCCTAAGTAAGTAAATTTAGTTTCTAAAGTTAGTTTCTAAGTGTTCGAAGTATTAATGGCCATGTCAAGGCTTTAGGCATGCCAGGCAAGGATGTAGACGAGCGACATCGCGACACCTTTATGGACATCAGAACAGTGCTAATCAATATATGATTTTAGCGTCACAAATTAATGGTGAACCAGTTGTCAAATACAGTAGAATATCTTCTAAGATTATGTAGTACTATAGTAATGTGCCTTAAGTGAACGTTGAAGAAGAATATCGTGAGGAAACCTGGACGCATAAGAAATAATTTAATACTACCGCTATGTATATTAAAAACATAGAAATGTAGAACCATCAGCATTTCAAATGTTTAGATTGGGCTTGCGTGGTATTTAAGCACATTCTTGTTGTAAGCGCTGGTTCGTTTTCTTTCATAAAACTAGCCGGATTGTTGGTTGGGGGCAATTTTCCTGGTCGATTACAATATATGCACAATGACACGGAATACTGGAATTTATAGAATGGAGAAAAAAGGGACTCACCGAACAACAGCTTTTACGCACTTTGGAGGCCTCCTCTTGTGTTCACTTCTGTGTCACCACGCACCATGCACGATAATTATTCAAGTTTTTGAAGTAAAGTTTATTATATTTAAATACCGCAGTCACTCTGTGTTTGCCGTTGCAATTTTAAAGGCGAACTGACGTCGGCGAAAGGTAGGGGGTAGATAAGGATAGACAGATACGAGGAAAAAGGATAGGTGCTGTATCATTGTGTATATGATCGTCGTAAGCGCCTTTTAGCCTTAACATCCCCCCGGGCTTGACAGGATAATTATCCTTCAAGATCTAACAGTAGAATATAAGTATTTTATTTAACTTAGTCTACACGAACAATTATTGTGTATTATTCAATTAATATTTATTTAAATATAATAATCTAACGAACGATAAATTAGTGGACTGTATTGAAATGGTTTATTACTATTAATTAGGCAAGGGGAATACTTTCACCACGGGTCGGCGATAGATTCCGGATTTAGTTTTAACGTCTACGACACGCGAAACGCCATCTTTACCAGGAAACGTCCGTTCTATTACACCTAAGGGCTAATCCAACGGAACACTGTTGTCTGATTTAAGCAGAACAACCGCCCCCCGCTGAACGGGTGCACTTGGAGTTAACCATTTATTTCGAACCTGTATAGTATTCAGGTATTCGATTTTCCACCGTTTCCAAAAGGATTGAACTAAATGGTCAACTAAGCGTTTTCTTTGAAGAAGCGGAACTTTCTCATTAGTCAAATCCTCCGATGGTAATGATTTTAATGGGGTCATAACTAAAAAATGTGTAGGAGTCAATGCTAGGGGTTCCGCGGAGTCGCTACTTAGCACTGATAGCGGACGCGAATTGAGAATTGCCTCAATTTGAGTGAGTACGGTAATCATTTCTTCGGACGTTAGTAGTATTTTTCCTACCACTTTAGCGAGATGTGTTTTAACACTTTTGACATTGCTCTCTGCTAATCCATTAAAATGCGGACTCAGTGCTGGATGGAATTTTATTTCTATTCTATTGTCACGCGCCACGTTAGCGAATTTGTCTTTATAATGTTCAGATTCTAACAGCTGGTACATTTCGTCAAGTTATGACTTTGCACCTATGAAATTCGTGCCGCTATCCGAATAAAGAACTGCTACGAAACCGCGTCTCGATATAAATCTTTTCAATGCATTTAAAAACGTTTCCGTACTTAAATCTGTCGCTAATTCCAGGTGTACCGCTTTTGTTACGAGACATACAAATAAGCATATGTACGCCTTAATACTATGCACACCACGACGACGATATGGCAATATATACAAGGGACCAGCGTAGTCCATGCTAGTATAACAGAACGCTTTAGCTTCCTGGACTCTAGCAGCCGGTAAATCCACCATAAAAGGCAAAGTATTGCTCGGATTAGCCTTAAAACAGATTGTACATTGTTGCACTCGTTTACGTACAATATTGCGAGCAGATAAAATCCAATACTTCTGTCGCAATAAAGACATCAATAATTGAGGTCCGGTGTGTAGATATTTTTGGTGATAATAATCAATAATTAAGTTTACTATGTGGTCTTTCCGAGGGAGCAATATGGGATGTTGGCTGTCATAATCCAAAGCCGCATTAACCAGTCGACCACCTACCCTGAAGATGCCATCTTTCAAAAAAGAATTAAGCTTCAAAAAAGCGTGGGGCAACTTCTTTCCGCACTGTGCCATTTTGATCTCATCAGCAAAGTGAATTTTTTGAAGGTCTTTGATTATGTATTCTTCGGCTTGATTCAAATGAGAAATTACAAAATTTTTAGGAATCTTTTTCACAAACCGAAGGACATAGATCACTATTCGCAGTAATCTAGACCACGAGGACACTCTAGTGGCGAGAGCACAAAAGACCGGAGTAGAAGTTGGAGAGGCGCTGTCTGTAGTAGCGAGGACATTGACCTTCAATTCGGGTACTTCATCCTCTACATTAGCGGGATCAAAGCGATTTATTGGCCATTCGGTGTGAGGCAGTCGAAAGAACGAGGGCCCACTAAACCAGAGGGGGTGCTCAAGTAACTGAGCGGGAGTTAGTCCCCTAGAGAGGCAATCTGCTGGATTTTCTTTCCCACTAATATGATGGAAGTGTCGCGGATTCAGCTCATTATGAATTTTTGAGATTCTGTTGGCCACAAAGGTCTGCCATCGGGTAGGAGACGAATGAATCCAAGCGAGTGCTACTGTACTGTCAGTGAACGCGTGAATATTGGATATCTGACAACGATCAGCATAGGTATCGATAACTATACGCATCAGTTTGGCTAGTATTACATTAGCGCATAACTCCATCCTAGCTAGACTAATAACAGTTTTAGAAGGTGCTACTCTCGATTTTGCACATACTAAATTAGTGACGCATCGATGTTCATTCGTTGTATATACATGTAGATATACCACGCCACCGTAGGCGCGCTCTGACGCGTCCGCAAAGCCTACTATTGAGACAACGCAATTGTCATCGACGCCTATATATCGTGGCAATTTAATATTCTTAAATAATGGCAATTCAGATTCTATCCTATTCCATAGGGACACGACATTTGGCGGGGGAATATCATCCCAACCGACGTTATTTTCCCACAATGATTTTATAATTAATTTCGCTAATAACGTTACTGGGGCTACGAATCCCATAACATCCCATAGTCGGGCAATTTTTGATAGGATATTCCGTTTAGTGCACTCGCGAGACTCTGAATTGACACTGAATGTAAACATATTGTCAGCCGGTATCCAAAGAAGACCAAGTATTTTTAGGTGACTCTCCGGACTGAATTCCACTGCCTCACTAACACGATTGGCCGTGGGGATACTAGACATAACTTCAGGTGAATTACTAGAAAATTTAACTAGCTCGAACCCTCCAGCCGCGAAGAAATCGATCAGCTGATTTGAAAGTTCGACACCCTCAGCTACAGATGAGCAACTAGTAGCTAAATCATCCATGTATAGATCCTTGGTGGCTACCGAAGCAGCAGTCGGAAAACGCTCGCATTCATCGGCGGCGAGCTGACGTATGGTACGTATAGCTAGGTATGTACTACAGCACAGGCCGAACGGTACTCGGGACATTTCAAAAACGGTAATTTCGTCATTACTGTCAAACCTATACAACAACCTAAGAAATTTTCTGTCATTTTCGTCTATTAAAACGCGTAAATACATTTGCCGTATATCAGCGTTTAGGGCCACAGGAAACAAACGAAATTTTAATATTATTTGAAATAAATCATTTTGTAGATTTAAACCAGTATGCAATAAATCATTTAACGACGTGCCAGTACTAGTTTGATTACTAGCATTTAAAACTACGCGTAATTTTGTGGTAGATTTATCTTTGCGTATCACCGCGTGATGAGGTATCACGTATTGATTATTATTAGAGCCAATATCAGAAATACTACCTACGGGATACATATAATTTTTCTGAAGGTATTCTTTAAAAATATTGTCATATTCTAATTTCATGGCGGTATTCGACAATAATTTACGTTCCAAAGATAAGAACCTACGTTCGGCCGCGCGCATCGAGTCTCCTAAAACGGAGGTATCGTCTTTAAACGGCAGCGATACGATGTATCGCCCGTTCGACTCGCGGCGAGTGGTATCGTAGTAATATTTTTCGCAAGCTTGTTCGCCTACAGTTAGGCAATTAGGCACATTAGGTACGTCTTCCAATTCGAAAAATCGATTCAGGCAATTTTCGAATGATTCGTCCATAGTACAATACGAACGAACAATATTACACACGGGGTTAAAGACCGGGGCCTGACCGATTATTATATAACCTAATAAGGTTTCAATCGCGACAGGTTCATCGGACGCACGCGATATCGAATTCGGACCTAAGATTCGAGCAAATAAATCCGTTCCCAATATGAAATCAATATTCGCGGGCGTGTAATAATTAAAATCAGCCAAAGGAATATTATTTAAATAATCCAGACGCGCCGTGTCTATCTTCGCGGTAGGTAATTCATTGGTGATACGATTGACGACCACCGGTTGTATATTGAACCTAACCGAATCGTCGAAGCGAGACCGAATGGTCAGGCAGGTAACTCCTAATACAGGATTGGTGACGTCACCAACACCCGACACATATTTACTCTGCGACACATTTAATTTTAAATTTAATCTTTTACAACATTCATTCGTTATAAGATCTTTTTGCGACGCACTATCTATCAACGCTCGCAAAACAAATATATTTCCCTCGGAGTCTACAGCGTGACATTGCGCGGTACCGAGCAAGACAGAAGACGAGGGACTCGAACTCACGGTCTCCGGTGCGGCGGCAGTACACTCACCCACGGCACAGCGAGACGGCGCTCGCGGCAGGGGCGTGTACAGAAGCGCGAGCCGCACTCCCCGACCGCGACCGTGGTACTATCGCTGTATTTGTATGTTCCATAGCGATATTAGTGGATACTGTCTTACTATTAGGAAAATGTAACAAGCTATGGTGACTGCGATTGCATTCAGTACAACGTCTGGGATCTTTACAATTTAAGATTATGTGTTTGCTATTTAAACAATTTACACAATATTTATTTGATTTAACTAATTTGTAACGATCATTAGGGATCATAGACAGGAATTTTGGGCATTGAGATAAGTCATAATGATCACTCTTCCCACAACATAAGCACGTATTTTGTTCCTGTATATTTACAAAACTTTTAACATTACTAAAGGAGGTGCGCGCTTCCGATCTATTTGACGACCGCGACGATGCCGTATTATTATTTTTACGTGCCTGATTCCGACCCGCGTTCGTATTTGTAGGGATTGTACTCGCGCCCGCCACATTAAGAGCGCGTTGTAAAATGTGAGATTGATTTCTAACAAAATCGATGAATTCTGTACAAGTTGAATTATTTTCGGAATCGTCGAATTTAAGCTCAAACGATTTTACAGTTTCAAACCCCACTTTTTTGCACGCAAGGTGAATAAATATGAAATCCTCCAAGCTTTTCAAGTGTAATTGTTTCAAAGCGGAGTACAGAGATGAAAACTTATCTATAAATTCTTCTAATTGTGAAGAAGAATTTTCACCTACATTTGGTAAGTTAAGTAATTTATCTAAATACGAAGCGGCCAATATCTTTTTGTCATTGTATTTATTCACCAAGGCCTTCCACACAACACTATAATTTTCGGCAGTGGGTAAAATACCTTGGCAAATATTTAAGGCTTTGCCCTTTAGTCTACCAATTAAATATTGAATTCGCTCACCGTCGGTTAGATCCGGTGTTTCGTACTCATATAAAACCTTATTATCAATACTCGATGGGACTGGCAAACGCAGCTGACAGCTGTCATGCTTTATGTACTCGTCGAATTTATTGGAGCTCTTATCGCGAGGCACGCAACAAGAATCGCTGTGCAAAACCGAATCTAAATTCGTATGGTGACCTGAATCGTGTCGGTGGATATCATCGCAAGTGTTGGAGCAGTCCAAGGTACTTGAGAGCATTGTATTTGTTGCTATTATTGCTATTAAACGGTTAGCAAAGGCTTTGGAAATCGGTACTTTAGCTATAGAGGACCCTTCACACAGCGACTTATTTTTATCATATCATCAGGATGTTAAAGAAATTACGTCGAGTTTCGAGAACGCGCATGTTACTATTTTAGACCTAATAGATAACTCGGATGACAACGAAAATGAAATCCAAGAACATTTTGATGATATGTATTATCGAATATTATCGATTCACCGGAAATTAACTAAAAGTGAATCTAATCAATCGCATAGGACTTCATCACAAAATATTCGTTTGCCGAAAATCGTTCTGCCTAATTTCGGCGGGAACATCAAACAATGGCCCGAATATTTTGATACTTTTAACGCTTTAATTCATAATTCTACTTCACTTACAGATACGGAAAAGTTTCATTATTTGATATCTTCTCTTAGCGGCGATGCGTTGTTAGTAGTAAAAGCGTACCCTATGACTCACGAACATTATCATGATGCGTATAATTCACTTATTGCTCGCTACAAGTGTAAACGTACCTTAGCGTTTAGCTGTTGGAGAGATATTTTAAATATTGACTTTAAATACATCAACGCGCGCGAGTTCCAGAAGTCGCTTGATCTTTTCGAAGAGAATTTGAGTATTCTAAAAACGATCAACTTACCGGTTGCGAATTGGGATTTTGTTTTAGTTTATCACATTTTATCGAAACTTGACAAAGATATCCGCCGTAGTTTTGAGGAAAAATATTCAGATATCGAATTACCGTCTTATGATCAACTTAAGAGTTTTCTGCGATCTAAATGCGAAGCTATGTTGCGTGACACACATTTTTCCGAATCGAATGAAGTCATAAAATATCCACCTAAGCATAGGCATGTGTCAAATCAATACAAGCATGTTACTACTTCACAAGCGCTTGTTGTTGCATCTGAAAAATATGATAAAAAGAGTGTGGTTGATAATAAAATTGACTCATTTTCGGGTAAGTGTCCTTATTGCAATCAGGCACATGCAATTACATCATGTCAAGAATTTTTAAACAAATCGCTTGACGATCGCCAGCTTATAGCTAAACAAAAGAACTGGTGTTTTAACTGCTTGAAATCTTCACATCAACTGAAGAATTGCCATTCGATTTTCTCGTGTCGCAAATGCAAACATAAACATCATACTTTGCTCCATCGTGACAATTCTAATAACGAGCCAAAGCATATCGGGTCAACTTTGGTGTCAAGATCTCAACCAAACATTACCATGCTGTTAGCAACAGCTATCGTTCAAATTCTGGATGCTTCAGGCAACATGCAATCTTTCCGTGCTTTATTTGACACCGGCAGTCAAAGTAGTTTTATTACTGAATCGGCGATACAAAAATTAAACTTAAAATCTGTTAAGACTATCGCGAACGTTAGTGGGCTGGGAGATGCGGCAGCACCGATCATCGGTGACGTCGTGTGTTCTGTCGGAACTGACGGTCGAGTGTTGTACAAATTAAATATGCACGTTATTTCTAAAATATGTGGCGATCAACCAATCGCGCAGTTGAACACATCGGGATGGTCACATATTAAATCGTTATCCTTGGCGGATCCTGGTTTTGATATTCCAGGACCTATCGATTTACTATTCGCTGCGGACGTATTCGCAGAATCTATTCTTAACCAACATATTAAAGGCGGTTCCAACCAACCTACCGCGTTTAATTCAATTTTTGGTTGGATTCTTTTAGGCAAGACATGCATATCGTCTAATACTTTGTTACATACATTACCAGATATCGATAACGAGTTAAATGCTTTAGTACAACGATTTTGGGAACTTGATTCCGTACCAAGTTCATCAATATTGACTCCAGATGAATTACTATGCGAGCAAAAGTTTAAGTCTGATCATACTCGCGATGAATCTGGCCGATATATGGTACGTATTCCTTTTAAAACTGGATCAGAACCAACCTTCGATGGTTCTCGGGATGTTGCATTGCGAAGATTCCACGCTATCGAACGAAGACTATCACGAGATCCGGATCTACATTCACAATACGCAGATTTTATGTCTGATTACATAGAGAGCGGTCATATGTCGTTAGTCCCAGTAAACGAAATGGGCAGGGGGAAAATATTATATACCACATCATTGTGTTCTACGCCCTGAATCTAAGACAACACGATTGCGCGTCGTATTCGATGGTTCAGCGAAAGATCTTAATTCTAGATCACTTAACGATACACAATTTATCGGCCCCAAATTGCAACCTAATATATTGAGTATTCTTCTGCGCTTTCAAGAACATAACGTCGTGTTTATGGCAGACGCACGTCAGATGTATCGCCAAATCTTAATTGCACCCGATCATCGTGATTATCAGCGTATATTCTGGAGGAGCTCATCTAGTGAAATCCTTCGTGAATATCGTCTTAACACAGTGACTTACGGATTGTCTTCGTCTCCATATCTAGCTTGTCGTACTCTAAGACAACTTGCTGAAGACGAAGGAGATAATTACCGATTCGCAAAAGAAATCGTACTATCGGATGTTTATATCGATGACGTCATTACCGGTTTTTCTTCTCTTGAACTCGCACAAGATGCAAAATCACAAGTCGTTGCTCTTTTTGATCTCGGAGGTTTCAAACTTCGAAAGTGGGTTAGTAATAATCCACAGCTTTTATCCAATCTTCCCAGTGAAGATTGTCTAACTGGTTCTGTATCGCTTGACAATACGGAAACACAAACGTTGAAGGTTTTGGGACTCCGATGGGATCCTACCGTAGACGCATTTCTTTTTGAAATCAAACCTTCAAATCGAGTATGCACTAAACGTTCTATCTTAAGTGAAATCGCGCGAATTTTTGATCCGTTAGGATTTTTATCTCCTATTACAATTCAAGCTAAATGTTTGATTCAAAAGCTTTGGATTCTAGGTGTTGGCTGGGATCAAACTCCACCGGATGAAATCGTCAATACTTGGAGCATATATCGAAATCAAATGCCACTATTGTCGCAACTAAAAATACCTCGTAAACTCATATGTCCAAATGTAAAATCGTGTGAACTAATCGGCTTTTGTGACAGCTCTGAAAATGCGTTGGGTACAGTGTTCTATATGCGTGTTACTAATTCCGTTGGTAAAATTCACGTATTCCAGGTTTGCTCCAAAGCTCGTGTCGCACCTCTAAAACGTATTTCGTTACCACGTCTCGAGCTCTGTGCAGCCGTAATGCTTGCAGACTTATATAAATTCCTACGCGATACTTACCTCTCTCGTATTAAAATTGACGCTGTCTACTTCTGGTCAGATTCGACAATTGTTCTTTCGTGGTTACGCTCTCATTCTTCACGGTGGTCAACATTCGTCGCTAATCGTGTTAGCCACATACAAGACATTACACCCATCGAATGCTGGAACCATGTTCCCTCAAGCGAGAATCCTGCTGACATCTGTTCTAGAGGTCAATTCCCCAGAGAATTGCTTCACAATACGTTATGGTGGGCGGGACCGTATTGGTTGCATGAAAATCCAGAATCTTGGTCAGTATGTTCAGTTAGCTTATCACACGAAGATAAAGCCATTGTTGAGAGTGAAGCTCGTAAACCAATAGTTCTAACATCAAAAAATATCGCTAAAGTTGATCCTAACATTTTTGATAATCTTTTAAACCGCTTCTCGTCTTTGCAAAAAATTGTTAGGATATTAGCTTACATCTATCGTTTCATTAACAAATGTAGACATTTAAATTTTAATAATTACAAGTTTATCAATAATCTTGAGCGACACAATGCTTTGATACAATTAGTAAAACATGTACAAGGTACTACATTTTCAGGAGAAATCATTAACCTAAAGTTGAATAAGCCGTTATCAAAACATTTTCGTAAACTTAATCCTTTTATCGATAAACTAGGTGTACTCAGGGTGGGTGGCAGAATTTCTCGTTCGGGCTTAGAATATACACAAAAGCACCCTGCTCTCTTACCGCCTAACCATCCTTTTACATTTCTAGTAATTGATTTTATACATCACAGTTATTTACATCCGGGAATTAATACTACTCAATATTTGCTTCTACAGCAATTCTGGATAGTATCTGCAAAACGCACTATTCGTCATCGTCTCGCTAAATGTATCAAATGCTACCGCGTGAATCCAAAGCCTTTGCAGCCCTTTATGGCAGAACTTCCATCGTACCGTGTAAATCAAATAAAACCATTCTGTATCGTTGGCGTTGACTTTGGTGGACCCTTTCGCATTAAACTTGGACCACATCGAGGTGCTAAGATCGACAAAGCTTATCTTTGTTTATTCGTGTGTCTTGCAACCAAAGCAGTACACCTCGAGGTGGTATCTACTCTTTCGACGGACGGATTTATCGCTGCACTTCGGCGCTTTGTAGCACGTCGCGGCCGATGTAACATAATTCATGCTGACTGCGGTACCAACTTTGTAGGAGCTAGAAATCAACTTTCATCTCTTATGCAACACGCTTCCAATGCAGAAAAGATTGAATTTAAATTTAACCCACCGTCAGCTCCTCATTTTGGTGGTATATGGGAAATACAAATTAAAGCGGCTAAATCTCATTTACTTCGAGTGGTCGGTGATCAAATCTTAACTTTTGAAGAACTTACGACTTTATTCGTCCAAATTGAAGCTGTTTTAAATTCGCGACCTCTATGTTCCATTAGCTCCGATCCAAATGACTTATCAGTTTTAACGCCAGGACATTTTCTTACTTTAGAGCCTTTAACTATTGTTCCTGATGATGATCTATCTAATGTTAAACTAAATCGACTTCACCGCTGGCAGTTGATACAATCTTTTCATCAGAGTTTCTGGTCCAGATGGAAACACGAATATCTAAATTCTCTTACACAACGCGCTAAATGGACCAAAAATTCTAAACCACTACAAATCGGTTCAACGGTAATTATCAAGGACGATAATCGCACTCCACTGCAATGGCCTCTTGCCAGAGTTGTGGATCTTCTGCCTGGTACTGATGGCATTCCTCGTATTGCATTAGTTAAAACCACAAACAATCATACGATTCAACGACCGTTAGTTAAGTTATGTCCTCTACCGCTAGAAGACTAACTTAAATCGCTTAAATTCATTATATCTATGTATTTATATGTATCTATATTTTATATATTATTTTATCGTATATCTATTCTAATATATCGTAGTGTTTTTACCGTTCTTATCGTATCTACCGATCCTTGTTCCCCAATTGATCATTTGACCAGAAAATACCATAGGCATTTTGGTGGGCGGGATGTTTCGTACTCATATAAAACCTTATTATCAATACTCGATGGGACTGGCAAACGCAGCTGACAGCTGTCATGCTTTATGTACTCGTCGAATTTATTGGAGCTCTTATCGCGAGGCACGCAACAAGAATCGCTGTGCAAAACCGAATCTAAATTCGTATGGTGACCTGAATCGTGTCGGTGGATATCATCGCAAGTGTTGGAGCAGTCCAAGGTACGTGAGAGCATTGTATTTGTTCCAGCGCTATCGAGTTTTTGAACATCGTTTTTTATCGTATCGAAATTACCCAGTGTAGCTAAGCCACCGCTATTTCGGTTCGGTGCGGATGCTACATCCGGGTTATCGTGAATTACAGATTTGAATGTCTCATAAAAAATAGGCCAAGTCTCATTTTCACCGTCAAATTAACAAATTTCTAATCGTGGTTATTTTAAGGACGGTTTTACGCATTTCACTACGGTACCCTGCTTATCGCGGCTAGTATTTTCAGCCATTTGCGACTGCAGTTGATGTGACTTATATTTTATTTTAGCGTATAACTGTTCAAACGAAATAACGACTTTATAAGAAGATGTGGGACCATCTGATAACGTTAATTCAAAATTACTTCGTTCCTCAACGGCTGCCATAAAATCATTTCGTAAGGTGTCAATCGTAAAACTATCCGCTAAAAACTCCTGAATTTTTTCATCATTGTTACCAATTTCCGCGATTAAATCATATATCTGTTGTAACCTCTCAAACAAAACTGTAATCTTATTCTGCAATTTTTGCAATTTACGTTCGTTTCGTGGATCAGAAGGCATTTTGTAAAATAAGTTTATCTACCTCCCGCACACAATAAATGATCACGACTAATTTTATGTAGATAATTCGCGTTCGATAGGACCAAATGTAAGCGCTGGTTCGTTTTCTTTCATAAAACTAGCCGGATTGTTGGTTGGGGGCAATTTTCCTGGTCGATTACAATATATGCACAATGACACGGAATACTGGAATTTATAGAATGGAGAAAAAAGGGACTCACTGAACAACAGCTTTTACGCACTTTGGAGGCCTCCTCTTGTGTTCACTTCTGTGTCACCACGCACCATGCACGATAATTATTCAAGTTTTTGAAGTAAAGTTTATTATATTTAAATACCGCAGTCACTCTGTGTTTGCCATTGCAATTTTAAAGGCGAACTGACGTCGGCGAAAGGTAGGGGGTAGATAAGGATAGACAGATACGAGGAAAAAGAATAGGTGCTGTATCATTGTGTATATGATCGTCGTAAGCGCCTTTTAGCCTTAACACTTGTTTTTATGAAAAGGCATTAGCCCAATAGTTAGGCGTACCATAATAATAAAGCTCTAAACTGGTATGGGAGTCTTTTCTACGTTTATTAAAAATTATATTTATTTGGGCTCGGGGTTACATGACCCCTATAATAATAATGAAACAAATATATCAAAATTTGTACACAAAGTATAAATCAGTGGGTCGGCACCCGACTCCGCGAGTCTCTACTTTACACGGAAAAACAACTGGGACAAATTAGCAAATCGGTCGGGGTGCCGAGATCAATGTTAAAAACCTGGTTATATGGTAAGCCAATAGTGATAATTATTTAGTGATTATGCGGATTCTGGGTTGTATAATTTCCTACAATGAGATTGAATAAATTAATGAATACTTTATTGCGCTTTTAGTGTATATACTGGCGAGCTTAATGCTATAAAGAATTTTATTCTAGCTAACCAGTGTTAATTGGGAAAAAATATATTATTGTCACATAAAAACATCGTGCTGAAACCAAGTTAAATAGCCTAGAACTTGGATATCGGAGTTGTACTGACCTGACAAGCTGCTGCTACTCCTAAATCTGATAAGAAGAACCAACTAAATTGTTACGATAAGCTTTTGAACTTAATAAGAAATCAACCATATTATCATAATACACAATTTTTTTAAGACTGAATAACAGGCACTGTACAGTTTAAACCGATAGATCTATAATCATGAAATTTTGGACTACAACTTTCTTATATGAGGTAGATGAAAACTAATAAAGAATTTTTGAAAACTAATTTCCAAAGTTAATTTAAAGACAGGATGATTTCAGGCTGCTGATGGGGTTAACTCACCGGGAGGGTAGTCGTGGTAGCTGACAGTGGTGTAGAGAGCGAATGGTGCAGCAAATAACAAGGAGAGGAGCCACAAAGCTGCGACAATCCTCAGCGCACGACGCAGCCCAGCCATAGCGTATAAATGCAACGGATGACAGATTGCTAGGTACCTCTCCAATGAGAAAGCTACAATCGTCATAACAGATACGTAAGACGCTCTGGAAAGAAAAAAAATTACTCTTCCTGATTCTACTTTTGCTTTTGCTTTATATTTCTTGATAAGTCAGTGTCAGTCAGATTCACCAACAGAGGCACAATATCTTTTATCATAATAACAAGAAATATTTTAGTTTTGGTGATAATTGCAAATAGTATTTGTAGAACGCTACAACATGCCTACATAACATAACATAATTACATAGCATAACTTAATACTTTACGGTATTAGTAACTTCAAATTTAAATCCTAACTAAAAGGAAATCTGAGAGCATTTTCGCTATCAAAAAAACCAAACCCAATACGAATCTAATAAGCTCTGAACCTTATCTAGTAATTAGTCTACATCCCGGTGAGAGTAGAAGTCCTTTCAAGCCACTACCATACGCCGATATACATTCACAGAATTTCTACAATATCCTTTGTCTCTATATAGCGTTGGATGTCTTGTCTCTTGTGGTTTATGTGCAGTTAGGTTTACTAATTTTGTAACACGGATTCTAGGAAATAGACGATGCAATTAAGAGGCAATATTAAAATTAACGTAAAATAGGATATTCTGACGAGATCTTAGTATCTATGTAATAAATAGTCTTTATTTTTAATCCGCGATGTAAAAAAAACAGGTGTGTCATAAGTGTAACGTGTATATCTGTTTATCTGGATCTAGAGTCTTCTTAGCTATGATTCACGAATATCTGTTCAGCAGTTTGAAAACTATCAGCTCTTTTCTTTATTCAATATGAGCATCTTTCACGCGTCTGATTATGTTTAGATTTTGTATTCTGTTACTTCTATTATATTATAAAAACCTTGACCTGATGCTGCAGCGTCATCTGGAATCTGCAGAATACCTAACTCTTCACCAACTTACAGCAGACATATCGTGTTTGGGCTCATTGCAATGGTCTCAATGAATAGTTTACTTGTTTCGAGGGGTTTATTAAATTTTCAATTTATGATTCACAAACTTGCGTTATTTAACTTTATGTTTTTTTTTTTAATATTGATGGCATTTTGGTTAATATAGTAAGACTATTGTGTGTAAATTAAGTACAGTTTTGAGTGCTGCGATACTATAAAGACTTCCTGGAAAGTTCCTATAAGGGGGCCACCATTTTGTTAAAACAAAATACTGAAGATAAGGAAATGGTACGAAATTAGACCTAAAGGTTTGCTAGATGGTAGGCCATGAAAATTTGGTCCGATTGGAACGCGACTACGAGATGCAGCCCCTTCCAAAGTGGCACGCTTAAGAGTGTCGCGTTTCGGGATACGCCGGTGTATATTAAGTAATCAAGCGCAAGAACATGTTGAGAAACTTGTCATAATGACTCTCTATTAGTTTGTTGCGTTTCGCGATCAGCTAATGTTGGGATATACCAAGTTGCCGAGAGGCTTACAAGTTAGCATGACAGTGACGACTGTCGATAGATTGCAGATCTCTTGGAGGTCACCGTTCTACTGTGTTTATTGTAAGGTAAAGTACCGTCACTTGCCTGAGCTGCTAAAAACGGAAATGTATCCAGTGACAATTACAATATAAAAAAGTATGCAATCGAGGGACCCCTAGCAGGACCAAAATTGATATGTTGGAATCTCGATACCCGCACTCTTAGAATAGAATAGAAAGAGACAAACAAGGAGAGAGTGAAAGAGAGATTTGCCTGGAGGAAGTATAACAAATAACTCCATCCCAATGTATTTGGACAGTGAAATTAATTTAAAGGTAACACCATATTAAAATTCTTGAATAGTATATGTAGGTACAGTACAAGTGGTCGATAGTTCGAGTTCCGCTAATTTCAAGAATTTTAATAAGAGGTTTTTAAGCCATACGGAATAACGTTTTAACATTACGTGACGATTTCAACAAGTCAACACCTAACGCAAGCCGCGTTAAAGAACTTCGTTCCAAAAATCCAAAAAGATACAAAATCCAAAGATCTCTTTTCCATGAATACTGTAAGCATTTTGAAAACGTTAATAAAATTGGTAATAGGATTATAGCAGTGCAGAAAATTCTATAACACGGTAGCGAACGTTCAATTTAAACTTTACTTCCAACAACTCTGAAATGGAAACGAGTCGGTAACCGAGTTTAATTTGTTGATATATACCTGCATAATTTACATTCACGTCACTGACATAATTGTTTGTTACTTCAATTAAAATACCTTTATTCACAAGGCCGTCGTAACCTAAAATAACACTTCCCCTTTTTTCAAAGCTGTTCTAGAAATTTCGACTCTCGTTTTATTATGGAATATAAGCGAGCAGTTTTCCGAGCCATTACACCAAGACCGGTGAAGCTGTCAAATCACAAGGGCCCTTAAGGCTAACACTGTAGTCAGTTTTGAAAAACATACAGGACAGTCCAGTTTGTATGAGAAAAAACAAATAATACGAGATAATGATTAGGTAAATGGAACTATTATAGCTTTCGAATAAAGCTTCCTAATCCATATATTAACTTGCGTGAGGATTTAAGTAGAATTTCAAGTACCTAATAAAGCATATCAGTCCAAAATGTAATATATTATAGGAAACTTTACAAAGTGTATACAAACATGACAAGGCACGTGTAATCACAGACACACTAGAGATACTTCGTGTAATATTGCGTTGTTTACGCGACACAAAGGTATGAAGTGTATAGCCAATGTCAGCTTATATAGTACCAGTAGCTACTCTCTGCCACTATTTTTGGGAATCAAATAATAATACACTTACGGCCTTACTTATAGCAATAAATTTTTTATAGAAAAATAAAACAACTTCGGAGATTTTTAAGTGTTCGTTGGTGTATCTTCGAAATTAAAAAGTCAATGCGTCCAACCTTGAGGTAGCATCCCCTATCCAACAGAAAAAGAATTATCCAAATCGGTTCATAAACAAAGAAGTTATAATTTTATACATTCAAATTGAGTAACTTTTTTTTTTGAAGACGGTTAAAAAAAAGGAAAACATCTTTATTGATTTTGAGGAGATCCTTGGTGTATCTTCAAAGTCAAAGGTCCAATGCTAATGCTTAAGGTCATAAACAATTATTAAATATTTTATAGTATTATTTATTAATATTATAAAACTCAATTCAACTCTGTCCATTTATGTCAATGACGTTTTTTATATAAACGCGTCATACGCCAACATCAGTGCATTAAAAACAGCGTAATTAAATTATACATACACACTATAAATAATCCTTTCAATTATATAGCACGCAAAAAGTGAAAGAATATGAAAGACATTATATGTTATTTTTGTTGTTAGAACGAAATGTACATATATATTTAGAGTTTTAATGACGTGCAACCGCGACACTAGGTAATATGTGACTAGAGAATGTCAGGCAATTACATGACTCTAATATTGCTAAAATAGAGCGCGAGTAACGCATCTACACTTAAAACATCTTAGATTTATGTTCTTTTCACGCGAAAACTACTTATCAGATATGTGAATACATGGTTTTTATTTTAATTCTTAGCTATATTATCTGACTCAGGTTTTAAGATATATTTTGCTAGATAAAGTAACATACCAAATAAGCAGGGACAATAATCGTGTATCAATTCGGAAAAAATACTTTTAGGAAACATAAATGGCTTACGTTGGGTAAACCATAAGAGATATATCATATTAATGTACTACATATATGTAGACCTTAAAATTATCTACAAAAATGACAGGGATAGCATATATGTTTCTCCTAAGAATCATATACAATAAGCATTTTTGGCTTTAAAATAACCAGCAAGCTGTTGTCGTGAATGGTAACTGGGCAGCATGATTCACGCGTGCGCTCGGGAGACGGCAATCTGTAGTCAACGTCAGCGAAGCCACGCGCACAGCTAGTACATAATACTATAAATGCGAAAATGAATTTGTTTGCTAGTTACTCAATCACACAAAAACGGCTAATCGGATTAGAATGAAATTTGGCACACAGATAGCTTATAACCCGGATTAAGACAAAATAATTTTTACCCCGGTTATAATAAAATTTTTTCACGCGTGCGGATCGGCCGTATCATCTTGTAATACTATAAATGTGAAGGTTTGTATGTTTGTTACTCAATAACACAAAAACGCCTGAATGAATTTCGGTAAAATTTGGCATAAGGTAAACGTCCCAATAATCGGACGATTTTAAACTTTGCTGAATTTACTGCTCCACCACGCTGAAATTAGTATACTTACAAAAATGAAATTCCAATTGCTAGATAGGGCATATATTCAAGCTTAGTCGTAAATAGGGTTTTAAAATTAAATTTAAGGCTTAATAGGAATGAATATACAAAATTTTAAAAAGGACCGAATTGTACCAATTCTCTAACAATTTGCACCAGAAAACTGAAATCTGTCACCAAACTCTGCTATACCAAGGTTGTGCAGAAAATTGTTAGCCACAGATTAAATTCAATCTCTTTTTCTTGAAACTATTTTTAAGTAATAGCTAATTTCAATACAAATCTCTTTGGTGAAAATCATTGATGATGTGTAGTTATTTAAAAATATATTTTTAAGGATTATATGTCATTCTTCTTTTGTTTGCAATAACGGACGTCTCACGGGAAGCTTTTCGTACTATGATTTTTTATGATTATAAACTGGGGTTAGTCATACCTCTCTGTCACCGAAGAGCAAAAATCTCGTCGTATTGATTGGTGCAAAATGATAGAAAAGGAAGAACTTCGCAAAATGTATCCTATATCCTTACAACTGACGAAATTTGATCTTTAGCTACGATCCTTTCACAAAGCAACAATCCACGCAATGACTCTTTGAAGAAGACGAGTTGCCCACAAAAGTTGTTTGCGATCGGAGCGTTAAAAAAAATTATAGTGGTTTTTTTTCGACATAGTGGATCAGTAGCAGTAATTCTAGTAGAAGATCATAAAACAGTTATTAGTGAATGGTATTGCGAAGTTAGTCTGCTTCAAGCTTTCGGGGAGTTGAATAGCGAGCGACTAAGGAGCGGTATCCGTGGCATTCTTTTTCACCAAGATAACGTGCCCACTCATACAACTGCTATAACCATGGACTATTTGAATACTTCGCGGAACAAATGTTACCCTATCCTCCGTACAGTTCAGATTTATCTTCAGGCAATTTCTTTTTCCTACGGTAAAAAAATGCTTCGTAGGCGAAAATTTAACATTGCAGAAGAGGCCATCGAAGAACTTCGGCGGTTATTTTTCGATCAGCCCCAACTTACATTTTTTAAATGTTTCTAAGTCTGATTCACCCGAATGTATAAATGCATTATGGTTGGAGGGAAATATTTTGAAAAGCTATAGATAATATGTATTCATATTATAATTATTTTTTATTTCACTACCAATTTTCGGAATATCCCACATAGATGTGTTTCGGCAGCTACATTTGAGAGGTATAACCTCCCACTAAGGCTAAGCGTGTTACCATCTTGTGTCACATGACGACGCAACACCAGTTGAAATTGAGGTCAATATGTTAAAACCTATAACGAATAAAAAGTACCTTCTTTCCAATTGCCCTTTAGCCTTTAGAGCCCTGGAGCCTTTTGAGGCTTTGACAGCTTCAACAGGTTTGTTTAAAAGAACTCCTTATTTTCTGTCTCTATGGCTTTAGATATGGCCTCCTGCTTCTCAGTCATGATTGACTGAAACAAAGCAATCTAGCAAATTTCTGAATTTGGAACCGTAAAAAATTTAGTAGGAAAATTTAGATTTGTACGTAGATATATTGTTCTGAAACGAAAACAAAACTACTTAGCTAAACAAGAATGAGACTTTATTCAAGCCACTATGACATAGCAACAGGCTTAAAAGACCCTGTTGATGTAAGTTCGAGTGTTTAAGAAAAGCGTTGCAGAACGGTATGACAGCGGTAATCACCGTACCGTAAATGTGCCAAGCTGTTATAAAAAAAAGTATTACAAGTTCAAGAGAAACAGAGACTTGTTCAAGGAAATAAGATTACATGACGGGCTTAGGTACAACTGATATTACAGGGCCGATATGTGTCCCAATCTCCGGACGGTATGTTCGAGTATTAGGTCAAGTAGGGGTTTAGCGAGTACCAGTGGGTAAACACGTAAATATAACAAATAATCGATTAGATACATTTAAAGTTATAGGTTATATCGCTAGATAATTTACTTAAATATCATAGTAAATTATCACACTTATCGTATGATTATCCGCAACTGAAGAACTACCTGAATTAAATGACGTGGTGATCACGAAGTTTAGCGACTAAACTAGTATAACTTTCTAAAAAATTTCGGTTACCGCACTTTTCATATTATATAGATTTTATGCCGTTACTCTATTTGTTTAGTATTGACACTATAATTGTTTGAAATATAACAAACAATTTATTAACATTAACAAATTTTAGTTTAACATTGGTAGAAAAGCACAAAAAATCAAAAAAACCCGTAACGTTCGAACTCTGGGACACGTCCGAACTTACGTGCGTTTACCTTACAGCCTAGATTAAAATTTGTTTCTTTTTATTTCGGTAAATGATATTATTTTTCATTTCTCTCTGGACCCAATTCTGAATTCCTCGGAGACGAATTCGCGAGCAGGAGCTATCGAATGATAAATAACAAGAGAAATATTTTACTCTGTCCACACTTTATTAAACCACCATGGTATTGCCAACAAACAAATGTTTTTGTCGTGAAGTTTCAACTAAAAAAATAGCATTTTTTTAATCGTAAAATAGTTTAGTAGAGTCCCACTGTGTTTAATTTGATAGCTATATTTTAAGACGCCACTAATCAACTGATTAAAGATAATTTTAATTGACTTCAAAAAAGGAGGATTTTCTCATTTTTATTGGTTTTTTTTTGTTCAGCCATAAATTAACTTCTTTGTTTTTGAACCGATTTTTAATTGGCATGAACCTTCGATTTCGAAGATACAGCAGGGAACTCCTCAAAATAATTGAAGTTTTCTTTTTTGCTAAAAATAGTCTTGTATTCCCAAAATATTATTAAAAGTTATAACCATATAATCCTTTATTGAGGTTAACTATCAGGCTTGTAGGTAATCTGTGTACACGACCTCAACCAGACGACCGTCTTTTCGCAAACTTTCGCTAACTTCTCGAACATTATTTTCATCTTGTTACGTCACTCTATTCACTATTTGTAACTTTGTTCTTAAGTTTTTCATTGCGAATTTTCTTTGAAAATCATGGATGCTGCATCATTTTCTTACACATAAAGTTTTAAAGGTCTTGTAAACAATTATTGATTTGTAATATAAATAATATGATTATAGATCAATGATTAGTTTGTATGCTTTAAGCTATGTAAATATAGTCCTACTTATATTTCGACGCAAACTATATGACGTAAGTTCATCGGATTTTTATTGGACGCCAAACAAATTATTGTAGAAATATAAGAAGCAATCGAAACAAGATTACAAAAAATGGCCGGGACCACAGCATATAGAAAAAGAATAATCTGTGGCCGCAACAGAGAAGAAACAAAAGGGAAGAGGCGTAGACAGAGAAGAAATTAGACAGACCGATCGTGTAATCGGATGTGAGATACCGATAAAATATGTACTTAAAAAACATTGTTCATTGTGAGATGTACAATAAAAGGATAATTTACTTTAAAAAATACCTAGAGACATTCTCAACTTCACTATATTGATAACTGTGGTGCTTTTCGGATTCAAGAAATTTATTACTCAAAAGATTCACTTATAGAATAACATAAATATTTGTTACAATTTATAAATTTTAAAACATCCAGTGAGTTAAAACAAAGAAAATAATTTCAGATGGATTGATTAACGTAAGTAAAGTAAGAATAAAGAGAAAAGAATCTATGTAGGTCTACTTAAAATAGATATTTTTTTAAATCTTGCTTTTATAAATTTTAAATCGTTTTATTTCTTTATTTATATCCTATAAATATATTTTTAGTCTTGCTTTAAATTTATAACATTTGTGCCTTTAAGTTTTAGAGTTAAGTAAGTATTTAAGTTTTGTTAACAAATTGATATGTATTTCATATGAAAATGACCCAATGATGCATTTTAATTACACCAGCTTCCCTGCATAGTAAAATTTAAGTGCATTTGGGGTACTAATCATGTGTTAGTTATGTTAGTTTTAGCACCAAAAAAGTAAAAAAAACAAGTGGTTACAGCGAAAGAGATTTTGTCTAATCTCTTTTAGTTTTTCCGTCTAAAGGTTACCTATGAAAAAATCTCAATGTCATATTATCATTTCTGTTCACAAAGATTACAATATCATCACAGATTATAAATTTCAAACAAAGATGTAATGTGTGTAGAATTGTATTTTTAACCGATTTCAACAAAGACGTTATTATTATTTTTCTTCTTTACAGTTAAAATATCCTTCCCTTATTGGTTTTTGGCCACCGATTACACAAATTATGCTTTGGCTTACAATTGTGTGAACGGAGTTTTTGGCGGGATTTTAAAATGATATGTTGTGGTTTTTATTTTTAATTCATTAACTTATGTTTTTGACCCTATATTATGTAATATTGGTGGCGTTTTGCGTGATATAGTTTGGTTTTTGTGCATAAGTGAAGTGGATTATAAATATAAGCTAAAAGCCACCATCTTGTTAGGATACTGAATCGTCATAACATATGACAATATAATTCACTCGATAATGACAGTAATGGTCTTCATTAAAGAGGACCGGTTGCCAAGTTAGGAAGAAGAAGAAGAAGAATTGTGTGAACATAAATAGCGACATCAGAGAAGGTTAGTATTAGCAACCAACAAGGTTAATGTTTACAAACTCAGGATAGATTTTTTAAAGTCTCTCATAACGTTTTTACCTTTCCATACCTCTAAATCAGTAGAACATGATACACTATAATTTCATAACTTTTTCATTTTATTTAATGGCAACTGTGTTCTTCCACAATTTTATTATGCTAGCATCAATTAATTAAATAGTATATTTTCCTAATTATTATTATACTCTTCGACATAGCTCTAAGAAGATGGCGGTTCCCTTGTTGAATTGTCCAGGGAGTTTTTGTAGCAACTGAAAATGCATGATCCTAACTTTTGTTAATTTATAATCCACTTCACTTGTGCATTATCTAAGCTACATTAAGCAAAATGCCACCAAAATTACATAACATATATTGAAATAACATAAGTTTATTAATTGAAATAAAAACCATCACAAATGATAGCTCAAGATCTCGCCAAAATCCCTCTAAAATATACTTTCTAGCAGACACAGGAGATTAGTCTATAAGTGCTTAATTAATTTACTATGTGGTTATTAGATCCATACTCCATATCTTGTCCTACAGTTGTTTAACCGACATCAACAAAAGACACCCGTACTTAATTCGAATGTATATTAAAAATATTTGTAGATATGTATGTTCAGCCATAACTTATTTATGAACCGATTTGGATGATTCTGTTTTTGTTTGATAGGGAATACCTCAGTAATGGTCAATGGTCAATTTTACAGGGATTGGACCTTCAACTTCAAACATACCCAGGTAACTCTTCAACATCATTGAAGTTCGTTTCCTTTTTTGTTAAAATTTGTCTTGTTAACTATCGGATAGATCGCAAAAGTTAATAGAGATCTGAACGAAGTTTGAATGAAATTTGGCACATAGATAGTTAATAAACTGAATTAACACATCGCTTTGTATCCCGATAAATACCTAATTCTGAAGTCCACGTAGACGAAAATGCAGACAGTAGCTTATAAATAATAATAGCTTATAAAAGTAGTAGCTTATAAATATTTGAACTATTTTTCGATATATCTCAGAAATCCACATGAATCCAGTGATCCGTGAAGCGTGGAGCGTGGAGCGAGCCGATGTGAACTCAATGGCGCTTACTCGCATCGCGTCACTGATCCGGATTTAAACCATATTCGGTATTTTACTGTTTTTGAACTTAGCTTAACTCATGGCTCAGTCGGTTGCGTGTACGGAGTCCGCGTCGATCGACGTGATTTCGAATCCCTGCAATAAGCCTGAGCCTTCGGTATAAAAAACATCGTGATGAAACCATAACATGGTGGTAGGGATTTTTCTAAAGCCAAGCACCAATTGGTGTGTTCCGGTAACTGCACTTGAGAGCGAGTCTTCCACTGAGCTTAGCATGCTACCATCTTGGGCCACATCGTAAATTAGGATCATGTGAGATTGTGGTCACAACGCTAAACCTATAAAAAAATGAAACATTCTTTTCATTTTTTAATACGTTCAGAAATTACAACGACTTTTGTGATATTAGAAGCGCTGTTCCATACTGACGATTCTCAAAAACCCATACAAACACTTGCAAGTACGTGATAACAGAGTTATTTTTTGTGTTATGTAATTGTAAAACCAAAATCTATACTACATATCATAAATATGAAGAGGTTGTTTGTTTGAACGAGCTAATCTCCGGAACTACCAATCAAATTTCATATTTATCTATTGCATTTTATAGTCTATTTATTGAGAAAAAGTATAGGCTAATAACTTCACGCCACAACTCTAAGGAGCTAAGCAGTAATCGTGGACGTCAAGCAATCTGACAAACTGTAGGCAAGTACGCGAAGTGAGAACAACGGTATGACACATAGGTGCGTTGCCAGGAGAGCTGTGAAGAGTTTTTAATACATTTAACACGGAAGAAACTGTCGGGTACAATAATTCAATAATGGTATTCAATTATTAAAGTAAATAAATAATACTTAAGCTCAACAAAGTGACTGCACTATTTAGAGAGATTTCTAATCCATCGATGGTCATCGCTGTGTGTAAGCCTCTCAATATACACTAGCCGATCCATAAACGCACCAAACCAGGGAAGAATAACTGTGATGGGTTAATCACCATCTGCATGGTGGTTTCGACCAAATCATTTATAGATCTCTACCATCCTGATTACTGGATATAATATATCGGCTGATTTCGAAACGCAACACGTCTAATCGTATTTGATTGAAGCTTACTTTGTGGAAATCCATCGTAATTAATTTATCCGAATTTTCTTTGCTACTTCCGCCTAAAAACTGATTAACGGTTGTTTCGAATTTTTACAAAAAAAAAAAAAACGTTTGTTATTAATTATTGTTGAGATGAATCTGAAAATGTTAAATATGAAACTAATCATGGAAAAGAGGAAAAATCAAAAAGAGAAATGTTAGTAACTGAAACGATTAAAAAGATACCGCTGAGCCCGTAAACCCGAACGTTATTAAACCTATAAATAATAAATGTTATCATTGTTAAATAATAATAATAAACACAAGACAATTTATAACCAAAAAGAAAAGCAACTTCAATTATTTTGAAGAGTTTCCTGGTGTATCTTTGAAGTTGAACATCCAATGCTAATAAAATTAAAATGGAACCACCCTTGAGGTACCCCCTATCCAATAAAAGAGTATCATCCAAATTAGTTCATAAACAAAGAAGTTAGGACTGATCATCCACAAAAAAAAAAATTTGGAATTGAGTAACTTCTGTCTTTTGTTGAAGTCCGGTAAAAATAAATCATAACAACAAAATTAAATAATATTCGGATAAAGACCTAGGCTACCTAAGACCCAGCAACTAAATAAAATTCTGATAGATATTTAGTTTTAAATAGCTTGTCTAGTGCATCAGTTGTTGTCAATGGGTTTTTTAATCAAAGTGCACGTAGCGTGCGGAACGGCTAGCGTGGAGCGGTTCAACTCTGAAGCAATATTTTTCTACATAAGTCATCCACAAAGTATAAAATGTAAACCACACAAAAGGGTTCACAACCATACGTTAATGATCGTACATGTACAATGCAATAATTCGATAATTCTAAGAATTCCTAAAGAAAAGGCCGTTTACTAGATGGAAGGTCGAAAAAAATTGCTAAAAAAACATACTGAGGCTAAAATTCACACGACGAGCTAAAAAAAAAGGTCATCCTGAGCAGAAATCGGTGAATACGATAGTTTTGATATATAGGTATACGATAATTCGCTGGTACGATAGGTTCTTCACTAGTACTTCATTAATTCAATAACCCAGTGTTATTGTTAGAAATAATGAAATTTATGTTTTCGATAATTATTTGTAGATATTCTTGGGCAGGTATATTCTAATTTGACTTCAAGTGTGCTTTCAGATTAAAGAATACTCACGCTTCAGATATGAGAGCCCTGAGCTTGCAGAAGACTAAGCCAAGGCTGTAAGGGTACTGGTGCCAGGAAACTGAGAGATCATTCGGCAAACCTGTTGACATAAGAAAAACGCTCATTATTTTTTTTATTTATAAATGCGTTACTTTACGGAAGTCCACCGTATATAATTTATCCAAAAAATTATTTGCTACTTTTGCATGCCACTGACTGATATCTGCAAAAAACAAGATTTGTTCCCAAGATCAACAAGATACGTCACCCGATAATGTTAAATCAACCGCAGAAAGGGGCAAAGGAGCCGTTCCTGGGCAAATCGTGTAGATAATATAGGTTATATATGTTTAAACATTATTGGTTACTAGCTGGTACCCGCGACTTCGTCTACGTATTATTGGATATACACAGATAAATCTCGGAACACGACAAACAAAAAGAAATTTATGAATGGGATTGTCACTATGTGTATGGTGGACGCGATCCCTACCATCCCACCTGTATATGCACCGGCTGATTTCGGAACAGAACAAAGCAAAAGAAAATCATACATGGGTTTATCACTGTTTGTATGGTTATGTCATTATACGCCAATATCAATCCAACACATTAACCGTCCCAATAAAACTTACAACAGTACAAACATACAAACTTTACATTTATTATATTTGTAGGTAACACTGGTTAAATTATGACTTTTACCGGGATAAAAAGTAATCTATGTGTTATTCCAGATCATAGACTATCTGTCTGCCAAATTTCATTGAGATCTGTTCAGCCGTTTTAGCGTGATTAAGTAACAAACATCCAAACATACACACTTTCACATTTATTATATTAGTAGGATTTTATTTATTTTTCTATTATTTGTTTGGAAAAAACACAACATCCAATGGTAAATATGCAGTGATAGAGTAAACTAGTTCGTTTAGAAAACAACCCAGTAGTGAAGCATCACAAGTTAATTAATGTTGATAAAAATAACTTAATAGTCTAAAGAACGATCTAAGAAAAGGACGCTTAAAATAAAAACATATAATCTTCAAACGCCAATGCATTTTATATAATTCTGAAGTTGAAGATTATTGAGGAAATCCATTAAGCGTCTGAATAGGGTGCCTGCTTTGAACGGAATCATTAAACTCAAATTGCAAAGCCAATTTCATTTGAAAGTCAACCTTTATTGCCCAATCTTGATGAAATGACTGCACTACAGTTAATCGTGATTACAGTACCGCGTGAAACATCTGCCGACAGTTGAGGTCATCAAAAGGACATATATACGTACCACGAGAGAATACAGTCACACAAACAGGGAGTTTAAACTGCAATGGACAGCTTTTTTCCAACGTATTGCAGGGCATTAACCTCTTTTTTTTTGCGCCCTGTCCTCAGTCCTGTGCCAGTCTCGGCCACTATTCCGCAAGAGACATATTCCACCTGCCGTCATCACGACTGGCTAACGCCATTTGATTTGAGTTATTTGGTCACCAACATATTTCGTTTTAGTGTAATGTTTTTTAGACAAACTGACGGCACTGTACTTTATGGTGAGCACGGTGCAATCCAATAACACCGTTGACCACCGTGGGATCTACAATCCATCGTCAGTCGTCGCTGTCATCCCGGCCTGCTAAACTGTCCCTTCACGTTATATTTAATGGACTCCAAATTGTAGGAAGATGAGATCACACTGCCTGGGAGAAAGTTTCACAGCTTCACATTAAGGTAAAATTCTTTGTTCACACCAAGTCGAAGGTTAATAAATAATAAGATAAGATATCCGTATTTCATCCGCAGTCATCATCGTTTTTGTGTACAGTTTTTTTAGTTAGCGGTTAGGTTTCGGCACCATTTTTCATCGGGGCTCGTGGCATCGTGGGCAGAACATATTGGTTAAAAAGACGAATCTTGAGGGCATTCCGGTAGGTATATTACGATCCTGAAAAACGTCATCTACATTGCTGAAAGCAGACCACCCTAATTGTAGAGAATAATGGTCAAGAGTATGAAGCGATAATGGCTGAGCGGTAAAATTTTAAGACACCGCGTGATCAATATGGCTACGAACCCTACAACCCTAAAAATAACGCGATAGAACCATAGCATGGTGGTAGGACATTTTCTAATGCCGCTCTGGTTAGCTACCATTATCAATTTTAAAATCTATCGCCAATTTATGTGACGCTGGCATAACTGTGAATAAACACGGTTGGCATTTATTAAAAAAAAAAAAACAATGACATTTTTTAAGTAGATACGGTATTTACGCTCTTTACATGCCATCGACAATGGCATCGTCAGTTCACTTTCCACTTGATACCGGCGTGAGCGAGAAGAAACTTTTATCCTTTTTTCACAACAGAGTTTCCGCCTTACGCTCTGATTTTCTCTCTTTTGTTTCAACACGCATAAAACAAATTTGTAACGTTTTCAAATTGCTTTTAGTGAGGGTATAACACGTCTATATAAAAAACGTCATTGGAAAAAAAAAGAACATTGTTAATCGTCTATAGGTATTGTTTTCGATTCATAGAAATAAATTATTTCATTACAATACCCACAATTTTAGTCACTCACGGATTTAACCAATTAATCAGCGTGGGATTTCGATGTTTAAACTATTCGATATACGATTTAGCACAGAGAAATTCACGACCAACTCCATAGTAATTAATAGCACAGACACGTATTCTGTTTTCAGATTTGCGGATTATGTTAAAATTTATGGAATTTGTTTTAATCAGTCGGTCGGTTTAATGTTTATTGTCATGTCCAAAGATTTATGGGAAATCACCTCATGACAAGCATACGAGTGATGAAAATCCAGTTATAATGAATCGCCCGTGCTCGTTGCCTTTACCTTTGTTGTCGTATTTTGTAGTCCAGTATGAAAGTAATCGTCGCTAAATATTAACACCATTCTAGGATTATAGAGTATTTATTACCAGATATACCTACATCCATACACTCATTCAGATAAAAAAAATAGTGTATGTCATCTCTGACGCGTGACTAGAGCTTACTTTTTCAGAACGATTGTTTTGGAATACATACCATAGTCAAGGTTAAATTATTAATACTAGCGGTCACCCAATGATCGAAATTTGACCAGCGACTATTTTCTATTTGACATTTGCAGTATGAACCTAATCATTGAATATTATATCACTTGCTGTCACTTTTCATTGAGTGACAATGCCAATATTTTGGGGGTCTAAGTTCAGTGGCACTGTTCAAGTTAGGATTCGTAGTATTAATTTATTTTATTGAATATATTACTATCAAATATTATAGATCAATTTTGGCTTTCTGCACTCCTCCATATAAACTTTAACTATGCCAAATCTCACAGTCTTCCGTGCGCGCAATGCGCTTAAAAACGTGTGGAAAGTTTTTGCTTCACGTATCAATATACATATAGATATTACGTGTATTGTAACTTTCGTATACAAGTAAGTTAAGTACTCTTTAAGTATATACACGTGTTCAGTATAAGATGAGTAAGTATCTTGCGCGGAGGTACAACATAACGATTTTACACGTTGTTAAGACTTGATTTTACTTTTCCGTCTAATTTACTTAGCGTGGATTTTAAATGAGAATCGATTTATAAGGAGCAAGCCCCAAAAAATTGTAATAAAATATTCAGTTCAGACTCTAAGAATGCACTTATGAACGTCAAAACACTACTGCCAGTTCAGAAAACATTCCAGTAATCGAGAAGAACCGGCAAGAAATTCGAACGGGTTTAACTTTTTTCAACCAGTATTAATATAATAACATAACATACCATCACGCCTGTATTCCCTGAAGGGTTAGACAGAAGTGTACTAATGTACACCCACAATTCGCCGAGAATGTTTTTAGGTCCCATGTAATAGGAGGCGAGCCTATTGCCATTAATCGGGCACGAAACCAAACTCCGAGCTGCTTTGAGAATTTCATAGGAAAAACCCAATAACACTTTGCTCGACCTTGGACTCGAACCCAGGACCTCGCTTATAGCAGTCGCGCTTACGACCATTACGCTAACGAGGAAGTCTTAATATAATACAATATATCTAATAACTAATAAAATAATAAAAACCATATTATTAATTGAGTGAATGCACAGAAAGTAAGATACTTCCAGACATCACTATCATTCACATATTGATCGCTCGATCGTTGGCAGTCTATAGTCCACTTGAACGAAGCCGTATCTAGGAAGCAACAAATTCCTTGTTCAATATTTCTAGTATAGTTTTCCGTTAATGACATCAACACAATTGCATGGACCTCATACAAATCTAGAGATCAATTGCGACCTAGCGTAAATTTCGTCTGGTAATCAATTTGATATCTTTCCCAAAGTTACTTCACACAGTGTTTAAAAACAATCCATGAATTGACAGTGTGTTTAAAAATTGAAATAAATTATTTAATCATATCGATCTGTTGATAAAAAACCTACTACAGTAATTTATTATTTTCCCTTGGAAAAATTAAGATTTGTTTGTCTGTGAATCACGTGATTGAAAATCCCAATCAGTAAACGCGACGTCATCATTCAATAACACAGTTGAGTGTTTTTAGCTTATCTTTGGTGATAATAAATTGTATATTTAGGTACTAAAAAATTGAAAACTTTCTTAACTAAATTTCTAGTAAAATCATCTTCACACATACCTTCGACCTTAGTTCAATCTATTGAACGATGACGTCACGCAGGTGATTTTTTTGTTTAAGTTAATAAAATACTAACTTATAAAGGTTTATAATTAACTTACGTCGAACCTACTTAATACCACGTATTTCTTACAAATACGTGTACATAATAATTTTAATATAATTTAATTTGCAGAATTCGCGCGAAGGTGGCGTGGCAACTTCTCAAATAAGTTAGAGAAGGCAAAACAGGTATGTGTTCAGGTGAACGGCTGTGGGTCAAATACAAAGTTATAAATCTTTGTTATTTTTTTACTGGACATGTGTTACGTCCTGTAAGTACCAATGTATGTGTTTTTGTATTTTGTACAAATCATAAACATAGACAGACTAAATTTAATAACATTAATACAAACGCTACTGCAGTTGTTTGATTCTACAATCTCACCATAAGACGATAACACAAGATGGTAAAACGTTAACAAACCTACAGATGCTTGGTGAAAGATAATCAAATTGAGGACGGTAGTTAGCCAGGAGGTTTAAAAAAAATTCTTTATCACTGTATGAGAACAATAAGGTTAAAAGAGTTAGGATAAAGAGAAATTTAGTTATGGCACTCCAGCTTGTGATGCCTCCACCCTACAAAAGATCGCAGCCAAATAACCCTGTGTTGTGTTCCTGCAGTGAGTGGGGCTTCCAGACTTCCTTTGGGTAGGAGATTTCAAAGTCGGCAAAGTGCTTGTGATATCTATACTATAACAAGCGTCCATAAGCTACGATACCCGCTTAATTTCAGGTGGACTTTATTCTTATTTGCCACCATTTTTATATATAACAAAAAAAACAATATAAGTTCATAGCTGTTCGAAATCAAATGAAGACTTATATACTCGGTGTAAGGATGTCAAATGGCATGTTAAGGCTTGAAACATCTAAGCAAAACCCACCAGCATGTGGTGCACCGTGCTGAGTGAGGAAATGCCGATAGTGGGTTGATAATATGGCTGTTACCATTAAAGTAACAGAATAGCGAATTTCGACTCGAACAGACCTGTGGTAGATGCTCACATCTATTTATCAACTAGACCATACAGAAGAGAAGAAGACATCAACTAGAAAAACGGCTGAGCAGGTTTACTTGAATGGGAAGGTTGCTAGAACATTCTCGATCAAGACACCAATAAAAAAAACGAAATAAAATGTATGCAGCCGTTTGGGAACTACGATACCACAGACAAACACACACACGCATATATATATATATATAAGACTTCTGCAGCTTTATTATGAAGAATAACCAAAATGTGTTGCTCTGGAAAATATTTATTTTCATTACGAACAATTTTTAAATGCTTAATCTAATTTTTTAACAATAAAAACAACTAAATTCTTACCAGGAAAAGAAACAACATTTAAAACTAATATTCACAAATTATTTGTAACAGATATAAAAATATTGATTATAGACACAATAGACCTAGAAATAACATAGGCACAGATATAACAGAGACAAAACTAAACTGTATTATATATATCATGTTAAACATATAACACCGCTATGTTAGCATCGTGTGGGATAAAAATATTGAATCACTTCCTGGAAATAAATACATATTTATAACAGTCTGAATACGTACCTGTGTTGAATACATTTACATTTTAAATTAGTTTAACTTGATTACATGGTATTGAATTACAGCTAAGAATTTAGTTTCAACTTTGTCGACGTATTGTTTACGTCATAGTTTATTGAAGTGAAAACTTCTTTTAGCGCGGTACGCATATTTTTAGATGAGATAAAATCTCTGGACTCACGACACCATTACGAGACGCAGCTATAGTGTGTGCATATATGCATGTACATATATCAGACCGCGAACCGTTAATCCCTCGAAGAGCGCCGCGATGCTCTTCGATGCGGATTCGTCACAGATACCGTGGAAGCTTAAACCTGTTAAGCTCTACGATAATCCGATTCCGTATGTAAGAGAGACCAAATATCTAGGGGTAACCCTAGATAGTAGGCTCTCCTTTAGACCCCACATCCGTAAGGTTAGGAACAGGGCCGCGTGGGTCCTGGGCCGGTTGCATCCTCTGTTGTGTTCGGTGAGTAAAATGTCCACGCGACATAAGCTCACGCTCTACAAGACGTGTATTCGACCAATTTTGACATACAGTTGCGCCGTGTTCGCACATATGTCCGAGTCGAGTTTCAAACGGTTACAATCGATACAGAATAGGTTCCTCTATCGTCTCACCGGGGCCCCGTGGTATGTTCGAAGCGTAGATCTCCATAGAGATATGGAGCTTCCTTCGATACATGCCTACGTTAAACAGCTCTCCCGTTCGTATTTCGACACCGCGTCGAACCACGCGAATCCGTTAATAAAAACAGCCGCCACTTATGTTCCGGCACCCATGGACATCCGGTGCAAACGCCGGCCGCGCAATATTTTTATTGATCCCGACGATCACATCGAAAATTCGAATAAATATTACACATCCGTCTCTCCAAACAGAGCGTGCCAGCGCCCACGCCCGCGTAACCACCGTTCTCTCCGCAGAGGGCGGGCGGTCAATTTCGCTCCAGCACACCCGTCACGTCCACCCTCTCTAGCGGTAACCCAAGCCTAGGTCCGTTCCTCGGTGTGAAACCCTTGGGTCAGGCAACCGCCCGCGCGATACAAGTGACACTGTACGTGCATCACTTAGCTACCTACATACAACACTACACACGTATGAACATACACACGTGCACACCACACAGGTACATAGGTTCTGTGAGGGACCTTTTTTTTTTCTTTTTTACGCTAGTTAGTTAGCGCTAGTTAGTGTAGAAACATTCCGATTACTGAATACACATACGCACGGTTCCTTCCTTCCTCCCAGGAGAAAGGGAACGTGCCTATGTGTATATTTAGTTAGCTCGAATCGTAGGTGTAGGGATTCGAATAGATCGCGACCTATTTGCGAACGCGACGACCGCCCGAGCCGAGGTCCGGCCACTTTGGCACCCTCGTGCGAGTCGTCCACAAAACTTTCGCGGCTGAGTGCCCTCTGCGCTCGCCCCCAAGTCCGGTGAAGCTGTAAAAGCCGCAGCGGCTTTAGGGCCCCTAAGGCTAACAGTGTAGTCAGCTCCAAAAAAAAAAAAAAATCAGACCGCGAACGCATCTTTCATAAAAGAATATGAAATGTATTTTAAAGTTTCTAATAATTAATAAAATCCAACTCATAACCCAATAACTAAGTTTTCACTTATGTCGGCACTCCCGGAGTGTAACTAGTAATTTTTTTTTACCCACGTTTTGATATCAAACTATGTCCAATTACTGGACGTAGTAATCTGTTATTAGTAAGACACGAGCTTAGTTAACACGCTGGGCCTACGAATATTGGATATTTGAAATATCCAGCCATCTGTAGTTGGGTGTATCTTTGCAATATAACTGTTTGTTAGTATACTGCGGTAATATATGTTTTTGTCGGGCTCATACCCCACTACGTAGTATTCCTAAATCTCTATTATTTCTTAAAGTTGTTTTGATGAAGATGTTATCCTTGTTGAATACCCTTTTCTCCCTTCCACAACAGAACTACAGTTTTACGGTAACCTCCATCTCGGCGCGAACTAAAAAGTGCTCTATGACTTATCTTCCCGGTTAGTTTGTTCCCTCCTTCTTACGAGATCGAGTCCTTCAAACGTAACGTGAAGAGATATTTATATATGCGGGAATGTTGGATTTAGGGCTTGTGCAGACGGCACCGCGGACGTGCCACAACAGCGCCGCCGCCGCGCATCCGCCGCACTATGCTGTATAAACGCGCCGCCGCCGCATGATTGCTATATCACTGTACCTTTTTATGTAATACATTGCTAGCCACGAACATCATACGTGTAGGCATAATGAATATTTTGAATTTAACTTAAAAAAGGAGGTAGTGTTTGCATACTATATGTAAAGAAATGTCTAAATAAAAGTAAGAAGTCAAATAGACGCTTGTGGATTCATCCTATTTTGATGCAAAGATCTACGAGAAGATTAGTGTAAGTTTTGTGATTATCTTCGGATGAATATCAAAATATTCACAGAATTATTAGATGTACCTATTATACGCAAATACTAACTTTTTTATTAAACTCAACATGTTCAATATTCCTACACGTATCATTTTCGTGGCTAGCACTATATCACATAAAAAGATACGGTGATATAGCAATCATGCGGCGGCAGCGCGGCGGCGCGGCGGAGCGTTCGCGGCGTCGTCTACACGAGCCCTTAGATCTCTCGGTGACCGCCGTTGTGTTCGGACTGGACTGTTCATACCATCAGAGACAGTAACGTCAATTTGCCGAGCTGCTATAAAAAAGAAATATATTTAACTAACATGTACCTAAAAGGCGCCATTAAGAATCTACTTACTATCCCCTATTTAACTTACTTGCTTGCTCAGCCCTTAACCACTACAAATAATTCACCTATTTAATTATTGTTAACGTACCCAAGTTTGTTCAGGGATGTCTACAGAACCCTTTACTCCAATTAAGTTTTAGATTGATGGATGTGTTTAGTTCGAAGAGCCCTGATACAATGCAATGCTAAATAATGGGGATGCCGCTGCGTGTGTAAGGCTTGTTATTAACCAAGCCGTATTGTACGCCCAGGTGTCTGATAGGTCAAATAGTCTATCTGTAAAATGTTTAATTTCGAGTAATATTATTGAAGTGGAAACTTATTTATTTAGCATCATTGTGATTTGAAACTCGATGAGAAAAAAATGCGACAGTAAAAAGAGAAACTCACATCTATAGGATTTAGCCTGCGAAAGAATGAGATAGAATATATTATACAGTGTTTCCTATTATTTCAGTATCCTCTTTGTATGTGTGTGTGTGACTACGTATTACTAAGCTTTGGGAAAAAGCGTCGTCATAGCCGGCGTGGTGTATTGTTCACTTGTATCGTTCATGTAAATATTTTTATATTTTCTAAAGGTTTCGCTTCCAACGCGTGTGAACGCTGAAATGTTTTTTATTATATATAGTTTCTATCCGATTGTATTAAACAAAGGAGAATTTTTTTATATAGCAACATTCCAAAATGACGACATGGTATCTAATGATAAGCACAGTACGATTCAAAAAGAACAGTGACCTTCGAGGGATTAGTCATTCATGGTCGTTCTCGCTATCATGCCTTCCTGTAGGCGTTTCGGTAGCTGGATACAAACTGGCAGATTCCGAAACACGACAAACCAAAAGAAAAGTCACTCTGACGGATTTATCACCATAAGCATATACAGATCTCTACCGCTGATCCCGGAACGCGACAGTCGGTACAATGACCGTTTCCTGCAACCCTGCAAATCATTTCACGCAGTACAGGCAAACCACTTATATCCTTTGTTTATGTAGAGAAATTAATATTTGATATCAAAAGTATAGGGATGTATTTAACCATATCTAAAATAAATTCGTTAAAATATGGGTTCTTATTAAATAAGTTCTTGGTAAATAAGTTACAATACAATACAAAGGGAGTTCATTGTGAGAATAATATATATCGATAGTTATTGTAGATAAAAACTAGTTAATACCTGATTGCAACGCTGAGAGTTGCATCTTTGGAAGACTTTTTACAATGTGTGTACTAATATCCATTTTTATGAATATAGCATATTGTAGGTGAATCAACTGGGAGATGTTTTTGCGTTAGTTGTACTGTAATACGCACAGTGATTAAAACCGGAATAAACCAGTTTACGAGTCAGTCGCTTATAAAGTGGCGCTAGAAGTGTACAAATCCCTACACTGCTACAAACACAAATACGTCTCCGAGCTGATTTGGCTCTAGCATTAAATGGATCTAAAGTAGAGTTGTCAGAACAAACTTTGCTTGCAAACCACCATGCTATGGTTTCATTACGATGTTTTTCTTTACCAGTCAAGCTTTGCTTCAAAATAGTTTAAAGATTACAGTTAACACCTTTTGCAAGTACGCGTCTGTTCTGAGGTTGGATATGTCACTGTATTGTATTTCCCTTCGTTATCTAGATGAGTACCACAGGGAATGCCTTCAACAACAGAACGGGATATTCCTATGACATTTCATGATTATGTATCTTTCCTAGGTCTCTGGGTTGCCAACAAATGTGTATGAATTTGCGGGATTTTTGCAATCATAATGTCGGGGGCAAGGCAAAAAAGCGCGACTCAACTACCAAAGTATAGGATGAACAGTAAGTAATACAATTATAAATCAGATTGTAAGTAAATCTGGGTAGAATATATTATTTTTTTTACATAAATAGTTATGGTCACCAAGTTTTTTTTTCTTTCATTTGTATGTTTTTAATATTTTTTTTAATTCTAAATAAAATACATTTTACATGAAGCAAAATCATAAATAGCTATGATAGATAATAAATAAAAAATGGGGGAACCTGTTTTTTTTTGCTATATTCTCAAGTGGGATGTCAAATGAAAGACGAGAAAGTACAGAATTTTTAAATATAGTGCAATATATAATTAAATTAAATATACAAAGTGACAAAAAAAAATTTTTATATGTCAGCGTTTACGAATACTGCTAGCGGTATCTATCGGTAGTTCTGAAGATCAATTGTGTAACAAAAGTTAAAACTGATAAGTTTAAAATAAAATAAAAAACCTTTTTACCTTTAATTATACTTACTTCTCTCCTCTGTCGGGTTAAAGTTTTTGATGTGTAACATCTTTCCTCTCGCTTTCCTGCTATCTGTGGGAGTGATTTCGTGAAAAGGGAGGGGAGTGTGTAACAGGAATTCGGGGAAGCACGTGCTATTTTTTTATTTGACTGCTGAACGCGTGCTAATTTATTTGACCAATAAACTCGCGCGGCGCTAGAGTTAGCCGTCAGACAGTACCAACCCATTTTCCGAGAGGCTGGTACAGTCAGCCAACAATGTGTGCGTGTGTGTATATAAACTAATTTATACATGACATATGTAATTTTATAGCAAAGCAAAGCAGTTCGGAAGAGCTTCCACCTCCGACTTATTTAACAAAAATCAATATCTAAGGCTTGCTGATATGTTTAGCCTAATGTTATATAGCCTGTACTATTTATTCCTCATGATTCTGGCTATCATATAAAAAAAAAATTTCGTTTCTGACTGGTAGTTCCAGAGATTAGTGTGTTTAAACAAACAAGCAAACAAACAAAAAAACTCTTCCGTTTTATTATATAAAAAATATGATATAGTATAGATAAAATTACAAAACAAAGTTTAAACACAAATATTCTAATTAAATGAATAATAATTTTTCTAATATAAACACTTTCACAATGTTAATACATAATAATAATTAAGATTATGTAGATGATAGCCGATATCCTTCCCACGTCATATCCGGACAGTAGCTAAATATAATGTTCACCGTACCGTAACAAATCCTCTGTCTGTATCTATACAATTAATAAAATTGATGCGTCTGTTTCTAATATAAAAATAACAACTTTTTACCTAATGCATATCTATACTAATATTATAAAACTGAAGAGTTTGTTTGTTTGGTTGAACGCGCTAATCTCAGGAACTACTGGATCGAATGAAAAAAATGTTTCAGTGTTGGATAGTCTATTTATCGATGAAGGCTTATGATGAATAGGAGCGGAGCATCAACGAAAAATGTTGCAAACATGGAGAAAATTTATTCCTTTTGAAAGTTTCCATTGCGTGCGCTGCGTAAATGGTTAAAGTTATGCAATAATGATGTGTAACAGAATTATTTCTCTTAAAAAGAAGTAAAAGAAAGTCTGCGATAATATATATCTATCTTTTAAGGTTGATGCAATATAACCTTTTTTATGGTAATAAAATTTGTTCTAAAATAATGTATTATTTGCGAAGTTGTTTTTATAAACACGGTATTTATCTTTATCAAAATAAATACGTTATTCATCATAAGTATTTAATTTTGAACCAAATTGCCCTGTACATCATTTGATTTCAATGAATATCTTAGGAGATATCACACTTTTAAAATAACACCGCAGCAAAATAATAATCAAATATTGCGCGTGCATTTTAGCGGAATGATGCGGCAGGCGAGCGGAACCTATAAACTGTATCGTAGTTGCCTATGACTCACTCTCTCTAACCCTCTTTCTCTTATGTGACGCAGACGAAGTTTCGCGGGTCAGCTAGTGAAAGTATATAAGGTAGTTATAACAAAACACCATTTTAATTTTTTTTGTATGTCTTTCTGTTTGTTCCTGGTAATCCCCGGAAAGGTTGGACAGATTTTGACGGGACTTTAACAGATAGAAAACTGATTTTATAAGGAGTAACTTGGTAACTTGGTAACTACTTTTATTTTATAAGAAGAATCAGGTTTCTGCGCAAATAAAAAACTGACATGGTGAATCAGTTCGGGCGTTTAAATGGCATCTACTGTACCTAATTATCTGACCCTAAAACATTTTAATTAATGACAAGACAATAACTTTAACATATTCTTGTTAAATGTTGTGGAATTTTATGACTTGGCTGTTGTTGCTTACTGAAGCTCAAGAAAACAGAACTACGTAATAGTAACAATGACTCCTACAATATTTTCAACGGCACAAGTCATATACAGTTCCACGTCATGTAACAAGAGTATGTCAACCTTATTGTCTTGTGCATTATTTAAAATGTTTTAGGCTTATATAAATAGGCACTTTAGATTCTAAAAAAATTGAATTTAACGTGTAAAAGATAGGTCAAATTTTAGCCAACATTACTCAGCTTTTTTATGTCCAGCTACTACACTTGGCTGTTTATGAGATTTCACTACTTTTTATAAACAAACAATCTCAATCGAGACTTGGTCAGTTTTTTACAGCATGTTTTTTCTTAGGATTTCACTTTTTTTTTGTAGTATATTATGAAGTTTCTAAATCGGATACTGGAATTTCATAATATCGATAAACAGAAGAGGCCTATCATGTTGAATGAGTTTATTGCTCTTAGGCCCTGTTCATATGAACACGCGTTAGAGTGTTTTAATGCTACGCTTAGAAAACAATATATCTGAATGGGGCCTTCGTGTTCAATAGAACCCATTTTCAATAAAAAAGCATTTTTCAAATAACCCTTAGACCAAATGGTCAAATTTGGTCAATGGTCACCAAATTTTACTTGAATACTTAAAAACGTGCTGTGAGAGGTGTTCACGATCCCAAACACACTAGCGGCATCGAACCTTTCACGCAACGATTGACTAGATTTCTTGGATATCTATACTAATTTATAAAGCTGAAGAGTTTGTTTGTTTGTTTGTTTAGTTGAACACGCAAATCCTAGAAACTACTGGTTTGAATGGAAAAAATGTTTCAGTGTTGGATAGCCCATTTATCGAGGAAGGCTACAGGCTATATAATATCATGCTATGATCAATAGGAGCGGAGCATCAATGAAAAATGTTGCAAAAACGGGAAAATTGTATTTCTTTTGATAGTTTTCATTGCGTTCGCTACGTAAATAGTTAAAGTTACTACAATCGTGTATGATGAAATTGTATCTTTTAAAAAGTTCTAAAAAAGTCCGCGATAGCATATTATTATCTTTTAAGGTTTACTCAATATAACCTTTTTATCGTAATAAAATTTGTTCTAAAATAATGAATTATTTGCGAAGGTGTTTTTATATACATAGTATTAATCCTTATCGAAATAAATACGTGATTCATTACAAGTATTTAATTTTGAACAAAATTGCCCTTTACAGTAATTGATTTAAAGGAATATTTTAGGAGATATCACAGTTTTAATATAACTAGGCAGCAAAATAATGACCAAGTACCGCGAGCGCATTTTTATTATACAGAATAATGTGGGAGGCGGACGGCACCTAATAATACGACCTAATAACCTATAATAATAATAATAATCTACGACCCACTCTCTAACCCTTTCTCTCTGTCTCTCTCTTACATAATGCAGACTAAGTTGCAGGGTCAGCTAGTTACATATACAATAAAGTTGGTAAAATTGTGAATGATTACGTCTTTAAACGTTTCTCACGCTACCACGTTAAAACTGCTGCCAAACAATGGCTTCATAGCATTTCCTACGAAAATACAGAAGGATTACTCAAGATAGTTTGTTAGTCACTAGCCAAGATTTAGTATATATATCTCTGAGACACACATTCATACATACACCTACGCATTCTTAATTATTTCACATTTTTATTTTTAATCTTAATTTTCATGTTTAATTTTCTATTAATTTCTTTGTGTTGTTCATAAATCAACATGCGCTACCAACTACTTTAGGTTTCAATTCAAATTTTAGTTTAGGTCTCCATAATATAGGCATAGCCTAGCTTGGGACCTTAGCCTAAGTTAAAGATGTTAATGTGATTGTTTTGTATTTGATTTGTAGTAGAGACTTTGCGTCCTTGTGTGTGTTCTACCGTTTGTACAATAGGCTGTGTTCCGATGACTGTATGATGCCAGCGGCTACTTTCCACCATCACACCTCTCGCCATCGGCAAAGAATCCATCCTCACACGTTGGAGCCTAAACGGCCGCGTACAGTCCGGTGTGAGAAGAGTTTCCTTCTGATATAAAAACTTATTCAACCCAACTCATATTAAAACTTTGGCGAGCTGCATTCGCAGTACGTAACATTCGCCAGTTAACAGATATGGCCAGTACTAGATTAGTCTACTTCGCTTACTTCCATAGCTTAATGTCTTACGGTATTTTGCTGTGGGGTTCAGCAGCTGAGGTAAATACAATATTCATATTACAAAAGCGGGTAATTCGAGCAGCATGAGACCTCGCGAATCAATATAGAATAAATTTCAGGGGAATATGGTATATTAACTTTGCCCTCCCGATATATCCTTGATAACTTAATGCATATTCGCAAAAACTTAGTCAAGCTAGTTTTTGTCAAAAATCAGCACAATGTTAATACTAGAAATAGAGATAAGTTAGTCGTACCGTGTTTAGACTTAGTAAGACTAATAAAAGTATTTTAGGTAATAATAGTGTTAGGTTCTATAAGAAAATTCCGAAGCACATTACTGATTTACCGGACAACAAATTCAAGGACCATGTCAAGCGGGTTTTACTATCAAAAAGTTATTATAAGGCGGATCATTATGTGAATGATAGTGATGTCTGGAAGTGATTCCCTCTCTGTGCATCCACTAAATTATTATTATTGTACCTGTTATATTAACACTTGTACAGTTGAAAAGAAAGATAAACTCGATCGAGTATCTTGCCGGTTCTTCTCGATGTCTGGGATATTTTCCAAACCGGCAGTAGTGTTTTGACGTTCATAACTGCCTTCTTAGGGCCTAAATTAAATAAAGATTACTTTGATTTTGATTTTGATCTAGAATGAGAACTGAGGTTTTTCTACTGTACTACAATATTTGGTTCTTTAAGATGGGAGTGGTCAAGTTTTTTGAGGGTCGGTAACGCGTATGTGATACTTTGGGTATTACAAGCCTTCATAGGCTGCGGTGACTGATAACTAACTATCAGGTCAGTGGTATAAAAAAAAAACTCTGATACAGTCTTTGTATACTATAACCCAGCAGAAATTTACATAAGATGTTGTAGATGGCAGCTCTAGCACCTATAAAATTCGAGGGTTGATAATTATGTATATTTAAGGTCGGCCGAGTCACCTTTTTGTAGCTATCTATTTTGTTTGTGTACTGAACATCGAATAAAACATGTATCCATGTAATTCAACATCGTTTTCAAGTGAGATAGGAGCTATTAAATTCTTTTGATATGTGGCCGACTGCAGCGAGCTCGCTACATGAGTGAGTTCTATTGAAAACCATTTAATATTTCACTATTATTTCATATCATGCTGGTTTTTAATATTACATGATATAGTTTTATTTGCACCGCTGCGCGCTGGGAGCGTTCGGTATATTTATTCGCGTGGAAAAGTTTCGTTTGTATATAATCTTAAAGTAACGTTTGAACACAACATTACTTTATATTACAAAATACCCAAGCAAACAAGACGAACGAGTGGAATTATTTTCAATACAAAATAGGAAAATAATCAGAAAAACCGATTATCGAATTTTTAATAAATGATAGTTATAAATAGGATAAAGATACTTATAAAGATATAATAGTATTTTTAAGTGACGTCGTACTCGGGACTCGCTGCTCCGCGACGTTGTTGCGACAATCGGCACCGATCTCTCGCTCCCGGCCGTGGTTCTGTCTATGGTCGAGAGCGAGAGCGGGTGGAACTCCGTCTCCTTGTTTTGCGATCAAGTCATGCTTGCGAAAGAGGAGGCGGGGAGGGAGCGCGAGCGTAACACCTTGCTCCCCTCCTGCAGTCAACGAGCCAGGCCCCGGAGACCGCGTGATGATCTCCGGCCGCCTTAAATGGGTCTGCAGGTGGCGGACCTGGGCATGTGCGTCACCGCGTAAATGCAGGCCCGAGATGGAAGAGGCGCACTGGTGTTCGTGCGCTCTCCGAGGCTCGTTGGAGGTGCCGATTGTCTCCGACCGCGACGGGGCCCCGTGATAGGGCCACACCTGACGGGTCGAGCGGATGAGATGTGCAAGCAGTTCCCGCTCCCCGGCCATCGGGTGCGAGAAGGACACCGTGGGGTTTTAGTCGGTAAGAGTCCGACATACCCCTCCCTTGAGCGGCCCGGCTCGGGAGGCGGATCCAATGCAGGATTTCCCCATGGTAAAAAAAAAAAAATCGTCTACTTTGCTTGGACACATGTAATGATGTGGTCAAGGATTACAAAATGTTTAGAAATTAAACATTAAATATAATTTTTAATTACAAACATTTTTACAGTAAAAAAAAAACAGGGGCAGTCATATTAAGGACTGCCGACAGAATTGAACACTCATGTCGGTGACGCGAAAGATTTTACCCATCCGAACACGCATATGATACAATCGATTATATATTATATATGCGTATACATAAGTATACACAGGTCGTACTACGCCTAGGTACCTAGTCTAGTAGTCTAGCGCAAGTGCAATACGTCACGAGCATGTCAAGGTCATCGGTGACAAGAACCCATAAGTTTTCTTTTACATAAAATCGCTCAACGCGGCTAAAGAAGTTTTCACTTCAAAAAATATTCTGTATAAAATAATTAATAAGCTAAATCGAGTTAACTAACCGGCTTTTCTTGATAACTGGAATGGTTTCTTATTAACCAAGAAAATATATTAAAAAGTATTTTTGCCTTCTTAGGGTGTAAATTGAATGAAGTATTTTTGATTTTATGTTAGCGTAACTAATATAATAACTAGATGAGCATTTGAAATATGCTTTTCTTTATTTTACCAAGTCTTATCTTTATTATATCATCACTATATTAATACGTGAAGCAAAAACTTTCTACCCCTTTTTAAGCGTATTGCGTGCACGGAAGACTGTGAGATTTGGTATGGTTAAAGTTTATATGGAGAAGGAGTGCAGAAATCTAAAATTTATCTATAATATCTACTACTAATATATTAATCTAAACTGAACAGTGCCATTGAACTTAGACCCCTCAAAATATAGACATTGTCACTCAATAAAAAGTGACAGCAAGTGATATAATATTGAAATGTCAAACAGAAAATAGTCTATGATTAAAAAGTCGCTGGTCGAATTTCGATCATTGACGAAGGCTAGTTATGTTAAATGGGAATCGATTCTTTGCATTACTTACTTACTCCCAGCCCAGCCGTAAAACCCCTTTCAATGAAAATTATCCAGTAACATATAATTTTGGAAATAATCACACAGAATCGCAACTGTTCTGTTAAAGATTGTCTTATATTATTAATTCAATGTCATTTTATCTAGAGACGCGTCATACGCCAACATCATTGCACTAACAACAGCGTAATTAAGCTATACATATAAACTAAAGAATTACTCCAGTTATATAGTACGCAGAAAAGGAAAGAATATGAAAGACATTGTTATTTTGTTGTTAGAACGAAATAAATATATATTTTGAGTTGTATTTATATGCAACCGCGACACTGGATAATAATTCAACTAAGAGAATATCAGGCATTACCTGACTTTGACATTGTCAAACTATACCAATTCCATTTCTTTATTTTCTCTATGACAGCTCCTGTGAAAACTAGAACGAGCGTCTTTTTTACATTATGTATGTATTATTTTATAAAAATATGAGACACGTACAAGGTTATACCAGAGCCGGAGAAACTGATAGGGATGAAGCTATATCGATAAACGTAACACGATAACAGACCCGATATTGTTTTACAAAATGTAAGAAACTAAAATACTCCCGGATACTTTTGTACAAATTTATTAACTAATATTATGTTTCATTACTAGCCAAATAATATCATATCTTTCGATCGTATTCTAAACTGTTGCTAGTCTGTATCGCGTAAATTTAAAATACGATTAATTTCATCAAATATTACCTCTCGTTCGAATACGTCTTGTTCGGCGATTTTTATCGGGACGCGTAATGTCGCTACGAAATAATTTTGCGAACAAGAATATGCCTAGATTTATTGTGACAACAAGAAACAAGCAATCCATCTCGAACGGAACAAATTATGTATCGAGGAATATGTGGCGACGTACCTGCACTTGGTGATGTGCACTTCACTCTGGTGTCGTTGAAGCGCGTTCCACCGCTTGTTGAGGTGTCGGAACCGACTAGGAACCTCGGTACGAGAATTAATCCATAGGGTTTCTATTGTCACAATCGTATATATGTCCACAAGAGATTTTCACTACACAACTGATTAGAGTACTATATTTTTTATAAGAAGTAGGTCGGAGTTAGTCAAGCTGCCGCCGGACATGAATGTAATAAATTATTTTGTTGATTTTTAATTGTTCTTTTTCCACGGTCTTCGCACCAATCGAAGAGCGGCGCGGTGGAGTGGACGCGTGCGCGGGAGCCAATCACAGCCCGGCAAGGCCGCCAACCACATATTACACTCGAATTGGTAAAAAGAACAATTGATATTTCAGTGTTGTCACAATGTACTAACTAATTTTTTTTTTACGGTAGCTACGTAACACACGTATTAATTCTTGATTGATAATGCCAACTTCTTCAAAATTTTCGAAGCTGTTGTAAAATAAGTAGGTATAGGTTATTTAGGTTATAGGTTAATTATAACGACAGGTAATCTTTATTTATTTATTTTAATCAAAATCTGATGAATCGTCACTGTCGTAAATATATACGATCGATATCATTACATACTCATTTGGTCACAACACTACAACTATCAAATTATAATTGTCATCGAGAAAATAAAGAAATGAAAATGGTATAGAGCGCGGCTAACGCATCTACACTTTTAAAAACATCTTACTATTTATTAATTACTTTAACTGCGCACATATCCAGAAACATATAACTTTCGAAATAATCACACAGAATCGCAACTGTTACTGTTAAAAATTAACATAAATTAGTTACTTTAACTGCGCACAGTCTGTAAACATGACGTGAACACTCATAATTAAGATTTCATTTGTTTAGAGTCTTATTATTGACATAATGTAAATCTTGTTGGTGTTTTAAAATAAATAAAATAAAGTAAACTTCTATAAAGCAATTATTATAACTGTTAATTATGGAGTTTGCCAATAAATAATTCGTTTAATTTTCGCATATAAAATCCGTTAATAAAAATTCGTTTACAATTTTTCCAAGACAATGAATGAAGTGAATGAACATAGGCGCGGATCTCCTCCAATCGGTGACCAGCCGACGCGTATGCTATATTCGTTATGAAAAATAACTAATAAAGAAGTCAAACTGAAACTTTTTATAATTTTTCTAATTAGTACGTAATATATTTTATTTCTAATTAGAATATGCTCTCAGTATTATTCCTTTGTCCGCCGCAGCGCGCGCCGCGCCTCAAGAAAAGGGAATTTTCATTCCGAGATAAAATAACAAAAATTAACTTAATGAATTACTCGTACTTCTGAAACCTTAAAGAATTTTTAATTTCATAATTCGTAATATCCCTTTCAAGTTATCATCATGGTCGTTAACGTGAGTTTTATCAGTGTGTTTTAATTAAAAAGTGCCAAATTCATATATCGATCGAGACACGGGTTAAATTTCAACTTATGTTGTACCCACTGTCAAAAACATGCTGTTAGAGGTCCAAGGTTATTTTATATACTAGCTGTGCCTCACTGTTTCACCCGTAAACGTATATTAGATTGTTTCGAAATGTAATGTAATATTTAATATGTATACTATATTATTATTATTACTGCCTCATTAACCTAGTGGTCTATGCTCGAGGTCCTGGTTTCGATTCCCAGGTCGAGCAAAGTGTTATTGGGTTTCTCTATGAAATTCTCAGTAGCAGCTCTGAGTTTGGCTTTGTGCCCGATTAATGGCAATATGTTTGCCCCCTATTACATGGGACCTAAACACACCCGGCGATTGTGGGTGTACATTAGTACACCTCTGCCTAACCCTTCAGGTATACAGGCGTGATGGAATTTGTTATATTATCTATATTTTTAGTAAAGCTTGTGAATATTTTTGTAGGAAGTAAGTATTCTCTTTAATTATTAATCCGGTTCTAAATATGATTTCGCTGATAGATAGCTACGTTCAGGATCATAGTAATTAGGCTATGTTATATTTGTATTTTAATTGTCACGACCTCTCTAGCGGCAACTCAAGCCTAGGTCCGTTCCTCCAGCGTGGAACCCTTGAGCCAGAAGCCTTTCGCGTGATACAGTCAAACTGCATCCACTAGCTATAATGATACTAACATGACATAATATCCCTTCATACAAGCACACAACTAAGGTTCATGGGTTCAGTGAGGGACTTTTTTTATTGGCTAGGTTTAAATCAAATTGCCGGACTACTAAATAATATAAACATGGTTCTTCTTTCATCCCAGAAGGCAGAACCATGTATATACAATATGTATTAAAAACCCCGTCGAATCCGAAAAGGGTATGTAGGTAACCAATGACATTACCAAGTATCAAAATTTTATTTATTATGAAAATAAAAATGTTATTGCGATTTAAAATTAAAATATTTAGTTTTAGTTTCCCTAAAATTTAGCAAATTTTCAAAACGTGATAACAATGTCGCGCAGCGGTACGTTTGATCGTATGGCAGTACCCTGCGCCGCGCCGCCTGTATTACCATGTAAGTTTCCTCATTTAACTAATTTTTTTAACATTTTATTTGGAGTATGTTTTTTAATTATAATCTGAAATAGATAAAATAAACAGAATATAATCTCGCCACCTAATAACACTCTCATGGATCCGACGAGGTTTTTAATACACACTGTATTTAATCGCATCTAAGGCAACAGCCTAAGCCGAGGTTTGGTCATTTTGGCACTCTTGAGCGCTAGTTGCCAAGCCTTTAGCGCTTGCCCCCAAGAACAGGAGAAATTGTCAAAGCCTTCTGAGGCTTTAGGGTCCTTACAGCTGACAGTGACGTTTAATCGAAAAAAGAAAAAAAAATTGTTATAGTTAAGAGAGAAACACCTTTGGAGATTTCTCTTTACTTGGTGCAGTCCTACTGGTGGAATACCTCCACCCTACAGAAGATCGTAGCTACATAACCTTGTCTTCTGTACCTGCAGTGAGTAGGGTTTCCAGAGCTTTTGGGGTAAGGGGGTAAGGTCGGTAACGCACTAGTGATACCTAGAGTATTACAAGCGTTCATAAGCTACGGTAGCCGCTTACCATCAGGCGAGCCGTACGCTAGTTTGCCACCGTTGTGGTATAAAAAAAGTACTGTAGTTAACGTGTACCAAGTCGCAGGCGGTTGCTTGTATACTATGAGCGTGAAAGAATGTTTTTCCCACAATCACGCTTAAACGACTGGACGGATAAAATTTGGTATACAATTTCATGAAATAGGATTATTATCCGATTGCGAAAAAGGAGGGTTATGTTTTTAGAGCGTATGTATGTATCTCTATTTCTTTGTTCCGTTCTTTAGCATAAATGGCTTGATTTATTTTATCATACGAGGTGTCATTAGATTCGTCTTAATTGTGGTAGTGATATAGGCTATATACTATTTAAGTACGACGTTTGGGAATCAAATAAAAAGCAAAAACATGAAAATAAATTTTTTACTCAAGTGTTTTTGTTGTAGTCGGGTTTTTTGTCTCCGTTTTTTTAAATTTAGTTTAAGCTTAGCGAATCCAACGGGCACCAGTTAGTATGTCTATATTATATTTATGATGATATAAAGTTCTAGAGATTGTCTGTTTGTTTGTTTGAACGCATTAATCTCTGGAACTACCAGTCAGATTTTTTATTACATAGTTTATTTATTGGGGAAAGTTATAGGCTAATAACTTCACGCTATAACACTAAGGAACGCAATAGTAATCATGAATGTCAAACAAACTAGTCGAAACGGTGAAACCGTGGGGACAGACCTAGTATATAATAAAGGGTACCAAACACGAATAAGACATTTAAAAAATATCTGTCTATTTATATGTCTGAATTTAACTCAAAAACCAATAAAAACATTTATAAGAAATTAGTTACAAGGAAAGCAGAAGTCGTTTTTAAATAGGTTTTAATTTTTTTAAATAAACTATTAGAAATTGTAAACAATAGATTATAAATTCTTTATTAATTGTCAACCGATTTTTATGAATAACTAGCGTTGCCCCATGGTTTAACCCGTAAAATAGAAATTTTTTTTTTTGGATAGGTATACCCTAATTACTTAGCGGTATGAAATATACTTTAGGACCTATTCTCATACCTATCAAATATACATATATATTAAGTATCTTGGAAACGGATTCAACAATTTGGTTGATATTTTGTATTTAGATATTGTTTTACATTCCAAGTTTACCTAAATAGGAGATTTTTTTGTAAGTTACAGAGCGAATAAAATTTGCGAGATTAAAATGATTACTGCATAATAAACCCATGCGGAGCAGCAGGACACTGTTAGTTTTTACATATAATTAAAAACGTTCTTGGCAAGGTGACACATATGTTTCCAATTAACATTACATGTAAGCGCATTTTATAGATTTTATTTATTTAAAACTTAACTTACCAAATAATAGGAGTAATAAATCGCTCAGCGCCAAACTGAATAGGTAGTAGTTGGTAGCGGTATGCATTGTCGGATGTCTGACGATAACAACACAGACGGCAACATTCCCCGCGACGCCCGTGAAGAAGATCACCAGCAGTAATATAGATATGGGCACGATCTTCCTCAGAGGAAGCCTTCGAGGGCCCATCATGAGCCATAACATCTCTTCCTCGCTGCAGTTGAACACGCTTAGATTTGTGCAACGCTGGTAAAATTGACTCTCAGTTTCGTTCAGTCGGAGGAATTCTGCCATTTTTGTATTTTATCTTTCTATTCGCAACACATTTATAATTATTTTCAAAAGTAACACTTTAATAATTCTTTTTTTTTATTTATTCATTAATTCACAATATATATATATATATATATATATTAGATCAATTATTTTATTTTATAATTAAACTTTTCAAACTACAAATATATACAATTTTCATATCATAAATGTAACCGATAAACAATTATCGGTTATTAAACAGACAACTGCTTAATAAAAATCTTTGTAAGACATGTAATTAGATTATTAGGAATAATATGTTTAATATTAATAATATATATATTTTTTATATTATTTAATGAGAAATTGAAAGTTAACTTTAAGATTTTAGAAAAAAGTTCGATGCGCTACGAAAGTACGCTGTTACGCGGCTACGCTGCTACGCGACCGTAGTTTAGCGTGATCGGTCGTACACTGAAGTATGAAGTATAAACGAAATCCGAAAGCTCGTGTGGATCAAACCGCACAATATAAACTTTAAGCTATCGATCTAACTTCATTTTCATCGCTTTTAGATTAATCTCTACTACAATTTAAGCTGACATAATAAGAGTATTTCTGAAGATGGATAGTGGACTTTCGATTTTTTAAATTAAACTGACCATCAAGTATAAATTGCCAGTAAAGTTCATTTACATTAAGTAAATAAATAATTATTTTTTTATCTTATTGTCTTAGCGTTTAGCAAATTTTACTTGATGTTAAGTGACGATGTGGCTTCTAAGCTCGTGGAAGAAATAGCTCTTAAGTACAGCTGGCGGAACAAATGTATAGATGTTTGGCGTCAGATTATCTATTATGCTAAATTTTCATCACGGTGTTTGCCTTCAACGAAAGAGCAGACAGTAAGGATTCGAACTCACGTTGATCGAAACGGTCCGTACACTTCACCACTAAGTAATCATAATTTCTTCTTTTTTTTCTATTTTTTCATCTTTTATTATCTAAATATAATATTACTATAATTAATACGGCCTATCCCTATAATCCCATATATAGTAATACCAACTTTATCATAGCTTAATTTTAACACTTTTCTTTCTGTCAATAATTTTCTTTATGAGGTAATACTTCTAGAGCCACGTAAAGAAAAAATAACATTAAATTTTTTTTTATTGATGCCCACGCAAATTGTATCTAAAAGTCGTAGGACTCGATGATATTTTTTAAAAAGCTATTTCAGTGATATCTATAAATAAATTATAAGTGTTAAAGTCGATTATATTGAATGCTCTTTAGTTGACTATGTAATTCATAATTGTAACGCTTGATGTCCATGAAATATTTTTAGACTTTTAAGCCTTTACAGTATTTTGAATTATGTTGTGTACAACAGAGTTGTGTTGTCAATTTATAATTTAATAGCCGTTTACCCGAATGATGTGATACCCTTAAATTAAACTTTAGTAATAATCTAATAGTGTGACAAAGAAAGTCAAAGAAAACTCGAAGTACGAGCAGAATTGACTTTTTTCTGTGGTATCAGGTGGCATTTGATACGCTAAGCCTAGAAAAACTGGCTTATAAGGCTGCTTGTCCAAATTTCAACCAATAGAAAATCTGGTGATGCGATTTTATTAGTCGAACTTTTCACAGATCCACTCCGCTTCAGTGGACAGGCAGCCTGAGAGTATGTATTGGAGCATCCATATGGGTTGAGCGATATTTTTAACACGCTTTTATTAGCTTCACCTGTATGTATGTATGTATGTATGTAACCGACCCCTTTGAGCTCGATTTTGTCCTACTTTGAATGATCAGATTTAATTCAAACTTTGCACACCTGTCAAAAGTCGATGACAATGCAATAATCCGATCAAAGCATCCGATTATCCTAATTAGATTCGCCAGGATTAATTAATTTCTTTCCGCATTCTTTGCATGCGAGTAAGAGAGATAGAGCTAGTGCGCGAACTACGCATGGGTGCAGTTCCACACTTACTCTTTCGGGCATGCAAGGTTGTACAGTTGATCATGCAGTCATTTATTTGGGTCCGCGATTGTTTGTTGCTGGACAAGCTTATGTGGCACTTAGTCGTGGAAGATCCTTCGACGGTATACGAATTGAAGAACTTGATTGCTCAAAATTAACAGGAAGAACTCCATGTAACAGTGAAGCATTGAATGAAATGATTCGATTACGAGATAAACCATAAAATCTACAATCAGTCACAGAGTGGAAATTCACACTCATCCTCATTCTGAGTGCCGCCAACAGATTCGCTCCTATGATTATAATATTATGTAAAGTGGTTACGGATTGAAAATTCCATACTCAAGCATTAATGTGACTGACTGTATATGTAAATAAGGTTGCACCTCTATGTGTCTCGCTGTTTATATTAGTATCATAGAAATCTTTGAATATGTGTTCTTAACCAAGATACAATCGGAACACATTTGTACATATTAAGGGCGGTTGATAGTTAGCAAATCGAACTAAATAATTTATAGTTTAAAAAATTTAACTAAAAAATGAAAAATAAATAATAGTTAAAAAAAACTAAAAAAACACGCTTTCTTAAAAAATCCAACTAAAAAACAGAAAATAAAATTTAATAAATTTGATTAAGTACAGTGTAAAAAAAAATGAATGTAAATTATTGTAAAAAAAGCGTGGGGTGTATTCAAAGCGCTTTTTAAGATATTATATTATCGAAGTGATGATTCTTCTACTCATTATCTGTCAATAAAATGTTTATAATTATTGACACTATGCACCCCACGCTTTTTTTACAATAATGTACATTCATTTTTTTTACACTGTACTTAATCAAATTTATTAAATTTTATTTTCTGTTTTTTAGTTGGATTTTTTAAGAAAGCGTGTTTTTTTAGTTTTTTTAACTATTATTTATTATCAAAATAACAAAATAAGTGTTAAAACTTGCTGTCATAAAACTATAGTCGCATTTCGGCATCTTGCTTGCCGAAAGTATAAGTAAATAAAACCAGAAATACCTTATTCAATTTAAGCGCTAAGAAGACATTCATGAATTTCAAAATACTACTACCAGTTCGCAAAACATTCCAATGACCGAGAAGATCAGGCAAGAAACTCGTTCATGTTTATAGATATCTACATTTTTGAAATTTTTTAAGCTATATAAGTATTATTTACAGTTCACTGTATTTTTTGATGGACGTAAAGAGAGGGAGTCACTTCCACGCACCACTATCATTTAACTACCTAATGATCCGCCCTATCATTGTACCCGTGGGTAGCATAATGCCGTCCGATTTATGTAAACTGTAAAAATTAATTCGTAAACAGTAAAACAATATTCAAACAAACTCACTATACTGTGGTCGTACTTATATTATCTCTTTCTATAGTCATATTGCTTTCTTCTTTTTTACTACTTGTTGTTTCTACTTCTTTTTTCAAAACAGAACTGTCCTAGCTCGGACCAAGGCTCACTTAAAAAAAAAAATTTAAAATTTCATCTGTTTATTACCTACCAAAAATAGCACAAAAAAAAATTACACGTATCCTTAACTCTAATCTTAACTAAAAAGATTTTATAGAAAAGGAGTTATACTACCTACTTAAATAACTAAATGGTTTTAATTAACCTTTAAAACATATCGCTTGAGTATATTTTTGATTTGGCTTCTATTTTTGTTTTCAAGCTTCTCGACTATAGCTTTAGGTAATATATTTAACGTACTGGGCAGAATGCATCTCCGAACCCTCTCACCGTACACGTTGTTATATTTAGGTATTTCAAATGTAGGAAGATATACCAGATTACGTAAGGTCACGGGTCTTACTATCCTATTTAAGTTCCACTCACAGTTACTGTATTGAGTTACAATTGCCAAATTTATCGAAAATGCTCAGAACTTTACAATAATTAAATAAATAATGATAGTTATCTTTGTATTTATACTTAATTTTTAACGGAACAATGGTTTTCAATAACCTTATTTGTAAATTATATATATCCTTCAAATAACTCATATATGTACGTCCATAGCTAGCTAGTCCATAATTGATCACTGAATCAGCCAATGACATATACAAGAGCCTCAATGTGTTTTAAGGAACTTTATGTTTAAGTATGCACAATTTTGACAGCACAGCTCTAAGTTTACAACATACCTGGCCAACATGCGGACCCCAATTCAATTTATGATCTACTTTAAGCCCAAGATATGTATGCTCTTCCACTACGTCAAGGTACGAACATGTGCATGAGGTATTGTTTAAGTGCATGCAGTTGTGCTCATGAGCGACAATCTTAGATAGGTAGTTAATTTTTTTATATGGTGAATGTATAAACATTAGCTTAGTTTTACTGTAGTTAATGGATAGACCTAAATCGTGAGCCCACTTACTCAACATATCAAAATCCTCCTGAATCATAACTTGTAGCGTATTGAAATCACTGTGAGCAGCGATTATACATGTGTCATCAGCAAACTGATATACCGAACCATGTTGAAATATATTGCACATATCGTTTACATATAATAAGTATTCTGTCGGTCCCAGGACGGATCCTTGGGCCGTGCCTTGATATGTAGGTATCTGGCTACTATGTTCACCAGCTATGGTGACTGAATTAAATCTATTTGTGTGATAACTTTTAAAGAGTTCCAACATCGGTCCCTGTATACCATTCTGCTCCATTTTTTTATACAGTGTCTTAAGGTTCAATGTGTCAAATGCTTTGCTGAAATCAACCATAACAGCAAGAATATATTTTCTGTTATCTAAATGGTAATTTATTTCATCTGTAAATAAGGACAATAACTGTGACGTACTTTTATTTTTTTGAAAACCGAATTGTCTGTTATTCACTATGTTATTACTTGACATAAAATTATTTATTAAACTACCAAAATACTTTTCTAAAATTTTATCAATGCATGACAAAATTGTAATAGGTCTAAAGTTATTTGTATCATTATAACTACCCCTTTTATAAACTGGTCTAATTAGTCCTATCTTAATCCTATCTGGATATATTGATCTAGTGATACATAAATTTATTAAATGTGTGAGTATTGGGGTCATTTTTTCTGAGATATATTTTATATCTTTCGCCCTAATTTTATCATATCCTGGACTTTTTTTGTCATCTATATTTTTTATAATTTTATGTAATACTTCTTCATTAGCTTTTTTAAGTCTTAGAGACAAGCTTGGTGAGTTTATGTATGTAAGTTCATTCAGTAACGGTTCACTACATGTGTTCATTACATTTTTAACATTTTTATCGAAATCACTAACAAAAATATTCGAAAGTATTTTAGCTGGTAATTTAAAAGATTTGAGTAGTACTTCATCAATAGTTTTAACAATTCTTCCAGTCAGTCTATTTATAATTTCCCACAATTTTTTCGGGTTCTTAAAACTATCACAAATTTCCTTTTTGATTGAATTATTTCTAGTTTTACAGATCATCCTATTTGTCCTATTTCTATATTTTTTGTAAATTAACTCATTTTGTTTATTGCTTGTATCATTTAAGAAAATTTTTAATAGATTTTGCTTTATACTACACATTTCAATTAATTTCTCACTTAAATAATTAAATTTCTGTTTTTTGAATAAATTAATTTTAGTTTGATAGGTACATTTTTTATAAATAGATTGAAACTGGTTAACAATAAAATCCATTAATTCATTCGGGTCGCCACAACCAAATGCAGGGCTCCAATTAATCAGACTCAATTCATTTTTAACTTTATCGTTATTTAACTTATATACAACTTTACTCTCATTTACACGATTTGATCTGATAAGCGATAAACCGATTATGAAATGATCCGCCTATGAGTCACGAACGACAGCTATCTGTATTGAACGCCCAAGTGTATCTCGCTCACTCGCGTCACGAATGAATAAATGATCAATACACGATTTCGATATACCGTTTATATTTGACTCAATTCTGGTAAACTGTGAAATACAACATTCAAAACCAAGACCATATAAGCTATTAAGGTACGATCTGACAGTATTATTTGTACAACTTATATCTATGTTAGTGTCCCCCACTAGTATACAGTTCTCATTGGTGGGACACGTTGATAAAAACTGTGTTAATTCATAAACAAAACTATTTTTATTTAAGCTAGGTGGTCTATAAATACAGCACAATTCCGTTCTATAACCATAACAAGTTGTTATCTCACCATATAGGCACTCAAAATTCACCGCATTCACTAAGGTTTTTGCGAATGATATACTCTTATGAGTATATACAATAATACCACCTCCTTTTCTATTGTTCCGTAATTCTGTGCACATAACGTAATCCTCTAGTTGAAATAAACTCGACACTTCGTTGTTAATATTAGCCTCAGTTATAATCAGTAAATGTATAAGTAATTGACTTCCTTTAACAATATACTCCAACTGTGAATGATTTTTAATCATCGATCGAATGTTGACATGTAGTAGGAGAAATTTATTATGTTCGTCGGGTATTACAGACATGAATTCATTCCATAGATAATGAGTACTCTCAGTTACACTTTGATTAAATAAATCCATAGAATATATTCTTTATCTAAACATAATTGGACAGTTTAACTTGTATTTACATTTATTATATATATTAGGTACTTAAGTGCTCATTTATGATATCTTTCAGTAAGTCTTTACCAATTCGAGCGATGTCTTTCTCAGAGTAGACATAGTGTATCTTTTTATCACCATCTTTTGACCGGACCATTATTTGCCCGTTCCTACACCAGACATACTTGCAGAGTGCTTTTTCCTTGAGACTTGTCTTAGTTTTCCATAATAGGTAAGATGTCGTAGGTGTGAGTGATTCACGTAGGTAAACCTTTTTATCACCTTCTCCACCCAGGTCCTTAGCTGTAATCTTTCCTAAACGCGCGGCTTCGTACCAGTATTCACGCCTACCTTCACGTAAAGATATAGTGATTGGCGCTTCAACCTTGGCACGATCCGCTTGAGCTGAACCGGGACGAGTTGGTTTTTTTTTCCTAACAACTTTAATGATGTCCTGTGGATTTTGGTTCAGCAGCTGGCAAACTGATGTCGCAATTTTTTTAATATCCTCATCTTGCTGTTCAACGACTCCACATATTTCTACATCATTCAAGGTCAGAGTTTGATCAATTTTACTGAGTTTTTGCTCTAAGACTTCATTCTTTAGCGTTAAATTCCTAAATATACTGATAATATCCTTACATTGATTCTCCATAATTTTAACACGCATTTCATGGTTCTTAACTTTCTCCTCGTAATCGTCTATTTTATTAGAGTAAAACTTCAGAGTATTCTGTAATTCATCGCGTATAATATCTCTGACGGTTTGATGCAATTTTCGAACTTCTTGACGTGTTTCTAGTAATGTATTTTCTTTTTGATTGTTTGTTGTTCCTTCAGCATCAGATTGTTCTTCGTCGTCATGACCAGGAAGAATAACCGATATACGTTTGCCTTTACTACTTACTGTTGGTGTACATCCGCGACACTTATTATATACACTTATACAGCCTTATTTTTTATTATGTGTGAAACCGGCTGTATGCTACTTCTGTACACCGTATCTAGCAACATTTGTTCTACGACTTTACCGAATTCCTAATACATAACTAAAAAAAAATATCACAGATTTATTGTACTGTCTAAATTTTTTAAAGCCTACGACACAAGCAAAGCACCGCACACCGCATGCCGCGCCCGCCCGTAACGTGCGCCGCGTATTATTCAGTGGCGTTACCGAGTTTCCATAGAATTACATTTATTAAATTAATTATTATTTTTGTATGAAAAAATTGACAAATGAATTTCGAAAAGTCGAAGAACAAAAGATGTTGGTTTTACTCTATGGAACCGACCCCTGCCCGCTTTCGTATATAATAAACAATAACGCAGTATATCAAAATAAAAGGAGGGTCGAAATCACTAGAAATGACTTGAACTTTACGCCATTGTTTAGAAGGGGAAATGTTCTATTTTTTTTATTATTATTTGTTGGATGACGCAACCGGAGCGATAAGCTTTGTATGTGTGAGTAAACTACAGACTTTTCGAGAATTTTCGTTTCGAGAATAGTGATTTCTTTTTTAATTTTTACTCAGATCGTAATAATATTGTAATAAATAACACTTTCGATGATAAAACTCGCCATATGATTCAAATTCAAAACGTAATATAACATTAAAATTCATTACTCTGCCAACATTGCTTTTATTTCATTTTGATTTTAATTTAATATGACTTTAATTTTGAAAAGTACAAACAACACAAGACCTTAATGACGTACGGTTTAATTTAACAATAATTAAAATAAAAACGAATTAAAATAAAAAGCTTTTGAACATAAAATCACTGACTTCCAATTAATTTCATCAAAGCCGTTAAATAATAATTTAAACTGGTAAGTCTTTTAAAGGGCTCCTAACAGAATGAGGTTTACGTAAATATTAATTAGATTAATACGCATGATCGAAGCGGTTTGCAGCTTTCGCAGTCCTTTTTCTTTGTGACACGAATATTATTCATAAAACAGATTTATACCATTAATTCGAGTTCGGCAACCTTTGGTGTGTTTATTTTAATTATTATTCGAGATTTCAATTCAATAAATATTCATAACTATCGAGATGTCTTATTCACAGCGTTGAGGTCAAGGGTTTGATTCTGCCAGATCAAACTATCTATGTAAATTATCAGATTTACACAAGGCTTGAACTATTTGCCTCATTGATAAAGGATTTAATATAGACTAGCTATGCCTGCGGTTTCATACACTTTTTATAGCCTAAGTAATGATGGCTCAGTTGGTAGCTTGTACGGACTCCGCGTCGTTCGACGTGAGTTCGAATCCCTGCAATGAGCCTGAGCGCCCGGTGAAAGAAAACATCAAGATAAAACCATAGCATGGTGGTAGGGCTTTTTCTAATGCCCGCCAGGCTAGCTACCACCCTCAAGTTGATAATCTGTTGCCAAACACCAATAGTAGTGTTCCGGCAGCTGCTCTTGAGAGCCAGTCTTCCACTAGGTTTAGCGTGCTACCATCTTAAGCCACATCGTCACTTAAGATCAGGTGAAATTGTGACCACAACGTTAAACCTATAACGATAAAAAAAAGTTATGTGTGCAATTCACACGTAGTAGAAGTGAAACCTTCACATCTATGTTTTTTTTTTCATTCAGAAAATGATCAAATACACACCAATTGAAGTTTTTGAAAATGTACATACAAGTACTCACAATATCATTTTCAATTAATGCACATTTGAAATAGCCATGGTAACCTAACACAATATCAATCAGTAACAGAATGTCATAAGTGTTGTCTAAAAAGTTTTTGTTTCGTGTCTTTTTAGTGAGGTAATAAAATTCTTCATTGCGTGGTAACAAACCTCTTTTGTACCATTTTACCATTGTCTAAAACTTTCCACTTTTGTCTCCCACGTTAAATCTTATGAGTTTATGTGTTTGTCTCTTTTATTGTCGCTTTCGCTGTTTCGTTTCATCGAATTTCAAATTAAAACGATGCTAAAGAAGTTTTCTCTTCAAAGAGATGCCGCCAAAAACTCGTCGACATACTTTATATCTACGCGAAATACGTCACATTTTTAAAACCATTCCCTTTTGCTTGTTTTTAAGGGAGGAGGGTAACACGCTAAGCCTCTTAACTGAATCTGCTGGTACTCAACTAAAAGTTTTCTTCTTTTTCTTCTTCCTTACTTGGCAACTAATCCTCTTTAATGAATACCACTACTGCCATAATCAGGTGAATATAGTGTCCTGTCATAAAACGAATTCAGTATCTTAAAAATATGGTGGCTCCCTTGTTAGAACTTTTTAGGGAGTTTTTGTGGGATCCCAGTATGCATTCTCTTAGGTTATATTTATAATCCACTTCACTTATACACCGAACAACAACCAAACTATATCACGAAAAACGCCACTAATATTACATAATATAGGGTCAAAAACCTAAGTAAATGAATTAAAAACAAAAACCACAACTTGTCACTTGTAAGATCACAAAAGTTTTAGTGAAATATTTTGGATTTGAGAGTGGCAGCTGATCAAAGCAACATTGGAAAAAGTTTAACCATCATGCTATGATTATTCCCTTATCAAGGGATAAACAGATTTTTTGTAGCTACGGCTTATCTCGCTTAATTCTTTATTCAAATTAATAATTCAAATACCATTTTAAAGTTTATATTCCTATTTATTGACGAAAAATAAATTTAACAAAAATAATGTTTTCGTTAAAAAATTACAAGAACAAGAAAACATAATGTTTTACCTATGGGCTACGTACTGCGCTTCGCGAGCTAAACCCACTTTTCGCAAATATGAAGTTACGAACAATCAATAAAACGATAAACTATAAATCAATCGAACATTCTTTTTTAAACATGAGTTACACCACTTCGTAAATTGCACCCGTGTGAAGTTGGGGCGGGTCGCTAGTTAAATATAATACCTACAACAATAGAAATTCCGACAAATAAATAACATAAGCTTACAGGAGTGTCGTAGGAAACGCTTTTGAATAATTTTGTATTGTTTTATTACCGAAGGTATTGAAATGTATAGAGTGGCTATTAATCAGATTTTCACGTAAAAATGTTCACCTCATTAGTCTAAGAGCTTTTCATTAGAATACGAAATACAATCGGAAAAAGGTAAATTCGCTTTTAATCATTTTAATTAACCTAAATTTACAATACATTCCCAAGTAGGTCTCTTCGTCTTTTTTCTCTATTGTAGGTAAATAAAGTGACGTATCCATTGTTACAATGATTGGCTTCCACAACCAAAACGTTATATTAAAGCTACTACTAATGTATATTTCGGAGAATTTTGTCGATATAATTATGAAATCCGTTAATGATTTAGTAGTATTCATCGATTTAGTATCCATCTAATCTAATACTATTGAGTAATTCTTCAATATATAACATTAAAATACCATCACGCCCAGGGTTGCCACCCGTACTATATTATATCGTATCGTACTATATTTCAGTCAATTGTACTATAAATTATAGAAAAATAATATTGTACAAAAAATACTATATTTTCATCGCTAATTCAACTCTCACTCTTATTTTATATTCTTTTGTTAAATTAAACAGAAAGTGCAATTAATTATTGAAATTAATTTTCATTTTGTCAGTAATATTTTGCATCACGTCTCACAGACCACAGAATCTTTCCGCCAGAGTTTTGCATGTATTCAACAAAACTGTGGATGGTTTTTTTTTTTTCAAATTTGTTCACGCATTTAAAAGTTTTGGTGGAATAAAGAAACCCACATACGTGAACCCTGTAAACGGCCTTTTTTTTGGCGATTGATTAATAATGATTAACAACAAATGTGTACTTTACTTTTTTCTAACTTTCCACTAAGTACTATATTTTTTGCTTTTTTTTTAAATATAATATTTTTCTTCCAAAAAAAGGTGGCAACCCTAATCACGCCTGTATTCCTGAAGGGTTAGGCAGAGTTGTACTAATGTACATCCACCATTCGCCGGGTATGTTATTTTTGGTCCCATGTAATAGTTGGTTTTCCGAATAATTCCGAGTTTACCTTGATAGGTGTTTTTCTTTTTTCTTTAGATACCGAGCGTTGCTCGGTCTCGCAGATGTTATTCTATAAACACGGCATTTTTAGTTATCTACGGGCGCAACAGTAGCAATAACGTTATCGAAGAAAATATCAATATAATTTGTATTATGTAATGTAGCGTTGTTATTTCAAGATAAGGTATTTCCTTAGGGAGCCATTGAGTCTATTTAATTGTGACAATTTGTGTTCCTTTTCACAATATTCATGAAGGTAAAGTTATATTTATTTCTATATGAAGTAGTGGCTCATCTTAGACGCAATTTATAAAAAAGAAAAAAATCAAAATTCTGCGGACTCTTTGTCCACATATTTTTTACATGTAATGCAAATGCAGCTGTATGCTGAAACGAAGTGAGCCTTATTGTGACTATAACTATAATGTATTTTTATATAATTTTTTTTTTGTTATTAGAATGTATATAACATTTTATTATTTGTGGGTTTTTATTAGAAAATATTAATAACTAATACACTGTTACTTTTAAGATTATTATGTTACACTGATTCTTACCACTTTGTTTCCAATACGTCATCTATTTCTGCATACATAGTATAAAATCAAGTCACTTCCCGCTGTCTGTCCCCTATGTACGCTTAGATCTTATAAACTATGTAACGGATTTTAATGCGGTTTTCAATAACATTTACAGATTTTTTTACGGAAGGCTTATACATACAATACATTCTAATAATTTTTGAATAATATAGAAAATTCAATTATTTGTAATCAAGTCCTGAAAAAATTATTTACGGGCGCTTTGGTTTACGCTGGCTAAACCTTATGAGATACATCAAAATAATGTTCTAAAGAATTGTAGTTCTTCAAAAAGCCTAGAGAAGAGTCCGCGTTCCCATATATATATTTTCTAAGGTAGACTCATAGGAACCACTTTTAACTAAAACATAATAATTAAAAATATTACTATATTTGCGAAACTATTTTCTTGAATTCATTATTGCTAACTAACAAACTTAACTTGGGCATTTAATATAGATTAAGATTGTCCTTTACACTTTTCCATTTACATGAATACTGTAGAAGATATAACGAAATCAAACGCGACACGATTTAAGCGCATTATTCGTACCTATGAAGTTACATAACATACCACCATGCCTATATCTCCGAAGTGTTAGGCAGAGGTGTACACCCACAGTTCGCCGGGTATGTCTTAGGTCCCATGTAATTAATATCCATTTAATTATTACAGGCTTGCATGACAGCGGCGACCGTCGACAGATTTCAAATCTCTCGGTGGTTGCCGTTGTGTTAGGATTATACTGTGCTTACCATCGGTGACAGTATACCTTCAATTTGCTGCGCCACTATAAAAAAAGTGCCCGGGGAATTTTTATGATAATTGAAAATATGTGTTCCTATTTAAAAAGTAAAGTGGATTATAAATAATAACTATATGCTATATAGTTCAAATCCCACGAAAAACTCTGGTATAAACTTGGTATCTGAACCTAGATTACGATCCTGTCTCTTATGTCTAATCTATATGTGATAGTTTATTGTCTTTTATATTACATTTCTCTCGAAATCGAGGAGTAAACGAATCGTGGTATAAAAAAAAAAAAAACAAATCGAATTCCATGAAACAAGTTGGCGACACGTAGATTCCTTGTTATTTAGGCAATAAGCCACGTATCTACAAAATATTTGAAAGATCGGTATGTTATATTATTTTCAATGTATTGATTTGTACCAATTTTCCGATTTTACTTCTTTAGTTACGTTTAGTAGTGGGTAAAAAGGGTAAAAAATACGTGCTTTATTAAACACCACCACCACTTTGTAAATTGCACAAAATATTTAAATGTATCAAATGAGTTGCATAATCACATACATCAAAAAAAGGTTACAGTGAACATAACTAGCTTTAACAATTCATTCACTGCTACAGACGTAGGGGAAGACACAATGCCTCATCTATTATGAATACTCGTTCTATTTTCAGATATCATTTCGACACTCTCGCAGCTCTATAGATGGATACTATGTGTCTACAGCTAACCTACAGGTGTCGGACGCAAGTCATAAGCTGTAAAGTATTTTAAATATCTATAGAAATTATTTCTATTTTAATAACTAAAACGTCGTGAAGTTATTTTTTTTTGCTATCACAGGTGAAAAATCACGACTCGTTATATTTCACATGAAGCGTTTATCTAACAGTGATACTGAGACACGCTGGAGGACGACGACGTCAAATAGACTGCAAGTTAATTTCTCAAATTGAAAAAGTTCTTTCGCGGTTATGTATTTTTATTTATTTGACCTGATTTGACCTGTGTAGTTGAAAGTATTAGTCTAAGATCCCGATATAAAACGAACTTCACCGAGATGTTTATTTCATGAAACGTATTTTATATTTAATTTAATATGTCAATAAATATATTGCATATGGGTTGCCTAACAAATTTTAGTCCAGGGTATTTTAAATTAATAATTAAAAAAAAAAAAATTTAAACCTTCCACCGGTGTGATTATTAAATAAACTCTATATACGCGTCTATCGCTATCCTTTTCATTTTCAAGCACAAATAGCATGCGCACTCTCTTTCTTTAAATGGACGGACCATATACAGCTGCTATGCTGTGTCCTCTTCTATCGCATGGGATGGTTGGTTGGGACCTTTCAGTCGCACACATTCACTCGCAGCGATATTTTATTTTTATAAATTCGACAACCGGAATTAGGGACTGATTTTTCGCAGGCAACCCTATATCACCGTGTTCATAATTAAATAATCTTTAATTTTATTTAAGTTCAATTCAACAAGCAGACCGTTGCAAAATGCTAGTATAGATTTACCTGTTTATACCTGGCTACCCGACAGTTGTGACCGGAAAAAAATAGGCAACCTAACGTTTGCATATTCTATGGGCTTCATTCTTTCGATTGGTATAGAGTTTATTTAATAATCACAGCGGTGGAATGTTTAAAATTTTTTTTTTTAATTATTAATTAAAAATACCCTGGACAAAAATTTGTTAGGCAACCCATATGCAATATATTTATTGACATATTAAATTAAATATAAAATACGTTTCATGAAATAAACATCTCGGTGAAGGTCGTTTTATATCGGGATCCTATACTATATGTTGTATGAGTGCTGGCGTGTACGGACACCGCATCGATCGAAGTCAGTTCGAATCCCTGTAATAAATCTGAGCTTTTGCTGAAGAAAAACACCGTAATCAAACCATAACATGGTGGTAAGGTATTTTCAATGCCACCCTCAAATAAAATAAAATCTGTTTCCAAACACTAATAGGTGTGCTTTAGCAGCTGCACTCGAGAGCAAGTTTAATCAATAGACTTTACTTTTCACCATCTTGAACCACATTTACACTTAACACCACGTGAAATTGTGGCCATTGGCCAAACGTTAAACATATAAAGAAGAAATCCTAAATCAAGCGGGATTCGAACTATCGGTCACTCGTACTGTACATACAACAGTGCATATAAGTCTGGTCGTCACACCGCTAGACCAATTCGACGACAATCATTGTGAAAATCTGGTCTTACAATTTATATTAACCTTTTCAGACTCAATGCAGGTATTCCATAAGAACGTTGTGGAGTTTTTGGGACACAAATAAATTTAAATTTAATTTATTGTAAGTGATTGTTTGTAAAGCATGCTTTAATATTATTTATTATTAACTGATTCTGTTTTTTGTGGATTCTGACAGAAATTGATTATACTTTTTGACATTTTTATACATAGATTATATTTTACATGAATTGACTTTTTTTTAATTCCTTGTGGATGTACATAATTAAGAGTGAGAATTAATTTAATTTTTTTACTCGGTTAAGGTCATTAATAAGCCATGCGGCATACTTCAACGGCTAGTACACTGAGGAATTTTTCGCCTCTTTAGATTATAATGTTATCATAGTGTATTGGCACCTGGCCATCCATTTATATAAATAAATAATGTATTCTATCTCACTCTCTCGCAGGTTAGGTTCCATAGATGTATGTGTTTGTCTCTTTTTAATGTCGCTTTTTCGTTTGTTCACTACAAAAAAAAATCTCGTTCTTATAACTTGAACCCTGTAGGTAAAAAATGAGATGAGCTCCTCACCTCCCTTGTCCCTCAAATGAACCTCCTTTCTATGATAATCTCTAGAGGGTTCGTTTCATTCAGACACAATTCCCTCCAGCACTCAGACCTTTAGAGTTTTTAATTCCATTTAATTATTCTCTTAATCTCATTTTAAATAAAATTTGCAATATAAAAAAAAACACGTGTACAGTTCTGACGCAATAGAAGTGAAACCTTCAGAAAACATAAAGATTTACACATAAACGATACACGTGAACAATACACTACGCTGGCTATGAAGCATTTTGAAGTTGAGAAAAATTCAAAATGTTAAGCTTCGGTAATATTTTTTATTTAAGCTCTGGTAATATGATAGCTTATTTTCTAATTAAACATTTGTATGCAGTATCTATATTAATATGTCTGCAGTTCCGTATGTTCATCACTGTTCATGTGTCACACCTATATCTATTATTTTCATCACTGATCACGAATATGTCTATTTATGGTTTAAGTAAAAAACGGCCTGATTGATTTTTAATTAATACAGTAATTGAATTAGATATATTTCCACAATCGATAGACTATAATAATTTGTAATAACACTTGAAATATATAAAAAACACACAAAAAAAAATTCAATCGAATTCAATGAAATTTTTTGTACATATCTATTTATCTATAAGCTACCTTTTAAATCTATAAGTTTTAAGAATCGTTAATAATGCATTAGAAATCGTACAATAAAATAACCAATTTTGATAAAAATTGTACTACGGGAAATACATGCCACTCCTTAATTGATACGTCATAAGAATTGTTAACAATATGAGTAACAATAAAATTACGGTATGTAAATAACTACTGCGTAGTAACAAATGCGTGCGAAACCGCGGTCACACCACTAGTCTAACATATAAGCGAAATGCCTACTACTTACTTTTCACACTATTTCTGAAATTATAGGTCCGATTGACTATAAAAGTAGGACCGCACCAGAGCAGCGGTGTAACACAAACACCAACTGGTGTGTTCCGGCAGCTGAACTTGATTGTTTTCACTGGGATCAACGTGCTATCACTCATCTTGTGCCACATCGACATTTAAGATCAGGTGAGATTGTGGCTACAACGCTTAACCGACATATGACAACAAAAAAAGAAAAGTAAAACGTGATATTTGCCAATTGAATAGGAAAATTGTGTATTATTATGTCGATATATTTTTACTTGTGTTCATCTAGGGCCAAAATGTCCATGGATAATGGGCATTCTCTTTTAGCACTGTCTACAGCGCAGCTGCGCGTCAAAATATTGTTTTGGAGGTAAATATGCCGCGACGCGCAGTTCAGTGCCGCTATGGTGCGACACTCACCATACAAATTGATACAAATAATATTTTGACGCGCAGCGCCGCTCTAGTGCGGTCGCATCTTAAATTTTGTTTAATTACTCCATTCGCTACGTAGACGCTCACTTTTTTACTGAGTCACTTTATAGGACTTTACTCAAATCCTATTTTAAAAAATTAACACGGTTTATACTCTTTTAAAGTATTTTTAACTTGGAGCACAGCTAGTTATATAATATATTTCCGAAATTGGTAGGCTATAATAAAATAAAAACAAAATTACGATACGTAAATAATGTTTTTCAAGTAAAATTATAAGTAAGTTATACCCCTCAATAAACCTCAATCTTTGTGTGAATTTGAGTTTGGCTTTTAAATTTCATTAGTAACATTTATGAAACGTTGTTTTTAAATTGTCAATACGCCCACATTTTCATTGTGTATTTACAGTTGTTTGCGTTAGCTAAATTTGCGATGTCAGGTCAAGCTGTTGCGCTAGATTTGTTTACCTAGCAGCGGATTTAACAATTTCGCGCCCTTTAGCGGGTTAGTTACACGCTCTTCATTATACGAAAACAACGAGCGAGTATTTCAGTAGTTGCATATTATGATGTGTAACATCTGACTTAGCGGTGGGCGATTATGAGATATACTAATGTAATCATTCGATTATGAAGTTATCTCGATTATAGCCATTAGTAATTACTATACCATTTCCATTTCTTTATTTTTTCGTTGACAGCTCTTGTGAAAACTTGAACGGGCGTCTTTTTTACATTAAGTATGCATTATTTTATAAAAATATGACGTTTACACACGTACAAGGTTATACCAGAGTCGGAGAAACTGATAGGGATGGAGCTATATCGATAAACGTAACACGATAACAGACCCAATATTTTTTTACAAAATGTAAGAAATTAAATTACTGCCGGATACTTTTGTACAAATTTATTAAATAATATTATATTTCATTACAAGATGTTACACGTATTAATTCTTGATTGATAATGCCATCTTCTTCAACCGACGCGAGCACGACCGTCTTGTTGCGAATGACTGATTAAAACAAACACAAAATGGCGGTGGCCATTGAGTGTTCCTACCTTGAAAAAATATATTTGAATGTTTTTGTTGTATTTGTCTTTGTTAAAAATATAATAAATATATGCGATCGATATTATTACTTATTTGGTCACAACACTTCAACTATCAAATCAGAACTGTCATCGAGAAAATAAAGAAATGGAAATAGTTTAATATTAGTAGTTCGATGATGAGTGATCATTCATAATCGAAGTACCATTAGTAGTTACTAATGCTGTTACTATTTTGATTAAATTAGTTATTATTACGACCGAGTGTCCTTTTTTAGCTTTTCACTGTTTGTTTTTAATAAGGTAATACTCAAAGGCTCGATTATGAATAATCACTCATATTCGTAATTCGATTTTGAATTATCACTCATAATCGAAATAACTCGATTATGTCAATCATTCATAATCGCTCACCTCTAAGCTGACATAATATAGTTTACGCATATACATTAGTTTATATAACAGCACACTTTATACACAATACTGTAGATATATGATATTGATAAAAAATAAAAACCTTCTCGCAAGCCGGTACAATAAGGGTGATTCAAAATGTTTTTTTTTAGTTTTCTTGGAACGGTTTCCATACCATACACTCATAAACTAATCTATAATTTTCTTTTGGTTTGTCGTGTTCCGAAATCGGTCGGTGTATATGCAGTAATATAGCAGGGTTGTAGGGATCGCGTCCACCATACATATAGTGACAAACCCATCTTGATTTTTTTTTGGTTTGTCGTGTTCTGAGATCAATCTGCGTATATCCAATAATACGCAGACGAAGTCGCGTGTGCCAGCTAGTAATCAAATAAATTTCGTCAAACATTTAAAAAACAACCGATTCTGTAGATAACATAATTGGTCCTTACAAAATGTACAAAAGCCGAGTTCTGTGTACGAATTACGTATTTTACTGGTACAGATTCGAGCGCTAAAAATTGGGGGGTTAAATTGTGTATGAAATACTAATTCTCGGTGTGAGCCTCTACGAGCACGCCCGCGTTTGTTTGTTGTAACGCGCCACGTAATTTTCGTGATTGTAAATTGTTGATTGCGATTAGTATCGGAGTATTGATTAAACGTGTAGTTTTATTTAAACCTTGCCTTTACGGTGTTTGTTTACTGAACTGTTTTGCCGTGCAAGTGGCAATTGGGGGCTATTTTATTGATTCTGACTACCACGCTACTCACACACGGATTACTTCACTTAGCCGGGTTATAGGTAAGTTTTAATAAATATATTTCACTAGTATGATTGTTCTGTTGCGAACCGCAGTTTTAATACGTTCGGTTAACCACGATACGCGAGAAATTTTATATTTAAGGGCCCGGCATAATCCGCGTATTTTTGGTAGTGGGTATTCCCGAACACATATATTTCTGCCGTTCTAAGAAAAAGAAACACATGTTAGCAAGTAACACATAAGCGCCCAGAGGTTGTGACGTATAATAATTACTCGCAATGTTATCCTAGTTATTTACCTATACCTTATTATTATACCTATAATTAATAATTAATAATTTCATTGAAACTTAATTGCTTCATTCAACCTGTAGTATTGTTATTTATTTGTTTTGTGTTGTTGTAAAAATAAAGATCTGACAATAACGAACGAAAACTCTTGAGCTTATCTTTAATTTTTTCTAGTCTGTGTTTTAGTAAGATGCGCCCCTTTTCCTTACGGCGGCAGATCCGTTTTCCTTGTTCCACAAGTGTTAACTTTTTTTTTACAATATCATGGCAAGGGAGTTCAGTATGTCTAATGGTAAATATATACTATACATTCTAAAAATCGGATACAGATTCCTACCACTACGCTTGATTATTGGATATCACCGGCTGATTGGTTCTGGAAACGTGTAACGCACCAGGATACAGGATCCGTAAGCACTGACGGTTGCAGTTTTGATTATATAAGAGAGGTAGGGTATAGAGAAATTTCTTTTGAGATTTCTCTTGGGGCAGTCCAACTGGTGGAAAATTCCACACTACAGAACAACGAAGCATAGTACCTTGTCTTGAGTAATGTATTTCTGCGGTGATTAAGATAAAGTATTTCCATTTTATAAAAACATTACTTTTGCTCTAAATATCTTTTCACACTTACTATGCCCCTCGCTCAAATGAGAGTCCCCTGTCTTTCCATCCGCATCACTTTTTATCCTCGCTTCTATGTTTTGTCAACGCGTATAATTGGTCGAAGCCTATGATTGGTCGACGACTACGATTGGCTGACGACTAACTCACAAACGATCAATTGTACAACTAATATATTGATAGACATAGTTTATAATAAACTAATATATTTTACTATTGTGCGTATTATTTAATTATTAGTTTATATGTTTACTTGCTCACAAACTACTTGAATATTCATATATATTATTATTAACCTTACAGTTGTATAAAAAAACACTTTTAAGGTTATTATTTTCTAAAATAAAACTTACCTACTCAGGTAAGGGGGTCCAGAAGCATCGATATTTCCAATCGAGTACGTCCCAATATCTAAGCCTTCAAAGGAAGCGTAGACTAATGAGGAACCGGTAACCTTATCAAGCATACGGTACAGGCGGTGTTGCTCAGGTTTACCCCTTTACTTAATAGATCGATGGCTGTTAAACTTTACCGCACATATAAATATGTTTATACCCTTGGCTTTGTCTGCATTTTTATCAAACAGTCAAATAAACTTTATGTTAGGGCTTGTCACTTTTAGGGGTATTATAATTTATACTTTTAATAAAAGAGTAAAGGGTTGAAATCTTTACTATGCAGATATTTGAGAAAAAATAGCAGAACACATTTTGATAATTTTTGAAATTTCGGTTCGGCTTTAGAATTCCTAACGCTGAATTAGATGCTGAAAAGGGTAGGGTAGGGAGAGGAGTTTTATAGATAATCCCTCTATGAATGAAAAAATGCGGGCAGTTTTTGAGAAACTATTTTTTTTCAATTTGGAGGTCATGTCTAGCTAGGAATTGTGTATGAATTTTCAACAAATAGTTATTTATTCCTAGCGCTCGCTCGGCTCGTGCGTGATGATCACAAGTTCCAACATAACCTAACCAATTTTATCATCACAACGGAAAAATTGAAAATATCTCACTCCATACAAAATACGGCACAATAGTATATTACGCACCGAGGGAGAAAAGTAGGACATTCACGGCCGCGCGTATGGTTGTCACCCGAGCCTTCACGCAGATGCTAGGTTACCGGGAGATAAAGTAAAGTACGCGCATGCGCACATTTGCCATCTCACCGGGAGAGAATCGGGTACTTTTGTCCCGCGTGACAGGGACTTAAAGTGAACTTTTCAACCCGGAGGAGAAAAAATATTAAACTAGGTCGGTCGTATGTATACAGAAAAAATTGCGATCTTTGTAAATTTACCTGTCATTCAAAAGAACTTTATGACAACTCCTTAAATTGACATTAGTATTGTCGGGGAAAAAATCGGTTTAAAAATTCCGCCCTAAATATTTTTTTTTTTTTTGTATAATATATAATGAAATAAATAATCTTAGTGAAGGCAGGTTAGATTAAAGACATAGTAGCAAGTACATAATATAACAGTTTCTATTTTCCAGGAGTATTCATAGATGGTGCTGTACGGCTTGGTTTGATTATCGTGAAATTAATTTGATATTTATGGTCACATTTAAGTATATTTTCTATAAAAACTTATATTGGTAATATGAAGCTGGGGTTTTAAATGTTTTTAGATGGATTTTAACGTTATTTTTAAATCTTTAAAATAATTAAAAATATCTACTTAATCTATTTGTGCTACGATAGGCGTCATTCATTGGTGTTTGAGCTATTAAGATTTTTATAAAATTTCACTAAACATACTTATTATAAAGCAAGATTTTTCACTGGATGTTAACGGTTAATAAAAATAAAGTTATTAAATAAAATTAGCTTTTAGTAAAGGACCTAACGATCCTAATTCAAAATCATTTAAAACGATTTTAGTTGGGTATTCTCAAAGCTTATATTGGTTAAATACAGTAAAGTGAGATTGAGGTGAGAGGTTTTTATTTGATTGCTGTTTTTCATACACGAACTATAACACGAAAACTTTTACCATATCTAAATTGTTTTTAACCAGATGTATTGTATTGTATGTATTGTTCTGTTAGTATTCCTCTCATAAATATTTAGTTTTAGTAATTCATATACCCAGCTAACATGAACGCATACAAATTAATCACGATATTGATCTGTTAGAATATACATAAGTACTCTTCCAACTTAATTAAGCGGTCGCTATATCAGGGTGTTTGATATAGAGTTCCAACTTGTTTAATTACATAATCCGATCGAAGATTCAACTTTTCCTCTTTACACGGAAATGTAATAATACAAATTCCTGAGTACTATTGAATCGCCTACGATACGAAAAGTACCACCTCTTTCGTCAAATCTGCTAATGACAAGCCAAGCACCAAATACCGTCCGGCGACCGGCTATGACACGAGAATTCAACGGCACGTGTTATAATGAAGCAATGAGACTCGGTGGTGGCTTGTACAAACATTACGTCGATACACCCCAATACATTCTTGATAACTTATTAAATGTTCGTAAAAATTTAGACAAGTTGGATTTTGTCAAAGATCAGCTCAATGTTAAAACTAGAAATATAGGTAAATTAGCCGTACCGTGTTTTAGACTTAGTAAGACTAATAAAAGTTTTTTAGGTAATAGTGTTAGGTTCTTTAACAAGATCTCGAAGCACATTGCTGATTTGCCGGACAACGAGTTCAAGGACCATGTCAAGCGGGGTTTACTGTCAAAAAGTTATTATAAGGTGGATCATTATGTGAATGATAGTGATGTCTGGAAGTGACTACATCTCTGTGCAACCACAAAATTATTATTATTGTACCTAATATATTATTAACACTTGTACAGTTGAAAAAAGAAGGTAAACCCGGTAAACCGAATTTCTTACCGTTTCCGAACTGGTGATAGTGAATCCAAGCAATGACCCTGAGCTTTCAGTAAAGGAAAACATAGTAGGTACGGTGGTAGGGCTTTTTCTAATATTTGCCTGGTTAGCTACCACCCTCAAGTTGAAAATCTGTCGCCAAGCACCTATAGGTGTGTTCCAGCAGCTACATTTTAGAGCCAGTCTTCCACTAGGCTTAGCGTGCTACCATATTGGGACACATCGTCACTTAATATCAGATGAGAATATGGCCACAACGCTAAACCTGAAACAAAGAAATAACTCTAAAAAGTTTTTCATTATCACGTTTATAACGATTAAAACAAAGAGTCTTCTATTTAACATAGAAAATACATTATAATCCGTAAACTGGCGAGCAGATGGAAATTGTCGGGGTTTTGGCAATTACTGTGAAGAAACTATTGCCGAGCCTCCACCGCGGCGCGCCGTGCTGGTAACTGTAAACACATTAGTTTGAAGATCTGGGTTTATTCCTAAGATGTATTAATGTACAGCCAACATAAAATATGGCTATCATTTAAACGGTCAGCTTTTTTTTTAAAGTAAAAATCATAATTCTTTGGTCCACACTTTTTTTACGTGGGTGCTTTTATAATAATAAATATTAAAAATTGCCAATAGACCAGATGCATTTGCAAATGCCTTTGTATACTAAAACGGAGTGAGGCTTATTGTAACTATAACTAATAACTATAAATATAATGTTTTTTTTTGTTATTAGAATGTGAATAACATTTTAATATTTGCGGGTTTTTGATTTTTAGATAATATTAATATCGAATGTACTGTTACTTGTAAGAGTATTTTGTTACACTCATTCTTATTATTAACTTAATACTTATCACTAATATTATTATTAGTTGTTATTGTTGTTATATTGTTATTATTGTTATTTATTAAAGGTAGTTTGGTCAGCTTCAAGTGTATTTTGTCCTGAAATAAAGTGAATTCAAAATTTCTAGAACGAAAGCGTTGGAACCAAAAACGTGCCGTGCTTTCTTTTACAACAGCTTCCCCATACACATCTTTAATTCTTCGAGCTGTTTATGCAGCGCCGATGCCACTTTTTGAAAAGCACATTTTTTGAAAAGAATGATGTGAAAGAAAAATCAAATGGTGCGAAAACAAATGAATCACTCAATTCGAAACATAAATACACAAACTTAAATTTGAAATAAATTTCAATTTGGAATTCATAACCAAACGCCTAGATATTTAAGATCAAAGTGGTCAGTTCAATAAAACGCCAATTTCAAGTAAGAATCTTATATTTATAATCAACTGCACTTGTGCACAATAACCGAAGTACATCTCGTAAAATCACGCGAAAATTGCATTAAATAATGCCAAATAAAATAACTTTATGACTCAAAATAAAATCCAAAATATAACAGATCAAGATCTTGCTGAGAATTCCACCTATATCTCAATAATTATTTACCCCTAATAAATAAAAAAATATTTGGGCGAACGAGCTGCGCTCAGTATCTTAAAAAAAACAACACCTATCTAGATGAATTTGGAATGTAAAACATTACCTATCTAAATACAAAATTATATCTAAGTCGTTGGAACCGTTTCCGAGAAACCAATTGCATATATAATTCTATACATATATACAAGAATTCCTCACTTAATATATAGTATTAGATAGATTAGACTAACTGTGCAGCCAGTCCTACTTTTAAAATATTTGTACTGCAGTCACAATCATTTTGGGTCAAAGAACGCTGACTTGGCTGAAAAGTGAACGAAGAAAACCCATAGTATCAAATAGTATAGTGTACTAACGTGAAGTGTTAATAGACAGTCATAAACTGGCGCTTTTAATTTAAAGTGTGTACGCTCAAAGTTCTCCTACAAACAAGTGTACAGGCATGCGAAGGCAAACAACAAGGTCCTAAAGGCTGATTAAGGTAAAGCTGAGTCCCGCATTTTGATGCGGTTTTGACCTAGCTATCTCTAATAACAGACGGTAAACTTATCCCAATTTGTGCTAAAGTTAAGAGTTCTAATTTCGAATACTAATTGTATATTTTATTTTAAAATTTCAATAAAAACTTACCGCTAAAACAGTAGGATAAAACTAACGCAACAATTGTGTCCGATTGGACAATAACAAAGTATTTACACCGTGTTACTATAAAAAAAAAAAAAAACAAATCTTCAAATGAAATAATCGAAATCGAATGATCGCGGTTGAATAGAGCAAAAGTTTCTGTTCTCGTTATAAGCTCCTTTATTATTCAATAAAGCACGATTTTTGTGACTGTGATCCATTATATAAGAAGAAATAAACGCAACTCCATTATATATTTCCTACACACCCTATTTCTCGTTGATCACCATAATTAAACGAAACAGTTTCTTTAGGTAAAGGACGAAAGAAGGTTAGGTTTAGAACTAGGTAGGCAATATGAAAAAAATACTTGAAAACTTTTTAGATCATTGTACCAAATTATATTCCAAAAGTCGTGTTCATTCCAGACTTCTCCGGACAACCAATAGATATGCTAATCTTAATGAAATTCGCTCCTGACAGACTGTCATTATCTAGGTACTAATATTGCAAGTCTCATGGAATTGAGACAAATTGCAAATAAATGTAACAGCAAATTCTATTCAACACACCGTTGACACACTTCTGTCCATAAGGATTAATATGCCTTGTGTAAAAATAATGCTTACAATCACTTTTTAATTTTCAACAAATCTTTGTAAAAAGTACCTTATTGTGGCTTATGTATAAGAGGTAGGCCTATGCTATTGCTGACATATTTTTAATATACTAAGGATCAATATTTTAGTAGAACATGGTATTTACGTATCATTAAATACAGAGTAATTTTGTATATAGGAGTCATTAACCATTAAACCAGCGCTTGCAGATAAAGCAATTCGCGAGGGCTTCAACTTCCGACTTACGTAACAAAAATCAATATTTAAGGCCAGCTGGGAATTTCAGCCTAATATTAATATAGCCTATATTATTCCTCGTGAGTCTGGCTATCATATGAAAAAATATTTTTTCGAATCCGACTGGTAGTTCCAGAGATTAACGTGTTTAAACAAACAAGCAAACAAAAAATCTTTTCTGCTTTATTACAACTAGTAATTATTAAAATACTTTATGCGTTTATATCGACATTGTTGGCAAATGTAAATAAATATTTGGATGGTTATATTCAATAAAGGAAACCGCAAATAACATTTAACAGAGAATAATTCCAAGTTCGTTTGAGGGTAGGTTACCTACTGACCACAGTAAAGCGACCCTTAACTAGTATGTGATTGAATTAAACTGTATTCCGCAATAACTTCGATAATAGGATATCGCTTTATACTGTTTTGTTTTTTGCATCACGATTCAAAATTGGTAATACAAACTTAAGTGAAATTGTATGATTTCTATGTGGGAAATTCACTAATAATGCTCGAGTATTTTTACAAGCTTTTATTTGACTTGCCTTGTTAGTTATGGGTCAAATTTTGCAAATGATTTTTAAAACAGTTATCCCCAACCGATTAAGCTGAAATGTTGTATACACGTTTAATTTGAATGACAATGCATTCTAAATTCAATATGGCGGACTCCCAAAGTTTGCAGACCAGTTATTTTTTTATGCACCCCCATGATATGGGTATAAAATGAAAGGGTTTTAAAAAACTTGAAATTATTTAAAAACAAGCTTTTACATATAATTGTAGAATCAGATTCCCTTCTATCCATCCTTCGCCACTATAGTCGAACAAGTTCGAGCGCGACCGTCCCATGTAAGAGACGTTGGCGGGGACGAGTTAGCACAACATTACGTTACTACAGTACACTAAAGTAATCAGTATGTTGTCTCCGCAGTGTTCTTGATATAATTACCTAAAAGCCGTTCGGTAGATAAACACGCACCAAGGCTGGACTCTGACTGTATTTCTTAGGTTACCTATTTACCTATTTAAAAATGTCATTTATTTTCAGCAAAATATATTGTTTACTCGAAATTTTGTAAGTTTTAAAATTATTTGTACTTGGGTTTTATTTCTAGTTTCAAATGTGATTGTGAGGTAGCAATGTGGGAATGTACATTTTTTATTAATAAAAATATAACTTTTTTGCTTTAAGTTTAATAAATCAAAAGACAATTTTAAATTCTAGGAAGTAATATAATATTTCGACATTAATTATAAATTGCGTAATCACAACTACTGTGTACATACTGAAGTTTACCTAGATTTCGTTTCAGACGTCTGTATGAAAACGAAATACTCTTTACTTCAGTGTACTGTGACTTGTGTGCCTACGTTACTTAATTGCATTCTTTTCCCTTCCCCGCTACATTCTTCCCGTCAACGTCTGTCAGAAACATAGGACGGTCGCGCACGAAAATGTACGACTATAGGAGCGAAGGTAGACAACATTTCTTTATATTGTACAGATTAAGCGTTTCATTACAAACTTACCTGATGATGTGGCTTAAGATGGTGACACTCTGAGCCTAGTGGAGTTAGCTCCCAAATGCAGCTATCGGAACACATCTGTAGGTATATGCCTTAATCAAAATTCCCTATTAACATACTATTGTTTTGTACTTTTGTAGAAACGAGTTTCGAGCGTCAGTGCTCCCACGTACCTGACGGCGGTTACACGTCCGCTCAAAATCAAAATCAAACAATTATTTATTCAATTTAGGTCTTAGAAGGCACTTATTAATGTCAAAACACTACTGCCGGTTCGGAGTCCCAGTATCAAGTAGATGAGGTGGTAGTAGTTGCAAAATATTTTTCATTGTCCGTAGTCTCAAATGCCTTTGTTATAAATAAATATTGTTTTTTTTTATTTCTTTCAGCTAATATATTAGAAAGAGACAGAGATGAAAGAGACTTAGAGGGTAAACATAGAGGTTCTTGGCACCGAAAAGTGACTGCTCCTCTAGATTCGTTTACTATGTTATTGCTTATTTACAAGCGTATGTCTATGTATACGGTATATTACTCTAGTATCGACGTGTGGTGTGTTTGCTAAGTTTATAATTTGTTTTAATTTTTATAATGATAATCTATACAATTAATAAATTGAAGTGGCCGTTTGTGATTTCAAAATAACAGTTTTTTTTCTCCTCCGGGATGAAAAGTTCACTTTTAGTCCCTGTCCCTGTCCCGGGAGAAAAATACCCGATTCTCTCCCGGTGAGATGGCAAATGTACGCATGCGCGTACTTTACTTTATCTCCCGGTAACCTAGCAACTGCGTGTTTATATATAAAATATATAAACTTTTCATCCCGGAGGAGAAAAAAATTGTAAACGCACCTAAGGAGAAAAGTAGGATATCCCCACCCGCGATTGTCACCCTCGCCTTCGGCTCGGGTGACAACCATTTGCACGTGCGTGAATGTCCTACTTTTCTCCCTCTGTGCGTAATATACTATTTTACTAAATGCATATGAAAGTATATACGATACCTATAACAAAAAAACCGATTATTTAAATTTTTGTCTATATATCTGTCTGTTTGTTCCGGTTAATGTCCAATACAGTGGGACCGATTTTGACGAAACTTTCACTGCTAGATAGCTGATGATGTAGGGAGTAACTTAGGCTACTTGCATTTTAGAAAAACAATTAGGGTTCCGCACAAATAAAAAAAAAACTTGTCATGGTGAATCCATTCGGGCGCTTAAATTGCTTATGCTGAGTAAACCATAAGAGATATAGCAAATTAATGTACTACATAAAATTGTAGGCATTAAAAAGACCTACAAAAAATCCGGAAGAAATCTTCTAAGAAACACCCACAATAAGCATTTTTGTCTTTAAAATAGCCGGGAGCGGGGGAGCAAGATTCGCGTGAATATTCTGTAGTCCACGTAAGCAAAGCCATGGGCACAGCTAGTTAATAATAAAATGCTTATTTTCATAACTTTAATAACAATTTTTTTTATTGAAGTGTAACATTTATCCTCTCGCTTTCCTGCACTTTGTGGGAGTGATTTCGTGAAAAGGAACGGAAGTGTGTAACAGGAAGCCGAGGTGGTAGATTTGGCCATCAGATGGCACCAACCCATTTTCCGAGAGGTTGGTACTGTCGATTCGTTGCGTAAATAAAGATGGAGAACGCATCAGCTGTGCGCTTAACCTTCAGTGTTGTGTATAAAGTGTGCTGTTATATAAAATTATTTATATGTGTAAACTATATTATGTCAGATGTGGCACATCATATGCGACTACTTGAAAGATTCACTCGTTTTTTAATTAAATACATTTTTCATATAATTCCTTCATTGTTCTTGCTATAAGACATATAGCGAATGGAAATTTGCTTTTACCGAATGTCCCGAGGCACCTCTCGTTTCTATACGTGAATAAAATACTTCGATCCGCAAGACATGTCGCACAAGATCAACTCGGGCACCACATTTATTTAAATCGAGCCAGTTCTGTCAATCTGTTTGATCCACATTGCCTTTAAAAACGATTTATTTCAACCGATCCGATTGGAATAATACCCACGAGATTGCCAAGTATTACGTGCAGAATGAGTTTATTACGCATTTTGAACACGTTATAAAAGCAAAGTCACGATTTGAAATCGATGTTTGTAAATGATGATGGTTTTTAGCACCAAATAGATAGGTATACAGAGATGGAATTTAGTTGCCTATGCTCCACTTTAGCGCTAAGGCTGACATCTACAATATTCTATGAAAAAATCCATTTGGGAGTTTAAAATAAACACATCAAATAAATTAGTACAGACAGATGATGGCTCCGGGCGACCTTACATTTTGTTACCTACAATCAACTTTAGCTCTAGGACAGGCATCTACAATATTCTAGCTAAATTTCTATTTGGGAATTTATTTAAAGAAATATTTATTTTAATGTATAAATAAGAAACCATACACTGATTACTGAAAAACGTTGGTTAGATAATGGGAATTTATTTCGGTTTAATTGACAAAATCGTTTATTCATTGTCAATCCAAGCCTAGCGATACACACAAAACAATAATTACGCGTGACTGACGTTCGATCGAATTGATCTGAGATCCTCGTCACGTACGCGTTTATGTGTGTCTGTGCCATTTTCGCTTGTTGTTTAGAGCTGGCTTTCTGTACTTATCTATTTTGTGGTTGTAGCATGTAGAAGACATCTTAAACAATAAATATAATGTACGAGACATAAAGAAAAAAATATAACTTATTGGAAATTAAACCAACTTTTAACCATATTAGTTTTTTTTCTTTAGATCCACCCTAATCTACACATTTAAAAATTGTCAAGTGCGTATAGGGCCATGCAGAGTGGAGAGTTCCGTTGTTGCCCGTCACAATATGCAGATTTAGAAAATGGCTTTTTTACGAAATTACTTCTCCGAGTACATTTTATAAATTGGTCGACTGTTACTCGTTAACATGTAAAACTTAAGTAATTGATAGTTTTCCTTTTCAAAAAACAATCATTTAGATGGTAAGGTGTGAGGGGACACTTGACTCTAACAAAAATTAGCAATTCAAAATGTAATATTTCGCAAACAAATCTCTGTATCCAAAAATGGTTTTCACAAACCCGCAATATTTTTAAACGACCTATTTAGCGACACCACATAACTTGGGTAGGTAGACCGGAAAAAAATCATCCTCACTTTACGTGAAGGGCAGAAACTATAAAAAAGTTTTATTCAAGATTTTAATGTACCGCTTTGTCGACGGCCCATACCAAATTACAGCTTTCTAGTACTAATGGTAGCCATACACGTTACGATGTGCAACCGCCAGTGCTCCGTTACTAAACAAGGCAACTTAAAAAATAAATGAAAACCAACTTCATTGATTTTTAAGAGTTCCCTGGTGTATCTTCGAAGTTGAAGGTCCAATTCCAATTAAAAAGGGGCTCCCTTGAGGTATCCCGTATACAACAAAAAAAAATCGGTTTAAAAACCAAGAAGTTATGGCTCAACATTAAAAAAAAAATCGAATTTAGTAACTTCCATATTTTTTTTCAAGTCAGTTAAAAGGTTAAGAAACCCTGCTTTAAATCAAAATCGAGCAATGTGAATAGTGTTAACTTAGTGGATGAATTAGATAGTTGCGAAATCACAGTGGAACTTTGCGCATACTCCACCCTCTCTAAAAACTTTCTAGTAATACACACCTACCGCAGAGATTTCAGTTTACAAAGTTCTCTCTACGGAAATGTTTGCAACTACAGGAAATGCCAGTTAACTGTGCGGCAATCATTAAACTTGTCAGAAACAAACTTACGTTCAAATTATCTACCTTCCTCGCCGGATGATGCGGAAACTGCATCAGAGCTGAGAGTAATATCGCTCGCTCGTACGTATGGCATACGCTTTAGTTGACTAACTTCAAAGTTTGAAACGGCTACCTGCACACCGAACGCGACGATCGCAGTGCGACGTTTTGAAAATTTTATACATCGCTGATGTCGTAGACCTTATTGCTTTAGATTAAAGTGTACAGTGCGAGGAGTCTTTTGGTATTAGTTAGTGTCAAAAATAAAGTAGGTAAGTAATTAAAACCGAAATTTCAAATCATCAGAAACAGAAACTTTTTAAGTACGTGATTAAATGAAAGAGCCTTTCTCAGACACAAAAGATTAAACTTTTTTTTTATTCTTAAATTTTTAGAGGCTTTTATGCAATTCGCATATGTCAGCCTCATTGTAACATAACCGTAATATACTTTCATCGTAACGTATAGAATACTATAAATTTAATAATAAGAAGCAATTGATAGGAGCAGAATAGCCGCCTCATGAGTCGATGTATCACTTAAGACTTTATTTTATTATACATCACAACGTCCAGTCTGTTCAAACCAAACGCACACATTAAGTTCTGCCTAATTGACTCAAACCGGACACCCGCGACCAGAACATGATAAACGTAATAGACTATCTGAAATACATCACAAAGAGATGACTGTCTCAATTTCATCATAATATGTTTATATTTGTTTGATGGAGTATGTTCGGATCTCAATCAATGGACGACAGATATTGATTAAACATTTCTGTATCACTCGCTGTATATTATGCACCATAAATGTAGTTCCTCAGAAATCATGACAATCCTCATTGCACAGTTGTAGAAAGCCGATGCGTTTGCGTTGTATTGAGCCGAGAGGTCGCGGCTTCGATCTCAGTCCATGGCTGATATATGACATAATTTATTTATTTATTTATCTATCTGCATCATGTATGTATATTTGTTCTTATATGATAAAGTACCCGAATACATGGACCCTGAATATGGTATGACAAATTATTACAATTTGTTTTTCAAACATACATTTTTATATAACTAACTTAGTAATTATTTATTTATTTATACATAAATTTTGTTTGTTTCATACATTTATTTATATGGTCATTTAAATCTTTAATCATCATGTCAAATAATTATTACATAACTTATTACATACTATTCAAATTATTATATTAATGTCAAAATTATTATTTGTGGTTATTAGTATGTGTTTATTTAATTTATTCATAAATTCTGTTATTGAGTAGAAATGATTTATTCATCAGATAGGTTTTCTATAATATGATCTGGAATTCTATTGTACACGGTAATGGCTCTGTAATAAGGACTGGTCTTGTATATTTCTAATTTGGTTTCTGGGGGGATGAACCCATTTTTCCGACGATGGCTTTTATAATATTCATTAAATATTTCTGGATGCTGTCTAACAAATATTGCTATTTCTAATATATACACGGCAAGACTAACATTTTCAATTTCTTAAAATAACACATACCATCACGCCTGTTACTTATTCCTTGAAGGGTTAGGCAGAGGTGTATTAATATACACACACAGTTCGCCGAGTATGTTTTTAGGTCCCATGTAATAGGGGGCGAGTCTATTGCCATTGATCGGGGACGAAACCAAACTCCGAGCTGCTACTGAGAATTTCATAGGAAAAACCCAATAACACTAAGCAATGGATGATTGTTTTAGTTTTTAAAATAGTCTTCTACAATCTTTGATACAATTATTAAAATTGAAGTGTCAGTTTGTAATGCCAAAATAACATCTTTTTACTAAAGTATATACGACGCCTATAACAAAAAACCAATTTTGATATTTTTTTCTGTCCGTTTTTCTGTTTGTTTGTTCCGGGTAATCAATCACCTTTCTCTTTTCTTTTACCCTGGCTTTGGAATAACGTGAACATGATCAAATGGGGGATGACATATTACATCCCGTATGGAAAAGTTTATTAAAATCGGTTGAGAATTAATAAAAATATCATAGATGTAGTATTATACTACATCTATGAAAAATATATTTTATTGTAATTCTTTTAACCTAGCGATTGACTGATGACAATATATGCTTCTCCTATTTATACAAAAATTCATTTTTAAGTCAAATTTCCGTTTTTAAGTTAAATTTTTTATGATAAATATGCCACCACGAATACGTGGTCGGTGTCTTTTTTAATAGGGTGTCTATTATGGAGATTTGTTAAAAAAAAATACATGCGCAGACAGAAGTTTAGATTTATTAATACAGATATTTTGGATATAGACATTATTTTGGTTTAAAGTAACTCTATTTCCATTAAATAGTTGTACTGAGAAATACAAGTACGTACCGTAACAAACAATTCAGATGGCTATAATATTATTTTGTTTTGCGTAACATTTTGCGAGTCCGCTTGTTTGTAAGACAAAACTAATAAGTACGCCAGACTCCGAATAATTTGATGATATTTGAATAGGAAAGAAGCATGTTTAAGGATACCGCTCTCACACTATCAGCGATTATTTTTTAAATTATAATTGGTATGAGGTTCCTATAATTCGCGTGCGGTATTTGTGCACTGGTTCGGCGGGCGGGGGGACAGTTAGGGTCTCAAACTGACACCTGTAGCACGGCCAACGCTGGTCTCGAACAACTGAGCTACGGTGAAATTGTCCAACAATTTATTACAGTAGCGTAAAACCTAATACGTAGGTAGATTTTAATTATTCTAGAATATTAACGTCGGCATAAAAATCATTTAATGTATAAAAATTACAAATAGGTGCACTTATAACGTTTAATATGAGAACTTTGCACAGTATACAGCTGACTAATGACTTTTGAATGCAGTTTGTAAATTTAAAAATTGGAGCAAAATACAACACAACTAGATAGTTACGTGTCTAATCTATGCCTGTATGACTGTCTATCTAAGCCTAGATGAACTGACTTTCCCGTACAACTGCCGGAACACACCTACAGGTGTTTGGCGACAATTTTTCAACTCGTGGAAAGAAGTAGGCTAGGCGTGCTTTAAAAAATACGGTGGTTATCCATTGACAGTTCAGGCTCACAATGAGATTTAAACCAACGACAATCGACGTGGTTTCCGATCATTCTACCACCGACCCATCATCGCTTCCATATTTGTATTTATTGAGATACCAAAAAACACGAGTATAGATATAACCTAAATACAACAGTGCGTACAAGTCTGGTCAGCATACCGCAAGGCTAATTTGACTATCATTTTGGTGAAATTCAAGACATGCATTAACCGTATATAAAGTATTTTATCTCATTCGCTCGCAGGTGAAATCCTATAGATGTATGTGTTTGTCTCTTTTTTCTCATTTCACTTTTCAAATTACAACGATACCTACTAAAGAAGTCGTTATGAAATCCGAATGTATTCATTTTATGAAGTGGTTGCGTTGGCAACAGTTGTTGTTAGAAAAATAAAAAGAACTGAGAAAAATGTGAAACCTCTTTAATATTTAATCCTTAATTTAAATAAATAGAAATCGTAGCGGAATAATATTACAGAAGTCTTCACTACGAAATAATTTAAACTCGCGACCTCGAGGAGAGCAATCACCTTAACTTGAATTTAGTTACACCGAACAGTAATTATGTACATCTGTTATTTTGAGAGCCCATAACATCATTTTAGTTTTCGCAAACTAATGCTATTATTTCGCTGCCGCTGTTTCATTCATTTACTTAACAAAGTTTATGTTAATTAATCTTTATGTTTTAATTAAGTATTTTCCTCTTCCCCTCTACTTCAATAGGTTTACTTTTCGCACTGTTATAATATAGTTACGCCCGTAGATAATGAAATCTTGTTTATATTTACCAACCTGTGTCCATAACTTCGCGCCAAAACGTGACCTTTATGAAGTACGAGCGTAACAAGTGACTCTTCACGAAGTCATCGGCTACCATGACAACCGACGAGATTTGTTATTTCAAGTACAGCGTGTCTTTACGTACATTGTCGATATCGCGTTCGTCGGATTTTTCTATCGTTGAAAATGACGGAGATCGGATCCACGAATTTGCATAAAGATTTGCTTCAAACTCGAAAAATGTAGAGGCTATCAAATTGATGCAGGAGACCTTTGAAGTTGCTTGTATGGGCAAAACTCACATAAAAGAGTGATACGAGCGATTCAAAAACGGTCGCACGAGTGTTTGGGCGAGCGGCGACTGGCTTCTCTACCATGATAACGCGCCAGCGCATTCATCGAACCTCGAGCAACAGTTTTTAGCGAAACACAATATTAATCAACACCGTCAGCCTCCGTACAGTCTCGATATAGTCCCCTGCAACTTTTGGCTATTCCTAAAGTTATTGGGCCGCTCAAAGGACACCGGCTTGACGACTGAGAGACGGTTGAAACGATTGCGACGCGTGCACTCATGGCCATTCTGAAAACCGATCACCAGAACTGCATCAGGGGATGTGGAAGCACCGATGGAAGCATCTTGTTCAGTCGAAGGGGGACTCCTTCGAAGGATGCCATGAGATGGATGACGAAAAACAATGCCAGTGCGAAGTTACAGGTACAGGCTTGGGACACAGTAGTATATTCGATCATGATTATAAAATCACAATAAACTTAGACTGTACTGTAACTCTCTTCACAGTCGTTCCTCAGTGGTAATACTCCTCTTCTACAATTATTTCGATTATCTGTTATGTGGGTGAGGCCAAGCGTCGAGCAATTTTTTTTTAAACCGGTCAAGTGCGAGGCAGACTCGCGCACCGAGGATTTGAAGTCATTGTACCTACATTCACAAAAATAATTAGGAGACATTACTAAAGAAAGCAACGAACGATTATAACGAAAAGATAAACTGGATTAACAGGCAAACTTTACTTTGCCGTTAGAAAACTGTTGCTCCCGTAAATCGATATATGCCGCGTTCACTTTACCAACTGCAAATAAGTTTATAATCTCAAAAATATATTTTTTATTGATGTAACTACAAATTTACGGTTTTCGGATTTTTTCTTTACTTGTGTTATAAGTCATTGCTTCTTGCTAAATCTCATGATTATAGACCAAGTGCAACTACTGTACAGTTTTTGATTCTTTTGGCGAGTGTTAAAATATGCGGCATCTTACTGTATCTTTTGATTGCATTGACTTAAAAGTTTGATTTTTACACAGCTCCAAGGGGTTGCTGATCTGAGTATTTTGTATCAATTTCATACCTTCACACGTTCCCGAGGAAAAGGATCAACAACAACGAAGTGATACAATAAGGGTTCGTTTCTTCCTTTTGCATTACGCAAACCTAAAAACAAACTTCCTACGTTTTTTTTCTTTCAAATTACAGAGCAAACTATTTACACGTATCAATATCAGTAAATAACTTGAAGAGACATTTGAGCAGGCCGGCATGACAGCGATGACTGACTATAGATTGTAGATATGTACTTATAATAAAAAAATTAAGTATGCAATTCACACTTGGCAGATATAAAACCTTCACTTCAAGTTTATGAAAATGTACATACAAGTACTCACAATCATTATTCATAATATCATTTTCAATGAATGCGCATTTGAAATATCCATGGTAACCCTACACAATATCAATCAGTAATATAATGTCATAAGTGTTGTCTAAAAAGTTTTTGTTTCGTGCCTTTTTGGTGAGGTAATAAAATTCATTATTGCGTGGCAACAACACACTTTTGCATTTCGTTTCGTTTCATCGATTTTCAAATCACAACGATGCTAAAGAAGTTTTAACTTCAAAAATGCAATCGGAGACGCTTGCAAACGCTAGCAACGACACAAAGAGACACTTGAGAAAGTTCAGAACGGTTCAGTTCGAAACTAATCCGAACGAAGGGCGTATCTATTCAAACAAACCTAAGATTCAGTCCGAAAACTACATCTAATCAAATTGATTTGAAGAGCGGCTAATGAGCTTCGGTTTGGATGTATTCGCTTGTTATATATTATACTAGCAATCACCCGCGCATTCGTTCGTGTTAATTATAATAAATTACAAAGATTTTTTTTCTTGTTTATAGATTTTGAGTTATGTCCACAACATCACCTGATCTTTAGTGACAATGTCGCCCGCTAAGACTAGTGCAGATGCCGGAACACATCTTATAAATGCTTTGCAATAGGTTTTTACTTGAACATGGTAGCTAGCCAAGTGGAAATTTGAAAATACCATACCATCATGCTATGGTTTCATCACGATGTTTTCCTTCACCGACAATTCGGCCTTATTATAGTGAATCATCATTGCTTCGCTTTTCATTAATCTTTATTTTCTCTTTATGAATGTATGTAATTAAAATTTTTGATAACATATGCATGAGTGATAAATCTCGCACGTATATTTTGTGGGTTGTTGAAATCATTTGCTTATTGTGTTTGACTTTCTTTTTCTTTGTTTTGATACGAAGCCCCATTTCATTTTGTTCACAGCGAGAGCCATTGTTCAACATATTATATCATTTTGTACATCTTTCATCGTTGATCACATTGTTAACTAGCTCCATCCAGCCCGCAATTTTGCTCTACATTGCTTGGGAATTAAATAGGCCTACTTTATGATTGATAACATTAATTAAGTCACTAGTTGTTCCCCGTGATTTCACCCGTATAAAAGATATTTCGGCCAACTCGCACTCGTGTAGCCTTCTTTTTCCTTTGTATTATTTATTTATTCCTTTTCTGTATTTCCTTCCCATACTTGCCTACAGACTTCCAGTTTGCTTGACTTGCAGGGTTAATACTCCGTTTCTTAGATCCTTAGCTTAATGATATATAGCCTATACTAATATAATAAAAAGGAAGAGTTTTTTTTTTAATTTGTTTATATATGGAATTTATTTAATTTATGGTGTGTATGTATATATGGAAGTACCAGTTGGATTCTGTGTATGATATGATATGATAGCAGACTCACGAGGAATAGTATAGAGTATCTAATATTAGGATATTAACTCTCAGCTGAGAGCTAGCTAGCTCTGAGCTGAGCTAGCTAGCCTTAAATATTGATATTTGTTAAGTTAGTCGGAAGTGGAAGCCCTCTCGAACTGCTTTATCTACGTACACTGGCGTTAAAGTTAATGATACGTAAATACAATGTTCTACAAAAATATTGATCCTTAGTTGGTATACTTTAAAAAAAACTCCGCGTAGCATATACCTATTTCTTATAGATAAGCCACAATAAGCTATTTTGTGCCAAATAGTTGTTAAAAATTAAAATGTAATTTATGAACAAAACATGGCATATTAATCCTTACGAACAAAAGTTACTTCATCATAAAGAAAATTTAATGAAGTTAAACTTTGCTCTATATAGCATGTTATAACAAATATCATGTTATTTGGACACATAGTTTAGGAGATAATGAAAAATTAAAATAATTTGTACTTGCAGGGAGTGAGAACAAATATTAACACGTGTGAAACCGTGGGACACAGCTAGTAGGCTATGAAATGCAAAAAGAATTTTTCATATCTGACTGTTAGTTCCAGAGATTAGCACGTGGTTACAAACAAACTCTGTAGCTTTTTAAATCTGGTATATTTCTGACAGACAGATTCTAATTAATATTTATTTGCCAATAGTCACTCAGAAGGCAATGCTCGGAGTTTCTCTGCGTGATCCAATCAGAAACGAAGAAATAAGAATAGCTTGACTAAATTAGCAGGGGGTGGGGTACGTAAATCGTAGAACGGATGGCCGATGGTGCTGCAGAGTTCTCGAGTAGCGGCCGCGTACCAGAAGACGTAGTTTGGGCAAATCCACCACAAGGTGGTCTGACAACCTGGTAAAGGATGCGGTATTGTGGCGATTTTTGGCAGGAGTCCTATGTCTAACAGTTTCCAAAATATGATGACGGTGATAAGCTATTCGTACAGTATATGGATTGCTTTTAATCAAAATCTTATCTCTATTAACTAAAGCATTAAAATCCTGATGAAAATACCAACTACATTATTTACAAGTTTTAGTAAGTTGCGGTCGGATTTGTACCTGCATACGTCGATGCTCGATCGGCGCGGTTTCCAAACACTCTACCACTATTGAAGCCATAACTTTAAGCTATATAACATTGCTTTTATAAACAAAATATACACGAGTTGAAAATCTGTCGTTAAACACCTATAAGTCTTCAGGCGGCTGTTGCTTAGCGTGCCACCATCTTGAGCCACATCGTCACTTAAGATCAGATGCGATTGTAGACACAACACTAAACCGATAAAAAAAGTCCATAAAAAAGTTTTCTATATTTACTTTCTAACACTGTAACAGATCGTGAAGCAGAGGAGTAACTTCTTTGAAGATTTCTCTCTACTTGGTGCAGTCCGTCTAGTGGAGTACCTCCACCATACAGAAGATCGCAGCCAAATGACCTTGTGTTGTGTTCATGCGGTGTGTGGGGTTTCCAGAGTCCCTCAGGTCAAGGTCAGCAGCGTGCTAGAGGTGGTACTTCTGCTGTTACAAGCATCTACAGCCTACGGGAACAGCTTATAATAATAATTTACGGTTAATAATAATGATTATTAACATCTTCGTCCCATGATAATAAGCCATTAATTAAATACCGTCCAAACATCTGGAATCTACCCTTTTACTTAATTAAATTAGTTAACAGAAATACAGTCAAAGTGCTATTCCGGAAAATTAAAATTGTACAGTAATATCAAATTAGAAAGCATAAAAAACTGTTATCTATATTAATAAATCTGTAATTATGTCTGTACGTGTAATGTATTTTCTATTATTATGAACGGCACTGATTACGATTGTAATATTAATAACATTTTGTCTGTCTGTCTCTTTCTATGTCCGAATTTAACTAAAAAACGACTTGGCCGATTTCGATACAATTTATAGGATAAAGAAACTTAACAGTACTACTTAATCCTTTTAGAAGTCGTATGTTTTTTTTTAAATTCTCTACCTTTTTTGATGGATTTAAAAAGTCCCCTAGTGTATCTACGGAGTTGGAGGTTCAATGACAAAGAAATTAAAATGGGACCACCTTTGAGGTATTCAACAAAAAAAAAGAATCATTCAAATCGGTTCATAAACAAAGAATTTATGGCTGAACAACCATAAAAAATACACATTCTAATTGAGTAAACTCTGTATTTTTTTGAATTCGGTTAAAAATACCGCTAAAATTACATAATATAGGGTGAAATACCTAACATAAATGTATGGATTAAAACATAAGCCACCATACAACAGGTCAAGATTTCGCCTAAAACTAAACGCGCACGATTTCTGTAATTATAACAACAAAACAATTTTGTATTGAATTTCAAAATCGTACAATATCATTAAAGTTCACAATCAACAAAATAAGTAAACTAATAACTTTAAAAGATAATAAACATAATCCTTTTTTAATATTAATCCTGCTTCAAAAATAGTTTAATTTAAGTTTATTACATGACTTCGCTTTTACGAAATATCCTAAATCTCTGCTTTTAGATTGCAAAAAATCCAGTTTTTTTTCAGTGACTGCTTGATAATGCATTAGCTATTAATTTACACGGTTTTCATATTTTCACATCTCTTTTTTCCTCAGGCCCATGTCTGTATGGGTCTGTCGGGTGTTATTTGTTAGGTAAGGTCTTCGAAAGTTTTCGAGTGATCACTGATAAGAAAGGGTCTTATCCAATACGATTTTTTGCTTAAAGCTGACCCTCCATTATCAGTGATTTCACGCGCCATGGTCCGCTATCTTGGGCTAATGCGTCACGCGTCGTGGAAAAGCAAAAGTGTAAACTCGAAACTTTTATTAAATTTTCACACAAAAAAGAAAATCAAGTTCAATGATGTTTAAAGAGTTCCCTGGTGTATCTTCGAAGTTGAAGGTCCAATACCAATGGTATTAAAGTGGGACCATACTTGGTGTATCCCTTATCCAACAAAAAAATAATCATCCAAATAAGCTTATAAACAAAGAAATTACATATTCATTTAAAAAAACATTCGAATTCAGTAACCTCCGTCCTGTCTTTTGTTGAAATCGGTTAGAAATGTTTTTAACTCATTAAATCTTTATACAACTTTCTCGAAAGTTAAGATGTCATAGAATCCTTTGAACATATTCTGAAAAATTATGATATAACCAATAAGCTTTAAATCAATAAGATTTTATTAGTAACTAACTGTGCCTCACGGTTTCACCCAGTAACTCTCCACCGCAATGCTAATGAACCTGTGTAAGCTACCGATGTTATCTTTAGACATTTATAGTTTAGTATCAAACATTCACAAATTGCTTATTGTTTTTGCCGCAACCTCGTAGATAAGACTGAAACTTTAAGCTAAGATATTTTGAATTATAATATGACCCTAAAAGATAACGTTGTTTATTGGCAAAGACTTAAAGATTTATGGGACACGTTAGTTTATTCGACATGGGACAAGAAAGATTATAGGATGTTCAAAAAACTTTTTCTAATAATAAATTTATTCTGTATTGCACATAAAAGTACAACTGGAGAACTTAATGCTAAAAAACATTCTCTACCATTCTTCCAGGGGAGCAAGAGAAAGCCATATGCAAGGTGTGCATAATATTTAGTTTAAAAAAATGTATCCGATATTCAACTGCTCCAAATAAAACCTACTTAGCGAATGCTTGAAGGAATCCCGAGAGTTGGCAAGTTGGATGTTGATAGGAAGCGAATTCCACAGTCGTGCTGCTGTTACAGCGAAGGATTGGTCGTAGAAATTAGTATGATGACTTAGAATACTGAGAATTAAAGAATCGGAAGATCTTAGCTGTCTATTATACGTATCCGCGATAGATTTAAATAGTGTTTTTTTAAAATATTTAAGGGATTTTAAGGGATACTTAGGGGCCGTTTAATTCCAAACTAAGCAAAGCTTGTATTACGGTAACTATATCGGTGTATATCAATACACACATAAATAGACAATAATTTTCATCGCACAAAAGTCAGTCATGGAAGGGGGAACGAACCCGCGACCTTTCGGCTCAGGGCTTATTATCTGTCAAATGGATTGAAGAACGTACATTGGTGCACATATAATTAACGGCACTGCTATGGAACCTGGCCCCTTTTTCATATTTGGGATAATTAACGTCTATATAGGTAGGATACTTCTACACGCATCATGAAAAAACTACTGGACGAGTTTAAATCGGGTTTTCAAAATATCATAGCACCGGATATTAGAAGAAATACAGTTTCTATAATATCATAAAAGTTTATCATCCTTGGGGAAAGCAATAACGTTAAAAGAATATTTATTTTTTAACCAAAACAATATAATTTCCAATTTCGGTTAAAACCCTTCTAAAACAGGTGAATTCACCGGCCAAAGTTGGTAGTATACTATGTTATAAATATTGATAGAGATATAAATATATTATACCACATAATCCTCGGTGCGTGACGTTGAATAACTTATAAATTTAATTCAGGATTCGAGCCTTTGAACACGTTTCTTTTTCCTACTATATACTTTTCCGTCGTGTAAAAATTGGAATAAAAAAGTTCGGTCACATGCGAGTCGGATTTGCGCATCTAGGGTTCCGTGCCACCACATGATATATTTGCGTCAATTATTTACCAAATAACCTGTTTATATATGTATATATATATATATATATATAATAGTAAAGCTATAAGGGCCAGCTTCCCTTACCAACGCCTCATCTATTTTAGTGTTTTGAAGTCAACAAGACAAACTAACAGTTTCGCCTTGTCTGTCTGTCTGTCCGAAACTTAGCTCAGAGAATCTTAGTACTATAAAGCTGTGATTTAGTATGGGTATTAATCACGTTGATAAACGAGTAAACTAATATCATGAATAAAGTGGTACCTCCTCTACACTTAATATAGGGATAATTTTTTTTCATCTATCCCTTATTGTGGATGCAATATTTCGATTGAGGTATCCGTTTGTGATATATATTTTTTTTAATTTTGTCTTTCTGCCTATGTTGGCAATTTTGGCGATGTCAAGTGATTAAGCTTTATAGTGCTAATTTTTTTAGAGTCAAGTATTAACACCCTTGCCAGCGAAATGGTTGTTTTTGAATATGTGAAAAAAATCACGGTGGTAGTATACATAACTATGTTAAAAGGAAAACTATCAAAGCTAACTACGCTTTACAAGTTAACTAGTAATAATCGACCAACTTACAAAATGTACTTGGAGAAGTAATTTTGTACAAATTCCATTGAAAATTACTTATAGCTCCGGTCTAACGGCCCTTTTCAATAACATATCTGAGTTTATTATCCCCGATTAGTACGCATTTGTATTAAGTACTATAATTAAGTTAAGACAGATATCAGCTTCCCTCTTATCTATTCACGCTATAGGATATGGATATATATTAAGTAGACATGAAAAACTATCCATTTATAAGTTATTGAAAAAAAAGTAAGGAACATAAGGTTATAATTGTTTATCTATAGAAACCGAAACAACGGATAGATAGGTTATTGAAAACCGTTAGTCTGCATACTATAACGGGCAACTACGGAACCATACACTGCGCGTGGCCTGATACACACTTGACAAAAAATGTATTATATATATAAAGGATAAGTGACATATCCACACACGGCCCACACTACTGGGACTAGCATCGTAAAAATCTGTATGCGGGTTTCTTTTACACTATAGGTGAGTACAAAGGAAGGATTTTTGGAAATTCAGTCCCCAATGTGGTGAATAGGGACATAAAATGTTGTATGAAAATCCTTCATTTTCGAAGAAAGATCTATGAAAATTGCATATAGCCGTACCAGTTAGAATGGATTGACAATGTTTCAATCGGTCCTATGTTTGCGTGAAAAGATCTTGTGCAGCTGTATTAGCGATCCATAAAAACTACGATTATCTTCAGATTAGGACTTCCATTCCTCGATCTCGGTGCGAGCAGACACTACCTAAATTATGTATCTGCAACACTTAATAATAATGAAAAAATCGGACAAGTAGTGAGAAGAGCACTCGCGCCATTAGAGTTCCGTACTAATTCCATTACATTATACACATTATATAGTTTATATTTAATCACAAAAAGTAATTAAATGTTACAAAGGAATTCAAAAATATTTGTTATGTTAGTGTAGTATGAAGTAAGATATGATTTGTATGATAACTAGACAATTTTTAACAAAAACTTCAATGATTTTGAAGAGTTGCCTTCCCTTGTGTATCTTCTAAGTTCAAAATCGAATGCCAATTAAATTAAAAGGTAGTCCTCCTTTGACGTATCCCCTATCCAACAAAAATAGAATCATTCCAGATTGATTCATAAACAAAGAAGTTATTGTATAAAATCCATTAAAAAAAAAATATATATATATATATATACATTCGAATTGAGTTCCCTCCCGTCTTTTGTTGAAGTCGATTAAAAATGGAATCATTGTTTACTATTATATGTATAACATTATATGGATAGCTTGTAGGATTTCAGAACTTTATGTAGTATGAAAGTACTCCATAGGTTTTGATTATCAGTCATTGAATGTGACTTAATATGAAGGGTTGTATATTTTTAACTTTATACCTCAAGTCGTTTTTGAGAAATAGTGTCTTGATCCTCTGACATGCAGACAAACAGACAGACACCAGAGTGATCCTATAACAGTTCCGTTTTATACTTGAGGTACGGAACCCTAACAAGAGTCAATTCATTTTCAAATAGGTAAAATTCACAAAAAAATCATAAGATCTGTATTCATTGTCATTTCGAAAACTACTTTCATACGTGTTTATGTGTGCGTGCGCCGTTATCGCTCATTGTATGGAGTTGGCTTTCTGTTACTATTCTGTGGTGCTGCGCCATTTTGAAGACCATGCTGCGTGAATTACTATATTTATATTTTATAGTTTTTGTATTGTACTATGATTTCAATTAGGCAGAGTATTGTTGCTTTGCCTAGCTATAACAAAACAAAAAAGAAATCACCAAAAGTTTGTCTCACTTGCGTAAATTCCGAGAACTAAATAATGCTTTTATCTGAAATGACTCTCAACTTTCATTATTGAAGGCAATTATCGTATAAAAGGGTTTCTTATTACTCTTTGAATGATAGAGGGTTTGGGATAGTAACATACGAGTTAGTGGATGTCTCTAGGGGGTTCTGAAAATCTTATTGAAAATCGCGGTTTGTTTTCCATTTGTCCTATTAGAGCGGGTTTTTAGCTTTTCATTACGATGTTTATCTCTGTCAAAACAAAGGGATATTTAGAATACAATATTTATTTATTTAATTGATTATTATAACATCTAAATATTAATTAATACGTTAAGTAAAAACTTTATACCCCTTATTAAACTTATTGCGTGCACGGAAGACTTTGAGATTTGTCATGGTTAAAGTTTATATGGAGAAGGAGTGCAGAAAGCTAAAATTATCTATAATATTTGTTACTAATATATTAAAATAAATAAATTAATACTGCGAATCCTAAAACGACCAGTGCCTTTCATCTTAGACCCCCAAAATATTGACATTGTCACTCAACGAAAAGTGACAGCTAGTGATGTAGATAATACTCATTGTTTATGAATACTGTAAATGTCAAACAGAAAATAGTTTATGATCAAAACGTCGCTGGGCGAATTTCGAGCTTAGGGCGATCGCTAGTATGATTGATTAATTTCTTCAGTGTTATTGTTCTGTTAAGCGTATTCTTAATTGACAGCCTCCTTATGTATATTGTATTTGTAATAGCTCTACTATAACTTATCGATTTAATATATGTTATATTGTAAATTCGAAAGAGAAAATGCATAGTATACGCTTCTCTTAGAACGAGATAGGGATACTAGACCATTTTAGAATGGGATATAACGGCTACGTAAATCATGTTTATATAAAAAAAAATCCTGCTTATTTTTATTTTCAAATCCAAATTTTTAAGTGTAATGTTAATATTTTTTAGTCATGTTTAATTGTGGTAACGTGTACTATAACCGAATGAAACTCGTATAACTGTATTCCGTTTTTGGCTTCGTCTGATTCAACCTATTGTCAATTTAATCTGTTTTTATACATAGATGATCACAGCTGTCCCGTCCGCTAGTTTACTATTCGTATCATATTCAAAAAGGCATTTCGAGCTAGACAAACTTTGTATCTCTCATAAAGTTTCAATGTAGTTAGCTTTGATGGATCGGTTAAAGAACAAAACCAACTTTTTTTGAATACACGCGTTTATGGCTTCACGCGCAGACGCGCAGAACAATTTTTAAGGCGCGTCGATAAAACGCACCTGATGGTAAATACGGTACAGTCCAGAAAGAACGGCGACCGTCAGCGATAGATCCTATCGGCAGTCGTCACCATTTACAGGCTTCCTAAAATGCCTCTTTATGACTCGTTTAAAAGACCAAGAAGGCAGAGAAAATTCCACATTATCACGGTACTGCTAAGTTAACAATTTGCGAATATCTTTGTTCTTACTACTATCGTAACTACTACCACCGGATGCTGCTGTGCCGCAGCGGCTTCGTAGACCTACCCACGTGATTCTTATGTGCATGAAATGTGTACCAAGATACAAACGATCTAGTGACGTCTGTATCATTTACAATGTAGATAGCCCGTAGGTGCAACCTAACCAGAACTTGCAGGAGGAATTGAGTGGAACCATCTCAGAGATGTGAGCAGTATTTCGTTTACGGGCGGACTTAAACTTTATCTAGCTTTATATTTTGGTACTATGTTACTAAAACACAAGAGTTCAAAGCTTACTATTCTGTGGAAGGAATGGATCTGGCGGTGATACTTTGACAGTAGTCTGCAGTAGGCTGCCTACTTAAATTGGCGGGAAGCAGCTGATGTAACCTGCGACCCTAGAATGGATGTTAAATTTAAGGGACATGTGTACAAGAGTATATCACCAGGCCAGTACTTATTGATGACAGACAAATTTGGGCAGTAACTCAACGCCTTGTCCATTACATGCAAGTTGCCGAAATGAAGATGATTTGTTGGATGTGCAGAGAAACCAGATTCGATAAAATACGCAACGAATATGTTCGTGGCAGTATGGGAGTACATGATATCGCTGACAAGCTCCAAGAAAGCACGCTACGCTGGTTTGGGCACGTCAAGACGAGGTCTCCAGATTATAACAAAAATTTAGTGACCAATCTGAACATGCCGGGGTCCAGTCCCAGAAGACGATCTAAAACTAAAGGGATAGATGTGGTCAAAAAAGTTTTTAGTTCTTAGGAAGCGAAGGACAAGGAAGGCAAATCTCACTATCAGATGGGATTAATAATTGCACAGGAGAGAGAAACTTTTACAGTAATATCTTATGTAGAGTCTAACGTTATATGAACAACATTGTATAATAACTTTTCTTAATTATAAATCAAAACATCAACATTGATTAATTATTTGTAGAATCGATTCAACTGTTAAATGACCATTAGTCCATGACTCAGACATTATTCCAGACCACGCTGTTTGATGCCTGACCTCCATTTAACAATGGTCTCCCTCCTACGTAAGACAGCTCCTTAAAACCAGCTCGTTCACTCTATACACACACTGCACATTCATTAGGTGCAAAATCGATTCTAAAAATTATTAATCGATTTTTATAACCAAATCGAACCATTATACCAATTATACCATGGTTAGCGCTAAATGTGCTAACTCGTCTTAACAGTGACCTTCTCCAAGTCATGGCAATAACTGGCAAAGAAATAATGCAGTAAAAAGAAATAAAAAAGTATCAAGATATCTTCATTCAAGAAAAGTTATTAAAATCTTAAGAAACTATGATTTTTATAAGCTCTAGGCATCAGCAGACGAAGTTGCGGCTATCAGCTACGTTAATATAACTTTAAAGGTACAATTAATACTTGAAATTTATTTAGATTAGCGTCTGGTATCTGTACCTACTCTTTGGACTGTGCCACAAGCCGTACTATATAGGTAGTAGTATTGTTTCTCGTAAACATTAACTTCGCTTGAATAATATACACGTCCAGCGCAGGTTCTGTAATTCCTGCTTCTGTATTGATATGTTAGGGTTACTAATTGGTAATGTATACCTATTGATTTCTAGTTTACCTCATTATTGAGGTATGATTTGGTGGTTTAGTATTGAGGTTCTTTATATTGTATAACGTTAACGATTTTTAAGTAACTACATATTTGTTTATACTTTGTTCCAGTTTTATGCATTTCCTAATCGATATGTTTTCAGATATTTTTTTATAGACCCTATTAAGCACTGACGCGACTGTCGACAAAGAAGGAACTAGGCAAATAGATTGTGAGTTATGTAGCGACAGTGTTATCATTTTACCCAGATATTATTCAGTTTCATTAAAATTTACCAATTGTATGTCAGATGTACAATAAAATATCATTTTGCTACATATTTGTTTTAGAAAAAAAAACATGACAAAACGCACTCACTCCCGACTATATTGACAAATATAGCACTCTTAGCGTCAGACATGTCTTATTTTAAAAGTAGTTACATCGATAGATACCGATAATCGTTAGCCATCTCTTTTATTCTTCATATTTTTTGTTTGTACTGTACATACATTTTTTCTTTTTCTTCTTCTGTTTTATCGCCGCCGCCAACGCACTGACAATGTCAATGTTTTGAAAAAGGTGAATACATATTTAAACAGCAGAATACAATTTTATTATCTTTCAACTTATTTTGAAGTACCTAAGATGTAAAGTAACGTGGAGGTAAAACTTTGTATGCAGCTTGCAGGTGCTTTGTATCAATATTTTGAAATCTGCTCGCCATGTAACAATGTTTTTGAAGTGATAACTTCTTCGCCAACGTAACGCGTTACGGCGCCATTATTAGTAGCATAATTTCAGTTAATCCTAACAACACGCTCGTAGCCCAGCGGTCGTAAGCGTGACTGCTATTGCCAAGGTCATAGGTTCGAATCCTCGCCGGCTTCCCTTACTCTCTTAGAGTTCTTTTATTTTTTTTTTCTTTTTGTTTGTTTTAAGTTATCACTACTACTGTCGAGCATCCCGAGACGCACACAACTTTTTTTTTATTTTTGTACCTACACTTAATAATTTCCATTGACTTATCTACATAGTGCGGTGCAATAAAACGTGACGATATCTTTTGCTAATATTTTTGTCAATACAACCATACTGTCATATGATCATGGTTTGTCATATTGTACTTGTGATTTTTATTCATGAATTTATGACCCTATGTTGTGTAATACAGGTGACTATTTGTTTATTAAAGCTTAGTTATTGTGCATAAGAGCTATATATCTCTTTCTATTACTAAAATATAATTGAAAAGAGTAAATAGCGTATTCCAAGTCATATTTGTTTATATATCTCTCTAACAAAGTAAAGATTCTTAAACTTGAATAGAGAAAAGCATGTTCCCAGTTTACAGATAACAGTTCCAAACTCTGTCTTTGCCTCACTGCCATACCTTACCGCATTCAACCTTCACCCAGTTATGGGATATTTGTAAGACTGTTATTATAAGATTTGTTTAATGAAGAAAACTAGTTTAATCGATACATAATATTTATTTTCTATGAAGTTTTAGCTTCCTCGAATATTTGTTTTATCGATTGGAGGTACTGGGTTGCGTTCTTGCCCAAAGCGACAAGTTCTTTATTCCCGTTCGATCGTCTCTCTATTTGATTATCACCCGCTGAACCTTGGGAACCTTCAATACTGACGTCATCAGTTTTTGATATCTGTTGATCATTTTTTTCTGTGAACAAAATGTAATCCTTTTTTTACATTAAATATATATTTATTAAACTTACACTCAACTCAGTCCTGGTACTGTCGTACCATCAACGTAGTTATCGTATTTTGAACTTTTGGGACCAGTATTATCGTGCTTTACCGACCTCCGCTACGGAGAATATTTTTTTTAGCTCGTCGGTAAACTAAATTAGCAAACACCACAGGCATTTCTTAATGAAATCAAAATCAAAATAATCTTTATTAATCTTAGGCTCTAAGAAGGCACTTATGAACGTCAAAAAACTACTGCCGGTTCGGAAAACTTCCCAGACATCGAGAAGAACCGGTAAGAAACTCGATCGGATTTGTTTTTTTTTCAACTGTACAAATATTAATATTACAGGTACAATAATAATAATTTAGTGGATGCACAGAGAGGGAGTCACTTCCAGACATCACTATCATTCACATAATGATCCACTTTTTATGTGAACCTTTTGACAGTAAAGCCCGTTTGATGTGGTCCTTAAACTTGTTGTCCGGTAAATCAGTAATGTGCTTCGGGATTTTGTTATAGAACCTAACACTATTACCTAAAAAACTTTTATTAGTCTTACTAAGTCTAAAACACGGTACAACTAATTTATCTCTATTTCTAGTATTAACATTGTGCTGATCTTTGACAAAATCCAGCTTTTCTAAACTTTTACGAACATACGTTAAGTTATCAAAAATATATTACCTTCCCAATACATCTTGGAAAATATAATGTATGTTCGGATAAATGAATATAATTTTGAACTTGTAACTAGCACGCACAATTTCGATACTAGAAATAAATATAAAATAGTCATTTTCGTCACATAAAAGTTTTTTTAGGTAATTATGTTAGATTCTACAATAAACTTCCTAAGCACACATTACCGATTTGCCGGATAATAAGTTCAAGAATCATGTTAAGCGGGTTTTATTGTCGAAGGGGTATTTGTAGAGTGGCTGATTACGTGAATGATGGTGATGTCTGGATGTGATTCCCTCTCTGTACATCTACTGAAAATGATAACTGTTTATAAGTAACTGAATACCTACTGTAAAACAATTGAAAAAAAAAGAAGATAATAATTTGTTGATAAACCCGATCGAGTTTCTTGTCGGTTTTTCTCGATGGTTGAAATGTTTTCCGAACCGGTGGTAGTGTTTTGACATTCATAATTGTCTTATTGGGTCCTAAATTCAATAAAAGATAATATTTTGATTTTTCCATTTCAGAATCGCGCACCTTCTTTCTGCTGTGCTACTATTAATAATAATGCAATCAATTAACAAATGAAAAGATTCTTTTCTACCATATTGTAGAAACTGACCGCCATAGTCCAAGTTCTCGTCAGCCCGCTTCTGCACGCGGTATCTGCCAATTTGATGGTTGAATAGATTTGAAGCTCTTCGCAGAATATTGTTCAGGGTCCCGGTGACTGGAGACGACGCTATCTGCTTGGCGATTTCATGTACATCCTCTAGGTTTGCCGTGAGCAGTATGTACGAGTGAGTGAATTGGACAGTAAGGGCAATAGCTGGAATAGAGTTTTATTGGGTTTTTATATGAAATTCTCAGTAGCAGCTCAGAGTTTGACTTTATAACCGAATAGCTGTGCTCCAAGGTCTTAACCATGTTAATTTTCGTCCGTTTATCATAATTATTGTTCTTCTCGTAAGTACAAATTATTTTAATTTTTCATTATCTCCTAAACTATGTGTCCAAATAACATGCTATAAAAAGCAAATTTTAACTTCATAAAATTGTCTTTATGATGAAGTAACTTTTGTTTGTAAGGATTAATATGCCATGTCTAAAAATAATGCTTAAAAATCACTTTTTAATTTTCAACAAATCTGTCACAAAATGCCTTATTGTGGCTTATGTATAAGAGATAGGCAAATACTATTGCTGACTTTTTTTAGATATAGTAAGGACCAATATCATTCTACAACATTTTATTTCTATATCATTAACGATTACACTAGCGCACGAGGATAAAGCATTTCGGGAGGGCCTCGGCTTCCGACTTACGTAACAAAAATCAATATTTAAGGCTATCTGAGAGTTGTAGCCTAATCTTAAACAGCCTATACTATTCCTCGAGAGTCTATTAGTGTAGATTAATTAATAGGCTCGCCCACCTGGTTTATACCTGGTACCTAAAGCACACCCGGCGAACTGTGGGTGTATAATAGTACACCTCTGCCTAACCCTTTGAGAAATACAGTCGTGATGGTATGTTATGTTAGTATAATATTATAGCATTTGCACATAATATGTGTCACATACCTATCGAGCCGAAACATAGACACTCACGGGTAGACTGGTTCACAAATTTAAAGTCGCTTAGCGACCTATGGATAGAGCTACCTATGCTCGGAGTTTCTTTGAAGGATAGAATCAGAAATGATGTAATCGGATAGAGAGAACTAGGGTTATCGATATAGCTCGAAGGATTAGCTCGCTGAAGTGGCAGTTACTCACGGGTAGACTGGTTCGCAAATTTAAAGTCGCTTAGTGACCTATGGATAGAGCTACCTATGCTCGGAATTTCTTTGAAGGATAGAATCAGTAATTACGTAATCAGATAGAGAGAACTAGGGTTATCAACATAGCTCAAAGGATTAGCTCGCTGAAGTGGCAGTGGACTGCCGATGGAGTAGACATGTTCTGGAGTGGAGACCGCGTTTAGATAAGCGAACTGTAGGACAAGATGGAGCGACGACCTGCGCAGGGCGGCTACTTCGGCTGGACGCGAAGGACCGAACATTAGGTTGATTGGAAATACTTGAGGAGGCTGGACTTATCAGCAGTGAACAGCCTGAGATGATGTGTTACGGAAGCCCAATAATTCATGTCTAATCATTATTGGTCTGTGTCGACATCCGATAGTTTGCGAAACATTTTAATTAACAGCATTATAATGTAAAATATAAATCCAAGATTTAATTTTAACGGGCAGTTAACTCTGAATTGAGAAGTTAACGACTCGGTAACATTCACCGTTCGTTGGACCGACCAAGGGTCTTTAATTATCAAAGTAATTGACGGAACCCGGCACCGAGTTATGTCTATAAAAAATATTTGACAATTATTTTTAATGTCCTTTTCATTACAATTTAAGTTGTCTTAAAAGAAGTCTGCAACAGAGTATAAAAATTACTTTGTAAATGTAAACCTTTTCTTTTTCTTAAAATATTTTTTTATTATTCAATGAAATCTACAGTTTTTAATTCTTGTATAAAAATAAATATTAACAATTAACGCAGATGTGGCGTTGCAAGGAAAAAAACACCTTTGTGAAATAAGATATATTGATATTAACTAAATAATTCTAACGAAAATATCTTACTTATTATCCATAAAAACTTCAACATTATGCTTTGTAAAATAATACTCAGTGAACTAATAATTTACGACAAAAATAACTACTTAGGTCCATAAACATTTTATTGTATTTTCATTACGTGTGAAATTAAATTTACATTTAAAATTTTATGTGAGCTGGAAATGAAGTATTTTTGCATTTAATAGTGGTTAAATATTATTGAAAATTCATTAAAACTCATTGATAAGAACCTTTTTTCATTCACGATTAAAAACTATAGTTTTTAAATTTTAAGTACCTAGCTAATCCGTGAGAATATTTCGCTGATTAAAGAATGTACCTTAACAATTTAACTAACACCTGTGATGTTAATAAAACAGATTGCAGTTTTAATTTAGGTAAAATTTAATTATTATTATTATTTGTTAACACACACTAGCAGCTAATTAGCTGATGTGTGCGTATCAAATAGCTTGGAGATATCTTCCTTGTCCAATCTGCTCTTAAAGGAGGTTATGGTAGGAGCCATCACAACTTTTCTCTGGAAGTTTGTTCCATGCTGTGACCACTCTGTTAGGCAAGAAATGCTTCATTGGGTTTCTTTTTGCTGGGAATTCCCCAAAGTTTCAAGGGATGACCTCGTAGGTGTTTATTTTCATTTGACTTAAACATATCTTTAAGGCTGGGCACATCGTAATAATTAGTGAGGATTTTATAAGTTTCGATTAACCTGCCCCTTTGTCTACGCCGTTCTAGTGTGATAAGGCCAAGGTTTATGAGGCGCTGTTCACAGGGTAAGTTACGTATTGCATACACCATCTTAGTAGCCCTTCTCTGTACATTATCAATGAGCTTAATGTCTTTTTTGAAGTAGGGATCCCAGATAATATAAGCATGTTCAAGAAGTGTAATTATGTATCATTAAATTGTTTAAACTACATAATAGTTTTGGCGAAATGCGTAGAGTGCGTAGACAAACATATTATATACATTCAAAAACGTTATTGCATACCTACACCTATAAAATTTTGTATAATATATTTGTTTGGAAGTCCTAATATATTAATAATAAGTGTAAGTAATGTATGTAAGTTTTTTGCGGGATCTTCAAGTGACGGTGTGGTTTTTATTTTTAGTTAATTTATTTTGGTTTCTGACCTTATGTTGTTGTAATATTGGTGGCGTTTTGCGTGATATAGTTTGATTTTTATCCAAGTAAAATGGATTATAAATATTAGGCAGTTACATATGAAATTAGCGTTTTGTTAAATTGGCCATTTTGACCCAAACATCTGGCGTTTGGTTAGGAATTCCAAAATCAAATTTATTTTAAATTTAGGCTTGTGTATTTGTATTTAGAATTTATTGATTCCATTGTTTTCGCACCATTTGATTTTTCTTTGACATCGTCCTTTTCACAAAACGGAAACCTTTAAATATCGCGATATTTACAAATATGAGTTCCACCGTGGCATCAGCGCCACAGAAACAGCTCGAAGTATTAATTATATGTATGGGGGAAGCTACTGTAAAAAAAGCACGATACGTTTTCGGCTCCAACGTTTTCGTTCTGGAAATTTTGACCTACGAAACAAACCCCGTGGACGGCCGGAGAACTTAGTTGGTGTTGAAGAATTAAAAGTGATCGTGGTAGCGGATCCATCGCAAACCACGTCAGAGTTAGCGGAAGGCTTCGGTGTGAGATGAAATAATTTTAATTCAATTGAAATAAATTGGAAAAGTGAAAAAGCTCGAGAAATGGGTACCGCATGAATTGACTGACGCACATTAACACACATTGAGTGCTGCATTATTTTACTCAACCGTCACAATAACGAGGGAATTTTGAATCGTATTGTTACTTTTGACGAAAAATGGATCATTTACGACAATTGGAAATACTCATCACAATGGTTGAACCCATGAGAACCGGCCAAATCCTGTCCCAACCGAAAGTTGACTCAAAGGTGCTGGTGAGTGTTTGGTGGACCAGTGCTAGTGTCATACACTACAGTCTCCTAGGATCTGGCCAGACGATAACGGCAGATCTGTATTGTCAATAATTGCAAACCATGATGGCAAAGCTAACCGTTATACAACCGAGACTGGTCAATCTCTCTAGCCCAGTGCTACTTCAGGACAACGTTAGATCCCACACTTCACGATAGACCGTCGCTAAATTAGAGGAACTGCGATTGGAATGTCTCCGACACTCACCATACACACGGGACCTTGACCGGAAAAAATTTAATTCCGATGAGGCTGTCCAAATTGCTTTAAAAAAGTTTTTATTGATTCTCACTTCCACAAATTTTTCAACAATGGAATCAATGAACATAAAATAAAACATAAAATGGCGAAAGTGATAGATAATAATGGTACATATTTCGATTGATTAAATGTATAATTTTATAATATTTTTCTATTTTTAATTTTTCCATATAAAACGCTAATTTCATATTATCTAAGGACCTAATATAAATCGGAAGCATACTTTCCGAGATGCCACAAAATCTCTTTAGAAAGTTTTAACAAGAGAGTAACCATCTTAGGGTATTTAAATCGTCATAAGACAGGACACTATATTTCACTTGATAATTGCAGTAATGGTCTTCAATAACGAGGACTAGTACCCAAGTTAGGAAGAAGAAGAAGACTGTGAAAGTAACTTTGTTCCATAATTTGTCAGTAGAATAGTTTTTTTTGTGTCAAGAGATGGCAGAAATATGGCATTACGAACTATAGATGCAGTTAGTATGGATATTTGTCTAAATTAAACATCATCTATGTTACAAGCAATAAAAATATTAGAGGTGGGCGATTATGAATGATTTACATAATCGAATTATTTGATTTGGATTTGATTGATGAATGAGTGATAATTCATAATCAAATTACGAATATTAATGATCATTCTTAATAGAGCCTTTGATATAATATCCAGAGGTGGGCGAGAGTGGAGATAAAAAAAAAAGGTTGTTTGGTCTTTTACTAATCTGGGTACTAAGATAAAGCCGCCCACCTCTACGACAGTGGAAAACCAAAAATATGGAAAAGACCGCACATTTGTATTACCTACAAAAAAAATTGGCCCTCACCGGACATCCGATAGATGTGAAACATCAAACTGAATAAAAGAAGGAAATATTCAATACTAACAATTACAGAACATTAGCGTGGCGGCACGTCGCCACACCAAAGGTTTACCCTCGCATATAGACTGTTACTACGTATAGCACATATATTCCATCATATAGCATGCCGATGCGTCACCACGGCCTATATCGCCACACCAACAATCAGGTTTACCCCTCGCCTATACATGTTTCACATCTACAAAAAAAGGCACAGTCGTAAACTAAGGACACAACAATTACCTAAAAAAAATGTCGTTTGATCCTAATTATTAATCATTTTATCTAATTACTACGCTACCATTACCAATTACTAATGGTACTTCGATTATGAATGATACTCATAATCTAACAATATTAATAATTATTAATTGCTATAATTGAATTATCTTGAAATGTCTTTATAATCGAATGATTACATTAGTATAAGCCATAATCGACCACCGCTAAAAAATATGTAAACAATTTTGACAGCGACAGATGAGACAGCTGAAATTTTTGGATGGATTGTAAGATAATCACAAAATTATATTTTTGCTAAATATTTGATTGCAACGATGGAAGTGAACCTTCAACATGAAGATCTGCTAATAAAACTACGCGCGAAACTAAATGAAGAGAAGATTAAACTGTGGGAAGCGCCATACATACAAACAGATAATGGAGTTTCGCAAGATTTGCAGGTATTACACTATACATTTTATTTAGGTACTTTGTTATTGTAGACAGGGGTGAACTTTAATTCGATTTTATAATTTAATACGTTATGGTTTTCCAGAGTAACGTTCGCATAATAATAATTGTAGTTGTTCAGTTAAAGGAATAATATTTTTTCAACACACTTGCTCATAAGTGGCTCTAATATCACTGAAATTAGGTACATAATGACATCTGTAATCAAACTGTGACTTTTTCATTGCTATTATTCACAAGTGAGTTATAGAGTTTTTTTTTTATTTTATTGATCGAGTTGCTTTGTTCTTAAAAAAGTTTCGATACAAAAAAAAAAATGATCAATAGAACAAATAAATTAATGTACCTATTGCTTGCTCATTTCATACAACTTCGTATTTAAATAGATAATTTCAACTTGTACATGTTTAATAAATAAAACTTTCACTCAAATATAACTTTTGCCTACTGGTGAAACACCAAGTACATCCAATGATTGGATTTCACCTACCTACACGAATAATGAACCATCTCAAATAACAATAGAACATGAAAATATTTCAATAAATAATCCATCTGATAAAACCGCCATGCCATCAAAAACAGTTAATTATAATTTTACTAACTGCACATTTACTAATTGTTTCTCTAAATAAACTTTTTATGTACTAAATAAAATGATTTTTTATTATTATTTTCTTCACAAGTGTGTTGAAAAATGTCTTATGATACACGTGTGTATTGGTGATTACCATCCTCGGCTCTCTTAAGACCCTCACCTGAACGGCTCGGGTCTCAATGGCGCCTCAGCGGTAATCACCAACATTACACACTTGTACCATAATGTACTATTGTTTTATTCTAGAGTGAATGTTAAATTTTGGTATAGAAAATGTAATGAACGAAAACATAGCAAATTCGTAAACTTAGTATATTATATGCTTTGGATGCATCATTATTATAAATGAGATGTCATTAAGGTCAATATAGTCTATAATATGAGTGAAAAAAGGTTTGTAGAATAAGTTTTTATAATCTTCATTACAGGCCCTAGCAGAAAAATACTCAATACAATTCTCAATAAACAGTGAAACAATTCTGCAAGCACTGTATGAACTTCAATTGCATTCATTGGAGAGATCAAAGGCTAATGCGGAGTTTAATGAGACAGGTCTTGCTACATTCAGAGTTAAGGCCACCATGCCAGGACAGAAGCCCCGAGTGATGAAGGTGCAGAAGAAATTGGATGCATTAGGAAGTGAACTTGTTAGTGCTGTGGCTACAGAGATAGAACTTTCTGAAAATAGGTGAGTTGAAGAATAGGCCAAGCCGAGGTCTGGCCACTTTGGCAACCTTACGCAAGTTCTCTTGCTTTTGTAGCTGAGTGCTTTAAATGCTCGCCTCCAAGCCATAGTGAAGCTGTAAAAGCTATCTGAGGCTTCAGGGCCCTTATGGCTAACAGAATAATAATAATAATAGTCAGTTCTAAAAAAAAACTTGGTTGAAAAAGAAACTTGATTTGGAGGTATTTTGTCTCTTGGAGTTGGCCACTGTAAGTGTAAAAAAACAGTGTTTCTAAAATTCGAATATTCTTTTTTATTTATTATCAACAAATACTTGATATTTGTAAGAAATTATTAGGAAATTGTATTTGTATCATTTGCCCAAAAGCCACTAGTGTAGTAAAATAATATGACGGTACATGTTATGGCCTTTCAGTTTGGCACCAAGTAATTCATAATTTTTTTAAATCAATTTACTAGAAATGGCATTTGATGACAATTCCTTCTGAAAATTAAAGTCCTTCTACAAAAAGAACAAGCTTTCAAGTGTGTAGAAATAAACTATTAGGTGTCCTAGAGCAGATTTATAAACAAATCGAGAACGGTGGCAAGCCAGAGTATTATTAGAAAATATTTTAACATTATGCCTGACATGCATAGTAGTATAATCATCACCAATGTATTAAGTCATCATCTAATATTAAATATGTCCCTTTTAGTATGTCTGCCTCTCCCAATAATTGTCACAATTACCAGTCTTGTGCAGTTTGCTAAAGCATTAAGTGGCATTAATGCTAGGTACTTTATAATAGCTGCCAAAATTATCAATCTAGAGACCTAGTTGCTAAAGAAAAGGACAAAGTAGAACAAAATCGAAAAGCTTCATAATTATGCTTATAATTTTATTGCTAAAAATAATATTGCATTTATATTCTATTGTGATGCCAGTGACTGTTTTTACCCTAATATTAGAGGATATACAGATGTTTTGATATTTAAAAAAAAAAATCTACTACATATCCTTACCTATTTTTTAATGTAGGACTTGTAAAATGTAATGGATGTCATATGCAATAAATTTCTACATACGTAGTCCATACATGTGTGAGAGCATTGAATAAATTCATTCTGTCTTACAATAATTGATGTACAAGCTAAATTATTAAAAGGAAACAAAAACCCGTGTTCAAGAAAATCAGTTTTTTTTTTTGCTTTTTATTTGAATCTCAGGCGTCGTACTTAAATATTAAAATCTGGGCGGCTGTGCTCGGTGTCTTATAAACAAGAAAAAAAAACACCTATCTAGGTAAACTTGGAATGTTAAACATTATGTAAATGCAAATTTTCATCAAAATCGTTGGAGTTGTTTCTGAGAAACCAATTACATATATGTATATATGTACAAGAATTGCTCACTTAATATAATAAGATATAGCCTATGTCACTCTAACGACGCCTCTATGCTAAAATCCATCAAAAGGCTACAGAGTATGCCAAAGAATTAAACATATTATATACATATGCTCGAAGAACGTAACTCTCCTTTTCACAGTTGGGTAAAAAAATACAAACATTTTCAATTTGTTTCAGGATAAAATTAATATTTAATGGAAAAGTGATAAAACCGACAGTAAGTTTAGTAGAGCAAGGTGTCAAGAATGGTGCACAAATAATGGCATTGATCATGACTGGTATATTAGCTTGATTATTAAATATATAAGAATTAATTTTATATGTTAACTCAAAAATGCTCATTGTGTGGGATACTTGAGATTGTGTAGCCGTATAATTTTTGTATATCCATGCATGTGGCTAATCCTTCAATGATTTGTGAATGATAGTGATGTCTGAAAGTGATTGCCACTCTCTGAGGTGCGGGATCTAGAGTTTAAATTTGTAGACTGTTTGTTATACATACATTTATGAAGCCTCTCCCCCCCAAATCCATGCATATTTTCTCTGTATGTCAACAAAAATTATGGATTAAAGATGTTTTCCTAACTAGTGACAGTGTTTTATATTCATAAGTCATATTCATTTTTTTACAAGGAATGGCACACAAGCTCAAGATTATTTGGCTACTACCTCTGCAGGTGCCTTGTAGGGGTTAAATTGAATAAATAATTTTTTGATTTTGATTTGTGACAAAATTAAGTGTGCCGATGGTGAAGGTCTATAGGTCTTGTTAGATTTCTCTATTCATTAGAAACACCAGAAGAAGTAAAGCAAGAAGACACAAGATACATGGAAATGAAGGCGACACGCGAAGACGCGACCCTACTCTCCGAGTTTGTTGATGAGTTGGACGATAATGATGAGTACATGAAGGCAAGTTAAAAATTAAATATTAAATTCTGTGTTGCCAGTTAATTGGCAATTTTTAATCTGAAAAAAAAAACTGTTATTCTCGATGTAGCATTGTACAAATCACACGTAACAGCAGTCACATGACTTGTAGACAAAAATTCTTAATTTTCCAAGGAAATTTTAAACAACAATTTTTTCTACATTTGTATTATTTTAGCTTTTTATGGATAGGCGAATATTATCAAATAATTCATTTTTAACATACTATCAACTTGCAGATTGCATTATTTTCTTTATGGAATTTTGGCCCTAAGAAGGCACTTATGAACGTCAAAACACTACCAGCAGTTTTAAAAACATCCTTATCATTGAGAAAAGTCAGCTAGAAACTTGATGGGGCTCATCATTGTTTTTTTTTTCAACTACATATATATTTATTATTTACATTTAATAATCATATCAATAATGTGGGATGCACACAGAGATAGTCACTTTCAGACATCACTATCATTCACATATTGATCCACTATATAATAACCTTTTGACATTAAAACCTGCTTGACATGATCCTTTAACATATTGTCCGGCAAATCAGTAATGTGTTTTGGGATCTTATTATAGAACCTGACACTGTTATCTATAAAAAAAACTGTTATTGGTCTTACTTAGTCTAAAACTCTATTTAATACCTATTTCTAGTATTCGATTATTGTTACATACGTGGGTAGTAGTAAAATGCAATTCAAACAAACTCACCAATACTGCTTTTCAAATGTAGTGTCGTCGTACTTAATTTCTCCTTCTATTGTCGTTTTGTAGATTTCTTTTATATCGGTTGTTGTTTCCACTTCGTTGTTTAAAACAGAACTGTCCTGGCTCGGAATACGGCTCCCTTGTATACTGAACTAAGACGATCACGAAATAATTAGAAGGTACTTGAACTTGTAAACAACCTGCGTCCTAACCCATTGTTTGTTGACGCAATCCAAGCGATAAGGTTTTGTATGTGTGAATAAATATAATGCTTCCTAGAACCTATGATAACATACTCGATGTTTCTAGTTCATTCTAGATAATTCCAGTGATTTCGAGAATAGTGTTTTTTCTATTTATTTACTCGGATCGTAATAATATACATACATACATACCATCACGACTGTATTACCCGAAGGGTTAGGCAGAGGTGTTCAATAATGTACACCCACAGTTCGCCGAGTATGTTTTTAGGTCCCATGTAATAGGGGGCGAGCCTTTTGCCATTAAGCGAGCACGAAACCATACTCCGAGCTGCTACTGAAAATTTCATAGGAAAACCCCAATAACACTTTTTTCGACCTGGGAATCGAACCCAGGACTTCGATCATAGCAGTCGCGCTTACGACCACTAGGCTAACGAGGCAATTTCGTAACAATATGATGATGATATTATTATAGAGGATAACTGAGATGTTTTTCCGAACCGGTGGTAGTATATTGACATTCATAAGTGCCATCTTATGGCCAAAATTGAATATTTTTGTTTTTGATTTTATGATGTAGACAACTGTTAACCATTCGGTTATAGTTGGAGGACCAGTCCGGTAGGGCTGTAGACTTGCCGGCTGCGGAGCGGTCGCTCCCTGCTCGTGGGACTCGCCCTGCATGAGCGTGGCCGCGCGGCCGCCAAACAACGAGACCACGCGCTCGCACTGGTGCTCCTTCTAGAAGCAGATAGACAGCTCAGGTGACTTTCATTCTTCAAATCTGTTAAAAAGTACTTTGCAATAAACACTAGTGTGGTTTAAACATTATAAATACAAATATCTTTACTACCAAATGAACATTACAGGGCATGACAATTATTCCTAGGTCCCCCGCATTAGGATATAAATCCTGTATTGAGGGAGACCTACCAACACCAAATATAGTTGTGTTAGTGCCGTGAGTGCGCAGAATTAAATTTACCTTTAACAATTTTTTTTTTTGCGTGCAAGAAGATATATATAATCCGAGAGTTGACAGTATGTTTCAAATTTAAAGTATTGAGTAATATGTGTAAGTCATACTATGCGTCGCTAACAGTCGCAATAAATGTTTCAACGTGTATGGAACAAAAATTGCAGAAGAATATCTTTTAATTCCCATTGCAGTGAATGCAGGTCATCGATCTTGAAGACAGTAGATAACTGGGCGGTGCTCCAGCTTGATATTTCCTGGTGCTATCTCCGCCTGCAGAACCTCACGTCCGCGACAGACGCGGCCGCGAGGCTTCAGAGGGCAGAGGCTGCGTTTACTGAGACATACGGCGAGAACCATCAGAGGCTGATCGCTGTGAAGGGAAATGCTGGTGAGGAAATATTTAAGAAGGTGATAATTATATAATAATATTTGTATATTGGCCTAGTGGTCGTAAACGCGACTGCTGTGCTTGAAGCCCTGGATTCGATACCCAGGTGGAGTAAAGTGTTACTGGGTTTTTCTAAGAAATTCTCAGTAACAACTCGGAGTTTGGCTTTGTTCCCGATTAATGGCAATAGCATTGCTACCTGTTACATGGGACCGAAAAACATACCCGGCGAACTGTGGTTGTACATTAGTACACCTCTGTTTAACCCTTTGGGATAATGGCGTGATTGTATGTTATGTTAAAATTAACACAGGTGAAATGGTGGGGCACAGCTAGTATCCAATAAAACAAAGTTAACTTTAATTTAATGTTTTTAAAGCTAATGAACGAGTGCTGTTCATGCGGCTGTATCTACTGCAAGGTATTGTCGCATATCATCAGAACAAACGATCTGAAGCTAGAAGGCTATTTGACAAAGCCGAAGCGGAGATGACATTTTTGAGGGTGAGCCTTTTAAATGTTAATTTAATAATTATTATCCTGTCCTCTTTTTTTAAGTCGATTAAAAAGAATCAATAATCGTAAAATCAACTTTCAATTAAAGTTATGTTACATCTCTAAAATAAACATTTGACATGTGTTTTTGAATTTGCAAGCTTTTTTGATTGTACGAAGAATACTATATTCCATCTTTGATCATATTCAAGCTATATGCTTATAATACTATACATGCATGCATTATGCATGATGCACATAATTCTATTTTAATTTGAGATGGACAACAACAACATACATCACGTCTCTCTCCCAACAGTGTAGACAGAGACCACGTCTTTCAACTTGCTACGATCCTTGCATACATCTTTCGCTTCTTCAACATTCATCAATCTTTTCACACTCATCAATTTAGAGTACTCTTGACCTGGCCTTTTTTCTTAATGTCCTGATTTGACTGAGGAACGTTCGTCTAGGCATTCCTAGGCACTCGCCTTATAAATTTATTTATTCATTCATCTCTGCACACCCAAACCATCTAAGCGTCCTTTTCTCAATCCGTTCATTTACACCACAAAGTTGTCTTATCACACTATTTCTTATCCTGTCACTCAATTTCACTCCTGACTTACTTCTCAGAGTACTCATTTCTACTTTATTTAATCTGCTTTCATGCTTTTGTGCCACACCCAGCTTTCACTTCTGTACGTGAGTGTAGGAACTAACACTGCTCTATGTACAGCCAGACATGCTTGGAAATTGAATTCTCCTCAATATATAAGTTTCATACTAACCATTCCTAATAAACACAAAAATAGGTAACTATTTTCGTACTTTCTAGTGTTTTTTGTTAGGATATTTAAGCTGTCAAAGCCTGTGATATAAGTTTTAACACTTATACAGGTAGACGAGAATTCAGTGACTATTCTTATGGAGCTGGGCTGGTCTCGGAGTCAGGCGCGGACCGGTCTCCGAGCGACTGGAGGCGATGTCGACCGCGCTCATCACTATCTCGAAGAGAAGAAGACGCATAGAGAAGAGGAAAGAGAGAGACATAGACAAGACAGGTAATCTCTACTATATATTTGTAATGACTCGGTTGTTATGCTCTTGACATGGAAGAGAAATGAAAATAGTTTATACATTGAACAAAAATTTCTTCTTCTTCTTGTTTTGGCTCCGCAAAAAGCACTTGCCAGTGTCAATGTTTTTAAGCCTTTGTAGTAGTAGGTATTTTGTATTCAACATGGTGGCTACCTTGTTAGAATGATTTAGGGAGTTTTTGTGCCATTTAAAAATACATAGTTTCAGTTTACATTTACAATCCACTTTACTTAAGCTCAATAACCGAACTATATCATGCAAAACACCAGTAATATTACATAATATAGGTACAAAAACCTAAGTTAATAGATTAAAAATAAAAACCACAACATGTCACTTCAAGATCCCGCCAAAAACTCCGAACAACAATTTATTGCTTACTACAATTTCACAATAACAGATCCCACGGACATATTAACCGAATGCACCGCCTTACTCGGCTCCCTGCGTTTTATAGGAGCACCGCCACCGCCGCGCCGTAGGTACCGCGAGCGATCGTATGATGTCACGTGCCATAGAATCAGTCGAGACGTCTTCAAATGAGTGATGTTACATATTATAATACTAATAAGAGGGGGTTACACTTCGGCAACGAATTAGTGATATCTTTCGTGTTACATGCTTCTACAGGCTATGGTAACCGCTTTCCAAAAAAATTGTGCAGGCAACGACGGGCTCTCGGTTTATGTGCTGACGGTACCGCAGTGAACCCAAAACTGGTGGACGCCGTCGTTGGGATGGGATACTCGAGGAAACTCGCAACGCTCGCTCTGAGGCAAGCCAACAACCACGTAGCTGAAGCAGTCTTCATTATCCAAGAAAGACGGGAGTTGGTCAGTACGTCATTCCTATCACTTTATCAATAATTATGAATAGGCTACTTATTGTAACAGTGTAAGGGATCGACTTTATTTGCGCGTTAAAAGTATATAATTGTATAAAATAAAATAAAGTATGTATACAACACAACAATCAAGAGTAATGGTACCATCTCTATGTATAAAAAAGTGTCTGTCGAAAAACAGATTTTAGAGTGGCGCCACGGTAGCAAGTGCATTAATTTTAAAGATAACGCCAAAAGTTATTATTTTGTTATATTTCACCTTCTTGGACAACTTTACACACCGCACACATTTCCCATGATTGTTCATTTTTCAGTAAATACTATAAAATCAAGAAATAATATCGTTCCCACTTGCTACGTTAGCGCCATTTTGGTGAGTTTTTGAATTGTGATTTGCTGCTTACAGCTGGAAACTTTTCCAAATTATCTCACATATAAGATTGTTATTCCTTACCTTTACCCTTCATACACTGAGTAACCGTATGTTTTATTTTTTGACAGCTGTCAGAGAATGATATATCATCATCGGATGAGATCGAGTCCCCTAGTTCAGAGGATTCACTTTTAGAGCCTGATAATAAACTTGTGGCTGAGGTAATTCCCTTCATTATTACTGGAATATTGACAATATAATTATATCTAATATGTGTATACATATGTATTATCTTTTTGGCGTGAATATGTCTTTAAATTTGTATTGACAATGGGAAGCAATTAGAAAAATCGAGGATAACAAAATCGGGCGATACAGTTTGTGGTATTGTATGGCATCTATCATCTATATCCATAATTTAATGACACCATTCGATAGTTAAATGATCAAAGAATACGTTATGTAGAGTTAGAGCTGTGACAAATTGACTGTGGAGAAGAGAGAAAGAGTCGCCGCCTTTTTGAGGTCGTTTCGTCGTGTCACATAATTTCCATTTTGTATAAACGATGACCAGGAGAAGCTCGTTGCTCGTTTTAGTTCCAATAGGCGACAGCTTTAATCATTATTTATATTTAGTTAGTGTGGAATAATTATTATGAATATATATGGTGTTAAATTGAAAAATGATGAAAACTTAATACATTGTCGACCTGTACTCGTCAAAAAGCTAAATCAAAATATAGCAATCGTATAGGGCTTAAAAGGGCTTCTCGACAGCAAAAATGTAAAATACGTTATATAAATATAAAGATACGATACAACCACACCCCGATTTTTTATAATTCCTTTAGCAATTTTTTAGAATTCTTTTAGCAATTTTTTTAATTCTTTAGTTGGAAGGCATGGGTTACGCGTGCGAGGACGCAAAGGCAGCTCTGCGCGCGTCTAACAATCACGTGAGCGGCGCTGTCGAATTATTGGTTGCTGGGGGAGGACACATCCCAGGTTGTATTCCATTTCTTCTTCACCTCTTCGCTTTGCTGGGCTATTATAAAAAAAAAAATACTTTTAATTTTAAGGCGAGGATCCAACAAATCCGTCAACAAGTTCGACGACAGCGCACAAGAGACAAAAGAAACATAGGAAGGATAAAAGGTATGTTTTTATTACAATATGTAAAGTTTGAAAATTAATGTTAATTATTCTATCATATTAATCTAAAAAGGTCGATGGAACGTATTTATATTAAACATAAAGCGAAAAGACATAATAAAATGTACAGTTAAAAGAAAAACAACAAATTTATTGCTCTAAAACACTGTAAAAAACTCAAATGGAAATGGGCGGGTCATGCCGTGCGTATGAACAGAGATAAATGGACTGATAAAGTAACTAATTGGGTAGGAACCAAATAATAAAAGAAAAGTGGGATGACAGAAAGGGAGATGGGCGGATAAGATAATCAAGGTAGCTGGTAAGGACTGGATTGAAGTAGCGAAGGATAGAGGTTTGGAGAGTAATGGAGAAGGTATTTACTCGTGAGAGGTCTTTAATAGATTTGAGAAAACAAATGTTTATCAAATATCGTCACATAAATGTAAACAATGGAATGTAAATTTTCAGTATTACAGAAGTAAAGAGGCATAAAAAATAGTCATTATGGCGTAGGCATCCGCTAAGAATGGATTTTTAAAAAGACGTGTAAAGGGCTTGGCGTGTTACTATCGTAAGCGATATTGTCACTTATCTGTATTATCCAGGCAAAAAGAACGCGAATCGGCTCTTCACCGACTCTCTTCAGCTATCAGGACCGAGGAAGATGATTATCTGGACACCTCGCTGGTGGACGAAGAGGAATACCTCGTCCAATACAAGTCTCTCTTGTAACGTGCCATAATATACTTAAATGTTTTATTAAGTGACTACAGATATAGGGTACAAATTCATTTCAACTGAACAAAAGGGTAAACTAAACCAGGTTAAAAGGTTTAAATATATATTTTTATATTGACTATGATTAGTAACAGGTGTGCTACGGGACTCGTTAACTGTAACCGAAAATATCGGATATTCGAAAGCGTATCCGATAAAAAAGTTTCGAATTTTTTCGGATAGGGACGGAGTCGAATGAGACACTGTCGATAACAAAAATGACTAAATATTTAACTAATATTACTCTTGCTAATTTATACACTGAACAAACCATTTATTGGCATAACAACAACATTCGTTGAGAATTCGGTACTGAAATGCACCGCATCACTCGGATCCCTACGTTTTATAAGAGCACCGCCGCCGCGCCGCCGTGTTGTACCGCGAGCGATCGTATAATGTTACGTGCCATAGAACCAGTTGAGAGTCTTCTAATGTGAGTTGTTACAAGTTTTTTTAATTCTAAACATAATTCTTTGAAAAATGTGACCAAAACCAATTAAATACTCTCATGTTTTGTGTTCTTTTGTTCAGTTTGAATGAAATAAGCTATAGACAATTTTGTAGTCGACATTTTTTTAATTACTTCAGTAGAGGTCATGCGAATGTTTATCTTATATATTTTGACTTCTATGTACCAAAACTCATTGTTTACCCTTGCTTGTGGAGTTGTTTATATTTTCTTCTCTATGGAACGCAAATTAACACGCTTCATGTTGATTTCGAGTTTTAAATCGATGTATCCTTGACAACTTGATCTATTATTACCACTCGACAGTCGATTGTCAAAGTATGTTTGTGCCTACTTGATTTACGCCATTTTGACGCTGTAATCCAAATTAAATGTTCCTGGTAGCTAAATTTACGAAACGTGCGTTTGTTATTTGTTGGGTAACGATCCATTGTCCATTTTCTATCCATTGTCCATTGATCCAATGTATCGAGATCTAGAGTTGAAAAATTTTTAAAGATTAACTTTTGATTAATCGATAATTAGGAATAGAACTATCAGTGGTTAATTTCCAAAGGAAAATACACAATTGGCTATTGGGTTGTATTTTATGATCACAACAAAGATTTTATTTAGCTGATTCAAGTCAAATCAAAAAACTATTCAATTTAGGTCCCAAGAAGGCACTTATGTACGTCAAAACACTACTGCCGGTTCGAAAAACGTCCCAGACATCGAGAAGAACCGGTAAGAAACTCGATCGTATTAAATGTTCCTGGTAGCTAAATTTACGAAACGTGCGTTTGTTATTTGTTGGGTAACGATCCATTGTCCATTTTCTATCCATTGTCCATTGATCCAATGTATCGAGATCTAGTGTTGAAAAATTTTTAAAGATTAACTTTTGATTAATCGATAATTAGGAATAGAACTATCAATGGTTAATTTCCAAAGGAAAATACACAATTGGCTATTGGGTTGTATTTTATGATCACAACAAAGATTTTATTTAGCTGATTCAAGTCAAATCAAAAAACTATTCAATTTAGGCCCCAAGAAGGCACTTATGTACGTCAAAACACTACTGCCGGTTCGAAAAACGTCCCAGACATCGAGAAGAACCGGTAAGAAACTCGATCGTATTTATCTTTTTTCATCAATCATCAATTTGTATCATTAAGTTACAAATCTACGCAAGCTGCGGAGCACGTGAGTGACTTTTTTTCGCTGTCATCGCTCGACGGTCTGAAAAACATTCCGTACCTACTAAGAAACAAAAAAGTAATGATACTATTGGATATGCAAACTATCGATGTTTTACCCCCACACTAAAGATCAATGTCTAAGTTAGTTCTCGGGAAACTCGTTGGCGTTTCAAGTTGGCACAAAAAGGTACTCACATTTTTATGAAGCGGTCAGTCTAGCATTATTTAAAGTCATCGTTTATGACTAATAAACTCTTCCATAGTATTATCGAAGTGCCAGAAACTATCAAATCTATTTTTAATAATAATATAGTTATTAATTATTTCTGTGGATTTTGTTTACCTAATAACTACAGTCGTACAAGTTCGTGCGCGGCCGTCCTATGTTTCCGACAGACGTTGGCGGGGTGAGGTAGTACAGACGAAAACGGGGGCAAGTAATGAAGCAGAGAAGGGAAGCGCGTGCAATAGCGTGACGTAGGCGCGCAAGGCACAGTACACTGAAGTACACAATAGTCGCAAGTACGCAATTTATAACGAATGATGAAGTATTATATTACCTACTTTAAGCAAATAGTGCACGTTCCCTTCTTACTAACTCACAGTCGCTTTTGAAACTAGTAATACAACTCAAATATAAACAATTTATATAAAAACTTACAAAATTAGCTATAATATATTTTGGTGAAAAGATAATCATGACAATTCATATAGCATTATCCAATACGTCAAGCACAGTCAGAGGGCAACCCTAGTGCGTGTTTATCTACCGAGCGGTAATTATTTCAAAAACAATTTGGGGATAACATACTGTTTACTTTAGTGTATAGTGACGTGCTACCTCGTCCCCGCCGACATTTAAAACATAGGACGGTCGCGCACGAACTTGAACGACTGTAATATAAATTCTCTTATCATTTTAATGGAATAAAAAAATGTATACCGTTTTTACATAATTATTTTATTAAGTTTTAAATACATAATAAAAATATGTATACAATATTATAATGTTATTTTATTTATGTGACTTTAAACAATATTCAGTTAAAGTTATTAAATTCGGTGGATAATATATTAGCAAATGCTAAGTAGCACGTGTACCGAAGTTTTGCTAATAACACCATATTATACTAATAATTAACATTTTCTTTAAGGTTGTGATACACTTGCTATTAGCAAATGCTAGTTAGCATATTTGCCGAAGTTCTGCTAATAGCTCATATTGTGCTAATAATTAGCATTGTATTAGATTGTAAGCCTAAATTTTTCACCCTTGCGGATGTGAGGGTTGTTTGTGGCACATTATTTTTTTGTATTGTGACAAAAATTTCTCGATTTTGGAGGTCCATTACTTCTATTATCAGGGTGAGTAATTTTAACTAACTTTATATAGTGCTTTTTGGTAAATAATGAGTCATAACGCTGTTCCATATGGGCTACTCGGTAATTATAAAATTTAATTAAAATATAAATAAATCAGAGGCAGTCAGCCATAAGGACTGCCGACAGAAGTGAAAACTAAATTTTGAGTTTTTAAATCAATTACAGTCTGAATTATTGCAGAGCGTGTCGGTGACGCGAAATCACAATATTTTACTCATCTAAAAATTCAAACAAGCACATTATACAGTCGAGTATATACAATGTATTAGTGTATATATGCGTATACATGTACACAGGCGGCTAAACTACGCGTCGCTAGTCTGACGCAAGCGCAATACGTCACGAGCATGTCGAGGTCAAAGGTGACGCGTAAGTCACGCGAACCCATAAGTTTTTCCCCCTAACAAAATCGCTCAACGTGGCTAAAGAAGATTTCACTTCAGTCCCGTTTTTATTCAAATAAGTGTTCTTGGAACATGAAAAGTATTTGATGAACAATAAATTTTCAGAGTTACTATAAAGAACCTTAGTATATCTGTCTCGCTTACTCTCTATTAAAATTATACTAACTGTGCCCGCGACAGAGCGTGCCAAAGAAATAGACATAAATATATACATACATAACCCTCCCTTTTTGCAGTCGAGTAAAAACAAACAAAAGGTTCATTGGTTGACAATAAACTCTACAAACATGACATCGTTTTTGACGTATTCGAACTTGTCTAAACTTGTGTGAGGTATGAATATGTATTGCCTTTTCATCTGTAATACTGATTTGTCGAGCGCCTCGTTCGACTTTGTCTTCTCGTCTTCCCCGCCATCGTCGTAGTCGTGGCGTTTCGACGATGACTTCCGGCGTAGTTGTAGTGATTTCACGATGTCCATCGCCTGGAAGTCAGTTGAAACCAATAGAAATTACTCTGTTATTTAAGATGTCAGTACGTCTTATATGTTATGAAAGAGCTTTTTTACTCATTTGAACGTAGAGGAAATAACTAAAAGGGTTACGGTAATTACGTAGGTAGTATTTCACTGCGATCTGAAAGAGCAACATATAAAAATATGAAGAGCAAAAGAGAAGAGACTATGAATTTTTGGAGCTAAAAGCGCAACGGTTGTCGAATTAATTGTGGTTGAGAGTGTTTATGAACTGATTTCGATGGTTCTTTTTTTGTTGAACCAGAATGTCGCCTGATATTTTTTGAAAGTAAATAAGTATTAAATGTGGGACACAATTTCATACACGCCCATTTGATTCCAAGTTAAGCAAAGTTTGTATTATGGTACGTAACTGTTACAGTTTAAGATAGGATGGGTTGGTGTCGGATTAATATTTAATAAGACTTAAGGAACAGCCTCACAGTCACCTTCACTGGATGAGCAACCACTTTGGACTTAATTTCGGATTTTTATACGTTTTTTAATTTAAATTGATCGGAGCACTCGCGATGCCATTTTGCTCGTTAATTTGAACAGCAGTGAAGAAGGTTCTTGTTTTATTTGCGTTAGAGGGCGCGAGTGTCACTTGTTTCGCGTAGCGCTGTACTCGGCTCGGTAGCGGGAGGTTTGAAATAGGAAGGGAAAAATGAAAAGGATTAAGCTTGTTCAGTAATTAAACATGACACCATGTTCATAAAAAAATCCTTCATGGGTGGGGATCGAACTCGCGGCCAACCGGTTAGGTAGGGGTCTACTACCACTGTGCCACTAAGCATTAATTACTAAGGTAGCTTAAAATTGAATATTATCACCAATAAAAAATACATTTAGGTTTGATTACCTGTCGTCGATTAACCGCCTGGTCCTTCAATACAATGCTAATGGTGAGGTCGCAAGGCCATTCTAATAGAGGGTCGTAAGGACCACCGACGAGCCTCACCGTTGAAGTAATGTGCCTCCCTTTCCACTTGCCGATTCCGTTAAGATTTATCTCTGCCTGAAAATGAAATGTTTAGTCATGACTTCTATGTTTACGGTTATCTTTACGTTGGGAAGGAGATGCCTCAAGGGTGGTCCCATTTTAATATCGCTAGCATTAGACATATGACTTAAAGATACACCATGGAACTAGTCGAAATATTTTAAGATGGTTTTCTTTTTTTTAATTCTTATGAAGTTACCATTATTTAGTTTAATTAATCAAAATTGTTGTTGTGTTAATTCGTCCGTGAGGTTGTACATGTACAACATTGTACAAGAAAGGATATTATGAGTATAATATTATGGTAACTGGTATGAAAGGTCCCCAAGAGACAGGTATGCGTAGTTTGTGGACCATTGTTAGAATATAATTACAATGTAATTTAGTTTAGTTAATTTCATCTTTAACTGAAAACTTTATTCATTTTAAATATTTATTTATGTAGGTATATGAACTCATCATGGTTGTAAAAAATTATTTCGCAAGATAGTACGCCTGTTAACATGTATTTGTAAGGCCAGCATTGGCTTTACAGTTTTCATTAAACACTAAAAATAATAAAGTATTGCGTTCACCTTCAGTGTATAGCCATGTTTGTTGGTACGGAACAGCGGGCTGGTGAGGACAGAGTCGTTGTCTTTAGCCTCTTTCATACGTGAATTGAAGTTCTCTATTCTCCATATGAAATGACCTGAAATATATCATACTATATTATAAAACTAAACTCCGTGTCGAGTCTGTCTGAACGCGATAGACTCAAAAGCTACCGAACGAATTTTCATACAAGGTTTTCCTAAATGGACAGAGTGATTGCATGAAGAAGGTTTAAGTGTATAATTCATTAAAGATTACCTATATTTATTACTCTGCTGCGTGTGCGAAGCCGGGGCGGGTTCGTAGTATTGTATATTTTTAATTTTTTATTAGTTTAGCGTTTGGCTACCAATCTTATCTACTGTTAAGTGACGACGTAGGTTAAACTGGTAATTGGTAACACAAGCTTTCAGGACACACTTATAGGTGCGTGGCGACAGATTTTCTACATGAGGGTGGTGGCTAGCCAGACGGGCTTTAGAGAATTCTCTCAAAATAAGGTATTTTCAAAAAAAAAAAATATTATGGATAAGCTTGTGTTTGAACACTATCTCGCCTGGTCGTATGTGATGATGTGGTCTACGATGGAGCATGCTTGCCTAGAAGGTACCTATTCACTTGAAACATGAAGATATCCAGGTTTTAATTATCGGGAAATACAAAATCCGGTGCGCATAATAATCGTGCTAACAAAACGCTTTGTGCGTTCTGGTGGAATATCTACCATAAATCGATGACGCTTCGCCATGTCTCTTGTTGTCCGATGATGGAAGGAGGATGGGGAAATTAAATTGTCTAATTCCAACGCGCAGTCGCCGAAATGTATCCAGTAAAAAACCGATAAACTGGCGACTTTACGCCGATGTTCAAGGCTCTGCAGCCTTGCCTCAACTAGCAAATCGTTGCCAATGAGATTTTTGGCTCGCCTCTCGCTTATATGTTATTATTATGTAACGCAATTTTTGTAGAAGATGCGTTTTTTTGACAAATATTGTATACGTACCACGGTGAAAATCAGTATTGTCTATTATCCGATTGTTTATATAAAACAAGGGAAAGACCAGATTTCGATAAATAAAACCCACCATCATCGCTCCCAGTCCCGTGCTGATCGAAGATGACCCTCGTTTGGAAGTCCGCGAGCTCTGTCCGCAGTTTGTGGTAGGATTTGGTGAGCGCTCTGAGGTCTCGCATCACGATATCCATCCTCGACGACTGCTCCGATGCTTCAGCCCTCGCGTTCGCAGTCGCTACTTCCAGAACCGCTAATCTATCTATCGACTTGTGAAGAAAAACAGAAGTATATCAATCTATACTATATTATAATAAAAGCGGAAAAGTCTTTTTGTTTAAAAACGCTAATCTCAGGAACTACCAGTCGGATTCGAAAAATTATTTTTGTATATGACAGCCAGATTCACGACAAATAGTATATGGTATTTAGTATTAGGCTAGAAGTCTCAGCTAGCCTTAAATATTGATTTTTGTTAAGGAAGAAAAGTGGAAGTATTCCCGTATTGCTTTATCCGCGTGCGCTGGAGTACCTAATTGTTAATGATACGTAAATACAATGTACCACAAAAATATCAGTCCTTAATATAACTAAATGAAAATCCGCGATAGCATATGCCTATCTCTTATAAATAAGCTATAATAAGGTATTATTTGACAAAAGCTTGTTGAAAATTGAAAAGTGATTTATGACCATTATCTTTAAGTAGTCTTTCTTTTAGGCACTAAGAAAATTTTATTAAAATAAACTTTGGCCTTTACAGAATGTTATTTGGAGGCATAGTTTAGGAGATAATGGAAAATTCAAATAATTCAACTCTCAAATGCAATGTGGTCAAATAGGTCATATGGTCTATAGTGAAGAATCATAAATCATGACAATCAATGATTTCTTCTAAATTATATGCTGACGAAACCGCGGGACACAACTAGTAGTTTACATATCAAAAATATTTTATAGTATCACGGTACACTTGTACCTCGTGAACCTAAATGCAATTGTGACCACCGAGAAATTGACACTCAATGACGGTCACCGCTGTATACCAACCAGCAGTTGGATATACTCAGGCTTATCCCAAAATGTAAGTCACTATGACGGGGTTACCTATCACCATGTGTATGGTGGATGCTTCCCATTCGGTTATAGATCCCTGCCACCCTGCTTGATTACTGGTTGGAACAAAAGTTCTCATCGGCTTAGTTTTGCCGTACTATGAAGCTCTGAACTGTCTCCCGGGTGATGAGTTTCCTCCTTCCAACAACATGGAGTACTTCAAGCAGGGCCCTCTTTACCCGGAGGTTCAAGGGGTACGAAGAACCCGGGCGCAAGCCGTCCGCCACAAGTCTTGATTGGTATCTACTAGCCTTCCACAACTACACTCAGTAACACTGTAGCCCACGAAAGCAGAGCTAAGAGCACAGCATATTTAAGGTCAACCATGGGTCCAAGACTCAAAATAGATTGACAAACTGGACCATTATAAGTAGCATTAATACCATACCATAGTACCATTAACATGACATTATTCAGAAATATTCCAACTGAAAAGCCCGATAAATTGTGTCAAATGTATGATTATCAGTGTTTTAGGGAAATCATATAATGAAACCTAAAAATATACATTGCGTTTTTTGTCTAAAATGGGGGGGGGGGGGTTGATACTTTCGCACCCCGGCGCCGAATATGCTTAAGAGGGCCCTGACTTCAAACATGACGTGAAGAGATATTTAGGCAGGCCGGAATGACAGCGGCGACTGGCTATGTATTGTAGATCCCGCGGTGGTCACCGCTGTTATTGGATTACACTGTGGTCACCATCAGGTACAGTGTAGTCACTTTGCCTGGCTACTATAAAAAAAAAATATTCATTGATGACTTATAACGGCTCATTGGAATGATCTCAATGAATAAGATTTCATTTTACCTTTCATTATTTACTTTTCTCTGACATGGGGTTTAATGCTCCCGTAGCGTCAATATTAACGAGATTTTATTAACACACTATACAAACCTAACAAGGTACAACATAATGACGTTCCCGCAAACAAAAAATATTTTGCTTAGTTAAAAAAGTAGGTAGTTTAACAATTTTCAGAATTTAAGTCGTTTATTTGTTTGTTACCTTTGAATCTACTTTCTCTTCTATTTCTTGTTACTCGTTGTATTCTATTTATCATAAAGTCTACACTTTTAATTGTAGTAGCACTAAGGAATGTTCTCTGTTTATTTTTTTTAACTTGGTGTTAATTCTCTAAGTGTTCAAATCATTAAATAAATTACTGCTGCTTACCGGTCGTTCTGCTTCAGTGTTCTGCAGTTCGGCTCTTAATACCGAAAGTTGTGCTAGCTGTTCCGAAGATCTGCGGGCTTCCAATAACTCCGCTTCCAGAGCTGCTCGATTTTCAGCATTACGCTCCCTTTCCTCTTCCACGGTCTGCTTCAGATATGTTATCACTTCCTCTGGAAATAAAAATTAATGGCGCGTTTGGACAGAATGAACAGCGTTCTGGTGGGACGTCGCTACGTGCCATTCAGGTAGAGTCGTCTCTGGTCGGTTCTTTTCAACACCGCGCTCATCTCTCAACATTTAAACTGATCGCTTCTCTCTTTACTACACACAGTCATTTCACGTGTGTTATAATTGATTAATAGATTATCTGTAAATATCAGTGAGTTAAAATAAATTATTCTTTTAAAATATATTTCTTTTGTAATGAAATAATACTGATATTTAATTTTGCTAATAAATTTTAGGTTTAGACTGTCACCATCTCCGAGGCACCTCAACACGAGGCAAGATTGTGGTGAAATATATCTTAGGTAGTATTTAACTTAGACCAACAAACTGTACTTCACGTGTTAGCCTTTGCAACGTATCCTTGAAAAACTGACTAAGTAGCTAAAATAATATTAATGGAATAGAATTAATCGCTCTATAATTAATGGTCGGTGGGTAATTATTTTTTATGTAGGTATGTAATAAAATAATGACCTAATTAAATCTTAATATAAGTTATAAATAAATAGTTTACTGTTATATTTTACTTCTTTACTATTTTACTCATGAGCTTGACTTTAATTTTACTTTGTGTTTCTTGTTGAAAATCCTGTTCAATAAATGTACGCTCCAAACTTTTACTATCCAGGGTGGATTGTTGCTACAGGTTTTTCGCTGTAGCTACAGGAAAACTTTCTAAGGAGACTGTACTTAACTTTTTAAGACATTTTGACTTGCATTTACAATTTATTTTTAAATGTAGGTACATTCAGCCGAAAAACAATCAATATACAAAAAGCTTTTTTCAGTGTCAATCGATCCTGTTTTTTATAAGGCTCAATAAACTCCAAGGGACCAACTCAGCACTAAAAATGACAAAAATTGCAAAAAACTTTTTCCATACATTTTGAATGATATCACCGTGACTTCGATAATCTTTTAAGTAGGTATATCAATTTAATGTCCGGTGTCAACAACTTTAAGTCAATGCAGCCTTATCCCTTTAACATGACAAATAGATTATGTATTTTGAAACTGTTTTATGCTGTGTCAATGTATAATTTTTATGGTTCATTCTAAAGTACACCGAACATTCGGGAACTAAATTCTATAACGTGTTGTTGTCACACTTGACATTGGCAAAATTATATACTTAAGCAGAAAGCCAACAAAAAAACAAACAGCTGTCAAAATATAATTACCAAGTCTATTAACTGTGCGGATCCTGATGTCATGTTGAGTTAGAGCTTGCTCGAGAAGCTCCCTCTCGTGCTGTTCATGCACCAGGCTGCTAACAGCGCTCTCGAGCCGCATCACAGTCGACAATTGCTGGCTTTGCAGTTCCTACGCGTATACAAAAAACATATATCAATCACACTGTGATAAGAACTGTCCTAATTTTAACAGCCGTAGATATTTTTGTTTTTTCTCTGCCACAAAATTTGCAGAAAACAATATTGGTTCGTTAGTTCTACAATTTATAACTAAGTCAATAAAAAGTTAAATATTTTTCATCTAAATAAACATAAATGTATCTCCGAAACGGGTGGCTCGATTTTGACGGGAATTTCACTGGTAGATAGCTGATGTTATAAGGAGTAACTTAGGCTACTTTTATTTTAGAACTAGCTGTGCCCGTGGTTTCGCTCACGTGAAATACAGAATGCCGGCGCGAATCTTGCTCCTCCGCTCCCGGCTATTTTAAAGACAAAAATGCTTATTGTGGGTGTTTCTTAGAAGATAGACGTATATTTTTCCAGACTTTTTTGTAGTTCTTTTTAATGTCTACAATTGGGTAGTACATTAATTTGCTATGTCACTTATGGATCAGGATTCCTTGCAAATAAATAAAATCTAGTGGTGAATCAATTCGAGTCCATAAATGGCTTACGCTGAGTAAAGCGTAGGAGATATATTATGAAATTATTATTAATGTATTACATGTCGCGCCTAATATGCCCGTTCGACGGTATTCTGTAGTCCACGCGAAGTCGCGGGCACAGCTAGTATTAATATAAACAAAAAATGTACCTGTAAAGCCAGTTGTACATTAGCCAAGTCGTGCTTAAACTGAGCTGCCCAGTTCGCTGACCTGCTAGCTTCGTCATCGACTGCGGCTCTCAGCGAAACCAAAGTTGAAAGGAAATGCTGGCTTCGTTCTTCCACCAGGACTAACTTAGAGCGGAGAGTTTCCAGTTCTGTCGACTGGATCTCTCGGTGACTTGACTCTTCTGTGATAACCAATCTGAAAATGCAATAACGTCAATATATTTTGAAGCAATTATGGCTCGTCGGTAGAAAGTACGGGTGTTGTTTCGATCGACTTATAGGTATGTTGAGGCAGTTGCTCTTAAAAGCCATTTTTCCCACAAGGCTTAGTGTCATCTTGGGCTACATCGTCACTTAATATCAGGTGAGATTATTATTCCATAATGCTAAAACATAAACCTAGAAAATATGAACAAAAAACTGTGTCCTTTTTTATTTATAGTAACCATGGTTACTTTACCACATACAATACTGAAAGAGATAAAACATTTTAGTTCTTTTTCCTCTCTATTGTATTGTTAACTTAATTCTTTTTTTTTATACAACAAAAATGGCAAACAAGCATAAGGCTCGTCTGATGTTAAGCGGCTAAGATAACCTATGGACACTTTTTTATAATAGCACGGTAAATTGACGCTACTGTTTCTGATGGTAAGCACAGTATTACTCAAAATGAACAGCGACCACCGATAGATCGGAATTCCATTAGCGGTCATTGCTGTTCTGCCGTTCTGCAAACCACGCGGTATCTGGATATACATTGGCTAATCGCAAAACATGACAAGAAGAGTCACTTGACGGTTTTCTCCTTATGTGTATGATGGTCAGAACGCAGACAGGTAGAAATACCTACCATATCGCTTAATTACTAGATATATACCAGCTGAAACCAGAACGCAACACTTTTTTAGAACTAACTATAATGTGAGCCACAAGGGTTCTGGAGCCTCATACGGCTTTTATAGTCAGTGGTGGCGCTAGGCGTCGATAAAAAAGGTTATCTGAACTTAACAGTGTTATCTCTATATTAATTTATACATGTAATATTTTTTCCAAATTTCCCGGTGGACACACCTACTGTATTATGAAGGAAACTGATCAAGAATATTGCATTAAAATAATTGTGTCTGTCTGTTTGTATGTTCAAGAAATGTTGTACATGGGAAGCACATTATGTCATTGGTCAATTGATAGATTATAAGAAATTTCCCTATTACTTTTAAAAGTAAAAAAAAATTACATTACTTCTCAAGTGATTTTCATAAATTTTGTGCACGAGAAGCGTACGTCATTTTAAAATTGATAGACTATTAATATTAACATTATCAGTAATAGTTTTTGAAATGGTAAAAAAAATAATTTCCAAAAAAATAATTTATATTCTTTCACTAAATTTTGTACAAGGGAAGCATGTCAATTCCATGAATGATAAAGCTCTAAGGGTTTGTAGGTGATAACCATTGAGAAGGGAGGTAACTATTGAGAAGGGAGGATACTCCGACCAGACGGGTGTTATGTCTGGCGGGCAGCTGCCCAACAGTCGCTGTCGGGTTTTTGTATATATACTCAATTGTTGGGTTAATTTCAATATCGCGATGTAGCATGCGTCGTATGTGACTCGATAGATGTCGCTATGTAGGATGCGTCATTTGTGGCGAGAGATGTCGCTACAGGTTGTAAAAAAAAAATTTAAATTAAAAATTAATTAATTATCATCCGCGTTTAACGAATTTTCCTACACGGGATGGGATGCATACGTGATTTCATAATTGATAGGCTAGAAGAATCTTCATAAATAATTTCGAAAATAAGTTAAAAAAAAATTGATAATTACTCTTTCCTCGAACAATTTTGATGAAAATTATATACGGGAAGTAAATTTCATTCCTAAATTGATAGGCTGTATGAACTCTCAATAAATGTAAATAATTACTGACTAATATCAAACGCGCGCGGAGTTGCGAGCATACTACTCGTTCGTATATTTTTCCATACGCATAGACTAGTACAGTAGCCGGCTGTAATAATGCACATCGAGCTAAAAATGGAGATGAACAAACTTTGATTAGCAATTAGCACTATTTGTCGTTTTCTTTCTGACTGGGAAATGAAAGAGGCCTCGCAATCAGGATGTCGCCGACATCTACATTTGGTCTAGCGCCGCCACTGTTATAGCTTCTCCTGGCTTGGCATATGTAAACTTATTAAAAATGTATATATTATACAGTATGCCGATGACTTTTACAAACTTTTACAAATGCAAAATTCTCTTAATATTTTTAATAGATTATTATTCCAGTTAGGGTTAGAAATATGCCCCTCAAAAAGTAAAGTTTGTTTATTTACAAAAAATACCTATAGAAATAACGTAGTTCTATCTATAAACGGTGTTTTGTTACCTCTGGTAGGAGTTATCAAGTGTTTAGGTTTATACTTAGACTCCCCTCTTAGGTGGAATTATCACATAACAGAGATAAAAATTAAAACGTTAAAATTTTTAATACTCTTAAAGTCTTAACAGGGGCAAACTGGGGCGTTCATCCAAAACATTTAAGGCGAATATATATCTCCGTCATCAGAAGTCGCATGGATTATGCCAGTTGTCTATACGACATCAGTGCTAACATACATTTGAGTAAACTCGACAAAGTACAGAATCAAGCCATGCGTATTATTGGAGGATTTGTTAAAAGTACGCCTATCCATGTTATGGAATCTGAGCTTAACTTGTGTCCATTAAATATTAGAAGGTTTTATTTGACAGGAAAATATTGGTTTAAATGTAAGTCCTTTTCTAATAGTATATTAATCACATTGTTGAACAAATTATCGCTACTATGTGAATAGCATAAATGGCGTAGGAACAAAATTCCTTCTTTAGTTGTGGTACACGACATATACAAGAATACTCCCTTGCATTTGATTGCCAAGTTAGAAATGTTTTGAATGACAACTTGGGTTAGTAATTTCGATCTGAAAGATTTTATAAAGTCCGATATTCCGTTTATAAATCAAAATAAAAAATATTATGACACACAGAGACTATCTCATTCCTGTAATCTTTTTATTGAAAATGAATATGGTAGCTTTCATAAAATTTTTACTGATGGCTCTATACAGAAGAACTTCATTACAAACCTCATTAAAGTTCAAAATAGAAGGTAATATTTCCATAATGACTGTAGAATTATTAGCCATTTTAGAAGCACTAGCCTATATCGAATCACAAAATTTTAATAAATATGTTATATTGACTGATTCCAAAAGCGCGCTTCAACATTTAGCTAGTTGCACCTCGACCATTCGAGGCACACCGCTAGCTTATGCTATCCTTAAATCACTCTTTAAACTTAAGACTAGGGCAAAAATTATTTTACAGTGGATTCCTGCTCATGTTTAGTATACATGGTGATGAGGCAGTAGATATATTAGCTAAAGAAGTGTCATCTGATGGAGTACCTCTACAGATATTACTTTTTATACTGATTGTTTAAAACTAATTAAGCAAAAATGCCGCTTTTCTTGGAAGGAGTACTTTGACGAGAGATCCCGCCAAAACTATTCAACCTGGCCCAGTAACCTCTTGGATCGACAACTGTTCTTTTAGCAGACATAATATTATAACAGCGTTTCGGTTACGTTCTGGACATTTACCGACAAACAAATTTGCTTTCATGGTGGGTAAAGCTCAATCTCCCAATTGCACTGCTTGTGGAGTTTTAGAGGACAATTACCACATCATAATAGAATGTACTCGTGGAAATATTTTTAGGAAACAGATTCAACTTAACTACTCTTCTTATAATGTGGGTAACTGTAATAGTATGCTGGCCTCACCTATGTCCGACGAGGCTATTCAATTATATAAACTTACTGGTTATATTATGAAACAAAGATAAATCTATGTAACACAATAGGCACAATAAAGCGGCATGACCGTTATGACGGCCAAGCACTTAAAACTTAGATTAAAAAAAATATATATATCCAATTCACGCGATGGAGTCAAGTCATGATAATTCTTCTTCTTCTTCCTAACTTGGCAATTAGTCCTCCTTAATGAAGACCATTAAACGTGAATATAGTGTCCTGTCTTATGACGATTTCAGTATCCTAACAAAATGGTAGCTCCCTTGTTAGAACTCTCTAGAGAGTTTTGTAGGATCCCAGAATGAATGCTCTTAGTTTATATTTATAATTCACTTCACTTATGCACAAAAACAAAACTATATCACGCATAACGCCACCAATATTACATAATATAGGGACAAAAATCTAATTAAATGGATTAAAAACAAAAGCCACATGTCACTTTAAGATCCCGTCAAAAACTCCTTAGTCATGATACTTATCTACTGTAAACTTTTATTGATATTGTATCTACACTGGTTTCGTGTCAGCCAACACTAGCAATTCTTTTACTATTATTATTTGTGCAATAAATTATATTGAGGAGTAAACTTATGTTTGCCGTTGGTAAACTGTTGTCCCCATACATTGAGTGCCGCGTTCAGTTTATCAACTGCAAATAAGTTTATAATCGTAAAAATAGTTTTTTTTGTAATGTAACTACAAATTTGCAGTTTTCGGAGTTTTCCTCTACTTGTGATACAAAATATTGCTTCTTGCCAAATTTCATGATTCAAGGTATACTGGAAGTTTAATTTTTCACAGCTCCAAGGGTTTGCTGACCTGAGTATTGACCTACTTGATACCTCCACGTGCTACTTAGAAAAAGATGGACAAAACGATGTGATCCTATAAAGGTTCTTTTTTTCCTTTTGAAGTACGAAACCTTAAAAAATTAGTTCTTACTTGATATTAGCAACTTCCTTCTCCAAGTAAGAGATACAATCCTCCATAGGTATTGTACGGGGATTCCACGTGTGGTTAGTCACGGTGACCATTGGTGGTGTCGGTGCTGGTATGCTGGCGTGACTCGATGACGTGGATTTACGGGTCTAAGGAAATAAACCTTTCATCATTAACAGGATTAATATGAGAAAAATTACAGAAAATTTCTTTGGAGCTTTCTTTATTCTTAGGGCAGTCCGACTGGTGGATGACCTCTACCCTATAGAAGATCGCAGGCAAATAACCTAGTGTTATGTTCCGACGCTGAGTAGGGTTTCCAGAGCTCCTTGGGGTAGGGGGTTCAAGGTCGGCAATGAGCTTGTGGCGACATCTCTCGCCACAACTGACGCATCTACATAGCGACATCTATCGAGCCACATACGACGCATCCTACATCGCGTTATAGAAATTAACTCAACAATTGAGTATATATAAAAGAACCCGAATACAACCGTTGGACAGCTGCCCGCCAGACATAACACCCGTCTGGTCAGAGGATCCTCCCTTTTCTATGGCGGATGAGGAACTTTACTCTTTGTTCCTCATTTTCGCTAAAGTGGCGACATCTCTCGCCACAAGCTAATGATTACGAGGAGATGTAAGGGGTGTCGAATAATAGCTGAGATGCCCAAGCTAACCTCACCTGCACGTGATGCATCCTACTGAGTAACCAACGAGGAAATGGTGACACCAGGGTGACAGGGCTGTTTTGCGTAACTGGGTCGCGACCACCATGCATGTGGTCAAAAATCTGTCATAGTGACTCGCTTTTACGTGTCGCGTTTCGGGATCAGCCTCTGCATATCCAGTTAAATTAATACAGGCCAGCATGACAGCTGCGACCGTCGAAGGATTACGATCTCTCGGTGGTCACCGTTGTGTTAGGATTGCAATGTGCTTACCATCAGAGACAGTATCGTCAATTTACAGTGCTACTAAAAAAAAGCGTCCATAGCCTAAGGTAGCCGCTTATCATCAGGCGGGCTGTATGCTTGTTTGCCATTGTTGTTGTATTAAAAAATAAATTACTTTACAATACAATAGAGAGGTAGAAGAAGCAAAATGTACTGACTCTCTTGGATTTTCTCCCTTTTTGAAAATAAAAAAAAATTTAACACGAGTTAAGTTTATAGCGCTTTGCATGTTATTGAAAATTCTTTTTTTAATTTTCTCGTTGCGTTATAATTAATTTTTTTTTAATTTGTTATAATGATGATTATACTATATATTCTACTGTTATAAAATATATTTTAGAGTATTTGACTGATAAAAGACCGCATACCTTTTCCATGCGAGGACAATCTTTGACGTGGGTTTCCTTGTGTTTTCTCTGTATCCAAGCCCCACATCGCAGTGGACACTGTTCCAGTATGCTGCCACATTGTTTTAAGTGATTCTTAAACAAATCATTATAATTCTTAACTATTGATAAAGGATTATAAATACATTTTCTTTTTTATTTCAAAGGGCCAAAAAGGCAGATGGCTGATTGTTAATGGTTACCATCATCTATGGACAACTGCAATACCAGGGCTATTACTGCCATGTTGCCGATCTTGGAGACCGTTATTCGATCCTTTTTTGAAGAGCCCCATGTCATAGCCCTTGGAAAACCGTATTGGATAACCTATTCCACGACCCTAGCGTACGGGACAGGAAGGCTCTGAAGAAAATATAATAATACTAGCTGGTGAGGCAGACAATTTTCTGTTTCTTTTTCTCTTTATAGGTTTAAAGTTTGGCCAAAATCTCACGTAATGTTAAGTGATGATATGACCTTAAATGGTAATACGCTATGCATAGTGGTGGGACTGCCAGGAACTTAAGGGGTTTTCCACCTAAAAGAAAGAAAAAAAAATCCAGTGTTTCCGACGGTGAGGTTTTTTGGTACTCTGTTGATTTAATGTTATAAAATGACTTTATATTTCTTCAATATTTTTTAATATTTTTAATGAAATAGTTCAGTTTACTAAGTAATTATTTTAACTTGTATGAATATAATTTAAAATAAATGAAGACTTCTTTCACAGTTAAGAAGTTTTAATTTGAATGTAGTCGATTTTGAAATTGCTTTAGGTGGAATGTTGTGTCGTAGATAAATAACTAAAGGCTACAGCGCCACCTGTCATCTCCTAGAATAACAATGAACCATTGTCTTGACAGAACAAAAATATATATTGTGTGAATAGAACCTCAAGAAGTTAGGTACACAATAACTAACTAACACACACAATAACTAACACAAGATTTTTTAAAATAATAATAATTAAGAAGGTTTTTAATTGTTTTATTTTGCAACAATTTTTTCCCGAAACACTGCGATTGGCGCTTTTTAATTTGCAACAATAATCCGCAAAAATCAGAAAGATGCATCGATGTACAGCGTCGTATAAAATGTCAACTTCTCTCAATTTAGCCAGATTATAGTGTTACTTCTCATTATGGTATACCTACGTTAACACTTGGCCTGTTTAAAACTCAGTCTACAATAATAACTCTTTACTATCTCATGGAAGATAATCTATGACTTAAATGTGAGATAAATTTAAAAAAAGGTCAAGGTGTTTAAATAAAAATACTGACATCGTGCATGGGCTTGGTTTGTATTGTGATAAAATCTCATTAGATGTTTTTTTTTTTTGTAATAATAAATTAGATTACCAGGATGAGTTAAAGTGATATTTTGGTTTATTAGGTACCTGACTATAGCAAAACCAAAAGGAAGAGTTTTATTTTTAGCAGTCTATGTAAATTTGTTTTTATTTACGTGTGTTCCACGGTAGCGCGTAAACTGATCATCGGATTTTGATAAATAAAGTACCAATCGCTTCGTTATTATTGTCCGGATGATATAGGCTACATTTTATACAAACAAAATTAATATCACGGACCCTACTATATCCAAAAAAGTCGGAGAAACTGTTTTTTTTTTGTTTTTGCTATCGTATCGAGTGGGATTTCAAATGAAAGGGGAGAAAAGTCAAAAGAGATCATAAATAAAATATAATATACCAAGCGACAGAAAAAAAGTCGAGATAAAGATTTTGGAACTTTTCCTCCTATAATTTTATTTATTTTTTCCGTAGTCGGGTTACAGTTTTTTTTATCAATACGTATAGATAACTTCAATATATATTTTTAACATATTAAAGCATTACCAATATTGTATCGTACGTCCTTCAATATCAGCGATAACACACCTCGACGATCTTATCAAATCGCTATAAGTTTAGAACATGTTGCAGCTAAAACACTACATTCAGTAGCTGTGAAACTATACATAATCATTAATAAATAGTTCTGTCTGTACATGTCTATATTTATCAAATTTTATTATAGGATCACGAATATAGAGTTTTTTTTTTTCGTCTATTTGTATGACCATATTTAACTCGAATAATTCTCGATCAATTTTTTTGAAATATTTGTTTAAAAGATGCTTATATAAATGATAAGTTATATGAATTGTCAATATTACTTTTAGTAATCGGAAAACAATTTCAATTTTATTAATTACCAACCAATTTTGAATAAATTTTTGTAGACAAGAAGCATAAGTCATTCTATAATTACTGATTAGCTATAAAATTTGATAATAATACTTTTTTTAAATAGGTGAGTCTAGTGGAAAACTCGACTGGAACGAAGGCAATAGGCTAATCTCCCTCCCCATCCTCAAAGTCCGTACCGTACGCTGTAAAACTTCGTTCCAATAAAATTGTTTTTTTTTTTTTTATTATTCTTATCCGATTATCTTTAAACTATGTACACGGGATGTATATGTCATTCACCATTTGATATACCTATAGGATTTTTTATAAATATGAGTAAAAATAAAATAAACGCGTTTCGAGTTGCGGGCCATCGCTAGTATTATATAAAAATGTGCATTTAAATATAAAGTACATGCGCTATATTTATGTAAAATGATGTTAATAAATTTTTTTTTATCGTAGCATGACAATTGACTACACTGTACCTTATGGCGAGTACAGTTTAATCGAATAGCATCGGCGAATGCCGTGGGATCTACTACAATCCACTGTCAGTCGTTGCTGTCATGCTAGCCTGATCAAATGCTACTTCACATTATGCTTGAAGGACTCCATGTTGTAGGACGGAAGAAACACAATGTCCGGAAGACAGTTCAACTACTTCACAGTACGGCAGAGATACGACGACGTAGCTAACTACTTTGCTCGTACCGAGATGGTGGTTACCGTAAAACTGTGGCTTCTGAGACCAGCGCATGTGTTTCTGATATGAAAGGGAAATCCAGTAATTAGGTTCAACAGTTCTTCGGAACCATTGCCATGATACAGACGGTAGAATAAGCTCAGCGAGACAATATCTCTGTTCAACTGGAGCAGCTCGATGACTTTAGCACGTCTCTGCAACCTTTCCAGGGCTTCGATGAGGTATTTATCAGATCCGTCCCAAAGGTTCGAACAGTATTCCAATCAAAACTGAACTTGTGCCTTGTAAAGGAATTAGTAATTATGTGACGCATATAGGGAAAGTTTTGATAAGAAATTACATATACACACAGAAAGAGAGATGTATTAATGTAACCCATTCTATTCTACCCCCTTACTGTCACCTATTGGCAAGAGTACCTGGATAACTGCTTGAGACATTTGACTGGGCTCAAAAATAGCTGCGAGAATTGTTGACGATCCGAAATTCATAAATGGTATCGAAGCCTTTAACTCTAAGGAGAGACCTCGCATCCTTGTGCGTGTTCTACCGTTTGTACTATACGCTGTGTTCCAAAGAATTGTTCAGTATGATGCCAGAGGAAGCTTTCCACCATCGCACAAGTCCGGTTTCAGAAGAGTTTCCTGCTCCGAACGCTCCGTTAGTGAAAGGAGCTTTCTGCTGAGGGTTACCCAGAGGACTTCGGTATTTTTAAAGGGTTTCTGGTGTTGCAAGCGTCCATAGGATGCGATGACCGCTTATCAAGCGGACCGCATGCGCATTTGCCACCGTTGAGCTATAAAAAGATGGTTTTAAGTTACCTGTAATTGACCCATTTCGAACATCTCGTTGCAGAAGTAACACGGGCTGTCTTTCGCGTTCTTACTCCCTAACATGTCCAGCCCATCCATGCTCTTCCTCATCAGACTCATCTTTCCGCCTATGTTCTCCACAAAGCACTACGACACTTCACAAACAGTATTATAAATATCTTTTAACACTTAACCATACATATAATAGTTTGTATCGTTCATATTTTGAAAATAGTTTCTTAGGTGGCAATTTCCGGAATATGCAATCTTTTTTTTAGTTTAGGTATAAATTTCTGAAATAGGCAATTTTTATTAAGTAAAAAAATTCTTTAGCACCTTTATGATTTTTAACTCGTTGATATGAGAAAGCGACATTAAAAAGAGACAAACACAAACATCTACATGATTTAGCATATGAAAGAAAAAGAGATAGAATTATACACGGTTAATGCAAGTCCTGATTAACTTTCGATTTTCGGAGTAAATATATTTTTCAACTAGGAAATTCTCAGACTGACCGTTTGACGAGAACCGAGCTTTACCGAGAAGGTCTGAACTGTTATCTAAAATTAATGTTATGCCGTACGTATTATAATACTTTAAGTTTTCTATCAGTAATTCGAAGTTTTAAGAATTAAGCGCAAATGAAACTGCGGAGCACTCTTAGTATGCCATTAAAACAAAAGTAACTGGATTCAAAATTTCTCGGGTAATCAGTATTACTAGGTATCACATCACCATGAGGCCTAACAAAAATTTTACAATCACTAATTCAAGTAACTTCAGTTTGTGATCTTTAATTAAATAAACCCTGAAAATATAGTTGCCTACATAATTAAAGATGTTTTATAAAAATTTATAACTGCTTTGACCTTTGCTTTTTTTTTGCAAAATCAACTAGGTAATTCTTAATTGCGTTTACGACCTTCTATGTACATTTTTAAATACAAGTTGGTTATTCTAAAAATTTGATGTAATTATATATTTTTAACTAGAATATCTTTTAATAAGTATACACTTCAATTTTATTAGTAACATATTAAGAAGGTTAAAAAAAAAACGAAATTCTAAAATAAATCATTAGGTATGCAGTTTTCAAAATGGCCGTGTAATAGATACGAGTAATTTTAAAATATTATTTTATTTATCGACACGTCAAACACTACACTTTACCATGGTCATAGATTAAAGTAAAATTGGAATAGGATTTGAAAAATATTACATATATAACACTAACTAGTTAATATCTGCGACTTGGTTTACGTGAAAATAGTATTGACATCCCGCGGGAAGTAACTGAAATAAAAACGGCTTTTATTTTATCATTGTAATTTTACCATTACTGATCTGTTCAATACTTTTAAAATGATTCGCATTCAAACACAGAAAATTTTACGATTGCGTTATTAAATTAACGTCTACCCACGTCTCTGTACGCGTTAATCACAATATTATGAAAATTAATAATAACTAGCGGTCGCCCAGTGATCGAAATTCGACCAGTGGCTTTTTAATCATAGACTATTTTCTGTTTGACATTTACAATATGAACCTAAACAATGAATATTTTATCACTTGCTGTCACTTTTCATTGAGTGACAATGTCGATATTTTGGGGGGTCTAAGTTCAATGGCACTGGTCGGATTAGGTTTCCTAGTATTAATTAATTTAATTTAATATATTAGTAACAGATATTATAGATAAATTTTAGCGTTCTGCGCTTCTTCTCCATATAAACTTTAACCATGCCAAATGCACGCAATAAATACGCTTAAAAAGGGGTAGAAAGTTTTTGCTTCACGTATTAATTTAGTGATAAAACACAGCCTATGCTACTCAGGGGCAATGTAGGCTTCTTATAAAAAAGGCGGTGCAGCGCGTGTGGAGAATTGTTTGAACAAATTTAACACAGGTGAAACCGTCGAGCACAACTAATTAAATAGTTTTCACTTCACACTTAGTAGTGTTTGATAGAATTAGACAAATTAATTAAACTATATAACACATCACTAAACCAGTGTCCGTAACAAAGAACACGTTTAATCCTTATATTGTTTGTAACGAAATGATTCATAGTTATCACATATTGTGATATGATACGGGGCGTTGTTCTGATAACTTGTGCAAATAATCCTTTCATAATCTGGTATATTGCTGAATAGGTCAAGGCGGTGTTGTATGTATGGTATATTACATTTTACATGACATAATTGAAAGACATTTAGAGAGACGATTACCTAGAAGGGAGGTAGGGCAGAACATAGAAATTTTTATGGAGATTTTTCCCTACTCGGGGCAGTCCGACTGGTGCAATACTTTTTTAATAATAAAATATTTAGATTAGATAATACCATTTCGACTATAAAACTTGCTAAACATGATTTTTGAACTTATTATCTGGCAAATCGGTTATATGCTTAGCAAGTTTATTGAAAGTCTAACATAATTACCTAAAGATATTTAGTTCATTGACAAAGATGTGTTAGTTTGTGGAAATCTACAATCTAATAACATTCTTTTAGTTATATATCTTTCATCTCTCCTCATGACATCCCCGTACCATTGTTGTGTTCTGTACCTGGGGTTACCGTTACCTGTAATGGGGTTATGATTTCGTATTTAGTAACGTCTGCATCATTAACAATACGGTCAGCCTGTCTCTGCAACCTGTCCGGAGCATCGAGGAGGTATGTTGCGGGTTCATTCCAGAGATGCGAACAGTATTCCAATACACGGCCAAACTTGTGCCTACTAAAGAAGATACAGTTGACCGGGCGTGAAAAACCGTCGCATCCAATCAGGATTCCGAGTCTCCGAGATGTATTAGAGATGAAAATTCCGATGTAAACCTAGGCGTTGAGGTCCTGGGATATTGAGAATGTCACAATTTTTTTTTTAATTAGCTAGAGCAGCGGTTCCTATCTTTTTCAATCTTTCCGCCCTTATGATTGATTAGGAAAATTCATTTTACCCCACCGCCTCCCTTAAATTTCTTATCATAGAGAAAAACACATATCAAAATACAAAGTCTTAATTTAATTAACCATAATAAACTGCAGAAAAGTTTTAGAGGTCCTTACCTTTAATCACACTGCAATACCACACTGCCATATTAGGAACTAAATTTATGGCATTTTTACAGTACATAAAATTATGTTTATTAAATATGAAAGCTGAATTAGACGATTTTGAGCCTTATGACACTTTTTCAGCGGATGTGCGATATATATTTACATATTGCGATTCATATATTACTGCATATTATTGTTGAAGTACTTTTGCAAATTTCATGATATGGAGGACTGGAATAAATTATATTTAAAACCGATTTTACCACCTTATTAGATTTTTTAATTTTTCCCTTGTAAAAAGCTTGATTACCCACACAGGATAGCTATTTAACCCTTGAGGGGGTAATCATCCCCAGGTTCGGAACCCAGGAGCTAGAGAATTATTTCCTATGACATATATATAATATTATGTACTGACGTTTAAATTTAATTTTTTGACATTTCGGAATTTTACCGTAATTATAACGTATTTATTAAAAGACTAGCTGGCCGGACAGACGTTGTTCTGCGATTTTCAATAGTCAATAATTCGATCACACCCACCACCTTTCCTGTTGTTTATTTTTACTGATAACTTTTCTATGACCAAAAACAAAAAAAATTAGGTACGCGTATACATCCTTATATATACATATATATGTAAATCCGATAACAAAATGACTGAATTTGAAAATTTGAAACATTTCCAAAGAACTTTTCCCCTTTTTCTTGTGATAAAATTCTAATTAGAACTATTACCAACATTTTAAAAGAAAAATTAGCCAAATATGTTATGTCATTCTCAAGTGATCTACCTTTATTTATCTATATACTTCGTTAAATAGATTTGTAATTCATTTCTAGACACGCGGCAAAGTATCAAACCAAATTCAAGCTAACAGAATAGCGAGCGGTACCGTGTGTAATATTACACGAACCATTTAGAGTCACTTTTAACCCCCTCATAACTCAAAAACTATTTCACATAAACATGTCAAATTTTGCTCATATATTGAGACTTGCATGATACATATGTGCTCCAAATTTCATAAACACACCTCAAACATTCTATATTACAATTCGTCCTGACGGTCAAGCACCTAGAGTGAAGGGTCCCGCCCGGTCCGACTTCCGAGACATGCAGGCGTCCGTGACTATCACTAAACTTTGTTCAAATGTCCTCATTGGATTATTTATGCTAATCTATACTTATTAATATAATAAATCGGAAAGTTTTTTGTTTGTTTGTTTAAACACGTTAATCTATTGCCAGATTCACGAGAAATAGTATATAGAAGTGGAAGCTCTTGCGAACTGCTTTATCCGCGTGCGCTGGCGTAATGGTTAATGATACGTAAATACAAAGTACTACTAAAATACAGTACACTTAGTATATCTAATAAAAGCCTCGGGATAGCATACACATATCTTTTATACATAAGTCACAATAGGCATTTAGCGATTTTTTTATAGAAGATTAAAAATTTATTTATGACATTATTTTTAGGCATGGCATATTAATCCTTACGAACAAAAGTTACTTCATTATAAAGGCAATTTTATGCATGTTATTTGGAGACATACTTTAGGAGATAATGCAAAGTTAAAATATATAATTCAACTCTGAACGTGCGATGTGTTGCATAATCCTATCGACACAATTAAAATATTGTCTGTACTGATGTATTATAAATCATCTATTAGATATTTCTTTTAAATAATATGAGAGTGAAACTGCGAGGCGCAGCTAGTTGTTTTATAATTCATTATAATTATTTTTGCTTTTTGTAACTTTTTTTGGTATAAAAAGGAAGTATACATATATTCAGTTCATCTAATGTTACATGGTCACATATTTTCTATTGTAGCCCCCATGCGACCCATGCTAGTTAAGACACTGGCTTTAGAATAAAACAAATCTGCTATAATTTAGTTTTAAACTATTTTCCTCACATATAGACCGCGGAATTAACTGGTAGACAATTTATGGCTTTGAAATTTCAACATTCATCTTTTATTCCTTCTTATGGGAGATTCTAAGAAATATTTCATATTGGCTGTTCAGACTGACCGTCAATCACAGATTAGCATTTCTTAGTATATCATGCATGTACAATAAGACTGCATAGAGTTCTTTATTTATTTAATGGTATGTTTAAATTTATTAAGGATATATGTAATGTAAAATATAGCATTCCACGAGTCTCATAAATCAAAATATCACAAATATTTTATGAAATTTATGAATGTCTATTCATATGTCTATTATTATTTCAAGCAGTAGTGCTGGGTCGTTCCTGATTTTTCGTAAAATGAAACGAAACTCAAGGAAAAGTTCTTAGAAACGGTTATTAAAAAAACGTTTTTTTTTTTTTAAGTTTGAAAACAAACTGAACTGAACGAACCTTCAATTTCAAACCAAAACGAACATTTGACGTTTAACCAAAAAACCAGTTTTTATTCGTTCCTTCATTTTCGTTTTTTCTTTTACAATAAAATGTTTATTGTATAGCTTTAGTAAGTAATAAGTTTCATTGTAGCTTATTCGTTACTTCAAATTTAAAATAGTTGTAACAATTTACTGTTAATTCAATAGCAGTCCATAAAACAATGTCTATAGATCTGTTCTATCAAAAACGTTCATTCGGACTACCAACATAATGTTTGACGCGCTTTTCTTTCGTTTTAAAACTTGTTATTGTTAAGTAGAGAAATAGTTCGTTCGTTTTTCATAAAATAACTGCTTCCTAAAAGTGTTTCTGAACGAAACGCCCAGTACTAATATGCAGAGACATTTGAGTAGGCCGGCATCGTAGCAACTGACAATGGATTGTAGATTCCACCACAGTAGTTAATATTATTCAATTGCATTGTGCTTACCATCAGGTGACGCGATAAACCAAAGAAAGTCACTATGACGGACTTATCAGCATGTGCATGGTGGATGGTTCCAAGTAGGGGAACCTACCCTACCATCCCGTTTATAAAATCTCCACATGACAGACTGAGTTGTCACCAAAAACTCCTCTACGGAACCTAAAAGAATTGACTGTACTGTTAATCATAAGGCCCCTGAAGCCTGGGACGGTTTTAAAGCTTCACGGTGTCTTGGAGGCAAGCGCTGAAGGTACACAGCCGCGAACGCGTGGGAACGTGCTCAAGGGTGGTCGAACCTCTTCTTGAGCTGTTGACATAGTTGCAATTAAGTCGCGATCTGGCTAGTTCCAATCCGTGAGAATTCCAGCTAAAGTAACTTATACTGCCTCCCGGGAGGAAGGAAGGAACATGTGTTTAATATGTATTTAGTGTATTTAGTTTAACTAGTACAAAAAAAGAAAAAAATGTTCCTTACAGAACGTATGTATCTGTGTTATGAAACCTAACTATGATTACTATTTAAATTTAGAATCTCTGGCGACTTTTGAGTTCTGCGCTCGCGTAATATCAAACCGCTTTGTAGCGAAGCCTTAAATTACGTCAGTTCAGTAGTTATTTAGCCTTCGCGCGGGATGGTTGTATTTGTTCGCATTATTACGTTTACGCTGATATAAATATTCAAGTATTTTTTTGTGCTTCACAGTGAAGTGTTTCTTAAAGAGATTTTATCAAAGAGATATTTTTAATTGTGAGTAATAATTTCATTGTTATAATGCAGAACATTATAAAGTGTTCTATAGTTAAAATATATCTTAAGATTAGGATATTTAACGTTTAATGAAATATTTTTGGTTTTTTTTTTAATTTAACAATTTTTAATTACATTTTACTACAACTATTGTGTTGTTATTATAAAATTACTATAAATTGCAAAGATTTTTATAGTTTTCACATGAAAATAATTAGTCTGATTTGTATTTTCTTATAGAAGAAATTTTCAGGCCTTAAAATCACTTTATATAGGGTAGATATAAATGTAAGCTATTAAGAGAAGTAAAACAGAAAATTTAAAGATTTTCACCGTACATAAGATCGCCAGCCAAATGACCTTGTGTTGTGTTCCTGCGGTGATTAGTTTACAGAACTCTTTGGGGCAGGGGGGTGGGGGAGTTCAAAGTCGGCAAGCGTTAATGATACCTATGGTGTTTCAAGCGTCCACAGGCTTTGGTAGCCGCTTATCATCAGGCGGGTCGTATGAGTGTTTACCACCTTAGTTGTATTAAAAAAAAGGTATCCCGTTGTCCTGAAAGTTGAATTGCAGAATGGAAAAATAAGAAACTATATATTTGACCAAATGATCCTTATATTTTGTTTAATACCTCTGCTCTCAGGGACTGCATATAATATATCAATTTTACGTACATTTTTTTAACTGACTTCAAAAAAGTCGAAGTTACTCAATTTAAATGTTTTTTTTTTTTTTTTGTAATGGATGTTCAGCCAGAACTACTTTGTCTATGAACCGATTTGGATGATTCTTTTTTTGTTGGATAGGGGATACCTCAAGGTTGGTCCTATTTTAATTACAATGTCATTGGACCTTCAACTACAAAGTTCAACTCTTCAAAATCATTGATTGGTTTTCTTTTTTTTGTTAAAAACTGTCTTGTGTTATGTAAGGGAGCCAAAATGTTTATTATTATTATTATAATTATTGTTTTATTGTCAAGACTTATCATGTTTATAGATAATAGACAGTACAATAGGATTCGTCGTACCGTAATATTCGATTCGATTCGATTCACTCACAGACTACGTATCTACGTTTTTAATATCTAAATAAGTATGTATATATTTCACATAGGTGCATACCACCACGCCTGTATCCCCGAAGGATTAGGCAGAGGTATACATGTACATCCACAATTCGCCGGATATATTTCTAGGTCCCATGTAATAGGAGGCAGGCTATTGCCACTGATCGGGCACAAAGCCAAACTCCGAGCTGCTATTGAGAATTTCATAGAAAACCCTTGACCTGGGAATCGAACCCAAGACCTTTAGCATCGCAGTCGCACTTACGACCGCTAGGCTAACGAGGCAGTATATTTCACGAATTAGAAAAAATCAATGAAAAAAGAAATTAGAAGGAGATTTATCACTACTTGGTGACAGTCCGATTGGCAAAATACTTTGATTTGTATTTCTGCGGTGGGAAGGGTTCTCGAAGCTCCTTGGTTGGGGTCCAAGGTCGGCAAAACGCTAGTAATAATAAGTTGCAAGTTGCAAGTGCCCACAGGCTACGGGAACCGCTTACCGTGAGCTAGGCTGTATGCTTGTATGCCACCTTAGTTGAATTTTTAAGTGGACTTATGGCAACAAAGCAATATTGAAAATATCATAAAACTCAACTATGGTCAATGTAATTTTATAATAATATTAAGTAAAAGTCTAATTGTAATGTCAAAATAACAGCTTTTATTAAACGCATATGATAGTATGTATAATACCTAAACAAAAAACCTATTTCTGAAATTTTTGTCTGTCTGTCTGTCTATCTGTTTGTTCCGGGTAATCTCCAAAACGGTTCCACCTATTTTGACGGGACTTTCACTGGTAGACAGCTGATTTTATAGGGAGTATCTTAGGCTACTTTTATTTTAGAAAAAAGAATTAGGGTTCCGCACAAATAAAAAAAAACTGCTCATGGTGAATAAATTCGGATGCTTACATGGCTTACGTGGTGTAAACCATAAGAGATATAGCAAATTAATGTACTAAATAATTGTAGACATCAAAAAAACCTACAAAATGTCTACGACAGTGTACGTCTATCTTCTATAAATAGCTGGGAGCGGACAAAGCAAGATTCGCGCAGGCATTCTGTAGTCCACGTGCGCGAAGCCGCGGGCGCAGCTAGTTCTATACAAATTTGTAACAAAAATCTTGTTCTCTCTTTACACATCTACAGTTTGTTTGAAATTGTGCCAAGAATTAAAAACTGTAATATACCTACTCTTTGATGTAAATAAATGTTAATACCTAAACAAATGACTTATTTATATTATTTACACATATTATTAATAACATTATGAATAATAATAGACATGTATTTATAATCTTTTGTTCAACATAATATAATATGTCTTTGAAATTTTGTATTCACTTTCGAAAGTCTTGGGTCTTTCGACTTTACCAATTTTATTTAAACTGAGCTAACTTGAAATTTGAGCAACTGCCATTGATAGTATAAAAGAATTTATATTTAAACTAGTTGTGCCCACGACTTCGTTCGCGTGGACTACAAAATGCCGTCGATCGGGCATACGAGCGAATCGTGCTACTCCCGCTCCCGGTTATATGCTTACAGTGGATGATCCATAGAAGACAGACATATGCTCTTGCTGATTTTTTTATGGGCCTTTTTAATATCTGCAATTATATAGTACATTTATTTAATATATCTCTTATGGTTTACTCAGCACAAGCCATTTAAGCGTCCGAATTGATTCACCATGACCACATTTTTTTTCCTAACCCTAATCCTTTTTCTAAAATAAAAGTAACCTATGTTACTCCTTATAACATCAGCTATCTGCAGGGAAATTTTCGTCGAAATCGGTCCAACCGTTTCGGAAATTACCCGGAACAAACAAACAAACAAACAGAGAAAATTTTTAAAAATTGGTGTTTTTCATAGGTGTCGTATATACGTTCATATGCATTTAGTAAAAAACTGCTATTTTGACATTACAAACAGACACTTCAATTTCATTAATTGTATGTATAGTTTCCAATAAATTTTAAGCTATTTAATTATTCCAATAAATTCTGAAACTAAATCCATTTGTGAATGTAATTTTTACATCTGGCCATATAAATTGCGCTAAATACTTCCAGTGTAAAACCAGTATATACAAGTAAGCGTAGTGTAAATTGCTGGTCTCGATTTATTATCTGGAAGACAGGAATTGGCGTTTCGTCTGTGGTAATTGTTGACGGTCAAATTTTAGCTCGATTTAACTGCGAATCGAATCGTGGGCCTTTGCTTTAGCCGAAGGAAAATATCGTTAAAGGCAAAGATATATCTTACTGCTCGCTACTCTTGAGATCCATCTTTCTACATTTAGCGGATTCAGAGTCGGATTACAAAACATCTCAAAGCATATTACAAACTATTCGGGGTTTTCATTTCTTAGTTTCTCCAGGGTCTTCCAACCTTTATATCCGACGTCCAAAATGTGATGCTAATCTTTTTTTTTGCAAAACTTTGTGTAATTTGCGATAATATGGAAACAGTTCCCACCTATCATATTGTGCAAGTGTTACTGCACATTTCGAGACTGCTTAGAAATGTTAAATAAGCACTTCACACGAGAAGCGATCTCATACGTGAGCTAGGATTGATCCAATTTTTCGCTATCGATAAGAATGTTATATTAATTTTGAGACATACGTACTATCATTATTTAAGAAATGTTATAACACAATTATAATTTACATAATTCACAATTACATTGATTGAATACTTTATAGTTTAAATTTTAGTGTCTATTAAATAAATATTATGAAATATACCTGTGTTTAGGTAGTCGTTTACAATTTTTTTTATCGTTAAAGGGACGTACCATGTTAATGTTTCTCGATAAAATTATCGTATGAGTTTTTGACGGGATCTGGTTGTGAATTTTATTTTTAATTCATTAACTTAGGTTTCTTAAACCTATATTGTGTAATTTTGGTGGCATTTTGGTTGTTGCGCATAAGTGCATTGGATTATAAATATAAAGCGGAAAACTTGAATTTTGGGATGTCACAAAAACTCTCTAGGTAGTGATGACAAGGGAGCCACCACCTTGTAAGATATCCCCACGTTGTATAATTGTATATAGGAAAATTTTACATTGACACTGGCAAGTACTTTTTGCGGCGCCAAAACAAGAAGTAGCAGAAACTTATCGTTTGACATGGGCTGTCTGAATATATATTAAAAATATAAACATGTACATACGTCATTGCAGCTTTCCGTATGGTACACACGGGAGCAATACATTGTTTTAAAGTAACATACACAACTGTATAATTAAATACAAACGTCATTTTCTACTTCACTCCTTAGGATCTTGTGTGAAGTCATACAGCTTAGAATCTACCTTAATTAAAGAACCAACTAAACAAATTAATTTTTAATATCGAACTTGTAGTTACTGTGATTATCGCGTACAAACATACAAACCTTCCAGCTTCATAGGTTTGTATTAGTATTTTAGTTAAATCTAAATGAAGTGACACCGGCGGCGCCCTTTTACCCGACTGCGAAAAGGGAGGGTTATGTTTTTCGAGCGTATATATGTATGTATGTCTATTTTTTGCCACGTGGCATAGGCTATATACTATATAAGTACAACGTCAAGGAATTAAATAAAAAAAATTGATTTATACATTTTTTAGTCGAGTGTTTTTATTCCAGTCAGGTTTATGTTTCCATTTTAATTTGCTGTGTAAATAATGTTTACCGTTATTTGTTGAATTATGTCTTCATATAATTGATTATCCATAAAACTTATCCAATAATCGTTTGTCCATGAAACGGTAATTATAAACGAGATGAAAACACGCTATGTCTATAAAAGACACTGGGTCTAATAATAATTAAAGGAGCAAAGATTGATATTTGTTAATAGATTTACAACTTAAGGGCTAAAGATAAATCACGTTGGAGACTTTATAGTAATGTAATACATACAATGTCTAAAACCGGATTAAACCAGTTTGCGCTAGCTAAAGCGGTTATTACACGGCAGGTGTATCGCAGCCGATTTTTTGGTGCGGAGGGGCACGGCGCGGCCGCAAGCACCAGAAATCTTCTTCGACAGATCATGCAGTCTAATAACACCTTAATAACTACCACGTGTCTTGCACCTTAACTACATACATACATTATTCATATCCTATACGTATGTGTATTGTACACTAATACAGACGCAAAATATGACGTTCTACATTCTACATTCAACTGGATATCCAAGCGTAATAAAACAGAACATTATATCATTTCTAAAATGTATTTTTAATTATGAAATTTAACATCTTTTTTTATATATTCTAATTGCGCGCACTGTAATCCCTTGGTTGACACTTTTATGACATACATAACTAAATATAAACAATTTTTTGTGTGTACACGCATGATTTAAAACTAGTCAGACGTTTACACAACAAGTTTTAAGTATTGAAACTTAAGTTTCTGACGTACAAAGTATGTCATACATATTTATTAATTAATGCATGCGGTTTTTTTTTCCTGCCAATCTGCAACTACGTACCTACTTAACCACTTCTACGTCATTTTGTGATTTCGTTTCACTAATCTATACAATTAATAAAATTCAAGTGTCTGTTTGTAATGTCAAAATAACAGTTTTTTACTAAATACATATGAAAGTATGGCCCATTTTAAAATGTTTTGTCTGTCTGTTTGTTCCGGGTAATCTCCGAAACGGTTGAACCGATTTTGACGAGACTTTCACTGGTAGATAGCTGAATTTATAGGGAGTAATTTAGGCTACTTTAATTTTAGAAAAATAATTAGGGTTTCCAACATATAAAAAAAAACCGGTCATGGTGAATCAATTCGGGTGCTTAAAGGGCTTATGCTGAGTAAACCATAAGAGATATAGCAAATTAATGTACTACATAATTATAGACATTAAAAAGACCTATAAAAAAATCCGGGAGAGTATATATCTATATTCTAAGGAACACCCACAATAAGCATTTTTGTCTTTAAAATAGCCGGGAGCGGGGAGCAAGATTCGCGCGGGCATTCTGTAGTCCACGTGAGCGAAGCCGCGGGCACAGCTAGTTTATAAATAAAATTTAAATCTATTATACTACGTTATCGATATAAAGTAACCATCTCTAGGAATACCGGCTATCGTTTATAGTTAGGTAACATCATAATTAGAACCTCAGAAGAAGCGTCGAGGTTACGGTACCTAACGAATGTCAACTTGACATTTAGTTTGACCCAGTGATGCGCCAGCGTCATTATTCAGAACTATCAACTGAGTCATCTTGAATCGTAGATCGATAAGTATGAAGTTATAGTTAATGTTAAATACCGATGTATTTGTTAACCACTGACGCAAACGGATAGGTTTTATAAATTTTAAATGTGATTTTGATCTAGTTTTCTTTATTTGAAAGGTGACTTGATTGTGAGTGTTCTTAGCTCTTTTCTGGTTGATAAATGGATATGAGCATCTTGCACAAATCTGCTCGAGTCGAAATTTGGTATTATGTTACTTCAATGATATCAGAAAAACATGGCAATCTTGACCAGCAAGACACCTAACTCCTCACTAACTTACAGGGAATTTCAAGTTTAGGCTCATTGGAATGGTCTCAATGAATAGGTTACTTATGTCGGAGGTTTTAAAAGTTTCAATTTACTTTGAGTTAAATTATACTAAAGCAGTGCCCGCGGTTTCGCTCGCGTGGGCGACAGAAGAACGCGTAATGCTTATAATAATCGTAAGTTCTTAAAACTTTAATAACTTTTTATTGAATCAAGATATCGTGGTAATTTTTTTTTAAATATATGTACCATGTATTTATGAAGTAAAACCAAAAAAAAATTACAAAATATATCCAGTAGTTTTTGCGTGATGCGCGCACAACTGCAAACATAAATAATTTTATTTGGTTGGCCTTTAGAATCGCTACCGCTACATTTGATGTTGTGAAGGGTTGGGGAATCCCCCTGTGAACGAAAAGTGGGGAAAGAAATAGTTTTTGAGAAATTTTTTTTCATTCTTGAGGTTACGTCTATCTAGGAGTTGTGTATGAATTTTCAACAGATAATTATTTATTTCTGGTGATTTTTTTTTGTTTGTTTCTTTATTCATTGATGATCACAACGGAGAAATAAAAATATCTCAATCAATACAAAATACGGCACAGAATAGGTTAAAGTAGGTAATATTTGACGTATATAACACAATAATCTTTCAAAAACTACCAAAAAAGTGTATAGAAAAAAATTACGATTTTCGTAAGTTTACTTGTCATTCAAAAGTAAACTTTATGCCAACTACTTACAACTGACATTTGTACTATCTGATTTATAAAAATGCGATTTTAAAAATTCAATTTCTCAAAAACTGTTTATTTCCGCAATGTGAAAATTTATATTTAACTCAATTATAGTGTTATCTAACTGTAAAAAAAGATTGAAGTCTGAATTCGACGGTAGCGATTCTAAAGCTGAGCCTTTTATATAAATAGATTAGGTATAAATTTTTTAACAAACGGAATTACTCTAAATATTGTTAAGTTACTTTCGACAAGAATATATCCTTGACAGAATATTTCTTTATTGCAAGGTTATCAGATGTACTAAATAAAACAAATGCCATATTACAAGACTTCAAAAGCTAGTTAAGAATAGATAGATTATAGTGGATAATTCTAGATTTGGATGACGTGTATAATATATTTGTTTATAATATATTTATTTGCTTGCTTCAATATCTTTGAAGGCTATATTTATTATTAAATACATCTGTCTTTATATTTAGAGTGATTCTTCTGTACAGGTTTGCTGCTGTTCTTCCATGATACGATGTATTTGTATGTGAACAAATCTAATCTATACAATTAATAAAATTGAAGTGTCTGTTTGTAATGTAAAAATAGTTAGTTAGTTAGTGTTAGTTTTTTACTAAATGCATATGAAATTTTATACGATACCTATAACTAGAGATGAAACGGATATCCGGTAACTATCCGGTATCCGGCCTATCCGGCCTTATATCATTATCCGGCCGGATTCCAGATAGTAAAATTCAAATATTTTTCATTATTTTACACAAGGCAAATCATAAAACAGTAAGGTTATGGGCACTGTTTATTTTTATAATCGAACGTCAAAAATGTGTTTGTTTTATTAATTAGGTTATTACTCAAAATTAACAAGTGGCAAATTGTGGAGAATGAATGCCAAATTTTCCGCATTTCTTGTCAAGAGGCGACTCCGCTTGGCTTCGTATACCAGGCCAGTTTCTGGAAATAGCCTTTTGCTGTAAACGCTACTGCCAGGTGTTGAAAGATAAATTCTAGCAAACCTTGACAACTGCGGGTACTGATTCAAATTAACTGACAATGTAATTATATAAACGAACTAAGAAACAAACAAACTGATACGCGCGTTGACACTCGAACGTCCCCGAGTCATTCCCATCTCCGCTCACGTGCGACAACACCCGTATGCGCCCGAATATTTCCTATCTCGTTCACTGCGCCAATATTCAAATCAAACTGATCGCGTCATGCAACACGACAAAGGGCCGAATATCCGCTAGCCGGATATCCGGCCTAAACCAATTTCCGTTTCAACTCCACCTACAAAAAATCCATTTTCAAAATTGTTGTCTGTTTGTCTGTCTGTTTGTTCCGGGTAATCTCCGAAACGATTGGACCAATTTTGACGGGACTTTAACTGGTAGATAGCTGATTATATAGGGAGTAACTTAGGCTACTTTTATTTTTATTTTTAAATTAGGGTTCCGTACAAATAAAAAAAAATGGTCATGGTGAATCAATTCGGGCGCTTAAATGGCTTACGCTGAGTAAACCATAAGAAATATAGCAAATTAATGTACCAAATAATTGTAAATATTAAACAGACCTACAAAAGTCAGCGAGAGTCTACATATGTTTTTCGTCTAAGAACACCTACAATAAGCATTTTTGTCTTTAAAATAGCCGGGAGCGGGGGAGCAAGATTCGCGCGGGCATTCTGTAGTCCACGTGAGCGAAGCCACGGGCACAGCTAGTATCTAATAAGCCACTACCTATAAAAGCAAAAATGCGTTTGTTTCAATGTCCGTCCGCCTGGTACAGATATCGCTAAAATCTGGTACCCTTAAGTAAATAGTAACCGCCAAGAGCCTTATTCCGTCATCCGCCCCGTACGGAATCCTTTTTTATCTCCGCGATGAACAAAACACCCCAGAACAATGTTGAAAGTTGGTATTATTACGTAGCTACATAACGATTAACTTGTGCATGGTACAAGGCCCTGAACCCTGGTACACGTACCAGGAAAATGGTCAGTCTTCCATCCCTGCATAGAAGTATATTATGTTATGTAAAATGACATATTTACCCAACTGCAAAAAAGGAGTGACATGTTTTTCGAGCATAAAATGGAAAAATACATTTTTCTATTCGAGAGTTTTTGTTGCAATCGGAATTTTTGTTGTTTTTTTTAATTTTTTTTAGAAAAAAAAATTCTGCTCACCATCCACCACCTAATAGCTGGTCACCAGCTAGTAGAGGGTAAATTTCGGCAGTATTTTTTAGCTTCTCACGGCTAAGATATTAATATTATAAATTATTTTCCCGGACACTCAGTAAGTTATAAAACAAAAGGATATAAAGTGGACGTTAGTATTATGATAATGTATTCATAAAATCTAGTATTCAAACGTGAGTCAGTTTATGCCGAGTTTCATAAAAAATACAGCTTCAGATTAGACAATTCCGGTTCCTTTTTATATTATATTTTACTTCAATTAATTTTATTTACATAAATGAAGTAAATTAGATATGTATGTAATTAAATATTTCTACAGTGGTAAAACTTCGCGGCCAACATTCACCACGTATAACAGACGCCATAGTAACATACTTAAACCCGTTTTCATGAACATATCTGAGATTACTATATCCGATTAATACATAATTGTAGTAAGTAATAACCTATCTTTAACTTAAAAGAGGTATTGGTTTCCCTCTTATTTATCCAAGACATAAGTTATGGATATATGTAGATAGATAGATGTATGCCCGCGCAAATCTTGCTGCTCGCTCCCGGCTATTTTAAAGACAAAAATGCTTGTTGTGGGTCTTCCTTAGAAGATAAATGTATACTCTCCCAGTGTTTTTTGTAGGACTCTTTAATGTCTACAATTATGTAGTACATTAATTTGCTATATCTCTTATGATTTACTCAGTGTAAGCCATTTAAGCGCCCGAATTGATTCACCATGACCAGTTTTTATTGGTGCCGATCCCTAATTCTTTTTCTAAAATAAAAATAGCCTAAGTTACACCCTATAATATCAGCTATCTACTAGTGAAAATCCCGTAAAAATCGGTCCAACCATTTCGGAGATTACTCGAAACAAACAGACTGACAAAAATTTTAAAAATTGGTTTTTTGTTATAGTTATCGTATATACTTTCATATGCATTTAGTAAAACGCTGCTATTTTGACATTACAAACAGACATTCCAATTTTATTAATTGTATATAGATGTAGAGTTGGAAGCTTAAAAAGGTCGTTCAGTCGTAAACATTGTTCTTTAGACGAACATAATATATAATTTAGCTAAAAAAAAATACTAATAGATACAATCGCGATATCTCGAGATATCTTCTTTAATCGAATGATTACTATCTCGTAATCACCCACCGCTATTATGAAGTTTTTTTTTTCTTTTTTCTTTGTTTTATGATCTGTAACACATAGGGTTAGGTCGGCCATACTGCGTTTTTTTTTTTGTTTTGAGAGGCTTAGAAGCTGGCATGACAACGGCAACCGTCAATGGATTGCAGTTTTCCAATACGCCGTTCTTCTTGCATTTATAGTCCTTTTTAAAGATTTCTCGGCAGTTTTGTATAACAGATAGCCTGTCCAGCAGAGAAACTGAGTCTTAATTAAGGAGTTTAAACCTGTATGTTTGTCTTAATTTCAGCACTTTTAAAAAGAAGTAGCATAGAGAATTAATTGTCTTTGAAGATTTCTTTCTACTTGGGTCAGTCCGACTGGTTCACACTACAGACGAACACAGCCAAACAAACTTGTGTTGTGTTCCCGCGGTGAATTCACAGCTCATTGGGGTAGAGGGTTCAGGTTCGTTACGTTAATTATACTTATGGTATTATAAGGATCCATAAGCTACGGAAGTTGCTTATCATCAGGGAACCGTATGTTTGTTTGTCACCTTAACATTCCTTGATAATGCTATTCTATAAAATTTGTTACCGTCGATGCGGTTTAATTTCGTAATAATATAATAAATAATACACAAATAACAATACAATATAATTTATTTTATTGGTCACGAAATAAAACAAGACAATTTTTAACAAAAACCAACTTAATTAATTTTGAAGAGTTTCCTTGTGTATCTTCGAAGTTGATGGTTCAATGCTAATGAAATTTTTTTTTTTCCCATTCTAAGGTATTTTTTATCCAACAAAAAGAATACATCCAAATTGGTTCATAGATAAGAAGTTACGGCAAAGCATCCATAAAAAAAAAATACATTCGAATAGTCTTTTGCTAAAGACAGATAAAGAACATACTTAAAAATACTATACTTTTTAAATTATTTGTATACAGTTAGGCGGCCTTATCGCTTAGAGCGATTTCTTCCAGGCAACCTTAAAAATAAATAAATGCCTTATTAGCCCAGTGGTCGTAAGCGCGACTGCTATGATCGAGGTCCTGGATTCGATTGCCAAGTCAAGCAAAGTTTTATCGGGGTTTTCTGTGAAATTCTCAGTAGCAGCTCGGAGTTTAGCTTTGTGCCCGAAGAATAGCTATAGGCTCGCCCCCCTATTACATGGGACCTAAAAAACTTACACAGTGAACTGTGGGTGTACATTAGTACATCTCTGCCTAACCCTTCAGGGATACAGGCGTGATGGTACGTATGTATGTATGAAATAAACTAGTATTAAGATCGTTTCATAATAAAAAATTGTTTATTTACATAAATGTTACTTACTTTCTACTTAGGGGAGAGTAGGGTTATTACGGGCACTTATGGTATTCCTTTAAAACCAAAAATAAGTATTACATCTAATCAGTTTTTCTTTGTTAATGATTTGAATTTTATTCATACAATCATACGTTAGAAAAACTAAATACCTATATATAAAGTTTTTAATAAATAAACATTATTTTTTTTAATGTTTGCTGTCCGCATTTATCCGGTTTAGACTATGTAAATTCACGCTAAAACTTGAAGGAGCGAGGCAGTTACCGTGAACGTGAAGCCATCTAGAAAGCTGTAACCAAGTACAGGTAGTAGAAGCAACAATAGGCTACACGTGTGAGTTAGAGGCGGCGCGGCATAAAAAAACAATGTTACAGTTCAAATAACCTATAGAATAATTTTGAAATTAACATAAATAATACTAATGGTAAGTAATAAGTTATTTAATAAATATATAACATGATGATTAAAGAGATAAATGACCATATAAATAAATGTATGACAATGACACAAACGAATTTTAGTCTGTTGTATATAACATTGTATAAATTTGAAAAACAAATGTAATAATTTGCCATACCCTATTCATGTATTCGGATAATTTACCATATAAGAACAAATGTACATACATGATTCTAATGGATAAATAAATAAATGAAATGACCTACAATTTTGATTAATCTAACAATGCTACGATTGTAACCCCTGGGAATTGACAAACTGCAAGATTTTTCAATGTTTTATACCAGATTCTTGAGACAGTGTGCGGCCGTTTGCGTCAAACAATGACTTACAATTTCACTTGCACCATATTCATTAACAAAGTTGATAATATTTCTTGTTCATTATTTAATACTTCATCGATCGGAATACTTGACTAGCTGTGCCACTCAGTTTTACTCGTGTAAAATTTATAAATTTATTCGACCAACTTTACAGCGTACCGCCGCAACGCACACAATATGTAGGCGTTTGTTTTCATCTCCCGTTTTTGCTTACCACTTCGCTCCTTAATGAGAAATATATCTTGTTGTATCAAAATACTATCTGATCCGGAAGACGATGTTCTGGATTTGGATATTGGATAATCAATAACTCAACCAAAGCGCCACCTATATAGATTTTATTTAAGAAAACTTATAATAAGAATTATGCAATGGATTTCCGAACGCAAACCCGATAGAAAAAAGAAAATTCAGCGGCATTCACTTCTCTAATTTGAAAACTTTTCGGATAATTTTTCCAATTTCTCTTGATATACAAACCTAATTGGGACTATTCCGAACATATGACCGACCGACCAGCGTGTTCTCCTCTTCGTTGATTGGTCCAGCCGGTCTTAAGCGGTGCGTATACAAACGAACAACATTTTTTATAAATACAAATCTTCTTCTTTCAGTGTCGATGATTGTTTTCGGCCACCTTCTGAGCGTTTAAAGAGACTACCGATTGGTCAGCGAACGTGCAGGAGTAAGGACATAGAGGTCACATAGATGTGGCATGGTTTGCGTGCCACCGCAATCACGTAGGGCTTCGTTTTGTTGATTGAACCCCCATTTAACCATATTATACTCGCGGTGGACAATTTGCGTTTGAATTTGGTTTAATGATTTCCAAAAGGGCCAAGGCAGTTTATTTCCAAAAGGTAACTCCTCTACGGTTTCTATATAGCCTATATATTCTGATGGTGGACCTAGTTTTAGAGTATGAGTGGATTTAATAAAACTCTTTCGGCTTTTTAGTCGGCTTCTATGAGGTTGGTAACCATAGAGAAATACAAAATAATAGTAATAAATAAATAAATATAAATAATAATCATGAATCAATGATAATAATATAGTCCGCGATCTAGTAGCAGTTCACAATCCCAGATTGATCATAAACTAGCTATCCGTACGTTACATATAAACCTACACATATTGATACAGATTGAGTCATTCAAATATTCTAAATTAACTTATAGTAAATATTATGAAACTAAAATTTTTATTATTGTTATCTCAAACGCAAATTAACAATTCGTCATCGTCTAATAAAGTTGTTTTTCCAATTCTCGTTTTATAACATAATAAAAAATAAAATAATATAATTATATTATAAACGAATTGTATCTGTACAAAATAATATAAGTTTCTATGAACTTTGTTCTTTATTTATTTGTTTAAATAATTACGGTGAGACAAAAAAAAATGTTTTTATTGAATGGCAACTGTGTTTTTGCACAATTTTGCCAACTTCACGTATAAATAATATTTTTCCAATTATCTTGCAATCTTCAAACATATCTTTAACAGCCAGCCAGTTGTTCAGCCACAGAAATGCTTAATTTCAGTAATCTAATTGTATATCATCAAATTTTTAAGCAGAACGAAAAATTTTTTATGACCTCCTGGCTCCCTAGCTGCGCCCTTAACCAGGCCGCGTGGTTTAATAAAAGATTCCAATCATTCGATACGGCATCCAAATGATAATAAGTAAGTCAATACAGAAAGAAAGGGTCACATAACATGGTTGCGCCGCTTTTATATAGTTTTAAATATTGTGCGATATTGTGATCGGTTCGTAACTTTTTCTATCTCCGCTTACCCTCCCTTCCTTGGCACATGCAAACAGTTCGTCGCCGCGCCTCGTCGAATAAAGTTGATTTTCGCTCGGTTGTTGATACATTGACTTTAGTGCTCGTTAGTGGTATGACGGAGAACAATTTGGGCAGTACATCGAAGACGACCACCTAGCCGGCTAGCCAGGTGAACCCGCAACCCACCAAGAGGTATGTGCCAAATTCCTATCCTATATCCATATAGCTGATCACAATCCCCGCAAATACAGTCCACTCAATTAGTAGTATTAAATGCGCTGCGCTTCCAACGGCGCAAGCATAATTTTTGGACCTCACGAGCAGGATATTGAATCCATCGTTAATTTAATTATTCGCTATATAGTACATTATTCCATAGGGAATAATTGCTTTGCACCTAAATATCTATATTTTAGTAGAAAACCCGCAATAGATATTCAGGACTAGAACTTAGGTAACCTATCTAGTGCATAGGCATAGGGTAGGACTAACGCTCTAAGTATTTAGAATCGTAGTTTGTTACTTATTAGTTTGTTCGCACCGCAACCGTTTTGTTTAATTTAGTTACATTTGATTTAGTTTCGAATGTAGGTAGGTAGACAATTCAAAAGAACGTACGAAATTAATTATCAAGCGAGTGTTTAATCTTTCTTTCCGTACTTCTTTTAGGTACCTACGTATATTTGAAGTTGTACCTGGGGCTATTTAATTATTTGTAAAATAAACTCTCAGGACGAGGCAGCGACGTGACCTAGGGGGTATTATCCGATCTGTATATTTATCGTTCGATAGCTCCGCACTGTTATCTGATCATACATATACCTAACTACCTATTCACAGTCGCACACTACTGTTCTCCACCGCTTGCGTTAGGATTTGGTTTGTTTGTAAGTAAGTAGGTAGTTGCTATTTACTTGTCGCTATGCCACCCAAGGCTATTAATCGTGATAATGATCTAAGGATGTTGTATGCTAAACGAGATATGTTATTTTCTCGCATAAAACACATTTCTGATTCTTCGAAAAATATTTACGATGAAGAGACGAAAGAATCATTTCTATGTTCAATGGAAACTGTAGACGATATTCGTATAGATTTTGAAAAAACGCTTGATAAAATTAATACATTTGAATTAGAAGTGAATCCTGATTACGTAGTTAATTATCAAAATTTGTCGTCGTTTGAAGATTTGTTTTGTCGCGTAAAGCGAGCCGCGAAATTGTTGCAAATACCTGCAAATTCAGAACAAAAACCGATTTTTGAACAACCGCTCAAACGCGATAGACCAAAATTACCGCCCATTCAAATTCCCGAATTTAATGGTGATATTAAAAATTGGCCTTTGTTTTATGATAGTTTTGAGAATACAATTCATAAAAATGAAAATTTAACGGATCATGAAAAATTACATTATCTCGTAAATAAACTTACTGGTAAGGCAAAATCTGTTTGCGCCGGAATCACGCTTTGTGCACAAAATTATGAATTAATTTTAAATACTTTAAAAGTAAAATACGAAGACAAAAGATTAGTGACAAGTGCTTATTTAGATCAAATATTCGATTTGAAAAATGTTTCCTCTTGCAATGAACACAATTTGGAAAAGTTTTTAGATATTTTTGCATCATCTGTTCGCGCCATAAAGAATCTTAAAGTTAATGACCTTAGTGATTTTTTGTTTTTGTACATCGGCTTAAAGAAATTAGACACAGAAACTGTTCGTTTATTTGAAATGGACAGACGTGGAGACAATCAACTACCCACATTCGACGAGCTAGAAACGTTTGTACGCGATCATATTAAAGTCTTGCAACGCACTTCGGCACCAAAACATGAAGCTACAAAGAAAATTAATTCTGATCGTCGAACGGACGCGGTATCCAAATCATTTAAGCCCACTCAAACATACGTAAATATCGCATCACAGTCTGTTTGTTCGTTGTGTCACGCTCATCATGACCATATTTATAAATGCTCGGGTTTCCTAAAACTTACACCTAGTGAGCGTTATAAATTTGTTCGTGCCAATAATTTGTGTATCAATTGCCTTAGTGATGGACATCGTGTTTCATTTTGCAATTCAAATTCTAGTTGCCGTAGATGTCAAAACAAGCATCATACATTGCTTCATTTTAATGATAAGAATGCCGCATCCAATGTGAGCAGAGTTGGTTTATCGCACGGTGGTAATGGTTCGTCAGTAATAAACTCTGCGCCCGCGCCCGGCCGCTTCTACGCAGTCGCGCAGCCACCCCCCGCCACTACCCGGTTACCATCCATTGGCGACGCGCAGTCCGACACTGCGAGCGCGTGCGCCGCCGCGACCTCCGCTCACACCGACCATTCAAATGACGTCGCCTTATGCTCGTTATCGTTATTGCGAACTCCGACTACTGTGCTTCTCGCGACCGCTCGTGTAATAGTTGTAGATGCGTATGGAAAAGAACATAGTGTTCGCGCTCTTTTAGATAGCGCTTCGCAGAGTAATTTTGTTACTCTCGAGTGTTGTCAACGCCTTGGTTTAGATATAAATAAACGGCCTGTATGTTCTGTAGTAAAAGGAATTGGAGGTTCTGTAAAAACCATTCAGGGCTCCCTAAAAATTAAATTTCACTCACGTTTTGACTCGAGAATTAGTTTTGATATGGATTCGTTAGTTGTAGATAAGGTGACTGAACGTTTGCCGACGGTCTCAGTCAATACTTCAATGCTGTCGAATTTTGATGACTTACCTATGGCCGATGATACTTATGCTATTCCAGGAAATATTGAGATGTTGGTTGGAGCCTCGATTTTCCCGCACCTCCTGTTATCACGTAAAGTTCACGGTCATCCGTCACAAACCGCACCGCACGCACTGGAAACAGTTCTTGGATTTGTTATTGTTGGTACAGCTCCCGCACGAGTGGATTCTTACTCGACCATATCCTACTGCTGTGCCGTCGAGCCGCTAGAATCCGCCGTTCGTAAATTTTGGGAAATTGAAGAAGTCAATTGCCCTCCTATTCTCAGCCCAGACGACAAAGTCTGTGATGAGTTTTATAGCCGCACAACTACTCGTGATGGAGATGGTCGTTATGTTGTCGCGCTCCCCTTTAAGGGTGATATTTTTGCTCTCGGTGATTCTCGTAGGTTAGCCGAAAAACGTTTTTATTGTTTAGAGAAAAAAATGCTAGCGTCTCCTAAGTTGAAACAAACTTACGACGACGTTATAAGGGAATACCTAGATAAAGGCTACATCTCGCCCGCACCTATTGATACTGTAGAGTCTATGAACGTTCCGTCGTATATTATACCACACCATGGAGTTATTAGGGAAGATAAATTTACCACAAAATTGCGCGTAGTTTTAGATGGTAGCGCTAAGACTAGTACGTCAGTTTCCCTAAATGACATATTATATAGAGGACAAAATCTGCAAGGTAACTTGTTCGATATCATAGTTAACTTTCGCTTGTTATCGATTGCCCTTTCAGCCGACATTCGTCAAATGTTTCTCTGTATCGGTGTAAACGAACGCGACCGCAGATTTCAGCGCATTTTGTATCGATTTTCCCCGCAGGAACATTTGAAGGTTTACGAGTTTAATCGTGTTTGTTTCGGGCTGAAGTCAAGTCCTTTTCATGCTCTGCGTACAATAAAGCAGCTTGCCTCAGATGAGGGATCTGCATATCCAAAGGCTAAGGAAACTATAGAGACTAGCCTCTACATGGATGATTTTGTTTATTCTGTAGAGAGCGAGATAGAGGCCATTGAAACTGCCGCTGAAGTAATTAGTCTCATGAAAGCGGGTCAGTTTGATCTAGTGAAATGGACTAGTAACTCGCGAAGGGTTTTGGATTCAATTCCGCCATCATATCGCTTGTCAACTGTTAAAGAGTTTGACGAGGGTGATTTGCACAAGATTCTTGGCTTGCGCTGGTCACCTACATCAGATTCATTCAGTTTTAAAGTTTGTTTGACTCCACCAACTTGCACCAAACGTATTATATTGTCTTGTGTAGCTAGAATCTGGGATATAATGGGGTTTGTAGCTCCTGTAGTTTTGTATGCAAAGCTTCTTATAAAAGAGCTTTGGTTGTCAGGTTGTGACTGGGATGACAAGCCGCCAGATAGAATCGCTCATTTTTGGAATCGTTTTAGGGAAGAGCTTCCTTTGCTCGACCAAATTAAAATCCCACGGCATGTTGGTACCAATAAACATAGTATCATTACAGTTATTGGGTTCGCAGACGCTAGCGAAAAGGCGTATGGAGGCGTTGTTTACTTCCACATTCAGAATAATGACAACCTCTCAGTGAGCCTTATTACTGCCAAGTCTAAGGTTTCACCTCGTAAAGTCGTGTCTCTTGCGCGCCTTGAGCTTTGTGGTATACTTTTACTATCAAAACTCAGTGGTACAATTGTCACGGCTTGTCATAACCGCATTCGTATAAATAGAATTTTTGCATTTTCGGATTCAACTGTAGCCTTGTGTTGGGCTCATTCTTCTCCCCATCGTTGGGACACCTTTGTTGGCAATAGGGTCGCCAAAATTCAATCTGAATTATCACCGCAAAATCTCTTCCACGTTGCTGGCACCGATAACCCTGCCGATTGCTTATCTCGTGGGCTAACTCCTGCGCAGATTTTAGATCATCCGCTTTGGTTTTACGGCCCTTCATGGACCCAAGCATCGCCCGAAGAGTGGCCTGTTTGTCCTTTCAACCCATTAACTGTGTCAGAACCACCAGAACAAAAGAAAAGTACTTTGGTTACAACTGCACCACGCGAGGAGTCACCAATATTATTGTTGTCTAGTAGACTGTCGTCTTGGTCTAAACTCTTGCGCTGCGTAGTGTATATGTGTCGTTTTGTTAAAATATTACCACCGCGTGAGTACATAGTTGCTGCAGATCTCGATAAAGCTGAGATAATTATTCTCCGTGAGCTTCAGCATAACTACTTCTCCACTGAATTTAATAAACTTAAATCCAACAAACCTTGTAGTCGCGCTTTTCAGTGTTTAAAACCCTTCTTACAAGATGGGCTCATACGAGTCGGTGGCCGTTTGAGTCAATCAAACTTGGTGTTTGAACACAGACATCCGGTAGTTTTGCCACGAAAAGACCATGTTCTTAATCTTTTAGTGGATTATTATCACAAGATAAATTGTCACGCAGGACCTGATTTGTTGATGTCGATTATGCGGCAAAAATACTGGATATTTTCCGCTCGTAATTTGATTCGCTCTAGAGTACACCAATGTGTGCCGTGTTATAGGCTTCGTCCGAGAGCTGCAGCTCCGGAAATGGCTGACCATCGTGCTTGTCGTGTAGTAGAGTCAGTTAAGCCATTCATACATACCGGAACGGATTACGCCGGTCCGTTAAGAGTAACGATTTCACGCGGTCGTGGTATACGCTCGTCGAAGGCTTATGTGTGTATTTTCGTTTGCCTGACAACTCGTGCAATTCATATAGAGTTAGCTAGTGACTTAAGCACGTCAAGTTTCATGGCTGCGTTTAAAAGATTTTTGTCTCGTCGTGGCGCTGTAGGACAAATGTATTCGGATAATGGCACAAATTATGTTGGAGCTAAACGTAATATCACAGAATTGCATGCATTTTTACGATCAAAGTATTTTAACACTGAATTTGCTCAAGTACTAGCTGAAAATCGCATTAAATGGTATCTGAATACCCCCACCGCGAGTCATTTTGGAGGAAACTGGGAGGCCAACATAAAGGCCTTAAAATCGCATCTATATCGCGTTATAGGCGAGCAGATACTTTCATTCGAAGAGTTAAGCACGGTGCTCGCTCAAGTGGAAGCGGTTATGAACACCCGCCCACTGTGTCGGACGTTGTCTAGTGATCCTTCAGAGCCACTAGCACTAACGCCTGCACATTTTTTAAACATGACTCCTCTCAAGTATCTGCCTTGTAGAAATATTGATGAAGATCGACTACATGTTCTTTCGCGTTACGACTTATTGGATAAACTCGTCCAGTCGTTCTGGAAGCGTTGGAGGACAGACTATTTGCACACATTGCAGTCGCGTCAAAAATGGAATACACCATCGACTCCAATTACTGTTGGAACGGTCGTGATTATTAGAACTGAAAATACACCGCCTCTACATTGGCCTCTAGGCATTGTTGAAGAAGTTTTTCCTGGATCCGATGGCATTACTCGCATTGTTCGCGTTAAAACCGCAACCGGATCGTATTTACGCCCGGTTGTTCGTCTCTGTCCTCTGCCTAATCTACAGTAGCAGTGGTTAGTTTACTTTAGGTTTAGTTTATCATAGATCCGCTTTAGTTTAGTTATTTTGAAGGGAACCCTTCAAGCCGGGGGAAATGGTTGCGCCGCTTTTATATAGTTTTAAATATTGTGCGATATTGTGATCGGTTCGTAACTTTTTCTATCTCCGCTTACCCTCCCTTCCTTGGCACATGCAAACAGTTCGTCGCCGCGCCTCGTCGAATAAAGTTGATTTTCGCTCGGTTGTTGATACATTGACTTTAGTGCTCGTTAGTGGTATGACGGAGAACAATTTGGGCAGTACATCGAAGACGACCACCTAGCCGGCTAGCCAGGTGAACCCGCAACCCACCAAGAGGTATGTGCCAAATTCCTATCCTATATCCATATAGCTGATCACAATCCCCGCAAATACAGTCCACTCAATTAGTAGTATTAAATGCGCTGCGCTTCCAACGGCGCAAGCATAACACAAGCAAGTAACGAGAAAAACAAACGCTCAGAGTAAGAACCGACGCGTCGCGACAAATGTTATGAAAACAGTGTGGCAAGTGGTAACAAATTTCGTCGAAATGTATAAACATGGCAGTTTGCAGTACTGTGAAACTGTGTTCCTTTCGATGAAGGGAAAAGATCGTGAAGAAACCATAGGATGTTTAAGTATTTTTAGTCTCTAACTATTGGTACTACCATGAATTAATGAACGAATAATTGATTGCACTTTTAGTTCATACACTGGCGAGGTTAATGCTATAAAGCAAAATTTTCTAGCTAAACAGCGGTATTGGGGAAATAATTATTATTCTAGCTAGTGCAATAGGAAATTAAATTTAAATATAAAACAAACAGCAAACACAAAAATATAAAACAAGAAAAGTAATAAAATTTGTATACAAAAATGAATAAAATAGAAATAAATATAAATACATACAAGAAAATATTATATGATATACATCATCATAACATTAATACGTAAGAAGAAAACTTCGGACACCTTTTTAAGCGTATTGCGTGCACGGAGGTCTGTGAGATTTGACATGGTTAAAGTTTATATGGAGAAAGATTGCAGAAAGCTAAAATTTATCTATAATATCTGTTACTAACGTATAAATTAAATAAATTTATACTGCAAATCTTAAACGACCAGTACTATTGAACTTAGACCCCCCAAAATATTGACATTGTCACTTAGCGAAAAGTGACAGTAAGTGACGTAGTTAATACTCATTGTTTAGGTTCATGAATACTGCAAATGTCAAACAGAAAATAGTCTATGATCAAAAAGTCGCTGAGCGAATTTCGACCTTAGGGCGATCGTTAGTATTTATAATTACTTATTACTAATCTTTAACTTAAGACAGATATCGGCTTCCCTTTTATCTATTCAAGCTACAGGATATGGATATATATTATGTAGATAAGAAATCTATCCATTGATAGGTTATTGAAAAATAAGGGCAAAAGTTTATATTTATCTATCTTTAGTGAATGAAACAACGGATAGATAGGTTAGGTTATTGAAAACGGCCATTAACCTACAACATGAGACCTCGAGAACTACTTAAAAACAAGTTATAGATATTTAAAATCTGAACTTTGCCCTTCCAATACATCCTTGATAATATGATTTTTATTAGTGTTATTTAATCCACTTATTTAAAAACTAGTTACCGTCACGCCTGTATCCCCAAAGGGTTAAGCAGAGGTGTGCACTAATGAACACACTACAGTTCGCCGGCTATGTTTTTAGGTTCCATGTATGTCATTGGGGGTCGAGCCTATTGGCATTATTCGAGCTAGTAATGAGAATTGCATAGATAAACCAAATAACACTTTTGCTCGAAGACTTCGAGCATAGCAGTCTCGCTTACGATCACTAGACTAATGAGACAGTATTCATATTGTATTAAATAAATGGTTTTCTTTATTAACTGAGTTTATTCAATAATATCTGTGCGACCGAACTGTGCTGGTTGTCTTCTAAACAATAAAGGAAAAATACCTATCTAGGTAAACTTGGAATGTAAGACATTATTTAAATGCAAAGTTTCATCGAAATCGTTGGAGCCGTTTCCGAGAAACCAATTACGTATATATATACAAGAATTGCTCACATAATATAATAACATTAAATTCTAGTTGCATTCGACGATTGTATAACGTTAAACGTGTTTGGAACAAAAATACTTATTTTAGTATAAATATTTTATTTAACTAATCATATTATTTTTAGTTGGCAGCCTTTATTAAATGTTATGATTCATTGTTTTCGATTTCGATTTTTCTCAGGCATTTATTTTATTCATCCGAAACCTGCTTACAAATAAAATCAGACTAACAATTGAATAATCTAGAAGCAACCGAAGCAAACATTTGTTCCATGACTTAAATCGCTCTTATTTGTAATGAACGTCATGGAATTATTAACGAATGTTGTGTGAGACAACAACGTTATACTTTTTCTGTTTGTAACTTACCATAATCCGCGCGATGAATGTAGGTATGTTTAAAAATTAAAGTAAATAAACGAGTAATATTGGTCTAAAGATAAAAAGCCTAAAACAATACAAATCTGCAAAAAGTACATAGTTATTTAATTTTCCCTATGGAAAAGTAATATTTTTTGTCTGTGAGTCACGTGATTTGAAACGCCAATTAGAAAACGTGACGTCCCCATTCAAGAAATATGAACGTTAGACTCTGGTTAGACTCTTACGTTATGAGTCAAACTTGTCAATGTCATTATACAAAATGTCATATGAAATGGTCACGGGACCATAATGCATCGTTTTTGTTGCGCTTTTTTATTTAGATTTAAAAATATTTTTAAATCACTTTTTATGCTGTATTAGTGAAGACTTTTTTATTCATACGTATTATTTTTAAATATATAAAGTGTTCAATACAATTTTTCAAAAGTTGTCAACTCCCGGATTACTAATTGCAGCTTGCTGATTTTGTCCAAGCTGTCAACGCCTCCAGGCTCCAGGGCCCCTAAGGCTATCAGTAGAGGCAGAACGAAAAAAAAAAGGCTGATTATTTTTACTTAAGACACTTCGTTGATGGCGACTGCTCGACTCTTTATCGTAGTGCAAAAAAAAATACAAAGCTGTCTTGTAGTTCCAGAGTATTTAAACAAAAAATGTCATGTACTTTATAATATCGTATAAATAAATACACCAAACTAAATAAACTAGTTAGATGAGCCTGGGCCCCGCTCGCGTAAGAAAAGTTTTTCTGGTATAAAAAGTATCCTATATCCTTATCCGGGTTTTAGGCTAACTTTGTGCCAAATTAAATCTAAATCTGTTAAGCCGTTTCTTGTATAATTGAGTAACAAAAGAACTACAACGAAAACAAACTCACTTTCGCATTTATAATTATTATATTATTTATTTTTACAAAATAATAATAGTATAAATAAAATGACAGAAGTTTTCCGTTATGTACACATCACGGAAAATCTATTGGGTAGATTTTAACCAAATTTCTTTTGGTGTAATCATTATCAAAAAGATTTTTTTTCATGATATCTTAATTGAATAAAAGGTAATTAAAGTTTTAAGAAAGTAAAGTTTTTATAAGCACGAGAGAAATAAGTACACGACGAAAGAACTTCTTCTGTAGTCTTCTGTAACGAGCGGAGCCGCGGGTAAATCTTGTATTAAATATAGTTAGGATTATATTACGAAATGTTCTTTCATAACAGTTTTCAAATATCTCTTTACCCAGCGTTAAATATTTATTTATATTTGGTTTTATAATTAGATAGATACCTCGGTTTTCCTTTTAACCTTCTGATATCAGAATTTTTCCACTGATTATGTACCTATTACGTCATAATTTAACTGAAACTATATTCTTGATCCTTGCAGTCTTCTGAGCCGAGTATTTCAGGGCAATTTTAAGCACAATGGCACTCCCCTACATCAATTAATATACTTAAATAACAGCTTAAAACTTGAGATGCCGAAGTCAACCTCACCTTCCGTCATGCACCCTGCACCAATATTTATACCAATCTGTACTTATAAATAAATAGATAGTTCGTCGTCTCGAGACACCCGGCAGAAGTGAAAAATCTTAGGCGGCGTAGAGGGGGTGTGACCACGTGAAAGAGCGTAGTGCCATTTCCCGTCTCGGCAAAAAAATGCAGTAAATGGATCTGCATGGGCCAATCATCCTGTAGGAATTACAACATATGCGTAACTTTTAAATCGAAATCCTATCCTCTACTAAAAAAAAACAGAATTATTAAAAAAATATTAGAAAATGTGCGTAACGTCCGCTTTATTCGTTGTTACATGAGGACACGCGAAACTTCTGACACTTACCAATATATTTTAAGACGAAATTTAAAATATTATATTTATGGTTTATATTTAATGTATATTTTATAAATATTCATTTTTTGAGTTGCTTATCACGTGAGAATAATCTTATTAAAAACAACATTAAATTGAGAAATAACCGATTGTCGGTTTCGTTTGCAGACAAGGTACTTCCTAGAATTCGACCTTGCTGTACAGGTAATGAGTATTTTTTGATGGTTTTGACAAAATAGTCACAATTATTTCTCGAAACTTGTTAGTAAAAAAAATGGTATAAGGTGTACTTGAAAAAATTAAAAGATATCTTGTGTGTATGTCAGAAGTTAGAACTGCGGATTTCGTTCCATTTTATTTTCTCCAAATGTCGTAAGCCGACGTGGTGATAAATTCCATTTCTTCCCTCAGAAACAGACCTTTGCCGAACAGTGGGACACTTATATGCATGTATTATTATCATTACTAGCGACTTTTTGATCATAGACTATTTTCTATTTGACATTTGCAGTATTCATAAACAATGAGTATTATCTACATCACTTGCTGTCATTTTTTTATTGAGTGACAATGTCAATAATTAGGGGGAGTTTAAGTTCAATGGCACCTGTTGATTTAGGATTCGCAGTATTAATTTATTTAATTTAATATATAGGTTATTCGCTGACGGTCTTCACGTTCGTAAAAACGTTTGTACAATGAACTTTTGTTTATTTGAACGCGCTAATCTCTAGAAATTTCGGTCACATTTACAACATGCTTCTTGTACTTTATAGACTATTCATTAAGGATGGTTATAAGCTATATAACTTGAATCTACGACTCTAAGGAGCTAAGCAGTAACGTTCAACGTCAGGTAATCTGGAAAGCTGTAGGCAAGTACGGGATATGAAAACAACGATAGACTACACGGACACGTTGGCGGAGGACGGTGGAAAGTTGTTAGAATAAATGATACACGAGTGAAACCGTGAGGCATAGCTTGTTCACTATAAATCAATACGATGGTGTGATTATCCCCATTCTCATGATAAAGAAGTGAATACAATGACAAAACATAACCTGCGTGGCGCAGCACGGCGCGGCCCAGACTGTCTCGATCGCTTGAGCAACTCGTGATGTTACGTCAATACCAATGTCTCCATTACCATACGAATCGTTTTATTATTTAATTAATTAATTAAGCAATAATTTTATACTTAAGGCCCTGTACGTATTTATTACGCAGTAATTATTTTCATCTCGTAATTCTATTGTTTACTTAGATTTTATGATCTCTAAAAATATTATCAATCTTTAAATGAGATTTAATTCTCGTGCACAAAATTTCATTGAAATCGGTTGTAAATAAACAAAAACTTAATTATAACTATTTTAAAATTGAAATATATTGAGAATAAATGATAATAATTTTTATTTATTTACGATTTTTAAAATTATTATTGATAATTTTTATACCCTATCAGATTTGGAATGACATAATATGACTCCTGTGTTCGAAATTTGATTAAAAACGGTCAATTTTTTTTTAACTCGCAATCGTGGTATTTTAGCCTTTTTATGAGATGTTTATCATGTAGTTTGAAAAAAAATACACATAGAGACAGAACTACAAATTTATTAATATAAATACAACAATTTGGGTTTAATTTCTATTGCTTAAATACAACACTCATTTTTTGGTTGTTTTATTTGATATTGTATATCTGATAATTCAAAACTCGGTAAATTGTTGCGACCTTGTCGTTAAAAAAAAACTATTTTCGTTAATTCTTTACCGATTTTGCTAAAAAAAAATTCAACGGGAAGTATAAGCCATTCCGTGAATGATGCACAGATTAAACTTTTTAATAACACTTTTAGAAATCGTAAATAAAACCACAAAAGTTTTTATAATTTCATTCAACTAATTTTGATGAAATTTTGTAGACGGGAAGTATAAGTAATTATATAATTGATGGGCTTTAAGAATTTTCAATATTACGTCTAGAAATGAAAAAAAATAATTAAAAAAAAAAACATCAATTCTCAACCGATTCTGATCAAATTTTGTAGACGGCAAGTTTACATCATCCATTGAGAGGCTATAAGAATCGTTAATAATGCGTTAGAAATTGTAGAATAGAATAATCATTTTCAACCGATTTTGATGAAAATTGTACACGAAAAATACATGCCACTCCTCAATTGATACGTCATATGAATTGTCAAGAATATGAGTAAAAATAAAATTACGGGATGTAAATGACTACTGCGTAGTAACAAACGTGTCCGGAGCCACGGACACACAGCTTGGTTAATATAAAGCGATTAATAATTTAATAACACTTTGCCACTACGGAGTACACAAATATACTAAGTAAAATAATTTCTAACAATGGATTTTTTTAATGATTTTTGAGATTTTTGTGGATATACACAAAGAGAGTCATTTCCAGAAATCAATATCATTAATGTAATCTTCCTTGAATTTATTGCCCAGCAAATCAGTAATTAGGTATCTTATTATAGAACCTAGAACAACAGTGTGACTGATTTTTATGCCGCTAATTTACTAAATCTGGCTTATCTAAGTTATACATTAAATGGTCAAAGATGAATTAGGAGGGTAAATATATAATCTTTCATAATAGAATCCGTATCGTGAGCAACAATGGACACGTAACCAACTCTCTGAACAAATATAACTCGTTCTCAACTAAACAATGCGAATATTTAAATAATTATTACTAGATCTGTCGACTTAATTGTGAAATATTTTAACTACGAGAGGTGGCTGTAACCTTAATTATTTATGTAGTTTTAATTAATCAGCTTGTTAGCCTGTTTTTTTTATGTCGCAAAACCAAGATTTGCCAGTGTCAAAGTTTCCTTTTCATAAAAGTTATAATTCGTGTAGAATTTCCTTTTCTCATATCTTCTCAAATGTTTGAGCGGTTGTGAAGTTTATTCAATGTTTTAAAATTATGTATTGATTGATTTTACTAAAACTTTACTACTAAAGGAGAGAAGGGAAAGAGTTTTTGGTAGGTTTCGAAGGTGTTTGTTGAAAGGATGTGCACTTCATTTTTATTTTAATCATCGTCTATGAAGCACAAATAACTAAAGCACACTATTCCTATTTTTGTTTGTTTGAACACACTAATCTCTAGAACTACCAGATAGATTTCAAAAGTTATTTCTGTATTTCATAGCTTATTTATTAAGGAAGGTTATAGGCTGTATAACTTCACGCTATGACCCTTAGGAGTTGAGCAGTAACCATAAATGTGAAGCAATCTGGCAAGCTGTAGGTAAGTACAGTAGACGATAACAACGATAGTCTACACTGGTATTTTTCGGGTGCGGCGGCAGCTTGGTATACTTAGAGCTAGTCGAATAAATTTAACACGGGTGAAACCGTGGGGCATTGCTTGTGTTAGTATAGATTTAATACGATCATCTATAAAATTAATAAAATTGAAGTGTCTGTATGTAATGTAAAAATAACAGTTTTTTACTAAATCCATATGAAAGTATATACGATACCTATAAACAAGAAGCCCATTTTTAACATTTTTGTCTGTCTTTCTGTCTGTTTATTCCGGGTAATCTCCAAAACGGTTGGACCGATTTTGACGGGACAATCACTGATAGATAGCTGATGTTATAGGAAGTAGCTTAGGCTACTTTTATTTTAGAAAAATAGTTAGAAACTGGTCATGGTGAAACAATTCGGGCACTTAAATGGCTTATACTGAGTAAACCATAAGAGATATAGCAAATTAATGTACTACATAATCATAAGCATTAAAAATACCTACAAAAAAGTCCTATACAGTATACACGTATCTTCTAAGGAACACTCACAATAAGTATTTTTATCTTTAAAATATCCGGAAGCGGGTGAGTAAAATTCGCGCCTGTAGTCCACGTGAGCGAAGCTACGGGCACAGCTGGTATAAAATAAAAATTACTCACGCATTTAGGTATTATAATTTATTTATTTAAAACTTTATTTACTTAAAAAAGGATATCTTCAAATAAATTATTCTGTCTACAATACAAAAATCTGTAGAGGCAATGCTCTATAAAAGTGACATTGGTTGAGGTCGTTTAATAAATTTACAAATTCCTTCATACCTAAATGTATTTCTGTTTGTCGACCGCGACGACGATTAAGCGATCGAGGTGAGTTCGAATCCCTGAGCCTGTACGCCCGGTAAATGAAAACAACGTGATGAAACCATAGCATGGTGTAAGGGATTTTTCTAATGCCTGCTTGGCTAGCTATCACATTCGAGATGAATATCTACCGCCAAGCACCTATAGGTGAACCAGTCTTCCTACTAGGTTTGGCATGTTACCAACTTAGGCTACTGTCAAAGTGACTCTCTTTTGCTTATAGCTTGCATATCTAACTAACAGCAATAATTGGCTGTGAACTGTAGTTTTCTCGGACGCTGTTATTGCATTGTACTTTAATCACCATAAAGCATAGTTTCGTCACTATCCTGAGCTAATGCAGTGCCTTTAACAAGCGTCATAGAAAAACCGCCTGAGATTGAAACTCCATCACCAATAGTCACAGTGACGCCGCCCTGTATAAATGTCTCCGAGGTGGAGGTTACCGTAAAAATGCTCTAAAGCCCAGCTTTTAGTTCTTTTGGCGAGAAGGGGGAATTGGGTTGAGCGGCTCTTCAGACCACTCACCATAATAAAGAAGTGATTTCTGCATCACGAAGATTTTCCATGTTTTGCATCATGCACATACAGATAGACATCCTGACTGCCACCCGAGATGCCTTCGAAAAATTAGTAATAGTTTTACTAATCTACCAGCATCAGCAAAGATGATGTCAAAACAAAAATGGTACAATAGTTTATAACGTAGAAGAAATAAAGAGATGAGTTAATTTCACAATTATGGAGATGATCAATTGAATAAATTTTGAGTTGAAACAAAACAATATTTAACCTAATACTCAATCAAATGATGATGATATTATAGACCCTGTATCTCTTTATCTATTTACTAACATTTACACAGTGACTTCCAAACTAGGCAGAGCGTGTATCTTGGAAGCCGGCATACGAATTTACAAAACATTTTGCACAAAAACCTCAGGTGGCCGTAAACAATTATATAGGTAAAATTTAATAAAAAGATGTCATTATTATCCATATCTATGTATATATACATATGTATATTAATACAAACAACAACAAACACATATATAAACAAATTAAGTCTTCACTAAGCTAACACAACAGTGAATCTCAAGAACACAACAAATTGTTCATATAGGTTCTTTATATCTTCCACATGTCAATCGCTATATAATTAAAACCTTAGGTATTATTGGGGATTCATTAGAGTCATCAATAGATTAAATAGTTGGTCTCCGAAAATTCTTATTGGTTGGTAATACAATGCTATAATTTCTGGTAAGGCTTTATAAATTTGCATAGAATGTGGGTCATCGATTTCCACTTGCAAAATACATAGAAAATGATGGCTCAGTGGCAGCCTGTACGGACTCCACGTCGATAATACCATAGTAGTACGGCTTTTTTCTAATGCCACCCTGGCTAGCTACGACCCTCAAGTTGAAAGTCTTTCTCAAGCACCAGTAGGTGTATTCCGGTAGCTGCACTTGAGAGCCAGTCTTCCACTAGGCTTAGCTGAGATTGTAGCCGATTCCGATTCCGATTGTAGATTATAACGATAAAAAAAATATATAAGGTCGTTTTAAAGCCTAAATTGCTAGTGTTGGCTGACAAGAAGCCGATGTAGATACAATATCGCTCGAAGTTTACGGCAGATAAATATCATGACTTCAGTCCATCGCGTGAATTGAATATTCCAAGCCCGGTGAAGCTGTAACAGCCGTCTGAGGCTTATAGCTAACAGTTAGATATAGCTAACACTGACTAAATTCATAATAAAAAAAGAATTGTATATTGGAACTGCTTGAATTATTTTTTTGATTATTTTGGCCGACGGATGACGTATGCTTTAGATAAGAACATGCAAACGCAGCGTAATTTTTTTTTGACACATTTTTGGTACCTAAATTGAAACGGAGTTCAGCTTTGGTATGATTTGGAACCGAACATTCGGCTGTAGTTCGGCTTCTGTTTAAATTATATTCAGCCCATCTCTAAATATAAAATAATTAATTAAAACTCAGTTGCTGCAAATAGTGAATACAGTCGGTATGTAACCTTCATACTCTTTGAAGTAAGTTTGAAGTGTTTACGTAATTATTTTATTGATGTACAAATTATATAATCACTATATATGTTGCCCGAGCTCAAACGGTTGGCGAGGTGAAAAAAAAAAGTATCCTTCATCGAATTCCAAGGCATAATGATAAACCATATGAAGAGCGTCTTATTCAATTACAATTAACTACATTGGAAGAACGAAGAAAAAGAAGTGACCTCATCGAAACATACAAAATATTAAACGGTTACTACAACGTACCAGACATTTCAAACGTGTACACTATGACTCAAAGTACACATCTAAAGGACACTCCATTAAATTATACAAGATTCTAAGTAATAGAAACTCTCGAACACACTCTTATCTAATAGAGTTGTCACCATACAGAGCACCCTTCCAGAGACTGCCATTACTGCACCAACAGTGACTGTTTTTAAAAATAGACTGGACAAACATTTAAAAACATTTAAAGAGCTACTAGTGTATTCAATAATAATAATAACTAGCCGTCCGAAATAAAAAGGTGTGCATTGTGTAACATGGTGAGATGACAGATAAACTAAAATATAATATATATATTTGTTAAAACTCGCGATACTAAGTTGAACTTTGAACGAAATAAATACGAACGTCGACTGTAACTCCTTTATTTGAACACACAGTATCACAAAAATGTGCATACTCTATTAAAAAATGTAAACACCATGATGGCTAGTTCAAAAATGACACAGCGCCATCTTTTGATAACCATAAGACTTAACATTACCGCCCACCATGGACAGCATGCCCATAACTATGAACAAAAAACAAACAAAACAAAATTTTACGATCTTTAACAAATACACAAAAACTTAAAGATAACACAGTGAACTTAAATTTAGACGTTGTGAACATTGTAGATGTGTATGAACCACACTGTAAATTAAGAAAATAAATACATTGAAATGAACAAACAAAACTTCAAGTTGCAATAGGTAAAATGATTAGTTTTGATACAGGTCTCTTTATTATAGATCCATTACAACGTAAAGACACGACTCGTGTGAGATTATCTGAACCCAAGTGCTTCTCTATTATAACTCCGAATAACCATTTGGCTGGTGGAAGATCATCTTCTTTGACCAAAACTACATCGCCTTCATTAGGCTCAGATGTTTGATGAGACCACTTGTACCTATGTTGCAATTGAGTTAAGTATTCGTATGACCATCTACGCCAGAAATCTTGGACTAACCTCTGTGTCAGTTGCCATCGTTTGAGTGTTGTTATATTTGACCTTTCTAAATTATAATCAGGTACCAAAACAAGTGGTTCTCCTATTAAAAAGTGCCCCGGAGTTAGTGGTAATGGGTCTTCTGGACTGTTACTAAGTTGAGAAATTGGCCGGGAATTAAGGCAAGCTTCGATTTGTGACAGAAGCGTTGCCATCTCTTCATAAGTAAGAGTAGTGGTACCTATAACTCTTTTTAAGTGGTGCTTAGTCGATTTTACCCCAGCTTCCCACAATCCTCCAAAATTTGGAGAGCGGGGTGGGATAAAATGCCAGGTTGTACAATTAGAAGCCAAATAGTTATCTATATCCTTTGCAACGGCAGATCTTTCTTTATCCATAAGAACCTTAAGTTCTCTATTAGCACCTACAAATGCAGTGCCGTTATCACTCCAGAGATCTGTGCAAATGCCTCTCCTTGCAACAAAACGCCTAAAAGCACTCAAGAACCCTTCCGAAGTAAGATCACTGACGATCTCAAGATGAACTGCACGGGTACACATACATACAAACAAACATATATATCCCTTTGTGGAATGAAACCCACGTCCCTTAGTGGATCTAACACTGATCGGACCAGCATAATCTACGCCACTTTGTCGAAAAGGTCGAGAAGCAGTTACTCGTGAGGTGGGCAATTTACCCATAATTTGCTGTTGTGTTGAGCCAGTATGTCGAATACATGGAATACATTTGCGAACAAACTGCCTTATTAGGTTCTTTGCATTTATTATCTAGTACCCCGTTCTAAGAAAATTGAGCATCAATTGAGGACCGCCGTGTAGTGTACGTTGGTGCGCATCAGCAACAATAAGGTTTGTAAAATGTGATTTATATTGTAGCAGTATCGGATGTTTCATATCCTCATGAATGTTAGCACTCTGCAGTCGTCCACCTACTCTGAGAATGCCTTCGCTATCAAGATAAGGATTGAGAGACGTAAGTTTACTCCTTTTTATAATTATACCTCTTTTTTTTAGATCTTCAATTTCTTCCAGGAAACTATCACGCTGACATATTCGGATACAGGTAAGTAAGGACTCGTTTATTTCTTTAGTAGTTAGATTATTTGGAGACTTAATGCATCTTGGTCCCTTTCTAAACACTCTCTTACAGTATGCAATTACTCTTATTAACCGATTCAACGTAGAGAATCTTAATATTATATTATCTTCAACTTCAGTGATTGTATGGCATATTATACTTTTGTTCCTTTCTTCCAAATTAGTTAATTTTACTGTTCCCTTTGTATATTTTAAAAATGTAGGACCGTTTTTCCATAACTTGATGTTTGATAAATCAGATGGATTAATCCCTCTGGAAGCACAATCTGCAGGGTTGTCCTTGGACGCCACGTGTGACCATTGTCCGCTTTCTATGATTGTCAATATTTCGGAAACTCTATTAGCGACGAAGATTTTCAACTTACTTGGATGACTGCTTATCCAAGCCAGTACAACAGAAGAATCTGTCCAGGCGTGCATATTTTGCTTCGGTATACTTAAGGCTTCAGAAACTTCATACAGAAGTTTTGCTAACAAAACTGCTCCACAAAGCTCCAAGCGAGGAATCGAGACCTGTTTTACGGGAGCAACCTTCGTCTTAGATGTTACAAGATTGACATGAATGTGACCTGTACAATCAATAACTCTCAAGTATACCACTGCTGCATATGCAGCATTAGATGCATCACAAAATCCTTGCAATTCCGGTGAAACATCTTTGGTTATATTTATCCATCTAGGTATGCTGAAGCCTGTAAGTTCACCGAGACTATTACGGTAACTAAGCCACTCATTCAGCAACTGCGATGGAAGTTCTTCGTCCCGTTGTATACCCGAGAGCCAAAGTTTCTGGATAAAAATCTTAGCAGTCGTTATAACGGGGGCAATCCAACCTAGTGGATCAAAGAGCCTTGCAATATCTGATATTACCTTACATTTGGTGAGTGGAGTTTCCAGTGGAGGAAGTTGTACGGTGTACTGAAATTCATCTCTTTCTCTGTTCCATGTTAAACCTAAAATTTTTATAACTGAATCTATCTTCATTTCCCTATCAACTTTAGTATCCTGTACATCTTCTTCTATCTCTCGTAATAGTTCTGTACTACTCGACGTCCATTTCTGAAGCTGGAAACCGCCACGACTTAACAACTCCTTCATTTCATGGTATATCTGAATACCCTCCTGTATGGTTTGGCAACCTGTCATGAGATCATCCATGTAAAAATCCTTTAAGACTCTTTCAGAAGCTAAAGGAAAACAGTTACCTTCATCGTAAGCTAGCTGCTGTAAAGACCGTACAGCTAAATAAGGTGCGGCCGATGTTCCGAATGTAACTCTAAGAATTCTGAGATGCTGAATCTCAGAATTTGATTGATCACGCCATAAAATCCGTTGGTAATCTATGTCACCTTCTGTCACCTTTATCTGTCTGTACATCTTAACGATATCAGCAACTAGGCATATTTGATTACAACGCCATCGCATAATAATGTGCCTCAAATCAGATTGAAGGGTTGGGCCAACCATAAGGTCGGCATTTAGGGATGTTCCGTTATTCAACGAACTCGACGCATCAAATACAATACGGACCTTTGTTGTAGTCTTATCATTTCTAATCACTGCATGATGTGGCAAATAAACCGCTGTATCTTTCCACTTATCTTTATCTGGGACTATTTCCATATGATTTAAGGTCAAATATTCGCTAATAACTTCAGAATACTGCATTGAAAGTTCAGGATTGCTCGATAACCTCTTTTCTAAAGACAGAAAGCGCCTTTGCGCAATGTCATATGAGTTTCCATATTGACACTGTGGATTACTGGACTTAAAAGGTAATTTAACAATATAGCGACCTGAATTGTCTCTTGTAGTTGTACTACTAAAGAGATCTTGGCATAACTGTTCTTCTTCTGTCAAGTGTTTAATACTTACAGAATATGATTCTTCCAACTCCCAAAACTTTTTCAACAATGTATCTTCGTTGATCTGGCTATGCATGACTGAAATAATTTTGTCTTGCCCTACCGACCCTTTGTTATGAACTATTGAATTATCTTTATAGACTGGTGAATTGCTATTATGAACTATACCAGATAAAATCCACCCTAGGGTAGTGCTCTGGGCTAAGAGAGTTCCATTAGGACTCTTTTTAACTCCTTCCTTCAATATCTGGCTATAGACATCAGCTCCCAATAAAATGTCGATTTTATTGGGTGAATTGAACCCTGGGTCTGCTAAATGTAAATTATTTAGTTCCACCCAATCGACTGAGTCACCTATCTTTCGGTCAGGAAGACAAGATGTGATATTTTTTAAAACAAAGGCTTTGACTTGAATTTTGAATTCAGTATTTATGCAAGACTGAATTGTTACAGTTACTGTAAATTCTGAAGTCATTGTTTTACTGCCTCCTAAGCCGGTAATCGTACTCTTTGCTGGAATTTTCTTTAGGTGCAGCAATTGAACTGTGGCTTCAGTTATAAAACAAGCCTGAGAACCCTGATCAATCAAAGCGCGTACTAGAAAACTGTTGCCAGATTTAGACTCGGCCTTTATTAGTGCAGTGGCTAATATAACTTGTCTAAATTTGAAGGTCTTCGGAGTAGATAAACAAGAAACTATTGGTAAAGGATTAGATGAAGTGGTAGTGCCTTCAACAGGATCTTGTGCCATAGGACTCTTAATGTTTGTATTATTGTTTACTGGGTGCAACAGTGAATGGTGTCTTTTTCCACAAATTCTGCAATTAGCAGAGTTTCTACAGTTATATACAGTGTGATTTCTACCCAAACAGTTAAAACATATAGAGTTATTGGTTACAAAGTTACGTCTTTGTGTATATTCTTGTTTAGAAAACTTTTTGCAAAAACAAAGTTTGTGATTTTCCGAGCAAAATTCACAACGCACACCTGATACATTAGTAGCTAGTAAAGATTTTGGTTTTAAATAAGAACTAGTATTATGTGGTGCTGAAGATCGTTTTGGATCTACGAATTCTAAAGCTCGGAAACGATTTTCTATGAAACTCTTAAATTCAATTATAGTGGGTAACTCATCTGCACTAGACGTATGCAGTTCCCATTGTTTATGAGTTTCGCTATCTAATTTGTTACAGACTATATAAATTATAATTAAATCCCATGTCTTAACATCAACATTAAGATTTTGTAGAGCGTTTAAGCAGTCTGTGGTGGTATCCAATAGTTCCTTTAGTGCAGAAGCTGACTCGACTTTAATACTTTTTATACAAAAAAATCTTTTTAAAATGCAATTGGCCAAATATTTCTTATTGTTGTAACGTTTATATAACTGTTCCCAACATATACTATAATTAGCATCGCTTATTGGAGTGTGTCTTATCAATTGTTTGGCCTCTCCGGTAAGATGACTCTTTAAATAATGCAGCCTTTGAACGTTATCTAAATTAGTGTTATTGTGAAAAAGCGACAAAAATAGATCACGGAAAGTGATCCATTCCGAGTATAAGCCTGAAAATGTGGGAATAGAAATTATTGGTAGTTTTGCAAAGGAACTTGTGGATATACCAGACCTAGATTCTTTAGATGCATTATTATCATTAGGTTGTACAATTTGACTTAGAATAATTTTCATCTTAGTTTTATAATTAATGTAAAACTCTTCCGTTTCGTAGTATATATTTTCATATTGTAACTCAGTTATTGCCTCTGTCTCATAAGTTTCGTATAACTTTGAATTATTATCTCTAAACAAAGACCAGTCTTTTTCTAGATTTTCTAATCTTGTTTCTATATATTCTACAGACAATCGATCTTTCGGACTCTTTTTAAAGTTTTCGAAACTCTTGTTAATTGTAGCCTTTAAAACTTTTTGTGTTTTAATTAAACTTTCCATTTTTTTTTTAAATAAAGTTAAAATGTACTACTCACGGTTTTTTACACTTCACTGACTTACGTTTGATTTTTTACAAAAACACTTGATGCTGCTGAACTAATGAAGATGCGCACGCTGTTGAACGGTGGTGTATCGATGATGTTGAACTGCAGTATATCGACGTTGTTGAACTGGGGCGGATTGCCGGTGTTGAACTGGGATGAACTTACTTCAAACTTGGTTGAACTTATCCAAGCGGACCCTGCTGCCACTGGCGTCGCGTACCCTTCCGCATCGATCCACTGCGGGTACGGAGGCGAGGGGTGCGGGTCCAAGGCCCGGACTCGTTGAACTCAAAAGTATCCGGCTCGAAGGACCAATGTTAAAACTCGCGATACTAAGTTGAACTTTGAACGAAATAAATACCAACGTCGACTGTAACTCCTTTATTTGAACACACAGTATCACAAAAATGTGCATACTCTATTAAAAAATGTAAACATCATGATGGCTAGTTCAAAAATGACACAGCGCCATCATTTGATAACCATAAGACTTAACAATATTGCTTTGACAAATTTCGAAAGAACGCACAATTTTGGTCGAAACCGAAACTAGCCGTAAAAAAAACTTCGACCGTTCACTACTTCCAGTGCATCACGTTGCGACATCGGCCGCCAATATGACGTCATCGGTCGTCATTTTTCGACGGCTTCGAGCAGTCATTCTGTTGATTAGGTAATCATAAAATAACATCAATGAATTAATTAACATATATATTTATGATATTTTATTATTACTAGTGAGGTCAATGTCTCTACCTTGGCGTGGCGATTGTTGTACACCTTTTAAATATAACTAGCTTTGCCCCACGGTTTCACCCGTGTTAATTTTAAACGACAACCATCGTCAATGCACATCACTTCCCACATGTACAATTATTTTTTCATTGTCCCCTAAACTAAGTGTCTAAAGAACATACCATATATAAAGGGCAAAATTTAACTTCATAAATAAAATTGTCTTTATGATGAAGTACTTTTTGTTCGTAAGGGTTAATATGCCATGCTTAAAAATAATGCTCATAATTCAATTTTTAATATTCAACAAATTTTTGTCATAAAATACCTTGTTGTGGCTTATGTTTATATGAGACAAGCATATGCTATCGCGAACTTTATTTGAAATATACTAAGGGCTAATATTTTAATATAAATATTAATAATACATATTATTTAAAAATTAGTTAGTCCAACTCATTGAGAACACATCGATGTAAGTTTTGTATGCAACCGGCCGCTCACGATGCTCGTCTGCTCGGATCTCGATTCTCGCGCACACATACGCACTTGTATATAATAGAAAGAAACAGACAGATATCGAGAGAGAGAATTACTTGAGGCGTGAATAACACTTTTTGCTTACGTGACTATGTCTATGAGGCAAACGCGTTAAGGAACTTCATTACAAAAATCATAATTTATAAAAAAAATAATAATAATAATAATGTATACAAGTTTCAATATAATTATTAATTATATGAAGTGCAAATAATAATTATAATAACAATTAATAATAAATAAATATCTCGTTGATGAAATACTTCTCGGTTTGTTCAACTTGGAAACATTGCATCTTTGTCAATAATAAATACACAGCCAAAAATAATATTCAGTTCAGTTTAAACTGAATAAATTCACTCCTTTGAAAAACAAACTGGCACCTAAAGAAATTTACGTTCTAAGGTCGGTTTCAGTTAAATAGATTGCATTTAATTGTTTGACGTAGTCTGTATACTTAACATATAACTGCCTCGTTAGCCTAGAGGTCGCAAGCGCGACTGCTATGAGCGAGGTCCTGGGTTCGAATCCCAGGTCGAGCAAAGTGTTATTGGGTTTTTCCTATGAAATTCTCAGTAGCAGCTCGGAGTTTGGTTTTCTGCCCGATTAATGGCAATAGGCTCGCCCCCTATTACATGCGACCTAAAAACATACTCCGCGAACTGTGGGTGTACATTAATTAGTACACCTTTGCCTAACCCTTCGGGGAATACAGGCGTGATGGTATGTTATGTAGACTTATAATCGTGTCAATTAATATTTGCGTGAAGTGAATTCTGGCAATTTTTTCATTCATTTACAATGAATTCCATAAAACCGATGTACACGTCCAAACGATAAGAAGCGATCAGCATTAAAGACACACTTAAAAAGGGGTACAGAGTTTTCAAAGTTTATGCTTCATGTATTAATGTATAATGATGATGATGATGTACTGGTCGAGGATAGTAAAGTCAGATATAATATTAAAAGGGGCCGTAAGTGTATAGGTGGAGAGGTGGCAAACATGTATCCATTTTTTTTAAGAACTAACTAAACTGTTAATCTGAGGGTCTCTTACTAGACCCGCGATGGCTTTTACTGCTTTACCGTGGCTTGGGCATGCATACGACTGATGGTAATCGTCTACCGTGGCCTATGCATGTTGCCGACCTAGAACCCCCCTTTCCCAAAAAAACTCAGGAAACCCTACTCACCACAGGAACACGACCTAAAGCTATTTGGCTACGATCTCCTGTAGGATCTCCGAACTGCCCCAAGAAATTTCCAAAGAAATTTGTCTATGCCATACCAATCTTAACATTTAAGTCAAAGCACTCTAAGCCGAGTACAGTAAGTCTATTTTCCAGTGACAAATCATGATGATGTCTATCAGATAATAAAACCATCATATTTACCATGATGATAGCAAAGGTCGAGGATTTAAGTAGATACCTATCGAGTTACGTTTGACGTCATACAGAAAAAAACAACGTAACTGATAATTTCGCAAAAGTATTATCGAGTACGTAAATCTTTATATATCTCATTATACTAGCTGTGCCCGTGGCTTTGCTCACGTGGGCTTACAAAATAGCGTCGATCAGGTACACGCGCGAATCTTGCTACTCCCACTCCCGGTCATTTTGAAGACAAAAAGGCTTATTATGGGTGTTTCTTAGAAGGTAGACTTTTTTGTAGATTCTTTATTCCTACAATAATATAGTAAAATAATTTGCTATATCTCTTAAGGTTAACTCAAAGTAAGCTATATAAGTAGCCTAAGTTACTCCTTATAACATCAGCTATCAACCAGTGAAAGTCTCATCAAAATAGGTCCAACCGTTTCGGAGATTATCCGGAGCAAAAAGATTGACAGACAAAAAATTTAAAAATGGGTTTTTGTTATAAGTATCTTATATACTTTTATATGCATTTAGTAAAAAGCTGTTATTTTGAAATTACAAACAGACACTTCAATTTTATTAATTGTATGTATAGATATAGATTAAGCGAGGAATTCTTATATACTATATGTATAAAGAAATATATGTAATTGGTTTCTTGGTAACGATTTGGATGAAATTTTACACACATATATAAATTTCCCAACTGGCTAGGCAGAGGCCACTTTCTTCCACCTGCTACGATCCTGATACACATCTTTCGCTTCTTCAACATTCATTACTCTTTTCACGCACGCTCGTTGGTTTAGAGTACTCCTGACCTGACCCTTCTTCAGAACGTCTCCGATTTGATCGAGGCACGTTCGTCTAGGCCTTCCTCTTCCAACGATTCATGATGAAACTTTGTATTCAGATAATATTTTACATTCCAAGTTTGCCTAGATAGATGTTATTTTTTTGTTTTTGTTTTTTCAAGATACCTCGATAATCGATCGAAAAGCTCGAAAGTCCTGATCTTATAATTTTGTAAGAGAGATTATTTATTTAATTATGGCACTAATTTCTGTAACTACCAGCCAGATTTCAAAAATTATTTTCGCATTTTATAGCCTACTAGCTGTGCCCCACGGTTTCACCCGTGTTAATTTTATTCGACAAACACCGCGCTGCCAACGCACCCTTGTAGTCTATCATAATTGTTCTTATATAAATCAAATTAATTTAATTTTTCATTATCTCCTAAACTATGTGTCCAAATAGCATACACTAAAGAGCAAAATTTATATACATAAATTTTTTTTATGATAAACTTTTGATTGTAAGAATTAATATAGTATGTCTAAAAATAATGCTTATAAATCAGTTTTTGATTTTCAACAAATATTTGTCACAAAATACCTTATTATGGCTTATTTCTATGTGATAGGCACATGCTATCGCTGACTTTTTTTATATATACTAAGGACCAATATTATTGTACAAATTGTATTTCCGTATCATTAATGATTACGCCAGCGCACGTGGTTAAAGCAGTTCAGGAACGCTTTCACTTCCGACTTACGTAACAAAAATTAATATTTAAGGCTATCTGAGAGTTGTAACCTATACTGTTCCTCGAGAGTGTGGCTATCATATACAAAAAGATTTTTCGAATCCGACTGGTAGTTCCACAGATTAGCGTGTTTAAACAAACAAACAAACAAACAAAAATTTTCGCTTTATTATATTAGTATCGATTTATTGAGGAAAGTGATAGCTAAATAAGTTCACGCTACGACCCCAAGAATCGGAACAGTAACAGTGATAGCGTGGTGGAGAGTTAGTCGAATATATTTAACGCAGGTATATTTAACCATGAGGACAGCTAGTATTTTTGGGGTGTAAGGGGTGTCGAATTACATCTTACATCAAGTCAATTTCTCCTGCACGTGGTGCGCCCTGCTGAGCAACGAACGAGGAAATGCCGATAGTGGAGTGGTAAGGCTGTTTTGGCCGTCACGACCACCATGATTGTGGTGAAAAGTCCGTCATAGTGACTCAGTTTTACGCGCTGCGTTTCGGGATCAGCCTGTGCATATCCAGTTGAATTAATCTTCAAAGAAATTCAAAACAAATTACTAGAAAAAAAATCTTAAACTTAAGTTATAATTAATTAAACATATCTATTTAGCGGCGAACTGTACATCATGTATAAAAATGCATATTACGTTGAATTACGTACAATTACAGAACGTAACTTCCTGACACAGATGAGTGCGCGTCTCGCGATTTGTTTTTATAACGTAGCCTCTTCTTCCATATGGTACGGTATGTCGTTTTAATCTTTGTTTATAACACTGACTGACAGACAAACCAACGCACAGCCCAAAAAACTACTGGGGTTAGGACCGTGAAAATTTGTATAAGGGTTCCTTTTACATTGTAGGTAAGCACTAAGGAAGGATTTTTGGAACTTCAACCCCTGAGGTGGTGAAAAGGGGATGATATCTTGTATGGAAATCCGTCATTGTATGATAATCCGTCATATTAGGAGTGTGCGGAGGGAGATAACAAGTTTAAATGAATATCAAATGCTCAAGTCTACAATACCTTGAAGCTGTGAAAAAATCAAACTTCTAAGTCAACGCAATGAAAAGATACGGCTGTTGATGTCACAAATATTAACACCCCCAAAGGGTATAAAAACCTATAGCGTACTTCCAGTTGACCTAGAAACATGAAATTTGGCAAGAAGCTATGTCTTATAGCACAAGTAATGGAAAAAATCCGAAAACCATAAATTTGTAATCACATCACTAAAAAAGAATAATTTGCGATTACAAACTTATTTGCAGTTGTTAAACTGACCACGGCATATATCGATGTATGGGGATAACAGTTTTATAATGGCAAAGTTAAGTTTTTGAAAATAGCAAAACAACGTCTTTACAAAAATAATTAGGGCTCTGCGGAAATAAAAAAAAACTGATCATGCTGAATTATTTCGAGCGCTTAAATGGTTTACACTGCGAAAACCATAAGAGATATATCAAATTAATTTACTACATAATTATAGACATTAAAAAGACTTACAAAAAAGGCAGCAAGAGCATATGTTTATCTTCTAAGGATCACCCACATTAAGCAATTCTATCTATACTATTTTATAATCTGTGGAAAGGTAGTCGACTGGCAAGTCGGATTCGATAATTTATTTTTGTATATGATAGCCAGATACATGTGAAGTAGTATAGACTATCTCACATTAGGCTACACATCTCAGCAAGTCTTAAATATTAATTTTTGTTAAGTCGGGAAGTCAAAGTGCTCATTAACTGCGTTATCCGCGTGCGCTGACGTAATAGTTAATAATACGTTAACATAATGTTCTACAAAAATATTGATCTTTAGTATATCTTAAAAAAGTCCGTTATAGTATATCCCTATCTCTTATATATAAGCCACAATGAGCTATTCTGTGACAAACATTTGTTGAAAATTAAAAAAGTGAATTATGAGCATTATTTTTAGGCATGGCATTTTAATCCTAACGAATAAAAGTTACTTCATCATAAAGACAATTTTGTGAAGTTAAACTTTATCCTTTATATCATGTTATTAGGATATATAATTTAGGAGAAAATGGAAAATTCAAATAATTTAACCCTCGGCTCGGGTCTGTGACTATAGTACTGTAGCGGTGGTAGTGGCGCGAATGAGCCGTGGGACTCATAATCTTAGACCCCCGAAGAAAACCCAGATAAAAATTATTTTTGTAATTTATAGCCTATTTATTGAGGAAGGGTAAATAGGCTATTTAACTTCACGCTAAGACCCTTAGGAGCGGAGAAATTACTTAGCAAAGTGTAGGTCAGAAATGTAGCATGCGGGCCGTGGACGTTTTCTATCAGTAAATATAAAAAAAAAAGTTAACCCAAGTGAAACCGTGGAAACTCGTTTAAAGATTTAAAAAGAATTAAATTACAGTAAGCACCTTTACCCTATAGTTTATAGATATACCATCAAATGTTTTATTATGTCCAAGCGTCAAGAATTTTTAGTTTAAAAAAAATATAATACGAGTTTATTGTGCCATCTTGACCCCTAACCATTATCAAATATTGAATAATCATTATTGACTATATTAGAATAGATAAAATAACTATTAATATTTATATTTAGATTTAAATCTGATTCAAGACTTGTACCAAGGTGAACTGGATTATTCTAGAAATGGGCCACGTAAAGGCGTTTATCTAACAAACATGCATTAATATATTTAAAAGAATTCGTATTATAGGTACTACTGAAGTCAATCTGTGAAGGAATTTGACAGTCCAACTCATCTTTTCTTCTTCCTAACTAGTCCTCGTTTTTGAAGACCATTCCTGCCATTATTGAGTGAATGTAGAGTGGACCTGTCCTATGATGATTCTAGTATCCTAACAAAATAGTGGCTCGTTTGTTAGAACTTTCTAGGGAGTTTTTGTGGCATCTCAGAATTCGTGGTCCGTGTTATTATTTCTAATCCACTTCACTTTTGCACCAATAACCAAGCTTTATTATATAACATGCCACCCGTATTACACAATACAATGTCAAACAACACAAATTTATGAAGAAAAATCAAAAACCGCTACATGACAGTTTGAAATCCCGCTAAAAACTCCCATTTTTTCTTTCGTTTTTTAAACACAATTAAGCCATCATCATGTGAATATAATATTTTATTAATTGTTCTCGTATTTTTCAAATATAACTTTAACAAGATGGCGGCTCCCTTGCTAAACTGTCCAGGGAGTTCTTACGGCCACTTAAAATTCATGCTCCGAGATATTATTCATAATTCACTTCACTTGTGCGCAATAACCAAAATATTAAATTAGCACCAAAATTACACAATATAGGAAGAAATAACACAAAGTTTAGGAATGAAAATAAAAAAACCACCTCAGTGTTTAAGATTACAATTTTGGGTTGCCAACTTAGGAATTTATATTTGCTGAAAAAAAAATGTTTAAAAATTATTCGACTAATACTATGAAATAGAATACATAAAAGTCTAAGTATTTTGCGATAATTTAAAAAGTGTAACAGCTCTATATTATTAAATGACCGATACGTTATCATTATAAATTTATTGCCCGAATGAGAGTAGGTAATATAACTTACATAACGTATGACGACGCATTTCGTGAGTTACATTATCCGTGTGTTCACCATAAATCATTATTTGTTGTTTCGAAAATATCGAATCTTTTTTGTATTTTCAGTGGAAGTTAATAGTAAAATACACAAAAAGTAGATTACACAAGTAAAAAACACACACAAGTAGATTACATAACAAGTGAAAAAAGATGAAATTTAATTCGAGGGATACAAGGACCGAGATTCAATTTTTTTTCACGAGTTATGTATCTATTTTGTACCATTGACTGCGATAAAACTTCTTAGGCGGTGTTACTTTTGGTTTGTAGCGCTTAAAGATCAGTCAGTGTTATTGCGGTAATGAAACGGGTTATAAAGAAAGAAGGAGAGAGAGAGAGAGAGACAGAAAATACATTTATTACCTTGAAAAAACGGGCACACAGTATTTACAAAGAAAATTAACATTCCATTAAACACTACAAATTAAAGGAAGAAAAAGTTAAGATAAAGATCGCGACCACCATACACATAGTAATAATAAACTTATCAAAGATTTTTATTTCATCAAGTTTCACTTCTATCACGTATACGTGCAATTTTTTTATACGATTCGTGCTTGTTCTAAAATTAAAAAGATTTTATTCTCTTGTAACTAAAAAAATGTATTACACATCATTATCACAGTTATCGATATATAAAATGCCCTTTTTCGAGTGACAATGGTAAAAACAATATACGCCTCAGAACTGATGTTACAGTTAACTTTTGAATCGTCTTAAAGAATTATTTAAGATGTTAATAAAAATAATGGTGATATTGACATCTCTTATTGCTCGTTCTGGAATTTTCGCTCAAAATTATATTAATTATCCGCTATTTGATTTGATTTGTGGCGAACTCCATCCATTGGCGTAGCTATCGAACTTTCCTACGGAAGCCAGCCAGATTAACTAATCGTACGTTTTAATTTTGATAATCTAATCATCAAAAATAAAAATGTTTCTAGTGTGGGCAATGAGTTGCCGCTCTTGCCTGTCCCCTTCCTGATGTTACTTTCATGGCTACATACCAAAGCAATATTTCATGCATTGATGTAATATTATATATCAGTACTCAAGTCTATATAAATATCTTATAATCCTTTAAAAACATGTGTGCAGTTCACACGTGGTAGAAATTAAACCTTCAGAAAACATAAAAATATTTTCTTTAAAGTCCTAAGTCAGCGAGACTCGAACTATCGGTGACTCGTACTGTATCTACATACAACAGTGCGTATAAGTCTGGTCGTCACACTGCTAGGCCAATTTGGTTACGATCATAATCGAGAAAATCAGGATTTACATTAACCCTTTATTATATATTCTATCTCATTCTCTCGCAGGTTAAATCCTATATATGTATGCGTTTGTCTCTTTTTCATATCATCGCGTTTGAAATCGCAACGATACTAAATAAGTTGCCTGTATACATGTAAGCGGCCCAAAGTGTTATCTCATTGGCAAGTGTTCTACAGTTTTTTATTTATTTATTTATAATGCACACGGACTAATTTCCTTTGAATTAGAGAAGAGTCTGTAAGGAGGATAATGCATTTTAACATGGAAAATTATTGCAATGTTATTAATTTACTTATTTAACAAAGGCAGCACTAACATTTCGCGTAATACAAATGATTCACTTTTATAATGATTGTAAATTTAATTAAGATATGCCAACTTATTATAAACGCTGACTACACTCCACATCAATTATAACATGAAGCATTACAACATCATAAGATTATGCATCGTTGATGTGTGATGTATCATAATAATTATTAACTAAAAACATGTCCGCAAATATATATATGAAGCATGAATAGTAGATAATAATCAAAATTGATAAACATTTAAATTTTTTAGTTAGTATTACGAAAGGACTAAAGCTAATATCTCTATATATTTAAATAAAATGTCAAAAGTTCGTCGTTATGCGCGTATCACGCAAGATCTACTAGTTAATTTAATTTTTACCACTTAGATACTCAGTCCTTTTTTAATATTTTAAAATGATTACGATATCTTCTAAAGGGCTGTGGAAACCCTACTAAACTCAGGAATACAACACTAGGTTATTTGGCTACAATATTCGGTAGGATAGAAGTATTTAAACAATCGGAATGCCCCCAGTAGAGAGAAATTTAAAAAAAAATCTCTGTTCCCTACCTCTCTTCTATGTTTAAAAATTATCTTTGAACATATTGTTTACGCTTAAAAGAAGTTTTTATGTGTGTATAAGTGTTTTAATTTAAAAATAAACAAAATACAAAAGGTTTTAGATTCCATAAAGTTGTAGTGATATATAAAACCTTTTTATATTATGATTCTGTAAGTATGTAACATGTTTTTTTTTATATTCGTCAAGTTTTTATAAGGCCCTCAGATTAAAGTACAAGGCCATATTCTATATAAAAATGGATACATCCATTCTCTAAACGAGTTACATTGATCTATGTATGTCGACATTTTCTGTTCTATATTGACGATTCTTAAATGATTTCTTATACATACAAATATTTTTAATTAACTAAAACAATTACATAAAATTTAGCATTCATCAAGGTTCTAAACTGGGATATGTACCTATGCCTGTAACATGGAGGCCTTTAATCTTAGGCTTGTTCAGAAAACAAAAATATCTTCATTAAAAACTCTTTTAAAAAATTCTATATCAGCCGGGAGTCGAAATATCGACCACTTTTACTGTACAAACAACAGTCAGTACAAGTCTGGTCGTGTCATCGCTAGGCCAATTTGGAAGATTGTAATTACGAAAATGTATAATGTAAATGTATTTACTTTATCACATTCTATCGTAATTATTTATATTTTCATAATTAGTTACAGTAGATACTATAGATATCACTAAAGCTTGGACGATTTTGAACCACCGACTGTAAGGAGCTCTGGAAGCCTAAGACCCTGCAGAAGCAAAACACAAGGTTATTTGTCTGCGATCTTCTGTAGGGTGGAGGTATTCCACCAGACGGGTTGCCCCATGTACAGAGAAATCTCCAAATAAATTTCTTTTCACCTTAACTCTCATAAGTACTTAATAAGGCAAACACAAATGTAGGTAATTTTGTAAGGTTCTACAATAATGTTTCGATTTGCCTCACAATAAGTTCAAGAATCATGTCATGTTAAGCAAATACATCTTTTATAAAGTGCACACTTACGTTATATGAGTAGGTACCTACTTTTCTGCAAAATGTCATGCTCCTAGACCTACAAGTTTGCTGTGCATTGTCCGTCAGACAGTCTAAAGGCCTGTATACACGTACCTATGAAGTGGCAAGTGGCGAAACGATTAACTAAATTTTAAGTCTGTTTGTAATGTCAAACTAACACCTTTTTACTAAACACATATGAAAGTATATACAAAACCTATAACAAAAAACCCATTTTTAAAATTTTTATCTGTCTGTTTGTTCCGGGTAATCTCCGAAACCGATTTTGACGGGATTTTCACTGGTAGATAGCTGACGTTACAAGGAGTAACTTAGGCTACCTTTATTTTAGATAAAGAATTAGGGTTCCGCGCAAATAAAAAAACTGGTCATAGTGAATCAATAAATGGCTTACGCTGAGTAAACCATAAGAGATACATCAAATTAATGTAGTACATAATTATAGAGATTGAAGTCTATAGAGTCTATCTTCTAAGGAACACCCAAAATAAGCATTTTTGTCTCTGAAATAGTCGGAAGCGGGAAAGCAAGATTAGCGCGAATGGCCGATCGATGGCATTTTGTAGTCCACGTGAACGAAACCGCAGGCACAGCTAGTCTTGATTAAAATTATACGTGTAAAAAATCTCTGAAAATTTCTTTACTAATAAATTGTAAGTAACTGATTTAATGGTCAAGTGAACATACAGAATAAAATCACATTATTTTTTTCTTTTAGTGACATCTCTTTTCTCACCGCGCGCATTCCCCGGTACGCGTGGCTTTCTACTAAATTACGTATTAATTGTTAATTACTTCGTGAATATTGTAAAAATTTAGTGAAGAGCATAAGTTAGAAGTATTCTGCGTTGATGTTGCACATTGTGTTTGGATTTTAAATGAAAGTAAAATTTATAAAACATGGTAAAGTCGACGGAAAAGACGACAATAAAGTTTGTGGATGAATATTTATATTCGCCATGCCACTTCATTGCATGAAGTGTTTTTTTTACAAGTTGGAACCTACTTAAAATTGACTTAATATTTAGTTAATCACTTCGCCACTTAATACGTGTAAACAGGGCTTTAAAATTTGTATTATGTTAAAATGCATATAGTTAAATCAGCTTGGAGACGTTTTTGCGTTTGTAGTAGTGTAATACAAATAGTGAGTAAAACCGGAATAAACCAGTTTGCGCCAGTTAATAGTCACCACGCGCCTGCACTACGCTTGTATAATTCAGGGGCTGCACCGTGTATCGCGTCACATTGGTTCAACGGTGAACAACTAGATGGCACTTAATAATTAGTTATATTTATCGTAGATCGCGCTGTCAAGATTATCTTTTGACGGGGTACGTGTTGCAGCCCGAAATTGTTATTTGTACTGAAATTACATTAGTGTGAATAGTAATGTAAGAGTAATATACCACTAGAATTCGGTTTGTGTTGTCATTATTGAAACGATCGAGTTCGTCCCCCACCACTCCGGGATACTAAAGTTTTTACATGGTCCTTCGAGCCGGATTAAACTGGCAGGCAGGAGTGGTAATTTTTGTTTTCGGTGGAAAGCGGACGGTGGATTGCCGTTGCGAACGTTTTCCCATTCAGGAGTTAAAGGGTGCGCCAGCAAGCGCATCAGAAAGCTTCAGACAACTCCCACAACGGGTGCTGTCAGGATACAATTAGTGTAGTGGATACAGACGGAGCCGGGAGACGTTGGTGACCAGTCACGTGAGAAAGTTCGTACAAACTGAGGCACTGAAGGAAGCGGGTCACCAGAAGTGGATTATAGTGACGTCACAACAGGTGAAGTGAAGTGTCAAATTGTGAGTACTCTTTTTTTATTGACATTTAATTGAAGCAGTGAAAGTCAAAATTCAAGAATTACATATTAAAAATTGATAAATTGTAACAAAACAATTTTGTATTGTTAGTTTGTAACATAGAAAACAAAATTGCGTGGTTAGTTTGTTAATTCGGAACATAGAATAAATAAAATCATTTTGAACTTGTTAAAATTTATATCTTTCAGAACTTAGAGTATTTATTATGTGTAATGGGCATAGGGACTTAGAATAATTTCCTTAAAAACGAAGGTACGGGGAATCCATGCCCAATTTTGCCCAGAAGTAATTAATATATTCAAACACTTTAAAAATAAAATTGTAATTCTGTAAATATTATTTAAACACTTAGTAAGATAAGATATCTGTAATATTTTTTCTCATTGGTCATAACATAAATTTGTTGTGAATTACATAGTACTACTGGGACTTAAATTATTTTCGAGCAAAGTGTGCATTTGCCTCTATTATAAACATGGAGTCACTGTTGAATTACCAGTTAGATTTAAGTGCAAGAATAAAAAGGGCTTTTTCAAATTATAAAAAGAGTTCTAAAGAAAGGCTAGCAGGGAAAAATTATACTGTGACACGTTTGGATTCTTTGGAGAAGTTGTGGTCAGAATTTTAGTTAGGTCATAAGGAGATCATGTATACTTACAGTTCTCAGGATTTAAAAGATACAAGTTATGTGAAAGATAATTTATATGATAAAACTGAAGAACATTATATTGATTATAAGTGTAACTTAAAAGAGGTGTTGGAGGAATTCAGCACAGATCACCAAACAATGTCGGTTGTTAAGTCTTCTCAAGTTAAATTACCCAAAATAAATATTCCAACATTTTCGGGTAAATACTCAGAGTGGTCTACGTTTCGGGACTTATTTCAATCACTTGTACATACTAATAGTAGTCTAGACGACGTTCAGAAATTGCATTACTTAAAAGGATATTTAACGGCAGAGGCTGAGCAATTGCTCAGGCATATACCGATCGTGGACACAAATTATAATAGATGTTGGAATATATTGCAAGAAAGGTATAATAACAAGCGATATGTATGTCACCACATTTTGCAAAGGTTCTTCAGTCAAAAGAACATTGTAAATGAGTCTGCTAATAGTTTGAAAGATTTAATAGATACCACAAATGATTGTTTACATGCGTTAGCTAATCTTGATGTAGATATAAAGGGCTGGGATGTGATTGTCATCCACATCCTAACGTTGAAGCTGGACCCAGAGTCCAGGAGACAATGGGAATTTAATATTTGTCAGGGTAGCTCATTAGATGAACTCCCTACATATAAACAGTTCGAGGAATTTATGACAAATCGTTATCGGGCCATTGAATTCCTGGAATCTGGATCCACCTCTAAACGGGGTCAGACTCATCGGGAACCTGTAAAAAGAATTTTACATGTAACAAATGTGCAATGCGAATTTTGTTCGAAAGAACATAGGCTTGGATTTTGTAAAGAGTTTATTAAGGAAACCGTTGATGCTCGTCGTAAGTTTGTAGAAACGAACGGTCTATGTTTTAGTTGTATGAGAAAAGGTCACTCAGCTAAATATTGCCAATATAAGGGGCGATGTAGGGTTTGTGGGAGGAAACACCATTCTCTTTTGCACCCACAGGGCAATTCTGTAAATATTGTCGTTGATAGTCACAATGCACCGAGTGAAGAAGATGAATCTTCTTCTGAAGATGTAGCCGCAAGCACTGAGCATACCGTGATTTCATGTTTTTCGACAGGTAAGGTGTATTGCCATGATTTGTTAGCGACTGCAGTAGTCGTCGCTAAGTCGAAAAAGGGAAGTTATCCAGTACGCGCATTGTTGGATCAAGGTTCACAATCATGCTTCATAACGGAAGCAGTCGTTCAGAGCTACTAGGGTTGAGAAAAATCCCTGCAGAAGGACAGATCTCAGGGTTGGGTGAACAGGCATCAACATGTAAGGCTATGGTCTTGATAGATATCGAATCACGAGTCGATCCAAGTTTCACTGTTACAATTAAGGCGTACGTATTGAAGACAATTACTGCGCTATTACCGGCTTGCAAAGTTGAGTACGTGGAGTGGCCAGAGATCAACACCTTAACACTAGCGGATCCTGGGTATAATACTCCAGGTAAAATAGATTTACTGTTGGGAGCCGGTGTGTACGGAAAAATAATTATGTCTGGTGTAAAAAAGGGTCCAGCTGGTGCACCGATTGCGCAAGCTTCGACTTTAGGTTGGATTTTGTCTGGAGAAATCAAAACCACAAACAAATCCGTTATGGTGAAGGCATTGCATTGCCGCACGGAGGAAAATGATCTTTTGAAGAAATTTTGGGAGCTTGAGTCTGAAGTAGAACTACCTAAAGATCAAATTCTGAAGGAAGAAGAAAAACAATGCGAGCACATATTCGCCAGAACAACTTATAGAGACGAAGAGGGACGCTACGTGGTAAAACTGCCATTTCGAACAGATGAGCCTAAGGTAGATAACTCGCAACTAATCGCTGAGAAACGGCTTTATGCACTGGAAAATAGATTGAACAAAAATAAGCACCTGAAAAATGCTTATGCAGATGTCATGAACGAGTACCTGGTTCTCAATCACATGGAGTTAGTTCCTGAAAAAGAAAAGAGTAATCCTAAGGCCATTTACTTACCTCATCATGCTGTAGTACGCGAGGACAAGGATACAACCAAAGTGAGGGTAGTATTCGACGCCTCCTGTAAGGGTTCGAACAATATGTCATTAAATGATAATCTTCTGGTGGGACCTACGTTACAGTCGGACCTAAGACATCTTGTGATGCGATGGAGAGCGGCTCCGATTTGTATTACAGCAGATATTGCAAAAATGTATCGCCAAGTGAAAGTGAATAAATCTGATGTAGATTATCAGAGGATCCTTTGGAGACATGACGCGAAATCTGAAATAAAACATTATAAATTATTGAGGGTAACCTTTCGGACTGCGGCCGCTCCTTACCTTGCTGTAAAAGCACTCCAGCGGTTAGCAGAAGATGAAGGTGCGCACTATCCCATAGCGGCTGAAAGGATAAAAACAGATTTTTACATGGATGACTTATTAACAGGATGTCAGACTATAGAAGAGGGAGTACAACTGTACCGGGAAATGAACGAATTACTAGCAAAAGGACAATTTGACCTACTTAAGTGGTCAAGCAATAGTAAGGAACTCATACTGAGATTAGAACAGTATGGCGTGGAAAGAACCGTGGAAGAAGTAGAACGCAAAGGAGACGAGATGAAAATAAAAACGGATGAAATCATCAAAATTGTTGGACTCATCTGGAACCGGAACGATGATGCTTTTCGCTACGTAGTGAAGATTCCTACGTTGCAGCCACCTATAACAAAAAGAAAAATTATTTCGGACATATCACGTCTTTACGATCCTATGGGATGGGTAGGGCCAAGTATCATACTAGCTAAAATTATAATTCAAAAACTATGGTTAGCAGGAATTGATTGGGATGCGGAAGTACCTAATGAAATATTGATTGAATGGCTTACCTATAGGCAGGATTTGAAAAATCTTGGTGAAGTAAACATACCGAGATGGGTTCACACCAAGGTTAATGACTCGAAAGTAGAATTACACGGGTTCTGCGACGCGTCCAAGGTTGCATATGCCGCCGTCGTATATATTCGAGTTGTTGATTCAAATGGAGAAGTACATGTGCGGCTGGTCTCTTGTAAAACTAAAGTAGCTCCCGTGAAGCAGGTGTCAATACCACGGCTGGAGTTGTGTGGTGCAGTATTGCTGACAAAATTAATTTTAGAAATTGCAAAAGTAATGGAGATCAGCAAAACCAACATACATGCATGGACAGACTCGACAGTAGTACTCGCATGGATTAATAGTCACCCGAGTAGATGGAAAGTATTTGTGGCAAATAGAGTGACGGAAATCATTACGAATCTTGACTCGCATAACTGGGCCCATGTTTCGTCCAAACATAATCCGGCAGATTGTGCTTCTCGAGGGTTGTGGCCATCAAAGTTAGTGAACGAAAGTCTATGGTTTGACGGTCCAGAATTTCTTGGTCGTAGAACCTTAGAATATAAAAAGGCAAAGAATATTACAACCGATTTAGAGGAAGTTAAGGTGCACTGTATCTCGGTAAAGGACTCCACCTTGGAAAGGTTTTCTTCTCTTACACGTATGCTTAGAGTTATTGCGTATTGTCGGCGTTTTGTGAGAAACCTTAAGGTGAAACCATCAGAAAGATGCAAGGATTACCTAACTACCAAGGAATTATCAGATACTTTGAACATGTGCATAAGACAAGAGCAAGCTTGTTACTTTGAAGCAGAGATAAAATTAATAAAACAGGGGCATAACTTACCAAAGAGTAGTAGTCTTAGTGCTTTGAATCCGTTCTTCGATAACGATGGAATATTAAGAGTTGGTGGTAGGTTGGAACACTCGGTTTTGGAGGCAAACAGGAAACATCCAATTCTGCTTTCTAAAGTGTCTCACTTGACGCACTTGATAATCGCAGATGCCCATAAACAAACCCTTCATGGTGGCCCACAGCTTATGTTATGTTACATACAAAACATGTACTGGATATTGGGAGCTAAACAGCTTACCAGGTCACATTACCGAAAGTGTGTAACATGTATAAAAAATGCTCCATCAACACAAACCCAGCTAATGGGACAGTTACCATCAGCAAGAACTACGCCAGCACGACCTTTTAAAAGTAGTGGGGTAGATTACGCTGGTCCTATACAGATCAGGACATCTAAGGGCCGAGGGCATCAGTCTCACAAGGGCTACATATGTTTATTTATATGCATGGTGACAAGAGCGATTCATTTAGAAATGGTGACGGACTACACGGCTGAAGGGTTTCTTCAGGCTTACCGGAGATTCGTAGCGAGACGCGGCATTTGCTCAGAGCTTTGGAGCGATAACGCAACCAATTTTGTTGGAGCGGCGAGCGAATTGAGACGACTTTTTCAAGCCGAAAAGAATTCGATGCTTATGGAAGTGGCAGAGACCTTAGCCACCAATGGTTGTAACTGGCATTTCATTCCCGCTCGGTCTCCTAACTTCGGTGGGTTATGGGAGGCAGGTGTCAAGTCGGTCAAATACTACCTGAAGCGGGTAATTGGCCAATCAACACTAACCTTTGAGGAGATGTCTACGGTTTTAGCGCAGGTGGAAGCTTGTCTAAATTCTCGACCTCAATCCGTAATTTCTACTGACACTGAAGATATGACAGTTCTAACCCCGGGGCATTTTCTTATCGGCGAACCCTTGTTGACCTCTCCAGATCGAGCTTATGATGTAACTAATGTCGGATCGCTGAGGAGGTGGCAACACACCCAAAGGATGTTGCAGGATTTTTGGCGTCGTTGGTCACAGGAGTATTTGACTAAATTTTACCATCGTTATAGATGGGCAACACAAAATCCTCAACCTAAATTAGGCGATATTGTGGTTGTGAGAGAGGATGGTCTTCCTCCTTGCAGGTGGTTGATTGGCAGAGTGACAGAGCTGCATCCGCGTTTGGACAATATAGTTCGTGTAGTAACTTTAAAAGTCAAAAACGGATTCCTTAAAAGACCGAGCTCCAAGTTGTGTCTTCTACCAGTAGAGCCTACAAATTGAATTATGTTAGAATAGTATATAAGGAAAAACTAAAATAATAAGATTTCATTTTTGGGTTATGTATGTATATTTTGTATTTTATTGATTGGTTTACCTACCGTCAAGGTGGGCGATTACACTGTAAAGGACAAGCACGGTTGTCCTTGGTGGGCGATGTTATGTATAATTCAGGGGCTGCACCGTGTATCGCGTCACATTGGTTCAACGGTGAACAACTAGATGGCACTTAATAATTAGTTATATTTATCGTAGATCGCGCTGTCAAGATTATCTTTTGACGGGGTACGTGTTGCAGCCCGAAATTGTTATTTGTACTGAAATTACATTAGTGTGAATAGTAATGTAAGAGTAATATACCACTAGAATTCGGTTTGTGTTGTCATTATTGAAACGATCGAGTTCGTCCCCCGCCACTCCGGGATACTAAAGTTTTTACAGCGCTACAAACGTACACTATAGACTAACTACACGTTCTGATATACACTAATACAAACGCAAAAACGTCTCCAAGCTGATTTGGCTGTATAATCGCTGATTTATATGTCAAGGTTTCTATAGAAAGTTAATTGTGATCGGTATGTTTTTAATTAGATCCGTGTGGTTTCATCTCGGTTCAAAGATGTAGCCAGGATTTTGATCAGGGGAAGAGAAGTAGGCAAGGGAAAGTCAATATTATGTATACCTAGGCTTACCATATGTCCCGGTTCATCTGGAATTGTCCCGGTTTTTAAATTGTTCTCAGCCGCTGCCGGTTTGGTAACTTATCTCGTTTGTTTATCCGTGTAACTCGAAATTCTGTAAATTTGGAATTTTTGATAAGCAAGCAGACTGAATTAATGTCGCTAGTTGATGATTTGAATTAGGTATTTAATGATGATGTAAGTGATTAACTTATCTATACAAATAATAATATTGAAGTGTCTGTTTTTAATGTCAAAATAACAGTTTTTTACTAAATGCACATGGCAAACTATAATAAAACACCAATTTAAAAAAAAATTAAACCATTAGTGATATATCGCATTAATGTAGTACTTAATTGTAGATCCTAAAAAGACATACAAAAAAACATATTTCTATCTTCTAAGGATCACCCACAATAAGCATCTTTGTCTTTACCAGTAGCGGGAGCAGTATGCCCGATCGACGGTTTTCTGTAACTCATACGAGCGCAGCAGCGGGTATAACTAGTCTTTAATATTCTTAATCTTGGAGCTATATTTTAGTCTTAGACAATAACACATCTTATTATGTTCGCTTCGATAGAAAACGAAACCTATCACTCGCCATACATTTCTCTATCACTAATGCTCAGCAACGCGTTTATTGGTAATGGGTGGGGTTAAGGAGCTGTCACGAAATCTGGTGCTGAACCATTGATGTATACGTTGTGTAAAAATGTTGCCTACCTATATTTTATTAATTTTTATCACAGGGTTCCGGTCACAAGTTTCCTTTTTTATATTGCGTTCGATATTGAATCTTAGAGAAACTTTAATCTATCACTTCCTCCAAACTTGTTCAGACTCTCGTCCCGGTTTAGAACTTTATTATTATGGTAAGTCTCTATATACCTCGTATATTGTATATATTGTTATCTCTAGAAGTATTTAAAACTTCATTGATAATATCTTCAAGTAGTTTGTTAAAAAAAAAACAACAAGAGTATTAAATAAACTAGCGGTCGTCCAATAATCTAAATTCGACCAGCGACTTTTTAATCATAGACTATTTTCTGTTTGACATTTAAACAATGAATATTATATCACTTGCTGTCACTTTTCATTGAGTAACAATTTCAATATTTAAGGGGTCTAAGTTCAATGGCACTGTTCTGGTTAGGATTCGCAGTATTAATTAATTTAATTTAATATATTACTAACAGATATTATAGATACATTTTAGCTTTCTGCACTCCTTCGCCATATAAACTTTAACCGTGCCAAATATCACCGTCTTCCGTGCACGCAATACGCTTAAAAAGGGGTACAAATTTGCTTCACGTATTAATATAATGATTTTACAATCTGAGAGCGTTACACTTAACACAATGCTGAAGTATTTGTGTTGCGTGCAAGTTAGCTAGCGTAAGCTCATTCCCTACTAAGGGAGGGGTAGCTGCTCTTGTCTATGCCTGGCTACGCTATTATTTCTCTTTGTGGGTTCTAATTTTGAATAATTTTGCACATTTTTCCTCAATCATTATCATAAACCAAAATCATTAAAATTAATTTTAATGAATAATTAAGTGAGATAAGGTTTTGCTATAAAACAAAAACATCTTTTATAAGTAGTATACTAAAAATGTCACAAGTCTATGTTGTAATAGTTTGGTATAATAATGCGTCAGAATTAAACACAGCAAGCGAAGTATCCGCTAAAAGCTGAATATCATGTAAACACTCTGCAATTACTCGGTTTTTCCATTATAAAAAGTTATTCAGTTAATTAATGTTCGTGTGGGAAATTGAAGGAACGTGTAAAAAACACTTGATAATATGATTCAAGGTAAAGTGTGAGTTCTTTTAACTTTGTAATTATGTTAGAGGATGTAGCGATATGTGGCCCAGTCAGAATATCAGCGATGTACTGATTCAGTTTAACAATTGTACTGAAACTAGGACTCGTTTATTCCCACAAAACACGGTTATTAATTTTCTGGAAATAGTTTAGAAACTCGAATGCAATATTGCATAATTGCATTCGCGCTAACTGATGCTACCAGCGACCCCTCGGTGTTTTTTTTTTTCGTTCTGACCTTACTGTTATCCTGAGTGGTCCTATCCGAAAACAGAGCCGCTGATGGCTTTTACAGCTTTACCGATCTTGGGGACGAGTGTTTAAGGCACTCAGCTGCGAAAGTGTGGACAACAAGCGCGCAAGGGTGCCAAAGTGGCCGGACCTCAGCTTGGGCTGATGCCGCGATTGCAAAGAAGTAGCGATCTGACTAATTCCCTATCCTTAAAATTCGAGATAAACTAACATATGCGTATATATATGTCCCTGCCTCCTGGAAGGAAGGAAGCAACATGTTTATATGTATTTAGTGATCTCAAATATGGTCAACACTAACTAGCATAAACAATACAAAAAACGGTTCCTTACAGAACCTATGCACCTATGTGGTGTACCTAAGTGATTGCAAGTTAAGTGTCACCTGTGTCGCGCGAGCGGCTGCCAGACTCAAGGGTTCCACACCGAGGAACGGACCTCGGCTTGAGTTGCCGCGAGAAAGGGAGATCGTGGCGGTGGGTGTGCAGGATCCCTCAGTGAAACTCCAGTTGTTTGTAAGATAGGTTTGTGAGCACACGCTTGTGTTCTGTATGCAATGAATCTGCTGTAGGTTTGTGATTTATAGCTACTCCAAGTATAAAGTAAGCAATAGTCTACCCGACGAGGTTCAGGAAGGCTTTTGTTAACCAGGCCGTACACCTGAGCAGAAAAAATAAGACAGACAATAATAAAATATGCCATCCTTTAGGCACTTAAAATGGTAACCAATGGTTATAGTCTAAGCCGAGCGGTTAAATTTTCTAACATATGTCACATGTATTTGACAATTGGTTGGCTTAACTGAATCAAAAAACGCATCGGCCATGATTTTAAACATTTGGTACAAAATCTGACCATTGCTCGAATTAAGTAGGAATCAAAAAGCTGGGCCTTAAAGAAGCCATTTTATTTAAATCTATATATTAATACGTGAAGTAAAAACTTTCTACCCCTTTTTAAGCGTATTGCGTGCACGGAAGACTGTGAGATTTGGCATGGTTAAAGTTTATATGGAGAAGGAGTGCAAAAAGCTAAATTTTATCTACAATATCTGTTACTAATATATTAAATTAAATGATTTAATACTACGAATTCTAACCCGAACAGTGCCATTGAACTTGGACCCCCAAAACATTGACATTAACACTCACTGTAAAGTGACAGCAAGTGATATAATACTCATTGTTTATGTTTACAACAGATAATCAAAAAGTTACTGGTTGAATAAATAAAAGAAAATAAATTGAATTTCAAACACATTTTTCCTTAAGCACACAATGTTAACGCTAAATGTAATAAAGCACTTTAGGTAATTTTCGTAGTTTTGCTGTATGTTATTATTAGCAAAAAATAGAACAAAGCAAAGTATCTCGGTAGGATGATTCGCAGCTTAACAATAGCAACTTATGTTTTATATTTGTATGTTTTATACGTAGTTAAGTAAAACATCTTGTTGAATTAATTGGCTAGATGTACTTTTTGTAGCAGTGTTAGATCGTAGGTAACATGATCAGACACCACGTCAAAAACGATGAAAAGCATTCTGATCAAATCGTAGGATGATAGTACTGCTTTTTGTTATGCCTACCTGGCTAAACCACCACCTAACTGAAAACTCATTTCTAAACAATTGTCATTTCAAAAATCATTTTAAAAAAATCGACCACGTACGTGTCTAGCCACGCGTAGTGTAGGGTGCCGTAGTTGACCGTCACTATACGCAGAGAAGGGAGCTTTAAGTACTTTTTAATGGAATTTATTTGCAATTACTTCTCCAAGTTTTTTTTTAATATGTTGGTCGATTAATACTCAGTAACATGTAAAGCCTAAGTAGGTGTGATAATTTTCCTTTTAACTTCATTATTTACTACTGCTGTGATTTATTCATACATCGAAATACAACAATTTGCATATCATAGATTATTATTTCGAAAACGGATCCCTGAATCGAAAATCAGTTTTCACACACCAGTAATATTTTTGATCGCTCTATCCAACAAAACTCCACACCATGGAATAGACGAGAGAAAACATCTCCACTAAGCGTGTAGGGGAAGTACCCGAAAAAAAATTTTTTCTTTATAATATTTTACCCGTTTATCTGTGTTTTTAATCTATATACCCATGCTAAATTACAGTTTTCTAGTATTAAGGAGCTTTAAGCTAAGTCGTGAACAGACAGACGGACGGACATGGCGTAAATATAAGGGTTCCTTGTTGACTTCGGAACCCCAAAAACCTTATTATAATATTGTTAATTATTATTTGACTTCGAAATATTAAACTTTTGTAGAATCCCATCCTCCACGGTCTGATGGCGACTCTGATACACTGCATAATTTGTTTATGATTCCATGATAACTTCTAATTTCCAGTAGAGATAAGACACACTGAATAATAAATCGATTATATAATTGCAATTCTACCAATATTATAGACTAGCTATGCCCGGGATTTTGTCTGCGTGGACTTATTTCAAGAAGTATTCCAAATCTGTTGTATGAAATTTAGCACACATATACCTCATAACCCGTGTTAAGACATATAATACTTTATATCCCAGTAAAGACGTGATTCTGAAGTCCACGCAGACGAAGTCGCGGGCAGAAGGTAATATAGTAATAATTTTGAGACAATAACTAAAAATCAAAAAATGAACATAGCTTCTATTTTAACAACAACAACTCCTATTTATAATTTATGTCTTTAAAAAAAATTAATATAAAAAATTTGTTTATTTTTTTACCGACTCCAAAAAAATTCTCAACTCCTCAATTCGAATGTATACATATTTTTTTATGGATGTTGAGCCATAACTTCTTTGTTTATGAACCGATTCGGATGATTCTTTTTTTGTTGGAAAGCGGATACCTCTGGAGTGGTCCCATTTTAATTTCATTGGCAATGGACCTTGAACTTCGAAGATACACCAGAAAACTCCTCAAAATCATTTAAGTTGGTTTTCTTTATCGTTAAAAATTATTTTGTACTATTAAAACTATGTCGATAGAATACAAAATCTAGCGCAGTATCTAAGTTTTTACAATGATGTATGTATTAAAAACATAATTATGTGGCATTGGTACTTTCACTCTAAACCACATAAAAATTATTCACTATTGAAATATATACTCGTCTCTAATACCTAGTCCTTCGACCGTGACGAAATATCTACGTGATTATTAAATCTAATTTAGCTCCCATTTGGATAATAAACTGTCATTAAACTTTGTAAACCATGGCCACCAGGTAAACTTGTGAAGCGTCTATTTTAAGAGTGAAGCAATGATGGCCTTTTACGAACACTGCGTTGAGAGACGTGGGTTCGAGTTCCTGCAATGATCCTGAACTTTTAGTGACACGGCATGACTGTAGCGTATTTTCTAAACCCCGACAGACTAACTACCAATCTTAAGTTGGAAATTTGTCGCCAGGCAACAGTTTGTGTGTTTCGTTAGCGTGTCATTAGGCCATATCGTCACTTAACATCAGGTGAGATTTTGACCAAACGCTAAACTTATTTATACAACTAATAAAACTGAAGTGTTCGTTTGTAATGTCAAAATAACAGCTTTTTACTAAATGCATATCAAAGTATATACGATACCTATAACAAAACACCTTTTTTTCTGTGTGTGTGTTCCGGGTTATCTCCGAAACGGTTGGATCTATTTTGATAAAGCTTTCACTGGTAGGTAGCTGATGTTATAAGCAGTAGCTTAGGCTACTTTTATTGTATAAAAATAAATAGAGTTTCGCGCAAATAAAAATAAAAACTGGTCATGGTGAATCAATCCGGGCGCTTAAATGACTTAAACAGATTTGAATGATTCTTTTTTGTTGGATAGGGTATCCCTCAAGGGTACACGGACCCCACCTTTTTATTTCATTGGCATTAGACTTTGACCTTCGAAAATACACCAGGGAACTCTACAAAATCATTGAAATTGGTTTTCTTTTTTGTTACCTTGAAACCTTGACCTGAAAACGTTAGCTGAAGATCATAGAGAACACCGTGAAAAAAATTTAACGCTTGAGAATTATTACCGAATTAGCTGTGACCCACGGTTTCACCCGTATTAATTTTATACGACAAATACCGCGCCGCCAAAGTACCCGTCATATTTGTTCTCACTTCGCGTACTTGTTTTCAGCTTTCCAAATTGTTTGAATTTTCATGGTTACTGCTGCGCTTCTTAGAGTCCTAGCGTGAAGATATATAGACTATATACCCTTCCTCAATAAATATGTTGTAAAATACAAAAAAAATAATTTACTTGGTTCTTCTTGGGCAGCCAGCGGTTATAAATCACACTGCTCATTCGCAACACCACTTCCATTATTACAATTTTTCATTATCTCCTAACTTATGCATCCAAATAACATGCTGTAAAGGGCAAAGTTTAACTTAATAAAACTGTCTCTATGATGAAGTAACTTTTGTTCGTAAGGATTAATATGCCATGTTTAAAAATAATGCTCATAATCCCTTTTTTCATTTTCAACATATTTTTATCACAAAATACCTTATTGTGGCTTATTTATAAGAGATAGGCATACGCTATTACGAACTTATTTTACATATACCAAGGACCAATATTTTTGTGAAACGTATTTGCATATCACTAACCATTACGTCAGCGCACGCGGATAATGCAGTTCGGATGGGCTTCCACTTCCAACTTACTTATCAAGAATCAATATTTTAGGCTAGATTAGAGTTGTAGCCTAATGTTAGATAACCTATTCTATTTTTCGTGAATCTTGCTATCATATACATTAAAAAAAATCGAATTCGAGTGATAGTTCCAGAGATTATCGTGTTTAAACAAACGACACTTCATCGCGAATATAGTCCTCTACAAACTTTACTGTCTTATTTTCCGTCCACGTAGCTTGTTTAATATATATGAGGGATTTTGTTTAAAATTGAATTTTCTTTTCATTTAAATTCGCGATGCGTTGGGAGTTTTATTTCTTGTATTAATTTTTTTATCTTTGCTAACTAGTTGTAAAACCGGTGCATAATTGCATTCAAGTAAAGCTGATGTCATGCTTACACTGAACATTTTTTTTTTTTGTATTACCACGTTCTAACAATTTTAAAGATACATACAACCTTTGATACATCACGTACGGGAGAAAATATACCGAGTCCGGATCATTTTAATCATAGTTCGTTCAGTTAACTTGATCAGTTATTTATTTATAATCTATATTAATAAGTTTGCAGTTATATCTGTAGATGTAACTGATCTCGAATTTGACTTATGTCTGTCTGTCCGTTTATACGTCTCGATTTGCCTCATAAACGGCTTGAAAGATTTTAATGGAAATTTTTATACGAGAAGTATAATATGTCTTTGCTTAATATATAATAGGTATGTAATTGCATAATTGATTTGTTGTAATAAATGTAAATAATATTTTTCGGAAGTAGCTAAGCAGTTTTGTATAAATTATATCTTGCTTGTGTTTCTTAGACCATTTAAGGATTTTTTTGCACTCATTGAGTACAAAACATGCCATTCCGAAATTCATAGGGTATCTAATTTATCGATAAAAGAAACCATCGCGGCTTCGTAACTAATCAACATAGTAAACAAATATATGAAGAAATAACATAAAATGAATCAAATACATACTACAATAGAGGGCTCTTCATAAAACACAGGTACCGAAGCAAATTCGACCTTCATGCAATAAAGTAACGTAATGTCTAGTTATACGCACATAATAATCGGTTTGCGAGTCTGTCCATCCGTCACTTCACTGCGTTTCCACAGATAATATACACAAGACGGTTCACCACGAGAAGCAATTATGACTTTGTTTTTAAATCTATATAACCTGAGTTCTATGTGTACATTTTTCTACGTACATTTCTTTAAATATCACCAAACTCGAATTTGACATTTGAAAATTTTGTCTGTACATAAGTAAGTAACTACGCAATTTTTTTTTCAAATTTCCTAATAGGTATCTATATAAAGAATCACTGATCACGAATATGTATAAAAAATATAATCAAAAAACGGCTTAACCAATTGTAATGAAATTTAGTAAACGGGAAGTATATGCCATGCCATTCCTCAATTGATAAGCTATATGTATTAATCATCAGTAATAGTATCAGAAATCGTAACAAAAAGTCAAAGAAAACTTATATATAGTTATGAATTTATTATCAACTAATTTTGATGAACTTTTCTATACAGGGAGTATATGTTATGTTATTCCGAAATTAATAGATTATAAAGGATATTTAAAAAATCATAAAATACGAGACGTAAATAATTACTATGTAAGAAACTCATGCGGAGCCGCAGACAAAACTAATATATACCTAGTTAAAACATAAATTTTCAGTCTTAGAACCGCGCATCACGTAAAAATGCTGAACCGATTTTATTTAGTTTTCACATTATTATAGGTCTGAACGTGAGGAATTGACTGGATTAATAGGGATTAAAGAGAAACTACAAAATAACTATTTTAGAATCCGTGGAACTTCCCGCATTTTCACGTGAATAAAGTCATTTTTATTGAAATATTTATTGCCGTTATTTATCATAACAATATCTTATCTTATTATATTAAATAAATAGTTTTATATTATCCCTGCAGTTCCCATATAGTTATACTAGTAGTATAGTAATACTAGTGTATTTAGTATAAATTTGTGACTGTTTTATGTTGTGTCAATAATGTATCTTTTTTATGGGTTATTATACAATGCCTACACCGAACATTTGGCAACTAAATTCTATAACGTGTATATTTATCACATTTGAAATTGGCAAAATTATATACTTGGGCAGAAAGACAGAAAAAAGTCACACTCGCTAGTATCTATATAATTAATAAAGTTGAAGTGTATGTTTGTAATGTCAAACTAACAGTTTTTTACTAAATACATATGAAAATATATACGATACCTATAACAAAAAGCCCAGTTTTAAAATTTTTGTCGTATCTGTCTGTCTGTCTGTTTGTTCCGGGTAATTTACGAAACGGTTGGACCGATTTTGACGAGACTTTCACTGGTAGATAGCTGAATTTATAGGGAGTAACTTAGGCTACTTTAATTTTAGAAAAAGGATTAGGGTTCCGCACAAATAAAAAAACTGGTCATGGTGAATCAATTCGGGCGCTTAAATGGCAACCATAAGAGATATAGCAAATTAATGTACTAAATAATTATAGGCATTAAAAAGACCTACAAAAAAGTTAGGGAGAGTATATGTCTATCTTCTAAGGAACACCCACAATAAGCATTTTTGTCTTTAAAATAGCCGGGAGCGAGGGAGGAAGATTCGCGCGAGCATTCTGTAGTCAACGTAAGCGAAGCCACGTGCACAGCTAGTCTAATAAAATAAATTCAAACGAATCGACTCATGTAATAAAAGCATCGATATAGAGCGAAGATACATGCCGATTTTTCTATGGTGGTAATTGTTTTTGGATTGTATTATAATTACAATCAAGCCATCATATACCGTTCATTAAAAATGCTCGGAAAGCTCAAAATAAATCTTTTTCTTTTTATTCAATGGCAACTATCACGAGTAAAGATAGAATATTTTTACAATTGCCTTTCTATCGTCAAACTTTAAAAAGATGGCGTCCCCTTCTTAAAACTTTTCATGGAGTTTTTTGTGGCATCTTGAAATGCACATTTCCCGTTATTATTCATAATCCACATCACGTGTGCACAATAATCAAGCTAGTTACGAAAAATGTTGCAAAAATTACATAATACACGGCCAAATAACATTTTAAGTTTATGAATTTAAAAACAGCTAACACTTCAAGATCCCGCCAAAAAACTCAAGCTCAGACTACTTGTATTAGTCAAAGTCGATTAGTCAATTAGTCAAAGTGTATCACCGCGGTTTCCTTACTTCAAGATGGAGTGATCCTGCTGTTCTACTGGATTTACTGTCCTTGGATTACCAGTGTTTTGTATTTTCTACCATATTAAACATGTCATACGAAGCGACAGCGTATACAATACGTGTCCAATCGACCTATCATGCATGTACGGACAATATGACTCGTATCATCTAATATACCTACAATATTTTGTAATACTAGCTGTGCCCGCGGTTTCGCTCACGTGGATTATAGAATGCCAACGATCGGGCACACGCGCGAATCTTGCTCCCCGCTTCCGGTTATTTTAAATACAACAACGCTTATTGTGGGTGTTCCTTAGAAAATAGATATATACTCTCGCTAACTTTTTTGTAGGTCTTTTTAATGCCTACAATTATGTATCACATTAATGGGCTAAATCTCTTATGGTTTACTCAGCGTAAGCCATTTAAGCGCCCACATTGATTCACCATGAATTTTTTTTTTTTGCGGAACCCTAATTATTTTTTTTAAATAAAAATATCCTGAGTTACACCCTATAATATCAGCTATCTACTAGTGAAAATCCCGTAAAAATCGGTCCAACCATTTCAACAAACAGACAGACAAAAATTTTAAAAATTGGTTTTTTGTTATAGGTGTCGTATATACTTTCATATGCATTTAGTAAAAAACTGTTATTTTGACATTACAAACAGACACTTCAATTTTATTAATTGTAAGTATAGATAAATTTTCTCATGACAGCTAGATGCTTCATAGATTATAATTCGACCACAGATTACAGAATAAAATATTATTGGTCTATGTCGCGGTCTACCACGATGACGCTTGATGTGTGGATAATTTAAAATAAAGAAAATTATATTTTTCTTTAAATACATTTAGTAAGAAGTTGTTATTTTGACATTACAAACATACACTTCTATTTTATTAATTTTATAGATATCTTGAAATGACATATTGTGGTTTTTATTTGTAATTCATTTACTTAGGTTTCTGACCCTATATTATGTAATATTGGTGGCGTTTTGCGTGATATAGTTTGGTTTTTGTGCATAAGTAAAGTGGATTATAAAGATAAGCTGAAAGCATTCATTCTGATGTCCCACAAAATCTTCCTAGAAAGTTCTAACAAGGGAGCCACCATCTTGTTAGGATACTGAATCGTCATAACACATTACACTATAATTCACTCGATAATGGCAGTAATGGTCTTCATTAAAGAGGACCGGTTGCCAAGTTAGGAAGAAGAAGAAGAAGTACAAACATATTTTTTTATATAATGTAAGATAATGCTTGGGTAGTGGGAACAGATTTTTTCATTTACCACATTCATTAAGAAATTCCCGACTATTCTGTTATGGTTTCATCTGGATTTTTTCTTTCATTCAAATCATCATTCTTTTCCACTTTTTTCCAGTTCCACTGAATCATGGACACATCCAAAATGTAATATAGCAAAAGTGAATTATTAAATAAAATGATCTTCGGAAAGCAGAACCATGAAATGAATGAAATACATAATTCCGACGTATAAAAATATTCATTTATCAAAATTATTGAGACATAATATTCGATATGTTGCGGTTGTAAAACAAACAGATAAATAGCGGTTACATTATGTGGATAATATATAATCGAAAACGCTGTTCGATACCACAAAGTATTAATGGAGATTGTACACTTATACGTAGTCGGATTTGCGTTTGATTCGTATTTGGGTTCGCGTTCGATTCGTATGCGGGTTCGCGTTTGATTCATATTTGGGTTCGTGTTTGATTTGTATTTCGGGTGCGCGTTCGATTCGTATTTGGGTTCGCTTTTGATTGCCTTCTTGTTGCCTTCGGCGGGGAGGACAGTAACGCGAGCGCTGCTACTTTGCGGCAGTATGTTTCAGTAGTGAAACCTTGCATAGTTACTACCACTCTTAAAATATGTTTTTTTTTGTTACAGTGATGAGGTAGTGAAGCTTTTTTGCATCATGGAGGGCGGGAAGCAACTTAAGCTCCTGCTTTGGAAGGACTATTTGACGAGGAAACGAAAATTGGTAAATATTTTTACAAAAATGCACCAATATATTTTAATTTATAATATTATCTAGGAAAATTGAAAGCAGTTCACTTGACTGCTAATACATTCCGATCTAGCGATGGTGAACAATGGCGAATGACCATCAATAGTTGTCGTTACATCACCTCCGAAAAACACGGCAGAGGCCTGATATATACCTACTCATTTAATAATCGTTTAATACAGTAAAATACTATTTTTCTATTCCGTGGCAGTTGCAAAATATGTTTGTTCGTTCCAAAAAGTAACATTTTTCAATCTTGCGTTTTTTTTTGTTCTAAAATTTTTTGCCAGTTTATTACCTATTAAAATTATTTCCTACTATATCATGGACCATAATAATTTATATTTATTATGTTTTCAGATAACACTTGGCGGTATAATATGGGCAACAGGGATAATGTTCAGTTTGTATATTGTTAGAATAAACGTCGATAATCAAGATTTCCCGGCTTGTAAGTTGTTTTTTATTACTAAAAAAATTAAAAACAAAACAAAGGTTATATAGGTATTATACATCAAATTTAAAAACAATATTAAAAACTACAAAATGAGTAAGACCAGCCTAATGGAGAGGGATACTCTTTCATACAGACATGGGCCTGGGTAAAAAAAGAGATGTAAAAAGTATTAAAACGGTGTAAATTAATAGCTAATGCATTATCAAAAAGTCACTGAAAATTAAGTAGATTTTTGCAATCTAAAAGCGGAGATTTAGGATATTTCGTAAAAGCGAAGTCATGTAATAAACTTCAAATAAAACTATTTTTGAAGCAGGATTAATATTAAAAGAGGGTCATGTTTATTATATTTTAAATTAAAGTTATTCGTTTTCGATTTGTTGATTGTGAATTTTAATGATACTGTACGATTTTAAAAACAAAAATATATTCGATTTTATAAACCATATTTCAACTAATTATATTCTGGGGCCAGAAATACCAGTCTCCTTTGATAATAAGAGCCCTTGCAGAGAATATACCTGAGTGGAACAATATAAATCAAACCAAATTTGTGATAATTTTAATGCATGGTAAACCTAAATGATAGCGTGTAGCGCCATCTATGAAAACCTAATGAAAAGTACATACGTATTATGAAATATCCAGTGTTGAATTTCACAATATGAGTTTTGATGTTTTTTAATACAAAAAAATACTACCAGTTGCATCGGACGATAAAAAAAATCCTTTGTCTTATATTCCATGATATAATCTGCTTCTATGCCAAATATTATTATAATCAGTCCAAAGATTAAAACGTAGTTGATGGGCAATAGACAAAGATCACTCGTTAGATATGGCAATACTCTGATCACCTCCAATAGTTTTACCGTTATTATTAATTGGAATTAACAATTCCAGGCCAGTTTCCGGCGAGAGCGTTGCCAAGTGCCGGCGTGTTTACATTTCTACAATCGTTCATATGCAGCGTGAACAACGAATGTTCCCCGATGGATGACTATGAAGAGATACCTGCTTACGAGAATTCAACGTGAGTAGTTATTTTTTTACCCGATTGCGAAAAAGGAGGGTTGTGTTTCAAAGCAAATGTATGTATGTATGTCTGTTTCTTTGGCACGCTCTGTAGTCTAAACGGCTTGATGGATTTTAGCATACCAGGTGTCGTTAGATTCGTCTTAATTGTATGAGTCAAATAGTCAATAGTCAGGTTTTATGTTTCCTTTTTATTATATTTTTTTTTTTACATTATTGTGTTTGTTCACAATTTTCTATCTTGCTTACAAGTTGTGGTTATTTTAATCGTTCTATAGGTTTAGTGGATCACAATCTCATCTGATGTTAAGTGACGATGATGCCTAAGACGGTGACAGGCTGAGCTTTGTGGGGAAACTGGAAGTGTAACTGCCGGACCACATCTATAGGTTCTTGGCGATTGTTTTAAGTTTTAAACTATTTGTCCAACAAGCATGCGATCCGCCTGATGGTAAACGATCACCGCAGCCTGTGGATGATTGCAACACCAGAAGTAGGTATAATATAGGTTTTGCCGACCCTTATAAACCCATCCACGCAGGAAGCTCATTCCAAATTCGAAGCGTTCACGGAAGCCCGCCTCTACACTAGAAAGACAGTTCCCCCAGGCTTAGCGTATTACTATCTTGGGCTACATGGTCACTTAACGTCAGGTGAAATTGTGAACAAAACGCTAAACCTATAACGAGTATATAATAAAAACTAGGAATATGCATTTTGAGTTGCCACAAAAGCTCCTGGAACAAACGTTCTAGCTTGCGACTCACCAACTTGATAGTGTCGATTGAACTTTTGAGGATTACAAAACTCTACCCAAGCGGCATTGACCAAATTATGTGTAAACTAATGTTATCATTGTATACCAAGATGAAAACTATTGAAGATTATCTAAATCCAAATATATATAAAAGGAAACCGTGATTGACTGACTGACTGATTTATCGACACATAGCTCAAACCGCTGAACGGATTGGGCTAAAATTTGGCACACGGATAATTATAATATCGTAGACCTCCGCTAAGAATTGATTTTTTTGTTAATTCAACCTCTAAAGTTGTTTACCTAAAGGGGATTCTATCCAAGATTTTAACACGGATAAAACCGTGGGCCATAGCTGTTTTATTATAAATCGAAATGATAATTAACTCATTAAATTAATTATAAGCAAACATTATGTACAATTAGTATTGTCATGTTACTTGCACCAATACTTGTATTTACTTGCACTAAATTGATCAAATTCGTTAACTAAACGAATTTATTATTCATTAATTTTAACATTTATATATAAATCAAGCTAAATATTTAATAAGGAATCATGAAACTAGACTGCAACAAAAACTCTTGACAGTGAAAATATATTTCTCTATTTTCCCTTTTCATTTGATTTCCAGATATCGTACTTAATTATTATATATCCTATGTAATTTCCATAATTAAAACGAATCTAACGACACCTCGTATGATAAAATCCATCTAGCCGAGCAGGCTACAGAGCAGGCTAAAGAAATAGACAGATACAATGCATTAGATATACGTACATACATAATCTATGAATGAATGAAAATCTATGAATGCAATTTTTCTTATGTTTAAAATCGATGTCATAGTAATTAGGAACATATTTCTCTATCTCTTATACTTTTAGAATTCACCTAACGGACCCATCTCAATCCTATACATAAAAGGATTTAACTGACTGATATATCAACGCATAGGCCAAACTACCGGGGTTAGGGCCGAGAAAATTTGTATGCGGGTTGCTTTTACATTGTAGGTGAGCACTAAGGAAGGATTTTTGGAAATTCAACCCATATGGGGGGATGAAAGTTTCTTTGAAAATCTGTAATTTTTGAAAATAGATAATTTAGTCAGAAATTAAAAAATCGGACATATAACTATAACGCAAGCGAAGCCGCAGGAAAAGGGCTAGTATTTTATAAGCAGTAGATAGGTATTTAATATAAGGAAAAAGCTATTAAAATCTGATAACAATACAAATACGGCAGTGACAGGTTTTATTGTAAAAAGGAACACGATATCCTGTGATTTATAATTTGTTCTTGAATCTAAATTCTAAACAAGGGTCGAGGGCATCATAATTTTATGTTTCTTTTTTGGGTTTATATAGTGCTCGTTACTGTGTTTTGATTTATCATGTTTTTTTACGAATCATGCTTTGTGGTTGAATATTTATACATTTGGGTGCATCGAGTTTTATTTAAGTAACTTGTTTTATTCTTTACATTGCGAAATGATACAAGTCAGAAAGAGAAGTGACTTGTAGGTGACGGAGTGATTCACTCCAATTTTCCTATTGTAGTGGGTGTTAATGTTCAGTACTAATTGAAATTAATATTTAGGCCCTAAAACCTTCCTAGGAATGTCAACACACAACTGTCGGAAAACATCCCAGTCTCGAGAAGAGCAGTCAAGAAAATCGATTAGATTTTTCTTTAATTAATTCAGAATCATTGGCAAAGTAACGTAAATTAAATAATGTAAGATGTGTATACGAGTAATGCTTTATATTAGTTATACTTTTATAACAATAAATAAACGACAAAATAATTGAATAAAAAAAAATCTTAGCATTACGTATTTATGCTAAAGAATCAAGTTTTTCGTAGGTATAAATAAAACGAAAAAAATTACCTTTAAGGTAAAGTAAAAAGATGGCCTTTTTTGACTTTGCAAATAAAATGTTTTGATTTATAATTACCACTGTTGATATTTTATGCAATGAACGGGTTTTCTCTTTTGAACTTGTGTGGTGTAGCTCCTTTCTGCCAATTTACTGGCATTATTACTTATTTGATGAAACAACCTACCTTGACCTAACTGAAGAGGTGCTGAATAAATTAGATTGCCCACTAAATTTGTGTATTCTCTATTATATTGGCTGTTTAAATTTGATCACATATTTCCATTTCATTCGCAACTAAACTGGCTTAATATTCGTTCTCGGCGGAATGTTCATGCACACCGCTAGTACTGAATAATTATGCATAACTACAATATAAACGTGATTATATCTATTTCAGGTTAACCCGACTGCAACGGAAATTGTCTCCAATAATGAACGACACGGTTCTAGATATCGCGTCATCGGTTCCAGACGCTCTCAAGTTACTATCAACTCTTGCTGACGTCGTGGATCAGCCGAGCTTCGTCGAATTCACTAGTAAGTAATTTATCCTGTTCAATAGATTTCTAAAATATCCCTATTAAAATACTTAGCAATGTTATAGTAGTGTGTATTAGAACCGGTGTATTTGTCTTATTTCTGAGTCTATTTTCTTTCATAACTTTCCCGAATATTATAATTGAAATCAAACACTTTGTTACTGCCGTTTCATAGTCAATGCCTTGCAGTTCAGTCTACAAATCAAATACAGTTATGTTTATTACATACAACAAGCACAGGCGCTTGAGCTATTTTAGCCTATTATTAGGGAAAGTTATAAATTTGTGTCTAAATCAAAAATACGTTTTATTCAATTTGTGCATTGGAAAGTCAAAACACAACTACCGATTCCGAAAAACTCCCATTTATTGAGAAGAGCGGACAAGAAACTCGATCGGGCTTATCAATGTAGAGGGTTTATTTTACAAACTTTACTATCAATTACGTAATGATGCACCCGATAATCCTTTGATTCAGGGTTCAATCTGCCTATTATTGTTTGCGTGCAGTAGTGGCAATAATTACAGGCAACAATGTCCAGCTAACATTACCTTTACTGCAATCCCGCTACCTCGTTGCCAAAAATTGCGGTCCTCTGCTGGACATGTCGCATCTCGGATGGAAGTCTGCAGAGCACTAACAGACTTTTCCTTCTAACTTAAAGGTCTTCATCTACGTTGTTTTCTTTAGACTCTTCCGAGTAAGATGGTATTTTAGTCACAATAAACCTTTTTTCAGAGAACGGTTTAAGAGTCAAAGATCTGTTCAGCAATCCATCGCGAGTGAAGAGATATATAACATCACAATTAAATGTAACGGATGAAGTATCGCAGAGTGTTTTGACTTCAGCCATTAACTTTCAAGGTGTAAGTTCATATATAACGCTTTTTAATTAAATCGCCTTTCGTAAACATAAAGGCCAATGATAAAGGGTGTCATTTGACCGAAACATTCGATATGCTCATTTTAAATGATAATGCGGCTGAAAATGTAGAAATACTACAGCTAAATAAAGAAATTGACTCTCCAAAACATCTTCTTGAATACACCAATAGATGCTTGGTAATACTGTAACAGATTTTCAACCCGAGTTTTGTAGCTAGCCAGGCGAGCAGAAATTTTTTTTCGCCTATGTGGGAAAGTTATTTAATGTTTTGTTTATGTTGTACAATAATCTGTGTTAGAAGCCAGCCAAAAAGCCTATAATTTTGAATGGAAGACTCTGGGGTAAAATCACAACAACGAAATATACACGCGCACTGAATGTATCGAGTAGTTTGCCAGAAGAATCATACTAGATTGTGCGAATGAAACATTAAGTATAACATGAAAGTTTCAACGTAGGTGGCACTTGTAATTAAGTAGACAAGGGAATTACCATAATGAGAGCCTCCGTATTCTGAGACAATTTCCCGTAAGAAGAGTTTATTCGAACGCCGTTAGTTTATGCTTCGGCAAGAAATAATTTTTGCTTTTTAAATTCGCATGGATTTATTAATTAGTAAAACTATCGATTTTGATTAAAGCAAATACTATGACTAAACATTAACACTTGAGAATTTTTGTAATAGGTAGAAAGGAATATTACCGAATTATAAACTTTTTTACTATTTAAATCACCCATACACATCGTAAGTTGGTGTGGTAACTAAGCACGTGCCTTGATGAGGATGATGCTTATAGGCAATACTGAGAAAAACATTATTTAGGAAATCTTTGCAGAACAATGATACACAAAAATATAGAGAAAAATGATCTATATTGTGTTTTAGATTTTAAAAGGGAAACTAAACAAGTGCGACGCAGAATCATTGTCCAAAGTCCTGATGATGAATGACACTGAACATCTGAACATCCTGGTAAAGAAGCTGTGTTCATTGTCAGATGACCAAATTCAAACTATGTTCATGGAACTATTAACGGAAATTAATTTTAGTAAATATATTAAAATGGTAAGTTAATTGCATTTATAGATATATTTTTGTTTTTGTTGTTCTTTGGTAAAGACCTTCGTAACATTATATATTGTAATAAATTGCGACTCTTGAGGACTAAACTGAAGATCAATAATTATTGGAATAAATCAAGGAAATGTTATCAATCAAACCCTTAGGACCTGATTGACTGCTTTGGATCTTTTTTCTTATCAAAATAATAAAACAAAAAAGAAACTTTTTTTATCGATAGGTTTTTAGCGTTATTGGCACAATCTCACCTGATCCATCTGAAATCAAGTGACGATGTGACCCAAGATGATAGCAGGCTAAGCCTAGTAAGAGACTAGCTATCAAGTGCAGCTGCCGGAACATACCGATTGGTGCTTGGCGACAGATTCTCAACTTGAAGGTGGTAGCTAGCCAGGCGAGCATTAGAAAAAGGTCTACCATCATGCTATGGTTTCATCGGGATGTTTTCCTTCACCGAAAGTTCAGGCTCATTATAGGGATTCGAACTCACTCAATCGACACGATGTCCATCTAAGCTACCACTGAGACGTCATTGCTTTAATTCAATTGCTTTATTGCAATGATGAATATCAGATCATAATATTAACCTCTAAAGATTTAAAAAGAAGAGGAATTCAGAACAAAGTAGGTACTACTGCTGTCGACGAATTAATTTTCTTTTGACTTTTTTCCACAGTTTGGAGATATATACTACAAGCTGTCTGGCGATAGTCGACTGACTCAATTAGGTGACATGCTGACCTCTGTCATACGAATGAAAAAACTACGTAATTTCTTACCTCCAGAAGTGGCCAAGATCATATATGGAGAAACTGAATTTAGTTACTTTCCTCTATCGTTGTAAGTATACGATAGTGTAATTCAGCGGTTATAACTTATGGGAGTTTTGCTTTTTCACTCAGCTTCTTTTCCCATGATTAGTTTTCGTACGTTATTAAAAATTTAAATATAATTTCATCAAAAATATAGAACGTCATATTAAACTACTTTATTAGTAAAATAATTAAATTTGAATGTTTGTAACTTTTTCAGAATAGCAAAATTGATGGACCTATTTGAGCCAACGTTTGGCGAAACTCAATCTTTTAAATCAATTAAAGATTTTACTGATGGAGCAGTACTTGGCTTACAGTATGTAGATACAATATTTACGGAACCAGCAAATTATTCGGAAGTTATAGGTATGAGCAACATTGGTGAAGGAAGCAGAGTAGTTAACAGTTTGAAGAAAGTTAAAAATATCATTAATAATGCTGTAAACGTTCTTGGAAATGTAGAAAAGAATCAAACAGTCAACGCTTTTAATGTGTAGGTATTAATCTTTTAAAAGACGCTGTTTATTATACATAAAATCGCCTTATTTCTTTTGTTTTATTTGGGTTTTAGAACTTTTTTTATTACTGAACAACATTTTCATTTCCAGTCTTTCTCGAGTAACAACTTTCATACACAAATTCTTATCAGACAAAATCAAGCATGACATGCTATTTTATTCCACGTTGATTGCAAAATTAATGGAAAGCGCACAAAACGTTATCAATATAAACACTAACTTGGAACAAATCACCTATGACGTAACCCTGAGGAACCCAAAAAGTGTTAAAGTTTTGGTATCATTACCACCTTATGTTGTCGGTAAGGCTTTCGAAGCTTTAGCTGATGCAGAAAGAGTACAGGTATTAAAATCTATCTTTTAATTTAATAATTGTTTTAATACTAATAATTTAACCCAATAGTTGTTAATTTCGATAGTGCTTCTTCGTATAGTACAATATTTCTGCCTGCTCATTAGGCTAGTGGGCGTAAGCGCGGCTGTTATGCTTGACGTCCTGGGTTCGAATCCCAGGTCGAGTAAAGTGTTATTGGGTTTTTCTATTAAATTCTCAGTAGCAGCTGGGAGTCTGGCTTTGTGCCAAAGACAATAGGCTCACCCCCTATTACATGGGACTTAAAACATACCCGGTAAATTGAATTGCATGGTTTAAGGTCCACTTTAATTTGGAGTCACAAATTTGTTTTTAAATTTGTTAATAACACTTTTAAAGATTATAGAATCGAAATGTATCATATTTGTTTATAAAAAATTGCTAATTTATAAACACAGTTACGGGACAGAAATGACGTCACATAAGTTCCATGATATTTATTTTTAATTATTTATAGATTTTGCTTTACAGCCACAATTTCACCTGATGTTAAGTGACGAAGTGATCCGAGATGCTGATACGCTAAACCTAGTGGGGGAACTGGCTCTCAGATGCGGCTGCCGGAACAAACCAATATGTACTTAAATTTGATAATAAATTGCTACCAGTGATTTGAACACACGTCCATCGACGCCGTGTTCGTAAACAGTACCACTGATTTGAAATAAAGCTGACTTCGTATTAAATATAAGTAATAAATATGTATCGTATACTAAATCTCTAAATATTAGGGCAACCACATCAATATCTACGAAGAGGCTACGCGGTCTAAGAAACATTTCAAGAATAGGCATTTCTAAAATCTATTACGGTCGCGCTGTGCTGAATCCGCACTGAATATAGTGCGAGAGTGACAACTGCAGTTCGGACTGATTATACCTAAGTAAAATTGACAAAAACATAATTACGTATTTCCCTGTTTCCTCCTGCAAAACTAATAGATACATACGTCTGAACATGACAGTTAAAAAAGGCAATTTTCGTCATTTTAAAAAGCTCCTAGTTTTTATAATAATTCATTTATGAAAAAAATATAAACATAGTGGTAGATATAAATTTGACGGTATAAAAATATTTGCTGTAATACCGTTATGCAGGGAGGAAACTGGGGAATACATTTGTATGGGCCAAACACTGCCCGCGTTTCCTCTTAGGTAAAGTTGATTAATAAGCGAAAAGATAGACAAATAAGCATTGAATTTATTTACGTATATTTTCTAAACATTTGTAGATACTTACATCAAAGATTTATTATCCAGGACAAATGTTTTGTGATACACATAAAATTGCGAGCTTCTTTGTAGTCTCGACAAACGAAGCAGATATTCTCAAGAGGAAATTATGTACGGATCCGTGGAAAAATTACGTTTCAGATTTGATCAAATCGTTTGGCATATTCGAGGTTCGCGGTGATGTAAGTAAATCCAAATATTTATCATTTTTATTCATTATTAACACTTATTACTTCTGTTGTGGAACGTAGATTTTATTCCAAGACTTGCTGTGGCATTTTGTGTTACACGCAAGACGATCTGATCACACATTTCTCGTCATAAAAACTACATCGCCCTAAACTTTTAGAAAATCTATACAAATAAATAACTACACTGTTAGCCTTAGGGGCCCTATCCAAAAACAGAGCCGCTGCGGCTTTTACAGCTTCACCGGACTTGGGGGCGAGCGCTTAGGGCACTCAGCCGCGAAAATTTTTGACGACCCGCACGAGGATGCCAGAGTAGCCGAACCTCGGCTCGGGCGGTCTTCGCGCATGCGAAAAGGTCGCGATCTATCTAATTTCCTAATCCTAAGAAAATCCGAACTAACTAACATATACTCATATGCACGTTCCCCTCCTCCTGGGAGGAAGGAGGAGAACCATGCGTATGTGTATTTAGTAATCGGAATGGTTTTTCTACACTAACTAGCGCAAAAAAAAGAAAAAAAAAGGTCCCTTACAGAACCTATGTACCTGTGTGGTGTGCACGTGTGTATGTTCATACGTGTGTAATGTTGTATGTGGGTAGCTAAGTGTTGCACGTATAGTGTCACTTGTATCGCGCGGGCGGCTGCCTGACTCAAGGGCTTCACACCGAGGAACAGACCTAGGCTTGGGTTGCCGCTAGAGAGGGTCCGTGACGGGTGTGCGGGAGCGAAGTTGACCGCCCGTCCTCTGCGGAGAGAACAGTGGTTACGCGGGCGTGGGCGGTGGCACGCTCTGTTTGAAGAGGCGGTGGAATAGAACTCGTTTGCTGTTTCGATTTGGTCGAGCGGGTCAGTAAAGATGTTACGTGGCCGGGGTTTACTCCGGCAGGCATTGGGGTCGGGAACATATGAAGCTGCCGCTTTGATTAACGGATTCGCGTGGTTCGACGCAGTGTCGACATATGAGCGAGAAAGGTGTTTGGCATAAGCATGTATCGAAGGAAGGTCCATATCTCTATGGAGATCTTCCATACGAGTTACAATTCGTTTATAAAATCAGACCCATAAACACGACGTAAAAATCAAACGATACCTAGTAAAAAAATCGTGACAGCGCCATCTCTTATCAATACAAAAAGTAAACATGAAAATATTTGATTTATTGATATATCAACTGATCTTTACAATTAAATAAAATTGAAGTATCTGTTTGTAATGTCAAAACAACAGTTTTTTAGTAAATGCATTTGAAAGTATATACGATACTTAAACAAAAAAAAAAAAAAACATTTTTTAATTTTTGTCTGTCTATCTGTCTGTTTGTTCCGGGTAATCTCCGAAACAGTTGAACCGATTTTGACGAAACTTTCACTGATAAATAGCTGATGTTATAGAGGGTAACTTAGGCTACTTTAATTTTAGGAAAAGAATTAGGGTTCCGCACAAATAAAAAAACTGGTCATGGTGAATGAATTCGGGTGCTTTAATGGCTTACGCTGAGTAAACCATAAGAGATATAGTAAATTAATGTACTACATAATTGTAGACATTAAAAAGATCAACAGAAATTTCAGAGAGACTATACGTCTATCTTTTAAGGAACACCCACAATAAGTACTTTTGTCTTTAAAAAAGTCGGAAGCGAGAGAGTAAAATTTGCGCGGGCATTCTGTAGTCAACGTGAGCGAAGCCACGGGCACAGCTAGTAAATAAATAAAAATGTATTTACGAAGTAATTGCAAGCGCTAAACGATATATTTATTGACTAGATAAATGACATGGCATCACTCTTGATACAAGAGACATTAGGTCAAGATACGACCGATCAGCTATACACTATCGAAAAAACTTTCAAGATATTAGAAAATTTCACCACTTCACTAGAGAAGCTAGAGGTATTGAAGAAACCTAACTTTAAATGGGAAAAACTGTTCAACGTGCCTGAAGACTCCGACCTTATGAAGGTGGTGAGGAATAAAGGACATTTAGGAAAACAAGTATTGTAAGTAGAAGTAATGTTGTTGTTTTAGTTGTTCTGTATGATAGAGTTTTATATGAAACAATCAGTGTAATACAACTTTAAGTACTTGATTTAGAAATTGTCATTTAACCATATTCTCCTTTCTTCTAGAATATCAGTTCACGGAGCTTTAGCAAAAGAAGTGATAAAACAGAATCCGATTTTAGAATACAAGATCACACCCATACTGCTTGATATGACAACTCTTGTAGAAGCTTTGATCGAGGAACTGGGTGTTGTGCCCAAAGAAGTTACTCGTAACTTTAAAATGAGGTATGCTGAAGTATTGGAGACCGTATTAAGAACAGCATTGAATGAAGAAAAGGTAAGAGAATTATTTATTGCAAGTAAAACTTTACCATACAAATGCCGAATGAGTTGGCGTTCCAATCAAGGAGTTGTTTTTGAACTACGCATTTACGCAATAAAAAATTAATCATAGTTTGTTTAATCATAGTCGCGTTTGGTTAAAACTTTTCATTGATGAGTTGAAAATAGTGAATTATCAGTAGAACTTTCTCAGTATTATAAAAAAGACCAATTCAAAGAGCCAAATGCCTTAGTGTTTTTTGAAAAATCACACGGTTTTAATTGTTTTTTTAAAAACAACTATTACGTTCCTTAGGTTCCTTCGGTCGCCTTAGAAAATAGATTAGGTACTTTACACTTATGCAATAGTTATTTTGCGAATTAATTGTTAAGTGAAATTTTGTTGTCTATATCATTTATTATTATTATTTTATTTACGTGGAATTATTTCAATAAAAATGTTTTATGTAGTTATAACTAGGTAAATTATAAGAAACCATAATCAAGCTAATTTCTGTTGACCTAGATCCGATAAAAATGGTACAGTAACATTCTTATTAATTGTTATCTCTAAAGACTTACAGATCTCTTTCAATGGACTGCGAAGATATATTTTGCTATGGTGCTGATAATGCCGAAATTTATTTGGAATTACCAACTAAATCGGATAAACCTAATTTAGTGTCAATTTTGTGTGAAACTTCAAGAGCGATTGTGAATGGTATGAAAAATACTTCGACAGTTGCAAAAGCAGTAAGTAATTTTTATTTTAAACTAAAACCTATGTATAATTTTTTACGTAAACTCCTTTATATTGGGGAAGCAGTGTTTCTCCCTGACCTTGTTCTCGTATCACACTTACTTCATAGGCATTCCCATCATTTGTTCTGAGTGATCCCTATAAACAGTATCTTTATTTCTCATCAGTTTCGTGATTTCTTCCTCTCTTTTTCCCAATGACTCCTGTTTGGGAACAAATATATCATGATGCACCGGGCGTGTTTCATAACGAACTTAAACGTGAAGGTTGCTCCCGCATGAACGTCACTCTCAACTGAAAGCTTTTTGAACACGCACGGCGGTAAACAGTTGTTCACCGAAATTTATTGTACTAGTTAAAATTATATTATTTTACGCAATAAAGTTTTATTTTATACGTCCACCAAATCGGTAGCGTGCCATCGCAACCGCCGCTAAAACTATATTCCTATTTACTCAATATATGAACTTTTCCCATTTCAGGATATTTATCTTAATTCCATATTTATTCAGATATAAATAAAATAAAATAATAAAATAAAATAAAAAAGCCTGTATTTCCTTATCCTTAACCTAATTCCCATTTCAAATATTGGTATTTAATTTGTTAGTATTTAGTTATTTATGTTTTGCTTAATCTCTAAATTTTAGTAAGAGTTTTAACTATTGGATATGGATCCCTCTTCGAGTGAAGGCCTCCTCCAGTCTTTTCCACTCATCTCTGTCTTTGCCGATAGTTTGCCAGTCCTTTCCTATTAATTCGGTTATATCGTCAGCCCATCGTCTTTTCGGTCTCCCTACCCTTCTTTTGCCGATTGGCCCTTTCCACTTTGTAGTATTGATTGTCCACTTACTGTCTGTATATCTCGATACGTGACCTGCCCACTGCCATTTCAGTTTTAGAGCTTGTGTGATGGCATCAGTTATCTTTGTTTTCTCTCTTATCTCTATGCTCCTGACTTTTTGAATTTTTCTTATGTTTAGGATACTTCTCTCCATAGCTCTTTGTGTTGTTATGATCTTTTGTTTTGCTTTTGTCGTGTATATCCAGGTTTGGCAGCCATAAAATAGACAAGGTAGTAAGCTAATATTGTTTTCTTAAGGTTTATCGAGTAGTCTCCTTTTAGAATTTCTTTGAGTGACCAAAATTTCTTCCAGGCTATGTTTGATCTTCTTTCAATTTCATCTTCATTGTGCGTTTTCAGAAATGATATTTGTTTGCCCAGGTAGATGTAGCTGTGGACATATTCTATAGATTTTTCTTTTACATTGATGGGCCATTCTATGCTGTTTGTCATGATTTTGGTTTTTGTCATGATTCTTTTGTTGTTTCAGACAGTATAACTATGTCGTCCGCGAATCAGGGTGGCTTAGATAACTGTTGTTTATTTTGATGCCTCTAGTTTTCCAGTCTGTGTTTCGAAATACATCTTTTAAAACCGCAATAAACAATTTGGATGACAGGGGGTCCCCCTGTCTGACTCCTCTTTCGATATTAATTGCATCTCCTCTAGATTCTAGCATAACACTACTTATACTGTTGTTGTATATGTATTTTATAATATTTATATATTTCGGATTTACGTTTAAATTTTGTAGTGATTTCCATATAGAGTTGTGGCTTATGCTGTCAAATGCTTTGCTATAGTCGATAAAACCCAGTCATATTTGTCTTATAACAAAGTGAATTCAACCGTGTAAACAAGCTAAATTATTAAAAAGAAAACATAAAATCCAACTGCAATAAAACAACATTACTAAAAAAATATTTAACAATTTTTGCTTTTTATTTGATTCGCAGACGTCGTACTTCAATAATAATATTTGGTCAACCGAGCTGTGCTCGGTGTCTTATAAACAAAAATAGAAAAACACCTATCTAGGTAAACTTGGAATGTAAAACATTATCTAAATGCAAAGTTTCATCGAAATCGTTGGAGCCGTTTCCGAGAAACCAATTACATAATATATGTAATTATATATACAAGAATTGCTCACTTAATATAATAAGATATAGCCTATGTCACTCCCACAACTAACGCGAATTTAACGACACCTCGTATGCTAAAATCCATCAAGCCGTTTAGGATACAGAGCGTGCCAAAGAAATAGATATACAAAAATATATACATACGCTCGAAAACATAACCCTCCTTTTTTGCAATCGGGTAAAAATAAAGAGTATTTTTTTTGTCTCATCCATCTCAACCATTTAAATGCTTTCTCTAAATACACTTGATTTAATCGTTACTTTAGTTTGCCGAATATCTTCCTCTTACCGTATAAAAAAAGTGAAATACTAACGCATATCGTGTTCCGGAATCCATCAGTGTATACCCAGTAATCAAGCAGGGTGGTTAGGGTCTGTACTCAACTGACTCGCCTTTCACAGTGACTCTCTTTTGGTTTCTCATGCCTCGGGATCTGCCAGCGAAAAGCTTGCAGGCCGGCATAACAATGACAACTGAAGTTGGAGTACTAATCTCTCAGTAGACGCTTACTATCAGACACAATGCCTTAACTTTGTCATGCTCCTATAATAAAGAATTTCATTTCAGAGAAGTTATCTTTGCTAAGCAGTTCCTTGCATGACAGGGATGTATTTCAAACTGGTGTGTCAGTTTTGACGGTCATTAAGAATTTTTGAAAAGTTAATCGTGCAAAAATCAATCATATTTCATTATATCAACAGATAAAGAAAATCAGCACAACGAGTCACAATATTTTGGAATCTGTTAACTGGTCCCGACTCATCAACAGTATAAAGCAGTTGTTTATCATATTACAAATGGATTATCCCTATTTGTTTGACTATGCGAGTTACGGTATGGAAGAGGAAACCAAATCGGACATAGAAACAATGCGCCGCGAAGCCAAAATATATTGGTTTGGTACGGGCAATCTACAGAGGACTCTACACTTAAGGTATTTAATAAACACTTTTCTGGATTTTTGAAAATCTTAAGACTATGAATTATATTGTAACTTTTAACATCGGATACACCAATCTATGATCCCGAAATCTGTCAAATACTAGGTTGACATGATAATTATATCCAAGTGAATTACAACACTTATAATAGGGGCACGCGCAGGCGTGTTGCAATTTGAGTTCTGCTGGTTTATATACAATAATGAAGGGTATAGATTCAATATCCGAAGTGACCACCATGCACTTGGTAATAAATCTATCACATGCATTACCCATCGCTTTATTTTGGTTTCTTCCGATTTGGGATCTGCCTAATGTATATCTAACTGCCGAGAGGCTTTAAGAGGCTTGGATAGAATGAGTTTCAAGTTGTATCTTCTACTTATCGACAACCTGTCTGTGTATTAGATGTATTCGACTAGTACTAAGTAAGGTTACATGTCAAAACTTTTGTTACAGTATTAAGTTAGGTCTCCGATTCTTGGACATATTGGACCACGGTATCTTTAACATTAGTGATCCAACATGGTTGAAGGTTAAATACGTAGTCAGGACTTCAACGGGTCCTTTGAACGTATTTGATGATACCGTAAAATTAGTTACTGGTAAGTTTTTAAATATTTTATTTTTAAAATTAACATTCAACAATTTAAAATTAAACAATGATAATAATAATTTTATTAGTGACAATAGTATTTGCAAACAATTTAAATCAAAATACAGTTTTGTATGAGTTTTAGTATACAATACTTAAATATTTATACTAGCATGCAATATTTTTTTTAAATCTCAAAATACATCGAGAGATAAAATCATATTATTTCCTTACAAAACTATTTAGATTTTGTTGGATAATTTCGATTAATTACAGGTAATATCATAATGTTGCATTATTTGTTACAAAGCTGCGAGCATAGATCCAAATTAATAAATATTATTAAATTAAATTAAAAGAAATTTGCAAGAAGTGGATATCATATAACTCGCTGGCAGAAGGAACCCTTTTTTTGAGGAATATGTCACACTCGCGAGTTCCTTGAAAAGAGTGCACGTAATTAAACCCCATGGTCCCATAGTTTCTGATTAAGTTTAATTTTACAGCATTATTAATGAAGAACAACTACACATCTGAACTACCACCCATCACCGTGAATGCGCTCAGCGCAATCATAACGAACCTTCCACAATTGATGATAGATTCTATTGACGTCTTTGTCAAGGATGATACTAATGTAAGTTTGTTCGATAACTTTATTATTCCGAAAGTAAATTCTATTTAAATGTACACCGGAATAGCTAACTAACAAAAACCATGCGTCCCATGCAAGTAGCATCTCGTGCTGTTCCTTTTTAACACTTATCGTTTAGCCACGTGACAGAATGAGAGAGTCAGATATCTTGCCCAGTAAAAAATGTTCTTCATTTATTTTTTAAAATACCTACTGCCAGCTTATAATATCAGTTTCATTAAAAGGTTACATTAAGAGTAACTGAAAATGAACTGTTACTTTAATGCTGCCACTACACAGTCTTCCAACAACTGATCTAGCGCGTTAGCAGAAGTTTGATAGAGTTGGACTGAGATTGCTCCGGTAGTGATCCCGAGTGGTAAATTGCGTTCGGATTTCGTACACGTTGGCCAACTCGCACAAACCGACCCAGTATCAGAGCGTGCGTGGCTATTAATCTCGCAATTTCATTAGCTTACTTGGACCTCTCAGAATTTCTCTTAAATAAACTTAATCGCCAATCAATAACTGTATCCTTTTCATCGTTCGTCTTCGGAAGTTTGATTATGTATCTGAATACCGAGTCAGGTTGAAATAGCTAATTATTCGACAATGTAAGAATACTTTGTCTTCTTTTCTCTGTACTTAATAATCCCAAATCCCGAAATATTTAAAAACTCTATTTCAATCTCCCGCAGATACGTGTAATAGACAGCAAAGATCTTCTGATTCTTTAATTCTCAGTATACCAAGTCATCATACTAAATTCTACGACCAATCCTTCGCCGTAATAGCAGCACGACTATGGAATTCGCTTCCTAACAACATCCAACAAGCCAACTCTCGGGATTTCTTCAAGTATTCGCTACGTAGGTTTTATTTGGAGCAATTGAATATTGGCTAGATTTTTTCTTTTCCTTTATTTACTAAATATTTTGCACACTTTGCATATACATTTGTCTTGCTCCCCTGGAAGACTTGTAGAGAATGCTTTTTAATTAGCATTAATATTTTTTTTTTTGTACAATAAAGAATATAATTATAATGTTTAGAATTGATGTTTGACTATTTGGTGATTATATAGTACCAGCGTAAAACTTCCTGTAGCAAACCAAATTTGAAAATCACCAAAACTAATTAATATTATCTTCACAATTAACACTTTTACCAAAAAAGTTAAATATTGCCTCGCCTATCGTCTATTGAGTCAGGTAGTAACAGTAAAAATAATTAAACAATTATTTTTGTTTTTGAACGTATTATCTTATTTTAGTTTCTTTTTTTTTGAAACTATGAACTCATTTAATTGCAAAAAAGCTGTAAGTTTTTAACCATTTGCCTTTTAAGTACGAGTTTCTACTTAGTTCTTTGTTTTTTGGACTATCGCAATTCCTGTTTCATTAATGTTCCATGTAACAGAAACGTTAAATTTTTACGTTTTTGGATAAAAAATATTTTTAACATTTTTGGTTTTTATCGTTGAAATTTTCAAAAAAAATACGAATTATATTCAGACAGCACAGTAGTATGTCTGCACATATATTGTAAGCCACCTGTAAAAATCCTTGTATTTAATTTTAGTTTTTATCTAATTATTTTTTCAGGTAAACCCAATTATATCTATAATGAACGCAGAACCCGGCTGGCCATGTTCTGAAGTCAGCATATCAGAACTTTTGGAACTCTCTTCCAGTTCCCGAGAATCAGTCAAAGCGTTAGAACGAATACTCTGTATGGAACAAGATCTGCAGATGGAATGGGTAGAATATTTGACTGTAAAGAGAGCCAGGGTTCCCGTAAGTAAAAATTTCCTTTCTTTACCACTCTTTGTTTATATTAAAATGAATGTTTCTTTTTCTGTTTGTCCTCCGTGCATTCCTAAACCATTAATCCGATTGCGATGAATTTTTTTTTGTGATTTGTTATGCGTACACACGAGAGTGTTCTGCATTTGTACAACCTGTTTACAGTAGGTGGTGCGTGAGTCCTTCCATTCCGAATACAACGGGAAAGAATGTCTAGAATTAGAATTATATAAAAGTAATATTGCAACATATTTGCATATGTTAATATTATATTTCTTAGTGGCTGATTAGCCACCGTTCAGTTACGTAGAAGTTACATAATATCACAATGATTATCCACAATAATTTGTCCAAGGCATTAGACAAAATTACTAAGTTGGTACTTCGAGTAAAATTATGTATAAATTCTATTATTATAACACATAGGTAGGAGAAATATAATTATATTTAGTAAACCTTAAAAATGAATTAAAAATTAACGCAAGCGTATAATTAAATAAACATAATAAAGAAACAATGTTTAATTACCAAAAACGATTAAAATTATCTAATTCTTTCTGAACACGTATTTTTTTTAATTTCCCGATAGTTCACTAATTACGAAAATGACAATAATTTTTTGTCTATCCGTATATCACTTTATATTTCTCGATTTAAGTTAAAAGCGGCTTATCCCATTTTTATTAAATTTTGCACACGGTGCAAGTCGGTTAATAAAATAAAGAGGCACATGCTCAACTTGTTTAATATTTTATTTACTTTTAGAAATCACACGATTATAATACTACCAGGTTTGAGCCAGATGTATACTTGCATTTCTCGGCTGCGTTTGACTCCTTCATTAATGATACTGAACTAATAAGTAGGGCTTTACAATACATGCTCAATAAAGAAGACGGTGATGAATTGGGTATAATATCAGCATGGGAATACGCAATCAAAGCTGTTAATACTATAGACAAAAATGCCATCATAAGGTAATTACCTAATCTATGCCTTATAATATAAAACTCAAGTGTTTGTTTGTTTGAACTGCTTCTGGTACAGCCAGTCAGATTTGAAAGTATATGCATTTTGTTACCTACTTATTGAGGAAGGTTAAAGGCTACCTGCATGCTGCGGCCCTCAGGAGTGAAGCAGTGATCATGAACATCAAGCAATTTGGCAAGTTGTAGGCAAGTACGGTAATTGAGAACAACGATAGGCTACACGGCACCACAACCGGACAAACAGACAAGAATCAAAGAAAAGAAATAAAGCATATTTATTTGATAACATAACATACATCAAACACGAGATTACAATAAAGTGGAGTAATACTAATTTAATTTATAATATTGCAACGTTGCCAAAGAAATGCCGCACTCAACGTCGAAAAGGACCTCAGTTCAGCATATGATATAGCAAAATAATATAGCGCTGGTTTTCAGCTGGGTCTACACTAAATACTAAAGTCCTTAGATTACATTAGATTACCTGTGATTGTTGCACTATACAACGCTGGAATAAAAAAAGGGGGGTAGGTTAACAAGAAGAAAACAGGAACATTACAAAAGTTGTTTACACGAAAAAATGCATTACCTACGAAGCATCGTTAAACAACCAGTGTTGGTAGATAAAAAACTTAAAAAGATGCTCTTTGCTGCTAAAGCTTATCTGTAAATTTTAAATGTATTCCTTCATTATATACTAAAAGCATAAGACGATGTAGAAACAAAAGAAACAATAATTGTTTGTTTTGTAAAGTTAATTAGGGTTAAGGAGGTTGACCTTATATTACTTATATTACTGTTTGTAATTAATGTAAACGTAATAAAATAGTAAAATAAAAAGAAATTTTAGCACAAAAAAGTGGCGGCAATGTACCTACCGAGGGTTCTACAGTACATTGTCATTCGTGGCTGTTATGCCGGCTGCTTAAATACCTCTTCATGTTATGTTTCAAGGATTCCATGATGTAGGAAGAAGGGAATATCCTGGTTGGGAGACGGTTCCACAGCTTCACAGAACAGCAAAGATAGACGTAACGAACTTTTTGTTCGTGGTGAGATGAAGTTTACCGTAAAGCGGTAGCTTCAAATCGCAGCGCGTGTGGTTCTGTTATGAAAGTAAAAAGGGAATTTGGAGGTTGTAAACATGAAAATTTTGTTTATGTCTAGAGAAGTCATATTATGCTTGCAGTATTCTTGATCTAAATTTATTTATTTATTTGATGTAAATTCGTAATTTACTAACAAAAACAAAACTCTTCTTTTATTCGTGTAAAATATATTGTCATGGTGATGTGTTTGGTAACGCGAATGCTTTCGCAATTGCGAAACTTAGGTATATGCGTCTGTATCCCCTTCGTATGTAACATGCTAAAATCGTTTTCATAAATCTGTCTTTCGTTCACAGTAAATTCTTGAATAAATTCGACACTGTCCTCAATGCAATCAATACATCGACTGCGAGCAATTCTGTGACGCTTAATACACTTTTTGATGATTACTTTAAATGCAGCAATGCAACTTACATCGATAAAAAATGTCGTGAAGTTGGAAGAACGGCCTGGAAGTACGCTTTGAAAACATTTTCCGTTGTGTTTGATAACATCGCTATGGACTTGTTGACTTACTTCACTGAGATAAGCGGTAATCATTTTTTCGTTAATTATTTAGTTAACAAGGTAAATTGGAAAAAAATCTGACACCAATAACCTATTCATTGAGACCATTCCAATGACCCTAAACAAGATTTCTGTTTTTACTTTGGAGAGGAGTTAGGTATCCTGCAAATTCCAAATGATGCTACAGCAATTTCAAGGTTGCTATGTTCTTCCAAAATCACTGAAGTAACAGTACCAAATTTTCACTCGATCAGAACTGTGGAAGATTCTCACATCAATTTAACAACTAAAAAAGAGCTGAAATTCTTCAAACGGTTGAACAAATTTTCATCATCAGAATCATTCAGATCATTCAGAATCATAGTTAAGGACACTCTCTGTGAAGTTACGATTGAACACCTGGCATTACTATAATACCCCGTAGAGATTCAATTGTATTGGTCGAAAAATACTGGAGAAACAATTCTATTGGTCGAAAGTTGCACAGCTTCGCTTTAGTGGACAGACAACCTTACAAGTGGTGTAAAGTGGTTAAAGCCAGTATATTACCAGTAGTACACTAATCTGCTTGTAGTTTTAAGTAACTTATAAGTTTCTTTATTATTAATTAGACATATTATGTATCGTTTCTCAAAGTGATTAATACGTTCTAGAGCCAGATTCAAATATTCTACAAATGGCGGGATTTACCAAAGACACTGGGTTTTACATGTTGTACGAGCGAATTGGAGATTTCGTCGGAGTCTTATTAAATTCTTACTGGGACTTCGGTTTTATGAATCAGGTAAGTATATTTACGAATCAACGAACACTCGCAATGGACCATTAATTTTATTATTAGGGTTTCTTAATTCTTTATTAAATAAATTAAAGAATTTGCTATCATGGAAGATAAATTTTATCCAGCCCTTGGATGACTTCTGACATTGCGTAAGTAATCTTCGCACTTTACGAGATAATACTACTACATATACCACACAGCTTATTGGGCACACATCAGATATTTTCTTCTTCGTGCTGAAATTAGAGTATTAAAATTATAATTATCTTTATTTACCAGGTTCGACGTGCAGCCGTTACAAGCTTTTGGGACTGTAATGCAGTTGTCTCAGCTCTAAAACCACCTCTGGACAGTCCTATAGACAAAGCGGCTCTAGAAAAAATACAGCCTTTCGTGTGTCCTACTTTTTTGTACTGGCTGTCTATGCCTGTAGGAGCCAATAAGTTCTTGGATATAGTGACGAAACCGGTAAGTTATGAAACATTGGGATGATTTTGTGGTGTGAGAATTTTTACACGTATTAGGTACCCAAGCTAACCTCGACCGCATCCGACTAGCATCAAGTTTATCTTCCCGAACAAGACATGAGGGAATTACCTTACTGTAATTTTGTTTATTACCACTTTAAAGTGCTGGATTTGTGCCTGAAAGTAAGCACATCCTAATCCAAAAACAAAGAAGAACATCGAGTTATCGAAAATCCATCGGCAGTCATTCCTTTTTGCTGGCTTGCGTGGCTGTGTTAGGTGTCGACTCAAAGTTTTAGGATTATATTAATAAAGTAGTAGAAATTGGGCCTGACTAGACAGCATCTACCATACACACAGTTGAAAACCTATTATAGTGACATATTCTGCAACATTGATTTATAATTTCATTTACAGCAATACTACTTCTACAACCACCATGTGCAAAACGTCACGAGCACTTTCCAAAGCTCATTCAACAAAATCACTCAATTGGCTAATTTAATAACTGATATCGCGCAAAGAAATTCATCTCTTACAATAACAGAACAGCTAAAACTTACAAACTTACGTGCTAAGTTGGAGAAATTGGTTAACTCAGTCTTTAACTACAAAGTTCATTCGACAGATCCGGGATATAATTTATTTAATAACATCTATAAAAAACAGTTCGCAATAAACGTTTATTTGACAAGAATTGTTGCGATGGTTAACAAATTGTCCACAGCTGTTGAAAATTTTAACATAGATGAACTACCTGAAATAGAAAATAAAGAAAAAATGCAGGATGCTGTTATAGTATTAAGTGCTTTGTATAAAAAGCGAACAATGGATATGATTCACATACATTTCGATGCAATAACTGATGTACTATGGAGTGATAAAAGTAATCATACATTTGTAGAAGCAATAACAGAAATGTGCGATACTATACAATTCAATAACACAGAAAAACATATACTATCCAAAGAGAAAAGAACAAAATTAAAGATATGCGCATTAAATTATAAAGATATATATAACGCAACGCATAATGTGATAGTCGACGATTATGAAGATGCAAGTAAAAGTTTAGATAATTTAGTGAAATTACTTGATCATGGTAAAGATATAATAGATATTTTCAAATTTTTCAACGATAGGTGAGTTGAAATCAATTTTATTAAAATAACATATTGTTAAATATTGTATATATTGGAGAAGAAAAAATGTAACTACTTATATCAGTTTAAAAAAAATAACATTAACCGAGACAAACACAATTTTTGAATCCACCGTTAGTTTTAACTAGTTGCATCTCTTTGCATTTTTTACATTTATTTACAATCACTATAATGTTACAGATTGTTATATTGCTCTTAACTTTCAGAAAACCAATAATAGAATCATTAAAATCAAATATCCAGTATTCGTACGATTTAGGTCTGCCACTGTACCTCAAATACCTCCAATTCAATTTACAAGGCTATAACGTTATATTAACGTTCTTATCTGGAGGTGATTGGTGGATGGAACTCAAAAATTTGTACAATGGACCATACGCTACAAAATTCTTCGGCCATTTGGAGAACAGTTTCGAAGTTGCTGAGAATATCCTTACTAATGTGGATAGAATTCATGTAAGTAAAGCATTTATGTATGCTAATATTGTAAAGCTCAAAAGATTATTTGTCTGTCTGAACTCTCTAATTTCTGGAACTACCAGTAACATTTTAAAAAACTTTGTATTTTAAAACTCTAAGAAGCAGAGCAATAAACGTGAAAGTCAAGCAATTTCGAAAATTGTCGACAAGTACGACAATTGAGAACAATACTAAGCTACACAGCTGTGTTGGTTGTGAAGAGGTGGTCAAATAAAAACATTTATAAAACTATTACATCATTACTCTCTTTCAGCGAGTGATTAAAGTCCTACATCTCTGGTCCAATAAAAAATTTTACATCATGATTTTGTGTTCTACAGTTAGTGCGTCTGTTGCGTGATATAAATGTGAACGAGACATCTGCATTCTGCCAACCGAACATAACACTGTCCGACTATGTACCGGACAGTACTGGAATGCTGTCAGAGCTGAAGCAGCAGCAATGCTCACGAAACCAAGACGAACTATTCCGTGAGATACCACCCCTATTAATAGCTTCACAGGTGAGTTGGAAATTTAATTCTACTTTATGTTTCCTCTTAAATTCCTCGGCTTTTAAAACGAAACCACCAATTTACACTTCGCTAACTTAAAATTTGGGCAATATTCGTTATTGTCTAATTTTTACTAAAAAAGAAATTATATTCAAATTCCAATAAATAAAGAAGCACCCAAGTAAACAAGAAGATACTATGCGCTAAATTACGCTAAAAGTTTTCGGTGTTAAAATCAATATTTTCAATAGAGCGTAGTGTAAATTGCTGATTTCGAGTCATGCACGAAAGGTTAGTTAAATTTAATTTATTATAAAAATTTTCAGGGTGTGTAAGATCATGGTTTCTTCTTGTCTTTATTGATAGGTATTCTTTTCCTCTAATTTTCTATCAATAAATTTCTAAATTTTTTTTAATAGCAAGTCTACAATTTGTTCCGGTGTGGTAAGGCTGTATTGCTCGACTGGGTCGCGACCACTTTGTATGTGGCGCAAAGACCGTCATAGTGACTCGATTTTGCATGGCTCGTCAACCTATGTATATACAGTTAAATTAAATCAGGCAGGCATTACAACGGCGACCAACGATGGATTTCGATCTCTCGCTGGTTGCCGTTTTGTTTATATTGTACTGTGCTTATCATCAGGGAAAGTACCATCAATTTGCCGTGCTACTATTAAAAAAATATTAACTGTACTAAGCACTTTAACCAAACCAAAAAAAGTAAAACTACCGAGAGATCGGCTATCCATCGATGGTGGCTACTGTCATGCCAGCTTCTGAGCCTCTCAGCTGGATATACTAATCCCGAAACGTGACGAACCAAAAGAGAATCACTTTTACGGGCTTAGTAACATAGGCATGCAAATCCCTACCACCCAGCTTGTTTACTAAATATACACTGGTTTATCTCAGAACGTTTCACTATGGCAACTGCCATTGTAACTACACTTAGTGTATGGTGGTTTCGATTCAATTAAATACAATTTTCATGTCCTGCCAGCTGGCAAATGTTTAAACAGTGAAAAATATCAAATCAATCTACTTTACTAGGTAACAGTAAGCACTGGTTCGTTACTTTTTAGACCTACCTTCTTCTTCTACTACCTACCTTCCTAGGATGATTACACCGTATGCACAATGAGACGAAATGAAGGAGTAGAAGAACTCACCAGACTATAGCTTTCATAAAGTTTGGAAGATTCCTCTTGGTTCTAGCACGCACCATGCAACGATCGATATTCATTATTAGCGTTAAGTGTTTACTATTAGATTTAGAAAATCGCGCAATCAACTAAAGTATTTGTCGTTGCAATTTCAAACTAAAACTGACGACAGTGAAAGGGTAGGAGAGAAAGCGATAGGCAGATAAAAGAAAAGGGACGGTTAATGTATCATTGTTTATATTATAATTGGCATATGTGCCTTTTTAGCCTAAACACAAACCATTATCAGTTTTATGAATTCTACATAAACTGAATTTCTTCTCAGACTTATGACACCTCAATGCGTTTAACAAAGGATATCGACTACAAATTACTATATGAAGAACTGGCCACAACAGACAAAAAATTGGAGATTATCAGTGACGGTCCCAAAGACCCACAAAGCCCACCCTGGGTAACTGAAGACAAGATAGCCAGTTTGAAAGCCGCAGCAATAGGGTTATTATCAAAAGAAACTCTGATCAAAATTGGTTTTGGTGTTTTAGGAAATATTGTTGACGCAGGAACATTGTTTTTGAATAATAGGTAAGTTACCATCAACAAATTATTAATAATCATCAAGCTATAAGGATCTGCTACCATTACCTATTTATTTAGGAATATGCTATGGCAGATATCAGGATCATCTTACCTGATTCCTTTTTTTGACTAACAGTGCCTTTGTTTTGAATGTAAGGATACTTTGTCATTTTTTTTCCAATTTAATAAACCCAAATCACCTAAAATTTAAAAACACTATTTCAATCTCCCGCGGATATGCACAATAAACAGCTAAGATCTTCTGATTTTTTAATTCTCAGTATACCAAGTTATCATAGTAATTTCCGCGACTAATCATTCATCGTAACAGCAGCACAACTTTGGAATTCGCTTCCTATCAGCATTCAACAGGCCAACTCTCGGGATTCCTTCAAGTATTCGCTAAGTAGGTTCTATTTGAAGCAGTTAAATATCAGCCAGATTTTTTTTTTGCAATATATTATGCACTTCTTGCATGTAGCTTTCGCTTGCTTTTTAGCATTAAGTCCTTCAATTGTATTTATATGTGTAGTAAAGAATTTATTAATATGTTTAATGAATCGCCTTTGGGGGTGTTCAAGTATTACGTAACGCAATTTGGGGGCGGGGGGTTTTGTAAAACGTTACGATGCGTTACAAGAATGGGATGGGGGTTCGTAGAAAGCGTTACGTAATATTGTATTTTTTTTTAATTTAAATAAAAAACTAGGGAATTAATATTTTCCAAGATCGCAAACCTTTTCGTTTATGTTTTGCGGAGAATCCCTCGTTTGTATTGTACGTCATTTTCATTTTTATCTCCCAAGTTGGCAACCCTTTTCGCTTGTTTTACGGGGAATCCACGACTTTATTGCTGTAGTCAGTGTTGTTAAAGTGAGTTCATACTGTAATGTCTTCAAAATAGGGAGATTTGCATCATCAGCTGTTCTTTGGCCTATAAAAGCTATCATGCTCACTTCCTGACTTGGGTGTTACGAAAAGTTAAAGGAGTGGGAGGGGAGGTACAGAAAAATGTTATGGCGCGTTACATGGGGGGAGGGAGACTCAAAAATCTTCAAAAATTGCGTTACGTAATACTTGAACGCCCCCTTTAGGGATGAGTTAGTGTAAATCTAGTTATATAGTGATTTGTACCGTCATAATGAGAGCGACAGTCGGTAGATCCTCATCTTTTTACTGTCACTGCTATTCTTGGCATTACTATTATGGTTGATCTTCTTACTTTCCTTATAGTCAGATGAAGTACAATTATTACAACGTGCTTGAATAAAAGAAGGTTCAAATTTTTATCGAGATAACCTAAACTCACCAATCTATCTAAAAGTCTATCTACTTAATTATATCTAAATTAAACTATAAAAATTACATAGTTAATTAATCCTACTTTTTACCCGACTGCGAAAAAGGAGGGTTATGGTTTGCGAGCATATGTTGTATGTATTTATATTTCTTTGGCACGCTCTGTAGCCTAAACGGGTTAATGGATTTTAGCATGCGAGGTGTCCTTAGACATTTGTCTTAAATGTGGGAGTGATATAGTAATATATATAATACTAGCGGTGTGCCCGCGGCTCCGCACGCGTTTGTTACTAGGCAATAATTATTTAAATCCCTTTATTTTACTCATATTGTTGAAAATTCATATGCTGTATCAATTGAGGAGTGGCATGTATTTCCCGTGTACAATTTTCATCAAAATCGGTTGAAAACTATTATTCTAATGTACGATTTCTAATGCATTATTAACAATTCTTATAGTTCTCAGTTATAGTATGATGTATGTTTCCCGTCTACAAAATTTGATCAGAATCGATTGAGAATTGATGAAAATTAAACTTTTTGAATTACTCTTTTCATTCTATAATTAATATTGACAATTCTTATAGCCCATTAATTATGTAAATAGTTAGACTTCCCGTGTATAAAATTTCATCTAAATCGGTTAAGAAATAATGAAATTAAAAATTTTGAAAAAATATTTTTTTACAGTTCCCAAAAGTGTTATTGAAAATTCTTATTAGTTATCATTCAGGGTATGACTTATACTTCCCGTGTACACAATTGAATTAAAGAAAATATGTTTTTCTTCATTATCTAAAAGTAATATTGAAATTTCTTATACCCTTATCAACTGACCGATGATATAAGCATCTCGTGTACAAAATTTCATAAGAATCGGTCAAGGCGTTTTTGAGTTAAATCCGGACATACAAACAGACAGACTGACGGACAAAAAAAAATTAATGGCATATTCGTGATCAGTATCGTTCATATAATATGCGTATCGGGAAATTTTGGAAAAATATTAAAAATACAGAAAGGATTACAGATTTATTAATATACACAGCCATATTTATATAATACCAAAAAAAAAGACAAAAGAAAATCATAGATGGGTTTATTACTATGTGTATTGTGGTCGCAATCTCTACCAACCCGCTATATTACTGCATATGCACCGGCTGATTTCAAAACACGACAAACTAAAAGAAAATAAAGATGGGATTATTACTGTTTGTATGGTATTATCAATATATGCCAATATGAATCCAACACATTAACCGTCCTAATAAAATTTGAAAAATAAATAAAATCATACCTTATTGTACCGGCATGCGGGAATTTTTTTTTTAAACGTGAAACCCCTTTTATTCCTTTCTTACCAAAAGCATAAATATGAATGGGTTCTTCATACAAACTTTCACCCAAGTTTTATTTGATTGAATGAATTAATTAATTTACTTGTAGCAAAACTGTATAATCCAGATAGTTTACAATAGGTATATCGCTTAGAATGTATAAACACCCGCGAGCCGCGGTTTGACAGTCTCATAAAATAAAACAGTCATTATGCCGTACTGCGTTGTTAAACAGTTTAAATACACTTCAGCCAATCTTAAAAAGAATACTGGACTATCATTTAATAGGTAATTATTAGAAATACAATACATTTCTTATTAAGTATATCACTGTCAATATATCAACATTAACAACGCTGTCATTTTAAATCAACAAACTGGTTATCATGGAAGCTGATATTTCCCTCTTACATACTTTCAACTCCTATTTTTTTACCCTTAAAGTTTTATTTTCGCCACAAAAAGTGCCCTATGTCTTTTCCCCAAGGTCCAATCTAATTGGTTCAGCTGTTTGGGCGGGAAAACGTAACAGACAGACAGAGTTTTATTTTCGCATTTATAATATTAGTATGGATTTAAGTACAACGCCTAAGAATCAAAAGTAAAGAAAAATAGAAAAATAAACTTTTTCAGTCAAGTGTTTTTATTGCAGTCGGATCTTTTGTTTAATTTTTAATAATTTAGCTTGTATAATATGATCTTCCTTTTTACAGCGACTGCACTCTTTGTTCTCAATTCACGACTTGGTTCAAGCAATTGAATCTACAACTTTATAAGAAAGAGGAGTATAACAACCTACTATGCCATATGGACTCGATCACCTTAGAAGATATATACTATAATCTTAAGAATAACTTCCACTGGGACATGGCTATAGAGGAGGTACCATCAACCTTTTATATACAGGCTGTTACAGTTTCTCATGCTTACAATGATGATATTTGCAATTTTTAATATGTGACAGTTTTTTGATGTGTGACATCTTTCCTCTCGCTTTCCTGCGATCTTTGAGAGTAGTTTCGTGAAATGGAATGAAAGTGTGTAACGGGAAGCCGAGGAAGCGCGCGCTATTTGATTTGACCAATAAGCGCGCGCGGTGGTAGAGTTGGCCGTCAGTTGGTACTAACTCATTTTCCGAGAGGTTGGTACTATCAGCCAATAGTGTGTGCGTATGTGTGACGAGAAAGAGAAAGGGAAAGGGAAATAGAGAAGGAGAACGCATCAGCAGTTCGTTTAACTATACAGGCTGTTATATAAACAAATTGATATGTGTAAACTATATTAACTCAGATATTACAAAACATATGCGACTACTGAAAGGCTAGCTCGTTTATTATATTATATTAAACATTCCGTACTTTGAGGTATTGAAAACAATTATTTCTATTTTACAAGAGAATCTATGCCTCATTATCTCCCTCATTAGCCTAGTGAACGTAAGCGCGACTGCTATGATCGAGGTCCAGGGTTCGATTCCCAGGTCGAGCAAAGTGTTATTGGGTTTTTCTATGAAATTCTCAGTAGCAGCTCGGAGTTTGGGTTTGTGCCCGATTTATTGCAATAGGCTCGCCCCCTATTAAATAGAACCTAAAAATATACACGGCGAACTGTGGGTGTACATTAGTACACCTCTGCCTAACCCTTCGGGGATACAGGCGTGATCGTATGTAGGTATGTATGTATCTATGCTCCATAATGAAACTGTAACAATTAACGAACAATTGTCACAATTAAAGATAAGCACATCCACGACGAGAGAGGCTAAGGTTATGACAATATTAACGCCGTAATCAGAAATTAACTATTAATTACATTTAATTACGGTATTATTATCAAATCAAATCAAAATATTTTTTATTCAATTTAGGCCCTAGGAAGCACTTATAAATGTTAAAACACTACCATCGGTTCGAAAAACATCCCAGCCATAGAGAAGAACCGACAAGAAACTCGTTCGGGTTTATCAACATGTTATTTTATTTTTTGAATTACTTTTTATAGTATTAAATTATATACAGTTATAATCATTTTGAGTAGATGTACAGAGAGGGAATCACATCGAGACATTACTATCATTAACGTAATCAGCAACCCTATAATAAATATCCTTTCGACAATAAAATTTGCTTAACATGAATCTTGAACTTATTATCCCACAAATCGGTAATGTGCTTAGGAAGTTTATTAATTATCTTTATTTTTCCGAACATACATTATATTTTCCAAGATGTATAAAGTTAAGATACTGAATTCTTGAAACTTATTCGGCTACATGTCATAAATTGCTCAAACTGCCCGTTTTTGTAATATAAATATGGTGGTCTACCTCAGCTGCTGAACCCCACAGTAAAATACCGTAGGACATTAAACTGTAAAAGTAAGCGAAATATACCAGCCTAGCATTATAGATGCATTTTAGAACTTTATACAATTCCTTATAAAATATTATTATATAATAATTATTATATAATTCCATGTTTTACATTTACAAGTAAATTAACAGTGTGTACTTTTTTTAACAGTTAATATCGACTCGGAACTATACCAAATACGAGCTAAACAAATCAATGAACGAGTTTCTGGAGTTAGTGAAACTGCACTTACTTGAAGATATAACAGCGAATTCTACGAAACTGATTGACTGCTTAGCAAAGAACGCTGTTAAGAATGACTTTGGAATTGCTACATTGTAAGTACAATTACGATGAAATGGCAATTGTTTTAAAATGATCGCTCAGTATATTGACGGTACTGTCCCTGATGGTAATTACGGCACAACCCAAACACAACGACGGCCACCGAGAGATCTAAATCCATCAGCAGTAACCGCTGTCCGGCCTGCATAAATAACTAAATTAATAATTGATCTTCATTCTGTTCTACTTAATTTAGCACCCAAAATGGTTATTGTTATATTCATGGGTAGCTAACTAACTATCAATGGGATATTACCTAGATTATTGTTTGTTTATTTGATCTAGATTGTTGATCAAAAGTGTTCTTAGTTACGATTCAAGAAAAGCTGTTCAGCATTTTCAAAGTTTTCAGCTCTTTTCTAGATAAATGTATCTTGCACAGATCTGACTTAGTTAAAATTTGGCATTTTGTTACTCCTATTACCTATATAAGAAGAATATGGCAACCTTGACTTGGTGCTGCAGCATCATCCACAATTTGCAGGATACCTAGCTCCTAGCTAGCTTACAGCTGAGATATCGAGTTTGGCCTGTGTGGTCTTCATGAATAGGTTACTTGTGATAGGAGTTTTTCAATTTTCAGTTAACCTTTAAAACCATGTTCTTTTTTGTTCAGATTTATCAATGTAGTTTCGCATACAGCGCGACTGTTCAGAGCTGAACTGCCGCATATCCGTGAAGTGGCAGGCGTTACGAATCTACCATATATAAAAATAATGTTGACCGAAATCGCTCCTAAACTTGACGTCTTTAGACCATTAAAACAATACCTCAACGAAAATAATACCTTGGATCAGGACCTGTTGAAAAACGTAGTCGATCGAGATCTGATAGATGATATTGAAGATTCCGAAATAAATTTACGAAAAGTAAGTACAGAACTTTTCATGACTTAAGTTTTTATTTATGTGAAACCTCTTAAGATGCGACTTGATAATTGAGAGTGAAATTTCAAGAACGTGTCAAGTTTACGCACATTTCATTACATGAAAGAGAAGGAAAAAGATCGCTATACAATATACTTATAACTACACAGTTTAGGCTATCTGCGTCTCCCTTTTTAAGAAGTTTCACTGTATCACGCTCACCTACGATGCCGCTCGCGCCTTTTGTTAAAATTCTCAGTTCTTTTATCATTGCTACTTTTGGGTTGCTTTAAATTTAAACTTTTTTTAGCGCGTTTAGTGGAAGCTAAAATTGAGAAACTTTAGAGTTTGAGTTTTAACAAATAAAAAAACAAAACAAATAAAAGTCATTAAAATTTATTTACTTACATTATTATCTCCGGTGCCACAGTTTTACGGTTATCTCTATCTCGGTATCTATATTTTTGCCATACTGTGAAGCTGTAGAACCGTCTCTCAACCAGGATGTTCTCTTCTTCTACAATATGAAGTCCTTGAAACATTACGTGAAGAAACATTTGAGCAGGCCGGCAACAAATCGATGACTGAAGATGGATTGAAGATCTCACGGTAGTCATCGATGTTATTGGATTGTACTGTCCTCACCTTTAGGTACAGTGCCATCAATTTTGCGTGCTACGATAAAGAAAAATCATTGATGACCAAATTTATCATGCCGCACTTACGTCACATAATGCCCGCGTACTTCTCAATTATACCCTCCACTTTACGCTTACGCACAGAAAGAAATCTACTTCCAAAATCCCTAAGATAAAAGTGATAAAATAAAATTGAGAATGAAATAAAATAAAGTAATTTAAGACAATAAATTGTATATAATAATGAAAATATAATTGAAAAGCTATAAAAAGAAGACAAGACATCACATAAATTAAAAGAAACCCAGTGTATAGATAAGCGGATTTTGTAAGTATAGAGTCAATTATTTATAAGCGTGTATGATGATTTCAGACAAGAAGTATTGTCCAAGCAACAGACGATGTTATAAAATCGCGATATATGAAATGGCGGGATATTTGCGGAGAACACAACTGCAGTGCCATAGCATCGATATTAACGGGCAACTTGAATAAGACTCTCGTAGCGAAGGATGTAAATATATTATATTCTCTACTCCGTTGATCACTTTCTATTGGTACAATAGTGTTACATTTCACTTCATTTTAACAATAACTGCAGCGAGTTACCTACAAAAGTTTAAAATTTTTTTATTAATATAATGTTTCATAAATTTTGTCATTATGAGATTGCAACTAATAAATAAATTATACAAGACAATTTTTAAGAAAAAAAAACGCAAACTTCAATGATTTTTAAGAGTTCCCTTGTGTATCTTCGAAGTTCAAAGTCGAATGCCAATGAAATTAAAAGGTGGTCCAGTCTTGAGGTATCCCCTATAAAACAAAAAAAGAATCATCCAAATAAGGTTCATAAACTAAGAGGTTATGGGCATAACATCCATAAAAAAAATATACATTCGAATTAAATAAGCTTACATCTTTTGTTGTAGTAAGTTATAAATAAAATTGGTAATTTATTTCACACCCAAAACAATTCCAAAATTCAGTTTCAAACACAAATTATTTGTAACTTTTCCACGAAACCTTTTTTGGTTCTGCATAAACCACTTCGAACACCGAAAATCGATCAGACTTTTAAAAAAATATTTCGTTCCAATAGTGTTTCATTTCTTCTTTTTTTTCTTATCCTTATACGATGCGATTATAGTTAAGGTCGACAGATCATATTTACTTCTTCCAATCTGTTCTATCAACCGTCGTCTTAGTATTCACACCTTTCATACACATATCATTCTTCATACAATCCACCCATACTTTCTTTTACGTTTGGTCGTAGCATTTTACTGATCCGTGAAATTTTATTCTTTGATCGTTTAACAGCTACCGAAACTTCAAACGGAAGAATTCTGGCGGTTTAACTTCGTGTCAGATATTATACACCACGTAGAAAATATCCTGACGCACGGTGCTCGTGTGTTGGAGGTAGCAAGTGCTATTGACATCCAAGGAGCAACAGATGGCAATCTCGAAGCACTTATCGACATGATGATGACGATCCTTACGAACGAAAATACTGAAAATTTACTTAAAAGGTAGAAATATTTGAAAAAATTACTTCATTATTTTATCTTTAAATTGCTAACTCTGCGGTATTTTCTCGTATTTCTGGATATTACACCATTACCTATCAGGTTATTTGATTAAAGAGAATTAAAACCTTATATTTCAATAGTAAAGAACGAAACTGAAAATGAGTCATTCCATGTTTTAGACTTAGTAAGACCATAATTTATTTTGATGTAATAACGTTAATTTCTATAATCAGATCCCTAAACATATTACCAATTTGCCTGAGAATAAGTTCAAGGACCTTGTCAAGCCAGTTTAACTGTCAAAGACTGGAAATGACTAGCTCTCTTTCTCCAACTTTGTGAAAACTTCTGTGGTTATGATCGTTAATCGATCAATTAGTATTTGTGATCTTCCGTCACGTTGTTTCTCTCGAACTATCATTATATTACGTAATTAGATCCAGGCATTCACGATATTAATTTCTGTGTTCGTTTCTTTTGATGTAAAGTAAGCCTTGTCGATGAACTATTATATGAAATAGGGGATCTTATTATGCTTAATTTAGAATCCGCTGTCGTTCCACAATGCTCGTCGTAAATCATCTATACAATCAATGCGTCCTGCTCATCGTATTATTAGTGCCGAGACAGGATGCGCATTGTCCACGGTTGAGATTATGTCTAAAATACTGGTGGCATAAAGAGCCATAGAATACGTCATGTTACCAGGCAGTGATGGCAGGTGGAATAAAACGTTGATGGATTGGTGGCCATGTATGGGTAAATGAGGCACCGGACGCCCAATAGTTCGTTGGGTTGACGATATTGTTAAAATCATTTGTCATACCTGGATGAGTGATGTATAAGAAGTTGGGCCTATGCTCAACAGTGGGCGATCAGAAATTGATCATGATGATTTTGGAATAGACTGCTGATAATTTTTAATTATCATTTATTATTGTAAATAGCATATTAAAATTGAAGTGTTTCAGTCTCGAGGGTATTGTGGGAGAAATCAATCCATTACTCGAAGGAAGCGGATTGGAGAACGATCTGAATTCACTTGCAGTTGGTTTGGACATCATTTATCATTTCAAGAACTATTTGGTCGAAGATGAGGATTTGAAACGTGAGTTATCTATTTCATTGTAAGTTCTTCTTCTTCTTTGATATAATGGTACTGTTCCGTATTTTCATTAGGTATATGTTAGCACAAATGTTTTTCTATATTAGTTTTATTAATGAAATGGAATGTATCTGTCCACTAATCTACCTGAACGCACTTTAAGCGAACACAATTACTGCCTTCTATCAAAAACATAGTACGTTTGAATCTCGCAACTTGCAAACCGCTCTGACCGTAACTGCGTTGAGAAAAATTTATAACATCGGTAAAAATCTCTAGAAAATTGTAATTAAACCTAGAGCCAATGTAGACTAGTGCATTGTTAAGAAGATCAGCGATCTAAGCCACATATTTAGTCGCGGTACCCCGAAGAAGATCTCCGTGTGCGGGTGAGTGGCGGATACATGTCCTCATAATTTCATTTCCTATACAGGCACTATGTGTAGTAAAACAATACCGCCAATATGACGAAGTTTACTTCTTGAGTAGTCACCTCAATAAAACATGTGTATTGTATGCAATGTAAGCTTTTTGTTACAATGCGCGTTTAAAAATTCACTGAAATTTAAGAACGCGCCAAAGGGGATCTTAAACTCCAAAACAACTTTTTTACCCGCAATTTTTTGCTTTATATGAAACACGAAGCATCCGATACTTTATAACGAGTGTACCAATTATAGTTTTATTGTATTATATAGACTGGCAACTCGAAAGAGAAAGAGTATAGTATACGCTTGTGTTAAAACGAGATACTAATATGAGACCATTTTCGTATGTGATAATGGCCTACGTAAATTTTGTCCAAAACATATCCTAAGTATTGTTTGAAAAATTTAAGGTTTTAAAATGTAATTTAACGTTTTCTATGTGTGTTTATTTGTGTGTATGTAGTGTATTCTGTTTTTGGTCTCGTCTCATTCAACCAGTTGAAGATCTATGCCATACTAAAGTACCAAGTGAAAGAACGTTTTAACAAGTTTATATAGATTAAGCCTTTAAGCAAATAGTATTTTGATTCTTACAGTGGAAGTCTCGAAATTGTTCCCTGACTATGATGCAGTAGAGACCAGTTTAAGGGCGCTGGGAATCAACAATACCAACTTCTGGTCACTCGCCGCTCCTCGGATTTATACTGGGTTTATACAAATGAAACCTGTAAGTTGGAATTCTTTGTTACTAAAAATTTACAGAAATTTTTAAACATCCTTAAGATCCTTCTAATAAAAACTGTAATACATCAGAAGACCTTCTTTGTAATTTTATGCCACGAAGGTGGCAAACAAACGTTTGGTGTGCCTGATGTTAAGCGGTCACCGCATCCTATGGACGCTTACAATGCCGGAAGAATCACATGCGCGTTGCCGACCCTTTAAAAAGACCCCCATATTGTGTAGTTCTATATAAAAACCTCAGCTCATTCCACGTCTGAAGCTATTGCATTAGGACTACTAAACTCCAAAGATGGCGAGCGATGCGATGGTACAAAATAGCCGCTAGCTTCATACTGAACAATTCCTCTGCATAAAACCTATTATACAAGGTGTCCAGAAAGGGTATCGGGTATTTGTAAGTTCAATGAAACAAAAATTATTTGTATGCAATAAAAAAGTTTATTGTTTATTATTAGCATATGAATTGGAGAATTATTTGGAAAAGATGATGTTATCCAAATGATGACCGTTACGTTGCTGGCACTCTTCTAAACGGAAACGAAGATTGGCGATAACACGTTGACACATAGCTATCGATATTGCTGCCATTTCTGACCTGATGTTTTGCTTTAACTGGGTTAGATTCGTCGGATTGTTTTGATAAACCTTACTTTTAAGGTATCCCCATGCAAAATAGTCAAGCGGGCTAAGGTCGGGGCTTCTGGGAGGCCAGTTGATGTTACCCCTTCGCGAAATGACTTTAGTAGGGAATAATTCGTTAACAACTTCCATTGTGTCATTTGAGGTATGGCAAGTGGCCCCATCTTGCTGGAACCACGTTCTTGAGTTGAAACCTGCGAACTCCTGCAACTCTGGGACCAAAAAATTTCGCAACATATCGCAATAACGGTCACTATTCACATTAATTGCTCGGCCTCGTTGATCTTCATGAAAATAAGGACCAATTATGCCTTTAGCAGACATAGCGGCCCAAACAACGACCTTTGCGCTATGCAGAGGTCGTTCATGCTTTCGTCTCGGATTCTCCACTGCCCAGTACCGACAATTCTGCTTATTAACATGACCATTCCGGTGAAAATTTGCTTCGTCACTGAACAGTATGTTGTTAAAGTTGTTAAATCGCTGCAGCATTTCGTTCGCAAAATTCAGTCGATTAGCATAGTCCGTATCCTTCAATTCTTGAACCAATTGAATTTTATAGGCTTTTAGATGTAAGTCTTTCTTTAAAATCGAATGTAAAGACGATTTTTTGATGTTCAACGCTTGGCTTCGCTTTCGGATGGATAAAGACGGATTTTGACGAACCGACGCCTCAACTTCTTCAATTGTTTCTTCATCGCGAACTGAACGAGGACGACCAGAGTTTTGAATTTTAACTGTCGCACCTGTATTCTCGAACATCCTGATCCATTTCCTAATGCTATCGTCACTTGGCGCGTGGCGTGTACGATATTCCGCACGATAGAGACGTTGAGCAGTCACTATTGAATCACCATTACGATAATACGCTCGTACGCAAAATGCGCGATGCGTCCCCGAGTACTGTTCCATCGTGACTAAAACTCCACAAAATGGCGGACGCCACGAACCCCTCTCTGCACCCTTTAGACGCCCCGTTTCGAATATGGCGCGAAAACAAATAGCCGATACCCTTTCTGGACACCTTGCACAATACAAACGATACAACACACACACAACAAAATGAAGTATCTCTTTAGACTTAAAAGTTAGACCCCTTCTGAAGTTCGTATCGTAAAAAATTCTCGCAGCACGGTTTTGAGACGAGTCAAATGGGCGAAGGTGGTATCCGTCTTTTGTGAAACTTGGCTCTGTTCGGAGAATCAATTTATAACATTTTTGTTCTCGTTTCAGGTATTCTCTTATCAAAAACCATACCACATCGCAGACTTTGTATGTCAGATTCAATATATGGATCAGGTGATATTTCCAACAAACCTAGACGTCGTGAGTAATGAGGACGTCCTCGCGGCGGTCGTCGAGCAGTTCTGTGGTATCGGCGACCAGCGTGCTAAGCAAATAGTTCTCGTTTTGATCGGAAATTTCAATTTTAGTATTATCATGGAACAGGTTAGTAAATTCAACGTTAGTGATTTGCAGTAACTGCTAGTATTTATATAAGTAAGATATGAGGGCATTTTGTGGTATTTCGCAGGTTCATTGGTACCGTGATCGATCGACGTGTGTTTAAATACCTGCAAACAGCCTGAGATTTTGGTGATGGAAAACATCGTAGTGAAACCATTGCATGGTGGTAAGGCTTTTTCTAACGTCCGCCTGGTTAGCCACCAGGTACCACCCTCAAGTTAAAAATCTGACGCCAAACATGTATGCGTGTTCCGGCAGCTGAATTTGAGAGGCAGTCCTCTCACTAGGTTGAACGTGCTAACATCTTCTGTGACCTAAAAGTCATACAGTGCTTTGTGGTTGGACAAGAGAATTGTGTCACTATAATTCAGATGTAAAATCAGACATAGTGGAACGCTTAGGCCGTTTGTCCACCACCACTGTCAGCGGGTCGTCAACGAGTACGAGATGACGACGTTAATGTCGTAACCAGTGGAAAACAAGACACTTCTAACGACATCTCGTTTTTTTCAAATTATGTTAGGTGGCTTAGAAGATATTCACATACAGATGAACATACATACATAGCGGTTAAAATCATAACCCTCGTTTTCGCTTAACCGTAGTCGGTTTATGGATGTCCAGATAACTTCATTGTTTATGAACCGAGTTAGATGATTCTTTTTTCGTTAAATTTGAATTTTATTGACCGTCGACTTAGAAAGAGAAAGTTATTGATTGTTTTTTCTTTTTTGTTAAAAATTGTCTTGTGTTGTTACAATATGCACACGCATCGACAAAATGAAAGTATTAAAATTCTCGAATGCAGGTGACAAACAAACTTCTAAACAAGCTGTACTCCGCATCTGACTTGACGGAAGAAGAAGGTGCAGAGGTCCTCTCCAAGTTTCCACAAATGGCTGCCTTATTGCCAGCGGTACAGGATAATGTTGGTGATCTAAGCGACATGCTATCCAAAGAACCTCTCTTGAAGGATTTAAAAGACTTCACATCCGTTGGAAATCTTGTATCTTGTAAGTACGAAAGCTGTTATTAATACCTCTCTGTTATTTCTCAGTGGTGTTTTTGCGGCAACGCCATAATTCGTTAATCATAATTCGTTAACGCCTTAATCGTTCTTGAAAATGAATATTGTTATGATTAATTAAATTTTAGAAGAAAACAATTTCGTCTTTTCTTTGCGATATATTTATTGAATAATACATTTGTTACTATGACAATCAGCAGAGACAAATTACATAGAGTTCATAACAAATAAAAACCTACATAGTTAAATATTCTAACAATAATTTCAAAAATATTTTAATATTCGAAATTACGTCTATTTACCAATCTATTTAGTTAATATGACGTAATTTTTGGCAGGATCTTGAAGTGACATGTTGTAATTTTTATTGTTAATTCATTATTAACTTATGATTTTGTTTTTGTACAGTTGGAAAAAATATAAACCCGGTCGAGTGTATTACCAGTTCTTCTCGATATCTGGGACGTTTTCCGAACCGGCAATAGTGTTTTCACGTTCATAAGTGTCTTCTTAGGGCCTCAATTGGATAAAGTGTTTTTTTTTTACTCTATATTATGTAATATTGATGGCTTTTTGCGTGATATAGTTTGGTTATTTTGCATAAGTGAAGTGGATTATAAATATAAACTGAAAGCATACATTTTGAGATGCCACAAAAACTCCCTAGAAATTTCTAACAAGGGAACGACCATCATTTTATAATACTGGAATCGTCATATGTCGTCATATGACGTATATCGTCATATGAACTAACATAACAGAGCAGTGGTAGATTGTTTGCACTCTAGTACGTAAATATATGCATGGGACATCAAGTTATTTATATTTAACACCAGTATAACATTTCCTAGAAGGCTTATAATCAACGCGTCTTTAATTCATTAGAACGTTGTTGCCACTATCCAAAACGTAATTAGGTAACCCAAGAAAGACAGTCAGAGGGCAGCCCTAGTGCGTGTTTATCTACAGGTAATTATTTCAAGAACACTACCGAGATAACATACTGTTTGCTTTAGTGTACTGTGCAGTATAGTGACGTGCTACCTCGTCTCCGCCAACCTCTAAAACGTAGGAAGGTCATACACGAACTTGTACGTCTACAGTTAGCCACGCAGGGTTCACCCGCCGACAACGAGAGGACATCAAGCGAGGAACCAATGCTGGTTGGGTGCCAGGTTGATAAGTGAACTTTATACCAGCCTGCAAACATCTCGACAGCAAGATAGAATATACATTGGATGACCACTTACAGGTTACAGGATTACACGGGCTTATTTTCCGCATCTCGACGTCCATATGCGCCTGTTTTGCGTGATGCTGGCCAACGTCAATCGCGTCAGCCCAATTCCTCCAGAAAGTCCATCAGTCGCCCGATGTTGTTAAAACCGCTGGAAGAGTCCTTGGCGTGCCAAGGTGTTGAACCCAGTATTGGGCCAACTCTGCTTTCCAAGTGCACGTGTTTGGCTCATGCTCTGCTGCCATGCACACTCGGCACAGGGGGCTTTCGGCAATATTTATATTAAAAAGGTGTTTGTTATAGTACCCGTAACGTATTAGGGCCAGGATGTAATCATTCGTGCTTAACGTCCATTCAAGTGTAAGAAGATGACCACGTAATGCGACAAACTAAAGAAAGGCACTGCAATGGTTGACTGATTGGACAATTTGAATGGTGGTTGTGAACCAGTCTTGTACAGATTCCAATAACCCGCTTAATTTTTGGATATAGTTACACCAGCTGATCTCAGTTGTATGGTGGTTGCGAAATAGTCGGCCACAATTATCGTGTTCTATCACCCTGTAGTCTGGAGTTTACCTGTTCAGTACTTAAAATATATATGTCGAAGAGAGAGACATCAGGATAGACTATCGGAAACACCAGGATTTTCCTTGATATCTTTATTACTGAATCACAAATCTAGTGGGCGTAATCAGGATTAAGTTCACACTGTAGAAAAGTCCACGGTCCGATAATCCAAGTTAGAATGATGTCTGTTTATTTAGGGTTGCCCCAGTGGCTTCCAACCTCCACTAAATAGCCACCCCAAAACTCGCATGTTTGATGTTATCGTTGTCCGTAGGTAACCGGGTAACTGATCTCAAACATCCTCATGATCCGACAAACTCCAACCAGAATGATCTTCTCTTGGGGTTCCGACTTAGTGCATAGCCCCGAATAATCTTAGGAACCCATATTTCTACTTTATATTCATTATCTCGTTGCTACACCCCTCCCCCCTTTTTTAACCGACTTCAACAAAAGACGGGAGGTTACTCAATTTAAATGTGTATAAAAGAAAATTATGGATGCTCAGCCATAGCTTCTTTGGTTATGAACAGATTTGGATGATTCTTTTTTGTTAGATAGGGGATACCTCAAGGGTGGACCAACACCTTTTAATTTAATTGGTATTGGAATTTTAACTTTGAAGATACACAAGGGAACTATTTAAAATCATTGTAGTTGGTTTTCTTTTTGAAGTGACAACTTCTTATGGGAGGGTAAACCGCTTCGTAATGTAACGCGTTACGGCGCCATTAATAGTAGCATAGTTTCAGTGAACCGTAACAACACTTTCGTAGCCTAGCGGTTGTAAGCGCGACTACTATGGCCGAAGTCCTAGGTCGAATCCTCGCCCACTTCTCTTTCGTTTGGTATTTTTTCTTTTTGATTAGGTACTTTAAGTTATCACTTCTGTCGAGCGCCCTGAGACGTATAATTTTTCTTTGTTTGTTAAAAATTGTCTTTTTAAATAATCACATAGACATAATTCACTCGCATATACATACATATGTATATAATATAGTTTTCTTTTTGCAGCATCAGAGTTCATGTCGAATGCCGGCAAAATGTTATGCGGGAAACCATTTGCTACTAACGTTCCTCGACTCTTGAAGAATATTCTCAACAACAAAGACAACTCCGGAGGTCCGACTCAGGCGCAACTTGGCGCATTTCCAAGTATGAACGATTTATTTCATTTTAATTCCATTATTTTATCGTTAGCTTTTGGTGTTATTGCTAAGCCTAGTGGGGAAAATGGTACTGAAGTGCTTGGCTACAGATTTTTAACATGAGTATAATAGTTAGCCAGTCGGGTGTTAGAAAGTGCCATACTGTTATGCTATAGGTTTTTAAGATGGTTCCCTTCACCGGAAGCTCATGTCGTGGTGTCCGAACAAGTTGCCACTAAGCCCTCATTGCTTCAAAATTATCTATTTATGAGCAATGCGACCAATGTAACTAAGAATATTTGGAGGCAGGAGTTTCTTTGTAGACATGAGTTTAGTTGACTACCAGCTGATTTTTGCCTGTCCCGAGTTTACTTGAAGACAGCAGTTTCATCATCATCATCACTTCAGCCGCAGGACGTCCACTGCTGAACATAGGCCTCCCCCATAGATCTCCAGAGCGACCGATCTTGTGCGGCCTGCACCCAACGGCTCCCAGCGACCTTTATTATGTCGTCTTTCCATCTAGTGGGGGGCCGTCCTACGCTGCGCTTTCCGGTGCGTGGTCTCCACTCGAGAACCTTTCTGCCCCAATGGCCGTCAGTTCTCCGAACTATGTGCCCCGTCCACTGCCACTTCAACTTGCTAATCCTTTTGGCTATGTCGGTTACCTTAGTTTGTCTACGGATCTCCTCATTTCTGATTCGATCTCGTAGAGAAACACCAAGCATAGCCCTCTCCATAGCTCGCTGAGCGACCTTGAGCTTTCTTATGAGGCCCACAGTGAGCGACCACGTCTCTGTGCCGTATGTCATCACTGGCAACATACACTGGTCAAAGACTTTCTTCTTGAGGCACTGAGGTATTTTGGACGAGAAGACGTCGCGCAGTTTCCCGAACGCTGCCCAGCCGAGTTGGATTCGTCGACTGACCTCTTTTTCAAAGTTGGACCTACCTAACTGGACTGTTTTGTCCCAGGTAGACATATTCTTCAACAACTTCTAGACAAGAGTTCCCAACTGATACTGGGGTGGGCACCACATGGGCATTCGACATGATTTTCGTCTTGTCCATGTTCATTTTAAATCCCACCTGTTGAGAAACTTTGTCGAGGCCATCGAGCATTGTGCCAAGATCTTCTAGCGAGTCTGCCATGACTACGATGTCGTCAGCAAATCGAAGGTGAGTGATGTACTCGCCACTGACATTGATGCTGAGTCCTTGCCATTCCAGGAGCTTGAAGGCGTCCTCTAGAGCGACGGTAAACAGTTTCGGAGATATTACGTCTCCATGTCTAACGCCTCTTCTCAAAGGAATTGCCTTCGTGCACTGCTCCTGTACTCGGACCGACATGGTGGCGTTGTTGTACAAGCATTTCAACACTTCGATATATCGATAGTCAATACGGCACCGCTGGAGAGACTGCAACACTGCCCAGGTTTCGACCGAATCAAAGGCTTTTTCGTAGTCCACGAACGCTAAGCATAAAGGCAGAATATACTCCTCAGTCTTCTGTATAATCTGCCGCAGCGTATAGATGTGGTCTACGGTGCTAAAGCCTTTTCGGAAACCGGCTTGTTCGGGAGGCTGGAAGTCATCAAACTTGTGCTCGAAACGATTCGTGATGACCCTCGAAAACAGCTTATAAACATGGCTCAGCAACGAGATGGGCCGATAGTTCTTCAATAAGGTTTTATCACCTTTCTTGAAGAACAGGGCCCCCACGCTGCCGCCCCACGTAGTTTAGTAGTCTCCAATACTGACTAATAGTTGTTCAACAATGTTTTTTGCTAATTATAATTACCGGTATAATCTAAACTTTAGAATTAATTTCTAACTGATTTATTCCAGTCCGGAGTTTAAAGTTTAGTTGGAATGTAGTAGTTTAAACTAAGTTTTCTAAAATGATTATTAGCAAATTATAATTACGGGTATAATCTAAAACTTTAGAATTGACTTTCGTGCTGATTTTTGTCAGTTTTGGCTTTAGTTAGAGGAAGGGGTTTAGTACATAGTATAATACTGACCAGTACTCGATATAAAATGGTTTTTATCTAATTATAATTACTGGTATAATTTAAACTATACAATTGAATTCTAGCTGATTTTTGCCGGTCTCTCTACATGGATATCGTGAACGTCGAGGGAGGGAAGATTTTGTGGAGTTTCGTGAAGCCGCTCATCGTTGGCAAGATTCTTTACGCGCCTACGAACCCTACTGTCAACAGAATTATTGAGAAGGTGAATTAAATAATTTCCGATGGAACCATGAAAACCGATTATCTGTGAAATAATCTTTATGAAATTAAATGTACGGTGATTGTTTTTAGGTTTCCCTAAGGAAAATAACCCTACTTTTAAGCCTACCTACATTGTCCGCCCTACTTTTAAAGGGTTATAGGTATCTTTTTAATCATAATAGACAGCCGGTTCAAATTTTTACTGAATATCTGTTATTCTGATAGCCCAATTTGGTATTAGACAAATTTTGAAATCTAAATAATACCCGTAAACATCTAATAATGATTCTTTCCGCGGCGCATCAACTAGATACCGTCGATGTATATAGTAATATAGTTGGATTTTACAATTTAAATCAAAAGTATGCCGTAAAAATAAATAATAGTTTAAAAAAACTAAAAAAAAACACGCTTTCATAAAAAATCCAACTAAAAACAGAAAATAAAATTTAATAAATTTGATTAAGTACAGTGTAAAAAAAAAATGAATGTACATTATTGTAAAAAAAGCGTGGGGTGCATAGTGTCAATAATTATAAACATTTTATTGACAGATAATGAGTAGAAGAATCATCACTTCGATAATATAATATCTTTAAAAGCGCTTTGAATACACCCCACGCTTTTTTTACAATAATGTACATTCATTTTTTTTTACACTGTACTTAATCAAATTTATTAAATTTTATTTTCTGTTTTTTATTTGGATTTTTTATGAAAGCGTGTTTTTTTTAGTTTTTTTAAACTATTATTTATTTTTCATTTTTTAATTAAATTTTTTAAACTATAAATTATTTAGTTCGATTTGCTAACTATCAACCGCCCTTAATATGTACAAATGTGTTCCGATTGTATCTTGGTTAAGAACACATATTCAAAGATTTCTATGATGCCAATATAAACAGCGAGACACATAGAGGTGCAACCTTATTTACAAATACAGTCAGTCACATTAATGCTTGAGTATGGAATTTTCAATCCGTAATCACTCTACAAAATATTATAATCATAGGAGCGAATCTGTTGGCGGCACTGAGAATGAGGATGTGTGTGAATTTTCACTCTGTGACTGATTGTAGATTTTATGGTTTATCTCCTAATCGAATCATTTCATTCAATGCTTCACTGTTACATGGAGTTCTTCCTGTTAATTTTGAGCAATCAAGTTCTTCAATTCGTATACCGTCCAAGGATCTTCCACGACTAAGTGCCACATAAGCTTGTCCAGCAGCAAACAATCGCGGACCCAAATAAATGACTGCATGATCAACTGTACAACCTTGCATGCCCGAAAGACTAAGTGTGGAACTGCACCCATGCGTAGTTCGCGCACTAGCTCTATCTCTCTTACTCGCATGCAAAGAATGCGGAAAGAAATTAATTAATCCTGGCGAATCTAATTAGGATAATCGGATGCTTTGATCGGATTATTGCATTGTCATCGACTTTTGACAAGTGTGCAAAGTTTGAATTAAATCTGATCATTCAAAGTAGGACAAAATCGAGCTCAAAGGGGTCGGTTACATACATACATACATACATACATACAGGTGAAGCTAATAAAAGCGTGTTAAAAAGGCGGCATTGTGATCACGTTACCACGTGTAACGTCATTGTTCGATAAATAAAATTAAGTTTAAGTATATAATGTACAAAGTTGTTTTTGTTAGGAAGCTTTCAAGCACCAATATCTTAAAAGCCACTATATTTATACACTTAGTAATACAAGGTGTCCAGAAAGGGTATCGGGTATTTGTTTTCGCGCCATATTCGAAACGGGGCGTCTAAAGGGTGCAGAGAGGGGTTCGTGGCGTCCGCCATTTTGTGGAGTTTTAGTCACGATGGAACAGTACTCGGGTACGCATCGCGCATTTTGCGTACGAGCGTATTATCGTAATGGTGATTCAATAGTGACTGCTCAACGTCTCTATCGTGCGGAATATCGTACACGCCACGCGCAAAGTGACGATAGCATTAGGAAATGGATCAAGATGTTCGAGAATACAGGTGCGACAGTTAAAATTCAAAACTCTGGTCGTCCTCGTTCAGTTCGCGATGAAGAAACAATTGAAGAAGTTTAGGCGTCGGTTCGTCAAAATCCGTCTTTATCCATCCGAAAGCGAAGCCAAGCGTTGAACATCAAAAAATCGTCTTTACATTCGATTTTAAAGAAAGACTTACATCTAAAAGCCTATAAAATTCAATTGGTTCAATAATTGAAGGATACGGACTATGCTAATCGACTGAATTTTGCGAACGAAATGCTGCAGCGATTTAACAACTTTAACAACATACTGTTCAGTAACGAAGCAAATTTTCACCTGAATGGTCATGTTAATAAGCAGAATTGTCGGTACTGGGCAGTGGAGAATCCGAGACGAAAGCATGAACGACCCCTGCATAGCCCAAAGGTCGTTGTTTGCGCCGCTATGTCTGCTAAAGGCATAATTGGTCCTTATTTTCATGAAGATCAACGAGGCCGAGCAATTAATGTGAATAGTGACCGTTATTGCGATATGTTGCGAAATTTGTTAGTCCCAGAGTTGCAGGAGTTTGCAGGTTTCAACTCAAGAACGTGGTTCCAGCAAGATGGGGCCACTTGCCATACCTCAAATGACTCAATGGAAGTTGTTAACGAATTATTCCCTAATAAAGTCATTTCGCGAAGGGGTAACATCAACTGGCCTCCCAGAAGCCCCGACCTTAGCCCGCTTGACTATTTTGCATGGGGATACCTTAAAAGTAAGGTTTATCAAAACAATCCGACGAATCTAACCCAGTTAAAGCAAAACATCAGGTCAGAAATGGCAGCAATATCGATAGCTATGTGTCAACGTGTTATCGCCAATCTTCGTTTCCGTTTAGAAGAGTGCCAGCAACGTAACGGTCATCATTTGGATAACATCATCTTTTCCAAATAATTCTCCAATTCATATGCTAATAATAAACAATAAACTTTTTTATTGCATACAAATAATTTTTGTTTCATTGAACTTACAAATACCCGATACCCTTTCTGGACACCTTGTATAATATCCTTATGAGTCACATTACAATATAACCTTATCACAAGCAACTGTTTACATTTATTGAACGACGACGTAACGTTTTTTGATGTACGTTTCCAATCATGTAACTTACCAATTAATAATATAATCTTTGTAAGGAAAAATTAATTAATTAAAAAATTAAAAAAAAAATTTGTTTAGACATTTTTAACAGACTTCAACAAAAGACGAGAGGTTACCCAATTCGAATGTATATATAACATATTATATATTTTTGTAGGATGTTCAGCCTTAATTTTTTTGTTTATGAACAAAATTGGATGATTTTTATTAAAGTTGAATAGAGGAAACCTCAAGGGTAGTCCCATTTTAATTTCACTGGCATTTGACCTTCAACTTCGAAGATAATTTAGTCTCAATTAGCGGTTTCTCATCATACATATTTAACCCCACAGGCCAATGTAACGTTCGCTTCAATGATCAAAATGACAAACTTGGTTCATACTTTCGCGAGAGCCTTCCCCTCTGTGAATAAGTTGTTTGATCATCGCGACGGCCTTGCAGCGCTGAGAAACCTTGCGACCAACCCCAACTTTGAAGAGCTTAGATCTGTGATCATTGGTGATGACATCCAAATGCCGGACATGGAAATCGACGGACTCTTCGACCAGTTTGATGATGTTAAGGTAATATCTTTAAAATTATTTAGATTTTGAGCTTTTGAGGTTGATATGTAATATATTTTTTGTATTTCATAGCTGTGGTCGCGGCTTTACTCACGTGATCAACAAAATTTGTTTTTACCTGAATAAAATGTATCCTATGTTGTAATCCAGGTTATAAACTATCTGTTTGCCCAATTTCATCCAATTCCGTTAAGCTGTTTCTGTGTGATTGACTAACAAACATACCAACATTCACATTTATAATATTACTAGGTTACCCGGCCATGCTTTGCTGTGCCTTTTTGGAGTCCATAGGGAACATTAATCTGATCGCTACGAAACCTTACAGCATCATCCGCTGGGCCAATATGAAGACTGTCTTCAATACATCAAAATCGCACCATCCGTTTTGGAGTCTATAGGGCATACAAACTCCGACTTTCATATATAAGAATTAGAATTATCCTAGTGTTCGTAAGCGCGACTGCTATGATCGAGGTCCTGGCTTCAATTCCCAGGTCGAGCAAAGTGTTATTGGGTTTTCTATGAAAGTCTCAGTAACGTCTCGGAGTTTGGCTTTGCGCCCGATTAATGGCAATAAGCTCGCCCCCTATTACATGTAATAGGGGGTCCCATGGGACCTAAAAATATACACGGCGAACTGTGGGTGTGGGTACGTTAGTACACCTCTGCCTAACCCCTTAGGGGATACAAGTGTTACAGTACAGGCTTAACTGTTATCTTAAGAAGAAGAATACTTATTAGGATGATTATAGCTTACATAACTTCACGCCGCGAACATAAGAGTGGAATAGTTATCTATGAACGCCAAGCAATCTCGCAAGCACAAATACGGAGAATTAGAACAACGGAAGATTACGTTGGAGGCGGCGCGGCAGAATGTGGCCGAACAAATTCAACACGGCTGAAACCGTGGGCCAAGACTCGAAGGCCAAGACAAGAATCTTTAATATGATTGCCTAGTTCGGGTACCGAAGTTCTCTAATATTCAAATTTTGGTTTGACAAAAAGGAACACATACACAAAACTCAGCATGCTCTTCAGCATATATACTACTACATACATACTATATATATACATATATTGTGTGAATATTTCCTAATTTTGTACTACACTTTTCGAAGTACTTATATATAACTACTATATATTTTAGAGAGATGAATATAAGAACTTTAGATATTAATCCAATACACATTATTATTTTAAAATTATTATTCAATTGTTTAAAAAAATTTAAGGTTTCCGTTTTATGTTAAGCTAAAATGATTGTTTTCGAATTTGTATTGAATATGAGTAAATTGAATTTTTAATTAATTGTTGATTCAAATATTCTTGTTATTGTAATTTACTGAATTTATCTCTGTATGTAATTTGAGATTTATAAATAATATTACATGCCAGTTTAAATGCTTAAGTATTGTCTACTAAACCCCATATTAAAACTGTATTTGGATTCGAATTGTTTGCAATTACTAATAAATTATTATAGTTTCATTACCACCTAAGTAATCAGCAATACTTTGTTTACAAAAGTTAGTTTTTTAATAAGATTGTCTGTTACGGAAATTGTAACGAAACTTTATTACTCCGTAGGGCTTTGGGAGTATATTGACAAAGGCGTCCGATCTTCTCCAGTGCTTCAATCTAGACCGATTCAGAGGAACGCCAAACGAATACCAACTTACACACGACGCAGCAGTACTGGCGATGGCTAATGAATTCTCAGCTGGTATGTAAAAGTTCATAACAACTTGAATTTAACCGGTTATATAATATTAAAAGTTATCTCATGTGATACAGGTATCGTGTTCATGAACACTGAGAAACAGGAGGGCGACTTGAATAACATCGAGTACAAAATCCGGATGGACATTGAAAACGTTCCTACAACTAGTAGAAAGAAGGGATAGTATGTCTATTTGTTTTCATTGATTTGCATTTTCATCTGTATGTATTTTCATTTAATACAATACAATATCTTTATTTGTTTGAATATGGTCAATACAGGTCTTAAATTCATTAAAGTAGTTTGATCATATTGTCCCATTTGTGGCGTGCAAATTAATAAACAATTATACTCATTACAAAAATTATAGCATAATTTATTGACTATAAAAATAATGAAATGACTAAACTAGTTAATTCTATTTACATTTAGTTTTATTTTCTTTTGTTGCTATTTAATATATTAGTTTTTTCATCGATGAAATAAATAAACAGATTCTAATATTATAGTAAGTACACTGTATTTAGTAAATAACGGTGACTGTCCACTCACGTGATTTGTCTTTTGTGATAGACATCACTATCTATTCCTGCAAATATTAAGATGAAAGCATCTAAGTAATTTGACCAATCGTGAGATGAATGCAGATTTTTATTTCATCTTTATTTTCTTCATTTAGATTCATAGTAGCAGCGGCTAGTATTAATCTTAATATCTGGTCAACCAATCTGTGCTCGGTGTCTTATAAACAAAAATAAAAAAACACCTATCTAGGTAAACTTGGAATGTAAGACATTATCTAAATGCAAAGTTTCATCGAAATCGTTGAAGCCGTTTATATACTTATCAAAACATTATTATAATTACTGTACTTGTTCTATGGTTTTTATATTCTTGAATGAGTAAGCCATAGTGTATTTTAGTCAACTCGATGTTATCTTCAGAAAATAATTTAAAAATTAATGTACTTATATATATATTTTCTTTCAGTCTGTGGATCCCAGGACCCGAGTCTAACTTCATTGAAAACATGCGTTACTTCCGCGGCTTCGTCCAGATCCAAGATATCATAGATACAGCCATCATTAAACTGTCCAGCAACTCAACTGGCCGTCGGAAAAGAGATATCCATGATGAGTTCGAATGGGCGTCTTACACTCAGGAGATACCTTATCCTTGTTATCGAAAAGATTTGTAAGTTTGTCTGATATTAATGAACCGAATATTGAGTGACAAAACCTGCTTAGTCTAAATGTTTTAATTCAACTTCGTAGACAATGGTACCTTGTTTTTTTACGGCCGTTTTCAATAACCTATCGTTTGTCTTTTGTTTCAGTTATTTTTAGTTATTTTGCTTTGTTTGTAGTTACTTTTTTTTCAATAACCTATCAATGGATACTTTTTCGTATCTACATAATATATATCCATATCCTATAGTATGCATAGATAAGAGGGAAGTCGATATCTGTTTTAAGTTAAAGATAGTACTTATTACATATATATACTAATCGGGGATAGTAAACTTAGATATGTTATTGAAAACGGCCGTTAGTCGAGTAAGGTTGAAGTAGTTTTACTGACCAGAATGTTCCCGAATTCGGAATGCGGCGGGAATTCAAGAACGTCCGGAATTTTCAGACAAATGTAGGAAGAATAATGAAATAAAAATAAATATAAAAAATTAAATGGACCCAAGTATCAACAATTACCCTAGGTTGAAGCCATACTGGCGTTGTCAGTGCATTGTGTCGAGGCAACGCTATGATTTTAAGAGCCGATACACACGATGCGTTGCGGAAGCGTTGCGACGTCGGAGCCGTGTCGCCCCGGCAATTTACATACAAACGGCATGCCACACGGTGCATCCCGGCAACGCACCGCACGTAGGTACACCGGGCTTGCAACCTGCAACCGGTGAGATGAGGCGGACAGAGGTGAACGCATTTTGCGCTGCGTAGTTACTTATGCAAGAGAGAGGCACACGTTTTGTTTATTTCAGATCCATATTTATTAAATTACTGTGCATTCCACCGTCAATGAGGCAAAATCTATGCTGTGCGGTGCCGCAACGGGCCGTGTGTACAAGCTTTAACGCATTAAGTGCCACACGAGTAATGCTTTGTTGCAACGCACCGCCTGTGGGGTAAAATGACGTCGCTGCGTTCCGGAGAAGTGTGTGTGTTACCTCTCCAAACGCGCCATATGACGTTACAACGCATCGTACGATAAGTCGTTGTGATTTATATGTAAAACTACGCAGCGTCACCGTTCAGACATCGCAGCGTACAAATAACGCATCGTGTGGCTTCACTCTAATACTATAGATATTATAATGTGGTATAGGTGATTTTTTAAATCTATTTAAATAGAAGATAGTTTATATTTATTTTCATATTAAAAAATACATATTATTTCAGCTACCAGACATCACTGTACGAGTCCCAGACACTAATCGTGGGTTTCTTCTTTTCCTTGCTATTCACCGTGGCTTCTGCAGTCCGCTATATCGTTATCGACAAAGAGACTGGAAATACTATGGTAATTGAGAAATAATTTATAATCTATTATGATATTTGAACCATATTTAAAGAAATTATATTCCGGATCACAGAGTAAGGCATTGTTAAAAAAGATAGAGAATTAAGGGACAAACATCTTAGCATTCCATGGATTCACCGTGCGGGTGCCGGGTCCATCGTGTGGCAGAGAGAGAGAAACACGATTAGCCCTCGGGACTTGCGACTTAGGTGTAGGTTTAAATATAATATTTTAGTCGATAATGAAACTGAATTTTCTACTCATATTGAGTTTTAGTGTATTATTCCATTCAGGGCAACATATCTTTAACGTAGAGAAAAGTAGCTCTTTTTTTAAATCTTTATGGGTTTAGCGTTTGGCCTCAAACTCACCATCATACCAACACGCCTGTATCCCCGAAGTGTTAGCGCGTATTATTGTTATATTCAAGTATACAGGCAAAAATTACGCCACTCAACTTTGACTGTTTGTGTCAGCCAGTATCGAACGATATTGCGTAACATGTTTAATTAAGATCGCTACCGGATCAGTTTGAATGTTAGACATTTGTGTAGTGCCAGCAGCATCAAACACCGCTGCGCCTCAAGGATCATGATAGCTCTCCAGTGATTCTGGGAGCTTTGGAGACTTTCTTAAAAAATCGGTAATATATTCTTAATAAAATAAATCGTCTCTAATTGTAATCAAGTGTCCCATAAATCAGTATATTTCAAACGTGTTATAATATTAGAATAGCTTATCAATATGTGACCTATGGTTAGTAGTCGCGTAGCTTGTAAATTCATCCGATAATTTCACAGCTTATGTCAGTGATGGGGGTAAACCTTACTTACCACACGCTGTCCTGGTTCCTGACGTCGTTCCTGGAGATGATGGTGACGGTGGCCTGCGTGACTCTGGTACTGCATTACGGTCTGGTTGTCCCACGTACCGATCCCACGCTAATATTTGCTCTGCTGTTCCTGTTTGGCGTCTCCGTACTAAGTTTTTGGTGATTATATATTTTATTTATTTTTCAGTTTATTTTAATTGTTGTATGACTTTAATGGATTGTGTACTTACTGAGAAGTGTGAGTTTTATAATCTACCATGGCATGATTTACTTCAACTTGATAAGCTATTGGCGGCTGTTTGGAATTAGAGATCTGGAAGGAACGTGGAATGGATATCACTTACTTGATAACTTGTATAGATTCGAAACTATGGACTTCTCTAAAATTAGTTGGGCAACCTTGCTTTTGGAAAATATAGGAGCCGATAATTATAGATTTGACATTGAAGTTGTTGGAATAAATTGAATCGATAACTTGCATTTATATTCAGGGTTCCGGAACTAATTTTATTTATTTATGAAAAATGGATGGCCAGTGGCCAATACAACATATTTCATTCATATCTACAAAATACAAAACATTTTTCAGATGCATTTGCCTTTTAAAACCACCACCGCATCCTGCATGTGTGACCTTACTGAATACATATTTTTTTATATTTTATTTTATAAATCAATTTTAGAGCCTGTAATGATAATAAAAAAGTCAAAAAGTCCAAATCATGCCTTACCAAAATCACTAAAAAATCCTATCATTATACAAACAGCAGAAAATTAAAATATTAACATGATAATAAAATTTAAATAAATTCAGATTCGTGTGTCAACTAACTAACTTAAATATTTCACAACATTTTTTTTTTAATCTTGCAGCGAATCCGCAAATAAATCTGCCGAGTCACCTAGGGTGGTTTTTGTAATTTATTACGAATGTAAATGATGACAGGAGAATTAACGAATGTGTTTGTATCTCACTACATTTTAATCTCGGACACCGCATCGTTACTAAGTGAGAAACGGGCTTAGGCGCGTCGCTTTCCAGGTTTCTTTTTAAAGCAGCTCCGCGAATTGATAGATCCGGCATTCTATCGAGACTCGTTTATGCCAAGGCTGCACGCATAAATGTCTCTTCACGTTGCGTTTGAAGGAGGAACACTTTCACGGTACGCCAAAAAAAGTCATAGAGAACTTTTTAGTTGGTGCCGAGATGGAGGTTACCGTAAAACTGTGACTCCGAGGCCCAGTGCGTCTGATTCTGTTTTTGGAAAGGAGAGTAGGGTATTCAATTGAATAGCTCTTTAGAACACTCATGATGCAGACGGTAGAACACGCTCAACGAGGTAACGTTCCTGATGTATAAAGTAGTCAAGCGATATCAGACCAGACTAGGGGGCGACCACCATTCACTCGGTGATAATCCGGATATAATTACTCTCTTTTAATTTGCCACGTTTAAGGATCAGACTATAAACATACGGCTGCCACGAGGCTTCCAGGGTAGCAAGAAATAGACGACTAAAAAGTTGTCTATGACTTATCTTTTCGTACCGTGATGCTGTGGAATCATCTCCCGGCCAGTGTGCCTTCTTACGACATCAGGTCTTTTAAGCGTAACGTGAAGAGATATTTATTCAGGCCGCCGATGGTTATGGATCTCTTCGTGGTTGCCGTCGTGTTTGAATTTTGCTATGCTTACCATAAAGGGTAGTGTGCCATGAATTTGCCAATCTACTATAAAACACATGTGCAGTTCACATGCGGTAGAGGTAAACATAAAAATATTCACATAAACTATACACGTGAACAATAACACCACGCTGGCTATGACGCCTTTTCCCAATGCTTTGTTTTATACAGCACACACACGTACCTACTAACAGAATAACAAAAAAGAGATGGAGATAATAGGAATCCTATAGATGTGTGTTTGTCTCGTTTTAGTAGCGCTTTATAGTTTTATAAAGTTTCAAATCACAACAGTGATAAATTAATTTACACTTCAAAAATATAGAATATAAATTATAGATAATGATGAGGAATGTGATAAAAAAGATAGATACTAATGTTGATTTCCAGCTACATGATGTCGAAGTTGTTCGGCTCGGCTAGTTTCGCGGCTGTCTGCACAGCCATCGCCTACCTCACCACCTTCATGCCTTTCGTTATGATTCTCTCCCTTGAAGCCGTCATGGTCAGCTCCCTGAAACTCTTCGTGGTAAGTATAATGATCAACATTGATTTCTTTCCTATTTACATTGGTTATACGCCTTATATTTATATTTATTTATGTCATTCATACGTATTATATTAATTCACGCGTTCATACATAAATTCATTCACTCATATATACTTTCCTTCCTAGTTCCCACCTCAGTCGCTTTTTCAACGCATCGCCGAGTTGTCGCGTCATAGACTCACTCGTAACAAGTCGAAACGACAGTCACGCATTATGATTACTACACGTGCACCTATTATGACTCTCTCAAAAACGCTCCGCTAAAAGTGTTTAAAGTTACCCCGCGCCCGTGCTGAACTATAATATAGAGCTTATCATGAAAAACCAGAACTCAAGTACCAGTAAATATATAGAAACGATAGGAACTTGTGACCTATACAACGGAAGGCGTGGAGCGACAACCTCTTTTTCCTTTTCCTTCATCGTAGACCGTCGCCTTCACATTGTAACTATAATTATTTATTGAAGCAATAATGGCTCACCGGTAGAATTTATGAACAGCATGTCCATCGACGTGAGTTCGAATCCCTGCAAAGAGCTCGAGCTTTCGGTGAAGGAAAACATCGTGATGAAACCATAGTATGGTGGCAGGGCATTTGCTAATACCCGACTAGCTAGCAACCTCCCTCTAGTTGAAAATTTGTTGCCAAGCACTTATAGGTGTGTTCCGGCAGCCGCACTTGAGAGCTATTCCTCCCAATAGGTTTAAAGTGTTCGTGTTAAAATCTTGGGCTACACTTAAAAAAATATGAGATTGTAACCACACACAATATCCTAAATATTTTTTTGAAAGTAGGTACCTGTTTATTAGTACAATAATTACAATTAATAATAGACTAAGGAAAAGTTACCGGTACAATTTTATCATGTCTCGCTCTCCTCGAAAAAAATGTAGAAACGGTGACTTTTACTTTAAAGTAATCGTGGACACCAATTACTTTTAAATAGAAATTAATATTTTACAGTGCTTGTTTATGTCTTCATCTCTTTGCTACGCGTTCCTGTACATAACGCGATACGAAGCGATGGGTTCCGGAGCACAGTGGTCCAATCTTTGGTCATCACCAATCGGCAGCGAGGATATGAGCATCGGTCTCGCCGCTGTCATGATAGTAGTTGACGCAGCAATATATCTTGCTATTGGATGTCTCATTGATAAATATTTTGGTGAGTACTTAAGAAATTTGGTAAGAATGATTTTCATCTGTCATGTGATAGTTTTTAATTTAATTCAAAAATTTATGCTATTTGACCCTTTATTATTAAAGTGGGTGTCGTGTCGTCTAAAGAGGTCATAAAGGCAGAAGATAAGGAACAGTGACAATTGCTTCACCGACAAAAGATGAGCTCTTAAATTAAAGGTTTCTTGCTGACTTTTCTCGATGACTAAGATGTTTGGCCGAACCTTAAGACTTTGTTTAACTCATTGAAATTTCTAGGGATCAAAACATTAAGAAGTAATATCACAAACTGTACAACAATGGACGAGAAAGCCGGTGTTAGTATACTGAACGTCACAAAGATATACGCCGAGGGGTCACGTCGAGCTAAACTGGCATTGGACAACGTGTCTATAGAACTACGTAAGGGACAGATTACCACCTTTATTGGGTCACAACGGCGCTGGAAAGACTACGTTAATGTGAGTTTTGTTTATATAATTCAAGATACGTTCAAAAACAAAAGACAATATTTAACAAAAAAAAAATCACCTTTAATGATTTCGAAGAGTTCCCTTGTGTATCTTCGAATTTAAATGTCCAATGCCAATGAAATTAAAATTGGACCGGCCTTGTGGTCCAAATCTTACTAATAATATTATAAACGGGAAATTTTATGTGTATAGATGGATGTTTGTTACTCTTTCACGCAAAAACTAATTAATGGATTTTAATGAAACTTTACAATAATATAGCCTTTACATCAGAATAACACATCCTAATAATATTATAAACGCGAAAGTTTGTGCGGATCGATAAGCTACTCGAAGTCGAAGAATTCGTGGGCACCAGCCAGTCGGTACATAAACAAAGAAGTTATGGCTTAAAATCTATAAAATCTTTTTTAGAAGTCTGTTAAAAATAGAATTATATTATCAGAAATTTCTTCTTAATCAAAATTGGCAAATATGGATCTCTTGCGAGAGTTTGTATTTTCCGATAATTACAACCGAGTATCTTCAAGTTACGAGTGAATAGGTACCTTCTAGGCAAGCGTACTCCATCGTAGACGGTTACATGGTCATAAAACAGTATTCGTGTAGGCAACCAAACTTTTCGAACTTGGGTCATAATGCCAACAAAAATATTGCTAACTTTATTATGAAATTTATAATATAAATCAAAAAGAAGTTAAATTAAAAAAATATTACCCCTGACATAACATCAAATCAAATTGGTCACATTTTTCGAATATCATTAAAGTAACAAAATACAACATTTTGACTCGATCAGACATGTGGAAGATGCTCACAATGCTCACATCCATCCATTAATTCACTGATCGCATTTTCTTCTATCATAGCTAAGAACAATCTCGATAACGTTAACTTTCAAAGGAAGAAAAAACCTATTTGTAAATCAAAATCGATACAGCCATTGCCGCTTGACTGTTCAAGCCACAGACAAACACACATGTTAAACTTATAACACCACTCAGTTTGCGTAGGGGGTTCATAATGATTTTTCTGTCCATAGTAACATCCTAACTGGCATGGTGAAGCCGACCAAGGGTCACGTAGTGATCAGGTCTGACAGCGAGACTGGTACAAGGCTGGGCGTCTGTCCGCAACGTGACGTTCTATTCCACCACATGACCGCGAAAGAGCACGTACAATTTTATGCTCAACTTAAAAGTGGTTTAACGGCTCAAGAGATCTCTAATGAAGTTGACAGGTATGATTACTTCTAGAACTTTCTCTATAAGTCACTGGTGTATTAGCTCGGAGAGGCCTTAAATATTAGGTTCGGGATGCGGGTAAAATATGGAACTCACTGAGTTAATGGTGACTCGTAACGTAGGTATGTAATTTATCCCGACGATAGCTCTTCTTGATTTTTAATTATATGTCACTCGTGGTGAAGACCTTCCAAGCTAGATTTTTAGCGACGGTTGTACAAAGTTCAACGGTTATATCTCTTATAAGGCGTGCGGCGATGTCCGCGTGGCGATGCGCTTGCGTTCCGAGACGGACTGTTTGCGAGCGGGGTGCAGGAGGAGGGGAGTGGTGGTGGTAGGTTTAGCGGGAAATATTTAAAACCTTATAATTAACAGGCGCCAACAGTCACCGATATGTAAAGTTTCGTCGCCAAATACCTCTAGATGGGATATATTACAATTCCTTCGAGAACTAAAGATGGCTTCAGGAACATAACTAGTTTTTATTTTGGTTTTAGCTTTGTTTGTTATGAAAATTGTCATCTCAAGAAATCAGCGTATTATAGAAGAGATTTTAAAGTTTCGAAATCTAATATTACGAGTATTAAAAATACTTTGCATAATCAAAACTTTAAAATGGTATGTCAATCTATAATTATATCGAGAATTCTCTTACAATTAGACGTACAGAAAAATCTTACAGGAATAACCAGTTGGTACCTTTTAGTAAATACATTTCTTTATTGCTAAAACAATAATAAAGTATTAATATTCTAGAATGCTGCAAGTACTATCACTGGGGCCTTGGAGTGACGAGCCTGTACTGCGGTTGTCTGGTGGAACTCGTCGAAGACTCTGCGTCGCTCTGGCGTTTATAGCCAAACCGCATTTGGTTTCTTTGGACGAACCGACGTCGGGCGTTGATCCAGCAGCTAGACGGTACAATTTATTATTTACGTTTACATTAATCTGTATACTGGACAATGAAAGAGATGAATGAACAACGATTAATGAGGTTAAAGATTACAGAACAGTGATACGAATGTTAAGGTGGATGTATGGTGGGGTAGAAAGGGCGTGTAAATAGCCCTCCTACAGCGGTATGTGGCAAATGTTCGCCACTTATGATTTTATGTGGACCGGTAAAAACGAATTTTAAATTAATTAAAAAAAAATTGCGGTGGATTTTAGGAGGTGATGAATACACATAGTTGGGCAGGTGGATGACCACGTGGAAGCAATAATAAAATTGGCAATAAATTACAAAAACGTTCACTCGCCTGTAGACTTTGATGGCAACTGCGGTGCGGGCGTTGGCGCTGATAGCGCGCGGTCGGCGAGTGTGACATAGATCACGCGGCTTCTACGTGCTACATTACACAACGTATTTTGGCGCCATCTAGGTCACTAGTACTAAAAGGTTACCGAGCGTGCGGTAGAGTTGCACCACGCTTAGAAACTCGCGGTATAATTAGTTACCAACAAACTCCCCAGGTGGCGCAATCTCATTAATTTAATCCACTTTTAGAGTCTTGAAATTTTCTACAAGAGTTATTCTAGTGACTTAGGCAACTATTAAAACTTTTTATGGAAACTTGAACACTTCAGACGACAATTTTGAATGATAATTATTTCTCATTGTTGAAATCTATTCTAAACAGAGATAAACAGGAGACGGAATGTAGTATGCACCAATTTTTTTAAGTTACATACATACCATTACGTCTCTATTCTCCGAAGGGTTAGGCACAGGTGTACTAATGTACACCCAGAGTTCGCCGAGTATATTTTTTAGGTGCCATGTAATAGGGGGCGAGCCCATTGCCATTAATCACGCACAAAGCCAAACTCCGAGCTGTTACTGAGAATTTTCTAGAAAACCCATAACACTTTACTCGACCTGGGAATTCAACCGAACCCAGGACTTCGAGCATAGCAGTCGCGTTTGGGACTACTAAGCCAATCAGGCAGTTGAAGCCTATAAATAAATCTTAACGAGGTAATGTGGCTAGCCTTCTTGGTACTTTTCCTTCTGGTAACGACTTGGATGGTATCCAATTCTCATAGTAATTTTATTAAATCGTATAGATTTACTTTACAATTCTTAAGTGAGCAAAAATAATGAAAGGATGATTATGATTAACAAAGCATTTTTTGTATACAATGCAGAGATATCTGGTCGATGATCGTAAAACTGAAGGAAGACCGGACCATTCTGCTCACCACTCACCATCTCGACGAGGCTGAACTGCTTAGTGATCAAATTGTTATTATGCATAAGGTAATAATATTACTATTAGCAGAGACTAGACTACTGGCCTATAGAGAGACCTTAAGAGAGGTAGGGCACAGAGAATTGTCTTTGGATATTTCTCTCTACTTTTGGCAGTCTGGTTGGTGGAATAGCTCCACCCTACAGAATATCGCAGCCAAATAATCTTGTGTCGTTTTCCTGCGCTGATTGCGGTTTCCAGAGCTCCTTGTTGGAACAATAAAGAAGGAAATAACGTAAAGTAGATTGATAGAGAGAAAAAATCTTTTTTCCAGGCTACTTTGTGGACCTTAAGGCTGTAATGATGATTATTCATTGTAATATTGTAAAATTCATGTTGTAAAATAAGCTTTAGATACGCTGAGAGCTGAGTTATGTGAGCATTCTTTTTCTGCATTCGTTCGTTATTCTGTTAGAGGACCAGGCAAATTGTGGCAACAATCAGCCAAAGTAATCTTTGGCAATGGTGAAATTCCTTAGCAGACGTTTCGATCTATAAACATTAAATGAGTTCTTTACAAGAACATCCTAGAAGCTCTAATAAGGTGCCCACCTCTTTATAATGCTGAAATCACTCTTAGACACTTTGTAAAACTAAATATTTACCAACTTAATAATGAAAATAATAATGATTATTATCAAGTGGTTAATTATTTTATTTCACAGAAACTCCTATGTTTACTAAATTCATTTAATAGTATCTAAGATATTTATAACAAAAAACCATTTTTTTAACTTTTCTCTGTTTGTACCGGGTAATCTCCGAAACGATTCGACCTGTTTTGACGGGACTTTCACAGGTAGACGTTATAAGGAGTAACTTAGGCTATTTTTAATTTAGAAAAAGAATTAAGGTTCCGTGCAAATAAAAAAAAACTGGTCATGGTAAATCGATTCGAACGCTTTAATGGCTTACGCTGAGTAAACTATAAGAGATATATCAAATTAATGTAGCGTATAATTGTAGATATCAAAAAGACATATAAAAAAATCAGCAAGAGTATACGTTTATCTTCTAAGGAACACCCACAATATGCATTTTAGCTTTTAAAATAGCTGGGAGCGTGGGAGCGAAATACGTGCATGCACTCGATCGATGAATAAAAAAAAACACTGCATGATAGACGAAGAGCTCGCCAAAAACTTCCCTCTAAACAGACAGTGTATGTTAATATTTCGCGATTTTAAGTTACAGCTGTTACTCTGTTCTAGATGGAAATAACAAAGAAACTCTTTTTTTCTTCCCAGGGTCAAATACATACAACCGGATCACCAATAGAAATAAAGCGTGCCCTCGGTAACGGGTACAAGCTGACTGTGATGTACCCGGAGAAGACGAGTGACGAGTGTATCGAAGACGCTTCGATAGAAGAGAAGACCAAGCAATTGTTAGCTGTCACCAGGGACGTGGTGAAGAACGCCAACGTGCTCGACATAAACGAGCTGGATGTCGAGATCTTACTGCCTTTTTACGATTCCCATGGATTGAATAATAAGTAAGTTTTTTTTAATATTTTAAAGCTCTCAGACGCTAATTCTTGATTAATTGTTACGTCGCAGTTAATCGTCTTGTCGCTGGCCCTATGTTGTAAAATAAGCTTTAGATACGCTGAGAGCTGAGTTATGTGAGCATTCTTTTTCTGCATTCGTTGGTTATTCTGTTAGAGAACCAGGCAAATTGTGGCAACAATCAGCCAAAGTAATCTTTGGCAATGGTGAAATTCCTTAGCAGACGTTTCGATCTATAAACATTAAATGATTTCTTTACAAGAACTTCCTAGAAGCTCTAATAAGGTGCCCACCTTTTTATAACACCGAAATCACCCTTAGACACTTTGTAAAACGAAATATTTACCAGCTTAATAAAGACAGCAATAGTTTAGCTTTAATGGCGAGGGGGACTGATTGCCAAGTTCGGAAAATTAAGAAAAACTGGTCGTTTGTTTATATAAGCATTTAAGTTTTAGGGTTTGACAACCTCACCTGAAGTAAAATGACGATGTGGTTTAAAATAGTAACATTGGCTCTGAAGTACAGCTGCCAGAACACACCTGACCACGCGGGCATTAGAATTGTAGGGGTTTGTATGTGTGTTGCTGGGAGACTGTATAAATAACGTTACGCGGCTGCATTCGGCAGTCGGTCGCTGTCGCACGTCAGGTCAACCAGTTTAGGACTGCTTTGGGCGAAGTAAATGAAACGTCAACTCTTCGTTGCGTATGTCTATGTGACAGCTCTATGTGGCGGGCAGCGAGCATCTGCCGAATGCAGCCGCGTAACGATATTTATACAGTCTTCCCATGGCACACATACAAACCCTTACAGAATTAAGCCAACCACCATGCAATGGTTTCAGCACGATGTTTTCCTTCACTGAAAGCTCAGACTCATTGCAGAGATTCGAACTCACCTCGATCGACTAGGCATCCTGAATACTTTCTAAAAATTATAGAGCTTAGACCATGTTTGTGTTGCGTTACAAATCCATATCTATAATTTACTAAACGTCTGGTTGTAATGTAATCTTTTCCAATAGCTTCCTCCGCCTGTGCACGGTCCTGGAGAACAGTCAGACGGAACTTGGCTACCGTAGCTTCAGCATGGACTGCAGTAGCCTTGAACAAGTGTTCTTCGATATCTGTCAGCAAGTCGATGCTCCAGAGCCTCAGAATAGCATCCAATACGGCGGTACCTACTTAATCCAATTCTTTTTTTGTTTACTATTTATAATAGAAGTTGGTAACGATAGTATAGTATTTATCTATAAAAGAGATATATTAATCTACTAGCTATGCCCCACGGCTTTACTCGTATTAAATTTTTGTCGCTGCTCCACTCCTGAAAGTCTTAGCGTAAAGTTATGTAGACTATAACTTCCTCAATAAATAGAATATAAAATACAAAAAGATTTTTTTAAATGAAGCTGGTAGGACCAGAGGTTAACACGTTCGAACATTATCTTTAGCTTTATAATATTAACTAGCGGTGACTCGCAGTTTTGCACACGTTTATTTAGCAAAACAGTTATTTTCATCGCGTAATTTTATTTGTATGCGGTTAATTTATATGCGGTAGGAGTGGGAGCAAGAGGTATTCCAAAAAAATCTCTCTATGACTTGCTAAAAGACTTCGGCCAGTCGAGAACTACAATAACAAAACTGTAGAACGGGTATCTAAAGCACCATTAACAGGCTCTTACCAAATCTACCAACGCGGGCATTCAAGGTGAGCACTGATGTGCATCATAAGGGGGCCCTCTAAACCTACACTTGAGTCGCAAGTCTCGGGGGCTGTTCGTGTTTCCCTCTCTCTGTCACACGACGGACCCGGCACGGTGAATCAATGGAATGCTAAGATGTTTGTCTCTTAGCAGTTAATGTAGAATATCATTAAAAACTTAAACTAAAAGTACCTAATAAATATTTTTAACCAATGACACAAGCTTCTCATGTGTGTCAGGCCGTTTTTGAGTTAAATCTGGATAAGCAAACAGACATTAAAAAAATGGCATGTTCATGATCGATATCCTTCGTATGGTAAGTCTATCGAGCCATTTGAAAAAATTACATGCACAGACAGAACTAAACATTTATTAACGTAGATAATATTTTTAATCCAGCAATTGAAGAATCTCCTACAAGTACATCGACGAGTGCATCGAACTCCAGTATCCGAATAGACCAGGGGCCGCTGGTGCCACCAGACGGACCGCTTCGAGGATCTCGCCGTGAACAGTTCCTTGCACTTTTTCACTCAAGATACATACACCATATAAGGAATAAGTAAGAAACTCCAATACAATACAATATCTTTATATGTCTGAATATGGTCAATACAGGTCTTACATTTGTAAAAGTATTTACATCATATTCTGCCATTTGTGGCGTGCGAATTATTAAACAATTAAATTTAAATTAAAGTACATATTCATTACAAAAAAATATAGCATAATTTTATACTTAATACTTATAAAAATAATGAAATGTCCAAACTAGTTAATATTATTAATTATTATTGGAACTTAATTATCACAAAGATGTTATGAAACAAAAAATACAATCGAATTCAGAACCTCCCCTTTTTTGAAGTCGCATTCGTTTTTGGCCACCCTGTTGTTTAGTTATCATAATAAAATCTTTGTTTAGTTTGGAATTAAATAGCTGTGTGCCTATATTCAAATTCATTAAACATTAATGATAACAAAGGTGTCCTTAAAATTTGACAGATGGCTGCTTTTCATACTGTTGATACTTCCAACATTGTTTGTGACCCTCGCTATGGCTTTCTCGATGCTGCGTCCGCCGGCCGACAACGAGATATCTCTGAAACTTAACGAGAAACTCTACAACGGATCCACTGAGTTTTTAGTGTAAGTTTATAAAATGCTTAAGGTATTTGATGAAATTAGGTCTAAAAAAAATGTGTAGTGGGGAGAACGAAGTTACTAAACAAATAAAATAAGTAAAATATTGTTTAAAAATCAGTTAGTAAATAACTGATAAAACATTGGACTACTGAACGCGTGCCTATTTTGCGAGTTCACCCTAAGAGGCCCCGCCCAAATTGCAATGTTTTGCGATTTGGTGGCCGCCTGAGGAAGGTTTATATAACTGACGCGTACGTTGCTCATCTGCGTGAATCTCGATACTCGCATGCAGGCACACACGCGTAAGTACAAAGAGAGAAAGAGAAAGTCGCATGGAGAGGGCATAAGGCTTTTTCCTTACGTTATGATTTCTACAAGTCAACTCCTATCGCACGCCGTGTTGAGAAACTTCGTTCCAAAAGGTCATCACCACGCAAAAAGTGGTTTAGTTACCGTCAAAGGATATCTTTGGTCCCTATGACAATTTAAATCAATATTTACTGCCGTCAATTGCATTACATTGTGACGTCCGCCATCAGCATCAATGCAATCCACAAACAGCATATTCAGTCAAGCCATTGGAATTTAGCTAATATCCACATATAAATTTAACTTTAAAGTAAATAAAAACTAACTAAATAGACTAACTCAATGAATATACTTTTGGTAAGGCTCTTTTTTATATGACATATAATTATTATACATAGATTTAAAATTTGTTTCAGTCCATATCCTTCTATTTACTCGGATGCGAAACATTTAAGTACGACTTTCGCTGAACGTGTAATGGACAATGTTAAATTTAATAAAATAATTCAAAATTGGACTCTATCGGTAAGGATAATAAATTAAGTTTTTTTAATTATAATTAAAAAAATATATATAGAGAGAGATTTAGACTGTTGTAATATTTTTTATTGAGTGTTTAATTGAGTTCTGTCTTGATGGATTTGAGTGCTCGGCAACAAAAGAGGCGTATAGCAGAGATTAGAAATTTAATATGGATATAATAATTGGTGTAACTAGAATTGACTTGTCATGGCAAGGGATAAATCTCATATAATTTAAGTACGAAGACAGACGGACATAGGAGTGGAGGAATACCGATGAAGGTATGGATGAATTGTCTGAGGAATGCTATGTGAATAAAAGTTGTAAATACTGAAATGTTAGCTGATAGAGTGGTAGGTAGTGAGTGGAAGGTGGTATTTGGATAAGAGAAAGAATTATTTTTAGTGGTTTAAACACAATCATTATTTATTTATTGTCATATCAACGGACACATTCACAATATATTACAATAACAAATACATCACAAGTTGACGAATGTGTAAAGTATTTTTACAGATATAATGCACATCTTATTACACTAGGCCGCAGTACAACACCAACAAAAACAAAAATAAGTTACAAATATCAAGATTGCCACAAATCTAATCAAATAGCGAATCATTAATACAATTTTGAGCGAAAATTTTAGAACGAGCCATTATAGATGTCATTATCAACATTATTTTTATAAACATCGCTATACAATTCCATAAAGCGATTCAAAGGTGAACGGATATTAGTTCTGAAATGTGTTTTAGAAAAGGTTCTTTCGTTTTTCTTTCGTTCATTGTCCAAGATACTGACATTTTCAATTAAGGATGATCCTTTGAATTTAACCATAAGAATAGGTACATTAATAGTTTCTTAGTTTACATACTTCACAATTATATGTTTAACCTGAGAGTGGGTGGATAGCAGGCGAGTACTTGAAAATATGGGAATTCCTGACTTGATAAATACAGTAAAAACCTATTCACAGTGAGTCGCTTCTGAGCCACAATTTTGGATACCTAACATTTAATTTTCAACTGTGTTTGGGGTTACGTCATTGTGGTCATTATCGCTAAATCTCTCTCGATGACAAGCGCTGTTTTTTACACTACTTACTAACAATTAAAACAAAAAAAAACTTTAACGAAAAAAATCTCACCAAGATATGTTGGTCACGATGACTTCGCACTTTGAATGCTTAAGTTCAAATATTCCCTTTCTATACATCCACTAAAATAATATAAGTAGTTATTGCATAACTGTAAATATTATTTACACAGTAAAAAAAGAAAAATAGTAATTATAAAAGCCGATCGAGTTTCTTGCCAACTCTTCTCGATGACTGGAATGTTTTCTGAACCAGTGGTTGTATTTTGACATTCATATTTTGATTTTGTATGATTAAAAATAAATTCCAAATTCCAGGACTCCCCGGTGTGTAAATGTGTTGTGACTCGACAAGTCTGCGATATAGACCAAAACATGCACAGGTCTTTACCAGAAATGATGTCATTGCCTGATGTAGAAACACTCAATAACTGGTTATTGGATTCACAAGAAGTTTACATAGAGAAAAGGTATAGAATTGGATTTTTTATTACGTACTATTTATACTTTTTTATGAAAAAGAAGTATTGGACAGCTATGCCATTCTACTAATTTGAAGTAGTGAATGCCATAACTGACCTCAAATATTGCCACAGTTCTAAATCAGTAAAAGGAAATTACAGATAGGTATGCCATTCGCATAATTTATAGTGGCTAGTGCCATAACTGATCTCGAACGTTGCCACATTTCCAATTGCGTGGTAAAAAGTAGCAGTCAAGTATGCTATTCATCTAATTTGTTGTGGTTACTGCGACCTTGCTAAATTGCTATTTTTGAAGACAGAGTTGAATCGGCTTATGTGCCATTGTTATACAGAAATCACTCTTCAGACAGAAAGATGATTCTGCTTTGCCGCAGAAATCATAACAATTAGCTGTACGCGACATGTAATTTTCTAAGTTATGACAATATAAACCCGAAATCAACAAATTATTACTATTTTTTAACCCCAATCATCGATGTAATTCAATTTATCGTTAACTTTAATCACGTAATTTATAATTTTTTTTATTTTTTTAGACAATAATATTTAAAATAAAACTTACACAAACATATTAGTATAACTGTCTCGCTTTCTCTTTAGTAGAATTATGTTAGTGCGAGTAGCACCGCTAATGCTGCCTGTACACTTAAAGCGGAGTAGAGTGGAGCGGAGCGGAGCGTAACTGTGCAAATTTTGACCAATAAAATTACATAAAAATCCAGTGATGCAATTCTATTAGTCGAATTTTCTACAGCTCCGCTTCAGTAGACAGGCAAATTTTTCTTCCAAACTACTTCACAAGTAAATTATATAGAAGTGTTTTTTTTATAGATATGGCGGCTTCACGTCTACCCTTAAGAATAATTTAACAAACTTCATAACTTGGTACAACAACAAAGGTCACCATGCTTTACCCGCTTACTTGAATGCAATGAATAGCGCGATACTGAGGGCGGTCGTGGGTGACGAACAAGCCAACATCACGGTCTATACGCATCCGCTGAAGATATCCCAGGAGAAATTGAGCAAGGACACTGTGTGAGTTTATATGTAACACTATAGATCCGCGAGTTGCCGGTGCAAATTAAAGTTAATTAGTTTGTATTATTTGTCTATTGATAAAAGCCTAAAACAATACAAATCTGGAATAAATAATTGTTCTTTTGTCTTCGAACAAGACGATTTTTAACAAAAATGAAATAGAAAAATTCCAACTTCAATGATTTTGCGGCGTTTTCTGATAGATCTTTAAAGTTTAAGGTCCAATGCCAATGAAATTAAAATAAGATCCCTTTTCATTGAAAAAAGAATCATACAGATCTGTTTATTATGAACAAAGAAGTTAAGGCTGAACATCATTAAAAAATATTCGAATTTAGAATCTCCTCTTTTTTTGAAATCGGTTAAAAAAGGGTCTTCTATGTACACGATGGTTTTAGAAATTACACGATCGAATTTTTATGATTCTTTTATTTAAACAAACTTTTAATATTGATGATTTTTATTGAAGATGATTGATGACTGAAGCGGAGAATTCACCAATAACTATACCGTTTTTTCTATCCATAGATATCAGCACATAGCAGACGCGGGCATTTCTTGCCTGGTGCTGATCGGTTACGGTCTCATCAGTGCCGGCGCAGCGATATACCTTGTCAGCTCTCGCCGCAGCCAGCAGAAGCGCTTGCAGCTGCTGTGCGGTGTAAGCCCAGCGCTCTACTGGGGTACGGCACTCACTTGGGATATGATGGTACGTTTAGGTTATCTATAAGTATTTTATAAAGAGGAAAGATTTGGTTTTTTGTTTTGTTTTTGTGTTTGTCATGGATAAATTCAAAAACTACAGTACCGATTTAAAAAATTCTTACATCAATATAAAGCTACAGTATCAGCGAGTAACATAGGCTTTAAGTAAAATTAAGTTATTCTTCATAAAAATGTGGATAGTTTTACACAAAGTATAAAAAATTGCCTAAACTCTGGGGCACAGGTGTTATTTATAAGCGAACAACATTGGTTGTATTATTTAATCTATTAATATTAATAAATCTGTAATGCTGTCCGTACTTTTAATATTTTTCCAAAAATTCCTGATAGACACACTATATGAACGATACTGGATCACGAATATACAATTAAAAATTATCAATTAATAGAGCATAAGAAATTTCAATACTAGTTTAAACAAAAAAAAAAAAAAATTGGTCAAATAACGCAAAGATTTCGCCAAAAACTTTAATTCCTCAATATTTTCTCGATTGTGTTGCCAATTTTAATTACTAAATATACAAAAATTCCGTGAAATTCGCTTTAGGTTCGAACCTGCGGACATTTGATCAATATTCAAGAAAACTTTATTTACAGATAATTTTTATCAATATGTTGGTGACTGCGGTCGTGATGCTGTCTTTCGGTTTCCCAGTCTTCGTAGCGAAGAGCAACTTACCCGCCATATGTGTTTTAATTATACTTTACGGGTGAGAGTTTCTTACAATTATTATAATTAAATAAACAATAGGACATGCTCATCTGATCAGCTACCACCTTCAAGGTGAAAATAGGTTACCATGTAAGTATCTGCAGTTGAGAGCCAGTGCCCATTGTTTCAAGGTTTACCATATTTTCGACTTCGGCCACGTGTGAACAATCACGGAACCTCCAGTACAATTAAATTAGAATACGCTTATATCGACGATAACGTCGATAAACAAATCGCACACACTTAGCAGAAGTGGAGAGATCTTTCAGGTCTTTCAAAAGTCTATAAGACCGCAGTTAGGGTGTAACTGGGATACGGTGCGGAACGCTGGCCTCACAAGAAGCAACAGTCTGACAAACTCCACGTCACCGAAATGAGAATGCTTAGATGGTCTGACGGAGTCACACTACTAGACAAAGTGTCAAACCATTATATCAGAGCTGCATCCAAAGTTAAATCAATACAGGATAAGCTAGTAGAGGCGGGATTTCATTGGTACGGCCATATCACGAGATAGCTAGATGATCACATCTTCAAAAAAGTGGTAGATTATAAGTCATGCAGAGCAGATGTCTCTGCAGACGACATATTAGGAGAGTCGACCCCAAATAAAAGTGGGGTAAGGCCCAAAGAAGAAGAGAAGAAGCTTTATATCTACTTACTTTAGTTGCCTAGTAGGGTACTGGTTCTCAGGTACAGCTGCCGTTCAAAACACACCTGTTGACGTGCGGTTCAGAACCTCTCGTTGACGACAGATTTTAATTTCGGAGTTGGTTGGTGGTGGACATGGTTTTTTATCAATGTTTACTGTCACTGAAAACTCAACCTCATTGTAAAATTTGAATCTACGTCAGACGACGTGGTTCCCGACCATGCTAACACTAAGCTTTCATAGTGCTTTGTTATGTGCTTCTAATGCCTAGTATTTCACTAGACAAGACCTGGTTTAACGGTAAGGGGATTTTAAACGTTTGTACTCCCAAATACCTTATAACTTCTATTTCTTCTAACTTTGAAAGCTCTCAAAATGCTTAGCGTTTTTGTTTGCCTTAACTTAAGCCACTATTATTGGCAGATACGCCTGCGGGAACCTGGTCCACGTCGCGGAGAAATTGTTCAGTGAAGCGAGCCTGGCCAACATGATGCTGTTCTGTAGTAACACATTCTTCGGCCTGGCCGGTATCACTATATTGTTAATAATGGACGTCATATCTGAATCGGATGTAAGTAAAAACAAAATTATTAAAATTAAAACAAAAAAAAACCGAATGTAACAACAATAAAAACACTTGATTAAAGAAAAATCTATTTCTGCTTGATATTTACATTCCCAGACGTTCTATCTAAATATTATATAGCTTATGGCATTCCCACAATTGAGACGAATCTAACGACACCTCTTTTACTAAAGTCCATCGAGCCGTTTAGGCCACAGACCGTGCCAAAGAAATATTATAGATATACATAAATTCATACATACGCTCGAAAAACGTTACCCTCCTTTCACTCAGTCGAGTAAAAAATATCGCATTTCAGTTTTGAACTTTTTATATTCGCAGGTACCTAATTAAAATGTATTTAAAAAAAAACATAGATTTAACTGGATTCACGGTGGATAAACAATAGCCCACGATAACACACACGTTTTACACAATCTTTCATATTCAGAAAAGCGACCCATTTAAATCCTTTTTTACTTGTATACCTGTTATTAAAGAATTGTGGAAACTTCTAGATTAAAGAAAGTCACGTACCGACCGAGAACATTCATAAAATACATTGAAATTTAAAAAGATAATTTTGAGTTAACGCTAACATCGGATTTCTGGATGTTTCTACTAACCGATCATACTGTACCGTACCATCCTTCTCTCGTCATTCCATCGTTAATTGTTCAGCAGAGATTTCGCTTACAGAGGCAGCTAGTTTCGATGTCAAGAGATATTTTTCGATACCCTACACAAACGTCTTGGGTGAAGCAATCTTCAAATGACCTATCATATATTGTTCCTATGCTTCAACTGAAACTTTGTTTATTCAGGCGACCGACAACGCTCGATGGATTCTCCACAAGATATTCATGTTATCACCTCAGTTCGCGCTGGGAGACGGGTTGCTGGAAATAGCCAAAAACACTATACAGGCGCAGGTAATAAATTATAATATGCGTTACTTTTGCCCATAGAGAGACAAAAAACTCCGATGACAAACGTTAAAATAAAAAAAATTCTTCATGTACAGTCAAAGTCTGCATAAAACGGAACAAAACATACACCTTCCAATATGGACTGATTTTATTGGAGAATCGCAGTTACCAACCATTTTGGTGCCCCTATCCCCCCTAACCCTTCCTATTCCAACCACCTCAACTTCGTGCGCGCACCGTCACGAACACCGTTGCCACAATATAAAATTAAGAAAAATCAAAAAACTATGAATCTGGTGGAATTCAAGTATCCTGACCCTGACCTCATCAAATTTGGTGAGTAATTGTGATATATCCAACACTTTATTAAATTTTAGCCCTATAAGAAGACATTTATGAATGTCAAAACCTGTGGTCAAAACACTACTGTTGTTTTGGAAAATATGCGATCGAGTTTATCTTGGGACAGTCCGACTGCTGTTGGAAACCTCCACCCTACTGAAGATCGCAGCCAAAAATTCTTCTATTATGTCCCTGAGGTGGGAAAGTTTACCACAGCTCCTTGACGTAGGGGGTTGAAGCAACGCGCTACATCAACCTATGATATTACAAGCGTCCTTGGGCTACGGTAGCCGCTATCCATTAGGCGGGTAGGTATACGCTCGTTTGTCACCTTAGTTATACAAGGTGTCCAGAAAGGGTATCGGGTATTTGTAAGTTCAATGAAACAAAAATTATTTGTATGCAATAAAAAAGTTTATTGTTTATTATTAGCATATGAATTGGAGAATTATTTGGAAAAGATGATGTTATCCAAATGATGACCGTTACGTTGCTGGCACTCTTCTAAACGGAAACGAAGACTGGCGATAACACGTTGACACATAGCTATCGATATTGATGCCATTTATGACCTGATGTTTTGCTTTAACTGGGTTAGATTCGTCGGATTGCTTTGATAAACCTTACTTTTAAGGTATCCCCATGCAAAATAGTCAAGCGGGCTAAGGTCGGGGCTTCTGGGAGGCCAGTTGATGTTACCCCTTCGCGAAATGACTTTATTAGGCAATAATTCGTTAACAACTTCCATTGAGTCATTTGAGGTATGGCAAGTGGCCCCATCTTGCTGGAACCACGTTCTTGAGTTGAAACCTGCAAACTCCTGCAACTCTGGGACCAAAAAATTTCGCAACATATCGCAATAACGATCACTATTCACATTAATTGCTCGGCCTCGTTGATCTTCATGAAAATAAGGACCAATTATGCCTTTAGCAGACATAGCGGCCCAAACAACGACCTTTGCGCTATGCAGAGGTCGTTCATGCTTTCGTCTCGGATTCTCCACTGCCCAGTACCGACAATTCTGCTTATTAACATGACCATTCCGGTGAAAATTTGCTTCGTCACTGAACAGTATGTTGTTAAAGTTGTTAAATCGCTGCAGCATTTCGTTCGCAAAATTCAGTCGATTAGCATAGTCCGTATCCTTCAATTCTTGAACCAATTGAATTTTATAGGCTTTTAGATGTAAGTCTTTCTTTAAAATCGAATGTAAAGACGATTTTTTGATGTTCAACGCTTGGCTTCGCTTTCGGATGGATAAAGACGGATTTTGACGAACCGACGCCTCAACTTCTTCAATTGTTTCTTCATCGCGAACTGAACGAGGACGACCAGAGTTTTAAATTTTAACTGTCGCACCTGTATTCTCGAACATCCTGATCCATTTCCTAATGCTATCGTCACTTGGCGCGTGGTGTGTACGATATTCCGCACGATAGAGACGTTGAGCAGTCACTATTGAATCACCATTACGATAATACGCTCGTACGCAAAATGCGCGATGCGTCCCCGAGTACTATTCCATCGTGACTAAAACTCCACAAAATGGCGGACGCCACGAACCCCTCCCCGCACCCTTTAGACGCCCCGTTTCGAATACCCTTTCTGGACACCTTGTATAAAAAATTCCAATAATATATTATATTGAAAACTAGTCTAGAGCTCGTCTTATATATTATATTAAAAGCCGGTCTAGAGCTCGTCTTATATATTATATTGAAAGATGAGTCTAGAACTCATCTTACTTTTTAATTACTTGATGTTTCGGCCTGGTGACACTGGCCGTGGTCATGAACCGACTGAAAAGTTGCGGTGTCTTCGTTAGAGAGGGTAGTTACTAAAATTACTAGTAAAAATTGAGACGCATTCTAGACCTATTTTAAATATAATATTTTAATATATATGTTATAAACATCGTATGTAATAAAGAGAATTATTATATACTTTATTATAATATATTTGCTATGTAACTCTTGGTACTCTTATTATTTTTTCAGAATAACTTTTGCATTTTTGGAGAATGTACGTCATTACATTTCACGATAACGATTATTCAGTCTTTTCTTCAAACTTTGCCTAAAAAAGCATTTAGCATTTTGACATAAAAACTATATTATCTCACATAAAATGCCTCCAAAATTACTTGGACATTATTGGGCCAAATAACATAAGCTTATGAATTTAAAACAAAAACCATCACATGACAATCTGAGGTTCCGCCAAAAACTCCCACGTGACATTCGAACCGAATCAGAGATTTGTTTCATACATAGCCTAAATATCATTTGGCATTCTATACAATATCTGGGCAACGTATAAAATATGAACCGTTTTATGGGTAGCTACGTTGCCGTTTAGCTTCAGGCATTCTATAGAATGCTGCCCTTTTATAAATCGCCTATAACAGTACAATAATATGTCTACAAAACGCGATAATTTAAAAGTCTCCAATTCTTAAATAAAACATATTAAAATTCAGGTTTTACAACGGTTCGGGATGGACACATACCGAAACCCTTTCACCACGGATCTAATGTTGTACCACTATGCCTACTTGGTTGTGGTCGGGACTTTCCTGCTTCTCTTCAACCTCGGTATAGAGTACGACTGCTTCGAAGTGTTCCTTGTCAGGTAAACAACTTGCTACTTTTTATACTATTTAATGCCACTGGACTGCAGTCACATCTAATTTTACAATACAGTAAATTTTACACAACAACAAATTTTACAAGTTTCCCAATATATTTTCTTTATATCAAGTTTTATATCTAAAAATGCTTGGTAACACATTTTTAACTTAAGAGATGTAGCTAGCCAGGTGGGATTTAGAAAATACCGTACCACCATCAATGATGTTTTAAATATAGACGCGTCATACGCCAACATCAGTGCACTAAAAAGCAGCGTAATTAAACTATACAAACTATAAATAATGCGTTCAGTTAATTAGTACGCAAAAAAAGGAATGAATATGAAATACATTATATGATATTTTTGTAGTTAGAACGAAATTAATATATATTTTGAGTCGTATTTATGTGCAACCGCGACACTGGATAATACGTGACTAAGAGAATATCAGGCAATTACCTGACTTTTTATTGCCAAAATAGAGCGCGAGTAACGCATCTAAACTTGTTAAAAGATCTTAGATCACCATGCTATGGTTTCACCATGGTGTTTTTCTTGACTGAAAGCTCAGGCTCATTGCAGAGATTCGAACCTGCATCAAGTTGCAATCAAGTCAAAAAAGTTCATCGACTTAAGGTACAGATAGGCACGCTATTAAATAGCATTTTCTTCGGCTGCTTTTATATATGCATGCTCGACACTAGGAACGATTTCTATACACATTCCACTAAGCAGCAATTGTTCAATATTAGCATGCTTTCGTGCTACTTACTAGTTTACCAGTATCTTTAAGGTTTTCACTGGTGAATGTTCATTCGACGTGCGTAAATTCGAGCCCTGTCATTTAGAAACACTTTTTTACAAATCCGCGAACATTTATTAATTTAAAATGTGTAACAGAATATCAGATGATAGTGAAAGAAAATGTATGGATACAGTATCATTGAAAAATGTCTTTCAAAGCCAATGAAATTAAAATGGGACCACTCTTAAGGTATCCCATATCCAACAAAAAACAAAAACAAAAAAAGAATAATTTTTAATAGAACCTATTAAACAAAGAAGTTATGGCTGAACATTAATAAAAAAATATACATTCAAATTGAGTACTCACCGTCTTATGTTGAAGTCGGTTAAAAAAAGACAAACACATATTTACATCTATATGTTTTACCCTGCGAGAGAAAGAGATACAATACATTATACAGTAATACCTATTTTTGTTTTTTTTGAACTGACTACATTGTTAGCCTTAGGGGCTCTAAAGCCGCTGCGGCTTTGACAGCTTCACCGGACTTGGAAATTCCTATTATCTCGTTCTCCCCTTTGTATGTGTGCGCCTGCGTATTGCGCAACCTTGCGGAGAGGCGTCATATCCAGCGTCATTGTTCACGTGTATCGTTAATGTGAATATTTTTGAAGTGAAAACTTCTTTTAGCGCGGTACGCATATTTTTACATGAGATAAAAATCTCTGGACTCGCGAAACTGTTACGAGACGCAGCTATGGTGTGTTCATATATGCATGTACACATATCGCAGACCGCGAACTCGTCTTTCATAAAAGAATATTAAATGTATTTTAAAGTTTCTAATAATTAATAAAATACAATTCATAAATAATATGCAATTCATAACCCAATAACTAAGTTTTCACTTCTGTCGACACTCCAGGATAGCAAAAATCGTATTTTTTTTTCCAAAGGTATCTTTTCTACCGCACGTGTTATAACTGCACACATGTTTTTTTCATCACTGAGAACGATTGTTTACACGTTTATTGTTTGATTTCGGTATCAAGTTACTTACCCTCGCTTCAAATATTATGTGTGTGTATAGGTTGCGTAGGGAGCGCATCCCAGAAACGAGTGGCGGCGAGATGGAACCGCTGGAGGTGACTGCAGAGAAGAAGAGAGTTAGAGCAGTGCGGACGCAGCCTCTCCACATGCCTCTCCGAGTCAGCACGCTTGGTAACATCAACCGAGGTTAGTTTTGCCTAAATCTATGATCTGTGTGTAACTCTACTCATATAATCTATGCAATTAATAAAATTTAAATGTCTGTTTGTAATGTTAAAATAACAGTTTTTTTTTACTAAATCCATATGAAAGTATATACGATACCTATAACAAAAAACCCATTTTTAAAGATTTTGTCTGTCTGTCTGTTTATTCCGGGTAACCTCCGAAACGCTTAGACCAATTTTGACGGGACTCTCAGTGGTATATAGCTGATGTTATAAGGAGTAACTTAGGCTACTTTCATTTTAGAAAAATAATTAGGGTTCCGCACAAATTAAAAAAAAAACTTTAATGTACTACATAATTTTAGATATTAAAATGACCTACAAAAAAGTTAGTGAGTGCATATGACTATCTCCTAAGGATCACTCACAATAAGCATATAACCGGGAGCTGGAGTAGCAGGATTCGAGCGTATGCTATGACTTCGGTCGCGTGGATTACAGAATGCTGTGGATCGGGCATACGCGCGAATAGTGATACTCTCGCTTTCGGTTATATTCTTATTGTGGGTGATCCTTAGAAGATAAACATATACTCTCACTGACCTTTTTTGTAGGTATTTTTAATATCTAAAATTATGTAGTACATTAATTTGTTATATCTCTTATGGTTTACTCAGCGTAAGCCATTTAAGCGCTCAAATTGATTCACCATGACCCGTTTTTTTTTCATTTGTGCGGAACCGTAATTATTTATCTAAAATGAAAGTAGCCTAAGTTACTCCTTATAACATCAGCTATCTACCAGTGAAAGTCCCGTCAAAATCGGTCAAACCGTTTCGGAGATTACCCGAAACAAACAGACAAACAGAGAAAAATTGTAAAAATGTTTTTTTTTTGTTATATGTATGGTATATAATTTTATATGCATTTACTAAAGAGCTGTTATTTTGACATTACAAACAGACACTTCAATTTTATTAATTGTTTAGATGTAGTTATATAAAGTTAAATTTTTTTTCTTAAGGTTTCGTGCCCTCTGATTGCAAGAAGAATTCGATCCAGCATTTTATGCAGATGTTCGGAGACGTCGCCCAATGCGTGGACATCGGCAAAGCGTACCCTTCGACTGGTAGACAACCCAGGGTAGCAGTGAGATCCCTCACGCTGGGCATACCTGCTGGACAGGTGAACTGTTCAAATTGACTTTATACTTAATTGATACAGCAAATTGAAGTGTGAAGCAATAGGTCTCCCACTAGACTTAGCGTGTTTGCATCTCGGGCTACATCATCACTTAATACTAGATGAGATTATGGCTAAAACTCTAAAAGTAAATAAATTATATAAAACAAATTAGTAATCCACATCAATAGTTTCAATAATATATTTCTTATTAACAACCTCATTAGTCTAGTGGCCGTAAGTGCGACTGCTATGCTTGAGGTGCTGGGTTTGATTCTCAGGATTCGGAGTTTGGAACCTAAAAATATACCCGGCGAAATGCCGGTGTACATTAGTACCTACACCTCTGCCTAACCCTTCGGGGATACAGGCGTCATGGTATGTTGATTCTTATTGATTACGTCAAGGATAAGCTTGTCTAATGGAAACAAGTATCAAGAAAGTATACCCACTTGATTTTGACATTTGATTAAAAATATATTTACAGTGTACGGCACTATTGGGTCAGAACGGCGCTGGAAAATCAACGACGTTCGCGATGCTCACAGGTGAAATTCGTCCAAGCGTTGGACAAATCTACCTCAATGATAGAGAAGTGGATCCGAGGAAGCTGTGCCAAGGACTAATAAGTAAGTCTATAATATCCTTGAGACCGTTTGAAAATTAAAACACCTTTTAACCTAACCATGAGGTATTAAAAGAAATGCCGATATCTGCGAGTTGGCTGTGTTTAAAAATTAAAGTAAATTATTGTGTTTATATAGATAAAAGGCCTTTAGCAATACAAATCTGAAAAAATAATTGTTTATTTATTTAATTTTCCCTTTGATTTTTCCCGTGATTTGAATCGCAGATTATATAACGTGACGTCACCATTCAGGAACGTTAGATTTTTGCGTAAATTGTCACATTTATCAGTTTTCGTACAAAATGTTTTTTACAATGAATGAAGACGTCACGGGTCTATAATGCCACGGTTTAGTAGCGTATTGTATATTTAATTTAAAGAATATTTTGAAATAACTTTTTCTGGTGTATTAATGAAATATAAATCATAGGTGTTATTTTCAACATATAAAGTGTTTAAAACCAGTTGTTCTTATGTCCTCCCGTAAATAGTCAGTCTGACTGTAGTCTTAAAACATAAACAAATCATGGGCATTTTTATAAATACTATTTAAAAGAAAACACTTAAAATTTCTTTGAAAATTTTTGACTCCGGTGCTCGTATTTATTGCAGGAGCAAGTTTGCTTAGCTCACACGGGTTACTTTATGCTCAATAACCTTTTTGAGCGTTATGATGATGATCTTTTTACTTAATTAGTCGAGAATTATTCTTATTTGCCCGCAACAAACTGGATTGGTCTTTTGACAAAAACAAACACAAAAAACAATTGCTATAAAAGTCTGTAATATGTGAATTTGTATTCTTGTTTGATAATAACTCGTTAATTCTCCTCACCCAGGTTACTGTCCTCAGAGTGATGCGATAGATTCATTAATTACAGTAAGAGAAACTCTACAATTCTATTGCCGTTTAAGAGGAATTACAAATCAAGATGAGGTAAATTATATTAGTTTTGTTATTAGATAGGCATGAGGCAGAGGTATAGCTGTCCTAGCAAATAAAGTAGCTCAAAAATCTTGAAACCTTTCCATGTCAGATTTTCACAATATAATAACATTTATTAGACTTTAAAAATAAATATTAATATGACTTAAAATAATTATCTGAATATGTGAAGTTATTTATTGTCTTTAACTGACTTAAAAAAAAGACGTTAGAAGAACAAAATAAAAAGAGGTTACTTAATTCGAATGTATATTTTTTTATGAATGTTCAGCCATAACTGCTTTGTTTATGAATCGATTTAGATGTTGTTTTTTTTTTGTCGGATAAAGTATACCTCAAGGGTGGTCCCATTTTAATTTCATTGGCATTGGACCTTCAACTTCTATGACGCACCAAGGAAATCTTCATAATCATTCGAGTTGGTTTTCTTTTTTGTTAAAAATTGTCTTGTATTTTGACGCCATAAAGTCTTATGTTTGCGTAGGTTATTTCAATGGTAGAAGTGAGACATATTTTTTGAAAACTGTTACTAAATACTACATACCTGTTCCACATACTGGTTTGTGACACAAAAGTAAACTGTTTCAGTTTGTAACATGCTCTTCTCTATTCAAGCTTAAGGATATTTACTTTGTTAGACAGAAATACAAACAAATATGAGTTGGAACAAGCTCTTTTCTCTTTTCAAGTATATTATGACATCATGTAACAGGCTGTTATTTTGGGACAGGAACCGATGGACCAGGTTTCTTATTTCACCTGTTATAGCTACGTATATAGCTGCCGTACAAAAATTGCAAGTAAACCAGCAATAATTACTGCTCACACGTTCTAACTATGATGGACCTTTACAAAGTCTTTTTAGTAGTCACGCGCCACGTATAAACAGTTTGTGATGGTAGAAATTTAGAACATAATAGGAGAGGTAAATCTCTTGTTTTAATCTGGATCGCTTCTGTATTTCAAAACATGCCAAATGGCAGATTTAACAACATAAAAGCCTCAAGCTGCCAGTGTTCACTGGAGCGGGGCTGTGAAAATTTCGACCAATAGAATTGCATCTATAGATTTTTAGACAGATCGCCTATAAGTACATACTACGATGTTTTTGTTCACCTAACGCTCATAATTCTAGAAATTTATCTGCGACGACGCCTCATCCGGAATGGTAACAGGAAATAATTATTCCGCTTGACAAGTAAGTTTTCCCAAAAGAAAGCTTCATCTCAGAAGTGGGATTGCAAAGGTAGTTTAGTTCAGCGAAAGAGACTTTGTATAAAAAAAGCTTTTTTATTGTTCTGATGTAGGTCATAAAGCGAACGTTGGTGATGTTCGACTTGGTGAAGTACGCAGAGGTGCGCAACGGCACTCTCAGTGGAGGGAACAAAAGGAAACTGTGCACTGCTATTGCGTTCATGGGCAGAACCCCGCTCGTGTTGCTGGACGAGCCGACCAGGTTTGACAACTTTCAACACAATCAAAATGAAACACTGATAATTAAAATTTCAATAATTGAATTTTAAAGCAATGATGGCTTCGTGGTATCGTGTACGGACATCGCCTCCATCGACGTGAGTTCGAATCCCTGCAATGAACCTGAGCTTTCGATGAAGGAAAACATCGTGATAAAACCATTGCATGGTTGTAGGGCTCTTTCTAATGCCCGCTAGCTACAACCTTCAAGTAGAAAATCTGCCTTCCACTAGGCTCAGCGTGCTACTATCTTGGGTCACCTCGTCACTTAAGATCAGTTGAGATTGTGGTTATAACGCTAAACCTATTTATTATTATTTTTAAATCTAATCAGCCCTTTAAGGCAAATACATGCTACCAAAGGCGTTCACTTTCGCTCTAGGAACGTAAAACACTTTCGTACCCTGGGAACATTGAATATCATGCTTCGTTATAAAACTGAGGTGGCAAACAATCATACGGCCTGGCGGAAACCCCCTCCCTCAAGAAGCTCTGGGAAACCTACTACTCCAGAAACAAAACGTTATTTGGCTGCATTCTCCAGTCGCGCTGCATCAAGTAGAAAGAAAACACGGAGATATGTCCATCTCTCGTAAAATAAAGCTTTATGTGAAATGCAGCGGGTTAGACTGATTGTTGGTCTCAATGTTGGCAGATGTTGACAGATTTTGTCCTAGCCATGCTTTGGCCAACGTTGGCGAAGTGGAGCTGAATTGTTTTTACTAGATCATTTCAAAGTTTCATGTTAAAACATGGATAGATTAAAAGCGGTTGATTAGCATAGCGACAACCTTATACATAGTAATAAAATAAATTTCTTCAGTGACTTTCTTTTGACACAAACTTTTTATTTAAATATTTACTAAGATGTTTCACATCTGCCGCCTATTTAAAAAAAATAAAATCACTGATTGCTATTTTTGTTGTAGTGGGATGGATCCAGCGTCTCGGGTGTGCGTGTCCCGCGGTGTGCAGATGTGCGTGCGCAAGTCGCGAGGTACAGGTGTTGCCGCGGGGGTCGGGGTAGCAGGCTCGCGCGGCGTGCTCGTCTCGACGCACGCACTCGACGACGCGCGCCGTATCGCTGCACGTGTCGCACTCATGCGCAGGGGTGAACTAGTCGCGCTCGCTTCTCTCGACGATTGCCTTAATAGGTCAGTCATATAGAACACCATACAGAGCGAAAACTATAGTCACTCATTCCTTGTCTTGGTCAAATTCTCGTCACAGGTTTATGTATATCCCGTAATTACACATATAGGCTGACCGTTATAAACTAGTCTATTGTCGGCCGCCGGCAGCGATAGACGTATGACGTAAGGGCTTTCGCGGTTTTATTTCAGTGACTGCTACACATGAGATTTTTTTACCAAGATAGAATTACCAACGGACGTTGCGTTTTAACAAACTATACAGTCAATTAAAAGTAATACGTTTGCGCATTCTGAGTAAATAATATTTTTAAAACTTTTACTCTAACCACGTGAAAAGATTACACTTTTTTTTCGACGGGATCTCAAACTGTCACTTACTGGTTTTTGTTTTTTATTCATAAATTTGTGTTATTTGACCCTATATTGTGTAATACAGGTGGCATATTGCATAATAAAGTGCACTTTTGCACAAGCGTAGTGGATTGGAAATAGTAACATGTACCATGAATTCTGAGATGCCACAAAAAGTCCCTAGAAAGTTCTACAGACATTTTTATCTCGATAACGTGTATATCCCTGCACAACCGCCGTTCCGCATCCCGCACAATATCAGAAGGGTCGCGCTTACAACGGTCAGCCTAGATACAAACGATTCTAATTATAAAAAGTTCGGTAAAACCGGTTTTAGTATTTCGGCAACTTCATTTGAGAGCTTTTAAAATACCTGATCAAGCATAGAAAATTAAACATAAAAATAAATAAACGACTGATCTGTTTTCCCAGATTCGGTGGAGGTCATGTAGTACAATGCCGGACACGCCGAAGTGATCCTAAGGTCGCGTGGCGTCACATAAAGTCACGCGCGCCGCACGCCGCCCTGCGTGTCCTGCATCACGACACACTGCACTTTCTGCTGCCTACGTACGCGACAGGTAACCTACTCAGTACAATACACTATCTTGTCTCGCAGAGTTTTTGTCCTTTTCAGTATAGCTAATGGCTCGACCCCGCATCATTTATCGGATCCTAACTAAACCATTGTCTCGATAAAACTAATGCAGTATGTGAATATCAGATCAATCGGTCAAATCGTTCAAAATTACACGATTCACTAACAGACGCGAACAAGATTTTTATAACAAAAATAAACACTTGAACAATTACCTATTTTTGCTTTGTATTCGATTCACAGATTGACCGATAACTTTAATGGAAATTCACGCTCTTGTATACATTGAGCAGCCGTAATAAAAGTATTGTATTTTCTTGAATTTCAGCAGTACCTAACCGAAATTTTTAGTAGGTACCATACACAATTACTGCTAAATGATACATTTTCAAAAATATTCATTGCATACCTTATTAGATGTTTTAAATTGAGGAGCCACTTTTACATTCATATAGCTTTTTATTCATTTTACTACAAATTCCAGAATATGTCCCACCACATTTTACTACTAAAAAAAGTTTTCTTTTAAAATCTGAAGTGGCTCCTCAATCCATACGGACAGTATTATAACAGGTATGTGGTAGTAATAATAAAAACTTAAATTTCAGTGGGCAAGAAAGAGATAGTGACACGGTTAAGCGATATCTTCCGTCTCATGACAGAACTGCAAGCAACGTGTGACATCGAAGACTACACAGTCAACCAAAGCTCTCTAGAACAGGTAAGTTATTGGAAAACTATTGTTTGTAGTTATTTCGAGCAAATATACTCTATGAAGTACGTGAAAATATTTTATTTCTCATAGTTTTACCTGATAGTAATTTAAGAGAAGACTTACTTACCTACTCTTCCCTCAAACTTTTTTCCAACCATTCTTTATTTTGTCAGATAATTGGTGGCCACCCTACATTAAAAAGAAATCATTGACCTTACAACTGCCTGTCTATTGATGTGAAGCAGTGCCAATTTCGACCAATAGAATAGCAGAACTGGATTTTTGTGCAATTCTATTGGTCGCAATTAGCACAGCTCCACTAAAGTGGATAGGCAGCGTAACGCATCCTACATCATTTGGTGGCCACCCTACATTAAAAAGAAATCATTGACCTTACAACTGCCTGTCTATTGATGTGAAGCAGTGCCAATTTCGACCAATAGAATAGCAGAACTGGATTTTTGTGCAATTCTATTGGTCGCAATTAGCACAGCTCCACTAAAGTGGATAGGCAGCGTAACGCATCCTACATCATTTGGTGGCCACCCTACATTAAAAAGAAATCATTGACCTTACAACTGCCTGTCTATTGATGTGAAGCAGTGCCAATTTCGACCAATAGAATAGCAGAACTGGATTTTTGTGCAATTCTATTGGTCGCAATTAGCACAGCTCCACTAAAGTGGATAGGCAGCGTAACGCATCCTACATCTTAAATTTATATTATATGAAGTTATACGCATGTCTGTTTATTACAAGGTGACCCATACTTTCATTAGGTACGGTATATTACAGACTATAAAATATTGCTCACAGGTTTTAACCATGGTATTTAAGTAAATCAAACAGTAAGATTTAAACAGTTTATTCAACATTTCACATTATAATATCAACTAAATACATATTATTCTTTGGTATATTATAATATTACTTTAAAATAATCCTCGTGACTTAAGCTTAAACTTAAAATATCATAGTTTCCTGAATTATTTAATGATAATAGTAAATTATCGAGTATGTATTAAATCGGTATTAAATAATTTCAATTGAAATAAATAAAAACCCTCAATTCAATATAAAATCTTATGATTTCTAATAATTGTAACTTAAAACATACGATAGGGCAACACTACAAAAATTAGTGTGGCAACATTATTTTTAGGTTTAACATTGAGTGTCAGTTTACTCCGCGACATTAAAAAACGCGTATTGGTTCTAAATTGACATCATTTTAGTGTTATCGAAATTGTTGTTTATTCGTTTAAATACATCAAAGTGTTCAGATGTATTTATTTTGACATTTTTTTTTTCCATAGATGTTCCTAAGTTTCACAGACAAGGATGAGATGGATATCGAGCCGATCGATGTGGAACCTCTGCCTACACCTGAACTCCTGAGGAGGAACAGCGAAGAGTTGGACAGCATCACCTCGCTTTGACACGACATAAACTGAATAAATATAAGCGTTTTTTACATTTTCTCTTGCGTATGCGCTTCATACTTTTACTTTCTATGAGGAAATTTTTTATTGGTCTAGATTTTTTTGCGATATTTTTCTTCACTAATGAATGCATATGGCATAGTGTTACTAAATTCCAATGGCCCAATAACACCGGGCATATATTTTTCAAATGCACGAACCATATTGATTTTCAATTAAGGAATTATTTTAAAGGGGCGAAATGGACGAGGGGTCAAAAAATAAATCTCGTCAAACCTCATTTAGTCCCACCAATATCATTAACGGTTACGTATTTAGTGGATATATCAAGTAAACTACATGTCCTATATATGTCCTGTGTATACTTATCAAATAAATTTAACTATTTAAAAACTATAGTGTAAATAATATTAAGGGGCGGCGTGGAGCTCCAATAAAAAAATCTCACGTAATTCATGGGTGTGCCCTATTACGAAATTTCCTAGTTAAGTACAGTTGCGCGTACACAAATAAACGCACGCTTAGCTTACGTAAAACAATTTTCATTTCGATATATAAAACAAATTTATTTGTCAGTCTTTCTATTACAATGTAAATTTGCGCCGGGCGCAAAAATCTATCGAAATAAAAATTACATATAAGTTTATATAACAAATGGTTCCCTATTTAGTGATATAAGAATAAGTAATGTATTGCTCAAATTAAGTATTTTAAATGATTTTCTAGTTACCTCTTATTATTTGAATTGATCATTTTTATTTGAATCGTTTTTGTAAAAAACAAAACCAACACCAAAGCGGTTCATGAGATCCTTTTTTAATGTTACAAATCTATGTATAAATTATATACGGATATATTTATTTAATAAGACAACTATTATAATCGAGTAAAGCTCCTGTGATATACAGTCAACAAAAAAAAACCTATAGTAAACGAAATCGTATTTTTTGCTGACAGTATTCAATTGTCTATAATATATCTTTGAAGGTATATTATACGAGCTCTGTGATATTATTATTTTTATAAAGATTTATAAAATAGAGAAATTAAATGGTATATGGATATTATATATACTCGTTTTTTTTTTTCAAACCCTACCAAAGACAATGTAGTCAGTTGGCATCAAACGAGGGGTTACGAAGCGCCGCTGACTTTTTGAAATGCAACGCCAAGAGATCCAGAAGACGGAACACGACGTCTCTGTTCACGATTTCGTGACTGAAGCTTAATATTGATAGCTTCACAGCATTCGTTGCAGTTTCTTCACCAAATACATACAACACTGTGATGGAGAAGATTTTTTTTATTTCACCTGATTAATGCTAGATAAATACAGTCTAACTTCAGAGATGAGAATCTATCAGCAGACAACGTCTCCATATCGACGTATATAATTAGTTCATGGACCAGTCTCGCTGTGTACGACTTAGCAACGTAGGTCATACAAATCAATCTTCTTTATAAAACAAAATTGAAACTCCATTTACGGAAACTAAATTAAAACACCACTGGCTGTGAACTAAATTGAAACGCCATTGGCTGAGAATCAATTTGAAATGCCCGTGGCTACGCACTAAATTGAAACGCCGTTCGCTGAGAACTAAATTAAAACGCCATTGGCTAAGAAGTAAATTGAAACGCCGTTGCCTGAGAATTAAATTGAAACCCCAGTGGCTATTACCGACCCTTCCGATGTACGTAATAAATATATACTATATTTTATACTCACATGGCACTCTATCCAGAACTGCTTGACATGTTTCGTCCAGATCAAAGTTCCTCAAGTTTTTTGTTTGCCTGGATTGTGCCTGCTCGTGACTGGACATCTGCTGGAAACTCACAAACACCTGCTCCCTGAGCCATGTCGTGAGGTCATCCAACCAAATGTTTATGAGAGATTCTGCTAGGTCTGAAATGATAAAGTTCACGTCAAGGTCTTATTTCCTAAAAACCTTCAGTTCTCGATGAAAGAAAACGTCATAGAGAATCCATCACATGATAGTACAGTATTTTTCAGTTCTTACATGGTTTAAAACCAACTTCAAATCGATCTTACAGGGTTAAAAATATTCCATTCATGTACCTACTATAAGGAACTATCGCCTATTTACTTTCTCAACGAATAGGCATCTATATAACCACATATAATCAAAGACAAGAATTTAGAAAGATTTAAGTATATATATGTTTATAATGTACTTATAAATTATTTAAAGCGATTATGGCAGTCGTAGTGTGTACGGAAAACGCAATGGTCGTTTTGGATTCGAATCTGAACAATGAGCCTGAGTGATGAAATCGTAGCACGGTGGTAGGATATTTTACTACTACCCTCAAGTGGAAAAGACTATCACCCAGCACTTGATCACGAGGCCTGAGAATCAATCTTCACTTAAAGAGTTTTAAATAGTTGAACAATTATGTCGAAGAATGTATTTATAGTTCGGGCATAAATTCCTTTCTACCCACATTTATCTTTCGTGTAATGAAGTTACCAGCAAAGAGAAGCGTGGCGATCCGATGCGTGACGTGCGACTGAGACAGCTGCGCGGCGCTCAGCACCCCCCACGCCGAGCACCAACACGCGCCGACGCACGCGCACCATTCATCTATACAGACAACCCTAGATTTAATATATATAGATCGGCAACTCGAAAGAGTAGGAGCATAGTATACGCTTATGTTAGAACGAGACAAAGATGCGAAACCATTTTCCGTTTTCGTATGTGTTTGTTCTTCTTATTTCCAGCGTCAATGTTTTCAGGCCTTCGTAGTATTAGGTATTTTATTCAAAGTGGCGTCTAACAGCATGGTGGCTCCCTCGTTAGAACGATCTAGGGAGTTTTTGTGAGATTTCAAAACGCATGCTCTCAGTTTATATTTACAATCCACTTCACTTATGAACAATAACCAAAATACAATAAAATAATACGCATAATTTCGGTTTTGGTCTCGTCTTGTTTAACCTACTGACAATCTATAATTGTACTAAAAAGATAACAAAACAACTACCAATATTAATATTTATTATCAAGTTTCTATGTGGCCTCGGAAAGGCTTTATTTACGGTAAATAGTGAATTTTTTTATTACACTAACCGAGCAAAATTACTTTACAGGTGATGCAATACCGGACAGTTCATAAGAAACGGCTACCGTCTGTGACATAACACTGATTTCATCAAATTTAGTATTGAAAATTCTTATAGCCTATTAATTGACCAATGACATAAGCTTCCCGTGTACAAAATTTCATAGGAATCGGTCAAGTCGTTTTTGAGCTAAATCCGGACAGATAGAAAACAAATTATAAGTGCATATTCGTGATCAGTGTCCATTATATAGTTGACATAGTATGTCAATCGGAAAATTTGGAAAAAATATTATATGTACAGACATATATACAGATTTATTAATATAGATAGTAGCTGGTCTAATGATACACGTGAACAATACACCACGCTCGCTATGACGCATTTTCCCAAGCCTTCCTAATACGCAGGCGTACACACACGTACAAAGTGGAAATCGTGAAACAATGTTTAATAGATTCTATCACATTCTCTCGCAAGTTAAATCCTATAGATGTATGTGTTTGTCTCTTTTTTGTCTCGTTTTAACGCTTTTCAAATTATAACGGTACTACAGAAGTTTTAAATAAAAAAATACATTTACGAACCGAAATCCTCGGGGGTTGATTCTCTAGCGTGCTGCGCGCGAGGCAACTGTTCCAAGGAATCAAGCGCCGCATCTACGTGGGTAAACGCTCGCCGGGACCCCACCAGCTTCGCTACAGCACCCCCCACCTGTGGTAAACCGTTTTCTATTATCCCTACCCTTGTTTCGATATGGCAATGTGTTCGAAGATATTAACAAGCTAATCTCAGAAGTGGGACCTAACAATTAATAATATTAATATGAACCTGTAAGTGTCCCAATGCTTGGACATAGGAGCCTCTTTTCAAAGGCAGGTAGGTACAGGTTTCCAACCAGCGTCGAGACGTATTGGCGATTTCAAACACTAAGAAATCAAAAGTTCTATATTTTCCCCACATACTGTGGTACTTACTACAAAAACATTTATGTAGGGGGTTTTCTAAAGTCCGCCTGCATAGCTACCACCCTCATGTTGAAAATCTGTCGCCAAGCACCTATAGGTGTGTTCCGGCAGCTACAATTGAGAGCCAGTCTTCCATTATAGGCTTAGCGTGCTATGATCGTGGGCCATATCGTCACTTAAGATGAAATAGAAATGTGGCCACAACGCAAAACATATAACGGTTAAAAAAAACTTGATCTGGTGCTGCAAGACAGCCAACTCCTCACAGGTTACAACAGAGATATCACGTTTGGGCTTATTGAAATGATCCCATTAAATCGTTATTTGTATAATGATGTAATAGTTTTTAAGTTTTTACCCGATTGTGAAAAAAGATAGTTATATTTTTCGAGCGTATGTATGGTAAGTATCTATGTATATCTATTTCTTTGGCACACTCTGTAGCCTAAACGGCTTGATGGATTATAGCATACGAGGTGTCGTTAGATTCATCTTCATTGTGGGAGTGACATAGGCTATATAACTTTTCGGTACGACATCTGGGCATCGAATAAAAAGCAAAAATAGAAAAAAAAAATTTAACACGTGTTTTTATTGAGGTCAGGATTTTTTTGTGTCCTTTTTAATAATTTATTTTGTTTATCATATGTATATTATCTGTTCATTTATAAATACATATAAAAAGAAATGTGAAAGAGTAGAAGATGGTAAGGGAAAGAGTAACACTTACGGTGTGTTCTGCTGACGTGCAAACATACACCCAATCGTGCAGTTGTCGAGCAGGTGGCATCTCTTCACCTTCGGCTCCGACCGCCGTTTTTATAGAGTTAAATACGCCGGTCACTGTGCGTTGGAATAATCTAGAAACATATACAGAGAACATTGACAGAAGAGAATCTAAATGTTTTATCTCTTTCGGTGTATAGTATAACTAGTACTTTTTATATCAACACGCCCGTATAGGCTATCATTCATTGTCACTGTTCCGCTCCTTGAAGTGTGAAGTTATATGACCTTCCTCAATAAACCTTCTAAATATTTATGAAAGGCCACCGTGGTTTACTGACTGATCTATTAAAACTCAGTTCAAACTATTGAACGGATTGGGCTCTAATTTAGCACAAAGATGGTTATTATGACGTAGGCACCCGCTACGAAAGGGTTTTTGAAAATTCAACCCCTAAATGAGAGTTGAAAGGATATTTTCATCTGTATGATAGTTCCAGCGATTAGCGCTTTGAAACAAACACGTCTCAATTTGTAAAACATGTTTTTGAAAACATGCTCTTAAATGCGCGTACAAAATTGCTTTTAAATGCGCGTACAAAATTTCGTGCTTGTGCTATCGATCTTTGAAGAGTTCCCTCGATGGAAGCCGACCCTGAGTGCAGCAGCCAGGCTGTCGTACAATTTAAAGTTGGCAATCGAAATCCAACTTGCTTACAAAATTTCGGTTCTGTTGACCGTTGAAGAGTTTCTTTATCAGGAACTAATACTGGATGTTGATTCAGGTAATGATTACCATAAAAATGCATTATCATCGGAACTGAACCAACCTGTTAAAATTAAACTCCGTGGGATAAGAAGAAGTAGTTCTAATTAGAGATGATGAAATGGAGACGCGATCAGTTTGATTTGAATATTGGCGCGGTGAACGAGATCGGAAATAACTAAACTAGTTAATAAAACAAACATTTTTGACGTGCGATTATAACAATAAACGGTGTCCATAACCTATACACAACGTACAGACGGCAACGTATATTATCAAGAATTGTAAAAAATTATAATTATTATCTTTTGTTTCAATCATTGTAAAAATAACATAATATTATGAATTTTATAATTGAAATAAATTATTTGTGATTCTTACTTTTTCTCAAAACTATATGAGTTTCGGTAATTATGAAAACCACGGGCCTAGGCCAAGTGGAGTTTATTTTCGAATACAAATTCATCCTGCAAGAACTCACAGTTTAAGTTGTTAATAGATTCATCAGATAGTAATTTATTTCTGATTATAACTCGTCTTTGGTTAGCAATTTTTTGTGCGGAAACTTCTAGTTCTGGATATTTTACGGTGAACTGTTTCATAATAAATTATTATTATTGTGTTATAATCCGGAATACGGCCGGATAGTGAAAACAAGGCCGGATAGGCCGGATACCGGATATCAAGTTTAATAAAACCTTGTAAAGATATCTTGATCTTTATAATATTAGTACAGAGATCACAAAGTCGGTTTTGTTTCACAACATTATTGGTGCCAGAATATTGCCTACTGATTAAAGTTTTTTCATAACACGTGCACGTAAACAGTATCATAATATGCAGGCTATCTTGGGTGTAAACCTACTAAATTAAACCCGAGGGCCTTTTGCTTTATGCTAACGCCCGAGGGCGTAATGGCTTTAATTATCGAGTTTTTTTTATATTGTCTATAAGTTAACGTTTGACCACAATCTCATTTTATGTTTTAAATCCGAGTTGGATGAAAACATTATTACAATTGATGCCATTTCTTTTCAATCCATTTGGCTGTATGTATGCGTCTTTGCTCCTTATACTTTTCTCAAAGCAACATATTAGTATTATCTATGGAGCACTAGCCCGCCAACCGCATAAAAAACCCCGCTATTCGCAAATTATGTAATTGTTGAGTTGACTAGTATTGTGAAGTATTCATTAAATAGCCACTAGTCGTTGTAACACATTACTCATCGCTTACGATGTTTTCCTTTACTGTCAGCAAATCATATCGCTAAATTAATTCAAACGAGTAAATGTAAGTACGCGACTTCTGAACCAGGCCGAGTCTCAAACCTACGGATATCGGATCAGTATTCCATTGGTTTGATTATCCGGTTACCATTCAATAACTTTAAGTACAGTAAATAAGTTTACTTACACTTTTTTAGATTTTTTTTCACATTTTTAAATATAATTACTCGCAAATGTGATGAAAAACATTGTTTGGTACACGGACGGTATGGGAATTACGAACATCGGCTCATTAAAACCAGCAATCTTCGACTTCAGTTTTCTAATACACTCTCGTTCTTAATTTCTTATTTACCGTCCTTAAGACACAATGTACTATTTCATTTGTTACAAGAACCTGTACTAGTCCTGACACGTGAACGTAAAGATATAAGGAATACTCGAATGACTGGAAAACTCCAAGATCAAGTATGACATTTAAAAAAGGGTGAATGGCATTCCTTCGATCATTGCTTGAACGTGGATCGATCAAGCAATCTCCAGTTACCCTGATTAACAATATTATAAATAATCAATTTCATTTATCGACCCTTCGAGTCTCAAATGCTGTAAAAGCCTATTTGTCCAAAATCGACTTTAAACGCTGTCTTACTTAGTTTCACGACATCTATCGATCTGTATATTTCAAATTTTATTATCTCAATAAAAATGTCTTTCACTATTCATATTATTTAGCAACCAAATTCAGTTTTTCTTTTATTTGTTGTCGTACTTGACATTCTAGTCGTTGGTCAATTGCCGTAAATAATGTCTATGTTTGAATTCGGTTTTTGCGTTTTCCCTAAAGTCGTGTTTTGGTTTTTACTACATTTGAGACTCGAAGGGTCTATATTAGTACACTTAAATGATATTTACTTGTCGAGTCTCTGTATGTTATTAGTAGTCTGTCCCGGCGAGGAATTCCTCTCCAAGCTCATGTCGTACTCATCTGTAATGCCAAACGTTATCGTCTGAATAACGAATATAGCTTAGGGATACAATGTAAGTCGACTTTTCTTTATAATGACGACGTACAGTACAGAGTTCAACAAAACAAATTTTACCAAAAACTCAATCAACTTCAAAGATTTAAAAGAGTTCCCTGGTGTATCTTCGAAGTTGAAAGTTCAATGGGACCACCCTTGAGGTATCATTTAACAAAAAAAGAATCATCCAAATCGATTTGTAAACAAAGTTATGGCTGAACAATCATAAAAATAATTTCTCCAAAACGTTTCCGCACTTTTCCTTCACAAGGGATTACCTCTAATCTTTCCCTTTCTCTACCACCCCTTCACGGCATCAAATTCAGCGGTAGCGATTCTATAGTTCAACAAAAAAAAAATTGAAAAAATAATCAATCTTTCAATGTACCCATCTTACACTTTTAACATTTGAAATCGATAAATATTGATTTCTTAAGTCAAATACTACAGAAAATATTTATCTATTGCACCAAATTTGATATGAGCCAAGTAGTCTATTGTCTAGGTCTACCATTCCGCCAATGTATGTCGACTTATCAATTTGTCAAAACATTTTAAACGTTGAAGATCTATTTCAGTTTTATAATCCAAGCCTTTAATCCAAGTATAATTGTTATATAACCAAAACGGCGTTCTATACTTTGAAAAATGATACTGTCTGAAGTCAAATTTCTTTGTATACATACAAACATACATCATCAGCCTTTAGAATTAAACTCTCCCTAAATTTCATTGTATGCTATAAGTAAAAATCCAAAGTCAAATTGCAGTACAAGTTTTTATTTGCGAGATTATAGACGCAGAAAATACGGGAAATATGGTACTGGACCTAACATTGTAAAAACGATAAAGCAATGATGGCTCGTTGATAGCGTGTACAGACATCGCGTCTGTCGATGTCATTTCGAATCCCTGCAATGAGCTTGTGATTTCGGTGAAAGAAAACATCGTAATAAAACGATAGCGATTCCATTACGCGCCCAGCTCGTCGACTTGTTGGCGATGAAGGCAAAAATGTTCAGTCTAGAGCATCGTCGTAAGGTAGCTTGCCTCTCAGTATTTTACAGGTTGCACTTTGGAGAGTGTGCACAGGAGTTGCACGATTTAATTCCGCCCAATCTGTTCCACCATAGGACAATAAGACGCCGTTAAGGATTCCACCCTTATGTCGTTGAAATTCCCCTGATTCGCACGAACGGCAAAGGAGTGGAATTCACTCCCGTCGTCTGTTTATCATCCACCTATAACTTGGGAGTCTTCAAGCGAAGAGTGAATAGACATTTAATAGGTAAGCGCGATACATCGTCGGCCTCATCTTTACTTTCCACCACGTAAGATTGAGGTTAAGCGCATTCCTGTATGGCTTTTTCTAATGCCCGCCTGACTAGCCACCAACTTCAAGTCGAAAATCTGTCCCCAAGTACCACTGGCACTTCTCTTCACTGGCTGGTGTGTTTCGGCAGCAGAACCTGAGAGCCAATCGGCCTTCCACTAGGCTTAGAGTGCTTACAATATTGGGCCACATTGTCACTTAAGTACAGGTGAGATTATGGCCAGAACGCTAAATTTATAATGATAAAAATGAAGAAAGAAAGAATTTAATTTAAATCTGCATTACTTAGCAACAAAAAAAGTTTACCAGCTAAAGTTGCCGTGTCTACTGGTTTAGACGAGTGGTGATGTTGAGTTCTCCCTCTTGTTTCTTCTGCGCTCTCCCACCAAACGTCTTCTGTTCTAGAAGATCATAATTATGTCTACAATTTGTTATTGATATGGATATAAACTTTAAGGACAGTTCTGTTTTGGACAACCAAGTGAAATCAACAAGCTATAAAATAAAGAAATCTGCAAGAGTACCACAGAGTAGTGTAAATAGCAGAGAATGTAAGTATGACTGCAGTATATGTAATGAACATCAGAATAGCGAGTTTGTTCCACTTTTGTCTTATTTAGTATAATATATTTTTTATATACAAGGTCTCCAGAAAGGGTATCGGGTATTTGTAAGTTCAATGAAACAAAAATTATTTGTATGCAATAAAAAAGTTTATTGTTTATTAATAGCATATGAATTGGAGAATTATTTGGAAAAGATGATGTTATCCAAATGATGACCGTTACGTTGCTGGCACTCTTCTAAACGGAAACGAAGATTGGCGATAACACGTTGACACATAGCTATCGATATTGCTGCCATTTCTGACCTGATGTTTTGCTTTAACTGGGTTAGATTCGTCGGATTGTTTTGATAAACCTTACTTTTAAGGTATCCCCATGCAAAATAGTCAAGCGGGCTAAGGTCGGGGCTTCTGGGAGGCCAGTTGATGTTACCCCTTCGCGAAATGACTTTATTAGGGAATAATTCGTTAACAACTTCCATTGAGTCATTTGAGGTATGGCAAGTGGCCCCATCTTGCTGGAACCACGTTCTTGAGTTGAAACCTGCAAACTCCTGCAACTCTGGGACCAAAAAATTTCGCGACATATCGCAATAACGGTAACTATTCACATTAATTGCTCGGCCTCGTTGATCTTCATGAAAATAAGGACCAATTATGCCTTTAGCAGACATAGCGGCCCAAACAACGACCTTTGGGCTATGCAGGGGTCGTTCATGCTTTCGTCTCGGATTCTCCACTGCCCAGTACCGACAATTTTGCTTATTAACATGACCATTCAGGTGAAAATTTGCTTCGTCACTGAACAGTATGTTGTTAAAGTTGTTAAATCGCTGCAGCATTTCGTTCGCAAAATTCAGTCGATTAGCATAGTCCGTATCCTTCATTTCTTGAACCAATTGAATTTTATAGGCTTTTAGATGTAAGTCTTTCTTTAAAATCGAATGTAAAGACGATTTTTTGATGTTCAACGCTTGGCTTCGCTTTCGGATGGATAAAGACGGATTTTGACGAACCGACGCCTCAACTTCTTCAATTGTTTCTTCATCGCGAACTGAACGAGGACGACCAGAGTTTTGAATTTTAACTGTCGCACCTGTATTCTCGAACATCCTGATCCATTTCCTAATGCTATCGTCACTTGGCGCGTGGCGTGTACGATATTCCGCACGATAGAGACGTTGAGCAGTCACTATTGAATCACCATTACGATAATACGCTCGTACGCAAAATGCGCGATGCGTCCCCGAGTACTGTTCCATCGTGACTAAAACTCCACAAAATGGCGGACGCCACGAACCCCTCCCCGCACCCTTTAGACGCCCCGTTTCGAATATGGCGCGAAAACAAATACCCGATACCCTTTCTGGACACCTTGTATATTACACAGGTGGCAAACAAGAGAACGGCCCTCCTAATGGTAAGCTACTACCGTTACCTGTAGACTCTTGTAATACCATACGTACCAAGCCCCCCCCCCCCAAACACTAGGTTATTTGCCTGATCATCTGTAGGGTGGAGGTATTCTATCAGACGGGCTAAACCAAGTACAGAAAAATCTCTGCCCTACCTCTCTTGAATATTTACGTAAATACACGCATTTTTACTGCCCCAGGATATAACAATGATATTTCTTTACCTCTGAGTTTGAGCACGTTGCTGCAGCAAGCTCCTCAACTTGGCGATACTGGTGGACAAGTCTGCTACCTCCTCGTACTGAGGCTCGGGGGAATCCGAAATCGTCAACGGCGGTGGCGGAAACTCACTACGAATTATCGGCTTAGGTTGCGATGGCTGCAAATTTTCACACTAAATAAAAAAATACGCATTATCTAAGGCAATCTTTTCTATGGCAATAGTTCTGAAAAGAAAACCAATTTCTATGATTTTGAGGAGTTTTCTGGTGTATCTTCGAAGTTGAAGGTCCAATACCAATGACATTATAATGGGACCACCCTTGAAGTATCCCCTATCCAACAAAAAAAAATCACCCAAATCGGTTCATAAACAAAGAAGTTATTAACCTCCATATTTTTTTGAAGTCAGTTACTCACTTAATTTATAACGCCACAGGTTCATTATGAATTTAGAACTGGTGAAGAAACCCAAAGATTCTTCAAGTGAGAAAATACGGAACTCTCAACTACTTGGTTTACGTATGTCGTAGCCGTCGCAGGCTAATGCAGTGTTTATAATCTGGATATTTTCTGAGGAAGAGGCCATTTTTTTCTAGACCCTAGAACCTTTCAGTCATGTATGCTAGGGTTGAGGAATAAGTTACCCAGCACTGTTGTCTTCAAGGGGCTCTTTAAAAATGTATTGAGATACGGTCTCAGAGGTCGGCAACATGGCTGTAATGCTCCCATACTGTTGCAGTTGTCCATAAACGACGGTAACCATTAACCATCGGGTGGGCAGTCTGCTTATTTGCTGCTTTTTACCATTAAAAAAACACCGGAATTCAAACGCTGGGATTATAAATGATGATGGTGATAAGTTGCTAATCGTTACGAGTGATTTTCAACAGCTTCTGTGCCAATGAGTTCCCATACCTTTAAGACCAGAACAAAGAAGAACTGATCAGGACTAGAAAGATCTAGAGATGGCACTCCAACAGTTGAAATGAAAAAGGACAAACAACTTTCAGTTACTTATAAATTAAAGTATTTGGCAATACTCACCACACTATCCTGCGAAATTACCCGCTGCTGTTTCAGTAAAGGGGGCGCAGTGCTCCCTCCATTGTCTTCTATAAGGAATTTAGAAAAACTGTCTTCTAAAAAAAATCTAAAACTGTCGAACCATTTCCCGGTCAATGTGTTCCCTCCCTCCTTATTACGATTATGGGGTCCTTTGAGCGTAACGTGAAGAGATATTTATGCAAGCCTGCATGACAGCGGCGACCACCGAAAGATTACGATCATGTCACGGTGGTCGCCATTGTGTTTGGATTGTACTGTGCTTGTCGTCAAGGACAGTACCGTCAAGTTACCAAACTACTAAAAAAAAAATTATCATGCTCAATTACAATGTAGTTCGTGTGTGTACCAACGATTTTTTTTATCAGTATATATTATGTTACATGCAGTTAACACAAAAGCTATGATAGCATAGTGGTAGTGTGTATAGACACCGCGTTGATCGACGTGAGTTCGAATCCTGTGCATTCGGTAAAGGAAAACATCGTGATGAAACCACAGTATCATGGTAAAGCGTTTTTTAATTCCCGCCTGGTCGTCTGACACGGATTTGCTCCACTTCTGCTCTGAAAATGACATTGTCTATAGTCGTTTGTCTTCCTGATTGATACCAGTCGGAACGGTCAAAATTACCAGAATTGAACTCAGAAAACCACCTTTGGTATTTACGAACGTCTAATGCATTTCGATAAACATAGCAAATATTCTGGTAGCAACTGTTGCGTTACCCTTGTGAAACTCAAAAGCATACAATGCCGAATATACACCACCACCAATAAATCACCATAAATTGCAAAAAAAAAATCACGGTTAAACAACTCACTGTAATGTTACAATGTCTTTGGCAGGACTTTGAACTACACGAGACAATTTTTAACGTAAAAAAATCCATATTCAATCATTTTGAGGTGTTTCCTGTTCTATCTTTAAAGATGAAGGTTCACTGCTTATAAAATTAAAATGGGACTACCCTTTTTTTTCCAATAAAAAAAGTATCATCCAAATCGGTTCATAAACAAAGAAGTTATGGCTGAATATTCATAAAAAAATATACATTCGAATTGAGGGCATCCTCCTTTTTTTTAAATCGGTTAACAATGAACGAAAATGGACATGCGCAGAAACGACATTACTTTCCGATCTCCCCTTTATAATTTTTTATGTGGCACGGATCGTAGGCAGAAAACATTTACTTAGGTGTTCGTCAAGGAACTATACTGGGACCAATACTCTTGATTTATATTAACGACCTGTGTCAGTTGGTCTTATTACCTTTTCTGATTTAAATTTATAGGTTTTTTTTTATAGTTATCTCAAGTCTAAAGTTTTACTATATCTATATCATTTTAAGTCCGTAGTCATTATTAAATTCACATGGATAAACTGCTCACAAATTACCAAATTCTTACATATTGCGGTTTGTTTTGTTTGATTTGTTTAACTGTGACAATAACACTTGGCGGTAACTTACCACTCCCACCTGAGGTACAGGTTTTACCTAGTTTAAGTAGCAGCAGGCATCTTATAGTAAAATCAACAACATGTATTTTTGTTAGTATACTTAATCTTTGATTGTATCTTGTAAATTTTTGTTTTTATGTATTTTATGGTGAATAAATTATTATTATTAATAAGACTTACCTTTCTGCAGTAAAGATGTGATCCCAGAATCTTTGTGTTCCAAAATCGTTTTACTTCGAGATTCTGGAGGCGTTTTATCACCAGATCTTTCGGAATGTCTGTGATGTGGTGGAGATTTTTCGGGCTACAAATACAAAACCAATATTCAAACAGATACATGTTTACCATCAATTAAGGGACGACAACTATGCAATCAAAAATCTATACAATTAAAAAAATTGAAGTGTCTATTTATAATGTCAAAATAACAGCTTTTTAATAAATGCATAAAAAGTATATACCATATATATAACAAAATACAATTTTTTTTACATTTTTGCCTGTCTGTCTGTCAGTCGGGGTAATCTCCGAAACGGTAGGACCGATTTTGACGGGACTTTTACTGGCAAATAGCTGATGTTATAAGGTGCAAGAACCTAAAAACATATCCGGCGAACTGTGGGTGTAGTACACTTGTAGGAACTTGGTTAGTAATAGAAGGTCCAATAAAAGATGTATTCAAGTATACAATATTCTTTAGTTTTATTCGTACAAAATCGCACTATTATTAACATATACAATAGAGTCACAACCGCTACTAATCGTCCTATCATCCAATCACAAATGAGAGCGCTCGTTCATGGCGCACGCGGTTGGATGAATGAAATCGCGCTGTGCGGGAGGCGAGGGCAGTCCTATGTAGCTCATGTCATGGTTTGCGACGGCGGCATTTGGGAGGAGCATTGCTACACACCTCTGCCTAACCTTTCGAGGAATACAAGCATGATGGTATGTTATGTTTTAAACCAACCAACCAACCTGCGAATCGTCACTAAGGCCGGTGAAACGTAACCCTTTCTTCAAACCAGCTATCCCGAAGTCAAGAAGACCTTCCATCATGCCCGCAGCTTCATCCTTTAATAACAATAGAATCTGTTTTTTTTTATACTTTAAAAGGTAACAAAAAGCATACGGCCGGCTGAAGGTAAGCCGCTACCGCAGCCTAGGACGCTCACCGCAGGAATACAACACAAAGTTGTTCGATTGCGATCTTATGAAGGTATGAGGTGTTTCACCAGTCGAACTGCCCCAAGTATAGATGAATCTTCAAAGAATTTTCTCTGTTCCCTACCTCTCTTTGTCCCTATGTACGCTCGTTAGAAATTATAGTCGTACAAGTTCGTGCTCGACCGTCCTATGTTTTAAATGTCGGTGGGGACGAGGTAGCACACCACTACATTACACAGTACACTAAAGTAAACAGTATGTTTTCTAGGCAGTGTTCTTGAAATATAGATTTTTTTATAGAAAAAGAGTTTCATTTTTATTCCATTACCATGAAACCCATCCAAAATTTACTCACGTAAATAATACGCACTTAATATATGCGTTATACTATTTACTTTAGTGTGCTTGTGACTGCGCGTCTACGTGTCGTAATTGCACGCGTTTCCTTTCCCCGCTACGTCACCCGCCCCCGTTAACGTATATTGGAAGGACGTGATCTCTGCCTACCCCGTTGGGAAATAGGCGTGATTTATTTATATATGAATTCGCTTGGCAGTTGCTTTTACGGTACTAATTGTTTTGCGATCGTTTGTAATCATCGATTTCGTCTCTTTCACAACAGACGAATATTGTTTAGGTAATTTATATTATTATTACAGATTAATTTTAAATTTATTTAACAATTTGTTATTATACTTTCAATTAGGCCGTAAGGACCGTGAAGCCTTAGACGGCGTTTACAGATTCACCGGGCTTGAGGGCGAGCGCTTAGGGCACTCAGCCGCGAAAGCGTAGCAAGAAAGTCAAGGGTGCCAAAGTAGCCGAACCTGACATGCAACATCATGATCTATCTAATTCCTCATGGTTTTTCTGCCACACCCAGCTTTCACTTCCGTACATGAGTGTTGGAACCAACCCTCCTCTATGCACAGGCAAACGAGCTTTCATAGAAATTCTGCTATAAAGGAATGTAACGCCCCATTCACCATATTACCGGCATTTACTCTCCTTCCTATATCACTTTCACTTTTTCCATCCCTGGTAAACATCGATCCCAAGTATACAATAAATAACGTGCAATAGTATTGCATAAAAACTACACAATTACATACATGCTCTATTAAACAAGACATGGCATGCAACACTGATTAAAACACAATAAATGAAAGTAAGGAATAGTCAGATCTGAGATGCACAGCATGTTCAAACATCGCATCTGTCGACCTAGGTTCAAATTCTACAATGAGCCTAAGCTTTTGTTAACGGAAAACGTGCTGAAACCATAGCATGATGTTAGGGCATTTTTTAATTCCTATCTTGCAAGTGGCTACCTTCCATTCTCAAGTTGAATTTGAGTGTTCCCAGTTTTGCAGCAAAACAGTGAAAAATTTGGACAACAAAGTATTAATTGGGGTAGATGTCTGGTAATACAGAGCTGCTGTAAAATGAAGTGAATTGGTTGTTTTTGCGATATTGGTGCAGATACAATATTGAAGACTTTTCCTTTTTCCGTTCTATGCTTTCTCCTTCGATTATAAACTATCGTATCAACTATAACTTGTTACATTTTCCTTTACCAGCAATGACAACGACAAACCTTAAATAGACACTAACACAGAAAGACAATAATTACTTATTTTTTATACAATATGTTGCCACATTATTCTAAAATTCTAACAAATAATACTTCAGCCTCACAGCTTGATACTAATACAATCAATCAAAATAAAAAGACTAGACCTATTACAGCTAGCTAGTCGAATCAAAAATCATGCACCAAATACAAGTACAATGTCGTCTCGTACTTGTCCTTATTAACACGTATAATTTTGCTACGTGACAGAAGTGTGACAAGTATTTATCTCTTGTTTACTTCAAGTGAATTTTGAATATGTAAATAACGCAATTCAGGATTCAATTCCAACTGTTTTTAATTTTACTACTTCAAAGTTACTGGTAATATGCACAATGAACGGTTTTATTAAAGTTTCCTTGAGAATATACATAGTAATATACCGTGAGAGGGTTGGAGGAAAAGTTTCATCAGTAGATCAACACGAGATCAATGATAAGGAAAAAATCAAAAACAAGTCAATTCAAATATGAAATACAAGTGAAGCAGATAGTACATGCAAGACATACACCAGATTGTTTGGGGACATCTAAGCAGACCTGCAGGTCGCCGATTTTGTTCTTTGCCTGGCTGACTGTACTCTGAATATCCTTTAGCAAAGCGTCTCCTGGTTTTGGGCTGTAATCCCTTTTGCTGTCCTTATGAAGGCTGGTTTCAATGTCCATATCCATGTCTTCTTCGCCTGAAAGAGATATTTTAAAACTAGACTTGATTCGCTTATTTACAACAACAAATTTACACTACTTATGAAGCTGTCATCAACTCCCAGCTTTGTCAAACAAACATAATTTAGACTTATCAGACTTACCAGGAGAATCGCGCGGTACTATTAGGATTTATTCAGATATGGCGAAAAAGGAATTAAAACAAATTCCGTGATTTAAACTGCACAAAAATTATATCTAGGCAGTGCAGTGGATTTTACATTGTTTTGGATGAATGAACCGAGGTACCGAAAATTGGAACAGGCTGGTAGAGATACACCGTTTAAGGCTATATGAAAAAAAACTGGATAGACCACCAAAGTCGCAGAACAAATTTTCAGTTTTTTTCTACTAATTTTCAGTTCGCGTTCTCGAGTTTTTTCCGACATTTTCCCAGCCTACTCTGGACCTCAGTCGCATTTCCTCCAATAAGAACAATGTCATCTGCAAAGAGCATACACAAAGGTGCCTCATCCTGTGTCTCTTGTTAGTGCAAACTCATAATCTTAACCCTTAAATGCATATTTATATCTCAAAAAGTTAAAATGTAAGGTAAACCAAATAAAGACATGAAAATTTTTTTTTACAAAAAATCAATCGCATCTCAATGCTTTGGATTAAAAATGAAAGTAGAAAATACCAAAGAATACTTTAAAGTATGTAGCTACTCACCAAACCATAATGGCTGTGGTGAAATAACTCGGGGTGGATTAGGGCTACCATCTTGCCCCCAGAGACGGCTCAGTGTGATCTCTCCATCCAAGCTCGCCAGCAAGTCCTGCCCAAGGCTGATGCACTGCAAATCCATGTCTGTTTCCCATGTCTTCACACTTCCTAATTCGAACAATTATCTATATTAATACATCTGTAGTTCTGTCTGTACATGTTATTTTTTCTCCCCAAAGTCCCTGATAGGCATCTATTATAAAGGACTGGTCCACTGGTCACCAATATAAGATGTTTTTTATCCCTGTTTGCCTTTTTGTCTGCATGTCCAGTTTTAACTCAAAAACAGCTTGACCTATTTCTATGGAATTTTGTTCACGGGAAGCTTATGTCATCCCTCAATTAATAGGTCATGGGAATTATCAACAATACTTTTAGAAATCGTAATAAAATCTCAATGTGATAATAATATTACTAAAAATAAAATTAGGAGTTGAAACTAATTACTACAAAAAAAAATGCATAAAGAGACACAGATGGCAAAGCATCACTTACTAATCACTAATACTGTAATAATATGGTATAACTTTAATCATATTAACCAACTTTTCCTTCATCATTTGCTGGGTGTGTTCATGTGTATATGTTTGTGTGCGTGTGTGCGTGTGGGCGTGTTTGTGTTTGTGGGCATGTTTATGTTTATGGGTGTGTGTGTTTTGTAAAAGAACTGAATTAGAAAATTTACAAAAATTAAAATATTAATTCCTTAATCAAATAACATTAAAAAAAAACATTTTACAGCATTATAATATAAATTGGTGCAAAATATAACACTATAAGGATCAAATTAAAATACAACTAATACAGATAATGTACCTACCTTCAATGATTCTGTCATAAATCTTCACTTCATTGCGACCCTGTCTTCCTCTGCGTTGCCTCAATATCGGGGACAACTTGACATCAACCGGCTCACTTATGACTGCGGCTTCTTCAACTTTCCCTTCTACTTTTTGATACTTCTGTAAAGGTTCCTTTCCAGTCTCATTTACTGGTCCTTGTGTAACTGGAGCAGCCTTTGTTAATGGACTGGAATCTTCAATTACTTCTTCTTTCCCTACCACTTCCTCTTTCTTTTCACTGCATTTCTCAGTAGATTTTATGGTCTCTTTTTCCCCTTTTAAAAATGTTAGCAGTTTGTCATTCAGCCAGAGAGGATTAACCAGTGTGCTTGTAATAAAATTATCAAGCTTCTTTGATAATATACGTACAAGTAACTCGGAATGTGGTGTATCCCATAGCTCCCATGGAACAAGCTCTTTCAATATTATTCTCAGAAGATTTGTACAGTGATCAGCGGATGAGATTTTTTTATTTGCGTCAGAGATGGGATGCACCTTTTTGTAAAGGAACTCAATAGTTTCCGTATTACATTTCTCTTGACGTTTCAATGATTTTCTGTACTCTTTTAAGTGGGATGACAGAATGATGCAAATATCTGTGTATACATCTTTTGTCTCAATTTTATGACATATCTGTAAGAATATTACAGAATAAAAAAATATATATTTTATTTAGGCTGTAAGAAGGTATGAATATTGATTAATGAAATTTATGAATGTAAAAAAATACTACCACCGGTTTGAAACACCAGGGAACTCGGGTTGGATTTAGAATCATTTGGCACAAAATGGGTCATAGAAAGGGATTGAATTTGATAGAGATTAGATCCCTGATTAAAATTAATGAATATAATTAATAAAAACATATTCAATTAGGAGAATAAAAAAAGAACAATTCTAACTTCAAAAGTTAATTTTTTTTCATTACAAATATGAAATCCAACTAACATTTCACAAAACAAAAATACCAGAAACCAAAGCTACATAGCCTGAACTGCTTTGTATACAATCTCAGTGGAGCTTAACAAAATAGTAAACAAACATATAAAAGGAATTTTGTGAAATTTATTTTGTATTATTATTCTTTTTCTACTAATATAGCTAATATCCTGCATTATTTTTTTTCTAAATTAATTTTACACTAAATTTATTTTATAAATATATAATACTATAAATTGTATTATGTAAATAAAAGGGATACTATAGTTTTACTTAAGGTTTAGCCAATGAAAAGTAAATAGGCAGGGAGGAGTTCCGGTGAGTGCCAAATTCAAATCTTATCATTTATTATTATTATTATTTTAAGTACAACTAGGTACCAAAATTGCAAGTTTGACTTTGAAAGTTTGAACACCCTATAACTCCAGTCAGGGGCATTACCTATCCATGGGAATGGTATCAAAAGATAGGGAATTGCTCCCTCCACACTTTCAATACCTTCTCCTGCTACTCAGCATGCAAAAACAATCCTATTGAAATATCAAATTTGAACTTGAAACTTTAAAAACCAACGACTTAGGTCCGGTGAATTACCTTGTGATTGAGAAGTGTCACAGGGTTCAGGGAAGTCCCTTCCCCTAGCTCAAACCCTCTCATTCCCTCTGCATGCCAGTTGATTTTAAATTTTAACAGGGAACTCCTCAAAATAATTGAAGTTGAATTTCTATTATTTATATTGTCTTTTGATATAAATTAATTTTAGATAATAAACAAAATAACATACTTGAAATGTTTTGCCAATCATTTGATCCAACATTTGTTTGCATGCAAATGGAAAACTTATTTCTTGAGATATATATGGCATGTACCAAGAAGATACCAGCTTTTTCTCCAAAACAGTTGATATTACACTCAATTCATTGGTATCGTACTCTTTAAATTCCAACTGTTCCCGCTTACTTCGAGTATCAGGCAGCAGTCGTAGAAAAATTTTTAAATAAGGTGATTTCTCCATAATTTGGTCTAAATCATACTTTATTGGTTTGTTTAGACGTAGCAGCCATTGAATGAACTTAAAACTTAATAAAATAGAAATAACGAACACTGTTAGGACGTAAATAGTAAACCAGACCCCTTGTATTGGAGATATATTTGTGGTATAATTCAAAAGAATGCCAATAAACGTGCCACTGTACGAAATTATTGCTAAACTTTCAAGTAAATTCCTTTTAAATAGCATTTTCATTTAATTTAGCTGTTTATTATTGTATGGTTTAATAATATCGAAAAGTAAAATCATACACAGACGACACAGGTCATCTACTCATTTAGGATTTTATTTGTGATTTGCACAGACTATTAGATGTACAAGTAGTGATTTGAGAGTACAGTGTTGCCAAGTCAAGGAACCAAGAAATTGCCAAACACTTTTATAAAGGTGTTAAAATGACGAAAATTTCATACTCTAAAAAGTGGCTAAAATTGTCCAAAAAATTGTGTTAGAAAGTAATACAAGTTCATCTTCTTCTTCTTCCTAAATTGGCAATTCTCTTAAATGAAGGCCATTACTGCCATTATCGAGTGAGTTATAGTGTCATGTGTTAAGACGATTCAGTATCATAACAAGATGCTCCTTTGTTAGAACTTTCTATGAAGATTTTGTGGGACCTCAGAATGAATGCTTTCAGCTTATATTTATAATCCAATGCACTTAAGCACAAAAACCAAACTATATCAATATTACATAATATAGGGTCAAAAATCTAAGTTAACAATAAAAACCACAACATGTCACTTCAAGATCACACCAAAAACTCCAAGTTCATCTTTTAAAACGTTTTAGTTAATCATCATAGGTTAATTCCATATAATACTCATTGGACGTTGATAGTTCTGATAATTGAGGAACAAGGAAAAAATATTTTTCTTGCTTCCTGATTATAGTTATTGATGTAGACATATAAACATTCATAACACTGCGCCACACACTGCGCTACGCCGAAGTCGTACACGAACTCGACTCCGATCACCGCCCGGTTATCCTCCGACTAGGACATCCATCCGACCATAGTCCTTTCTCCGTCCAGGTGGTTGACTTACCGAAACTCAAACATATACTCGCGGACAGGCCGTCTTCGGCCGGCCTAGACGGGGTCCCTTTTGTACTACAGTCGGTCGCAGACGCAGATTTAGCAATCGATTCCCTCGTCGACCACCTCCAGGTCGGTATCAGAGAGGCCTCGCGAGAGGTCAAAGTGGTTATTGACAACCGCTTTGTACTGCCTGCCGATCTGCGAGCGTTGAAGAGTACGCGCGTTACAATGAGAGTTTAAAGCTCGTATAACAGAATACAGAGGTTACGTTTGGGACAACCTCGTAGAGAGTCTCAGACCGTTCCATCTCGCATACTGGAAGTTAGCCAGAACGTTAAAAATAGAATACTCCTAACAATGCTACCCCTCGAAAGAGGTCCGGGCCTCCCTCTTGCGTTCAATAGCGATGACAAGGCGGAGTATCTAGTTGCAAGCTTGGAGAGCCAGTGCTCCCCAAGCTACGACAACATAGTCGCCGCACATGTCAACGGAATCGAATCCTCGGTACAGGAACTCAGTTCACTTCGTGTTCCGCGCTCGACATTCTTGTACGTACCAAGTGCAACGCCTCACGGAGCACATAGTAACTAATTTAGCGAAAGATAACCTTATCGTACGCTTGCGGTCTTCTTCGACGTCGCGAAAGCCTTCGATAAGGTCTGCAATGCTGGACTGGTATACAAGCTACACCACTTACAAGTTACAGATAGATTATTTCATTTCATCCGCGACTACCTCACCGACCACACCTTCCGCTACCGAGTGGAAGGTGTAATTTCCACACCCCAACCTGTATGCTCGGGCTTCCCGCAAGGCTCCATTCTGGCGCCTTGCCTTTTCAACCTGTAAGTAGGTCTATACGCTGACTATACAGTCATTTACGCTTGCAATAGGCACAGACTTCATCTCAGACACACCTTCCAACGTGCAGTTACCACTCTTGGTAAATGATATCGTAAATAGCGCGTAGCAATCAACCACTCCAAGAGCGCCGCGATTATGTTCGACCCTAGCAAAAAGAGATCTTCGAGGGTATCAAACCTCTCAAATTCTTTAAAGACAAGATCCCGTGGGCCACCGATGTAGTGTGCTGACGTTGCGTCTAGCAAGTGTGTCTGTATTCGTAAGGCATGTATACGAGAGCAGTTATTAAAAGGTAACCAACCAGCAAACACGCGTTGTTATTTAACACATCGAACCTGCCACATCTCATGGCGACCCTGCCACGACAGGCATGGTAAGGGATACCATGTCTGGAACGTCATCATTCAAACAACGTCAACATGGGAAAATCACAATCAAAGGATGTAGTGATAGCGCAAACAGCCAGTGGTGGAGCTAATAATACACAGATACATGAATATGAAAACCTTACTATTTTAACAGGCGTGACCTTGGCTCTTATAATAACAGTGGTGTTTCTAATATTATGCATAATTGGAAAAAAATGCCAAAAGGAATTGATAAGGAAAGAGATTCGCCGAGAAGTACTACATCGAATTCAAGCTAGATTTTCGAAACGTGAAAATAGGAGGCGCAAGGATGAAGCAGACGACGGTGACATAGAAATAGGGGAATAAGTATTCAAGATAGTGAAAAGTGAAATAAAAATAATAATAAAAGTGCATAAAATAAAAATATTAAAAAAAAAAGTATCGTGTCAAAGTGTGTAACAAAAATCTATACATATAATAAAAACGTAACTGATCTATGTCTGTACATAGAAGATATATGAGAAAAACGACGTCAAAGCTACGCCTACCGGGGACGACCTCAATAGCAACGTAAAGGTAGCCAACATCAGGATATTAATATGACTAATCGTAATTTTAGATATTATAATCGTGGAACATATTATCGACGTGGTCATTCAAGGGCACATAGGAATTTTCGATCATCTAATAGACCTCGGATGGTACAGCGAGATGTGTATATAACAGAAAACGAGAGTATAACTGATTCAAAAACTAAAGAAAGTAGTCCAAACAGAGAGCAGTTTTTTCGAGTTTAATTTAGCATGTGAAAGTTTAGATTATATTTATTTACATTTCAAAAACAAACTGTGTAAATTTTTATTAGATACGGGAGCGTCACTATCAACAATCTGTGGTCAGTTAGTAAAAAATCATACAAAAACTTACAAACAAAACACTATTATAAAAGGCATAGGTGGAAAAGTACATGCCAACAACTTTGCTTACATTACGTTACAGTCCGAGAATGGTGTAAAATTTCATCACAAGTTCTACCTATTCGACATATTACCGTGTGAAGCAGACGGGATTATCGGTTTAGACTTTCTGAGAACTTACAATGCAAACATAGACCTACCTACGGATCAGTTATCACTACAATGTAATAAATCTACATTATGTACTATAGTAATACATAGACGCTATAACAAGATATAGGACTCAGATAATTATTTAACTATACCGCCGCGTAGTGAATCAATTCACTATATAGACATAAATAAAAACATTTATAAAGATTGTGTAATATAGTCAAAATCATTAGAAGATAATGTTTTTATAGCAAGTAGCATAGTAAAGCCAAAAAGGGGTAAGATTCCTGTTGCGGACAGCGAGCGGGGCGAGCGAATAACGATAGTCTAATAGTATAAAATGAACAAGTAAATGAAATAATACGTGTTAGGAATAAGGTTTATAAATACGTGTTAGGAATAGATATAATAATATGAACTGAATATGTGTGAATATGTGTATTTTAAAACGATTAGAATAAGAATATAGCTAGTTGTAAGTTTAAATGTATAAATTTCACTAGTTGTAAGGATGAACTATGCCAGACTCGGAACATCTGGCATGGTGACTCATGGTACTGCCGAGAGCGCGCACACAGGGCGTGCGCGCTCATTGGCCGAGCGACGCCCCGCACGGAATCCATCGCACTACCGGTTGCGAGGCAAAGGGCGAGGTTAAATATAGCGGAGAGGGCGGCAGTACTGCGATCAGTTCGAGAAACACTACAACAACAGCAAGCAGCGAATCTGCGATCAGTTCGAGAAACACCACAACACCAGCAACAGCAAGCAGCGAATCTACAAGCAAACTACAGTCAAGAACGTTATTAAGAAACCACATTGTTACTACGAACTACTGTAACTTTGTAAGAAACAAGAATAAAACAAGCGCTATTAATTTAGCACACATTAAAATATTGTGGACGTCTTTTATTCACAATATTATCTGGTCCTTCGGAAGCCGGATCGGAAGAAAAAAGAACAGAACATTTCGCCGATCTACAACAACGCTTGAAGAAGAAACGACGTGTTATCAAGACATCTGTATCCACGAACGGCGTACCCAGATCAATGGTTGTTACGAGAAGCCAGGGAGACGCAATGGAATCACAAAACAGAAATAACACAGTCCGAGTATTCGAAGAATCGCCGCTATCACCAGACACACAGAGGGCTGAGGGCACACTCCGACCGGAGGGAACACCCTCTGTACCTGTTACTCGCACTGACGTCAGAACAGGCCACGTTTCCCCGCCACGCTCACACAGATCGACGACGAGTGCGACTATGCGATCACGCCTCGCCGAGCTACAAGCGGAAGAGAAACTAGCCGCAATTCGCCGTGAAGAACTCCGTATGGAGGCGGAATTAATAAAGAAACGCCTCGCCGTGGAGTTAACGTCGATACGGGATGAAGCAGAGGACGTACGTGAGCAAACGAACGAGGAGCCAGATGAACGTATTCACCGAGTGGATGACTGGCTCCGCTCACAGCCCGAAGCTACACGGGGGGAGCAATTACCGTGTACCCGTAACGACGCGCGGCAACAAGACGAACGCAGGCCTGAACGACGTGCCCGTTCGCAATCACCGTCGCAATCGAGCAGTGATATTAAACAGCTCGCCGCGATACTAGAAAAGATGACGCATACTCATCCACCGCCACGCCAAGCCGCCGACTTACCTGTATTCACTGGAGCGATCAACGAGTGGCTGCCATTCAAAGCAGCTATGAGGGACTCCACGCAGCTGTATCGTTTCTCGCCGATAGAAAACATAGCGCGCCTACGTAACAGCCTGCGTGGGGACGCCCGCGACGCAGTGGCAGTGCTACTACACATCGCGAACAATCCAGATGAAATCATGCGGACACTGGAACAATGTTTTGGCAGGCCGGAAGTAATTATAGACAAGGCGCTGGATGATATGCGGAAATTACCACGACCGGGAGCTACCGCAAGCGAACTGAACGCGTTCGCAGTAAAACTACAAAACATAGTCTGTGTTTTACTAAATCTCGACAAGCGGAGCTACCTGTATAACCCGATGCTGGCTCGGGAAGTATTAGAAAAACTTAGCCCACACCTGAAGTCCCGGTGGTGCGACTATGCGGAAGAGAACGAGGGAACAACGGATCCAGAGGTCGTTGTATTATCACGCTTCCTAATGCGTGAAGCGAGCCGTGCTTTAAAACACACATATGCGCCCGCCACCGCTTCGACAGCGACCTATAGACGCGAAGTATTGAAGCCTGCCGCACCGCAAGTCGCCGCCAGAAAGAGACAGAACGTCTTTGCTACGGTGGACACAGAAACCGAACATCTGTGTCCTAGCTGCGATAAGCCCCATCCGTTGTCTCGGTGCCCGCAATACAAGGCACTGAACGTCGAGCAACGGTGGGAGCTAGTGAAGAGCAAAGGCGTCTGTTTCAAATGTATTGACAAACGCCATCGTCGTGTGTACTGCAAAGGAAAGCCGTGCGGTATTAACTCCTGTCGTCGTCCGCATCACTCGTCGCTTCACAACGACAGACCAAGTGATAGCGAAGAGCAAACTCAGAACAACGTGACACCGTCAACGAGCGAGACGGTAATGGCTGTCGCAACAACTATAGAACCGAGACAGATTATACTAAAAATCTGTCCGGTGACTATATCGGGCCCCAAAGGAGCGGTGAACACGTACGCTCTGTTGGATGAGGGCTCGACTATATCGCTAATCGACGAGGGCTTGGCCAAGGACATCGGAGCGCATGGACCGTCACATACACTGCAACTACAAGACGTCAATATGGGCAAAGAGTTGTTATATTATTTATCTGGAAGATAATCTTATTTAATATCTACTTTATATTATTCATCATAAGTTCATTTGATTTACCTTATTATTGTTTTGGTGTACCTATTCTTTTATTTCCAGGATACCAATTAATGATAGGTTTATGTATTGATGCGTTTAGATATTTTATAACTTGATAATTTTGGTTTAATAACAGCTTTGTTAATATTTTAGGTTCGTATTGTTTACATTGCAATATTATGACAATCTCTGTCATTGATAATTCTTTGATAGTAATAGAGCATGCGCAATTAGGAGTTTCTCAGGTATAGACAAATATTCTATCCAGGTTCTAGTTTAGCAAAATAAATCTATGATTAGATTTATTTTTAATTTTTAAAATAAGAAAAGTCTAGTAAGATGAAATTTTGAATTCAAACGAAAACAAAAGAGAAAATTAGAACAGAGAGTATGACAGATTCTTCAGGATGGATCTGATCATGTTTTATTCATTGGACGGCAGACCTTTGAATAGTAGTAACGTTTATATCATAATTATCCTGTGTTTTGATAAAAACCAAATTATTGTACAACAGACCTGGGAGTCGAAAAGATAGTTTATTTTATAACATATTTATATAGAAAAGTTATTTTAATTGTTATAATTTTAATAGTAATATGGGTGAAATACCCTTTGCCAAAACGACAAATACCTACTGAACATTGAAAGAACACTACCGGGAAAGTATCACCTGGATTTTGTATTTATAATACAAATAATAACTTTTCCTTTTACATATGAGGAAATCTCAATAGATAAGATATTTGGTGCTGCGTCGTCTGCTTGAGCAGTGTATCCTGATACGGCCTACACCGTGCTGACTTCTATTCTAGATCCTAGGCAAGGATCTCTACGCTGAGCTGTCAGAGCAAGAAGAACGTCTCGGTTATGGACATTAAAATTGTGTAATAATAATTTGTAAAACCTATATTAACTGAAAATTGTAAGGTATGCTGGAAATTTATACATAACTATCCTAAATTAAATTATAATCATAACAGAGTACACGAATAGCCAAATTGTACAAGCGAAGTTGTACGAACCGGGCGGCAACAAGAAGCACGAGTTCCGAGCTCGAACGATAAAAGGACTCCGACTGCGCGAACAAACAGTGTCTCTAAGCACACTCCAACACGCTCACTTGCGCAATTTGAAAGTGAAGCAGGTGTGCTATGAGAAGGCGAGGCCGCGTATATTGATAGGTACGGACCACTAGGAGATGATCGTATCCAGAGAGCTACGCGTCGGCAAACCGAACCAGCCGGCGGCGTCGAAAACTCAACTGGGTTGGGTGGTGCACGGAATCGCACCACACGTGATCATCGGCCACAGCGAAGCCCTGCTACACATATACGCACCTGAACGCAACACTGGCAGCGAGATCCGGAACGAAAGTTTACACGAGCTCGTAGAACGGCACTTCAAAATAGACGCGCTCGGCGTAGCCCGCGAACCGAGAATCAGCGACGCCGACAAGCGCGCGACGCGAATTCTCGACGGAACGATCCAACAACGCAGTGAAGGCTACGTAGTAGGTCTACCGTGGCGCCGCGACGACGTAGTACTATCTAATAGCTACAATATGGCGCTACGACGACTTCACTCGATAGAAAAGAAAATGGATCGTTCCACAGAGTTTGCGGCGGCGTATACAAGTCAGGTCAAAAACTTGTTTAAGAAGGGCTACGCCGTACGCTGCGAGGGACACGAACAGACTAGCAACATCAGCTGGTTTTTACCTCACTTCGCTGTATTCAACCCGAACAAACCCGGCAAGCTACGAATAGTATTCGATGCCGCGGCACGCAGTGGAACTACGAGTTTAAACGACGAGTTATTAGAAGGACCAGACCTGCTACGATCGCTGCAGGGGATTTTATTCCGGTTCAGAGAGAAGCCCGTCGCCGTCACTGCTGATATAGAGGAAATGTTTCTGAGAATACGAATACGCGAAGCGGACCAGCCGGCACAACAATTTCTGTGGCGAGGCAACGACCGGAACAAGCCGCCACAGAAATATAAAATGAGATCGGTGATATTCGGCGCAGCAAGCTCACCGTTCATAGCACACAGTGTACGCGACCGCAACGCTGAAAAGCATGCACGAACGCATCCAGACGCGTTCAAGGCAATAACGCAGAGCCACTACATGGACGACCTGGTGGATAGCTACGACGATGAAGAAACAGCTATCCACACTATAAGGGAAATACAAGAAGTCCACGCAGTAGCCGGCTTTACGTTACGCGGATGGAGCAGCAACCGAGCGAGCGTACTCAGTGGAACACCGGACGAGCTACGCGCACGATCGCCCGCACAACTTGGCGGGCATGAACAAGAAAAGATCCTGGGCCTATACTGGAATGCAGCTACGGATGAACTAGGGTTTAACACGTCCATGCATCGGGTACCAGCCGATGTACGCGCACGCAAGCGGGCACCTACAAAGCGAGAAGCTCTGAGTGCGGTTATGTCAATCTATGACCCGCTCGGGTTACTCAGCCACTACAGCGATAACGCGACCAACTTCCGTGGGGCGGACACCGAGCTACGCGCCGCCTACGCCGAATGGGCACCTGCGCTACGGGGGGAGGGGCTACGGCACAGCGTCGAGTGGCGCTACATCCCGCCCGGCGCGCCTAACCAGGGAGGTGCATGGGAGCGGCTAGTGCGGTTGGTAAAAACCGCGCTCGCCGCCACTTTGAACGAGCGTGCGCCTAAAGAAGAGGTGCTCCAAACCGTGCTCGCGGAGGCCGAGCATTCGATTAACGCGCGGCCTCTAACGCACGTGAGCGTCGACCCGCGGGACCCAGAGGCGATCACTCCCAACCATTTTCTGCTTGGGAGTTCGACGGGTATGCCTACGACGGGGACCTGCGACACGGCGGACCGGCGTACCTGGCGAGCAACCCAGGCGCTCGCCGATCATTTCTGGCGGCGCTGGGTTAAGGAGTACCTCCCTACACTGGTGCCACGCGGGACCTCAGCCGACAGCACGCGCCCTCTGAACGTCGGAGACTTGGTCGTGGTTGTCGACTCTGCCTTGCCGCGCAACACCTGGCCGCGCGGAATCGTCACGAGAACCTACACCGGACCAGATGGAGGAGTGCGAAGCGCCGACGTGAAGACGAGGAGCGGTCTGTTCCGGCGCCCGACGACGAAGCTCGCCGTCCTGCGAGGAGAGTGAGGCTGCGCAGGCTACGCCGGGGGGAGAACTGTTGCGGACAGCGAGCGGGGCGAGCGAATAACGATAGTCTAATAGTATAAAATGAACAAGTAAATGAAATAATACGTGTTAGGAATAAGGTTTATAAATACGTGTTAGGAATAGATATAATAATATGAACTGAATTTGTGTGAATATGTGTATTTTAAAACGATTAGAATAAGAATATAGCTAGTTGTAAGATTAAATGTATAAATTTCACTAGTTGTAAGGATGAACCATGCCAGACTCGGAACATCTGGCATGGTGACTCATGGTACTGCCGAGAGCGCGCACACAGGGCGTGCGCGCTCATTGGCTGAGCGACGCCCCGCACGGAATCCATCGCACTACCGGTTGCGAGGCAAAGGGCGAGGTTAAATATAGCGGAGAGGGCGGCAGTACTGCTCCCTCCGAACCCACCCACTTTCAGGATCACTGTCGTCCGACAGTCCTTGATGTCGCTCTATTGAAAGGTATCGAGCTTCGGTTACAACTTTTAGAAGTCGTACACGAACTCGACTCCGATCACCGCCCGGTCATCCTCCGACTAGGACATCCCTCCGACCATAGTCCTCCGTCCGTCCAGGTGGTTGACTACGCGAAACTCAAGCACTTACTCGCGGACAGGCCGTCCTCGGACAGCCTAGATAGGGTCCCTGATGTACTGCAGTCGGCCGCAGACGCCGACTTAGCGATCGATTCCCTCGTTGACCACCTCCAGGTCAGCATCAGAGAGGCCTCGAGAGAGGTCAAAACGGTGAGCGATCGCCGCTTTATACTCCCTGCCGACCTGCGAGCGTTAAAGACGGAAAAGAACGCCGCGACACGCGCTCACGACTCATTCCCGTCCAGGGAAAACTGCGCACGGTTACGCGCATTACAAAGAGAGTTCAAAGCTCGCATCACTGAATACAGAGGTCACAGCTGGGACAACCTCGTAGAGGGTCTCAGACCGTTCCATCTCACATACTGGAAGTTAGCCAGATCTTTAAAAATAGAACACTCCTCCCAACTACCACCCCTCGAAAGAGGCCCGGGCCTCCCACTCGCGTTCGATAGCGAAGACAAAGCGGAGTGTCTTGCCGCAAGCTTGGAGAGCCAGTGCTCTCCAAACTGCGACAACATAGACGCCGTACATGTCAACACAATCGAATCCTCGGTACAGGAACTCAGTTCGGTCCCACCCGCGGATACCCTAACTACGGTCACATCTGACGAAGTCTGTTCCGTCATTAAGGGCCTTAAGCTCAAAAAATCTCCCGGTCCTGACGGGATCCGGAACGAAGTACTCAAACTTCTTCCTGATCACCTCATAGCACTCTTGGTTTGCATATTCAATGTAAACATCGCCCACTGCCATTTCCCAGCCGCCTGGAAAACGGCCATAGTCATAGGGATACATAAACCCGGCAAAAAAGCATCGCTTCCCGACAGCTATCGCCCGATCAGTCTCTTGAATACCTTAGGTAAAATCTACGAGCGGCTCCTTCTGAACCGTCTCAAAACCGTGATAGACGAGAAAAATCTATATCCACCGGAACAGTTCGGGTTCCGCGCTCGACACTCGTGTACGCACCAGGTGCAACGCCTCACGGAGCACATAGCGACTATCTTCGCGAAAGATCCTCCATACCGTACGCTCGCGGTCTTCTTCGACGTCGCCAAGGCCTTCGACAAGGTCTGGCACGCCGGACTAGTCCACAAGCTACACCAGTTACAAGTCCCAGATAGGTTAGTTCACATTATCCGCGACTACCTCACCGACCGCACCTTCCGCTACCGAGTGGAAAGTGTACTCTCCACAGCACACCCCATACGCTCGGGCGTCCCGCAAGGCTCCATTCTGGCGCCTTGTCTCTTCAATCTGTATGTCAGTGACCTACCTCGTCCTCCTAGGGTCCAGGTAGGTCTATACGCGGACGACACAGTCATCTACGAGTCGAATAGGAACAGACTTAGGCTCAGACACAGAGTCCAACGCGCAGTCACCACTCTCGGTAAATGGTACACCAAATGACGCATAGCCGTCAACCCCTCGAAGAGCGCCGCGATTATCTTTGATCCTAGTCGAAAAGTGCACCCTGAGAGTGTCAAAACTCTCAAACTCTTCAAAGACAATATCCCCTGGGCCACCAAGACTAAATATCTCGGTGTGACCCTGATCATAAGCAAAATGTCCCTGAGACATAAACTTACTCTCTACAAAATGTGCATACGTCCGATTATGACATATAGCTGCGCCGCATTCGCACATATGTCAAAATTGAACATACACAAATTCCAAGTCCTTCAAACTCGAGTACTACGTAAAATCAATAACGCCCCCTGGTTCGTTCGTCAGGTAGACCTTCATAGAGATATGAAACTCCCCTCGATCGAGTCTTACATCAAATATCTCTCACGATCTTACTTTGACACCGCGTCAAATCACGCGAATCCCTTGATCCAAGCCGCCGCGAATTACGTTCCAGTCCCAAACGCCACCCGCTTACAGCGTCGACCGCGTAACATCTTTACCGATCCCGATGACGAAATCGAGAAACAAATCGCATATTACTCATCCGTCTCTCCAAACAGAGCGTGCCAGCGCCCACGCCCGCGTAACCACCGTTCTCTCCGCAGAGGGCGGGCGGTCAATTTCGCTCCCGCACACCCGTCACGTCCACCCTCTCTAGCGGTAACCCAAGCCTAGGTCCTTTCCTCGGTGTGAAACCCTTGGGTCAGGCAACCGCCCGCGCGATACAAGTGACACTGTACGTGCATCACTTAGCTACCTACATACAACACAACACACGTATGAACATACACACGTGCACACCACACAGGTACATAGGTTCTGTGAGGGACCTTTTTTTTTCTTTTTTTCACGCTAGTTAGTTAGCGCTAGTTAGTGTAGAAAACTTTTCCGATTACTGAATACACATACGCACGGTTCCTTCCTTCCTCCCAGGAGGAAGGGAACGTGCCTATGTGTATAATTTAGTTAGCTCGAATCGTAGGTGTAGGGATTCGATTAGATCGCGACCTATTTGCGAACGCGACGACCGCCCGAGCCGAGGTCCGGCCACTTTGGCACCCTCGTGCGAGTCGTCCACGAAACTTTCGCGGCTGAGTGCCCTCTGCGCTCGCCCCCAAGTCCGGTGAAGCTGTAAAAGCCGCAGCGGCTTTAGGGCCCCTAAGGCTAACAGTGTAGTCAAGACTCAAGACTCAAGAAACTGGAAGAAACAGTACCTAGAAGATAGTACCTATAAATTGTATTGTGTCTTGAAGAATACAGCAAATTTTATTGTGGTGCCTGTGTGTCATTTCGCATCTTCTAAACGTACAACCCGCCAGCGACCCAGCCCATTCCGCTCCGTGCTACGTCATCGCCGCGCCTACCAGCAGGCACCTCACTGCGTGTGTGTACCTTGATGTTTCGCCCTCTTCACGCCTAGTAGTTTCGGGTGTGAGCAGGGTTGGTCGCACGTAGTGAGAGGGGCTCGCACGCACTGGTTTCCAGACAGCTGGTTACCGTAGCGTGTTATCCGCCGTCGGTTATACAGAGTTCGAGGGAATCGTTTCCGTCGCGTTCGCGCCCTCGGTGCGCGGTCCCGCTCTGTATTTTGTTGACGTAGCACATTTGTATAAGGGCACACGCACGCGCCCCTTTTTACTTAGAAAATTATAATGTTTGTTTATTTAACAAATCCGGAAAAAGTGTAGAACGTGTTAAAAATTATTAACGAAATTAAAATTATCGCATTTAAGTTCCGACGAAAAGAAACAAGTAGAAATTATTTGTGCTAAATATGCTGACATTTTTTTCTTAGAAGGTGATAAGTTAGGTACGGCACATACCTTAGAACAATCTATAACTGTGAATCATAATACGAAACCTGTTTACATTAAGCCTTATCGACTACCGGAGTCGTTGCGACCTGAAATTAATAAACAAGTACAGAAAATGATACATGATGATATTATAGAACCTACTAGTAGTGAGTGGAATAGTCCAATACTTTTGGTACCTAAGAAATCAGACAGTAACAAAAAATGGCGTTTAGTGATAGATTATAGGAAAGTTAATGATTCAATACAGGATGATAAATTTCCTTTGCCGAATATTACGGAAATTTTAGATTCTCTTTCTGGAAGTATTTACTTTACACATCTAAACCTACATCAAGGATTTTACCAATTAAAGTTACAATCAGAAAGCAGGAACATTACTAGCTTTTCGACTAGTACAGGACAATACCAGATGAAGCGTTTACCCATGGGGCTTAAGATAAGTCCCAGTGCTTTCTCCAGGCAATGTCAATTGCTATGTCAGGACTCACTTATGATGTTTTGTATATTGCGATGACGTCATAGTTTTTGGAAGAAATGCTTTTATTCATAATAAGAACTTAATGGACGTATTTGAACGATTTAGAAATATGAATCTTAAACTAAATCCAGAAAAATGTGAATTTATGAAAACTCAATAACTTTATTTAGGGCATGTAGTATCAGCTAATGGTGTACTACCTGATTCAGAGAAAATTACTGTTTTACAAAAGTATCCAGTTCCAACTAGCGCTGACGAAGTTAGGCGTTTCGTAGCCTTTTGTAATTATTATAGAAAATTTATACCTTCATTCGCAGAAATCACAATGCCGTTGAATAAGCTATGTCGAAAAAATGAACCATTTGTATGGACTAATGAATGTCAAAATGCTTTTGAAATTCTTAAAAATAAATTAATGTCCTCGCCTATTTTACAATATCCAGATTTTTCAGAAAAGAACACATTGGTTCTTCAAACGGATGCATCTGGTGTAGCGATAGGGTCAGTTTTATGCAATAATGATTTAAGACCAATTGCATATACTAGTAGACCATTAAACAAAGCCGAACTAAATTACCCTACAATACAAAAAAAACTTTTGTCAATAGTATGGAGTATAAAATATTTTAGACCATATTTATATGGCAGAAAGTTTACTGTAATGACAGACCATAAACCTCTCATTTATTTATTCGGTATGAAAAATCCGTCGACAAGATTATTAAAGTTCAGATTGCAACTAGAAGAATATGACTACAATATTGTTTACATTAAAGGCAGCGATAACACAGTCGCAGACGCGTTAAGTAGGATAACCATAAGTTTGGACGAATTAAAATCTATGAATGAAAAATTAATTACTGTAATGACAAGAGCACAAAAATTAAAAATTGAGAGTCAAAGTAAGGGAAATAAGGAAAGCACAAGGTCTATTAATACGCCTGATGAACCGAGGTTTGGCCAACCGAGGGTCACAGAAATATTAAGAAAACCGAGTGATTGTATAGAGTTAAGATTTATTGATGGTAAACAATTAAATAAGAAAAATGTGACGTTTGAGGAAAAATGTTTAGCCTTTATAAAGAATGAATCGACTTTATACATAAATCTTGATTATATGTCGCATTTTACGCGAGTCGAATTTGAGGATATATTGAGAATAATAAAATAAACATTAATCAACTATGCATAATTAAAAACGAAAATAATATAGACTTTATAAAAATATTAGTCGATGAAATAAAAAGTAGAGAAAAATGGGCCGGTCCACATATAAATATACTAAAAGGTATAAAACGAGTTTCTAATAATGACGAAAAGGCATACATACTACATGATTATCATTTACTACCCACGAGTGGGCATGCGGGCGTACGACGTATGGTAAATAATATCAAAAGTAAGTATTTTTGGCCAGGTTTAGAAAACGATGTACGAAAATATGTTAGTAAGTGCCAAAAATGCCAAACTAATAAATATTCTAGGAATATTATAGAGCCGATGGTAGTGACAAGCACAGCCACTACTGCTTTCGATAAAATATACTTAGATATAGTTGGACCATTAGATAAGGATTTAGAAAATAATTTATACATTTTAAGCTTACAATGTGAATTAAGCAAGTACGTAGAGGCGTATCCATTACAACGGAAAGATACGGTATGTGTGGCAAGAAGTTTTCTCAATAATTTTATATTACGCTATGGTTTACCAAAAGTGATTACGACAGATCGAGGAACGGAGTTCATGTCAGAGACGATGTCGGAGGTTTGTAAATTACTACAAATGAAAAGGTAAATTCAACTGCATATCACCATCAATCGATAGGAGCATTAGAGAACACACACAAACATTTAGCTGCATTTTTGCGAACTCAGTGCGATGGACATCCAGAGACATGGAGCCAATGGTTGCCATTCTGGTGTTTCTCATATAATATCACAGTACACATAGAAACAAAATATACACCGTATGAGTTAGTGTTTGGTAAAACATGTAATTTACCAAGTAACTTAAACAATAGCATAGTAGAGTCTTTGTATAATTCAGATAACTATGCATTAGAACTTAAATATAGAATAAAACTGGCAAATAAGGAAGCTAGGAAAAATGTACTGTTTAAAAAGATAGAAAGGAAAACATCGTATGACAAAAAGTGTAACCCAATTAAATATAAAAAAGGAGATTTAATATTAATAAAAAATGAAAATAGTAAGAAATTAGATAAGTTGTTTGATGGTCCGTATACAGTTTTATGTGAAAATGAACCTAATGTAACTATACTTAAAGGAAATAAAACTGAGATAGTTCATAAAAATCGAACAAAAACTTTATGTGACGTAGAGTATATTATTTACATTTTAACATTTGTTTGTAACCTTACCATTTAGGTAATAATATGTACATTAAATAAAGCATAACACTATGTTTTAGATTAAAGAATTATTTCATTTATATTATGTAGGTACCTACTACTAGTTACTATCAATATTACTACGATATTTTATATAACAAAACACATTGTTTTAATAATTCCTATAATTAGTTTAACTAGTAAAGAAATGTATGTAAAAAAAAAAAAACGTAAAATTTTTTTTTTTTTTCAAAACAACCCCTTAGATGTACCTAGTGTGCTGGCGTTGCGTCTAGCAAGTGTGTCTGTATTCGTAAGGCATGTATACGAGAGCAGTTATTAAAAGGTAACCAACCAGCAAACACGCGTTGTTATTTAACACATCGAACCTGCCACATCTCATGGCGACCCTGCCACATCTCACCGAGGGTACACTCGATAGAAGCTCACCTTCGACTCTCATATCCGTACCGTTAGGAACAGAGCCGCAATGGTCATAGATCGACTACAGCCCCTGACTTTAAGCTAAATGTCCCTGAGACACAAGCTTACTGTATACAAAACGTGTGTCCGCCCGATTATGACATATAGTTGCGCCGCATTCGCACATATGTGAAAATCCAATGTCCATACATTCCAAGTCGTCCAAACGCGATTCTTACGTAAAATCAACAAAGCTCCTTGGTAAGTTCGACAGCAAGATCTCCATAGAGAGATGCAACTTCACTCGGTCGAATCTACATCAAATACCTCTCGAGATCTTAATTCGACGGCGCGTCGAATCACTCGAATCCGCTGATGAAAGCCACCGCCACTTACTATACAGCCCCAAACGCCACTCGCGTACAGCGCCGGCCGCGTAACATCTTCACCGACCCCAATAAAAAATGGAGGAAAAAACGCCTATTACTCAACCGTCTCTCCAAACAGAGCGTGCCAGCGCCCACGCCTGCGTAACCACCGTTCTCTCCGCAGAGGACGGGCAGTCAATTTCGCTCCTGCACACCCCCCACGTCCACGCTCTCTAGCGGCAGCTCAAGCCTAGGTCCGTTCCTTGGTGTGAAGCCCAACCTCACCAAAATGTCTAAAAACAATAATAATTCTTACTCAATTTAGCGGAGGTGAGGAAAAAAGTGTAAAGTTCCTCATCCGCCATAGAAAAGGGAGGATCCTCCGGCCAGACGGGTGCTATGTCTGGCGGGCAGCTGCCCCGACGGTTGTAGTCGGGTTCTTGTATATCAACGATTGAGTTAATTTCTATAGCGCGATGTAGGATGCGTCGTATGTGGCTCGATAGATGTCGCTATGTAATTGTGTCGATGCGTTGATGCGTCAGTTGTGGCGAGAGATGTCGCTACACTCACTGGTCATAAAGTTCAGAATAGCTTAATGACTAAATGAGCTTAATGGCCTATTAGGTCACTACCATGTATTTCGCTCTCTTTCGACTGATCCACGTCATCGATCACGGGAATCACATAGGTACTAAGTACTAAATACGTCGCGCCAGCCTGCCGCGAACGAAGTACTAAATGAACGATGTACTGTTAAGCTTACGGAATAGTTCGTTCTAGTTCAGTGTCAGGAATTAATTCGTACTTAGTGCATGTACTACACTAGTACACTACTGTGGAAGTTAGTGCTGCGTCGTTTCTGTTTTTTTCGAAAACGAAACGAAACGATATTTTACACTCAAAGAACCGTTCTTAGAACCAGTTATAAAAAAATGCTTTTTTCTTAAGTTCCAGAAAAAACTGTACCTACTGAAAAAACGAACATTTGACGTTTCACCAAAAAACCAGTTTTTATTCTTCGTTCCTTCAAATTTAACGTAGTTTCTTGTAACGGTTGACTGTTCATTCAATTATAATCCTTATACCAATAACTATAGATCTGATCTATCATAAAATGGTCTCGTTTATTGAAACTGGTTTTTGTTAAATAGAGCAAACAGTTCGTTCGTTTTTCATAGAAAAACTGGTTATTAAAACCGTTTCTGAACAAAACGCCCAGTACTAGTGGAAGTCACTTTTTGATTTTGTTACATTCAGGTTGTCACTTTCAATTTTCAATATCTTAGAAGAAATTGGGAATATTAATTATTCACGTTTTACATAGTTTTCCATTCGATATGTCAGTATATTAAATAATAATATGTTTTTTTTTAATTGTAAGTTTTAAAAAAAAAACAAGCCTTATGTGTGGAATTATTTTATTTTCCAGGTCGAAAGTAACGTTCAAGATCACCCTGACTTCGGATCCAAAATTACCTTTTAAAGTGTAAGTTTTATTATTATGTGTTTATTACTATTTGCAACTAACGTTGGCTGTAACTTCAACGTATTTTAACCCAATATAAGCAATTTTCCTGTAATATTTAATAATGATAGTAAAAATTTGTTGATTGCCAACAGATGCTGAAAAAGGGTTCTACGTTGAAGTTACTTTGCTTAGCTATGGAGACCGCCGTAACACAACAGTTTCTTAACTTTTTCGAAGATTTCACGGTACTCTGTCAGCTAAACTGGCCTGTAAATACTACAACGGAAAGTGAAATAAAGAATGCATTCACAACAGCTTTGCATGTAGAAAAATGTTTAAACGAACTGCAAAAACGAGATCTAATTAATGAATTTCTCTTGACTTTAAATATAAAAGATGAATCCAATGTTTCCCTGAAATATTGTTTTTCAGATCCACCAAAATATATTTTAAAGAAAATTATACAATCAGATACAAAAATTGACATAATGGATGTGGGAATTAGGTTATTTATTGAATTTTTCGGTGATGATAAATTAGAGGATTGCTTAACTGATATCATGGTTGAGACGGCATCCAAAGAGACTTTAATGAGAAATTTACAAATAGAGTTGCCTAAAGATAAAATATTACAATTGAAAAGTCAATTATTTTTATCACATATTTCTAATTCTGATGATTGTAAGGAAACAGTAATGAAATTATTGTGTAACTCTACAGGTGACACAATACAACTTCTAGTTGTTAGTTTATGCAATACGGATGTGAAATATAGAAAAGGTGTTGCTTGTATTGTGGAATGCTTTCTTAATGTAATTTTAGATAGAACTGAAAGTTGTCAAACATTTTGGAAGTTACTTTTGAATGTTGATGAGAAGTATTTAATTAATATGTGTACTGAACACACTGACCTTTTTACATATATCATAGAAGCCATTTTAGACTGTGGCAAATTGATTAATGAGAATATTTCTGCAGATTTATTTTACATAAATTTAAATTATGATGAATTGAAAAATATTGTACACAGAATAACAAAATGTAAAGAGTTAAGAGAACAATTTGTAAGCATTATTAAAGATTCAAATGCAGATTTAAGGTTTTGGGAAAATATTATGTGAATTAAATAATTTTTCTTGAATAAACAAACATATTAGATGAGTAATTTTATTTATTTTACTAGTAACCTATTATTCTCTAGTTGAAAATTTGTATTTTTGACTCATATAATTCAGTTTATTTGTGTAAAACGAATTTAAAGGTCTATAAATAAACATTATTTGAAATTAAAATTATGTTTATTTATATATACACTGTTGAAATTACATTACTGTCACTGATAGCTTCATCGTGTTGTTAGGCTAAAAATTTTGGAGTTATTCAATTATATTTTATAAATGGATACAGCATTGACACTCTTTACATGAAAATGTTGGGCAATAGCCCTCAGATCACTTTCCAACTTGATACTGGTGTGAGCAAATAGAAACTTCCACCTTATGCTGTGATTTCCTACCTCTTTTGTGTCAAAATGCTAATTAAAAAAATTGTAATGTTTTCAAATTGCTTTTAGTGAGAGTATTTATAAAACGTCATTAGCTAGCCAAGCTGTATTGTCACAAGCTGGTATAGATTCTTATATGTGTACATAAATACACACCATTTTTTTGTGTGGCTAATGTTTCTAAACCATGGAAGCCTTATGTGTCCTACTTTTTGTAATAGACGACCTGATATTAAGTGAAGATATTTTTACACTGAAACATAAAATGAGGACTCATATTCAACATAAATGCATACATAAGTGTATGGTGGGTGATATAAACAATATTATTTTCTTGTCAGTTATTACAATTTTGTACAATGGACTCCAGAATTTAGACCACTTTTTTTTATAAATGATGTTCATCAGCTTTAACTATTAATAAATAATTTAACCGAAATTTCTTAACTACCGCCTGCAACAGAATAACAGTAGTTTTCGTCTTCATGCAAGATAAAAACGTTTAGAAATTTGGGATAAATTATTAACAATAAATTTCCTTTGTCTATCAATTAACTGTTAATAACTGATCCGTCTGAATATTTTGTCACAGTACATCAGTATGTAAACAGTCAAAATAACAGCTGTCATGTTGGAATAGATTGTTAATAGATGGCATTCCTAATAGTTTTATTTAAGGAGAACACTAGCTTAATATAATAACAGCGGGGAAACATATGCTTTAAGTCAAACCATGTTTTAGACTTACTAAGATTAGACTAAGGTAATAGTGGTGGATTAAGTTAAGTTCCGGAAGCACATTACTGATTTCCCAGACAATGAGTTCAAGGGTAATGCCAGGAAGGTTTTACTGCCATAAGGTTATTATAGGATGGATCATTATTTCAATGATAGTGATGCCTGGGAGTAACTCCCTCTCTGTGCATCCGTTAAATCATTAATATGATTATTAACTGTAAATATTATTTGCACCATTGAAAAAAATATAAGCCCAATAGAGTTTTTGCCGATTCTTCTCAATGACTGGTATGTTTTCTGAACCGTTAGTAGTGTTTTGATGTTCATAAGTGCCTAAGCGCATAAGTGATGTTTGAGTCATTAATTTTGATGTAGTATTAACGGAGATTGACGTTTTAAGGAAAAAACATCTTTGAGAACAGTAGAGCCTCTTTGACCCAAGTTAGAGAGTTCTAGAGTTTTAGAAACATGAGTTTTTGGCGGGATCTTGAAGTGACAAGCTTTGGTTTTTATTTTTAATTCATTAATTTAGATTTTTGAAACTATATTACGTAATATTGGTGGCATTTTGCGTGATATAGTTTTGTTTGTTGTGCATAAGTGAAGTAAGTGGGAGCCACCATCTTGTCAGAGATCCCACTTTGCTTAGTGGAAAATTTTACGAGGGCTTAAAACATTGACACTGGCAAGTGCTTTTGAAAGAAGAGTTTTAGGGACAATAATCACAGAACAACATTTTTATTTCATTACAGGTTAAGCGTTCCTGAAGCAACGCCGTTCACTGCGGTTCTCAAGTTTGCCGCGGAGGAGTTCAGAGTTGAGCCTGCCACTAGCGCTATCATCACAGATGACGGCATCGGCATCAATCCCCAGCAGACAGCAGGTACATTTCATAATATTAAAACAAGCTTCCTAAATATCCTGTCAACTGCATTAATGATTACAGTTTATAATTTACTAGCCGTGTGCCCCATGAATATGCATCCCATAGGATTTCCCATCGGCATCCCATAAGGAATTTAAAATTTTCAACCCCTTTTGGGGATGAATGTTCAAAAATTCTCTCTCCATACTCACGTACGTTAAACAACGTGGCGTTATAATGGCGACATTAATAAGACACACGGATTGAGCTAGTAACCAGTGAACTTAAAAATAAAACATACAGCATAAAGATACAGCAACAATGCAATTGCAAGTAAAAAATCGTCGTCCATCGCTGTTAAAATGTCTGAATTCAACGGTCGTCGTCTCTCAAGTGAGCCTTGTTATTCCGAACGGAAATAAACGTATGTGTGTGAAATATGTATGGAATCTCGAATCGATATTTCGAATCGAAATCCCGAAACAGAATTATTCAGCCTGTATGTGGCCGCCCTTACTCGCGCGTCTATCCCCTTTAGGCTTTAAAACTACTTAAGCGGATACGTGCGTTAGTTTAACGTCGCCATTGTAGCGTCACGCTGTTTAAATTTAAGTAAGTAATTCACTGTCAACCTACTTCTTATTTTTTCTAAACAAAAAGCAAATTTTTTTTTGTTTCATTCGGGTTTTTTGTTTTCTTTTTTTCGTATTCTTTAGCGTTATCGAGATTACAAAACATACTAGGGTATGCCGGCCCTCTGGTCTAATGTCAGCTTGGGGCTTAATATAACGAAGGTCACAAATTAATAGAAGGTTCATGTTTCAGGCAACGTGTTCTTGAAGCACGGAGCGGAGTTAAGACTCATCCCGCGGGACCGCGTGGGGAGCAACCCGCATTAAATGAACATATAATTCCATTAATTTAAGCGTTTCTATATATATTTTATAATTTAATGTATATTTACGTTGCTCTATATTAAAAGTTTTTTTAACATGTTTCCTTAATTATGATTGACTATTTTTGCTATCAAACATCAAATGCGGCGAGTTAAACTGGTTGTTGGCGTGGCGACGCTTTGGCCCCAATGTAGACGGCGTGGAATCGAGTTCGTTTTTAAAAAAATAGACGACCATTTCAAAGTTTCATGTCTAAAACATTATAGATTAAAATCGTTTGGTTGTGATCGCGAATAAATTAACTTCTTCACAGTTCTTCACTTTCTTTTGGTTTGTCGTGTTTCGAGATCACCCGGTGTTTTTTTTAAATATTTCACATCTGCCGGGCGTCACGTGACGCCAAACGTTTTTTTCATGACGTCGTAAGTCATAACCAGCTCAGGAGGAACTGTTAAATCTATACTATTATTATTATAAAGCTGGAAGTACTGTTTGTTTGAACATGGCAATCTCTGGAACTACCAATCTTTGAATATTACTTTTTGCACTTTACAGCCTACTAGCTGTGCCCCACGGTTTCACCCGTGTTAATTTTATCCGACAAACACCACGCCACCAGCGCACTCTTGTAGTCCTATCATAATTGTTCTTGCCAGTATAAATTATTTTAATTTTTCATTATCTTCTGAACTATGTGTCCAAATAGCATACTCTAAAGAGAAAATTTAACTTCATAAAATTGCCTTCATGATGAAATAACTTTTGTTTGTAAAGATTAATACGCCATGTGTTGAAATATTGAGTTCGTCTACAAAAATCATTCTCTTTGAGATATTATATTTTAAATGTTTGAAAATGTTTTAATTTATTATTTCGGAGAAAGATAGTTTAAAGCACCCGAACTACGAGTCATAAAAACTAGGTACAATTCGAGTATTGTATAGACTGCATAAACACCAAATGTTACACGATGTAAAAAGGACAACTGTAGAAATATAGTTGTAAGCAGTTAGTTCTTTCTGATCCTTGATGGTGTTAAGACACTCCTCCAATAAAAATATTTCAATAAATAAAAATCTTCAATCTTTATAAAGAATACACTGTCACATATCCATAATCCCAACACCATGTCTATAAATAATGCTTATAAATCAGTTTTTAATTTTCAACAAATCTTTGTCATAAAATACATTATTGTGGCTTATGTATAAGAGATAGGCATATGCTATCCTTTACTTTTTTTATATATACTAAGAAACAATATTATTATAGAACATTGTATTTCCGTATCATTAACGATTACACCAGCGCACGCGGTTAAAGCAGTTCGGAAGGGCCTCGACTTCCGAATTACGTAACATGTATTGTTTTAGATGTTTTCTCCCTAGCATGCGGTGTAGGAATTTGGATAGGTATTTTGCCGGCCACTCACCTCGGGCATGCTGATGTTAACTTTCGTGGCTTCTATGCACTGCACATCACGCACTGTTGAAGCACTATGGAGCCCCGGGGGGGTTTGTGAAGTCCGAGCTTAACTATTATTTGATTTATACTTTTAATTTGTGACGGAGATGCAATAGTTTTATGCGCTCTGTTAGGCGACACGTTTTGTCTTGTCTGTTTTTTCAACTGTCACTCGTCGCACGTGTGTTTTTGGTTTTGTTTGTAGATGGCGCTAATAGTGGCCGAGGTAGGAAAAGTTATGAAGGAATATATGCATGCTCTAACATTTCCCCCCACTTGAAATCATCATAGGATTTCACAATTAAATTGATTGAAAATTGAGTTGAAGATTGAAAAGTTAAAAGATTTTAAGTTAAGAGTCGTCCATGGTCAGTCGAACATCCTTATGATAACAGATCTTAAGAATCCTAATATTAAATTAAAATTAAGCTAAATGTTAAACATTTAAGATAACCTAAAGAACTATATGTACTAGTTTTGCATAGGCAAAGGACAAATCTTTGTAATAGGTCGACGAAGTAGACCGTTAGCTGTGCGGAGAGTAACCACCCGCACTACACCATCGGTGCCAGGGTGCACGCATTCTATTTTCCCATAACGCCACTCTAATGATGGTAGACGCTCATCGACCATGAGAACGACGTTGCCAATCTTAACATTGTTAGAATTTACGATCCATTTTGATCTTTGTTGTAAGGTATGAAGGTAATCACGCTGCCAAGCTCGCCAAAAACATTCAGTTAGTTTGGTAAGTATATGCCATCTTGCCACGGGGCTGACGTAATCATTAGTAAGATCAGGTTCAGTTTTGAAACACGGTACTCATTCTGATAAACGAGATAGAATTAAGTTACGAATACCTAATACCCAAAAACGTCTTTGGATAAGTGATTGTAAAGTTCGAGGACCGCAAGGTAAATAAAGAATATGATAATAGTCAATTAAAAGTTTCGAGAGCGGCGAATTCTTTGGAAGTAAGAAAGGATGTGTCGCAGATTGCGGTAAGTTAGCGTTTTTTAGACGTCCCCCCACTCGAAGCAACCCTGCTTCATCGACAAAAGGTTTCAACTTTTGGATGTTACGAGAGCAGTTTTGATATGATTGTATAACTGCGATCTCGTTCGAAAATGAGGTAGTCTGAACATGTCGAACAAAAGTGTTCACTGACCGTAAGACCAGATTTGAGCCTGTACTCGGATTTTTGTTTTAAATTAATAATGAATCGGTCACACCAGGCTTATACACGCTGGGTCCGGGAAAAAGAAGAATATTTATTCAAAACATGAGATACGACATCACGAGTATGGTCACTAACACTAATTACGTGGGAAATGTGAATAGGTTTTAGTTCGGGAACCGAATCTAGCGGTTCGACCATGTGATTTATAGGCCACGTTGATGTCTCTTTTGAGAGCCAGTTCGGGCCTGACCACCAGGAGGGGGAAGTAATGAGTTGAGAACAGCTGAGCCCTCGACTGCAGTGATCAGCCGGATTGTCATGTGTTGACACATGATGCCAATTCTCAACACTGACGTTGTCCGTGATTTTAACAACACGATGTGCCACGAATGTTTTTAGTTTATGTGGTTCAGTATGGAGCCACGACAAAACGGTTTTACTATCAGTAAAAGCTATCATACGAGTTAGATCTATATGACCGCGGAGAAGATTCCACATGTGCTTTAAAATCCGTGACAGTAAGACGGCACCACAAAGCTCCAGTCGGTTGACGGTAAGTGGTTTTAAAGGTGCCACCTTCGACTTGGCAATAAGTAACTGAACAGGATTGTCTTTACTACCAAGCGCTCGTGTGTAGACACAACAACCGTAAGCTTTTGTGAATCCATCGCAAAAACCTATCAACTCGTAATGAATGGCCGTGGAGCTCGAGACTCGGCGTGGAAGTCGAAGTTCTTTGAGATGAATTAGTTCCTTCACAAAGTCTTGCCACTCTTGAGCTATATCAGATGGCACAGACTCATCCCAATTGAGTTGGTAGCGCCACAAGGTTTGTAAGATAAGTTTGGCTTGTAAGACTACTGGCGTCAACCAACCAAGAGGATCATAGATGCGAGCGACGTTTGAAAGTATCGCACGCTTAGTGCAGTTCGAATTTAGCTGCGAGAAAGAATAAGTAAAGATATCTTGAACTGGATCCCATTTAATACCAAGTATCTTTAACGTACGTTGATTTTGATCATCACAAAACTCTTTGGGAATTTGACAGTGCTCAGAAGGAATTTGAGACAGAAATTCTTTAGAGTTGCTACTCCATTTGCGTAGTTCAAACTGTGCACAGGCTAAAAGATCTACCAGCTCATTTTTGAGCTCTAACGCTGCATTAACAGTTTGTGCCCCAGCTGTTATGTCGTCCATAAATGTATCATGGAGAAGAATTTTAGCGGCATGAGGTCGCTCGCTACCATAATCGTGGGCAACCTGATGAAGAGTTCTAATTGCGAGAACCGGAGAACTGCTTACGCCATATGTGACGGTGTTTAGCTGAAACTCTGTGACGGGATCGTTAGGAGACTCCCTCCATAAGATGTGCTGCCAACAACGATCTTCAGGTCGAAGTTCAATGTTACGATACATTTTAGTGATATCCGCTGTAAACACAACAGCGTGAAAACGGAATTTCGTGATAATATCTACGATATCATTTTGAAGTTTAGGACCTGTGTAAACTATGTCATTGAGAGATTTGCCATTCGTGCTTTTGGCGCTGGCATCGAATACAACCCTTAATTTGGTTGTAGTGCTTTCGGGACGTAAGATACAGTGATGGGGAATAAAATAATTCCCGCTTGGTGATGACGATTCAACAGGCTGCATGTGTCCTAATGATTCGTACTCACGCATAAAATTGGAATAGTCCTCTTTCAGCTTTTCATCGCGATTGAGACGCCTTTCCAGATTTGTTATACGCGATAAAGAATGTTTATAAGATTCATCGAGATCACTATACGGCTCCTTTAGTAAAATAGGAACGACGTATCGACCGTCAGTGTTTTGATATACTAGTTTAGAGTATAGTTGTTCACACTTGGTATTGTCTGGATTTATAACACTGATCAACGGTGGTTCTTCAACCTCCCAAAAGCGCTTGACCACTTCGTCTAAGGCAAAGGTGGAAGCCAAGAGGGAAGAAACCGTCGAAGGGGGTCGATAATAATCACTGTCGAGCTTCCCAGTGATAACCCAACCGAATACGCTATGGAGGGCGACTGGCAATCCAGGCCCTGCTTCTAATCGCTGACCATCATAAATTGAATGGAATAATTCCGCGCCGATTAATAAGTCGACGTCAGCAGGTTTATCGAAATCACTATCCGCTAAAATTAAATGTTTATAAGATTCCCGAACAGCAGTAGGAACTTGTGCCATCGGCATCTGACTTGTAATGCTAGACATCACTATGGGACTAATATTAAAGGAAGGACTCTTTGAATAGCGCGGTAAAATGGTGCAAGAAGTAAACACCCTGTACCTGGTGTACAATGTTTTGACCTAGACCGGCTACGGCTATATTGCAGCGACGTAACGGTAAGCCCAAACGTTTAGCACATTTTACGCTTAAAAAGCAATCCTGTGCTCCGCTATCGATAAGCGCTCTGACGAGTAAAACCTGGCCGGTATTTTCCGGATGATGTACCCGAACACTACAAGTACCTAAAAGTACCATGGCGCGGTTACTTTCGACAAGTGTGCTAGCGCACACTGTGCTTATGTTGGGACCGTCGAAGTTCACGCTCGATACGGCAGCAGTAGCAGGGTTGACTCCCGGATCGGGACCAGTGCTGTCAGACATGGCTGGATAATGCAATAAGGTATGGTGACGACCACCACAAGCTACGCATCGCGACTTAGAAAAACATGAATCTAGGTTATGATTTTTACGCAAACAATTTCGGCATAAATTATTCTTTATTACAAAGTTACTTTTAAATGAATTATCTAAATCTTTAAACGCAGCACATTTGTACACGGAATGTGGCAAAGAACAAAACACACAAGTTTCAACCTTATTAGTATTACCATAAGGTACCTTTGTATTGACGGTCAATGAAGAAGATTTATATTTTTTATCATTATTATAATTTTTACGAAAACTTGTGTTCGGTACGAAATTAGATTTATTAGAAACTGATTTACATGGGTGTTGAACAGAGTGACCGGACTCACTCGCTTCTAATACTTTTACATAACTTTGTAAAAATGATAAGAGATCGTTAAATGTCGGTATTTGCGAATTGTTTTGTGATTCAAATCGTTTGCGAGTATCTTGGTCCAAAGTACGGGACGCTAAATAAAATAAAATATACTCGCCAAGATTATCAATATTTATCGCCTTAAGAGCATTTACAGACTCATATAATACGCTAGTGAATATACGTAACTCATTTAAATTGCCACATTTTAAAGAAGGATAGTTAAATATTTTGTCAAGATAGATAACAGACAAGATTCTTTTGTTTTCAAAACGATCGATTAATGCATCAAATACAACATGATAATTATCAGATGTTACTGGAACGCCTTTCGCGACAGATAACGCGGAATCCGACAGACACGATAACAAATAATGAAATTTTTCAATATTACTAATGTTGTCATTGTTATGAATTAAACACGTAAAAGTGTCATAAAATGTTTGCCAACACTCATGTTTCCGTCAAACTTAGGCAGTTCAATTTTAGGCAACCGCACTTGGCCAACTGGCTTAGAGGTATTGGGCGTAATGTTTGATAACTCGGGAACACTGATAACAGAATAAGCATCGACGACAGCATAGTACAAGTCGTCAAACGCCGCAACAGCTTGATTGTCAATGTTTGAGTCGGGCTTTAGCTTTAATTTCAAAGTATTTATTTCGTTCGTTAATGTAACGTATTCCTGTCGCAAAGATTCAACTCGTGTGTACCTAGCTTTAAATTGACTGAGCTTAGAGCGATCGATTTGTATTTGTTTACTTAGATCAAAAAGAATTTGTATGTCTCTAAAAACATACTCACGTTGGGACGTGAACAATTTAATTTGTTGTTCGTTACTCATTATGACAGATAAATATAATATTATGTAAATAAAACAAAGATATTTGATAAAAGTTAAAGTGATTTCCGATGTAGGTAGATATGACAAAACGGTCGACAAATTATTCAGTTACGCTAAAAGTTAAGATTTGTTTACTATATAGAAAAAGTAAGAAGTAGCTACGTGTACTTTATTCCTATATAAGTAAAGCTAATTATAGGTTTGATTTCGAATCAAACGCATTAGAATTTTACATAAAAAAGTAAAAAAGTACGTACGTGCACTTATAATTTTATGTAAAATAGGTAGGTAGCTAAGTATTTAGATAGGTAAAAGCTAATAAAACTGTAAACTAAGTAAATTTTAGTTACCACAGGACATTTGACTCGTTGGACCACTTAATATATGTATTGTTTTAGATATTTTCTCCCTAGCATGCGGTGTAGGAATTTGGATAGGTATTTTGCCGGCCACTCACCTCGGGCATGGTGATGTTAACTTTCGTGGCTTCTATGCACTGCACATAACGCACTGTTGAAGCACTATGGAACCCCGGGGTTTGTGAAATCCGAGCTTAACTGTTATTTGATTTATACTTTTAATTTGTGACGGAGATGCAATAGTTTTATGCGCTGTTAGGCGACACGTTTTGTCTTGTCTGTTTTTTCAACTGTCACTCGTCGCACGTGAGTTTTTGGTTTTGTTTGTAGATGGCGCTAATAGTGGCCGAGGTAGGAAAAGTTATGAAGGAATATATGCATGCTCTAACATAACAAATGTCAATATTTAATGCTATCGGAGAGTTATAGACTAATTTTAAATAGCCTATACTATTCCTCGAGGGTCTGGCTAACATATAAAAAAATCGAATCCTAGTTTCAAAGATTAACGTGTTTAAACAAACAAACTTTTCCGCTTTATTATATTAGTATAGATTGAGGAAGGCCCTTTATCTTCAAGTTGCGATTTAATGAGCAGAGTAGTCACCGTAAAAAGTGTAAGTCAGAAACTATGCTAAGCGCCATACTAGCGCTTATAACACCAGAGGTACACTAGCACGTTGTTGACCTCTTGACCCCCCGCCTTTTCCAAGCAACTCTGGTAATCCTTCCAAATGAGATAAAATCTCATAGATTTAATATGCAATATAGATCGCAACTAGACAGAGAAACGGTATACAAGTATATGCTTGTGATAGAACGGGATATAGATACGAGATCATTTTCGTATGTGCTATCGGCCTACATAAATACTTATTAATTTAATTTTTTTTTGCAAAATCGAATAGGTTGAAAATGTAATAATTTATTTAGTAGACGCGTTTAATTGTGGTTACGTGTAATATAACTGAATATAACTTGTTTAATAAAGAAATCAACAAATTAATACGCATATTAGTTTATCCTGGTTTTGGTTCCGTCATAATCAATTAATTTCCGATTTATATACAACTATTATGATTAAAATCAAACATATAACTTTGGTAAAATTTATTAAAATATTACTCTTAAAAACTAATGGAACAAAATGTGCAACACACTAATAAATCTAGTCCAGCCTGACGAGTGGTTCGGCTGCCCTCAGGAAGGCTTTCTCAAACTCCAGCTCTGAGAACCGGTCCACGGACGCCCTGTACAGAAAGATATTACTACATTTACCAAACTGACCTAATCTATCTATATACATAATTTGATTGAGTTTTAGCGTTGTGCGTGCATCACGGAAAAACTACTAGATAGATTGTGATAAATTTTTTTGTTTTTGTACTCCTTAGATAATTGAGTCTTTATCTAAAAAAAAAATCACAATATCTTCATACAATAAAAAGTTGTTAAAGTTTTAAGAATTGTGTTTTGTCGTCGTAGTGTAGAACTAGATAACATTGTGTTTTTGATATTTGATAAACTGATAATAATAATAAAAACGTACGGAGCCGCGGGGTGCCGTTAGTGAGCCAATAATCATGTGATCTCATTTATTTTTTAGAGACCCTGCACATGAACAAAAGTTATAATCCGTTTACCCAACTGACCCGAGTGAGAAATAATCATGAACTTTGTGTTTTTTAAGACTACCTTATTTTGATCACAGTCTTACATTTTCACCAGGATCTCGATATGTTATTCATTGACTCGGTATAATATGAAAATAGTACCTTGCTGCTTCAATAATTCTTTTCTTCTCTTCCGTGGATAACGCTAAGACTTCGAGTATAGCCCTCGCGTATTCATCGGGTTCGGCGGCTAGGAAGCCCGTTTTCGACGTCTCCGAAGTCTCAACTATATCCGCTAGAGGTCCACCCGAACGGTGAGCTATCGTTATCAAACCAGCTGCCATACATTCTACCACACCTGAAAAAATTTTAACCCTTACAATGGCTGTATAGAATAAGTGATTATGTTAGCTCCAAGGCACGACTAGAGTTTAGTCCGTATGTACGATTGTCTTTCAATATGTAATAGGCAAAGAGAGTAAATAAACACATCTCTTATAATACTGAAAGCATGTCGTTCGACATTCAATACCGCGAATCATAGAGTAATAAAGTCCGCTCACTGTACCTAGAAAGTGCAAAACTTGTTATAAGTATCGAAACAATGCGATTCATTTACGCGGGTATAAGGAAGGGCACGGGGTAGGGCGTGGTTTGTCCCTTATCTGTAAAGTGATGTGCGTTGTCCGCCGGTACGGAGATTGTATCGATATATTCGTTGGTGTTAAAAATAACTTCGACAAATGTTTATTTTACTTGTTTATTATAATAATGATAACATAATTATCTTAACCACTAAATACATAATATATATAAAAACAAAAAGTTAAAACATTTTTCAAGAACCTTCAAATAAAATTAATTTATTGTAAGTCTGTCTCTGTCTGAGAAGATTTTTACTTTTAATAAACTGTCTCTTAATTATTTCAGCACTTGAGATATTGATTCCGCTTAATATAATATGGACATCGGTTTTGTTCATTAAATCTTACTTTTTCAAGTCTTGAAGTAAATCCTCCATGCGAAATAATTTACGCTTCAAACGCCTTTGATGGCACTGTAGGAGTTTTATTTTTAATAAACGTTGATGCGATATACGTTCCAGGCATTCTATACGTGATTTTAGTTTTTTTGCGAGGAGAATCAATAATCATATCTGGTACAAAACTAGCAGTGACTTGAACATCCATTTCATTTTCATTTTCTTGTACAGTTTTCTCAATCTAAAATAAATACAATGAAAATTAAAGTAAGTATAGTTTTATAGTGACACTAACCATGAACAATTAATGTTAATATAAATAAAATTTTTCACATCAAGTTTTAACGTAGGTACTGCATTTGGTAATAAATATTGCCTTTTCTTGCTCAAATCAAAACATGATTCCTCAAAATGCTGAGAACATATTGTAGTTCGAGGCCCTGGAAACCATCCATCTTTAAGAACTACATCTATCCATTTCTCTTTTGTCTTTAGGTATTTAGGAAAGCGGCAAGATCACAAAAATTCTCACTGAGTAAATTCCTAAAAACATATAAGTAAATAAATTATATTCATACTAATTCAAATAACTTAAATATCATATAATATCATTACAATATCGAAAACATTATATTAGGTACTAAATATTGTGATAGGACAAATTAATATTCTTTACTAATGAATATTTAGAAAGAAATTATATTTGGAATCATACTTAAAAGAAACAATATTAATTAAATAAGGTAGGACTTAGTCTGTATTCATAAAATGCGGTAATAGTCACTCGATACAATCAAGAGTAGGCACAACACTACAGCGTCTTGAGTAAACTCAACTGTCATGGCGGCGTGTCATCTAATTAATAATTATTTTGACGCAAAATAATATTCCATCAGTACTTACACATGAAAAGAGATACCACTGGATTTCAGTTTTTTCTTTCTATAATGGTTTTTACAAGTTTTCACTGCACAATTAGACATTTTCCTTCGTAAAAGTATTATTTTTACAGAGATAAGCACTGGACGAAATGCGTGAACAGACTGAGCGTAGGTACAGGCGTCGGGGAAGACATACATGAAAAATTCATGTATAAGTGGTAAGACAGGCGAGACCGTTGTTCTGGTTCTGTACTCTAAGACGCCGAGTTCATAATTCTATGCCGCGAATGTAAAATTTACTATTTAGAGGTAACTAGGTACTAGACCACGCGAATTATTGAGAATAAATTTCAAAAATGTAGTATCTTAACTTTGCCTTCCCAATACATCTTGCAAAATATAATGTATGTTCGGAAAAATGAATATAATTTTAAACTTGTAAATAACACGCACAATTTCAATACTAGAAATAAAAAATAGTCATTCCGTCTTTTGGTAATAATTGTGTTAGGTTCTGTAATAAACTTCCTAAGCACAGTAGCAATTTGCCGGATAATAAGTTCAAGAGTCATGTTAAGCAGGTTTTATTGTCAAAGGGGTATTATAGGGTGGCTGATTACGTGAATGATGGTGATGTCTGGATGTGATTCCCTCTCTGTACATCTACCGAAATATTAACTGTATATAATTTATCACTGTAAAAAATAATTAAAAAAAGAAAACAGAATGTTGATAAACCCGATCCAGTTTCTTGTCAGTCCGGTTCTTCTCGATGACTGGGATGTTTTCCGAACCAGTTGTACATACATTGAATAAAAAATTTTATTTTTATTTGCCAATTCATTGTTATTGAGTAGTATTAACTAATTTTCGTTGCCAATGCCATAAATGTATAACTTAAGTTTATATATTTCATAATAATGCACATTAACGAAAATGCGACAGCGATATTGTGTTAGCCACGTTCGCGGTAATACTTTTAACGTATTTTCTTAATTTTGAGTAGCTTCTTGGTTGTACTTGAAATACACAATAACATATTTGAATGTATGTTATCGATTTCAAAAGAAAAAAATATTGTAATATTTTCACATTCGCAGTAGGTGCTGAATGCCGAATGACTATGTATGTATTTTTATTCTATTAACATTTTTCACTGTCACTGTCAGTCAGTGACTGACTGACTGATTGAGTGGTTAATTAGTGTAAGATCCCAGAGCGATAAGACACAACTTATTTTCTAAAGCATAGAACTTTCGGTTCTTAGTAGTCTCTCATGTACTTTTTAATACCTGTACGTTTGTGGAGTTGGCTCGGTGATACCTGCGCAGGTACCAGGTGAGAAAGATAACTAAAAATCAGAGTTACTTAACTTAAATTTTAATGACTGATTTTTATATATATTTTGTAGAATATTACTCTGAAGTAATGTCAAAAAAGTCAGACGTTTTCCATGGGCCAGAACTTTTGTCAGACGCTTTAAAGCTCTACGAAAAAAAAATTAACTTAATTTATTTTTAAATGTCTGATTTTTATATATGTTATTAAGATAAATATTAAAAAGTTATATTTAATCAGTCAGACAAATTGTAATGACCAAACATCCCCTAAACACAAAAATTACTCAACTATGAGTATGAGCACGAGAGCACTATGCGCATGCGCTTCAGAGTAAAATATCTTAATATTTGAAAAATACTTACTGCTTTCAATTTCATATTTTTTCATATCTATTTAAATAAGATGAAAATTTTTAATTAAAATAATAATGATTTTAAAAGTAATTATATATATTACAGATATATAGGGAAAAATGATTTTTTTTCGGAGCAATTGTCTTTCAAAAAGAATCATTTTTATTTTATTTTAAAAAAGATATCAATTGTAATAATTTTAGTAAAAGAAATAATTAATTATGATGAATTCATGAAATAATTTGATTGTCTCTTAATCATCTTCATCATCGTCATAATAATCATTTGAATTTTCATCATTAAGTACATCACAATACTGTCCACTCAAGTCATCATCCTCATCGTCACTAGTTATATTGTTTAACATTTTATATTAACATTTTAAAGATGCTTCCGAGGATTCTTCCATATTCTCTATTGAAAATAACTTGATATCACTCACAAATCAACGATATAACTGACAAAAACATGTGGTCTCATAAACCTGAATATAGAACTGTACTGTACAGTGTGTGCACCTGGCATATACACATACACAAACAGTAGACTGAAACAGATTGTGGATGTAAGAAGGGAAAACCGAGTTACCATGGATGTCTAAAATAAAAATGATTCTTTTTGAAAGACAATTGCTCCGAAAAAAATCATTTTTCCCTATATATCTGTAATATATATAATTACTTTTAAAATCATTATTATTTTAATTAAAAATTTTCATCTTATTTAAATAGATATGAAAAAATATGAAATTGAAAGCAGTAAGTATTTTTCAAATATTAAGATATTTTACTCTGAAGCGCATGCGCATAGTGCTCTCGTGCTCATACTCATAGTTGAGTAATTTTTGTGTTTAGGGGATGTTTGGTCATTACAATTTGTCTGACTGATTAAATATAACTTTTTAATATTTATCTTAATAACATATAAAAATCAGACATTTAAAAATAAATTAAGTTATATTTTTTTTTGTAGAGCTTTAAAGCGTCTGACAAAAGTTCTGGCCCATGGAAAACGTCTGACTTTTTTGATATTACTTCAGAGTAATATTCTACAAAATATATATAAAAATCAGTCATTAAAATTTAAGTTAAGTAACTCTGATTTTTAGTTACCTTTCTCACCTGGTACCTGCGCAGGTGTCACATAGCCAACTCCACAATCGTACAGGTATTAAAAAGTACACGAGAGACTACTAAGAACCGAAAGTTCTATGCTTTAGAAAATAAGTTGTGTCTTATTGCTCTGGGATCTTGGACTAAATGATTTATCTAAAGAACATACATGAATGCAAGTATTAATTAATTGCCAATATTTTCTGCTCCTTATAAAGACAAATTTTTAGATCGTAATTTTGTTTTATTAATACTTCCCAAGTTATTAATTTCATGTCAAAGAAAGTAACAAATTGTTTTATAAATGATTTGAAGAACGAACATTCCTACAGCTATAACTAAGGAACTTGGCACCCTAGATCTCAGCTTTTTTAACGGTTACAACAACTACCCCAAATGTCGTGTCTACCGAACTTGACCTCTTTTTCACATTTATGTTTTTGTTGGGATTCTATCAGTACTAAAGAAGTTATCACACCAATAATGGGCCTTTCAAAATACTCACTGATGCCGAAATGCTCGTTCCACATAGCGTGTAAGCCGATAGTACAGGTTTGATATAAATGCAATAGTCTTGAATAGGGTGCGTTTACAATAAATTCGACGCTATCTTCTAAGGACAAGTGCTTTGCCAGATCCTTCAAGTTTCTAACTCGCTCCTCGTCTTCCGGATTACGGCAGGAACCGACTAGAACTAACTTAATCTGAAAAAGAAAAAAACTTTTAATAAATTTTATTATGTAACAACAAATTTGTAAAAAAAGAATATTCGTAGATTTAGTAGACATGGGTAACTCAGCTTTATTTCTTGCTCCAACTCAGTAACTCGAGCATAGCTTACTGCGCCGGCGCACTGAGATTTGCGCTATGGCGCAGTAAAATGGCATGCGAGGTAAGAGAATTAGAGAAATGAATATGTCGGCTGACCGGTGAAGCGGCGAGGCGTGACTATTTGCCATAGCTGCGTAAGTACGCTATGCGCTAAGACATTTGAAATGATTGTTTTAACACATCCGGCGCAGTACTGTACATGTACCGTAATGTACTGTACATTGAATTATTAAGGATAATTATTTTGTAATTTTGATTATTGCATAATCAACCTTGGCAACACTGTCACAACAACCATTTTACCTATATAATCTAAAAACACATCAAAAACAGCAATATTTTGGGCCATTGCATAATGAAATAGCTAACCTTATTCCAAAGTATTTCGTTTTTGACTAGAAGATTACGGAGCTCGTACATCGCTTGCAGCATCAGCGGATGATCCTTCTCAGGCCTGAACTGAGCAACTGAGAGAATACGGATAGGATCCGAGTCCTTGACCAACGAACGTAGCTGTTTCAACTCTGAAACCTGAGAACAAGTTCAAGGTATAATAATATGACATAATATAACTTAATAGACAACCAACAACTTACAGTAGTCGCATATAACGTGTAACATTTGACTTTATAAGATTTACATATATAAATCTATACTAATATTAAGTTTGTTTAGCTCAGGAACTACGGGTTGGAATAGAAAAATTATTTTAGTGTTATATAGCCCATTTATCGAGGTAGGCTATAGGCTATATATATCATCACGCTACGACTAATAGGAGCGGAGCATCAATGAAAAATGTTGCAAAAACGGGGAAAATTTATTCCTTTTCAGAGCTTTCATTACGTGACGCAGATGAAGTTGCGTGGGTCAGCTGGTTAATTTATATAACAGCACACTTTATACACACCACTGTAGGTTAAGCGCACAGCTGATGCGTTCTCCTTCTGTATTTCTCTTTCTCGTCACACACACGCACACACTGTCGGCTGACAGTACCAACCTTTCGGAAAATGGGTTGGTACCGCATCATTGGTCAAATCAAATAGCGCGCGCTTCCCCGGCTTCCTGTTACACACTTCCGTCTCTTTTCGCGAAATCACTCCCACAGATTGCAGGAAAGCGAGAGGAAAAATGTTACACATCAAAAATTGTGCTTTATACAATACTTGTCATCAGAAACCAATCAAGACTAGACAAAGTTACAGATTGACTCACTTAGCTAGTTAAATCATTATTTTACTAAAAGCGAGAACCCATGAACATTAAGAATATTACTAACTATTTCGTAAAGTATCTCATCACCTTTGCATCAAGTGTCTTCGGCCGCTGAGTGTATGCGTTCCTGACGTCTGTCACAACAGAGGACTATTTTAGCGTCCCATAATGGCGGCTCATCACGCCATATTTTGGGGTTGTAATTTTTTATCAGAAATATAAAAGTATTGTATATTAAGGTCGGAGAAGAAAAATAAATAGTATTTTAGAAAAATCAACAGTATTTTATCTTTCTTAAGTTTTAAAAACATTATTTATTTATGCTTTTATAATCTTGTTAAAAAATGGCCACCCCAAATGGTGTGATGGGCCGCCATTTTGTGACGCTATTAAACAGTGTTGTCTGTTGTGACACGCGTCAAAAACGCATTCTCTCAGCGGACGAAATGTAATTCAAATAATTATCCAGTCTATTACACTAATGCGCACCGCACCTTACACGAAACGGTTGTTAATCGGCAAATGGGTTATGATGTTCTTTGATACCTTATCATAAAGTTTAAGTTTAGTTTATACTAGCTGTCGCCGCGGTTCTGCTCCATTACGCAGCCCTAAATTTTATTCTAAAATAAAAGTAACCTAAATAACTCCTTAAAACATCTAGCTGCCAGTGAAAGTTCCGCCAAAATCGATCCAATCGTTTCGGAGATACCCGAAACAAACAAACGGACAGAATATTAAAAAAAATGTTTTTTTTTTTGTTATAAGTACCGTATACGCATTTAGTAAAAAGCTGTTAATTTGACATTACTAACAGACATTTCAATTTTATTTACTTGTAGTATACATTTAACATCAAAGTTATATAATCTATAGTTTAAAATTTGTAAGTTATTTAAATAAGCACTATCACCTGAAGTTATAAACCATATTGTCTTAAAATTTACATACAAAATAAAAAAAATTGAAAAGAACTAACCTCACAAGGTGGATAAACTCTATAAGTATTGAACGGTGACACCCATAATTCGTTGATATGGTCTTCTGTCCATGTGCCATTCGCCATTATGACGTCAGCACACCTCCCAACCACACCATACAACTGAAAAATATATATTGTTACGAGCCGAGTTATCTGCCGGGTATACATGGATATACAATGTTGTTGCGGACAGCGAGCGGGGCGAGCGAATAACGATAGTGTAATAGTATAAAATGAACAAGTAAATGAAATAATACGTGTTAGGAATAAGGTTTATAAATACGTGTTAGGAATAGATATAATAATATGAACTGAATATGTGTGAATATGTGTATTTTAAAACGATTAGAATAAGAATATAGCTAGTTGTAAGTTTAAATGTATAAATTTCACTAGTTGTAAGGATGAACCATGCCAGACTCGGAACATCTGGCATGGTGACTCATGGTACTGCCGAGAGCGCGCACACAGGGCGTGCGCGCTCATTGGCTGAGCGACGCCCCGCACGGAATCCATCGCACTACCGGTTGCGAGGCAAAGGGCGAGGTTAAATATAGCGGAGAGGGCGGCAGTACTGCGATCAGTTCGAGAAAAACTACAACAACAGCAAGCAGCGAGTCTGCGATCAGTTCGAGAAACACTACAACAACAGCAAGCAGCGAATCTGCGATCAGTTCGAGAAACACCACAACACCAGCAACAGCAAGCAGCGAATCTACAAGCAAACTACAGTCAAGAACGTTATTAAGAAACCACATTGTTACTACGAACTACTGTAACTTTGTAAGAAACAAGAATAAAACAAGCGCTATTAATTTAGCACACATTAAAATATTGTGGACGTCTTTTATTCACAATAAATGTATTGAGATATTACCCTATATCTTAAGATGAATATATTATGCATGCCATTGTAATTGTGACTGGTATCTAATGATAAATAAAATAATCAATAAACATCATATTGATGTCTTCAAAAATTGTTGTTGTTATCTTTACACTGGGTTAAGTAAAATTCTTTAAATTTAATAGCATATATTTCAATTTACTAAGAACGCGTCAAAGATGAACTTTGATTGATTGTATAGTTTTTTAAAACGCAATTTCGATAATTCCGTTTTGTTAAAATAATCTCATGTGTAGCAGTCACAAAAATAAAACCAAGAAATTTATCACGGCAAACGTCTATTGCTATCGACGGCCGGCAATAGACTAAGTTATTGGTTGGTCTTGGTCCCATCCCACGTACCGCTGACCATAAGAAAAGTCGCTCTTTTAGCGGTCAGCCTATAGAAGGTATTGAGAGAGAGAGAGAGAAAAAAAAGTTGGTTGTGGTAGATGGCAGATGTGAAACATTTAAGTGAATATTAAAAAAAAACCAGATGATCCCGAAACACGACCAACCAAAAGAAAGTCACTGTGAAGATGTTTATTTTATTACTATGTGAATGGTGGTCGCGATCCCTACCAACCGCTTTTAATCTACTCATTTTTTAACATGAATCCTTTAAACGATCCAGTCTATTAAAAAACAAAACTGATCTCCACACCACCAACGTTGGGACCAAAGTGTCGCCACGCCAACAACCGATCCAACCCGCCACACAATAAAAACAACAAAAATCCTCACCCATCCAAAGATTCTATAATAGAAGAGTTTTATCCAGGTGAATAAGGGATTCCTGGCTATCAAACTGGAATTATTGTAGGAGACGATCCGATGTTTGACCCGCTTCATCATAGCGGCTGTTATGGTAGGGTAGTGAACATAACAACCGACCGGACACTGTGCTAGGTACCTAAATATTGGGTATGTGAAGGCACAACCGGTTGTGTCTATGTAGACATCTGGAACCAAAGAAATTTTTATCAGACACCTTGAAATCAAATTTCTATGAGGTGTTTTATTGGCTAGTTCATCGTGATAGGGGTGAAGCCGGTGTGAATCCAGTAATCAAGCAAGTTGATAGGGATTGCGACCACAATACACATAATAATAAACCCGTCAGAGATTTTCTTTTGGTATATCGTGTTCCGTGATTAGCCGGTGTAAATCGAGTAAGCGAGGTGGTAAAGTGTCACAACCACCATATAAACAGTAATAAAATAAAAATCTTCACAGTGACTCCCACCTACCAATTTTTTAATAGCGATTTTCGTATTTTTGTATGAACAAAAGATTTATTATTTACATTCAGCATGTATTTAAATATCTAAGCAAGCGAATTTGCGGGCAACAGCTAGTATTTTTAATTCTAAATCTGTCTGAAAAAAAAAGTTTCAACCCTAGACCTAACCATATTATCGTTTAAGGCTCACCTTAGGATTTGAATCTACGTCAATCAACACTTTGAATTGAACAACCATCAATCTTGTAAGAAATTCATGAAAACAAGACACAGTGACTCTGTTTTGGTTTATCGCGTTTTACTATCAGCCAATATATATAGCTCTCAAAAGGATTACAAGCAGACATGACAGTGGCAACCACCAATAAATTATTGATCTCTCAGTGGCCACCGTTATTTTAGGATTGTACTACAAAGGGCTACAAATTACCAACCATAACAGCTAGAAGTTAATTGTCGAAATCAAAAAAAGAAGCTAAGAATAGAATACTATACCGGGATTAAGTTTTATGAAAGCCTCCATCCCTAACACCATAGATCCCAGACTCTGCATCAAAAGCGTGAAGTAGGGGTATGTATTAGCCTCTATTAGCTTCTTCAGGCCGAGTCTAACAAAGTTGATCTTACTGGAATCCACTTTTATATTGAACTGATTCTGTGCTTTGTCTAGTATTGTCTGTGGTTCTGCCGTTTCCACAGTATAGATATATATATTTGTGTCAGGATATCTGTAATAAAAAGAATATAACATGACATAAAAAAATTAAAAATTAAATTGAAGTGTCCGTGTCTAATGTCAAAAAAGCAGCATTTTACTAATTTTATAACAAAAAAAACAATTTTTTTTTTAAACATTTTTCTGTCTTTCTGTTTGTTCATTCTAATCTCTGAAGCGGTCGGACCTTTTGACGGAATTTTCACTGGCGATACCTGATGTCTTAAAGAGCAACTTAGGTATAAAAAAAATATATAAATTTTAGTACAAGTTCACAGAGTAATAGTGCAACTTCTCTCTCGCCCTCTCTCTTTGTATACATATATTTCGAATACATTAAGATTAGACGAAGGATAGAGAAACTATATAGAAACGCATTCGATCTCATTCTCTCATAGTCGAAAACCTATACATATTGACGTGACAACGTCTTATAAATTGGTTTGCCGGGTGACACTTCAAGAAACTGCGTTACGCTCCGCTCACGTTATGCGCTCACAATGAGAGCGAGTGAGAGGCACGCGTCCCTTCCACTCGGGCATGGTTAGCCCGCCTAAGAGCGAGAGAGACAGACATAAAGTCGTTGTCACGTAAAACTTTCGCCCGTATACCGACTTTACAGGCAACCAATTTTTTTTATAGCTATCTCTTTTTCGTTACACATTTTCGATTCATAAAATCCGATTCACTTCAAAATAAACTAAAGTAGCAGATGCAGCGTGCACGTTCCCCTTCGCCGCAGTCGTCATATATGAAATTGCACGCGGACGAAGTCGCAGACACAACTAGTACACAATATTCTTCATTCAATTCAGACATTGAGAATACACTTTTAGCGGAGGTGAGGAACAGAGAGTAAAGTTCCTCATCCGCCATAGAAAAGGGAGGATCCTCCGGCCAAACGGGTGCTATGTCTGGCGGGCAGCTGCCCCAACTGTTTTTTTTTTTTTTTGAACTGACTACACTGTTAGCCTTAGTCAACGATAGAGTTAATTTCTATAGCGCAATGTAGGATAGTAGGATGCGTCCTATGTGGCTCGATAGATGTCTCTATGTGTCGCTACGTAGTTGTGTCGATGCGTTGATGCGTCAGTTGTGGCGAGATGTCGCTACACACTTATGAGCATAAAAATATGAACACCTGTACAAACATCCCTTTATTAACATAATGTTTTCTTGTGTTATTATGTTGTACACTGTACAATATATAGTTTAATCAGAGTATTTAATTGTCAAATACAAAAGAGGAAATCACTTATAGATATAACAAATAATGATTCATGCTAAATAACCATTAGCCATTAGTCGGAATGTAACTTTTTCTATTTGTTAATGAACTTTTTCAAACATTGGCCCCAATGTTCGTGCCAAGGTATAAATTATGAATGTGGTTATTTATGTGTCATACTTTGTTATGCTTGCATGTGCAATATGTAATTGCTGAAATGATAAGCTAAAAGAACTGTTTCGTACCCATAACTGGTATTCATAATTAAATTTGGGCACTAATCTGCATCGGCTTCCATTGTGAACATCCTATGAATCTGTCGCTTAATGTGATGGGATTCAACCAATAGCAGAGCTTTGTGAAGCGCTCATACGTTCTTGTCCAATCACAACGTCTTCATGGCGCCGTAGTTAATGGCGTCTCAGTGAGAAAGTGTCGAGCTTCGCCGGCGCATGCAACGGCGTGCGATTCGAGGTGATTACGGGAAATAATTACAAAATACAAACTATTACAAGATAACAAACAATCGGACATCGTGCGATTCGTGAGTGACGATTACAAAGTGCAACGGGCAAACCTGCGTGCGTTACCTACTCCAGCTCATCAGAACTGAACATCCAGGATGTTCCCACCGGCTGGACGAACGAGCGGACGTGGCTAAAGGTAAGAATTCCTGTCATAGGGCGACAGATTCTTAAGCGCAAACAGTCTTCAAACCAAATCCGGTGGCTGTTTCCCAACGTGCGTGGTGGTCCGCGCACAAGAACTTTCAATTGTACTTCAAGAAATTGTATATTACTTTACAAAAAAATTAATTTCTATTAATTGTCAACTGATTTCAAGGAAATTTTGAATACTGTAATTTTATAAAATTAGGCTATAAGAATCGTCGCCAGTGATTTACCTGGTAAGCAATGCTTTTATGGCCACCCAGAGGACTCTCTCGCCACCACCACCAGCATTGCAGTAAGGGTGGAAAAATGCTATGTTGGCTCCATCTCTCTTTCGTCGCTCCAGCTTACGCTCCTTCACTCTCATATACCATGAGGCAAAAATAAATGCAAATGGTATCAAGACGAATGTGCAAGCAAACAGAAGATAATGAAAAGTAGAGGCAGGATCACCAGAAGACTATAAATAAGAAAAATATTATCATAATTGATGTATCACTTTACCATGTTATTGTTGTGACTTAATCTAGCTATTCTTAGGCAGGGCACTAGCTCCTAAAACGGATGGCCGATGAAGCCAATGGGTTATCAAGTGGCGGCCGCATACCTGAAGATGTGTCAAACCCGCCACAATGTGGTGCCTTAACCGTGTTGCCTTTTTACAATCCTTACTCGATTGAAAACATTAAATCAATCACATGATCAGATATGTGAATTTCATACTTTTTTCATTTTCTGTTACCATTAATTATTGTAGAAAGGCAACTTGGCTAGGGCCTCTGGTAAACCCCCCACCCCACTCCCAGCCCCGATCCATATACATTACATTGCTCCACCTAGGAACCCAGGACCTCAAGCATAGCAGTCCCGTTTATCTCCACCAAACCTAACTCTCCGAGTCACACGTGACGGTATGTATGTATATTAGGTTTACAAAAGTTGTCTACTGGTAGATTTTCCAAACTGCACTTTTTCTAATGTCTTATGATAGAAATTAAAATTGTTCTTTGAGTTACTTTCAGAAATGTCTTTGTTGCTCCTGATAAAAGGATTGGTTTTAAAGAACTTAGGTGTACTTAACTCATTTCACATATTTTAAAAATTATGGCCATCGGTAAGGCAAAACAACTGTTTGACCAATCACCATAAAAGTTGGTAGATTAATGTATTTCTTCATAGAGGTTTTTATGCTATCCCTGTTGAACACCAGAACAATGTCTGCGGAGCCAGAGAGTACTTTCTTAGATACTATTTAGGTAATAATTGTAAATCATTTTTTTTTTTATAAGTACTTATCACAACATTAACCTATCGCCAGAATTAACTTGAGACAAGTAGCCTTTTTATCACAATATAAATATAAAAGTTCAAAAACAATAAGATTTACATACTTACATCAACCACTGTAAAAACATTGTCACAATAAAGGAAAACCACAATTGAAAAATAAATATTAAAATTCGTATAGATAGAAGAAGACTCGAATATTTTTTAGTTAAATACCATGACTTAATTTTAATTTATCCTCACAGATCTAAAGCAAATTTTAGCCTGCGAAAATTGTAACTTTGTAAGGTCATAAGGTGTTGTCACACTTGTCACTGACAGACGACAGTGACAAGTTGTCATTAGAGGTGTAACGAATATATTGGTTATAGGTATAGGGATTATAATACGCGCCACGGACTAATATATTATGATACACGAATACAGATTCTTAGGTTATCAAATATTAGTTAAGTAATAGGCACGCGATTCACAATCCGCGCGGCGAGTCACCGCAAAGTACCTTTCTCTTTGTCCGTTATAGGGGCGCGCGTCTTGCGAGTAAGTGAGATAACTACATGATTTGAAACTTCATATAGAAACGACCACTGGCTGCTGGCTTATGGTATGCGCAGCTACGTATGTATAGTAAAGAAATCATTAACACGTCGGGCTTCGTATGAAAACTGCATGGGTTGGTAACACAAAAAGCAAGCAATGAGAACAGAATCACTATATGTATTAGGCACCGGTTTTTAACGAATATCAATGTATTAGCTAATACGGATATTAGTTAGATTCATAGATTAGTTTGTAATTTTTGTATTAGGTATCTGTTGGTATTTCGTATTATAGAATCGCTATATTAGGCACCGTTTTTAACGAATATCAGTGTATTAGCTAATACAGATATTAGTTATATTCATAAATTATTTTGTAATTTTTGTATTAGGTATTTAATGGTATTTCGTATTAAATAGCTGCAATTGCATATCTACATATTATCGTATCGATGTATTTTTGAAATTTCAAATGTAAGCATTTATTATTTTGTGTTTAGAATAAATAAAAAATAAATCAATTGACGTTTTTAATTGAAATATATAAAAATTATTAATTGTAGTTCATGAAAGTGATATTTTTTAACATAATATATTATTTTAATATAACAAAGATTTTGACGTTAACGACAGCCCGTAATCTATACAATGAATAAATTGAAGTGTCTATTTGTAATGTCAAAATAACAGTTTTTTTATTTCTAAATGCATATGACAGTATACTGGGAATTAGGAGACCGCTCCCGAAAACGAAGACAGACGATAGTACTAATGACACCTTTGATAATGGATCAGAAAAAAAATCGATCCTGATAAATAAAAATCATATCTAAATCTAAATCCTCCGTGGCCTTGCGTTGCGACTCTTTATGCAGGCGGGGCATCATCGTGGGGTCTTCGACACAGCCCGCACGTAGTGTAGTTTGTGAAAAACATTCAGGATCTTTTGGCGTATTTCGTTAGCACTATCACACTCACGATTAAAATCGCTTTCTTTCACATACCCTCACAGAAAGAAGTCTAACGGGGGCAGATCAGGTGAGCGAGGTGGCCAAGCGTGTGGTCCTAGTCTGTCGATCCAACGATCATCAAACAGCTCGGTGAGGCGCTCACGTGGAGGTGCACCATCATGCTGAAACCATGTGCGGCGATATTCAGCCAATGATAGTTCGTCTAAAATATCTACCAAGTGTTCATTTATAAAGTTTAAATATCGCTGTCCGTCAAGTCGCTGTGGCAGAAACACTGGCCCTAGTATGCGATCTTTAAATAAACCTGCCCATACGTTAACCGACCATCGGGTTTGGTGCCCGGTTTGTAGAACAGCGTGCGGGTTCACCTCGGAATACACGTGTGTATTTCTTTGGTTCCACAGCCCGTTTCTGGTAAATGTTGACTCATCCGTCCAGATAACGTGCTCAATGAAATTAGGGACACGTTGTTGCTTGTATAATAACCAACGGCAGAAAACTCGCCAGCGGTCGTGATCACCAGGTACCAAAGTTTGCACATTGTGCACTTTGTATGGCCGCATTCGGTTACGCATATCGAAAGAATCATTACCTTTATCGCCGCAATTATCGTTGCTATAAACAATTGACACCACATTCACTTTTCACTGCACTTCATACTTGACAAAAACATGTAAATGTATTATTTTATAGCAGCTGTCCACACGGACGCATCGCTCACTCAAGTAGGAGAGAGACAGATGTCAAACGCTGCCGAACGCGGAGGCCGATTGTGCCTCTTTGTCGCTCGTTCCGCGCTCTCGCTTGCACTTCAAGCCTTAAATGGAACGCCTCAGAGCGAGGTAACGCCGCATTAGTCATGTTTTTTCGTGAATGCAGCCGGCTCCATCGAATTATAAGACGTTGTCACGTCAAAAACATCAATTCTTTTGAATCGATTTTGATCTAATTTTCGAGAGGGGAAGCATACATCATTCCATTATTGATAGTCTTTAAGGATCGTCAACAATACATTTAGGTATAATAAAAAAATATAGTAGAAAAAGTTTTTGATGAAATGTTGTACACTGGAAGTATAATATGTCATTTAAGTGTTCAGACTAAATGAATTGTCAATAATAAAAAAAAAATACCCGGTATAAATAACTACAGCGTAACAAACACATGCAAAGCCACGGACAAAATCCACCACAGTTTTTAATTTTATTCTTTAGTAAATGATCCAAACGAATTATATTTTAAAATTAGAGTGTACTATAGAATCTACTTTTTTGCTTTCGGTTAAAAATAATTTGTTTGCCTCAATATTAAGAAGCATTTGATAATAATAAAAAATAAAAGAAATAGGTATGTAATTTCTACAGGAGCTATGAAACTTTTCGGAAATTGAACGTAACTTTAAACTAAACGATCCTGGCAGTGGCAACACTGTTTCAATCTTTTCTTTTTCTGAATTGGCCTTTGAAAGTGTCGGGTGTTTGGTTTGGGCGTTAGAACATCCATTTGAAATGTGTTCCGAGTAGGTATTGTGTTTTACTATTTATGGTGTATTACGCTACTCCATAGTGGTTAGAGTGTACTATATTCTTTGCGCTATAAATAATCGCAGGGATACGAAATAAACACGTGTCATGGCAATTAAGTGTCTACATATATTTGTGTTTTGTAATTTTGTTAGTTACTGATTTTAATTGTTTTTATTCGTAATTTTGTTGAAAACTGATTCCTCAGGTTTTTGTTTTGTTAGTTGGCGTTAGTTGTGGTTGGTTTAAAATTTGTTTATTTTTTCTATAAATACCTACATGAACTGAAATGAAATAACTATGTTTGAGCGCAGGGGAAGGTTAATAACATGGTAGTTTTAAATTACAATTTTAATGAAAATGTGCCTAAAAGAATTATTGATCCAAATTAATCAGACAGGCCGTAACAAGTGGTACATATGGTTTTCGCCGAATGAGTTTATATTGAGTTGTTGCTTTTGGTAATTGTTGAATATTTTCTGCTGTATCAAGTTTATATTGTCGACATAATGGGTATTCTGTTCATGTTATTTAGTAAGAGCTATTCTTTGTTGTCCTATGTACCATATCTCCTTTGAAGTATTCTGATTCCTATAGCAGACAAAAAGTTGATTGCTTCATGTTGCAAGTTGGTCTTTTTTCAACATCCATTCTGTGCACAACATGAAAAAAAAACATGCTAAGCAAGTAGTGACATTATGTTTTTAACATAATGCCGAATAATGTGATTGTTAATAATTTCAGTTAAAAAAAAAACAACCTAAAAGGAATGTTTGAGTGAAATTAATGGCAGCTGGACTGTCACCATTGCAGTTAGTTGTTTATGTATTGTCCTCAAATAAGTTTGTTTCGAGTTGTTATTTCCTTTGGTATTTGTGGTATATGTTCTGTAATGTAATTGATTCATTTCCTCAAACGTTATATAAAGCCTTCTGAATATTGAGGCAGATTAGCCATTTTAAATAAACTTAGAAAAGAGATTCTATTGCATGTTTTAAGTTATACTTAATGTTACTGTTTAAAAGACCAGCTCATGGTTGTCTTAAATGCTTTGTTACCCTGTGACTGAGAAGTTGTTTCAGTTTGTGTGAATCAGTTTGTTTTCTGTAACATTTTTCCTTGCACAATATTGAAAAAAATGTATGTCTTTGTATATTAATAACTGATTTTAGAAATTAAATAAAACAAAGTAAAAATATTAAGAGTTAATAGGTTTATTATGATGGGTAGTGGAGATGTGTATATTTAATGTGGGTATGCTGTAATTGTGAAACTCTTGACTGTGATAGGGTTCAAGACATGATAAAAAATGAAAAAAATACCAAAATTTTAAACAAAAACATTATGTTGGGCAATGCCAACCAAACCAATGTTTGCCATCATTCTAGGCACTGCTTTGGTCACCAGTGACCTCAGAACCGACCTGTTTATAAAGTGAATTTGTGCACAGTGGGTAACATATGGATTTGTAAAGGGGTGACCAGGATGGTGCTATAGAACATTTCGCCTAAGTGCTAAGAGCCTACAAGACTCAATTGTTTTTTAGTGGTGAAAAAAATATATAAGTTGTAATTAGTGATCAGAAGATAGGGAAACCATATTTTATGGAAAAATCAACTTTTTATTTCAGTTCCACATATGGTACACTGAGCCTTAACTGTACTTTTTGGTATTAAACTAGTACAATTGAATTGTTTTGGAAATAGTTTTATAATGAACAAAATCATATAAGTAATATAATAAATTTGTTATTTTTTTTATTGATGAAAAGATCTAAATAGCTGAAGTTCTGTGCAACATTTGTCACAAGATAAGAATGTTTTTCCTTTGCAACCAGGATATTTGGATCATTGTCTTTTTTCACCCTAAACAGGAAAATGCTCAAACCAATCACATCTTGACATTACGAGGAGGTAGGATTGATGTATTTGTCTTCTGTCTTTTATTTTCAATTTTATCAGATAAACTTTGTGTACCTCTTTTTGTTTATTGATGACCTAAACATGCATAAAATTTTTCCCTACTTCAAATTTGAAGTTCTGTTTCATAAGCTATGTCCACACTATTCCCTTTTCATCTTCAACTTTCATCTTCATCTTTCAATATCATTTTCGTCTAGCGCATTCAACTATTGTGTTAAAACGCATGCAACTAACGCATACAACTAACTGTCCACATTAGTCGTCAAGTTTCGGTCAACTTTTAAAGATGTGTGACTACTTTCCGGAATACGTGCAGCTTACTTGGATATACGAAACAAAAAATAAGGAAAAAAAAAATTGTGGGCGAGGGACTATTTGAAAAAAAAAAACAAAGTAATGTGATGTTATATCGAGGAGACCAGTGAAACGCAGCGCGGCTAGTTACACACTGCTTTAATGTGATGGGTGATTTAGTGTGATGGGGAAAAACCAGTGACAGAGTGTATCGAGTTTCGGTAATCAAATAGATATTTGAAAAGTTTTAATTTCATGTCCTTTAAACTTTGAGCAGTTATCATGCACGATTTTATACCTTTTTTTACAATTTTTACATAGCTTTCTGCCTGCCCGTTACTGGGCTGATGAAAAGCTGGTGACGTTACATGAAGAATACCGTTTGACTTGCAAAATTGTTTAAATAGAAACGATGTAAAGGCGGTACCGTTATCGCTTACAATCGTATTCGACAACCCGAATCTTGACATGAATTCATAGAGTTTTTCGACTACAAATAAAGAACCAGTTGTATTACCCATGTCGAACACTTCAACCCACTTCGTATAGGCGTCAACTATAACGAAATATGTACAATTATTTATAGGACCCAGAAAATCGATGTGAATTCTAAGAATGGCTTTGGCGGGTACTGCCATGGTGCCAGTGGCGCACGAGTTGGTGTTGGCCGTAGCTGTATACATACACTACACAAATTTATCATGTTCTCTAGTGTCGCATCTATTCCGGGAAACCAAACCCTTGATGAGCTTCCTCTATCGTCTTTACGATCCCTAAATGTGATCTATGAAATTCTATCAAAATTTTATTTCTTAACGATTCAGGAATGATTGCTTTATGTCCTTTCATTGGACAACCGTTTTCGAGAGATAATTGTGATCGACATAAAAAATACGGCTTTATTCGTAAATCTAAGACCTTTTTTGGCCAACCATTAAGAACGAAATCAATTACTTGGTGTAGGTAAACATCTCTGCGCGTCTCTTCGCGCAGCTCAACTAACGTAACAGGCATATCGCCGTCTATAACAAAAACGTAAGTAGCGCGGTCGAATGGAACTGCGTCCGTGTCACCACGACCGACCCCCAGCTGCTCGTCGGGCAGACTAGCGCGCGACAAGTAATCGGCGCTGTTATCGCGGCTACGTATATATTCTATGTTATAATTATATGCACTTAGGAATATTGCATACCTTTGATGACGGTTTGCGGAGACCTCAGGAATACCTCTATGTGGATCAAAAATAGAATTCAATGGCTTATGATCAGTTCGTAAAATAAACGGATTAGACCTCCCATATAGGTACTGATGGAAACGTCTGACTCCAAAAATTATCGCCGTAGCCTCTTTTTGTATTTGTGAATACCGTTTCTCAGCCCGATTAAGAGTAAGCGATGCGAACGATATAGGTCTTTCGGTACCATTAACATCATCTTGTGATAAAATTGCTCCAAGGTCCGTTGGGGATGCATCGACAGTCAAAATTAATTTATAATTTGGATTGAAATGTGCCAATACCTGATTTGATGCTAAGAGTTTTTTTATTTTTGAAAATGCCTCATTGTGCTCTTTCGTCCAAGTCCACTTAACTCCCTTTTTTAACAACTCATAAAGCGAACTTAAAGTACTTGATGCCCCCGGAACAAAATTTTTTGTAATAATTTACTAGTCCCAAAAATGATTGTAGTTTATTAACATTTGATGGGACCGGCGCATCAAAAACTGCTTTTATTTTTTCAGGGGATTTTTTAAATCCCTCTTTGTTTATTATGTAGCCAAGGTATTTAATTTCATCTTTAAAAAATCCGCATTTATCCTTACGCAAAGTTAAACCTGCCTGTTGCAGGCGTTCAAGCACTGCATGAATTTTTTGTTTATGGCTAGATCTATCTACGCTAGTAATTAAAACATCATCGAGTAGACAAAGAACCCCATCCATGCCGGTCAGCATGTTATCCATCGCTCGCTGGAATATAGACGGTGCACTAGAAAGTCCAAAAACTAAGCGAGTAAAATTGAACAATCCGCGATGCGTGTTTATGCAGGTGAACTTTTGCGACTCTTTATTTAATAAAAATTGGTTGTAAGCCTTCGATAAATCTAGTTTAGTATATACTTGACCAGCATGGAGTTTAAAAAATAATTCATGAACTGTAGGCAAAGGATAATGTTCAATAATTAATTGTTTATTGATTGTAACCAAGTAGTTTGCGCACAGCCTAACGGAACCATCACGTTTAAGTACCGGCACGATCGGTGACGCGTACTCCGAATATTCAACAGGTTTCAAGATGCCTAAGCTGACTAATCGATCTATCTCTTTATCGACTTTGTCTCTTAACGCAAATGCAATAGGGCGCGCTTTACTAAACACGACCTTTGCGTCGTCTTTTAATTTTAAACTAACTTCATACTTATTAAATGTACCTAAATTATTTGAAAAGAGTTTGGGATACTGTAACTCAAATTCTTTAATATCATTGGTACTCTTAATAAAATTACATGATGTTAATTGTAAGTCAAATTTTGCCATAAAATCCCTGCCGAGAATCGGGGGTCCACCTTTACGAACAACGTGTACCTTAACCCCATGCGTCTTTTCCTGATAAGTTATTGGCATCCTTGCTATACCTATACATTCAATGGAAGTACCGTTTATACGAATACAAGATTTTGCCTTTTAGTAAAGGAACATTAGCGAACATATCATGGTAGGTTTTCTCTGAAAGTACCGTTATACCCGATCCACTATCTATTTCAAACTTTAACTGAACTCCATTTAACGTTACCACTTCTGTCAACGGTTCTCCGCGTTTCGAACGAATATTATGCAACTTGCCGTCATCACTGTCATCGCTCACCACGCTCGCCTCCACGTAATTATTTTTTTTGCACATTTTACGCAAATGTCCCTTTATGTTGAACTTAATACACTTGTAGTCGGCCAAACGACACTGAGATGACGAATGATTATTTCGACCGCACACTGAACATTTTACATTCTTTCGTTGAACTTTGCTTTTCATATCTTGATTACGTATCTTGAATATACCTCCATCTTGAGAGGCGGGTAACGTGCTGCTGGCTGCAACTGTAGCCGCTGCTCGTGCACATTGTACACTCTCAGTTAAATCCATGGCTTTCGAGAGGGTTAAAAGTTCAACTTCTTGAGCGAACAATTTTTCCTTTTCAGGGCCGGGTAACATGCCGTCCGTAGCTAATTTGTAGGAATCGTCGCTGAGTGTGCTGAGCAGGATTGCTCGCCGCTTCTTGTCCCCTTCTTTGTCATTTAGTTCATTCGTGATGAACCACTGCGATAATCGGCTTTTAAAGATCTTCGTGCTTTGCACTCGTGGGTTCGAATCCCATCCTCGTCGCCAGTGTTATATCGGGGAGCGAGACCAGTGAAACGCAACGCGGCTAGTTACACACTGCTTTAATGTATAGCCGTTACCGTGCGGTAACGCACAGCACGCAACATACATATATAACATTCAGCTACATTTTGTTAACAAACAATTGCTATCCGAAGTGTAATCTCTAACTTTTTGAGATTATTTAGTGTTTTGGCTGTCTATTGGCTAATTTTAATTACTTACTATGTTTCAAGTGTTAACTTAAAAACTGATTTTATAATACTCATTAATAATATGTACAATTACCTGTATTTTACATAAAGTTACCCTCTTGATCCACTGTGGCCCCGAGGTTGACTCACTGTGTACTCCTCTGAGGACATAGTGGGTCAGTGCCCACTTTTTTTTGAATATATATAAGTCAAAAATTATTATATAAATTTAAAAGACTTCTTAGAATAAAATATAGCTAAATACCTTAACTTTTTTTAATTAGAGATTGGCATCATTAGCTTGTACTGTTTCGGTGCTATATGACTGAAAAAATGGTGACCCACTGTTACCACAACGACCCTACTGGAAACACAAATTTATAGTCACCCTTATAGACTTTGAAACTGCCCCTCAATATTTTTTATGGTTTTTTGATGATGGGTTACTTCAGCATATTGTAGAAGAAATGCACAAATTTAGTACTCAAAAAATTTATTCAATGCCATTTACAATAACAACTAATGAATTGAAAAGTTTATAGGTGACTGTGTTATTATGAGTTTGGCGCCAATACCAAATATTCGAATGTATTGGGCACACCTGAATTGGGTATTCCTTTAATTATGGAGACAATGTCGCAAAATCATTTCAAAAAAATCTGTCATTTCCTATATTTCAACGATAATTCACGCAACCACCATCAGGTATTCTAATGTATGATCGTTCGCATATAATCAGGGCTATATTGGAAAAATTAAAAAAATCTGCCAGAGCGTGCCTAAAAGAGAAGCACTATCCGTCGACGAGCAATGGGCGCTAAAAAAGCCTCTAATCTTCTACGACAATACCTTCCTAAAACATATACTACTGTGCCACACATACAAGTTCACGGGCAGATATTAATAGCAAACTATTGATTATTAGATCCGATTAGTTAAGCTTAAGAAGAGAAAATAAAAGACGGGCGTGAACGGAATGACAAATGACATCTATATTACAATACCAAAAAGGAACAGGAAATAGCGATAACAGAGCATATCAAAAATACAATAAATGTTGCCAGCCAGTTAAAACTATTGGGCTGCGTTCATATTCCAACAGATATAATCAGTGACCTGTATGTAAAGTCAGAGGGGAGTCAAACATAGGTACACGCCTGGTATAGGTCATGAGGAAAAATTGAAGAATACTAGCGAAGAACTGTCCATAATGTCTTATTATCATACTAATAGTACAGTGGTCACGCGACTGCCTGTTCCACCAACACGAAATCAACTGTATTGGTACATATCAAGTTTAGCAAGGGCAGGATTGCATGGGGATGATGCATTGGATGAGTGGGAAACTCCTGACCAACAGCTGGAAGTACCACACAAATGGGGCTACAAAATGCTGGTTCTTTGCGACGATCGTGGCTTTGCTTACGATTTTGAAATTTACTCTGGAATGGAGAACGATCACTAGCTAAGATATTATCCAAGTGAGCCAGACTTAGGAGCAAGTTCAAATAGTAGTATATTTAGCAGCGTAACCACTTTAGCCCTTTTCGAGCCAGATCCACTTTTTACTTTAGGTGAACTCGTTTTTTGTTGATTTAGCCCGGGAAGAGCAATCTAGACCTTTTCGTTACGCGATACGAAACTTCGCACCACGCTTACCAATTTACGAAGTAATGCCCGCCATGTAGAATAAATTTCGTCATTAAAACTCATTATCACTCAACCGGTATATTTGTAGTTTTATTATAGTAACTCTACCTACTTCTACTGCCTTTTTACTTTGGAATCCCCCAAGTACTTACTTTTCTCTGTCAAAGTATGACACAAAGAAACAAAAAAACAAGACAATTCAGCTCCTTTCACATCATCCTCACAAACAAAAAAAGTTGCAAGTAAAGAAGATACCGCAAGTGCCTGTGCCAGTAAGTCTGAGACCTATCTTAGTTTATATATTGCAGAACGCTCCTCCATGAACAGTGTTGACCACCTTACCGGATTTGTGCAAACAGATTTTTAGTTGTGACTGCATTAAAGGAGGAGCAAAGGATATGAAGATGCATCGTACTAAATATACCCTTGTAATAACCTAAGTTCTAAGTCCATATTTTAAAGGTCTGCTGATAAAAGTTATTGGGACAAGTCCTTACAGCCTGATTCTTTATGAATCCATGGATGTGTCTGTCACAAAACAGTTGGGAGTAATAAAATACCTGAGCGATGAACGTAAAGAAATAATTTCAACATTTCTCGATCTTCAACAATTAACTTCCGCAAATGAGAATCACTTTAATTAATGAGCTTAATTTATACATCAAAAAGCTGAAAGGAATAGGAACTGATAACGTTTCCGTAATGGTGGGGATAACAATGGTGTGTATAAGATTCTGAAAAAAAAATACAATCTACCCCATTTGATTCTGAATAGATGCATATGCCACTCTATACAACTAGCTGTTTCGCATGCTTTCCAAGAGACTATACCAAGAAACATTGAGTTTTTAATAAGAGAGAGCTACAATTGGTTTTGTCTATCCCCATCAAGACAAGACGCATACAAAGACGTGTATGCAACATTTAATGTGGGTGAAAAGCCGCTGAAAATTTTAAAGATGTGTGCTACTCGTTGGATTTCTATTGAATCAGCAGTATCTCGCATTCTTGATCAATGGGATGAACTCAAATTACACTTTCAATTGTCACAAACGGCGGAAAATTGTTATACAGCCACAATGCTTTATTCAATGTTGCAAGACCAGAGGAATAAATTGTACTTGATTTATTTAAAATCAGTGCTTAGCAAAGTCCAACATACATTGAAAATATTTGAAGGAGAGGGTGCAGATCCGATACTTCTATTAGATACGTTAAAAAGACTTATTGAAAGTTTGTGTCATAAAATTATAAATTCGAATTCACGAGTAGACTACCGTGTTGAAAAAGTAAACGACTACGTTGACCCAAACCTGTATATGGACATTTGTTTGAGGATACTTTGAGTAAATGAACTCTGGAAAACGCAGAAAAAAAGCGCTCAAACAAAGATGCATTGCTTTTACATTGCATTTACGAGTATATGGCGGTTCTTTCTGTTAAAGAGACACTTAAACGTAACAAGACTGTACTAAGCATCGTTCGCCTTGCAGAAGTATTTTGTCTGGTACCTGAAGAAATTGATAAATTTTAGTACAATATGGAAATATTGGAGAACACGACTGGCAGAACAAAGACGACACCATCAAATTTTGGTGTGAAGTTCTCAAATACAAGGATGCTGCTGGAAGCAACTTATATCAAGGGCTTGGAAACTTAGCGAAAATTATTTTATTATTGCTCCATTCGAACGCAGATGTCGAACGAGTTTTCAGTTCTATGAACCTAATTAAAACAAAAACCAGGAACAAAATGGAGCTAAAAACAATGACATCCATACTACATATACGATGAGGTTTAAAACGACTGAGAGAGTCCTGCTGTTCACAAGATCCCACCTGAAATAATAAAAAAGTGTAGGAGTAATATGAATTACTCGTTCAAATTGGCAAAAAACGCAGATGTCAATCAGCCATCAACGTCTTCTGTTTCAGCAGATACAATTTTGGAAGATTCCGATGAAGAATTTGAGCACTCAGGTTCTGGTGCGTCATGCTGTGGATCGAACGAAGAAACTAATTCTCTCTGAAAAGTTGGAGAATGCACTATTACTACAGGGTGTGTTTCGTTTTCTAGAATCGTGGGACTATTTCGCTCATCCTCGCTGATATCATGCTTGGGATGATCAGTTACAGTGCTGGATAAAAAGTATTCATCCGTGAAAATATTCCTATCATAAGGATAGATCCCAGTTTTTTTGAAGGAATTAATAATATTCGTTGGAGTCATTGCCCTGGTAAATGCGGTTCCTTCCAGCTCAGCTAAATCATAGATCGTCACAGGCTTCCCTGGATTTTTCAGCAACCAAGATTCCATGGCTGCATTGTAATAAGTTTTAAACGGAGAATAAATACTCACATCCAAGGGCTGGAGCTTTGCCGACGTGTGAGGGTGTAGAGTCAATATTGTTACACCGTTTTCTTTTGCTACGTCTAAGGCTTCGATAGACAAATGCGACTCATGGTTGTCCATAGTCAATAATGAAGGATTTTCTTTGGAGCTCGAGGTGTGTTTGATGAAGTGTTTCATTGTTTCGAGAAATAGTTCACTATTCATCCAACCAGACGGTGTAGCTAGCCCTAATGTTCCATGGGGAGCGCCTTTAATCATGTGATCCTTATAGTTTTTCCTAGGAAAAATAAGTATCGGTGGCAAAGCTTGACCAGAGCTGCACTGAGAATGCAGCAAGTTGTTACTAGGGTACCTATTTCACCGCTTGTTACTTTTCCAATATTCTTACCCTTGGGACCAATTACTTTTTGGGGTTTCTGCAGTGTTGTTGTTGCAGTCGTATCAAAATCAAAATATCTTTTATTTTAATTTAGGCCCTAAGAAGGCACTTATGAATGTCAAAACACTACCACCGGTTCGGAAAACATCCCAGACATCGAGAAGAACCGATAAGAAACTCGATCGGGTTTATCTTATTAACTTTTTTTTAACTGGTTATACAGTATTTAATTATATACAGTTATTGTCATTTTCAGTAGATGTGCAGAGAAGGAATCACGTCCAGACATCACCATCATTCACACAATCAGCCACCCTATAATACCCCTTTGACAATAAAACCTGCTTAACATGATTCTTGAACTTATTATCCGATAAATCGCTAATGTGCTTAGGAAGTTTATTATAAAACCTAACACAATTACCTAAAAAACTTTTATTTGTTTTACTAAGTCTAAAAGACGGATCAAGATTGTACACTCTCGTGCCATCGGCAAATGAAGATTGTCTTTTATAAACTTGTTCCAGATTATCGAAAAAACTTTCACAGTTTTCTTATTGAACATAGTTGCTCTGGCCAAACTGCAAGCCTATGGCTTGCGTAAAAAAAGGTCATTATGACGCTTGCGAAAAGATTTTAACCATTCAATTCCTGCCATTTGATTGACAACCCATGACTGTGGCATTTTAATTTTATTTATAACAGCCATTTCATATGCAACTCTTCGACAGTCTTTTGTTGTTAAGCCGTAAAACATAAGAGCGCAATTTTTATAGTATTCGGTAAGTGCTCGTTCTTGCTCATCCGTGAAAACTTTGTTAATGTCATAATGCGGCACAAGTCTCACATTTTCAATGCTTGTTGATGTCTTTGTTTTAGCTGCATAACGTTGTAGCGTTGAAAATGGAATTTTCTTTTATTTATTTATTTACACACTATGCGTTAAATACGCAATGGCGGACTTAATGCCTAAGGCATTCTCTGCCAGTCAACCATTAGGTGATGCAGAGATAAATATTGGTAGGTGTAAAAGGTAAGGGGGTTTATTGAAATTATGTTTAACCAATTTAAAATCACAATATATAAATAAAATATCAACATCAAAACATAATATATATAAGACATATATAATACATATATACTACACATATACAATACATACACATAACAACATCATACATAAATATCAATACAATAAATAAAAATATAATTAGTCAACATTAAGTACTAAATACAGCATTAACCAGATAATTCTGCTAAATGACACTGGTAAAGCCGACGTACCTTGACTTTAAAACTGAAACGATTAGATGACATCCTTGGCCACAGCACGTATCTTTTTCCCGATCTAATTTCTCGGAGAGCTTCTTTCGTATCTTCTTCGGTGTGATAGTTTATTTTCCTACATAACGGACGTTTCTTTGGCATTCTGTAAAAATATGGGCTTTGTGTTCATTTTCGATTGTATTTAGACACACTTGTTTACCAGCACCAGCAGGTGTTCTACAAAGTGGACACAGTGGGTCGACTCACTGTGCCCGCTTTGGAAGTGACCTACTGTACACCAACCATGCCATTTTCAATTTATAACACAATAACAGAAACTTCTACTGTGCTGTCAGTCTCATAATACTGTCAAATAAAATCTTAATAATCACTCATTACATAGATATGATAACTCAGTAGATAAAATTAATAGCTACAGAAGAAGAAAACAACAAAACTTACCAGATTTTTTTACCTTTGCAGTATTAAAACACAAATTCACTTTTATATCGTACAATTACACTTCCGAGCGGCGCACTGACTACAGCAGTGACGGTAATACGGGAGCGCGAATCTAGTGTGAAAAGGACGCAGCTATATCTCTACTCTTTAAGTTCAATATGGCGCTGACTCAGTGTACCCACATGACCCACTGACGCCACAACAACCCTAAATGTAAAAGGAGGTGATTGAAAAGATGTTTTCTTCCGAACAAATCTCTTTTTTCTTTTGGGTGACCAGTCACAGAACCAGGAATTCTAAATCTATGACCGATTGCGCGACTCATAGTCGATGAGATCGTCTAGGTGCCCGAGATTGTGATTGTGTAGATTGTAGTTGTCCCCGAAGTCATTCCTGATGTGCTAGGCTGAGGGTCTGATATTTCTGGGTGACGATTTTCAATATTTGTAACAACCTCGTTGACGGGAGGCGAACACTGGTGTCTGCGGAGATAAGGAAGTTTCACCCCAAATAGGAAAATGCTCAAACCAATTACGTTCTGACATCACCAGGAGGTAGGATTGATGTATTTGTCTTCTATTTTTTATTTTCAATATCATCAGATTAAGTTGGTGTACTTCTCTTTTTGTTTATCGATGGCCCAAACATGCATAAACTTTTATAACAATTTATAAAAAGTTTTTTAATAAGCGGTAGGCATTTACTGCTTCCAGAACCATATGTAGAGTAGTAGGCAGTTAATTTTTTTTATATTAAACTTATGTACTTTTCGACATATAGCACGATATCCGAATCGTCCAGACTATCAATTACCATGTATCGTGGTGAGGGTAGTTTAGGTGATTGCTGTTTTTTTACGAACCTGTAAACAGAGGTTTACGATATTCCCGTTCAGCATATCATATCACATGCATATTCATCCTATATCACAGCCTCACAGCAGCTCATAGCAGTCATATTCATAGCTCATTTTATTTTGTGCTTATGTAAGAAGTATTTTAGAATTTGCATCTCAAATATGGACTCCCTATTATAACATACATAGCCATAGAATTGAAAACATTCAAAATAAATTTTTGAAGATGCTGAAACGTCGTGATATGCTTTTATCAGCGGATATAAATGAGAACTTACGGAAATTGGGTATGTTATCCCTGAAACATAGACGCTTGGTAGCTGATCTGATGTTTTTATATAATTTGATGAACAATAAAATTGATTGTTCATGTTTGTTGGAACGAATTGGTCTAAGGACTACAACTAAACATATCCGTAAACCCCAGACCTTTCACGTTCGTTCAACCAAGACCAATTATGCCCATAATTCAGTATTGATAAGATGTACACAGTTATATAATACTAAAGCTGAAAATTTCGACATATTTTCTGACAGTAATGCAGCGTTTAGAAGAAAAGCTATTGATTTATTCAGAGTTTGTTAAATATATGTGATTATTACACACACACACACACACACACACATACACACACACACATACACACATTCACGCCAGAAGCACTACATCGTTCTTTTTGATGCAAATAATATTTAATTAATAATTTCCTTGGGGTATAGAATTATTATAACTTTATTGTAATACGATTGAAATCATTTTTGGCTAAGCCAATATTTCAACTTAATTATGTATGTAAGTTAGAATTTAAGAGCTGTAGATTTCTTGAAATAAATAAATATTCACAATGTCACTTTTATAAGGATATGAATTTTTAGGAAATTAATCTTAAGATTTCCAAATAATATCTGTGTTCTTATAAAATGGAGCCTTCCTTAACATGCTTTTTTGTTAGTGACATCAGGAGACTGCAAGTTGATCTTTTGACGTAATTATAATACCCATGGCACGATAGCGTAATAAACATATAACTCGTCCACAGAGGTATCGTACCACATTGGCTATTAAAAGATGTGTTCTCGCATTTATAGACTTCGAACATTGTGTGACAGGCTCCAAAAGATATTCAATCTTATTGAGAATTTTTTGCACAATTTCCTTACCTAACCTAATTCTTGACACATATTCTGTATCATCATATTTGTCCTAAATTTTAATTCTGTCTGGATAGACTGCTTCTTCATCTCAAAATAGTAAAGATGAAAGAGATGTTGAAAACATGTCACAAAAAAGAATGTAACATTAAACTTAAAGAAAAATGCTTTTTGTTTCCCTAATGGATGACTAATGGACTAATCCTTCATTAAAATTTAACAAATGAAGTGACAAAATAAAGTATGTCAAAAGTTTCTTCCAACGAAAAACAGCTAATAACAGATGGAAAATTAATTTTCAAGGGTCATTATATTAGTCCTTTTAATGGATGTTTTTGCAATGCACATAAATGTTTAATGGAGGATAAACTTATAATGGCAGTATTAAGACTTGAAGTTTTTTGCAACTGTGTTAACACACCCGGCGTAGTAAACTGAGTTGGCGCAATGGGGCGGGCAACTGTCAGATTGGCGCTAGTTGAGATAGGTCCCACAGCAAGCACTGTTTTGTATGAAAAATATCACATTTGTAAAAAATATATAAAATTGACGCGATGTTGTGTTCCAAATTGCAGTGAAACTGCAACCCATCACTTTCCTAAGGATAAAAAAATTATGAAACTGTGGCTTAGAGCAATACGTCGCATTGATTTTATCCCTAAAAGTGGATCGAGGTTATGTCGAAAACATTTTAAAGAAAGCGATTTTATACAGATTAGCAAATATACAGGTAAATGTTTTAAAAGTATATTTGAGTGTAAATAAATACATTTATGTTATAATTTGAATCACGAGGAACAATCTTTGAAGTAACTATGATTTGCCATTATTTCTCTTTTAAGAGTTTTATGCGTATTCGACATAAACGAATACACATATACGCAAAGCTTTTAAGAAGATAACATTAATTTCCTTTCATAATTTGTATGTAAACAGATATGCCTAATGTTGTACTGTAAGCTGCCAGTGGGTAAATAGGATATAGATATTCCTGTTCATCAAGTAAACTACAATTTCAATGATAGACACCATACACTTACAACATATAACGTAATACAAAATTAAAGTAGTAAATGTTGTGTATTTTTTTTTATAGGAGTTAGTCATCAGCACAGATTTCTTAAAAAATCAGCTGTACCTTCTATTTTCTCATGGCACGAGAAACCAGGTTCAAAGCAGGTAGAAGCAAGAGAAGAACGTGTTAAGATTCGTAATTATAGAAAAAGCCTATTTCAAGATGTGCCTACAACTTCAAGTGTGCCATTTCAAGAACAGCGTGAAGAAAGTGCTGGTATTTCATATACTATAGATATTCCTGGGGCTGAGACATTGGTGCCTATAAGTTCAGATGTAGTCAAACAAGATAAACAAATTACTCAAGGAACACAGACATCAAACATTTTAAGATTATTTTCAACTGTATTATTGTTAACTGATAATGAATCAGTTTTATTTTATACAGGTTTAGAAACCTATAGTAAATTTTCTCTTGTACTATCATCTCTACTGCCAATGGCATATGAAATCAAATACAGATGGAGTAGAGTTATCGGTTTATCGATAGAAGATCAATTTTTAATACTCCTTATAAAGTTGCGAAGAAATAAACCTGACTTTGAACTTGGAAAACTGTTTTGTGTCAGCAAAACTGAAGTTTACAATATAATTGTGACATGGATACATTTTGTAAGTGATATCTGGAGTCTCATAGATATATGGCCTAGTCGTGAATTAGTGAATTTCTATATGCCCAGTAACTTTAGAAAAAATAATCCTTCTACCAGAGTAATAATAGATGGTACTGAAATTCCCATTGAAAAACCAAGCCAGCCAGTAGCACAAAAAGTGTCTTTCAGTCAGTACAAACATAAAAACACATTAAAGTTCTTAGTTGGATCGTCACCAGGAGGGCTATTAACCTATTGCTCTGGAGCATATGCTGGATCAACAAGTGACCGTCAAATTGTTGAACGGAGTGACCTGTTTAATTTGTGTGAACAAGGTGACAGCATCATGGCAGACCGTGGTTTTAATGTCCAAGATCTATTTATAAACAAACATGTTGGGATAAATATTCCAACATTTCTAAAAGGAAAGTCACAAATCCCACATATATTATTAAAAAAAGATCAAAAACTAGCTAGCCAACGTGTACATATTGAAAGATTAATAGGTTTAACAAAGACTTATAAAATACTTACTAACGAATTAAATCAGAATTATGTACCATTAGCTACAAAAATATTTAGAATTTGTGTGATGCTATGTAATTTTAGAGAAGGAATTATAAATTAAAAATCATATGAGTAAAAATAATCTATTTCTTCATATTATCATAATTATAATATAGATATTTGTTTAAAACTTCTTTTTTGAAATAATTTTCATAAAAGAAATCCAGTTTAGTCAACATATAATGAATATAAGGTTCATCTCGAAATACATTTATAACTTTTAAATCTTTGTAGGTGTACACTATAAAATTACAAAATTTCCTACCAGTACAGTATAATTGCCCTTGTAGTTGGTAATAATAGGATGTACCAGGTTTCACATTAAAATGTTATTAATTTTTGTCAAATATGGCACACTTGTACAGCTTATCATTTGGAACCTACTTGCATATGGACATTTAATTTCTATCAATGTTTCAGTTCCTAATAAGGCAACTGGAGAAGCTGCAAGATATGGTCGTTCCTTGCTCATAAAAAGCCCACACTGTACAACTGTTAATTCATATGTCTCACAGATTTTTTTAAGGCAATTTTCTCATTTATAATACCATGACTTGTAGCTCTGGAGTGAAATGAATGCTTTTCTAGAATTTGGTTAGCATAACTATTCATTGTCGTGAGTTTTAAATGACATATTGTGTGAAAATTACTGACAGTTAATCTATGTCTCCTTTGAAATATCCATTCAACACTTGATGTCTGGCCTCTTGTGTTTTGTTCCATTTCTTCAATTTGTTCCTCGGAGATTTGATGCAATTTCAAATCATTAAGCACTTTAAGTTGTGGGTTTACTGATGAATAATCATGATCTAATTCTATTGCATAGGGATTGGCAGGTTCAAATAATTGTTTCAGTGGCATGCTACTATTAGGAAAATTAAGTTTGTACTAAGTTTCTAATTCTAGAATTGTAATTTTTTTTGTTAATTTTTTTTAATGGATATGGTTCATAAGTAAATGTTTGTCTTCTTCTTGGTAGTTTTTCTGCACGAACAGGGGTACCAGTGTATGGATTTTTTGGAGCATGGAATTGTTGTAATTTTTGAGTGCAAGTTTCATGTAATAACATCATTTTACCATTAATCATGTGCTCAACACCCAATAATAAAACTGCCACATGCTTACAGGTTGCATTATTACCACTTCCTGCTGGACATTCACAGTGTGTTTCTTCGATATTTCCATACAAGTCTGATTTTATATTTACTTCAAAGTAAAGATTTTTCATTGTTTTTCTACATATTCCTTTGATATAGGTACCAGAAATAACTATGTGTGATCGAGCTGTTACTAAATGCCGAGATTCATATAGATCTATAGTCTTTTTCATTTTCTTGTCAGTGCTGTAAGTAAATTAATAAAAATAAATTACAAATTAATGTGTAGGGGAGAGGGGGGCACCTTTGAACACTTTTTAGTTATTAAATTATATTTCTCATATGGTTTTATAAATCAAGATGTATTATATTTTATAAATAATTATGGGGTTTATACTAAATAATAAAAATGATATTTGTTTATTTTGACCCATCAAACTAACGCAATTTCCATTTTTTTTAAACTATATTTTGTTCAAATCTACCCCATCCGCGGGGCAGATTTGAAACCCCTAGGGGCAGTATTGAAAAACCGGGATAAAATAAAAACCACGTAACTTAGAATATAATCAACACTATATTTAAGTTATTTTCCTCTCATATTATCATTGAACATAGACATTGATACCTACACTAGTTATTACCTTAAATAAATTGTATAAAACTCTAAACAGTCTGGGGCAATCTTGAACAAGAATAAACTAACTTGCAAGTTTTAAAAGAGATCAATATGAATATTGCAAAACAATCACTGAAAGGTACCTTTATGAAACCTATCTTAAAAACATGACAAAGAGTCTTAAGAACGTTCTTTAAAAGCTTTAAATTATAAAATAAACAATCAAAATAGCCTTAAAAGCCAGGACGAAAAAACATAAAAATTAAAAAGAAACAAATTGAAACATTGGTAGTTAGAACTTAGCCTAGCTTAAATTTACTAAAGTCAAATTTGAATGTTAAAAGAGCAGCTGTTCGTGAAGTTCCTGCAATAGGACATGGTTTTGGAAGTTTCTTCACAATATCCGTAATAGGAATGAAAGATTGATCTTCTTTGTCAGGGAACCTAAATTTATAACCAAACATCTTTTTCATTAAAGAAACTAAAAACATACTTTCGTCTTTTCGTTTAATAATAGACACAAAATACATTTGTGCATCATTTTTGGTAGAGTGACATTTTACCAATACATAATCATTTTCATTTAAATCCTCATTTCTCAAATATTGAATTGATTCTCCCTCGGCAACTTGAGCATTAAAATCAGAACTACTTAGACTATCACTTGCATACATATCAGAATCATCATGCAAAGATATATTTACATCTGATTCTGAGATTGGTTGATCACCTCGCGAAGTTTTCTTCTTCTTGGTATTTGTACAAGTGTTTTTAGCCGTAGATTTACCTCGTTTTGATAAAGGAACAATTGAAGTTTTGCGTTTAATGCGGTCTAGATAAGCTGCTTCTATTGCGTGTTTTTCTGGAGTGTCAGTTAAAATACGCGAGGACCCTTTCTTTCTTCTTTTTCTTCCAGTACGAGGAGCCGCTTTTGGATAAGGTCTTATTGCTTCAGGAGTTATTAACCCTATTGGAGCTTTATCATTTCCCTCAGTGGTTGTTTCAAGTTCATCTAATTCATAGTCAAGTTCATGGGGAGGTTGAGATGTAGGGTTTGTGGTTGTGAGTTGACTTATATTCTCAAAATTAGCAACAACCGGACCTGTATCAATAGCCTTGGTGGGTGTAATTACAGGTTGATCAACTTCTATATCTTCAACATCAGTGGCGTCACTGTCGATTGCGGATGGTGCAGGAAAAACAATTTGAGACACTTCAATGGCCTGAGTGACTGTTATTACAGATTGATCCACATCAAGATCTGCAGCAATAGGGGCATTGTTGTTATCACTATGAGGCACAGAAGCACTAACCTGAAATAACATCTCAACAGTTTGATCAATCGCTACATTTTCTAATGCAACAATCAAAGGTGCTTGTTGCGCAGGAACAGGCCTATTAGTCACTTCTGAACATTCAAAGTCATCATCTGTGAATTTGTTTCTCGAAAATGGATATATCCCTGCCGCAGAAAATCCCGATGTGATGTTATTGATAGTGTGTGAAGCATTATATGCGGGACTAACAATACTCGCCAGATCGTGAATAGTGATGGTTCTTCCCGCATGATTAAGCAACCAATCATTTTGAGCGACCGCGAGCTTTGCTTTAAAAGGACTGTTTACTGCAACGTCGAGTGGCTGCAGTTTATGAGTGCAGTGAGGAGGGAATGTTAATAATACCATGCCGTTTTCTCTCGAAAAATTTATAGCGTCTATTGTGCAGTGGCTCTCGTGGTTGTCAAGTAATATTAGTATTTGGTCATCTTTCGTGCATCTAACGGTTTTTTGTATATGTTGAAGAACTTTGAGAAATAAAGGCCCTGTCACCCAACCACTAGACGGACTGTTAGCAAATCCATTGCTTCCTACAGGAGCTTCATTAAGCATAGAGTCATGGAATCGGGCCCTTGGAAAAATAAATACTGGGGGAATGGTATTCCCCACAGCATTAACAATGGCACACATAGTGATTAGTTGGCCTCGTTCGGCGGAAACTCCTTGTCCTACTTGTTTTTGTCCTGTTTTAGCTATTACATTAGGCGCTTGTACAACCGTCATTATGTTAGTTTCATCCAAGTTGTAAATGCGAGCTGGAGTAAAATTTCCTCGTTGTATTATTTTTTCATAGTTATTATAAAACATCATAACGTTATGTCTGTTAAAACTGGTAGATCTAGAAAGGCTTGTATTTTCGGGTTTTCGTAATGATAAAATTGGATGCCTCTTCATAAATCCTTTCATCCATTCAATACCCGCCATCTTATTGTTTATCCACTTCTCAAGACACTTTTCTAAGGCATTAGCATATTGGTATGCCAATTCTCTCCCTTGTACGTAGGTCAGGCCGTAGTTAATTTTAGACAATCTTAAGAAATACTTTGTCAGCATATATTCCTCATCATTTGTAAAAACTTGACAAACTGTGTGTTTGCTACTATATTCTTTACTTTTTGGAGTAATATTCTCTTTAAATTTTTTAACTCTGTAGTATAAAGTAGTTGGTTTTATGTTATATATAGCAGCAGCAGTTCTCAGCTTCATGCCATTGTTGACAACACATAATACAGCTCTTTCGGCATCGTCTTCATTCACAGAATTTTCTTTTTTCTTTTTGTAATTTCTTACCATGATGACTGAAACAAGAAACCAATGACAAATTTAAAAATTAAAATGAATGAATAAAAATTAAATGAAAAAATAAAAATTGAAAAATCTCATTATGGATGCGTATTCACTTGGTTAGGTACCAATCGGGGCACTTTAGAACATTTTATTCAAAAGTGCCCAGCAATTTTGATCAAATCTGCCCCAACACCATCTTGCCTAAATAAACATCTCTGGACGAAAACTTACTAGAGTTCAAATTAATTTTCATTTGTAATACTCGGGATATAATATATACAACGCAATAAAATAATAATAATTTGAAAATAATACTTACCTTGTCAGTAATTTGCTTACAAATAAAAAAATATTTATTTACTCTGGTCTTAGTAAACAAACCAGCGAATGATTTTGAAAATTACACTGACATTGACGTTAGTTGGAAACTGACAGCTGTTTAGGTCGGTGTTACCAGTATTAAAATAGTTTCAGAGGTTAGGAATGATAAAGGATCCGTTCATAAAACAAACAATTCAAAACTGCCTCTGCTCTAAACTGCCCCCCCCCCCTCCCCTATATTTTATTTAATTGACATTATACATATCATAATCATATGAAATTCCCGCTTAATAGAAATACACCTAAGTATGGAAAGGGGTATAAAATGGTCTTTAAAAAAACATTTGTAAGACAGGTATATACAGAAGAATAACTTTTAGCAAAACTAGTGTTCCTTCTTTAATTACAGAACAATGAGGGGTCAAATGTGTTTTCAACTTTACTGTTTCATATTTATTTTGAACAAAATATTGTAATATGTACTTACAAGGTTAGATAATGCCTTATTTGTGTTTTACTTAGTGGAGGTAAGCTTGTGCTGCTGTTTATGTCACGGTAAGACTCATTTGATGGCAGTTGCATAGCTTGTTCTTCATCATCCAAATGTTTAGTATGTCCAAAATTAAAATTTGTGTCATAAGACTCCAACCTGAAAATAGGGTGAATAAATAATACACAAAAACACAACATCAAGCATATATTCGAGATATATACATAGTGCAGAGGTATATTATTAAGTATGCACAGTTTTAACTGTGATATAAAAATATATCCCTAAATAGTGTAACAGAATCAGTCATTCATGTTTGTCTCTTTATGTGCATAGAACTTAAAAATTTCTTGATTGATGAACATTTTTCGAGAAAGGTTCTAGTATACAACTCATTCTTATTTAATTTTCCTGAGCAAAGCGAAGGCGGGTGTGGTTATTAAGTTTATAAACACGCGTTTCATACCGCAGCTAATCAGCAGATTCAAATAAAATTTTGTACACAGAATCTTTGTTTTCGTTAAACATTCTTATTACTTTCAACCCTGATAAACTCGTGTGATGTAAAACTATAATATAACTGCAAAATAACGGGGCCATGCGTATGATGCACCTTACCTTTCAATAAGATCTGCTTTTCTTCCACGCAAAGAAGCACCTCGTTTTCGTAATTCTTCCTTTAGTTCAGTTACTCTCCAGGAAGAATACATGTTTTTAAAGCAATAATCTAAATTATTGAACAACCCAAAGGCCAAACAAACGAAAATTTCAAATCGAAAGAAATGTCAAATAAATTGAACAGGGGACCTATCTATTCTAACGCCATCTGTTTTTAGCTTTCACCGGTCGTCCCATTAAACTAAAAATATTTAGAGTTGTAGAGTGTATACGTGTATTTATGTGTATGTGCGTGCAAGCATGCGTGTGGGTGTGGGTGCGTATGTGTGTGTCTTTACGTGTGTGTGTGTGTGTGTGTACCGGCCACCGGCTAAAACTACAGATATCCGGATGGGTAAAATATTTCCAGTTCAGACGCCTGGGGTTCTGAGTGCACTGTTTTATGCGTGGTTGCGGATTCACCTATCCCAGCAAAAATGTAGCAGTAAAGACCACTCACCTGGAGGTTTTTTAGCGCTGCACCAAGTAGGTAGTCACGTAGCCGGCCGGCGAATCTCTTTCACTCGCAACCCACACCCGAAAACGTTTATCCCGACGCTTCTCTGGTATATAATTCTTTTACACCGTGTTTTATCGCAAAATAAACCTTAATAATAACTAAAAAGCACAGTTTTTCTTATTATAACACCACGAACAAAAATGGCGGCAGCAGTGAACTCGACTACTAGACGATTAGTAGTGGCTTCAAACAGCGGCGCGCACCGCCGGGGTTCTCACGCGTACGCATACTGATGACTGACACAACTGGATGCGCGTCATTTGAGCGAGCTCATAACCAACTTCTACCAGGATAGGAAACCCTGACAACCACGCACTATTTGGCCCGAACAGTTTCGAAACCGTCTTTTTCCTTTTCGTTCGCTGATTGCTCCTCCTGTCGATTCAGAGTTTCCTATTTCTTGTATCAGACTATCAAATGTTACTCTTTCTTTAAACACTTTGTTTAGAGATTGCAACTGATCGTTAAATATATATTTTTTTATATTTGAAGCTCCAGCACCAGATTTTGTAGTATCTTTATGTCTTTTACAAGATTTTTTAAATGCTTCTCTAACGTTTCCCCATCGCTTTATCACTTGTTTATCTGTAAAATAAAAACAGTACAATTTTATTGTTTCAGATACCTAGAGAGTGGCCATACTTTTACAGATCTGAGCTTCGAATATAGAATTGGTATATCAACAGTTAGCACGATAGTTAAAGAAGTGTCAAGTTATCTGGTCTATCGTAAAATCTGAATGTATACCTATACCTGGAAAAGAAATGTGGGAATCGATTGTTTTAAAATTTGAACAAATGGCAAACCTCCCACATTGCTTATGGGCAGTTGACGGTAAACACACCCGAATTATAAATCTTCTTGGGTCGATGTACCATAATTATAAAGGCTATTCTTCTGTGGTTTTAATGGCTATAGCAGATTCTGAGTACCACTTTATATACGTTGACATTGGAAGCTATGGGAAAGACTGCGCCTCTCATATTTTAAAGAAATCTTCATTGTGGACATCAATTTTAAACAATCAGCTCGAACTACCGAACGAAAAATGTCTTAAAGGAACAACGAGTCCAAATATGCCGTATTTTTTGTCGGTGATGAAGCATTCGCCATACACAAACATTTACTTCGACCGTTCGGTGGATCAAATTTAACCTTGAAACAAAGAATTTACAATTATCGATTATGCAGATCCCGAAGGTATGTGGAGTGTACGTTTGGTATTCTAAGTAACAAATGGAGGATATTACATCGCGCCATTAATTTGGAACCCGACTTTGCTGTTGATATTGTCAAGGCTTGTATAGTCTTTTAAACCTTGGAAAACTCAATTATTAATTTGGATCACAAGCTTTACCTAACATCATAAAATTTATGTACGTCTATAAAACAGACGGTAACACAACAAATATATCAACAGAAAATGCATAAAACTTAATAAAATATAGGTATTTTTAAATTTAAACACTATACTAACTTGAGCAAATCTAGTAAAGAACACGAAAAATGTATTATTATTTGTTGCTTATAAGATCCTACATAAAATGAAATTTAAGCAATGAATACCTTTTTTACTCTATCTAACAAGCTCTCAAAGGTTCTGAGAGTAGAGAATAAATATTAATAAAACTAAGAAATTAAAAGTAAATTTAATATGGCATTAAGGAACTTTGGAAATTTTTTACGACTAGAACTAGGCTGGTGTCTCTTTTAGACTCACGAACAAGAAGTGTAAAAAGATTTTGTAATATTCACTCTCGGGCTGCGTTTCGTTAAGTGTTCTTCCATAAAGTGCATGAGCTCCCAGGTGCGAAGCTGAAGAAAAACAAAGTGAATGCTTCATAATTTTCACAAAATTTTTAAACTTACTTATTATTAATATTAGTTTAATTCGACATAAAATTTAAAAACATAAATAAGTTGAAAAAAAAAAGAAGTATGTATAATAATAAAAAGGGCCACGGAATGTTCTCTAACATAGCGGTCATAGTAAGTCAGTTTACATAAAGGTACGAGCACGGAACATGCACCCTCACACCATAGTAAGTCAATCGCCCGCCTTTATCACTTCAGACCTCGCCCGGGTGACTCTTTTGACGTGTCACAATTTTGTTCATGTCAGAGATGGGTTTCAACCAGAGGATACAATGACCATATTGGGGTTCAATGATTTAGCTAGAGAGCAAGTACGACGTGGAGGGTTAGCAGCAAATAATGTTAGAAAAATATTTTAGCGGACTATTTTTTGACCGAATCGGGAGCAGTCAGTTGGCAGTTATGTAAAATATAACACGTTAATTTGTTAAGTAAACTAGAAAATAAAATAAAATTGACTACTGACTTACCAAATGAGTTTTTTTCATTGTCGTCTATTTCTTCAAAGTCGTTTTTTAATAATACACAGACTTCTCTCCAAGCCTTTTTTGTTTCATTTTTATATTTAAATTCTGAACAGGTTTTATCCCATGAAACAGGTCTAACTTCCACTAAAGTTATTAGTAATTCAATGTCTATCTCCATTTTTAAATTTTCGCATTAAATAATATGACGACACGAGGTTGAAACAATGAAAGTAAATTTAAAGCTAGGTTATTAGCTAGGGGCTTCGAACAAAGTTGTGATGATATTTATGATTTGTATGCACCTGTGGAGTTTTTATAGCTGTTGCCACCAAGTTAAATTTGCAAGTAGATCAAATGCATGTGTGTAGTGCTTTTCTTAACAGTGATATTAATTAAGACGTGTTCTTAAAGTTGCCAGAGAGTGTTAATATAGAACCGTATTGTAAGCTTAATAAGTCAATCTATGGGCTTAAATTGTTTTATTACATGTAACCTCCATTCACTATGAAGTTCTTTATTCAATTATGTATTTTATAAAATAAAAAACGAATTGTGACACTCTTTAAAATATACGTCTATGCAGAAGTACTATTTTCAGTTTTTTCACATATAAAACTTGTTGACCTTTGAATTCACAACATTAAAAGGTCTCCGAAATATTGGAGTTGTACTTTTGATAATGTTACGTTATCCATGGGCTTTAAGAAGTCTGAAAAAGATAGTTGTTTATGTAGTAAGTATCAGAATAATAAGAGAACTTTTCTATTATTATATGTAGATGATGTAATTTATTTTGGAAATTGTCAAAAAGAATTAATACAGTTAAGAAATAAGTTGTTAAATACGTTTAAAATGAAAGATACGGGAAAATTAATAAGTTTTTAGGTATTGAGGTCAACCAAGATTTAAGTAAAGAATGTACAACCATAAGTCAAATTAAATATGTATGGAATGTCCTATTGTAAACCATTATTGTTACCTATAGATAAAAACTTTAAGTTTGATTTATTAAAAAGAGAAAAGTCTGAAAATAAAGAATTAGAGTTTAAGTGTAAAAAACTTATAGGAAATTTAATGTATGCTGTATCAGGGTCAAGGCCAGATTTATGTGCTGTTCTTACAATATTAAGTAGATATCAGGCAAAATTAAGTTAATTATTGTTAAATGTATTAAGATATGTAAAGGGAACTTTGAATATGTGTTTAACTTACTATAAGGTATAAAAGTAATGTAGAGGGCTGTGTCGACAGTGACTCGGGTGGAAGTGATGACCGTAGGTCAACGACAGGCTGTTGTTTCAAGGTTTTTGGCTGTTCAGTTATTTGGTTCACAAAGAAACAACAATCAATCGCACTGTCATCAACTGAAGCTGAGTATGTTTCTTTATGTCATGCCACAAGTGAGGCTTGTTGGCTTCAACAATTATTATTAGTTTTTGGGTTCTTCGTGTGTCCTATCACTATGTATGAGGACAATCAGTCCACTATGAAGATAGCTCATATGGCTGGTAATTGTAGAGTGAAACATTTAGCAATGAAGCAAAGTTTTGTTAAAGAGAAGTTGAATGCCGGAATTATTAAGTTAGTTTTTCTTTGTACAAATGAGCAATTAGGTAATATGTTTACAAAGCCATTGGGTGGGGTTTAGTTTACGAAATTTAGGGATAAATTGTTTAATTAGTGTAAAGTGATTGTCATTTTTTCACTTTCAGCATTCACTTTGTTTTTCTTCAGCTTCGCACCTGGGAGCTCATGCACTTCATGGAAGAACACTTAACAAGACTCAGCCCGAGAGTGAATATTACAAAATCTTTTTACACTTCTTGTTCGTGAGTCTAAAAGAGACACCAGCCTAGTTCTAGTCGTAAAATTTTTCCAAAGTTCCTTAATGCCATATTAAATTTACTTTTAATTTCTTAGTTTTATTAATATTTATTCTCTACTCTCAGAACCTTTGAGAGCTTGTTAGATAGAATAAAAAAGGTATTCATTGCTTAAATTTCATTTTATGTAAGATCTTATAAGCAACAAATAATAATACATTTTTCGTGTTCTTTACTAGATTTGCTCAAGTTAGTATAGAGTTTAAATTAAAAATACCTATATTTTATTAAGTTTTATGCATTTTCTGTTGATATATTTGTTGTGTTACTGTCTGTTTTATAGACGTACATAAATTTTATGATGTTGGGTAAAGCTTGTGATGCAAATTAATAATTGAGTTTTCCAAGGTTTAAAAGACTACACAAGCCTTGACAATATCAACAGCAAAGTCGGGTTCCAAATTAATGGCGCGATGTAATATTCTCCATTTGTTCCTTAGAATACCAAACGTACACTCCACATACCTTCGGGCTCTGGATAATCGATAATTGTAAATTCTTTGTTTCAAGGTTAAATTTGATCCCCGAACGGTCGAAGTAAATGTTTGTGTGTGGCGAATGCTTCATCACCGACAAAAAAATACGGCATATTTGGACACGTTGTTCCTTTAAGACATTTTTCGTTCGGTAGTTCGAGCTGATTGCTTAAAATTGATGTCAACAATGAACATTTCTTTAAAATATGAGAGGCGCAGTGTTTCCCATAGCTTCCAATATCAACGTATATAAAGCGGTACTCAGATTCTGCTATAGCCCTTAATACCACAGAAGCATAGCCTTTATAATTATGGTACATCGACCCAAGAGGATTTATAATTCGGGTGTGTTTACCGTCAACTGCCCATAAGCAATGTGGGAAGTTTGCCCTTTGTTCAAATTTTAAAGCAATCGATTCCCACATTTCTTTTCCAGGTATAGGTATACATTCAGATTTCATGATTGACCAGATAACTTGACACACTTCTTTAACTATCGTGCTAACTGTTGACATACCAATTCTTTATTCGAAGCTCAGATCTGTAAAAGTATGGTCACTCGCTAGGTATCTGAAACAATAAAAATTGTACTGTTTTTATTTTACTGGTAAACAAGTGATAAAGCGATGGGGAAACGTTAGAGAAGCATTTAAAAAATCTTGTAAAAGACATAAAGATACTACAAAATCTGGTGCTGGAGCTTCAAATATAAAAAAATATATATTTAACGATCAGTTGCAATTTCTAAACAAAGTGTTTAAAGAAAGAGTAACATTTGATAGTCTGACACAAGAAATAGTTAACTCTGAATCGACAGGAGGAACAATCAGCGAAAGAAAAGGACAAAGACGGTACATTTTTGCTGTGGTAAGTGAATCCGCAACCACTCATAAAACAGTGCACTCAGAACTCCAGGCGTCTGAACTGGGAATATTTTACCCATCCGGATATCGGTAGTTTTAGCCGGTGGCCGGTACATATTGTTTGGTCCTTCAAGCCGAATGGGTAAAATATTCCCAGTTCAGACGCCTGGAGATCAGTGTGCACTGTTTTATGCGTGGTTGCGGGTTCACCTACCCCAGCAAAAATGTAGCAGTAAAGCCCACTCACCTGGAGGTTTTTAAGCGCTGCACCAAGTAGGTAGTCACGTAGCCGGCCGGCGAATCTCTTTCACACGCAACCCACAACCGAAAACGTTTATCCCGATGCTTCTCTGGTATATAATTTTTTTACACCGCGTTTTATCGCAAAATAAACTTTAAAAATAACTAAAAAGCACAGTTTTTCTTATTATAATACCACGAACAAAAATGGCGGCAGCAGTGAACTCGACTACACGACGATTAGTAATGGCTTCAAACAGCGGCGCGCGCCGCCGGGGTTCTCGCGCTCACGCATACTGATGACTGACACAACTGGATGCGCGTCATTTGAGCGAGCTCATAGCCAACTTCTACCAGTATAGGGATCCCTGACAACCACGCACTATTTGGCCCAAACAGCGTGTGTGTAGGCGGGTGATTGTTGCTTGAATGGGTGGTTGTGGGTGTTTGAAACGAAATTGATGTTAAGGTTTAATAATTTCTTCGGTTTCTTCAAAGCTAAGTGTGAGAAGCCAATGAGCGATGCGCATTTTGCATTTATGATAGGTAAGGGGGTAAATCTTTAACTCTTTGTTAAGTCTATTATATAAAACTGAAGTCAGAAAATGAAATTGTCTTCTAACTACAGCGAGACTGGAAAGATCGATTTTACAAACTATTTCAGTTCTGCGTATCTGATTATATGTATTTGGATCAAAAGTGAGGGTAGATTGTTGACAGAGAACAGCATTTAGAAGAAAGGATGCCTAACTGTGGGAATTCGTCCACAGGGCATATAATTCATTCGTGGGGAAACGTATTGGCTTATATGCTATGACTTTTAATACAGCCCTCTGAGCTCTCCTAGTCGCAGAAATAAGCTCTTTCCAGATCCACCCCAAGCCGTAATACAATAGGTTAAAATTGAATGAGCTAAGGCAAAGTACACTGTTTTCAAGATATCAGAGGCTGCAGAGGTTCTTAATTTTTAAACACAAATATAAGTTTTCTGACCTTAGATATAAGTGAATCTACTTGTTTATCCCATGTCAAAGTGCTATCAATCAAAAGACCAAGATAATTTAATGGTATGGATACGTTCAATTATAGGACAGCTACTTGTCAAATTGTCTAATGAGGAACATTATGAGCTGTTAAACTATAACAGGAGGTAGGCTGAGATGTAACTCTAGGAGTAAATGTAATAAACTTAGTTTTGTCTAGGTTCAGTGTTAATAAGTAAGCGGACAACAATTTCATAACTAAATTTAAAGAATATTCAGCATGTGTTCGAGCTTCAGACCAATTTTCGCCTCGTACAGTAATTACGGTATCGTCAGCATAAGTTATGAATTTAGGATTATTAGGAGATAGCATAAAAAGATCATTTATATAAATTAAAAATAAGGTAGGACACTGCCTTGGGGTACTCCATAGGTAAGAAATGCCTCTTCACTCATTAAGTTATTAATTTTGACGATCTGTGAGCGATCACTTAAATAGCTTTTAAAGATATCAAGAACTTGACCCCTTATGCCAATCCTTTCAAGTTTATTTAGTAGAATAGGAACAGATACAGTGTCGAATGCCTTGGACAAGTCCAAAAAGATAGCTAAAGTTTTAAATCTATTGTCAAGGTTTTTACTCACAACTTCAGTTAATAATAAAACGGCATCTTCAGTACTTTTACCAGCACGAAAACCATATTGGTTTTCAGCGATAAAATTTTGAGTATTAAGATATCTGATTAGTCTACTATTCAAAATCTTTTCTAACAATTTCGACAAAACTGATGAAACAGAAATAGGTCTATAATTGTTGACAATGCTTTTGTCTCCACTTTTATATATCGGATGTACTACTTACTACTTTTTTAAAAACAGGGAAAGACGCCTGTTGAAATGCATAGGTTAAATATGTGACAAATCAATGGAACAAGGACATGTCTAGCTATTTTAATCAATACAGCAGGTATGCCATCCCACCCAACAGCACAATCAAACCTTAAATTAAGAATATAGCGTTCAATCTTCTCATTGGATGTCAAAAACAGGGCCATAGAAGATGGAATATTTTTTAAGAAAGTGTCTTGGATCAAACCCTTGTCGGACCTGGACAGTAATTTAGATGCCAGATTTACACCTACATTCGCAAAGAACTCATAAACCTTATTTATGGCACATTCTAGTTCAATATTAGAGGATAAGAGCTCACTAGCAACAGTTTTCGTAGTATCCAAATTTGCCATTTTTTTAATGAGTTTCCAGGTAGTTTTAGGATTTTTACGATATTTTTCGAATTCGCTACGTTCATATTCACGTTTAATTTTCTTGATTAAGTAATTACAGAAGGATTTGTATCGCATATAAGTTATCTTTATAGTAATGTTATTTGGGTTTCTTTTTGTCTTTCGATAAAGATTGTCTCGATTACGAATACATCGTAAAAGACCTGGTGTAATCCAGGGTTTAATTATACGATTTCTACTGGGGGGACCTTAATATGATGAGTATTAGCCATGACCACATTAGTAATGGCAGTAACTAGTTCAGTTGCAGCATTGTTAGCGTCATTAGATTTAAGCACTGTTGAGAAATCTATATTTTCAAGGGCAGTAATACAAGCAGAAAAATTAGTACGCCGTAATAACGGTGTAGGTTTAGGGGCTGAGATATTTAGCCTATACAATATAATCACGGGAGTATGATCAGTTATCACACAATCAAGAATTAAAGTTACAGCATATTTGTTAAAGGTAATCATAATATGATCTAGGCAGCTAACACCACGTGTAGGAAGTACATGTGCGGGCAACATGCCATGTGACGCAACTGTATTAAGGTATAAATCTGAGTTGGCATCATTGCTCTTTGGAGAGATATTGATATTCATATCACCAATTATAATAACGTGCTTAAACGATTTGAGTGAACAGATTGTAGAATCTAAGCTACTGATGAAGTTACCAACATTCCGATAAGATGGGGAACGATAAAGAGCCACTATAGCTACCACAGATGTTTTTTTTTACAATTACACAATTTGCTTCAAGAAAGATAGGTATATCAACATAATATGATATGCCTTGTCTAACATATACTACAACACCATCATTTTGATTATACCAGTCCGTTTTATATGAAACAAAACCCGGTAAATTAGGAATGTTGGAACATTTACATAGCCAATACTCAGACAAAACAATAACATCAAAATGTAAGTTAATTCTATGTAATAAAATTAGTAAGTTATTAAAGTTAACAGTATTGCCAATGCTCCTAATATTCAGGTGAAAAACTTTAACTGAAAAACTATCATCATGTGTATATTAAGTTAATATTCAGGTGAAAAACTTTAACTGAAAAACTATCATCATGTGTATATTAAGTACAGTGTTCCGGAGTGCATATGTAAGATTTAGAGACCGATATTTGATCAATGTCATCTTGTACCATAGAATCGTTATCCATTGTTTGAGTATGAAATTCGACAAATCCTCAAGATTATTTATTTTCAGAGCTTGGATTGCCTTGAGTGAATAATCAAGTTTCGATAAAAAGATAACACAAGAAAGTAAATAATGAAATTTATCGATTTGTGCAAAGTCTTGGCTGTGAACGAGTGAATAAAAAGTGTCATAAATGCAGTCCAATTTTCAATATTACCATCAAACTCAAACAATGTTAGTTTTGGAAGTGAAGGCCTAGCTAACTCGCTGCTACGATATTTTTGTTCCGCATCGTGACGTAATTCGTCTTACTTAGTCTGGAATCCCTGAGCAGCCATGTTCAGTTTTTATACAACTGGTCAAATGCATCTAACTCAGAAGTAGATAATCTAATATTAGGTTTTAGCTGCATATTGATCTCATATAATTCCATTATGGTATTTTCGAATTTTGTACGGACACCTCTAACTCGGAAAACTGTGATATAAAAATTTGCATTTTATTCAAATCGTCCTTAACTGTTCTGGAAAAGGAATAAAGTTTCTGGGCTTTACTAAAAAGATATTCCCGTTTGAAATTTAACGTTTTAAGTTTTAATTCTAACATTTCGATGTTCGTTTTTTCAACCACTTTATCTCAATCTACCTACAGCAAATGATTTAATTGTAAAGTTGTTGTAATAATTACGTATTACTGTATTATAGTGTTAAACAAACGTAAATAACACTTTTAAAAGATTAACTATTATAAGCCTGACATGTATCCTACCACTTTTCTACAAATCTAAGCTAAAAAATTCAAAATTTCAAAATTTTGTTTTTAAGTTAGTTTCAATTTTAAAAATCCGTCTTGAAGGCCAACAATGTTGATGATTGTAATCAACTTTGAGCTGGTTTTTTCGAAGGACTAATATTTGATGATCACACTCCTTACAGTGTTCAGTGTACCCCAACTTGGCAAAAGGTCTGCAACTAACAACGCAAATCCACTTACCATTCTTCTGGAACGTCCAGCTGCTCGTTGGTGGTCTGCGTGATGGTTGTGGAATGCTTAAGAATAATCCCAGGCACTTTAGTGGGTTTTTAGCACGCACGGCGTAAAGAATTCCTTTTTTTGCTCCCATCGATCTAACACTCGCGAGCGTAATCAAATTAACAATGGCCGTTACACGGTTATACGGCCGGTTTTAGGATTGGGAATGTGCCGGACCGCGACTCTCAGATACAACCGACAGTTCCGTCGGTTCAGTAGCGGATGTACGCGATCAGTCACAAACCTTGCCCAATCAAGAAGTGCACTAAACACTGAACAGGTTTTTTAGTGTCTTTCTGAACAGAATATAAATTAGTCTGGTCTCTTATAAGTTCAATAATATCCTCAGTAAATAGATAGAAAAATATCTCAAAAGGAGTATCCAAACGAAGTATTTCTGGAGGTAAAGTATCAGAACCACGAAAACGTAGTTGGTCCTCATTTAAATTCAGGCTTTTCGTTTTCCATATAATATTAGTCTTTGGTACACGTTTAGATGTAGTCGGAGCCGCAGCAGAACTGGTACTAGGAAAAGCGAAGGCCGGACTTGGATCCATTGCAGTACTACTGAACTGAGTATTGATGGTTGTCATTACTAGGGTGCTGGTAACCTGAACTTAATTTTCCAAGTCAGGTGGTACCACTGGGTCTTCATCAGAACTTTTGTTCATTTGGCTGAAAGTCATATGGTGGATCAGCAACTTCGTCGTCATCAGAATAGTCAAGGCCATCTTCACTATCTTCCCATTCTGCTAGTATATTTTCAAGTCCTGAATAGTTAAATTGCGCAATTTATGACTCATTTTAATCATAAAAAAATTGACATTCAAATTCAAATAAACAGTAAAAAAATCTATCACAAACGCGCAATGTTGCATTTATGAAACATAACAAAATTACACAATTACAAACGTAACAATTACAAAATAACACTCCAAAAATACTAAAAAAACTTGTTATTGTAAAAAAATTATTGTTGATTATTGAAATCCATCATCTTACCTTATACTCCCATCAATTTAAGTAGCCAAATATCAGTATTTCAAAAATAAATGAATTTTTGTAAACGAATTCAAAGAGTGCAAACAGATTTGCACGCGTTAATCGCTTCAATGCAACATAAAATACAAGTGTCGGCACCTAGTTATTTGATTTGGTACTAAATCGATAGAATGCTCTGTTGCCGATGTACAACACTGAGTAAAGTCGATCTATCGGCATTCGCTATATTTTTCGTCAACTAGAATGGTATGTTACAGAAGTGCAACATGACTCCATAAAGGGTTAATCATGTAATTGTAATGGAAGTCGTACATAAGAGTTTTAGAAATATCTAGGATACAAAATCCTAAATAAATGGGTTTATTATAAATCAACTTAGTTTTTCGTGATTGTACTGCTACTAAGTTTTCTGTAAATATAGAAAAGCTGTGGAACTCTGGTTTTACTATTAAATCTTGTGTTCCAAGAACTTTACCACGATTTTCCCAGTGAGTCAATAGTTGTACATTATTAACCCTTTTTTCAATATTTTCCAGTCTTTTCAAATACTGAATTATTCATCAATATATAAAAATCTTTCTCAAAATCTGATGTAGCTAATGTCGTCAACCTTAGTATTTAAATTTATATATTTTTGTAACCAAGGACTTTGTTTAAATTTTAATATTCCATGAATTTTAGTTAACTTAAGCCCCCATGCTTAAACATTGTTTGTGATTTCTGTAATGAATTTTGTATTTATTTTTATTATGGAGATCAGGAACTAATTTTATTTCTTTTGAATTACAAATACATAGTCTGAATGCAAATCGTGAAGTTCATTAGGATACTCCAAATCAACTTCTAAAATGAATCCAAAATCTGCTGTATCTGATACATCAAAATTTGTTTCAGAACTCATCCATTCAAAACCTCCTACGGAGAGAAATTGAGACATAGCCCATCCATATAGATGATTAGCATCTAAATAAGTTATATATGAGTTGGGTTTATCTTTATCATAATCTTCTATGAAATTATTATTAGCCTTTGCATAACGATGGCTACACTGAGCTACTCATTCTCTTATACCTGCCCTTATAAATGCTATATGTTTATGGGATGTTATATAATACATACTCCGACCAGAGCGGCAACGGGCAGTGCACGCGCATCATGTCGCGCTGTACTAGGCGGCAACCTCTCATTAACAACGCTGCACTGCACCGAGCGGCGACAGCTAGGGACACGGTATCGAACCAAAAGTATTGATACTATACTCGTTTCTAGTATCGTAACAAATGTATCGATGTTGTCAAGCAAAGCATCGAAATATAAGTATTGATACTGTAAGGTATCGAGTACTTTTATTTGAGTGAATGATTTGAAGACATATTAAACACATCTTATTACATTGAGGTTATTTATTTAAAATAATTAGAACGTACGTACATTAATTAAAAATATAGGTGATGAGATCAAAACAGCAAAAAAGCTTTTTGTATATACAGTTTCCAGTCACTATCATCACAGTCTGACATAAACAATAATTTTTCACTGCACTTTTCTCTCCCGCAGCTTTTCCCACAAAACATCGTAAGATACCATGTGAAACGTTCGAGAGAGATCTAGAAAACAAGCATAAACTGGTGTTCGGCGTTTTGTATAATATTTTACCGTATGTTTGAGGCCAAGAATCGCACTTTCAGTGCCTAGATCATAACGGAAACCAAGCTGTGCATCGTGTAGTTGCAGTAAACTATCTAATCGCGCATCTAGCTGGCTATCTAGTACCTTCGCCATAATAGTTGCCAGGGAGATGGGTCGAAAGTTACCTTATCAGCAACGTCACCGGTTTTGTTCTTAATATAGGCACAATAATAGTTCGCATTAACTCACAAGGGCGGTCATGGGAGACATCTGAGGTAGCAAGTGAGCCCCAATCTTGCTGGAACCACGTTCTTGAGTTGAAACCTGCAAACTCCTGCAACTCTGGGACCAAAAAATTTCGCAACATATCGCAATAACGGTCACTATTCACATAAATTGCTCGGCCTCGTTGATCTTCATGAAAATAAGGACCAATTATGCCTTTAGCAGACATAGCGGCCCAAACAACGACCTTTGGGCTATGCAGGGGTCGTTCATGCTTTCGTCTCGGATTCTCCACTGCCCAGTACCGACAATTCTGCTTATTAACATGACCATTCAGGTGAAAATTTGCTTCGTCACTGAACAGTATGTTGTTAAAGTTGTGTTAAAATCGCTGCAGCATTTCGTTCGCAAAATTCAGTCGATTAGCATAGTCCGTATCCTTCAATTCTTGAACCAATTGAATTTTATAGGCTTTTAGATGTAAGTCTTTCTTTAAAATCGAATGTAAAGACGATTTTTTGATGTTCAACGCTTGGATTCGCTTTCGGATGGATAAAGACGGATTTTGACGAACCGACGCCTCAACTTCTTCAATTGTTTCTTCATCGCGAACTGAACGAAGACGACCAGAGTTTTGAATTTTAACTGTCGCACCTGTATTCTCGAACATCCTGATCCATTTCCTAATGCTATCGTCACTTGGCGCGTGGAGTGTACGATATTCCGCACGATAGAGACGTTGAGCAGTCACTATTGAATCACCATTACGATAATACGCTCGTACGCAAAATGCGCGATGCGTCCCCGAGTACTGTTCCATCGTGACTAAAACTCCACAAAATGGCGGACGCCACGAACCCCTCCCCGCACTCTTTAGACGCCCCGTTTCGAATATGGCGCGAAAACAAATACCCGATACCCTTTCTGGACACCTTGTACAACGCTGCACTGCACCGAGCGGCGACAGCTAGGGACACGGTATCGAACCAAAAGTATCGATACTATACTCGTTTCTAGTATCGTAACAAATGTATCGATGTTGTCAAGCAAAGCATCGAAATATAAGTATTGATACTGTAAGGTATCGAGTACTTTTATTTGAGTGAATGATTTGAAGACATATTAAACACATCTTATTACATTGAGGTTATTTATTTAAAATAATTAGAACGTACGTACATTAATTAAAAATATAGGTGATGAGATCAAAACAGCAAAAAAGCTTTTTGTATATACAGTTTCCAGTCACTATCATCACAGTCTGACATAAACAATAATTTTTCACTGCACTTTTCTCTCCCGCAGCTTTTCCCACAAAACATCGTAAGATACCATGTGAAACGTTCGAGAGAGATCTAGAAAACAAGCATAAACTGGTGTTCGGCGTTTTGTATAATATTTTACCGTATGTTTGAGGCCAAGAATCGCACTTTCAGTGCCTAGATCATAACGGAAACCAAGCTGTGCATCGTGTAGTTGCAGTAAACTATCTAATCGCGCATCTAGCTGGCTATCTAGTACCTTCGCCATAATAGTTGCCAGGGAGATGGGTCGAAAGTTACACTTATCAGCAACGTCACCGGTTTTGTTCTTAATAATAGGCACAATAATAGTTCGCATTAACTCACAAGGGCGGTATGGGAGACACATACACAGTGAGTAAAACATAGCGAGCACTCTAAATATATGAGGACCAGCGTGCTGCAAGTGCTCAACACTTAGACTATCGTGATCTGGAGACTTTCCTCTGGTCATATTTTTGATTGTGCTTGATACTTCCTTGGCTGAAAAACAAACCAGATCGGAATCCGTCATCGAGCACTCGCAGCGGTGAACCGAGCGGCGACTCTACTTTAAAATGATCCATAAACATGTTAGCGATGCTGTCCGGCTTATTAGCACTCCCGATTCTCAAAGATAGGCCAGGCTCAACATCAAACTTTTTTGTAGCATTCCAAAACTTTTGAAAATTATTGGCTTTACGATAAGAAGCTATAATATCAAGCTTTATTTATTCTTGATGCCTTTGGCACCACAAAAGTTTGCTTTTAAACACCCTTCGTGTAAGCCACATGTCATTATAAACATCACCAGAAGCTGGTTTATAATGCCATACCCATGACTGATATTTAAGCCTAGCCCACACGTGGGCCCCACGTGCGTGCTTATTCCTCCCGACAACACGGCCTCCATGTCTATTTTTCCCAGTTTCCACATGACTCTGTACAGCGCCTTCTGACAAAATATCAACAATATTTGTGTACATCCTGTCAGGAATTTGCCTATGTTTAGCACTATTACAGTGCTTATTACTACAAAAACCGAATTCTTGAGGGTAATCAAATAACCTTAATCTACTATTACAAGCTTCATAGTATACACTTATTTGGTCACTGGCCCTATCCCCCCAAAACACTTTGTTACGTGATGTGTTTTGCACTTGTAACCTTGGTTTACTTTTATCTAACTGACACTCAACAAATATGGAGAAGTGATCAGACCAGAACACATCGTCCATTATACATACATCAGTAACTGTTAACCAAGCTGATTGTGTGACGACACAGTGGTCTAGCCATCTCCTGCAACCGTGCGCATCACTGAAAAATGTATAGCTATTCGACTGTAATCCTAATTTTTCAATGTCAAAAATGTTCAAAAAGACTCACCGGGGTGGGCGTTGAAATCACCGAGAATGTAAACAGTTTCAACATTACTAGCTTCGACAATAGCACTCATTTCACCTAAGCCATCAGTAAATAATAACAGGTTTTCACTCGAATCAGTCGGCATATATACGCAAAACACAATTATAAATCTATTCCCTAGCGACACCTTAATAGCCGTCAAACGAGCACTCGCACAGCTGACTACTGTTACCGATTCAAAGGCTCGCTTGCGCCACAGGATCGCAAAACCACCGTAGGGGCGCCCTCTAAGTATCCCTGCTGATGTGTCTACGGCTGATTTCCCCGTGTAATCGAAATCATCATGTATTTGACCAAGGTAGGGTACATCGTGCGGAAGCAGCCATGTTTCTTGGAGGGCCACTATGTCAGCCGACTCGCACAAGAGTTTAACTGCCTCGGAAGACCGTTTCACCGATTTGCAATCAAAACTTATAAATTTACTCGTCTGATTATTGACCTTGTCTATGTTATTGTGACGGTGTTTGCTTGATTACGCCAGTCTTCAACTTGTATGTGTCATTCACAAAACGTCTAAAAGTAATTCCGTCGGGCCAGAACTTATTATCTAGTAATAACTCTATTTTTGTTTTGGGAAAAAACAATTAAAAGGAGTTGTACCTTTTTTCCGTTTTTCTATTAATTTTAAACAACGTCACATCTTCCTGGATGTTGTCCTTTATATAAGCAACAATATCACTTTCATTCGTATCTTTGCAAACATTAGAGATAAACAATGGTACTTTGATGATAGCTGCCTTAAACTTTCCCTTAGGTCCAACGTAAGCTATACCCATCTTTCCACTAGTAGTTGGTTTCTTTCCTTTTTTACTTGAGGCAAGAATCCATTTATCCCCTACTATTTTTTTCGCTCGATACTCGCCTTTAGTGCGTCCGCCATCGACTTACGCTCGTTGCCTCGGGATAAGGTCGAACGATTAATGTTTACGTTTGAGTCAATGAGATTTGAACGCATGGTAGGCGTTCTACATAGTTCATTCAGTAGCTGGCCGTCTTCAGTGTCTCGCTTGGCTCGCTCCGCTGCCGCGTCATTGTCGAGCCGTTGTGCGAGCGAGACAGCATTGCACGGATTCATGTTATTAATCACGTGCACATGATCAGCTGATCGCTTTGCACCGTTAGTGTTTACTGGAGTCGATGAAAGTTTATTCTGCCCACCCACATATTTAGGAGAACAGTCGCTAATATTAGATTTTAACATAGATTTGGGAGCTGTATCTTTGGTTTCTGAATGCAAATGCTGTTGTAAAGCCATGGGACCACTGTTAAAGTGTTCTAAGTCTTCAATAAATTCGCCTCGCCAACTATTCACAAAGCCAAACTTATTGTACACAATTGAGGTACTCTTCAGATTGTCTATTTCAGTTCTTAGTTCCAATAATTGAGTCGTTGTAGCATAGTCATTTTTAACTTTTACTTTTATATCCGTTTGTAGTACTAGAATATCCTTTAATAGTTTTGTTACATCTATGTGATCAAACGTAACCGGCGGTAATTTACGTAAATCACGCGCGACGAAAATGGGTACTATCTCTGGATCAGTGAGCTCCACAAGACATATGATATCATCGATGTCTCGAGCACTTTTTCCTTTATTTTTACGAACTTTTGGTTTTGAGTTTGGCACTGAATCGAAAGGCAGTTTTTTCGCCGACACAATGTCATTGTCTGTATAACTTTCACTGCATAACCGAGTGAGGAAAAACTCATCCATAACATCAGCCTTGTTCTGAATAAACGCTAGTACTTCGTTTATCACTACATTACAATTAGCACATTTCACAATATCTGAAGCCATTGCACCGAAACTTAAGCCGTAACCAAACCAACGCGTTCGGTTTGCGCGACGGCTTGCTATGAACTCCCGCGACTGAATTATGAATCTTCAAATGCTTTTGTAAATTGGAAGTGTTTCCACTAATTTTAATAGTTTTGGAACATATATAACAGGAAGCACTGTTGTCGTCATTCTTCCGAAATGACTTCCAGACATCACTTTTTAGTGGAGGCGGCATAATAAAATAATTTGTCTCACTCTCTGAACTTAATATCAATCAAACTACTAACAGTCTGTACGATTATAAAATAAATTTCCGAAACAAAACAATCAAACATTTCCAATGAATGATGCAACTTATTCTATGAAATAATAATAAAAATTATATTCTAAAAAACTTTTTACGCTTTAAATTTAACAACGAAAACATAATATAAATTAATATTTTGTCATTACTGAAGTAACTTACACTTATGTAATTAATTAGGTATTATCAACTAGGATAAATATTCCAAATTCAGTTTGTTTTTATTTTGTGGCAATACTTCTACGGTCAACTTTTTGGTTGCGGATTCCAATGGCTGCAGTAAATCTGTAAAGTATCGATACCAATGAAAAGCATCGATACCAGGTCTAGTATCGAAACCTAAGTAACGATTCCAAAAATACTTGGCATCGCAAGCAAAGTATCGATACCTCTTCGGAATCGATTCCTTTTCCATATCCCTAGCGACAGCCAGTGTGAATCGGTACGCGACACACGGCGCACGGTCTGTCGATATAGTCTGTCTGCCTCCACGCTACACGTAATAACCATATATTCATAGTCTTTCAATAATTCTGATTCAATTCGAGTGTATTTTAACATAGCATCTGTTGGCGACAGAACTGTTATTTTCGTGTCCTGTGTTAGGTTAATTACGAAAGCCACAGCCGAAGGATTAAAAAAAAACCAAAATTACTTTAACTTAATTTAATTAATAAGATTAACACAAATACAATACGTGTGAAAGTTACCGATGCTAGGTATACAATGACAAAGATTTATTTAATATTACAACATCTCAAGTAAATCGGGTCACACGGGAACGTGTTGTGAAATTGCTGACGATAGGACGACAGCTCGGTGACGAGGCGGCGATTGTGCAAGTCCATGCGCAGCCCCGATGACGTAACAAGTTATTACGTTATATTATTGTGTTTATGTGTTATGTACTATGTGTCATGATAGAATAGATTGATATAGATAAAATTATAGAGAAATGTTAGCGACTACGCTATATTATAAGTTGCATGTTATGTATTAAGTTGTATATAAATGCTTATGTATTGTGTGTTACATATATGGAAATAGAATAGGTAAATGCATAGAATAAGTCAATAGAGTAAGAATATCCAATGTTATAGAAACTTTACGAACAGAAAGCGGTGATGCCGCCCGTAAATTGCATTGTTTTTGGCTTATGTACGGAATATGTACTTGATGTATATAATATGTGAATGATTAATGGATAGGTAATACGACAAAGAATATTTTGACATATAACATGTATATACAATGTATATAAAGAAAGAAATATAGAGCAATTAACAGGGCGACCAAAGTAAAAACTATAATTAAAACACGAATTAAAGCGGGGCTCTCCTTACGGTCACTCTCCGAACTACTTAAGCTCGAATAGGCGCCGTATGGGACGAGGGATTCCGATTTCGACCGCTGACGTGAACGGACGTGTCCGCTCGCGCTCTCGATCGCTTTCCGAATTATCGCATTCTGCTTAAATTAGTGTACAACTTGTTTATTCTGATCCACGGACCCGGTCCTAGGCCTGCCGGTTCAGAGTACACAGTGTAAGCTAGTTTTTTAAGCTATCTCATTCGCGCTCTGCTTGTACTAGTGTACAACTTGTTTGTTTTGATCAACGGACCCGGTCCTAGGCCTGCCGGTTCAAAGCACACAGTTTTAAGCTAGTTCTTAAGCTATTCATACCGCGTGTTATAGCGAGGTCGGTGTTATTTTTGTGTAGCGAGTATCTAGGTACTCGTTGCGCGCATAGCGCCGTCTCGCTCGCACATTTCGTGTAGCACTTCGGTGCACACGAAAAAACCGTACTTGTCAGTACGACAATAAACGCGCTTTTCAGCGCGAAATCCTGTTTCTAAAGACACGCAAATCCACGGTTTAGTGGTCGTTCGTCGGATACCTAACGGTGCTAACGAAGACGAACGGGGCGTGACCCGAGCGCTCTCCGGTTACTTCCTTCTGAGGTAAACGATAACTCGGACGGGCCTGGGAATCTTAGCCTTTGCCTTTTTGCATAGTTAAGCCCCAGGTGTCTCCTACCCAACCCTTCCTATCCTTACCATCCATCCTTGTGGTTGTTTGGGCGGAGCCACGGTATATACCGGCCTGCGTCCTCTGCCACAAGACTGCTAGGGACTCCCCTAGGGAAACGATAGGTCCTTTTCCTGTGTTTCATTACACCGTGACACACAGGTCTCATTGCTCCGGGCTCGGATAACCCGTTAAATTCATTCGGCGTACCCCCCTGCCCTCCAGGCAGGGAGGTGAATAAAATTCACTCCCCCGACCTCCAAACCGCCACCGCGATGGCCGAATTAAAATACGCAGACTTAGAGTCTAAATTCAAACAGCTGGAAGCCGAACACCAGCGATTTATGAACTTCGTAGCCCTACATATGCCCGCACTCAACGATGAGTATAGAAGTAGGTCACAGATGGCGGACTCGCTACGTCCGCCGTCAGCCAATCAGAGCGCCGTTACCGCGCACGCCATCCCCTCCACCTCCGCCGCGATCTCACCCGCTGCCGCGCCACCCGGTTTCACGCGGCCAGCCTCGGTACCTGCGACCGAGTACCCCCACCCCACTAACCTCGCAAGCGCGAGCCACGCCCCTAAGTCCCGAGCAAAATCGCAACAGCGATCCTTTACCCCCGGTCCCTATGGCCGCCCCGCTAAACCCGTTGCCCCCGCGGCAACAAAATCAACACCGGTGTCCAACTCTTTTTCGGCCCTTCCAGCCGAAACAGATATGGATGCACCATTAAGCTCAACCCCCTCCTCGGAAATGGAACTCTCGCTCCACTTCCAAGAACCGGTCCTAATCCCGACCGAACCTACCGCGGAAAATGACGAATTCACGGTCGTAAAATCCCGCAAACGCGCGCCCCGTGATAGCCCCGTTGAGGAAAACGCGGCTAAAACATCAAAAACTGCGAACGGCTCTGCCGCCCCCGCACCCTCCTCGAATACCGACGAACCGGTCGTCGGTAAAAAGCAAAAACCCCCTCCGATAATTATCCACGACAAAACTGTCTGGACAAAGCTCACCAATGAGCTTAAAACACTAAAAATAGGCTACACCAAAGCACGTAATACCGCGACAGGTATCTCCCTGACAATGAGCACGTCAAACTGCCATCGCAGATTGACCACCCTCCTCCGTAGTAGGAACATTCCCTACTACACTTACGCCCTCGAAGAGGAGCGTGTCCTACGGGTTGTGCTTCGGCGCATCCCAGTCGAAATCTCACCAGAGGAAGTCTTTGCCTCCATTGAAGCACAAAAATTCCCCATCCGAGAGGTATTTAACCTAGAAATTGTATGCGAGCTCTCCGGAATAACCGTAGAGCCTCCATACAAAAATTCGAAGCCCTCCCAATGCCACAACTGCCAGTTGTACGGACACTCTGCCCGCAACTGCTTCCTTCGTCCGAGGTTCGTTAAGTGCCTCGAAGACCACCCAACCAGGGAGTGCACGCGTCAGCGTGACTCTAACACCCCCCCGAGCTGCGTACTATGCAGGGAGGAGGGACATCCTACGAACTATGGCGGATGCCCCAAGGCCCCGCACACCATGCACCCTCTCCGCCCTGGGCAGGCTGCCCCTCAGCGGGCACCCCCCGCCTCAGGGTCCCGGGCGCAGCAACCTCTGCTCAATCCACAGGTATTTCCGTCCCTCCCTGCCCCCCGCCGCACTCAGGCGACCGTAGGCCCCCCCGCACCCCAGGTGCAGCCCAAACCCGTGCGTTCGACTCAGAACGCATGGGCCCCCAAACCGCAGCCCCTTATGGCTATGGACATCCCTGCGCCCCGCGCTCCAGCGCCCCGCGCCCCAGCACCACGTGCTCCAGCGTCCCGCGCCACCACAATGGATGACCTTATGTTATCGCTCACTCGTGAGCATGAGATACGCGAAATCCTCGCATACAAGGCCCATATGGAGCAGTACGGTTTCGTCGAAACCATAGCTGCCTTTCCCCGGCTCGTAGAGACGTTACAGCGTCTCGATCGCGAAGCCGCCAACCTCAGGCCTCTCAATGGCTAAACTCAAGCCGAGAGGTTTAAACATCTCCTTTTTTAATGCGCGGAACCTATATCCGCAGCGTGATCTCGTCGCGACTTATCTTAAAGATCACCAAATAGACGTTCTCTTAGTACAGGAAACGCTCTTAAAGCGTGCTAAACGCAATCCGAGTATCGCAAACTATAACATCGTTAGAAATGACCGCGACGGCCGAGGGGGCGGCACTCTCATTTACTACAAGCGCTCGTTGTATTGCATGCCGATAGATCCTCCGATACTTACCAATATGGAAGTATCCGTGTGTAGACTAGGAATGACCGATCATCCGTCCATAACGATCGTATCCGCGTACTTCTCACCGACGAAAGTACCTCTCAGGTCTGACCTAGAGAAGCTACTCTCGCTCGGCACATCGGTCATTATCGCAGGTGACCTCAACAGTGGACACACGTCCTTCAACAATTGGAGAGACACCAGCAATGGGGTTATTCTCGAAGGGTTGTCGGACGAGTTAAACTTTGACGTCATAGCGCCTCCCACTCCCACCCACTTTCAAGATCACTGTACACCGACAGTGCTTGACATAGCCCTCTTGAAAAATATCGCGCTTCAGGTACGACTCATTCGGGTCGTACACGAACTCGACTCCGACCATCGCCCGGTCATCCTACAGCTAGGACAACTAGATGACTCCAGCCCTCCTACAGTCACAACGGTTGACTATGCAAAATTAAAACACTACCTCGCGGATAGGCAGTCCTCGCCCAGTCTCGTTAGGGTCCCGGACGTGTTAGAGTCAGTTGCGCACGTAGATCTCACAATCGACTCCCTAGTTGACCACCTCCAAGTCGGCATCGGAGAGGCCTCGAGAGAGGTCGAAGCGGCGAACGATCGCCGGTTTGTACTCCCTGCCGACGTACGAGCGTTGATGACGGAGAAGAACGCTGCGACTCGTGCGCATGACTCTTATCCGACCGATGCAAACCGCGCACGATTACGCGCACTTCAGAGAGCGGTTAAAGCCCGTATAACCGAGCTCAAAAGTCACAGATGGGACACCCTAGTCGAAGGGCTAAGGCCGTCACATCTGACTTATTGGAAAGTAGCCCACGCCCTTAAAATAGACGCCCAACCTCGCATGCCCCCCCTCGAAAGGGGTCCCGGCACTACACCCGCTTTCGATACCATCGACAAGGCGGAGTGCCTTGCCGCTTGTCTGGAGAGCCAGTGCTCCCCGAACAGCGTCAAGAACACCGACCGAGTCAGAGACATCGAAGCCCGCGTGGAGGAGCTGAATAAGCTCCCGGTATCAGAATCCCTGTCCCCAGTCACTTCTGAGGAGATCTCTGCCATTCTCAAAAGCCTTAAGCTTAGAAAGTCACCAGGTCCCGACGGTATCAGGAACGAAGTACTCAAACTTCTTCCCGATCACCTCATAGCTCTATTGGTCTGCATATTCAATGTAGCCATAGCCAACTGCCATTTTACAGCCGTCTGGAAAACGGCCATTGTCATAGGTATTCACAAGCCCGGTAAGAGCACGTCGCTTCCCGACAGCTACCGCCCTATCAGTCTTCTAAATACCCTTGGTAAAATCTATGAGCGGATCCTCCTGAACCGTCTCAAATCCGTAATAGAGGAGAAAAACCTCTACCCGCCTGAGCAATTCGGTTTTCGTGCTAGACATTCTTGCACTCATCAAGTGCACCGCCTCACGGAGCACATTCTGTTTAACTTTTCCGAGTTATCCAAACCCCGTCGCACGCTGGCAGTCTTCTTCGACGTAGCAAAGGCCTTTGATAAGGTCTGGCACGAAGGATTAGTCTACAAGCTGTACTCCCGCGAAGTCCCCGATAGATTAGTTAAAATCATCCGCGATTACCTCAAAGACCGCACCTTTCGCTACAGAGTGGAAGGTGAACTATCCACACCCAATCCCATACGCTCAGGCGTCCCCCAAGGTTCCATCCTGGCACCTAGCCTCTTCAATCTGTACGTCAGTGACCTACCAAAACTTCAAGAGAAAGTTGAAGTAGGCTTATACGCTGACGATACAGTCATATACTCCTCTCAAAGGCAAACGAGAAACCTCAAATGTAGAATCCAAAGAGCCGTGACCACTCTCGGGAAGTGGTTTAACGACTGGCGAATAGCCATAAACCCCACGAAGAGCGCAGCGGTGCTCTTCGACCAAACCGCCACACAGATACCGCGAAAACTCAAGGACAATCCCCGTGAACTCTTCGGTAATCCGATCCCCTGGGAAAAGGCGACCAAATATCTAGGTGTAACCCTAAACAGTAGACTCTCCTTTATACGCCACATCAATCTGGTTAGGAAAAGGGCCTCCTGGACCCTCGCCCGACTGCATCCTCTGTCATGTGCTGCAAGCAAAATGTCCACGAGACACAAGCTTACGCTCTACAAGATGTGTATCCGTCCGATCATGACATACAGCTGCGTTGCGTTCGCACATATGTCAAGTCATAACTGGGAACGCTTACAAGCCATCCAGAACAAGTTTCTTCACCGCCTTACCGGTGCCCCCTGGTTTGTTCGTATGGAGGATCTCCATAGAGATATGGACCTTCCCTCGATACATGCATATGCCAAACACCTTTCTCGCTCGTATTTCGACACCGCGTCGAACCACGCGAACCCCTTAATAAAAGCGGCAGCTTCTTATGTTCCCGACCCCAACGCCTGCCGGAGAAAACGCCGGCCGCGTAATATATTCACTGACCCGCCCGACCAAACCGAAAAAGCTAACGCGTTCTACGCCGACACCGTCTCTCCAAACAGAGCGTGCCACCGCCCACGCCCGCGTAACCACCGTTCTCTCCGCAGAGGACGGGCGGTCAACTTCGCTCCCGCACACCCGTCACGTCCACCCTCTCTAGCGGCAACCCAAGCCTAGGTCCGTTCCTCGGTGTGAAGCCCTTGGGTCAGGCAGCCGCCCGCGCGATACAAAGTGACACTATACGTGCAACACTTAGTTACCCACACACAACATTACACACGTATGAACACACACACGTGCACACCACACAGGTACATAGGTTCTGTAAGGGACCTTTTTTTTTCTTTTTTTGCGCTAGTTAGACTAATGCGCTAGTTAGTGTAGAAAAACCATTCCGATTAACAAATACACATACGCATGGTCCACTCCTTCCTCCCAGGAGGAGGGGAACGTGCATATGAGTATATATTAGTTAGCTCGAATTCTCATAAGATTAGGGAATTAGTTAGATCGCGACTTTTCGCATTCGCGACGACCGCCCGAGCCGAGGTTCGGCCACTCTAGCACCCTCGTGCGGGTCGTCACAAACTTTCGCGGCTGAGTGCCCTAAGCGCTCGCCCCCAAGTCCGGTGAAGCTGTAAAAGCCGCAGCGGCTCTGTTTGACGATAGGGCCCCTAAGGCTAACAGTGTAGTCAGTTAAAAAAAAAAAAAAACCGTATGGGACACGGCGTAAATCATCGAGTACAAGTAACTACGAGCAACAAGAAGAAAGCTTTGGTCGTCCTACGAACAGTAATAGGAAGATTTCGACTTTTATTGAAGACCCGGCACCTGAAGCGGTCGTGCATTATTGCAACCCCTTGGACCCTCTCACTACCATCGCGTCCCATTGGCATCCGTACGGCGTCTACGAGACGGGCATCTGGCGCAACAAAACGCCCCTCCAAACAGGGGAATAAACCTATACGTCGTACGAATAAATCATTTTGTAAGTTCGTTCCCGTATGTAATGAGTCGTTCAAAGACAACCCAGAAGTTGTCTTTGCACTTGCATCTAGGACTATTCGTAATTTCGTACTAATTTTATCATTGCGTGAAATTGCGTGGTGAGGAATAACATATTGCATCTCACTGGGATTGTAATTACCTACGCGTGTAATATATTTATTATTTATGTACTCTCTAATAATTTCGTCATATTGCGATCTAAAATTACTGTCGAGCTTAAACTTGGGTTCTAAATGCGTATATCTCTTAGATGCCATTTTAAAAGAATCACCTAACTGCGAAGGATCTTTATTAAAAGGTAAAATGGTAGTAAAACGTCCAGTATTATCGCGAGAAATATTTTCAGAATACAATAATTCACATTGTTTATCCGCGGGTGATAAATATTTTCTATTCGGGACATCTTCGTCATTGAGAAATCGAATCATTAGATCTTGCATAGAAGTATGATCACTACAAAAATAAGAGTATGCTTCACATTGATGAGCGGTAGCGTTAGCGGAAGCGGTTTGTAAAACTCGTGCGGAACCTACTACAATATAACCGAATTCGGATTCCAAAGCGTCAAGATTGCCGTTTGAACCTAAAATTTTGTTTCCTTTCAATATGCGTGCGAAAACTTCGGAACCAATCAACATATCTATTGGACCTTTCGTATGAAACGATTGGTCTGCGAGCGGTAAATTAAACAGATAATTAAGCGATGTACAACATAAGTTAGCTTGCGGTAAATCTCCAGAAATGGTATTAATAACTAAGCATTGTAAATTCAAGCGGAAATCGTTGTCGCGAAAACACAGTTACATTAGTCGCGCCCTGTATTGGCTGAGGGTTATCACCAATACCGTTTACGTGTATAGTATCGGTAGGGTGAAATATATTTAAACCGAGTTTTTTACAACACTGTTAAGTGATAAAATGTCTGCGAACCCATATCAATAAGGACTCTAATCGGGTGTAATACAGTGCAACTTCGATATAACAAATCGGAGGGGAACAAGAAAATATTCGTAATATCAAGTAATTCGTTGAACTGAGGTTTGTTATGTTGAGGTTAGATTGGACTAAAATTCGTTATAAAGAGGTAAAAGAATAGTTTTATTCACCTCTATATTACGTACTTATCTTGTTATAGCGAACAACTTCTACTAATAAATGATAACACATTTTCATCAAATTACTATATGTATTTGCTATGTATTTAAAAACAATTAGGTAGATAATAAAAATTTTTTCTTACATTAATAATCAAAAACAATTAACAATGTGGTTATAGTAGCTTAATCTCAATTTTGTTCATTGATTAGAAAAAAGTCATTGATAGTTGTCTGTTTACTACCGGTATGAGTTATGACATCCAAAGCGCAATCTAATTTCGTGATGGCTTTCACTACATCGTCACTCAAACCTCCCTTTTTGAGAAACACAGATTTTATTGTATTCAAAGCATTATAAGCATCTTTTATTGTGAAGTTATGCTCATCAATTTCACCCACTTCTTCCTCGTCTTTATCCGCTTCTGCATTAGTAACTGGCAACACAGATGTGACGATGTCAGCATCAGTTAGTTCTCCACAGATGGCCAAATCATTATCAAAGGTAACGAAGTCTTCGAAGTCAGTCTCTTGAAGGTGTAATTCTTCTTGAACTCTTTGCCAGGTCCTAGCAAGTTCTGCGACTGGTAAATCGTCCTCATCTTCGCATGTTACTTTAAACCCACTTTTCTTGAAGCAGTTTGCAATGGTCTTTTCAGTGACTAAATTCCAAGCTTTGGCGATTATCCACATGGCTTGTAAAACGTCAATTGTAGTTGGTGTTTGACGTTCAACATCAGCAAGAAATCGTCTGACAACTTCCTTCCTATAATGCATTTTAAAGCTTTGGATGATGCCCTGATCCAGTGGTTGTAGTTTTGAAGTGGTATTTGGAGGTAAGTACTTTATTTTTATATTTTTCAGGTTAGGAATTTCTCCGTGTGCAGTACAATTATCGATGAACATTAGAATTTTCTTGTTTTTTTTCTTCATCTCTTTATCCAGACTTTTAAGCCAATTGCAAAAAGCATCACTGGTCATCCAAGCCTTATGGTTGGACGTGTAATCTGTTGGCAGATTATTGACATTCTTAAAACATCGCGGTTTTTGATATTTTCCGGTGATGAGTGGCTTTAGTTTGTAAGTCCCAGTACAATTTGTTCCCAGCAGTACTGTTAAGCGAAGTTTACTGTTTTTCCCACTATTACATTTATCGCTTTTGAATGAGAAGGTTTTGTCAGGTAAATATTTATAGAATAGTCCATTTTCATCGGCGTTAAAGATGTCTTCGGGATCGTATCCGGTGGTCAGCTCTGCCAGTTTGTCTTTCCAATCATCACATACTTGTTCATTAACACTACCACTTTCACCGCATATTTTTCGAAAAACAACCTTGTTTCGTTTTTTGAAATTTTGAAGCCACCCGTTGCTAGCACGGAACCCTTCATGTCCCAATTCTACTGCAAACCGCTGAGCCTTTTCCTGAAGAATAGGGCCTTCGATTGGGATTTTTTTGTCTCGGCACTGTTTTAACCACTTTAACACATTCCTCTACGTCTTTGAACTCGCATGATTTTAATCTTTTACTGTTTTTACATTCAAACCACTTTCTTCTGAAAACTTATATTTAGATTTTAAAATTGTAGCCAATGTACTTGCGGGAATCCCGAACTTATTAGCTATGTCTAATTTTTTCGTCATGGGATTTTGGTCAACATAATTAATGATGTTTCGCTTTTCTGCGACCGATAAGGAACACCTTTTACGTTTCTGAGCCATTTTAACTTAAATCTTTAACAATAGTGACGAGCACAGGTGTTTACATTACTTTCCATCAAAACAACAATGATTACTTTACAAACAAAAGCGTGTCGAAACATGTCGAGACATGAATCACATTATAAGATTAAGAGTTATATTATTGGTGGAAACTTTATATAAAGGTTTTGGGTTGGCAAAATTCGTTAATTAGAAGTATGAATACTTTTTCTTGATAGTTGAAAATTCGTTATAAAGAGGTTGTACGCAAAGAATGTTCGCAATGTAAAGGTATATTTTATATTGACTCTTATGGACAATTCGAGGGGATTACGAATAATTTGTTAAATCGAGGAAGTCGTTATATTGAGGTACGTTATATTAAGGTTGCACTGTATACCTTTTCTGTCTTTAATTAATATTACAGCGGATCCTAATAAAATAATGTTGTTTTTATGATGCGTGGATGTGGAATTCATATGGCTATAGAGTGATACAGTCTTGTCTTTGGTGATTTTAGATTTTTCATTATTATTCTGATCACCAGAAGTCATTGACCTTGAATCCCCCCCGACCATACCGACTGAATTTCTTTCTGGAAAATGTAACAAAGTATGATGTCTCTTGTTACCATTACACAGTTTACAAGTAGACACCTGATTGACAAAATTGACTAGTATGAAACAAACTTAAACAATTTATACAACCATTAATATTTTTTATATGTTTAAAATCTTTCAGACGGTGAAAGAATTTTAAATTTCGCGTAGTAGTATAATTGCTCGTGGTCAGTCGCTTTACAAAACGAACAATGTTTATTACGACGCGCGGTGACGTCATTAGCGATGAATGCACGCGGCCGCTGCGCATGCTGCGCTCGCGGCAAATGAGCGCTCTCTGAACCAGCGCCGCTAACGGCGCTCGCCTCCCCGCAGTGAGCGTCTCGGTACTTATTACCGGCTCTAACGGTGATTTTGTTGCAGGGCGTCGAACGTTGCAATACTTTGAATTGTTCCCTTAAAAATGTTATAAAATCATCGTGTTTTGGATGCGATTGCTTGCGAATGGTGTTCTCAAATTGTTTCGCAGTATCGACATCTAATTTGCGTAAACCCAAATGAACAAAAATTAAATCTAATAAGTTGTCGATTTTTAATTGTTTTAAAGCGGCTACGGACGTTGAATATTCTTCGTCAATAAACGAGTCTAACTGAGTTGGCGTTACGTTTTGAAGTGATTTTAAGTTGAGTACCTTTTCGATGTACGTAGTAGCGATGGCGCGATTGTCGGTGTATTTAGTGACTAATGCGTTGTAAATTAAATGATAATTTTCTGCGGTCGGATACAAACTTAACCAAATAGATTCGGATTTACCCTTTAATTTTGTTATTAAATATCTAACGCTCAAAGAGTCATTTAAACTCGGATTATTGTGTACCATTGAATTGTAACATTCGATGAACATAGGAAACTTTTCATATTCACCGTAAAATTCAGGTATTGATAATTTTTCTAATCGAAAGTTTGAACATTCACCAGTATTTTGGTTTGTATTCTGATCGACATTTTGATGAGTAGTGAAGCGTGGTAAAGCGTTTTGTATTTCACCGTAATAATCTTCGAATGCCCAAATACCCTCATAATTTGGTAGGTACTTAGGATCAACTTTTAAGTTAAGTCTGTTAATGTTATCAACTATTTTATGATATTCATCGCGCATAAAATCAATATTCCTTGCTTTGCTAACAAAGTAAGGAATTTGGGGATCTTCCTGACTGTTAGGTAACAATTCAAAAATCGTTTTAATGCGTAAAAAGTAAGATTGTTTTTTACTCTCGAGTAAGGATATTTCAGAAAGGATGCTTGCTGAGCCTTCAGCTATATCTACTTCCTTTCTGGGCATTTTCAAATTAAATATAACTAAATTTAAAAGAAAGTAAATGCGAAACGGTGCGTAAAGAACAATAAGTGGGTGGGTGAGTATAGAAAAATGTGCGTGTGGTTTTTAGGTTTTGGGTTGTAAAGTAGGGAATTTAAGGGACAATAAAAAGATGATGGAAAAACCAATTTGCGTGCTGGTCGTCCTCCAGATCTCCTACTTTCCCGGGGGGTATGATACGAACACTGAACCACCAAGAAAGAATTATCAGAATTCACTTACCGACCAATTCCTCCTTGTTGTGCAGCTTCCCGCGTATCCCAAAACTGAGGGTTAGAGTGCAGCGTGAATTTTGGCCACAGCCACAGCGGTTAAAAACAAAGCGAAGCGTTGAGAAAAATGCGAGGTGCGTGTGCGCTTAACTGTCACTCCAAGCCAACTGGTTTTTCAATTGCGCGTCCGTTACCCCGCGGGTTGCCAGACGCCAAAAAACAATTACTCGTCAAGCAGTGACCTGACACTCTCGCCCAGCAATCCAAATGCCCAACCAGTTTGTCAACTGAATTTTTGAGGATAGATGTCATTTTTGTTAGATGTCATTTTTGTCGTTAGATGCTCTTATTTAGTTTTAATTTAACTCTTTGGTTTCAATTCTTACTCTGTTCTTCTTTAAAAATGTCTCGGAAGCGGAAATCTGATCTATCCAAAAATTCTTCGCGGGCCCGTGCAGCAAAAGTTGAACGAAATCAAGAATCTTCGGTTCAAGCAGAGTTGAGAAGACAACAGCAAGCAGAGCGACAAAATATTATGAGAGCATCTGAAACTCCTCTTCAGGCACGACTTTGTTCAGAAAGACAAGCTACGCTGCAGGCAGCTAGAAGGGCGATAGAAACGCCAGAACAATCGCAGGCGAGAAGAATTCATAATGCTGAAATGCAGACCACGCGCCGTCGAAATTTCATGCGTAAAGATTGGTCGGTATTTAATGATACTGGATTTCAATATGATTCTTCAATTGAATATCATAATCATCCTTTGATTGTTATTGGCTCAATGAATAAAAAATGTCACTATTGCGATGCTCTCAAATGGAAAGATGAAACGGTTGGAATGTGCTGTTCCAGTGGTAAAGTTTCACTTTCTTTACTTGGTGAACCAGAAGAGCATTTAAAAACTTTATTGTTAAGTGTTACAGATGAGTCAAAGCAATTTTTAAGCAAAATAAGAAAGTATAACTCTTGCTTTCAAATGACATTCTTTGGAGTAGATACAGAGATAAGAATGCCCGGATTCTCAGCAACTTTTACTGTACAAGGGCAGATATATCATCGGATTGGATCGTTATTTCCAGAAAATAATGATCAGCATAAATTTTTGCATGTGTATTTTATGGGTGATGAACAAAATGAAGTTAACCGTCGTTGCCAATATATTGAAGGAGTATAAAGAGAAACAGTATTGAAAATCCAACGAATGTTACAGAGCCACAATGTTTTAGTGAAGATCTTTAATAGTGCAATAGACAACTGGCCTTCAGATAATTACAAAGTTGTCATTCATGCTGATCGAACTCCCTGTGGCGACCATGAGAGGCGTTATAATGCGCCAATGGTCAATGAAGTTGCTATTTTGGTTACTGGTGACCCGTGCTCTCCACGAGACATAGTGTTACGGGCACATGATAATACGCTAAAGCGTGTAGCTGATACTCATAAATTTTATGATGCTTTGCAGTATCCATTAATTTTCAGTAAAGGTGAATCAGGATATCATTTCAATATTCCAGTCGTTAATCCAACAACGAAACAGTCAATTCCAAATAAAAAAGTTTCCTGTATGGACTTTTATGCGAATTACATAATGCTTCGAGAGCAAGACTTCAATCTCCTTCTGCGTACAAGGCAACTTTTCAATCAATTCTTGGTAGATATGTTATATTAAAGTCGAGAGCGAACGTCTTCGTTACATCTCTTAAACCAGAAAAAAATACTATCTGAAAATTACATACATCTACAAGATGCGATTAGTGCAGATGATAACATTAGACCTAACGACATTGGCAAAATGGTTATTTTGCCGTCCACTTTTGTGAATAGTCCCCGTTATCTGCATGAGTACACTCAAGACGCTTTTACTTATGTACGAACTTACGGAAGGCCTGACCTCTTCGTAACTTTTACCTGTAATCCTTCGTGGCAGGATGTAACTCAAGAGCTTATGCCTGGGCAAAAAGCCACTGATCGACATGATATAGTTGCCCGCGTATTTCGTTTAAAGGTTCAGAAGTTAATGTACGTTGTGACAGTGCCATATGTACTCCATTGAATGGCAGAAACGAGGTCTACCACATGTGCACATATTAATTTGGCTAAAACAGAAGCTACTTCCTAATCAAACTGACAACGTAATTAGCGCTGAAATTCCAGATCCGGTAGGAGGTAAAAATCTGTACGACACGGTTATTAAAAACATGATTCACGGTCCCTGTGGAGCTCGCAATCCAGCATCACCTTGCATGCAAGAATGGCAAGTGTACAAAAAAGTATCCTCGAGAAATGATTAGAGAAACAGTTCACGATAATAAGGGTTATCCGTTATATAGACGAAGGGCGCCTGCTGATGGTGGTAAACAAGTTGACATTCTGACTCGCAGTGGTGAAATAAAGAGTTTTGATAATAGCTGGGTTGTGCCCTATTCGCCTGATTTTGTGTAAATTATTCAACGCCCAAATTAATGTTGAAGCCTGCAATTCTGTACGTGCTATTAAATATATTTACAAGTATATAAATAAAGGGACCGATCAGGCGATCTTTAATCTGCGTAATAAAGGTATTCAACAGACCTTCAATGAAATACAAACTTATCAAGCAGGAAGATATGTCAGTAGCAATGAAGCAGCATGGCGGCTGCTTGGCTTTCCATTACATGAAAGATATCCCACTGTTACACATCTTGCAGTTCACTTAGAAAACGGACAGCGTGTTTTTTTTGATGAAAATACCTTTCAAGACAGGATTTTATCTCCTCCTAAGACCACACTGACTGCCTTTTTCCACCTTTGTCAGAATGATACTTTTGCAAGAACATTATTTTATTCTGAAGTTCCCCGTTATTATACATGGAACAACTCAAAAAAAGAATGGTATCGTCGTATTCAAGGTTCACCTGTTGAAAATCAACCTGGGATAAAATCATCGGATGCTCATGGTCGTGTCTACACCGTACATGTTACAAATTTTGAATGCTTTTGTCTGCGTATGTTATTGCATCATGTTAGGTCCAACTAGCTTTGCAGAACTTAAAAATGTTAATGGTCAGGAATGTCAAACATACAGAGAAGCATGTGAAGCTCGGCGACTATTAGAAAATGATAATCATTGGGACGAAACTATGGAGGAAGCCGTACCATGTCAATCGCCAGATAAAATCAGGGAACTTTACGCTACGCTTTTATCTTCTTGCGGTCTTTGTAATCCTCAAACTCTTTGGGATAAGTACAAAGAATATATGGCTGAAGATATTTTATATCAACTGCAGCAAGCATATACAGATATAACTTTCAACGAACATATTTACAACAGAACGCTAATTATAATAGAAAACAAGGTTTTTACAATGGTTGGAAAAAAATTAGATGATTTTGGAATACAAAGCCCTCGACGAGAAAATAGTGATGATATTAATAATGAAATTGCTCGAGAACTAGATTATGATTTCATAGCACTGCAACATCAAGTGGCAGAATTAGTTCCTCAATTAATTCAAGAGCAAAATCATGTTTTCAATCAAGTATTAAGTAAAATAGACTCCGGCAATGGTGGACTCTTATTTCTCGACGCACCAGGAGGAACCGGAAAAACTTTTTTGCTTAACTTATTATTAATGTCCGTCAGAAAAGACCAAAAATAGCAATTGCTGTAGCTTCTTCAAGTATTGCCGCGACGCTATTAAGCGGCGGCCGTACGGCACATTCCTGCTTTAAAATTACCATTGAATCTGGCACAGGAAGATTCACCCATTTGTAATTTAAGTAAAAATAGTTCACGAGGTAGGATGCTGCGAGAATGTAAGTTTTTAGTGTGGGATGAAAGTACAAGTGTCTCATAAGAAGGCTCTAGAAGCTTTAAACCGGACTCTTCAGGACTTGCGAAATAGTACAGATATAATGGGAGGAATGGTAGTTTTATTGGCTGGTGATTTCCGACAAACCCTCCCAGTCATTCAGAGGAGGACACCAGCAGATGAAATTGAAGCACGCATTAAATCATCAAGCTTATGGTCGAGAGTTGAAAAATTCAGCCTAAAAACGAATATGAGAGTGCATTTTCATAATGATGTGGATTCTGAACTTTACGCAGAAATGTTGTTGAAAATTGGTGATGGTTGTTTAGACGTCGACGCTAAAGGTTATATATCACTATCAAGAGAATTTTGTAACTTAGTAGAAAATTATGTGGATCTTAATGCTCATGTATTTCCGGAAATGCAACAAGATTTGAGTAGTGATCAGTGGTTGTGCGAAAGAGCAATATTAGCACCAAGAAATGAAGGTAGTTAATAGGATCAACAACGAGATTTTAATAGAGGTGCAAGGAGAAATGAAGGAATATTTGTCAATGGATACAATTATGGATACGGAACTAAGTACTTCATATCCTGTTGAGTTTTTGAATTCACTTGAACTGTCAGGTGTACCGTTGCATAAACTTCAATTGAAACTAAATGTACCAGTAATGCTTATGCGAAATGTAGATGCTCCTCGGCTATGCAATGGAACAAGGCTTCGGATAACAAAATTGGGGCAGAATATACTTGGTGCTACTATTTTAACAGGTGTCGGTAAGGGAGAAAGTGTTATCATACCTCGGATTCCAATTATTCCCTCTGACCTTCCATTCCAATTTAAAAGGGTTCAGTTTCCCGTCAAGCTTATCTTTGCTGTTACTATAAACAAAGCACAAGGGTAGACATTCCAGGTAGCGGGAGTGTATTTAGAAAAGCCATGCTTCTCTCATGGTCAACTATATGTAGCCTGTTCGCGTGTGTCTAATGCGCGGAATTTACATATATTTGCACCGGATGGAAAATCTTTTAATATAGTGTACAAAAATATCCTACATTAATACTCTGCATTTATATCTATTTAAATTGTTTAAATCCAAAATTATTTATTTTTGTTACAAGAGAAATATACACACATCAAAAAAGTCTAAGCAACATGCGTGATATTACAAATTTTTCCATTTATATTAATTAATTTCTAAATATTTACTCAAACAAAGTGCGTAGGTAAGTAAACTTTTTTGTTATTGATGACATACTGGCTGGTTCTAAAAAAAAATTTTGATTATGTTTTCTTTTTTCATAAAATTCAAATGACTGCGAATTTGTTTGAATTTAAGTGCGTTTTAATTGCTACGTTTAGTCTTGATTTTATAATTTTACCAACCATTTAAATAAAGTTAGCGACAAAATTTCATTGTTAGATATTCTTTACGTCATGAAGCGACGTCATTTGATGGCAGATGAAATGCAAAGAGCTGTAGTGATGTTGCAAGCGGGAAGTAATCAATCTCAGGTATCTCGACATTTTGGCATTCATAGAAGTGTTATTTGTCGTCTTTGGCAGCGCTACAATAATACAGGAGAACCCGCTGAACAGCATCCAGGCCGTAAAAGGAGTACAACCACTCGGCAAGACCGGTACATACAACTGACTGCAAGACGCCAGCCGATGTTAACCGCTCGAGAGATAAGTTTGAGGCTACAAATTTCAAGTGGTGTTGATGTAAGTCCTCAAACTGTGCGAAATCGACTGCATGAGTACGGCCTACGAGCTCGACGCCCAATCAGGTGCCCACCGATACGTCACGGGAATCGCGCTCGTCGATATGAATGGTGTAGAGAACGCATAACATGGACCTAGGAACAATGGGATAAAATTATGTTTTCCGATGAGTCGCGATTCGGGTTTAAGCCTGATACAAGAAGGGTGCGAGTGTATCGTCGGCCCGGAAATACTGAAAGGCTCAGGTGCGTTCAGGAAGTTCATCCATACAGCGGCTCAACAGTTATGTTATGGGCAGGTATTATGAAGAACAGGCGAACTGAGCTCGTTTTTGTAAATAGAAACATGAATGCTGAAAATTACATTGAGGATATTCTCAGACCTTATGTCTACCCATTTGCACAAACCTTTGACTCCGATTTTAGGTTAATGCATGACAATGCGCGTTCACATACAGCTCGGCGAACCAGTGAATACTTTGCAACGGAGAACATCCGGGTATTGCCCTGGCCTGCACAATCGCCAGATCTCAACCCCATCGAGCACGCATGGGACATGCTCCAGAGACGTGTTTTGAAGGACTTGGACGGAGCGACAACAACCCAACAGCTGAATGATTTGCTACAATTCCATTGGGAGCGAATACCGCTAGATGACATAAACAGTCTCATTAATTCAATGAATAATCGTTGCCGACAAGTTCTGAATTGCAGAGGAGCCCATACTTTGTATTAAATTGTTCTATTCTTTCACAATAAATACATTTTCTTTAGAAATTTCATTTTGTAAGAAAAAAGTTTAGTTTCTTATGTATCTTAGTTTCTACAGTATATTGTAATATTGTTCATTTCTGTTATTAAAAGAACTTATAAAGACAACAACTGTTATTTTTACATCATAGAACCCTAAAGATATTATTTTAAAAATAAAATACAACGTTATAATGTGAAGAACCATCCTAAAATTTAAATTAGTACATGTTGCTTAGACTTTTTTGATGAGTGTATTTTAACATTTGTTGTTGCATTTCAATAAAGTTTATTTTAAATTTTTTAAACTTCATTGTATGTAGTAATTTTAAAAATTGAGCATCCCAGCTAAGCAATAGCATAGAGTTATAGTGGTGGCAACCACCACTCACACACTGGGTGCGATATTCTACCTCTGTAGATCTAGTGGACTGTATAATTTTTAACTGGTTGGTTGGAAGTAGATATCACACAAAATAACTGCCGAATATGGTATACTATAACCGGGATGAAGGCTCACTTACTTGTCCGCCGATGTTGTCACCGATAATATTAATTCAAACTCCAAGCCGAAATATGCACACAGCACCTTTTGATGCACTATACCGCCGAAACAATTACAAGTGTTAGATGCCGCACCGGTATCCGTCCGAGTCCCACGAGCAAGTGACCAGTCATCGCCGGGTTTTATTGTTGGGGGTAATTTAAGAACAAAAATAATTTTGCATACCCCCAACCAATTTATTAGCCCGAACAGTTATCATATTGATTCATTTCTATGGTAATGATCTCTGATACTTATTTAATGGCTTCAATGCGAGCGAAGCCGCTGGTAAAAGCTAGTTTCTTTAATAAATTTCACATCTTGTAATTTTGCTTCTTCAGCCAGATTGTTGAATATTGCTTTAAAATGTTGGCTTGGAATGCTAGTGATTTCTGACACTGAATCCCAATCCTGGCCATGGATTTGTACAGCATCAACAAACATTGTAATAGAATCACCATGAGATGTTCCAGGTTCGGTAATATGACGTGCCGGTACTAAAACAACACCATAAAAAAATCAATATCCACATGTGCATACAAAAACAAAAATAACACGTTTGAAAATATACTTGGTATACTCAATTTAGCATTAGAGACCTGCTTTTTTAACTTAATTTTTTGGTTCTTTTGGCAAGCAATAAGATTTTCCACAGACCTAGGCCCAGCAGAGGTTGTGGAGCTATACTCGGCAGCCAGCGCATTCCAGACGTCCTGCTTCTCTCGGGAGGTTGTAGCATCGGTTTTTTTATTTTCAATGATAGGGTATTTTTCCACCAATTGCAATAAATGCATAAGTTCAGCTGTTCTGAAATTAGTCGCTCTTGACCTCTTCATTTTGTAATTTAGGTAATAAAAGAACCGTATATTGTTTTTGTGAAGCACAAAATATGTACGACCGAAGATACTGACAAGTGACAATATCTTCCGTTTACTTTGCCTGTCAAATTCAAAAGTGACAATAAAAACGTTTCTTTTCACGACACTCAGTAAATGTTTTCTTAATTAATAATTTTTTGTGGAAAACGAACCGTAATTACGCGTTAATTGTATTATCTATGGCTTAAACACGGATTAGTTAAATCGAGTTAGAGAACCGATAATGCAAAACAAACTTATGCAGATTTAAGTTAAATTGAGTTTAAGGAAAAATCGAGAATTAATATATCTAGTTTTAAAAGCTTTTGGTGCAAGCCGCCCTTAGTCTCTATAAGGCAACACAGAAATGGACCTAATCATTATAATTACATACAAGTAGGGATGAAAAATATGACCTTTCTTTTAAAATAATAAAATGGTATATCTTGAAACTTACTTTGGGCTATCTTGGCATATGAGCCTGCTGCAATGGAATGACTCAATACTTGAGCAGCCAAGTACACTTTCATTTTTTGTTTTCCATTTTACTTAAGATGTTGTTGCGTCAATGCCGGAGCAAAAACGAAGTTTAGGGTTTTATTATCAAGGTTATAGAACTCTTCAATGTAGCTCCATTTAGCTACTCCTGTAATATAAGATTTCAATATCAGTTAAATAATACATTAACTAAATACAGTTTTTTAATAACATTGTAAGTATAACATTCAATGTCAGAATATTTAGTAATCCCGAAATCCCGGGATTAGAAAAAAAAAAGCCGCGATTTCCTCTATATACAGTACATCTTCGCAATACTAATCTGCACTATGTCTGCCTTCAAATTGTACATCTTGTGGAAATTGTACATTATGTTTTAAAAAATTATTCCTAAAACATTTTAGTAAATGAGGGTCCAATATGGTAACAATTTCGTGTCCCTCATGATAGAAGAAAGGTTGGTCTCTTGATGACCCCAAGGAATTTAGAGCACGTATATTGGCACCATCCAAGTCACAAACTATGCAAATCACTTATAGTCCAGCACCAAAACAAACACTCAGGACCTGTACCCCTAGCCGGAACATTTTTGCACTATCGTATAGTTAACGTGATAGAATAGTAACAGCTTAAATTTTGTATACAAACTGGAACAGCGCCGCGTGGGCGTATTATGAACTAAAATTCAGCAGCCGCAATATCTTGCGTCGCCTTTCGTATAGTTAGCGTGTAGTTAGTGTTTATGTAAACACGACAAATGTATGGGAATCGACAGCCTGAATAATTTTTTGACGTATCGTATCGTCAGTTTACGATAGCTAGCCATCGAGAAACACTTGAGTGTTGTCACGAATATTTTGACAGTGAGAAAGGTACCGAGAGAGGTTTTTGTGAATTATATCATTAAATTAAATCTAAAATGTTTTTATTAAGACCATATAGAGCAAGATCTATGGCTTTTAATTATTTTGTGAGTTGTTTGGCTGAAGAGGAAAGAAGAAGAAGACGAGAATCAAGGTTCGTAAATATACTTTTTTTTAATGGAATAAAGTTTCATTCTGTTAAAATACTATTATTTATTTACAACTAGTGTTCATCTTAAAACAAAATTGAAAGCTATTATTTGATTATATTATTAATTGTGTGATTATTATTGGTATTTTACTGTTAAAAGCTCTGAATTGTACTGCTTACTATTGTATATTGTATCTGCTTACAGTGGCATTACTCAACGGGTTTTTCTTAGGAAAACTGAAGATCCTATGGATATATCCGAGGCCGAATTTAAACACCGCTACAGATTAAGCAAAAGAGCATTTAAATACCTATGTCATGAACTTCGCACCAGAACAAATTTGAGAGCAACTAAAAGAATAAGTTTAGACCATAAGGTATACAATGAATTGCTTCAAATAATTATAAGCGATATAGATATGACGTATCACATTGTGTATACTCAAATATTAATAAAACTTGTGTTTCAGGTTCTTTGTGCTTTATCATTTTTTGCCACAGGTTCTTATCAACGTTTAGTTGGTTTGGGCATCCACTTGGGGCAAACAAGTGTGAGTCAATATGTGACTCAAGTTACTCAGGCACTTAACGACCCAATTTTGGCAAATAGTTTTATAAAGTTCCCCACTTCAAGAGACGAAAGGGACAAAATAAAAGAAAAGTAGGTACTTAAACGTTGTATTCATTTTGAATATTTAGGAAGTTTTTTCTGTTATTTTCACGGTGGTAATTACTTTTAAATTTTTACAGATTTTTTAGAAAATACGGTATACCGGGTGTTTGCGGTTGTATAGATGCATCACATTTCCACATACTTACTCCGAACCGCGAAATTGAACATTTATTTTATTGTAGAAAAAATTTCCATTCCTTAATGTACAAATGGTAAGTTTTACACAAATTATCTAGTTATTTTGATATTTAATGTTATTAGGTGTTGAATTTGGAATAATTAATTTTTTTATTTATTGTAGGTTTGTGATAGCGAGTGTCGCATTTTAAATGTGAACGCTAAATATGGAGGAGCCACCCATGATGCTTTCATCTGGGAAAACAGCAAAGTTAACCAATATATCCAAGAATTACATCGTAACTATGAACAAGTTTGGTTATTAGGTAAATAAGTTACAAAAATATGATTTTTAATCGACTTGAATAAAATACGGAAATTACTCAATTCGGATGTATATTTTTTGGATGTTCAGACATAACTTCTTTGATTAAGTACCGATTTGAATGATTTATTTTTGTATACGGGATACATACATCAAGGGTGGCCCCATTTTAATTTAATTGGCATTGGACTTTCGACTTGGTAGATAAACCAGGGAACTCTTCAAAATCATGAAAGTTCGTTTTATTTTATGTTAAAAATTGTCTTGTAGAATCTTATGTTGGTAAAACTATGGGACTAATTTGTGATTTTTGTAAATTTATTTATTATCGCAGGTGATTCTGGATATCCGCAAAGGCCATGGTTAATGACACCGATTCCCGATGCTGTTGAAGGAAGCCCGGAGGCGAACTATACTTTAGTTCACGGGAGAGCCAGGGTAGTAATTGAAAATACCTTTGGGAGATTAAAAAACAGGTGGAGGTGCTTAAATAAGCACCGTACTCTTCATTATATACCCGAAAAATGCGCCAAAATAATTGTAGCATGTTGTGTATTACATAACATAGCTATTCAATTTGGTATACAAGACCCAGAAGAGTGTGATCTTATGATTGAAGATCATATAGATCGACCTATTCCATTAGTAGATAATGAATTCAATGATAGCGATTTAATAAGAGGCCGTGCATTAAGAAGATTACTTATAAATAGGATTAATTCTATACAGTAACAGCAACAGTTTGTACTGATTAATTATATTGTAAAAAGTTAAACTTAATTTTGTGTTTTGTCACGCTTCCTGTACTTATATATATAATTAATTCTAGAAATGTAAACACTTTGTCCTCATTTCAATTTTTATTAATATTGTGATCAGTGAAACTTAATTCTAGGTTTTGTCATACTTATTATATTTATAGATACAATTATATCCAGTAATTTAAACACTTTGTACTGATTTGTTTTTACATTGTAATTTTAATAAATAGCTTTTATTCTCGCTTTCAATCCTTTTCTTTACTTATCACTCAAATATTTTTCTAATATACTTAATGCTACTTTCATAAAGTCCAGCCACTGAGCTTGCAACTGCAGCTCAGTATCTCGTTGGCGAAGCTCTATGTCTCTCTGTCGGATCCTCTCTCTTTCTAAATCTACATACAAACGTTCTCTCTCTCTATTATCCTCTCTAGCATTTGCATCACATTTCTCAACATACTCTTCTAATATATTACTGAGATTCCTCTTTCGCTGATGTCTCTGAGGTGTGGGTTGTGGGAATGTTTTTTTATTATGCTGAACTATGGGAGACCTTGGTGGTGACTGTGGTTGGAGGGACATTGGTGGTGTGGTAGGTAAAGGAGGTGATCTCGATCTCAGCATAGGTTGTATTGGTCCAGGATCCTTGTGGGAACCAGGAGTGTTCCAATCTTCATCACCTGTAGGAATAAATTAAAAACTTGAGGTTACATAAAACTATATTATATAGTTCATAATGTATAAATATATATTTATATATATATATATATATATATATATATATATATATATATATTATATATATATATATATATAGTTTTTCCACTAAAACACACTTGCACTACTTTTTAAATTACCAATCAGTATTAATTTAAAATTATGATAAAGTTATGCATTAACTTAATCAAATAATATTATTCTACCACAATCTAAAAACTATAATAATACTGTATATTCTTTCTAATATTATAAATATTCATAGAAACTTACCAACAATATGTGTGTCTGCTTGTACAATTATTGAATTATCTGTTTGAGGCTCAGAAACCATTATCTCTGCTTCAACATCCATCTGAAATTTATTATTTTTAAATTAGTTTCATATCATAAGCAAAGGCTTTAAATTTTATATATTATTCAGAGAATAAAAGTTTTTATGTAATGATATATAAATTTATGTTAATGTAAAACAATTTATCTTCATGAAGAGTATGAATAATATGATAAATAAGCAAAGTAACCTACACATAAAATAACCTCTACAGGACCCATTGAAATCAAGTATTTCTTTCATTCTTATTTGTTATCATAAAAAATACACTAACCAAACCAAAACCAACTTCTGCGAAAGGCATTCCAACTGCTGCTTGGACACCTATTATAGAGAGAACTCTATTTTCTATGTCCGTAAGACATATTTTTAATGCTGGTTCACCACCAGTTCCTTTCAATGTCCTATGCATTTTAGCCCATTTCCTTTTTGTGTTATTTTTTAAATCACTCCAAACCTTAATCAAAGCAAATAAAATGATAATGAACACAACATTCTAATAAAGATGTTATTTTGAAGATAGTCATGCAGTTAGAAAATGTTTGACATTGCTTTCAACCCTTTAGAATAAAGTTAACAAACTAGCACTTACTTTCCGCCACTTTTCTTCACTACGAAATTCTCCCATACCATGCTTGTTAAGCATTTCACTTAATTCCTTCCATTTTTGAATACACCACTGACGACCATGCGGTATACTTTGCGGTTTAGACAAATCTCCATATCTTTAAAAAAGAAATATACTCATGAGTAAAGAACACGTTCAAATAGAGAAAAGGTAAATCAAACTTTAGTATTACTATTTATTGAGAAGCTACTTACTTTTCCATAAATTCCACCATCACTAAAAATTGAACGTTGTTAGTTCTCAGAGACATTTTAAAAAGTAGATATTTATTTTTAATTATACTACGAAAATAAACACCACGACGGCGCGGCGCGAAATCTCATACAACTTGACAACTTGAAACAAAAACAATACCACTTAGAATGGATACGTTCGGAAATCAAAAAGCTTGGGGCATGTTTTAATTTGGGTTAAATGCATTGTAATAATTACATTTTTGGTTAATTATTATTTATTATTACGTATGATATAATGGTGTGACATTACAATTTCAAATTTTACATTTTAAGTACCAAAAATGATTGATAAAATACCATTATGACTATTTCAAAACGAATCATTCGTTTACATTCGGTCATTCGTCATAGACTATGTTTATTTAATCTAACTATAGTAACGTTTACTATAGTATAGACGTGAGTAAGTTTATTAGTGTTCATGCTGCCGACAACTATAGTAATAGTATCGAGTGTAGTTAGCTCTATACGAATACTTGACGTAGCTGTTATATGTTCCGGCTAGGGGTTTTGTAGGGGGAAGTCCCCTAGTGGCGGACACCTAAGGTTTTTAAGAAATAAAAGAAAAACTATTTCTAAAAATGAAACTTTATTTATGAATTAACCGAGTCAAGAAACTTTATAATCAACAAAAAAAATTAAAAATGCAACTTCTGCATAATCATATTTAAAAACAAAAATTAAACTTTGGTGAAAAAAAAAATACATTCACTGGAAGTGGCACCTAGTACCGGACGGATTTCATTTTGAACCCCTAGCACCGGACCTTTTTAATACATCTGGCGTCGATCACATATGTAGACGTCTGAACATTCAGGAATGTCTGCACATGCTTCATGAGCCCACCCATGGCAGCTAGAGCACTGTATCCAATTTTCCTCGTATTCCTCTAAGCACACTACGCAAGCAGTTCTTCCAAGTTCAGATATCTCAGTCAGTGGCTGCTTTATTTTAGCTTTATTTCCACTTTTCCCCTCGGCTTTTACTACTTTGGCTTGTTTCCCCTTTTCTTCAGTTCTTCCTTTGGCCTTTACGTCTTTGGTTTGGTGTCCGTTCTCTTTTTTTGCTATTTTAAATTTTGTTTTCATGATTTTGTTTTCCACCTTGGCGATCTTTTCATTCTCTTTTTCTTCAACGGCAATTTTGTATGGGGATGATGTTAGAATTTCACTCCTTTCACATTTTCTTTTACGGGCCACTGATCGCTTTTTGGCAGCATCTGGCAATGGTGACAATTTAAGAACAGTCTCAATAAAATCTGGATTCAAGCTTGTCGCTGGCCTGGCATTGCTGATTCTTGGTTCGTTAGTAGATTTTTCAGGAGGATTCTCGGCTTCTTCCAAGACCAAATTGTTCATTTGTTCTTCATCGTAGGTCGTAGATGGGTTACCAGCTAAGGATATATCAGTGACTAAGACGGAAACCTCCCCGCTGCAGCTCGGTATGTTTGAAGAAGTTCCTGGCTCTTCCAGTGGAATATTGGTCATGTCAGCAGCCAAATATTCCAGGTCAGAAAATAAATGTCGATCAAATGGGTGAATTCCCGTGCATTTAAACCCAGACACTGCAATATCCAGCCGAGCTACTTTTGTAAAGGCTTCATTGACCAGACCAGCAATATCGTAGTCAGTTATCCGAGATCCAGCGTTCGCTCTCATCCACATGTCGCATCGTTGGTTATAGGCATCTTTAAATGGCTTCATGAATGTTCTGTCCAGCGGTTGGAGTTTGTGGGTAGTGTGTGGTGGTGAGCTTATCAAATGAATGTTGCTATTTCGGCAAAAATTGATGACCGCCAGTGTCTTGTGGCTACAATGGCCATCCAGTAGAAGCAGCACAGGATTGTCTTTTGTCGGATGCGAGTGTTTTACGAATAGCTGCAACCAATGTAGAAAGAAATCACAATTCATCCAGCCCTTTGGCTGGGCCACACCTATACTTTCGGATGGAGCATTAATCATGAGTCGATCATTCATCCTTTGCCTGGGGAAGACAAAAAATGGTGGTATGAAGTGACCGCTAGCGCTCATGCAAAACAAAATTGTTATATTTTTTCCCCTCTCAGCAGAAGTGAGCTTTCCTACTTGACGGGCAGCCTTCGGAGCAAGAACTTTTTGATGCTTGTGAACGCAGCTGACTCCAGTTTCATCACAGTTATAAATATTAGAAGGTGAAAATTTATACAGTGTCAATAGTTTCTCAAGATTGTCATAATAGAGATCTATTGTGGTTTGTTAAACCCCACGGCCCGCATCATGCTCGTCGACTCTGGTGCTCTCAGGGAAAGGTCAGGATGTCTCCGCATAAAATCGTAGTAAAAATGCTTTCCAGCAGTACCTTTATCTTTGTTAAAACGATGAGGGATCTTCATAGATTCAGCCAAGTCGAAAGCTAACTTCAAAAACTCCTTTCTCATAAGCGGTAGACATCTATCCGACAAATCTTTTACGTGGTTCACTAAAATTTGTTCGTACTCGGGTGAGAAGGTGTTAGTGAATCTACCGATCTTTGGGTGTAACGTCACTTCTTCTCCACGGTTCAACGCCGATATCTTATCGTGTAGAGTACTTCTTGGGATGTTGTAACGCGACGAAGCTTCTCTCAAGCTCAGTTTTTTGGACATAGTTTTTTCTATTGCAGTTTGTAAAGTTTTTTGCTCCCATTTTCCTTTCTTATTCTTCTCTTCCATTTTCTCTGTTCTTCTGTCCTCTGAAATAAGTTATTATATTAAATACAACTATTTACGAGAAAAAAAAATGTTTCCACTGTCCGGCGTTAAGGGATTACTTTGTGTCCGGTTATAGGGGACAGAACAAATCCAGAATTACGTAGTCTATACCTAATCCGTTTTGAAAATCAACAAAAAAATTCATAGACTACGAATAATAACAGAATCCTACTTTTATTAACAAAAATCATAAAGATTTAAATACAGAAATGTTGTTAAAACACCTGGATCTTACGTAACGCAGTGTTTTCCCGCCGAAAACAGAAATCGACCGCTCCCGATGATGCCTTGAGCGTCACTGACAAACTGCGTCGTATGATCCTGAATCACTACGCACCCCCGCGTCCCCTTCACCCGTGTTTAAATCGTTCACGTTGTAATATGTCGAAATAATACGAGTGTCCGGTACTAGGTGCCGTCCGGCGTTATGGGACTTCCCCCTAAATTCATATTAAGTTTAGTTATCTTTCATGATAACCGCATGATCAACAAGTAGGTGGTTTTAGTTAAACCTACCTCCTTGATAAGTACACTTATTCTATCGGCTGTGACGCAATCCCCAGAAAAATAAAAAGCTATTGGCTGCTTCCATGTTTTTCTCACTCCAATAGCCATAAAAGTTAATGCATGGCTTGCTATTTCCTGTGTGCGACCCTGACCAGCGTGATCTTGGTAGCCATCAAATTGGTCGAGTTTTGTGTTGTAATTTATATTTTTCCTAATTGACATCTCATCTAAACATACAGATCTTACAGATTATCCTGGACGGATTTCTTTTCCCTTATTTCTTTAATTGTTTTGATAACTTGATCGTTTATTCCACACGTCATTGGTATTCTATTTAATAATACTTTAAGTGAACTCACACTTTGCAAACAAAACAATCTGCTTAATAGTTTGTAACATCAGCTAGATTTTTTATAAATACTTAAAGCTAAAACTTTGTCTTCTAGGGTCCATCTTCGTCCGGCTAACTTCCTGGGCACATTTTTTAATTGACTTTGCAAAGAACTTAATATAGTTCTATTACACTTTTTAACAGATTTGTATTTTCTTCTTAACCTCAAAATCTCAGTCAAATTTTTTCTGCATATTTTATATAAATTTTGTTTTCTTCGTGTTAATTCTGTTATATTTTTCATATTTATATCATAGAGGATTCCCTTTGATTTACAAATCCCTGTAAAAGATAACAATTGTAATGTCAGAGATTTCATTTGTAAGTTTAAATCGTGGCGTGCAGGTAACCTAGCAGACCGTTCAATATTATCATACAAAATAATTTAAAATTTAAAGACCGAAAAGATATTATAAATGTAGTCTTTCAAAAGACCGTGAAAATCCTGCTTGTGCTGGCATTCGTTGAAAAGAAAGCTGACGCCCCCTGGGCCTACTAAGGCAGGATCGTGCGCGCAAAGAAATGGAGGGGAGGACTTCAATAAGTGTGTCTACAGGTTATTTTTTTATTTCAAATTGAATGAACAATTAATAACAAACTTAAATAACAATCGTGAGGTGATTATTAAGTTCATAATCTTATTCCTTAATACACACATTATACATATAAAAACACCAGTGCACAGGAATACATCAACGTATTTTGTTATTAATATTAAAATCCCAAAATTCCTGTTTCGACCTGTGCTGGTATTGATTTTTTGGCATATTTTCTTTTTTTTAAGGTACTTATTAGCTAATGAGTTAATTTGTTTTACATGCTAAATATACCTATGTATAATACCTAATAGATAAAAAAATATTTGGTATTATTTGATTACGTAGTTTTGTTTATTTTTTGTTGGACATATGATTTGCACGAAACAAGAGAATTGCCCTATATAGCTCTACATCGTACACTGGATTATGCAACTCCCATTTTTCCACTTCTTCACAAATATTATAAAGTTCCTCTTCATCGACATCACTACTGTAAAGTTCTTTTATATGATCATTGGTTACATTGAAGAAAGCGCTACCAATCATTTCATCGAAATTCTCCATTTTCTTTGGTTCGTTAGAACGACTGATTTTAGTATATAAATAACACTAACTATTTATACTATGAACATATAGAAAACTATTATTGTTCGGGCTAATAAATTGGTTGGGGGTATGCAAAATTATTTTTGTTCTTAAATTACCCCCAACAATAAAAACCGGCGATGACTGGTCACTTGCTCGTGGGAATCGGACGGATACCGGTGCGGCATCTAACACTTAGTGTTACACTAACGGTATAGTGCATCAAAAGGTGTTGTGCATATTTCGGCTTGAAGAATGACTTAATATCATCGGCGGAAAGGTAAGTGAGCCTTCATCCCGGTTATAGTATATCATATTCGGCAGTTATTTTGTGTGATATCTACTTCCAACCAGTTTAAAATTATACAGTCCACTAGATCTACAGAGGTAGAATATCACACGTGTCTGTGAGGAACATTTAATATCTTGATACTCGGTGGTTGCAATAGATTATCGCTATTTAAATACCGCATACGCTTATTAAGTAGTTGAAAACGGCTTGGCATATTACTTAGGCGGTATTTGTTGAAATTGTTCGTTGGTTTCAACAACGAACTCGGTATAAAAATAAGGCTTGCTTCATAAAAGATTTAAATAGTTTAGGCATCTTGTACACTTTATTATTATTTATTTTTTACTTTTTGAATTTTCGTATCGGTTTATTGTTTATTTATAGGAATATATCTTTATTCGGTTGTTATTTTAAATTTCGGTTTATTTGTTAATTGGGGAGTTTGTTCATTTGTTAATTTATACGTGTAATTTAAATTTTAACTGATCAAAATGTCTTTAAAAAATGCTGAGGCAAAATTTAAAACCAAATACAATTGGTTTATGCAATCGGTTGAGATTGTTAATTCCAAATCTCAATCATCGGCGGTAATTACTGTACGTTTACGACGTTTGCAGGAATATTTTAATGTGCTTACTGATGTCTACGAATTTATAATCGGTGAATGTACGGATGCTCCCGTGATAGCCGACTATGATAGTCAATATCAAACGGCAACCGGGTGGTATGACCAACTGGAAACTGTTTCGGTCAGCTACCCCAGGCTGGACGGTGTACACCAGCCAACGGAGAGTGCGGGTTCTGCACGGCTTCCAGCCCTTAATTTAACTGAATTTGATGGTGATATTTTTTCTTGGAGCAGTTTTATTAGTTTGTACACATCATTGGTTTTATCTCGGAAAGACATTTCAAAAATGGAAAAATTTCATTATTTAATTTCTCATGTTAAAAATGAACCTAGAACTTTAATTAAGCATCTACCTATTGTAGATGACTCATTAGATACGGCATTGGAAATTTTAAAAAGTAGGTTCGAGAATAAACGGTTACTGGCGGACACCCATATCTCGCGTATTTTACAGTTGCCGGTACTAACCAAAACTGAAGAATTACGCAATTTAATTATGAACCCATTAATGGAATCAGAAAGGGCTTTAAAAAATTTAGGTTTACCCACGGATGAGTGGAGCTACCTTTTATTATACATATCTCTGACTAAATTGCCAACAGAGATAAAAACAAGGTTTGAACACTTGCACGGCGGGAGTAATATTAATTTGCGTACTTTTAAGCAACTTATGGAGTTTTTATCTAATGAGTGTACATTATTGGAAACTGCGGTAGATCCTAATTTAATTACTAGTAGATCGGTTAAAACTTCACGGCCTCTGAATGTTTTGACTATGTCTTCGAATAATGAAAGTAACAATGACGGTAATTATCAAATTAAAAATTATTCAATTAGTAATAATCGGAATATGATATGTTCGTACTGTAATTTATCACGGCATGTTATTGAGAAATGTTTCAAATTTACAAATTTAAATGTTAATGGTCGTAAATTATTTATTTTAAATAATAATTTATGTTTTAAATGTTTCGGGCGGCACATTGCATCTTCATGTGGTCGGAATATGACATGTATGCATTGTGGTTATAAAGGTCATAATTCCTTAATGTGTTCGAATTTTGGTAGGCGTTCACCATCACCCAGGAACAATTCGCATAATAGACAGGCTTCTCATACCGTGAAATATGAGATTAACCAACGGAGCGAGAGTGTTGTGGTCGGTAAAGAAATATATTGTTTCTTATTATAAATATCCTGATTTTTTGTTTTTTTTTTTATTGGTATTTACTTAATAACACAACAATGAATATTTATAACGTGTATTTCCTTTCAATAATTTTATTCGACAGACCAATCACAGTTTTGACAAGAAAAAATAACAATTCAAAATGCAAATTCTATATGAAAAATAGGTTTCTACTAACGAGACCGCAACAGAGAGTGTGCGGCATCGACGCCCGAGTCACGAGGTGGATCGCTCGGCGCAGCGACCTCACTCACTAGGCCATAGGGTGCAGCGGATGGACGGTGACTCTGCGTGGAGTCGAGCGTCGGTCGATCGGAACGAGAATCACGTTCGTAATACTATTTATTGTAATAATAATGCTTCTCGCGGTTCGGAAATTACACGGCGCGGCTCTGCTAGCTCTCCTGCGCGGTTTAATCGTGAAGCATAGCAGTTAAAGGGTTGGAATAATATCGCATCGGTTCCCAAACTAACAAATAATGTAATTTTAACAACGGCAATTATTGAAATAAAAAATTTAAATAGCTTATTTTAAATTTCGGTCCGGTTCAAGAACGGTCCTTAAAAAATAATGAATGTGATTTAGTTTCGGAAGTAACCCTTTTTGAGGCTGTAGAACGGTTTTGGCAAGCGGAGGAACCACCTATAAAGAAAATTAGGGATCCGTTAGACATGGAATGTGAACATTTATTCACATCTACTATGGTTCACGGTCCAGACGGAAAGTATATGGTACACTTACCACTGTTACCTAATCATCGTCGTTTGGGAGATATTAATTTGAAAGCTTTAAGGCAATTTTCAGCCCTTGAACGCAGAATGGCTCGGCAGCCTGAATTTCGGGAAAAATACGTTGCGTTCATGAAAGAATATCTCATGCTCGGTCATATGGAGGTTTCAAACTTCAATTTAAATTGTGTTGAGGAGTGTTATGTCCTCGTCCATCACGGTGTTTTTAAGGACGGTAAAATAAGAGTTGTTTTAATGGTAGTGCGGAAACAAGTACGGGGGTCACTCTGAACGACTCCTTGTACACAGGGGAACGGCTTCAGAGTGATATTACGTCCATTATTTTAAATCTTCGGGTGCCTCGGGTCGTATTCACGACAGACATTCGCATGATGTTCCGGCAAACTTGGATTCATCCGGATGATAGGAAATACCAGGTGGTATTTTGGAGGTCCTCTCCCACAGATCCAGTAAAGCTTTATCAGCTAACAACAAACACATACGGTCTTAAATCTAGTCCTTTTGTGGCAATTCGGTGCCTACAACAGTTAGCTCAGGACGAAGATAATAGGTTTCCTCGGGCGGCTCGGATATTGCAATAAAATAGTTATGTTGACGACCTGAACGGTGGAGCTGACACTTTACAACAAGCTCGCGAATTAAAGGATGAGCTCATAGCACTCATGAATACGGCTGGCTATGAGTTACGGAAATGGTCTTCCAATGTCCCTGAGCTGTTAGACGGCTTAGGACGGGTTAGGTGACTATTTGGAAACTCCTAGGTTCTTTAGTGGAACTGACGGACCTGGTTTTATTAAAATGTTAGGTATACAGTGGGATCCAAAATTAGACAGTTTTACCTATCGTTTAAATTTACCGCACAACGAAGACAAGGTAACTAGACGAAGCATTTTGTCTATAGCGGCACGGTTCTATGACCCTTTAGGTTGGATTATTCCGGTTATTTTTAGATTCAAATTATTACTTCAGGCTTTAATTACTAGCGCGGGCAATAACAAAATCGAATGGGACGCTCACGCGCCTGATCATATAGTACAAGATTGGCATGGAATTTTATCGGATTTACATTATTTGGAACGGCTTTCGATAGGAAGGTGCTTAAAACCGGTGCGCGACGCTCGGTACACTTTACACGGTTTCTGTGACGGATCCTCTTTGGGTTTTGCGGCTGCGGTATACATTAGGTCGGAGGATTCTAACGGAGTTACCAGGGTGAGATTACTCATGGCTAAGTCTAGGGTAGCTCCCCTGAAAATTCAACAGACAATACCAAAGCTGGAACTTAACGGAGCGGTATTGTTAACCAAACTGCTCAACCATGTTGTTTCCATCATGACACAACAAATTGAGTTTGAGGAGATAGTAGGCTGGTGCGACAGCACTATAGTTTTATCGTGGCTACATACACCACCGCCATAGACTTCAGGTTTTTGAAGGAAATAGAGTGTCACGGATAAATTCTTCTGAGATTCGAATTAACTGGAGACACGTACCGGGAGAGATGAACTGTGCGGATATAGCTTCATGGGGAAACAAAGCTGAGGATTTGTTGAATCATTCGTTGTGGTGGGGTCCGGTTTGGTTGTGCCAAACTTCAGATAGTTGGCCTCGAGATTATTTAGAATTTCCTATGGATTTACTACCTGGTCTTAAACCAGTTGTTAATATTTTGACGAATTCGGATTTAAATTTGTTTAATCGGTATAGTTTTTTTGACAAATTGGTTAACGTTACGGCATATTTATTGAGTTTTTTACATAATTGCAAATCGAAAGAGCGCATAATCGAAGTTATAACGGTTCAGGAACGCAGAAAAGCAATACTTCGGTTAGTTCATTTAGTTCAAATGGAATGCTTTTCTGAAGAATTTTTGGCGGTCAAATCGGGAAAAGAAATTAATTCATCTCTTAAGCGGTTGAATTTATTTATTGATGCGGATAATTTATTGAGAGTAGGCGGTCGACTTAAAGAATCTACATTACCATATAATGCGAAGTATCCTATTTTGTTGCCTGGTAAAAATCGGTTTACGGAATTATTGGTTACACATTACCATGAAATTAATTGTCATGTTGGTTCCAATACTGTCCAAGCGGTTTGTATAATATCATATGTGGGTAGATCGCGATACCGGGGTTGGCGGCTAGGTGAGACTTTTTTTGTGACGACTGTCAGTAAAAATTAATCACGGTTCGAGAGCGGACGACACAGTGTGTTATTTTATTGATTTATATAGAAATCCAAGAAATAAATGACAAAACCATACAGTTTGACTTTAGTACATGTGTGTGTGTGTACAAGTGTGTGGCAGTATAGCGGTGCACCGTAAGCAGTATTCGCTACGATCAAGGTTAGTGGTTTGCTTCATATGGTTTTATGAAAACACCTGGATTGGAGAAACCAGTTGATTTAGTTTTTCTAGGAGATTCGCGATAACAAATACATTATCGGCAATTTTGTCTCGGACTTACTGGATAATCTCGGTTCGGCGGATAACACGTCAGGTAACTTATAGGTGCATAAAATGCTATCGGTCAAAAGCTCGTCCCACTCAACCCTTCATGGGAGATTTACCGGCAGATGGGTGACTGGAGTTCGGCTTTTTATTGGTGTAGGTACGGATTTTGCAGGTCCATTTTATATTAAAACTAGTACGCTCCGGAATGCAAAAATCCAAAAATGCTATTTATGTGTTTTTATTTGTTTGTCCTCTAAAGCGGTGCATATAGAAGTTGTTAGTGACTTGTCGGTAGAAGCCTTTATTGCGGCCTTCACAAGGTTCACTTCTCGCAGGGGCTACCATCCCGGATGAGATCGGATTGCGGTACAAATTTTTCTGGTTCGGATAAATATCTGAAAGAATTATACGTCTTTTTAAGGAATAACAGTTCAGCCATCGAAAACCAGCTAGCTAAACGGCATATAACATGATTATTTAACCCGCCGGCGAGTCCTAATTTCAGTGGACTCTTTGAGGCGGCAGTTAAGTCTGCAAAGACTCACTGCAAGCGGGTATTAGGTGAAACGCGACTCACCTTCGAAGAGCTAACCACCTTTTTCACCAAGGTGGAGGCTGTGCTGAACTCGCGTCCTCTGTGCCCGTTGAGTATGGATCCCGCGGATTATGACGCGTTAACTCCGGGACATTTTTCAATCGGACAACTCTTGGTGGCCTTACCGGAGTATCCATACATTGACGTAAATATCGGTCGGTTAAGTCGGTATCAAATAATACAAAAGTTGTTACAACATTTTTGGAATAGATGGCGTAGTGAGTATTTACATACATTACAACAGCGGTATAAATGGACGTCACAGACATCCCATCCAAAATTAAATGATTTAGTTTTAATAAAAGATGAAAATCTATCCCCCCTTCTTTGGCGTCTCGGTCGGCTAATTAAACTTCTTCCTGGCAAGGATAATATTATCAGGGTTGCTGAAGTGAAAACTCAGCAAGGAGGTTATCATGCGCCCCATTTCTAAATTGTGTAGGTTACCTATGCCTAACTAGGAACCAAGTTAATCGCTTGGTTGGCGGGGGGGATGTTCGGGCTAATAAATTGGTTGGGGGTATGCAAAATTATTTTTGTTCTTAAATTACACCCAACAATAAAAACCGGTGATGACTGGTCACTTGCTCGTGGGACTCGGACGGATACCGGTGCGGCATCTAACACTTGTAATTGTTTCGGCGGTATAGTGCATCAAAAGGTGTTGTGCATATTTCGGCTTGAAGATTGACTTAATATCATCGGCGGAAAGGTAAGTGAGCCTTCATCTCGGTTATAGTATATCATATTCGGCAGTTATTTTGTGTGATATCTACTTCCAACCAGTTTAAAATTATACAGTCCACTAGATCTACAGAGGTAGAATATCACACCCAGTGTGTGAGTGGTGGTTGCCACCACAATTATATTAATGTAGAAGACGTTACAAATTCTTAAAATTAAAATTATTCTTAACTAATGATGATATATTCATCATCTTGTGTCATTACTAAAAGTGATTTTTTTATTACAATGTACTGTTAGTGCTATTTCTTTTGTTATATTATATATCATTTCTTGAGTACTTTCATAGACGATATTATTTTTTTCTTTTTCTTTTTTAATTGCTCTTCAATGAACTCCTCACATTGTGATTTTTTTTTGTTTCCTACTTTTTCGTAAAAATCTTTTCTTGACTATCATCAGTTTAACAGGAGAGAGGTAAATAATATGATTTATATGTATTCTCTTCGTTATTTAGTAGACCGAATGACTTCTGTAACAATACAGACTATTAATATGCGCTCAACATTATGCAGGATTATAAAACAGAAATACAATTTTAGAAAATTACTCACATTTATATTGGTAAAAAGGTTCTTGTAGCAATATTGTGACATTCGAGTGGCACGAACAGACGGGTCTATATCTCAATCATGTAATATAATTGGACAATATATTCAAGTACTTTCTACACAATTTATCAAAAAGAAATAATATAAAAGGTTAAAGTTTTAATAACTAAAATATATTATTAAAAGGAGTCCCTTTAGGCAAAGTTCCGAAGATACTGGCAGCGTTCCCCCTTTGAATAGCTAGACTAATTATTTGTCCGAGGTAGCTGCCAGCTCTTCGGTCTCCTGTGATGTTGACTAACCTTTTTGCTATTTCCTTAAAAAGTCTTGTAGCGCTAGGACCCCACGGGCCAAGGGTCTCGACACCGAAAGGGACAAAATCATATTCATAGCCCAGACCCCTGTATTTGCATGCCTTAGCTTTTGTAGCCGCCTCACAAGCCACACCAGCTCTGTTGCTGGTTCCAAGTAGATGGGAAGGGGGCAGCATGTCTGAACAGGTTGCATCCCATACTAGCACCCGGCCCATCTTCCATTGAACCAAACTCATACCGTCCGGTCTCTTGCCATCGTCTCTTGCAATACCAGCCGGCTCAAGTAAACTTGGAACGTTGACGGTGGCAAGGGACCGGCGTATGATATCGTTAAGTGCGGCATGTCTCGAGAAGCGGCCTGCGCTTTTTTGACATGACAGTCCGTGATGTCCTAGCTTGTCGACATCAATGCCAAAGGGACATTTATGAGGAGCGCAGACCGGAACCGGAACATTAATTATTACGATTCGCAACACCAAAAATTTCACCTATGTTTCCTCTTCACGTTTAACCTAGTACACCACAGTAGAGACTGATGGGTTATAATAATTTCGAGTGTTTATATGTCCCAACAAATTCAACTGTATTGTTATGCTGAATTTGATAATGTTATTGAAATTGATAGAAATCGTAATGTAAGCATAGATTATAGTAGCTAAGTTTTAATTGTAATACTTTTAAGTTAAGATGTATATGTAATGTAATTGAAATGAAATAAAATTAGCGGTATATATAAGTTATGTTTATTATTTACATACCTCATTGCAATTTAAATATAAAGTTATAGGCTATAATATTACATATGTATATGAGCTATTGTACTATGAAGAGTAATTATTGCGATTGCGTGATACGTTGATGAAAATGGTATCCGGAATTATTTCGATTCATATGGACGACCACCGTCTAGATATCACAAATTATTTCTATAAAGAAATGCAAAGAGATGGGATTCCAATATAAGTTTCCAGAAAGAAGGATTCCAGAATAAGTTAACTTCCGTTTGCGGCGAGTACTGCTTAATGACTGAATGATTTTGTTATTTTGTTTAATGGTAATACGATAGAGAATAATATAATATTGTCACATTTATTTAAGACATATTTTTTATGATAAAGTGATATATGTATAACAAAAATAAAAGTGTGTTGTCATTTACTGGTACTTGACAGTCTCGCACTCGGTAGATTGTACAATATAACAGTTACATTTTCAAAGATAGGACTTCAATATGTATTGTATAATATATTTATACTGTATGGTTACAGGTTTTGTGTTTTGAATGATTTTGTTCGATTGCTTGATAGTAATGCTTTGGAGAATGATATAATATTGTCATATTTACTTGAGACATATTTTATACAATAAAGTGATATAATAAGATATGCAAACAGAGTATTATTTTTTTAAACCACAAGGCATTAGTCATTACCTCATCAAGTAACTATGCAACGAAGCGAGCTAGTAGTTATATTTTTCGCGCGAGGACATTAGTGATGTCATTAGAGGGTATTGGAGATGTAGAATTCAGAAATCTGAAAGCTATCTCTGAAGCTGTAAGAGATAAAAGAAATCGATCGGGCATGGTTGAAAACCCATATTTTGACAACAAACTTTCTGGGTTTCCCTTCAGACGCCCCATAGTCACTATATACAAGTAGTGAGTTTGCGACAAAAATACACGTGCTCTGTGAGTCAGACAAGTGAATTTGCGACAAAAATATCGTGTGCTTGTCGTTGCGTGTCGGTACTTGTTGAGCTGGAAATGTAGAAAACCCCTAAAAAAAAATGTAGAAATGTACTAAGGAAGAAGGAAACCCTAGGTAAAGAGCGGATTCTAAGGAAATAGGGAGTGTAACTTTTTTTCCGACAAAACAAAATTATTAGAAATTTTTCAAATTTAAAAGGTGTAAATTTTATCGTGGTATAAACTCGTCAATGTCATATGACATATGTATAAGAATATAAATCATTAATGTCGAGACAAAAATAAAAATGTAAAATATTAAATAAAAAAACAAAACCAAAATAAATACTCAAAAATACTAAAATAGAATTAAAAAGCCACAAAAATTAATATAAAATTAACTAAGGTCCAGGGAGGCTATTGTAACTAAAAAAAATATGATCAACAATTTTAACTGGTGTAACCACGGTCTATTAAAATCATACAGATATAAAAATCGATTCAATGAGTTGCAAATATATTGATGAATATTCTTGTTATAACAATAAGACACAAAGCATTTCGTGAAGCGTAAATTAGATTTTTTTCCCACTATTAACCAAAATAGTTGCAGTAACCCCTTACCGGGGTAAATGCAACTAATGGTTGTAATTATGATTTTCATTGGAATTAAAAGTTAGAAATTGATGTATGTCAAATTCAAAATACCTATTTTCTTATTATGGACTTTATAACATCGCAGGATGGGTTAATTTACCGGAAACTATCTTTAATAATATTGTGGGGCTAAAGCAACTTGTTATCATAGACGATAGTGGTGGAACATGACAAGATGACGAGAAAATCGATGATCTTAAAAAAAACTTATTTTACTTCCTAGATACTACGAAGCCGAAGTTAGTTAACTATTTAATCATTAGGTAGGTAGGTAGTAAAAGAAAAAAGATAAATATTTTAGATCTGTTTTTATTATAGATCAATTATTTGCTAGTAATAATAATTTTCAAACATTTTCTTAATACTTATTACGTACATAAGTTTTATTAGAATCTTTTTTTTTCGAGAATTAAACCTTTAATTAAGTTACTCACAAGTAAATATTATATTTATAAACAATTAACGACTTTAAAGGAAACTGAAAAAAAATAATTTTTTTACATTAATTGTGCAGATGCCTACTATTATTTGTAAAAAATATTATCTAAACCAAAAACTGCTTGTCCTGAATCTTTGGCCTTTTATTGAACATTTAAATCACAAAAATTGAAATGGAATATTAATTGCCCACGTCGAGCAATCTTTGGCTCAGGTAACAGTGAAATTATATCGTATAAATGCTTAATGATGCAAATATCTACAGTCGGATAAGTAAACATGGTGGTACCTTTCTCCGATTTGTAATTTCTAACTTTTCTTACGAATTTTACTTTAGGGCACTTTAAATTATCGAATAACAAAACTTTACCCACAAAATGCTTCACGCTCTTTTTGGTAGAGAATCTGACTACAACCCAGTCATTTTCTTTCAAGTTGACTTTTTCTGCAGTGCAATAAACAATGTCATGCAAAGCAAATGGAATTTCAAGTGCGATGTTTTCTTTTTCTCCTTGTATATTAAAACATTCATCTTGAGGTGCTTTCTCTTCTTGTTCTCGTAAGCTTTCAGTTATGTAACAATCGTGCAATGTTTCGTAATCTGAATGGTCTCTGTCAGCTAATTCAATAGTACAATTTGAAGATATCGAACTTGATTCACTATCGCATCGTTTAGTTCTTTGCTTTATCAATTTAGTAGTGTTTTGTCCTTTAGATTTTTTGTTTATGATGTTTGGTTATTGCACCCTTTTTTTTCTTTGCATCCTTTTGGTTTCTTTCTTTCATCTCATTTTTCATTCTTTCTATTGTAGCTTTATATGTTAACACTTCTGCACCCTTAGTATTAATGCGTTTTTTGGTTTTCTTGGATATATCATTTCGTGCTATGGACTGCAAAATTAACCGTTCTAACGATATGTTTGGCTCATACTGTTTTGAATGGAATTCATCATGGGTACTACATATTTTTGCAGGTACGATAATTTCATTAGACAATATTTTTACACATGGTGCCCAATTAGTTGCAGGTTTATTAGGCAGGGTAGTATATAAGATCCAGCTTGGTTTGTTGATTGATGAATAGCCTTTTCATTATTGTATATTTCATTAGGAGCAGTTTGTTCGTTCAACATTTTTGATACGTTTTTAAATTCACGTCCTACATTTATCATACTTTGTTGTTTGTAAATTTTTAATTCTGTTACAAATTCGTTTGTATATTTTTTAGGATCTATACTTGATTTGATTTTATTAATAACCAAGTTCAAAAGACTTGGTACTTCTTGATCAGGTAATACAAGATCAAACTGATCAGGCTTTTCTACGATGGAACTTTCAATAAAGGAATCATGAAGAGTAGCTTTAAACTGTTCTGGAATTTGAAATTGTTCTTGACATGCTCTATCGCAGTCTACCAATCTAGATTCATTTTGAGCAGGTTCATAGCCAAGACAATGTTTAGTGTTGGAGTTATTTACATCGGTTTGTCGTTCAATATATTGCTTCCATTTCAACCACGATAAGGAATCAAATTTTTCCTCTTGGATTGCGTACCGATTGACGGGGAACATTCCTGTTGTTCCCTGTTGTTCTAAACCCATTTTGTAATATAACGGGATTTAAGGATTCCCAAATTTCAGTAATAATGCGTGCAAAATCTGCTTTCGGCAATTTCATTCCTACGTGAAACCTCTGCCACTTGACCAGGGCATCTTCCCACTTGTCTTTCGTTGGTTTCATTGTGCTACAATCTAAAGGTTGTAGCACGTGAGATGTATGTGGAGGTAGTTTTATAATGGTAATCCCTTTAGATGCTGCTAGTTCAACCACACTCAAATCGACATGGGTAGAATGTTCGTCGTAAACCAGTAATACGGGCGTTTTGTCACCAATTGCGGGTATAAAAACATCATTCAAATATTTTTCAAAGATAGTCGTCTCAATCCATCCTTTTTGGCTTACTGCATAGGCAGTTTTAACTTCATCGTTTTGGTACATCCACTCATTCCAGAGGTATTTTCCCTGAAATATAACTAATGGTGGTACCTTAACACCACTGGCACTAGTGGCAAGCAAAACGGTTGTATTTTCACGTTCAGGTCCACTTGTCGTTCTAGGTGATTGGTATCCAGTAAGGCCAACAATTTTACTTTTAGATGGATCTGAACAAAAACTCGTCTCATCCAAATTGAAAATTTGTTCAGGCTTATCTGTAAGTTCCAATGCTTGCGTGACCTTTTCAAGTATATCAAAATACTCATAAACAATAAAAGGGTTGCAGGCCCTTTTCCTTGCTATTTCAACAGACTGTGGTTTTTTAAACGACAAATTATGTCATTTACGGAAAGCTTGAAACCATTCTTTTCCTGGAACATCATTTGTAAACGAAGTTACAATGCCATTTCGTCGAATGTATTCTGTAATCATAACTATGATTTCTTTTTTTGTTAATGGATAACCGTATTTCTCAAGAATGTGAATAGAAGATGCAATTTTTCTCTCCATTTCTATGGAAAATACTCCAGGCCTTCCAAATCTAGGCAGTTTAGCTCCTCGAGTACCATATAATCGTGCGATAATTGTAGACCTTGGGATCCCGTATGTTGCAGCCGCATTTTAGCTATTAATTTTTTTACTACAAAAGGCATCAACAGCATTAATAAGTTGTTCTTCGGTATATTGTTTCTTTTTTATTCTTTTATAGTTCCGCACCATCTATACAAAAAATACACTAACTGAATTTAAATATGTAAGTATGAATTTAATAACTATCTCAATTATTTTTAATATTTTTTCACTACTATATTCTTAATACCTAATAATGATGCATCATAATTACTTAGGTAGGCAAGCAGATCTCAGCTCCTAACTATAATTCCCTGTGTTCAGGGAATATATGAACTACGAGGACCATGGTCCTTCAGACACCCAGGCTCTGAGCAACAGAGTTCACGGTGGTTCTCATAAATAAAGTTTGCCGATAATAATATAAAATGTCATTGTCTTACTTTATTAAAACATCGACACGAAGCCATCACTAGCTTTGATCAATATCATACAAATTGGATGCAAACGCATCTACCATCAAACTAATATTAAAAAGGGTATACCGTTTTCTAAATCTGCTCTCCGTAAAAGACACTAGCCGTAAAACGAGGTATTAATATTTTTTTGAGACAAAATTCCGTTACCGATCGTTTCGCACACATCAACATAAAAATGGCGATTAGTAAAATTATCTGTAGGTAAAACAGTTCACACGATATTGGCTCCATCTATTATTTTCTACAAGGAGTATTTGACCCTCTATAGTTTTATAGATGTCACTTTTATAAGAAAAAAAATGAGAAAAGAAGATATTTCAATTAGTTGTATTTTTCCGGTAGTTACAATAGCCTCCCTGGACCTTATTTAAATTAGAAATTTGACAAATATTCTCACAATCTAAATCTAGAAATTCTAAGAAAAGCGATGAGACTCGCTTTATTTAAGATGGCCGAGCTGAAAGGTTAATTAATAATTATTTATATAAATATTCGGGTAGTTGGCAAGTAAACTTGTTAAGGATTTTGAAATAATACGTACATTATTAAAGTTGACCAATCATTGTAAGGTTAAAATAATATATTAGAAACTACATATATCATTATATTTGTTGTACAATTATCTGTTTGCGAGTTGGACGTCAACCAATCGCGGTCGTCGACCAATCATAGGCGTTGGCAAAACATAGAAGCGAGGATAAAAGTTGATGCGGATGGAACGACAAGGGACTCGCAAATTTGAGCGCCCCCTTATACTACTAATCAGATTTAATGCATCAATATTTCTAATAAATGTAGTAATAAATAAAGAACACTTACTCAAACTAACTTAATTTCAGTTTTTATATTGTCCTCATCTGAAAAATACAAGTATAAAAAAGAATCTCAAAATTGACAATTAACAATCGGCTTAGAACTATTAACTAGATACGCATAATCACATTTTAGGAACATTAAGTAGGAAGGCCACCATTTTGTCAGCAAAATTATAGTAAACAATAATAAAACTTAACAGTTATCAATAATTAACAGTATAAAAACATGAAATTTAAACTTAGTTATACTATACTTAGGTTATTATTGTCTTCAAACTTTATCATGATATTAATCTTTCTAGATAAATTTGTTCACAACAACTTTTTACTATTTTTATATGAAACGTACAACAATTTGAGAATCATTATTAGACTTAAATTTACAGTATTTCTTATAATTATTACTGTATCTACTTATATAAGCCAAACATTTCAAAAATTGATATGAATTATATTTTTATCGTAGAAACCATAATTTAAACTATTTTTTTAGCAATCATATTATGGTAACATTATTAATACTAACAGTGATAGTCAGCAAAAAAAAAAAAACATTTTAGTTTAAGTTAGTTACAGTATTAATTAATAGACTTTCTAATAAGGTACATTTTTGGCACATTCAATAGAGATCTATAATCATATTAATCCTACTAGATATACAATTATTAATTATAAAACTCACATTCATCTTCAGGCATGTGGGCGGGCATACATACTGAAATATTTACATTATTGACACAAAAAAAAAACATTTCATTAAGTATGTTACATCTTTTCTGTTCATTATTAGTTATAAAGTGTAATGATGTATCATTTAATACGTTTGTTGCGGTACCTCAACCATAACATTTTTCTATGCAATGAATTGAAACCCAAGGCCAGACAACATTTTTCTTGAGACATAAATGCAAATCATTCCAGAATCTGAAAAACAGAAAAAAGGAGGTTAATTTTCAATCCTATGCAAGGATTACTTAATAATATGTAATCAAAATCACGTTGAACTTCATTACAAGTTAGACAGTAGTATTTTTTACAGCTCATATATTTTACTGAACCATGCTTTAGCGTGGATTTATTGCATTAATCGCATGTGAGTAATCGCTTGTTCTATTTGATGAGATATCAGGGTACCTAACAAGTTCTTTATTTTCTCTATCATTTTCTTTTTTCTTCCTACATTCTTCAAAACCATTGTGTTTTTATGATTCGTTATTAAGTGATTGCTGTTGTAGATCGTAGTTTAAAGAACTTATAACTGGCAAATCACGAATGTCAACATCAATCAATCAATGTTCAAATTATAATTTGTAACATCTCCGATTGCAACTCTGTAGGTATGTCTTGGATTGTAATGTCATTTAGTATATCCGTGTTACGTAAGTTGTAATGTCCAGATTGGCATGTTTAGCTGTTTTGGGGATATTCTGAAACACGTGGCTTGATGGAATAAAGCAGTTACAAGTTACATTAGCTTTATTACAAAACACAATAAGGTGCGATTCTGAATTTGGTATTGTTGACAACCAGTTTCAGTATCGCATCGTGAGCTGTTTTTGTGCATAGAAATAATTTTTAGGTACACATGCCTTGACAGAGTCAATTTCCTCTTCAGATATGTAAATGACATGAACGGTTTCGACTTTCGATTGCAATATCAAATACACATCTGAGGGCGTTTATAATAATATCATGTCAGTAAGAAACCAGCTTATCTAAACATCTTTTAACAACTCCTCAATAGCATCAGCCACACCTTTACTATGACCACTCCCGAAAAATTACCACGTAAAATTGACATTATAAAATAAACATACAATTAAACGATTCTAATTCACAAGCGACATTCTGTAAGAGAGCATGACTATTTTGAAATTTTATTATTTTGTAGCGTTTCAATGCTTAAGTTTTGTGACTGATATTTGAATATTTAATGCAAAAAATGATATTTGTGTTATGTAGAGCTGGTGATAAGACAAAAGCTTGAATCGACAAAACGTTGCAAATGAAGCAATGCATCCTTCGTTTCTGAACGTCGTATGTAAGACACGCAGAGTCATTTGGATATCTTATATGTTTTTCTTTACCGTTCTACACTCAAGTTTGCTTGTTGTAGCCCTGCATACATCATCTCGATGGTAAAAGTCAATAATAGATCTTTTAAATGCTGATAATTTTTTTAGCAGAATTTTTAACTCTAACCTTGTTATTATCTTTTCCATAAATTAACCTTTCTTGTTGCTTCGTAAAGCTGTTCCAGGTTGATTATGCGACTTTTTGCATAATCGCATTCAAGTTTTGGTTGATTCGTAGATTTCCTTAAATTGGAAAGTATTTTTGTTAATGTCCGTTGGGTTTTTTTTTCGATGTTGATTTTCTGATCATTGCTTTCTCTGGGCTTGCTCAGTACTGCAAAATTATTTTTAAGATTCTTAAGTAACATCAAAACTCTGACTAACTTAAAAGAGGCCCTTAAAGAAGAAATCCGACGAACATTAGTACTGCTGTTCATAAAAATCTAGCGGCACGTAAGATGTGAAACATGCTACCAATATTTTTTACACATGAAGTAACGGGCTATGAATAGTACAGTAGAAGATGCTGCTTTAATGGAATACGTTATTGATGGTATAAGAGATATAGAATTAAAAAAAGCAATATTGTATAGGGCTACTGACATCAAAGATTTCAAAATTAAATTAAATTTTTTTGCAGAAATTAAGACTACGGGTACTTTTACAACGTCTATTAAGATTCAAGGCTACAGTTTTCCCACTCAGTTCCATATTATGAATGATAAGGATATACCAATTGAAGTTCAGTTAAGAACACGCATATTGGTACATGTGAACCTAAATATGAAAAAAGATAAAATGCAAGTTTCTCAAACGGCAAACATGTCTACCGGTGGAATATAAAGAAGGAGTTTATAATATTGGAAGTACAAAATACCCTAACACACCATTATAAAGATGATAAATGATTATACACCAACGATTAAGAAGAAGTGTCTCGTTGAGATGAATATAATTATGTAAGATGAAACGCCGGTTTTTCAAAATCCAAGACGTGTATTGCTCCCGCTGAGATGAAGGTTATTGATCACCAAATTGAAGAATGGCTAAGAGATGGAACAATAAGACCAAGTTGTTCAGATTTTGCAAGTCAAGTTTTGTTAGCTAAAAAGAAAGATGGCTCATATCGCTTATGCAAAGATTATCGTAAATTAAACTAAAATATTGATAATAACTAATTACCAACTACAAGGTGCTAATTACTTCACAACCCTTGATATGAAGAATGGATTTAGTCATGTGGACGTTAAAGAAGAAAGTAGAAAGTACACAACATTTTTCACATTAAAAGGAGGTGTTGGATATTTCACAATTACTCACCAGTTTTGATGAGGTCAGGGTCGGGATACTTGGATTCCACCAGATTCACAGTTTTTGGATTTATGTCGGATAATAGGAAGGGGTAGGGGGGTGAAAGGAGCACCAAAATGGTTGGCAACTGCGATCCACCAATCAAATTGGCCCATATTGAAACGTTTACGTTTTGTTCCGTTTTATGCAGACTTTGACTGACAGGAGGTTTGAATTTTGTATGTCGCCATTTGGATTATCTATCGCTCCCTCAGTATTCCAGCGCTATGTATACTGGATCTTCCGAGACCTAATTTTATACAGAACAATATTAGCATTTCTCGATGATTTCAACATTCTAACTAAAATAGAAGGAGAAGGGCTACAGAAATTAAAAATTGTAATGAAGCGAGCTGAAAAAAATTTCTACAAATAGATTGGATAGAATGTCAAACCTTTGAAGAAAGAAGTTGAGTATTTGAAATTAAAATTAAAGACGTACCCACTTTTAAAAACCCAAAGACTTAGAGAAGTTCAATCCTTCTTCGGGTTATCAGAATATTTCAGAAAATTTATTGCGAACTACTTTAACCCATTTTGATTTTGTGTTACATGTTAAAAAATGACTGCTATTTTCACTGGAAAGAATGCTTCGACGAACGCTCAAGATCCAAAGGAATATGGTACAAAACGATACAACCGCATCCTCTAAAGACCCCTTGGATGGAAAATATCACAATTAATCAGCAAGAAGCCATAACACGAATGAGATTACGCTCGGGACACATCCCACAGAAAAAAATCGCATGTATGATGCATAAAGCGCCATCTCTAATGTGTCCGACTTGCGGACTCATAGATGATGTGCACCACATTCTGGTGGAGTGTGTTCAGAATGAATCTACTAGGTTTAAACTTAATGCTTCTGGTTCGTTCCACATTGGTATATATAATTCCATTTTGGCCGACCCTTCGTCTTTTTTTGGAACTACTTTTTTATACTATGAGGTCTGCAGATCAATGAAAATAAATACGTCTGGCTTCTATGGTTAGAAAAGAATGAGAGAGCGTTTTATTGAACGTACAGATAAAACATACATACAGATCAAATATAGAGACTATTATAGACATTTATATTTTGACATAATAACATCCCAACTCAAAATAACAAATGACAACAATAACATTAATATTGTAGACCCAATTTATTAAGGCAATAATAATGTTTCAATCTACCTAGACCTTTGTTAGAATATCAGCTGTCATCTTAGATGTCTCTAAATATTTAATTTTAAAAATATCATTATTAACACACTCACGACAAAAATGATACCTTATATCAATATGTCTTGTTCTCTTATGTAATAAGTTGTTGTATGTTAACTTAATTGCCCCTTGATTATCACTATACATATATACTGTATCTAAATTACCAGTTAGTTCTTGTAATAAATTTCTTAAATAAACAGCTTCTTTACAAGCTTCTGAGATACCTATGTTTTCTGCCTCCGTGCTAGATAAGGCAACGATTTTTTTGTTTTTTCGCCTCCCATGAGAAAACACACTCAGACAAAATGAAACATAAACCGGTGTAGGATCTTCTATCCCTAGTGTTATTGCCCCAATCGGCATCAACAAATACTTTTAAATTCGAATTACCATCTTTAGAATAACTTAAACAAACGTTTTTAGTTTTTTTTAAATATTTCAATATTCTTTTGACATAAGACCAATACTCTTGGCTGCGACAATTATTAAACTGACTTAAATAACTAACTGCAAATGCTATGTCAAGTCTAGTTAGTACTGCTAAATACATTAAGCTTCCAATCAGCTGTTGATACAAAAAATTATTACTGTTATAAATTATATCTCCATTTATTTTTATTTTAGTTTCCATAGGTGTTTCTGCTGATTTACTTTCTGCCTAAATCTTTCAATTTAAAATGTGAAGCCAACACATGTTTTGAATTATCAGTTTCATTCTTGTTATTATAAAATATTTAAAAAAATCATCTACATATAAAGTGACTATTGTTTTACAATTATTATGAATTTTTGAGTACAAACATGGTTCAATTTTTGACCTTTTAAAACCCATATTTATAAGACAATCATCTACTTTTTTATACCAGGCTCTGGAGAACTGTTTCAAGCCATAAATAGCCTTTTTTAGCTTGAGAACTTTACCATTACAATGTGGCCCACTAAAGCCAACTGGTGTATGCATGTAAATATCTTCCGCTAGGTCACCATTCAAAAAAGCTGTTGTTACATCAATGTGTGTAATACTTAAATTTAATTTAACAGATAATGCAAACAATAACCTTAACGTTGTATGCCTAACCACAGGTGAAAAAGTTTCTGTATAATCCACACCATCTTTTTGCATGTTGTTCATTACCCTTACAATTTTGAAATGTAAAGCCAAATTGAAGAAAAGACTCATCATATTTTCTTTTTCGCACATTAGATGCCTGTTTTCCAATACTTTGTCCTGCCTGAGAAGAGTTTGTAGCATTATCATCTGCGTCATTACCATTCTTATTTAAGTTCAGGCATTTATCCATGGCCAAAAATTATTTTGATCCTAAAATACAATAAATATATAAAAATAACATATTGCACATAATAATTGATTTATTAATTACCGAATAAATAAAAAATAAACTAAAATCTTGTTACGGGGGAACACTGACAATTGACCACACTAGAAGAGCGTCAACACTCCACTAATTCACATTACAGTCAGTGTTATTGAATCATTGTTTGGCTGCAAATTGCACGTGTGTACGCGCGCGCATTCTTCCCTTTTATTGTGTGTGATATTTAGAGGTGGCGGTCAGAGTTATAAGTCAGCGGCGCGCGGTTTATTCAACATGTATAATACCGACAAACGCACTAACAATGTATAGCCACAGTATAATAATAGCGATCATCGATCGTTTATTGCTATCGGTGGAGATAGCTCAAAAGCTTCAACAAATGCGCGTGTCTAGACGCTGCAAGACCACTGTATTCCGGCAACTCTAGTGATGTTATAAAATGATATATATAAATATTTAACATTAAAATCTCTCGCGACCGCAGAATTTTGCTACGCGAACCCATTTGGGGTCGCGACCCATAGTTTAAGAAGCCCTGCTTTAGAATATTGAGCGATTCTAAATAGCTTTCTCCTACTAAAGGAAAATTTCTAATGAGGCTTAAAGGCTCATCTTCTAAAAAGCTTCTAAGATACAATTATCTATTAAAGAATTAAATAAACAAATAAATGTTTTGTAATCGTTTGACTTACCAGTAAACAGGAATCGTAATGACTGGTAGTTTGGTCCTAGCATGGTTCTCTTTGTGAGGAATTTGCAAACAATTGTGCTTATTGTTTTAATTGTAATAATACCGAGTGTCTGGATAAACCGATCCTCGATGTCGGTTATAGGCGCTTTGTCATCATCACCATAAACGAGTTTTAACACAAATGTCTTCGTACTCATAAAATATACTATTAAGTCGTTTTTCTTTTATGAGAACAGCGTCTTTGGATAATGTACCAATATACTTAGCATTCCATATTTTGGATAGACTATCTTTTATGTATCCACGCTTCATGGTACGCAGTTTCTTTAGTAATATTTTACATTTTCAACGTCGTTGTCGTCCATTGTGTACAAAGTCCAAACCGTTCAGGACTCAAACAAAACAATTTTTTATAATTATAGACAAGTACAATATTAAATTTATACAATATAATTTTAATGACGCAATTATCACTTCTGTGCATACCGTGTAGGTAAAACAAAATAGACGAGCCGTTCACTTCATTCGTCCACAATAGCGGTAGCGCGAGTGCTTGATTTCCCTTGTTATGGTTGCGTTTGATCTTTTTTCTTGATCACGCTTATACTTTTTGCGCACTGGTGCAAGCGTGATAGAAGATTCTTAATAATGTTTTTATTTTAGTCGTACTGTATATACTTCTACGACGGAAGTCAATAATAGTCGAGAATGATTGCCGTTCTCGCTCACACTCGTTACGCACGATACTGATATCCTGCAATTGAAGAAGCCAGCTTGTGTAGGTTGTCGTACCTGCGAGTTGCGAGTAATTTTTGCCGCGCCGATAATCTTGTTCCGGAACTTGAAGGTTGGTGCACTGAGATTGGTTGTATCTTCGTGCAGCAACATGTTAAGCACTTTGATTGACGGTTAACGCGCAGTAGTGCCACTCGTAGAAAAATCTCAGTTATTTCCTTTGACATCTTATATGTATTATTAGAAAATACATATAAAATGGCTTCCTGTTTTTGACGAGTATGTTTAGTTCGATATTTAATGAATTTTTGATCGATCACTATATTTCAATTATTGCCCTTTTTTGAGTTTACTGGCAATAAATACCGTAATTGAGTAAACACAATCACTATAACTGGCGTCCATTTGTAAAGTGAACACGTTTTATCCATCCACCACGCAAAACAAAAAAACGGAGTGATTGACCATGTCGGGAGTTTGTTGTGGACTGTATTGTTAGCTTTACGAAAAATATAGTTTCTAATTTTAATAAATATTACGTATTATAATAAATATTAATATTTGCTAAATGAATAATAAGTTGAGAAATCTATTAAAACTTCTCGATCATGGAGGTAGTTCGTACAAAATAATATATTGTTTAAGGTTTTATAAAACATACTATGTTTTTAGCTTGACGATAATTATTGTTTAGTCTACCATAAAACATATTGTTATTATCTTTTATTTTAGAATATGTCTAGATTTTAATATTGTTCTATTTAACTCTTACTAGCTCAGTTTTGACTTCCGGTATTATTCTTTCCGATTGAAAATGTCGGTTCCTTAAATATTGGTTTACTATAAAAGGACGGGCAGTCTGTACTGAGCCACTAGGCAGGCTGGATGTGCAAGATTAATAGAGTTAATGAAGTAAATTATAGTGAATACAAATGGAAACAGTGATTACAGTTATTATAGTGAAGTATCTTGGGTTTATTTTGTCGAATTGGTTTACAATTCAGAAGTGGGATAACATCAGGAATTTTGGTATATTATTACCACCCTGATGTAATCATACGACCACAATATGGGCATTGAACATTGTACTGATGAAGTGATTATTTTGGGTCATATAGAGGTAAGTCATGTAAATGTAAGTCATGTAAAAAGTTTTCTAGATGAATTGTGTGAGCAAATGGCCAATTTATGCATTTGTGTTTAATTATGAATATTGATAAATTGCGAATGAATCGCACGCTTAGTGCAGTTCAAATTTAGCTGCGAGAAAGAATAAGTAGATATCTTGAACTGGATCCCATTTAATACCAAGTGTCTTTAACGTACGTTGATTTTGATCATCACAATTTAGAGTTGCTACTCCATTTGCGTAGTTCAAACTGTGCACAGGCTAAAAGATCTACCAGCTTATCTTTGAGCTCTAACGCTGCATTAACAGTTTGAGCCCCGTGTAAACATGTCATTGAGAGATTTGCCATTCGTGCTTTTGGCGCTGGCATCGAATACAACCTTCAAGTTGGTTGAAGTGCTTTCGGGACGGAATATAAATTAATTTTGGTGATCACTCATGGGTCATCTTGGTAATGTTAAAATAATTTGTTATTCTATTTATGAGTGGTGCAGTGCTGCATAGTGGCTGGCTGCTGCATCGTACCAGGAGAGAAGTGCGTCTCTGCTTGCTGACCGGCCGAAGAGCAGCGTGTGGTGCTAAGATCGTTGAGAAGGCGTGGGTGATGACTAGGAACGGGCGACCGCTGCGTGCTGAAGGTCAGGATACCTGTAGTAGCCGTGGATGGCTGGCTGGCACTTGTAAAACCTACACTGCTATGAGCGTGAGTATACTTGAAGTGCAACGTGCACGTGCATTTTGAAGTGCAACGTGCACGTGCATTTTGAAGTGCAAGGTGCACGTACATTGTAAACACTGCGCTGCTATGAGCGTGAGTGTAAATAACAACTTGAAGTGCAACGTGCACGTACATTGTAAACACTGCACTGCTATGAGCGTGAGTGTAAATAACAACTTGAAGTGCAACGTGCACGTACATTGTAAACACTGCACTGCTTGTAAACACTGCACTGCTATGAGCGTGAGTGTAAATAACAACCGTGAGTGTAAATAACAACTTGAAGTGCAACGTGCCACTGCACTGCTATGAGCGTCGCAGTCGCGTGAGCGTGCGATGTGCACGCAGTAGCGTGAGCGTGCGATGTGCACGCAGTAGCGTGAGCGTGCGATGTGCACGCAGTAGCGTGAGCGTGCGATGTGCACGCAGTAGCGTCCGGCGTGTGGCGTGCTGCGTGCGACGCTCGACGCGCGACGGGCACATACGAGGGCGGCACTGAAAATTTCAGGAATCAAGGAAGTGACACCATTACTATTTAAAAATGTATTTATTGCTTTTCGAAGTATTCTCCGCGAAATTTGACACATTTTTCCATACGATGGAACCAATCATTGAAGCAACCATTCCATTCGGAAGTTGGGGTCTCCAAAATGGCCGTTTTGTAGGCGTCCACAGCTTCTTCAGGTGATGAAAATCTCTATCCACGCAATTTATTCTTTATTTTAGGGAAAGTATAGAAATCATTAGGGCTTAGGTCGGGGCTGTACGGCGGATGGTTTAATAATTCTATGTTTTCTTGCTCTAAAAAATCTTGCACAGAGCGAATGCGGTATCCATCGGGAAAACAACTTTTTTACACCTAATTGTTCATGCAAGATTATTTGTATTTGACTCATGCCAATGTCTAAAGTTGCCTGAATTTCGCGGTATGTCACATGTCGATCTTCCTCAATCAGCTTACGCACAGCATCAACGTTTTCTTGGGTGACTGCAGTTTTTGGACGACCTTGACGAGGATCATCACTGAGCTTGACACGTCCACGTTAAAATTCAGCAAACCAGCGATAAATTGTGGTTTTGTATGGGGCTTTATCACCAATCATCCGGTCAACACACTGTTTTTGTGTTAAACCACTTCGAAAGTCTAATAAATCACTCTTGAATTTTCTCGAGTCAATTCCATTTTCTCAACGACTAAACAAGTTTGACAAAACCTTGTGACAAGACCGAGAATCTTTTTTTTAAATAAATAAATTGTATTCGATTTTTAAAACCAAGGAGTTTTCAATTAAAAAGCTTTTAATATGACAGGAACAGTGGAAATATTCCATTCCCGATACTTTTAGTGCGTGCAGCGCGCGACGTGCACGTATAGTCGTGCGTACGGCGCGCGGGTGCGTGCGGCGCGCGGCGGGCACGTATAGTCGTGCGTACGGCGCGCGGGTACGTGCGGCGCGCGGCGGGCACGTATAGTCGTGCGTACGGCGCGCGGGTGCGTGCGGTGCGCGGTGGGCACGTAGAGTAGTGCGTGTGGCGCGCAGGTGCGTGCGGCGCGCGGCGGGCACGTAGAGTAGTGCGTGTGGCGCGCGAGTGCGTGCGGCGCGCGACGGGCACGTATAGTCGTGCGTACGGCGCGCAGGTACGTGCGGCGCGCGGCGGGCACGTAGAGTCGTGCGTGCGGCGCGCCGGTGCGTGCGGCGGGCACATGGTCGCGGGGACGCGAAAATTTATCAGGATGGACGAGTTGTTAGCTTTACGAAAAATATAGTTTCTAATTTTAATAAATATTACGTATTATAATAAATATTAATATTTGCTAAATAAATAATAAGTTGAGAAATCTATTAAAACTTCTCGATCATGGAGGTAGTTCGTACAAAATAATATATTGTTTAAGGTTTTATAAAACATACATGTTTTTAGCTTGACGATAATTATTGTTTAGTCTACCATAAAACAACATATTGTTATTATCTTTTATTTTAGAATATGTCTAGATTTTAATATTGTTCTATTTAACTCTTACTAGCTCAGTTTTGACTTCCGGTATTATTCTTTCCGATTGAAAATGTCGGTTCCTTAAATATTGGTTTACTATAAAAGGACGGGCAGTCTGTACTGAGCGACTAGGCAGGCTGGATGTGCAAGATTAATAGAGTTAATGAAGTAAATTATAGTGAATACAAGTGGACACAGTGATTACAGTTATTATAGTGAAGTATCTTGGGTTTATTTTATCGAATTGTTTTACAGTAGTTGGGTTGGTTGGGTGTGCGTGGGTTGGTAAATTATAATATCTGGGTACACTTCATAATATAATGTTTATTAGTTTTAGGTACAGACAATGCTAACACAACCACGTATTGAACCGAACAGGGCCTATATTCTAGGTGTTACCACATAAAATTCAGTGTTGTCACTATATTAATGTAAGATTCTTACACTGTTTGGCGAAAACATTATTGCATAAAATTTTCTCGATAGAAAAAAAATTCTAAGTTGTCTCCAAACCAAAAAACTCATTGTAAATGATAATTGTTTTCTTTTTGATAGTATTTAATCTTCTTCCTTACAACTAATATATTATGACATTTAAAATAAACAATCAATCATGTTGCTAACTTCACTTTCATTATTTCGTTCCTAAACCTAATAAGACGCTCTGAAAGTTTTTTAGCAAAATTTAAGCCTTGGCTTTTTTGAAGGTGGTTCAAGTTTTCCAATAAATTCCACTTTATTTCTTCTTCAGATTCGTTAAAAATTATTCGTTTCGACTCGTGCTTGAAAATTGTTTTTAAATTGTATGCGTCTTAAAAATTACAACCCAATATATTTGCCGCGGAACAGTTTGCTTGACAACCGTCCAAAGTAACTGCGACAATGTCTAACTCGGACTCAAAACTTATCCTCAAACAAGAAGTAATTAAACGTGCTCTTTTTTCATCACTCAATCCTTAAACAAAAAAGTACCTTACGGGTAATTTCCTATTTTCATCCAATACAACTAAAAGCAAAACAGTCTTGTGTTGCAATTACTTTGCTGTCAGTAGTACCAGCAAGGACCTTCTTTCTTTTTTCCCGTCCATTTTGTTTGGTGTCGTACTGCCATTTCATCTACAACAAGAGTGCAAATAATTTTTTTGTCAGTGAGTTCATACCACTTGCCTAAAACTCTTGAGTGTGACAGAACGCTATGGAAAACTCTCCTCACATACGATACGCACCTGATGAATAAAAAGATTACGTATGTGCCAATATTCGCAGTGCCGGTGGATATTTATTCCGACAAGATGTCTAACTTCTTTTGTTACAAACTATTATATTAAATAAACTCTTTGTGGCTTCATTCAGATTCAGTTCTGTAAATTGCTCATTAGATATGTATTTTTTCTTTTGTAAATATTTTAATATATCGTTCAAGTTTACTAAACGTTTTTATAAACTTTTGAATTGTTTTTTTTTTTAAATTCTATTATTGTTTATCAATTTTAGTTTATCAGAACTAACTCTTTTGACGACTTTTTTAAGGGCGGCTTTTCGAGAGCTATCCAAAATAGAATCCAAAACAGATACGTTTTCTTCAGCAAGACTGTTAGTGGGGGTTAAATGTACAGAAGGTAGTCAGAAGTTAAAACTACAACCGGATAAATGCGAGTTTTTACAGAAAGGAGTTTCAAATTTAGGCCATGTAATTACTGACAATGGTGTCAACCCAAACCCTGAAAAACTAAGGGCGGTCCATGAATTCCCGATTCCAAAAACTCCCAGAGACGTCAAATCATTCCTCGGCTTTTTCTCCTATTATCGCAGATTTATTCACGTTTTCTCGAGTATTACAAACCCTTAACAAATTTATTGAAAAAGAGTGTAGAATAGGCTATTTGACTGGTTTCTGAAAACTATCTTAAATTGTTTAGTGGTGTTTGTCGAACCTACAAAAAGTGTTTATTCTTTATTATTTTATGTATTTCTTCAAATAATAACAAATAAAAATACAATATTACAAAAACCCGCCAAAACGCTGTCTTGAGCAATAAAACGTCGCACGGGCTCAGTGACGTCACATCTCAGTATCAAGTCATAACTGTTATAAGTTTAGTAAACATTTTGCTGTTTGTTTTGTTTTTTTTTTTTTAATTGTTTTATTCGAGAAAATGAGTTATAAATGGTGTGTAGTGCCAGCATGCACAAATACGTCAATAAAAACACCGGAAAACTATTTGTATGTGTGCCAAAACAAATGAAATTGCGTAAAAAGTGGTTGCAAACTAGCTCGCAGAAATCCTGGTGATATAGCAAATAATTCAGTGGTTTTCTTCTGTGAAGATCACTTTGATATGAGTAAATGGCTTATTATTATTATAGTTAATGTTTCATTGTCACATGCATTTTTATAAATTATTGTTTGAGGTCAGAATTCAATGTTGTTTACCTACTACGGAGACTCTAAACTCAGGCTCAACTGGTTATATATGTGGGATGTGTGTCAAAAGTGCTCAGAATAAAGATCCTGTAATTCTTTAAATCTTCTTTTATTTAATATTTATAAATTATAATCGAAATCGTAAAAACACATATTCATTGTTCAACCAACTTGACAGATCTGTCTTGTTGCCAGGAAAAAAATTAAAAATACCTATATTACTCAAATGTTGCTGTGTTAGAATGTTCTATTCTCCCACACGGCCATCCTGCTCCTCGTCTGACCCGGGCGAGCTTGAGTCATCATCCAGGCACCATATCTTCATCATGTCACTGCTAGTAGTTGTCTGCAAAGGACCCTCTCCACTTAGCTTGCTGACAGTGTACCGGTCATTCTTATTAACTTTTGTTACTTCATAAGGGCCTAAAAATCTTGAGCCAATCTTAGTTCTTCCAAATTGTGTTCTCTGAATAGCTACTATGTCTCCCAACTTATAAGAAGTTCCAACTTTTCTGTGTTTGTTATAATTTCTTTTGTTCTCTTCTTGTACCTTGGCTATTTGCTCCTTAGCGCTAGATCTCAAAGATTTTCTTTGACTGTCAAAGTATTCAATTGATTCCTCTCTCAAAATTTCTTGCATCTGGATATCTTCTGTATCATGAAGTTGTACACCAGTCATCAGTTGAAACGGTGAAGTTCCAATACTTCTATGATATGTACCGTTAAATACATCTTTGTACCTTGGAAACATGTTTGTACCACTGGGCAGAATTATGTACAGTGAGTTTTTAGCCAGTAAGTTAATAATAATTTGGTGTATACGTTCCACTTGCCCATTGGCTCTAGGTTGGCCAGTCGTTATAACGTGATGTATAATATTTTCTTCTTCACAGTACTTTTTAAAATTTTCTGATGTGAATGCTGTTCCTCTGTCTGATATTATTACTTTAGGAGAGCCAAATATAGCCTGCTGTTGCTGTAGCTTCTGTAGAGCTTCTTCAGTCGTTAGTGTCTTCGTCGGTTAGATCCAGGTAAATTTGGTAAATGCATCAACAATACTAAGTATATACTTGTAACTTTTAGCAGTAGACGTCATAGGGCCCACATGGTCAATATGGTAAGTCTCTAGTGGGCTGTCTCCTTTATTTAATGGGTGTAAAAATCCTTCTTTCTTGCCAGTCTTTCTTGACACCAGTATGCATTTTATACAGTTGTTAATATGAGCTTTTATCTTTTCATGTAGATTCTCTATGTAAAATTCTCTTAAAATTAGATGCTCTGTTTTCTTAGCTCCAAAATGACCATTATCATGATTTCTTCTTATTATTTCGCTCTGCATTTTCTTTGGTACTACAATAAGAGATCTATCACCAATTTCTTTTCAATTTGTTCATCATACTATAGTTTTCATATGGTTCTGTTTCTAATATTTTGATAATTAATTTTAATCGTTCATCTTCTTTGTGTGCCTTTTGTAATTTTGTAGTAATTTCTGTGATCATTAGCACTGGGTGGCGGCTGAGAGCGTCTGCGTGCTTCATTGATGAACCTGGTCTATGTTAAATTGTGTAATCATACTCTTCAAGGAAGAGTGCCCACCGGGCTACTCTGGGTGGTAAGTCCTTCTTTTTAAGTGTTAATGTTAGAGCTGAACAGTCAGTTAAAATCTTAAATTTTAATCCTAGGAGATAAACTCTAAACTTCTTTAGTGCTTCTACAATAGCTAATATTTCTAGAAAGTAACTGTCATATTTTCTTTCAGATTCTGAAGTCTTTCTACTCATGTGGTAGACAGGATGCATCTTATCATCTGAATTGTTCTTCTGCATTAAGACTGCTCCATAGCCATCAATGCTTGCATCAGTATGCACCTCTGTCTCGGCGTCCAGATTGTATATTTGTAGAACAGACTGACTACATAATTTTTCCTTCAATGTTTCAAATGAGTTGTAACAGTCCTGATCAAAATTAAATTCTTTATCTTTCCTTAGTAAATTAGTTAAGGGTCTTGCTATTAGAAAGTAGTTCTCAATAAACTTTCTGAAGTATCCTGATAATCCGAGGAAGGATTGAACTTCTTTTACTGTCTTTGGAACTCTAAAATTGGTTACGGCTTTAATTTTCACTTCTGAGGGTCTGACTTCATTATTCCCAATATGGTAGCCTAAATACTCAACTTCTTTCTTTTTTCCAGTTTATTTGTAGTCCATATTCTTCAGTTTGGTGATCAATGACTTTCATCTCAGCAGGAGCAACACGTCTTGGATTTTGAAAAACCGGCATTTCATCTGACATAATTATATTCATCTCAACGGGACACTTCTTCTTAAAGGTTGGTATATAATCATCTATCATCTTCTTAATAGTGTTTGTGTATTTAGTACTTCCAATATCATAATCATTTTCTTTATATTCCACAGGTAGACATATAGTTGTTATTGGAGAAACTTGGATTTCATCTTTTGTAATATTCAGGTTCACATGCGCCAGTATGTGTCTTCCTAACAGAACTTCTATCGGTATATCATTATTATTCACAATATGGAATTGAGCTGGAAAACTGTAGCCTTGAATCTTAATAAAAGTTGTAAAAGTACCTGTAGTCTCTATTCTTTTATTTCCTAGTCCAGTCAACTTTATTGTATTACTCCCATCATATTCAGTTATTTGTAGTTCTTGAAACTGCTTGTTTGTTATTAAATTAACATCACTCCCAGTGTCAATCATAGCTTTTATAATTTTATTACCAATAGTGATGTCACTGTAACACATGTCATTATTAAGACCTTTTACAGCCATGTTTGTATTATGATGAGGTATATTAGTGCACTTCGATGAAATATGTCCAAATTCATTACACTTGAAACACTTAGTTCCTTTCTCTTTATGTTTGTAATCAGGCAATAGATGGTCGGTTTCACCACAGTTGTAGCATCGTTTCTTCGGTATCTGTCTACGGTCTTTAAATGATTTAGGTAAATACATAGGCTTAGGTATGTATTGTGTTTTAAATGAAGACTTATTCTTAATTTCAGCATACAAATCTAATTTTTTCTTGAAATCTTTGATGTTAGCAGCCCCATACAACATTACTTTGTTTATTTCTATATCTCTATAGATATGTATTCTCCGATCCTTTGAATCTCTTTTGGAATATCTTTCCTCTCTGCTTACGCGGAGGCCCTTTTGGTGCCGTGGTCTCTTCATCCTTTATTGTGGCTTGTGTGTCTACATTACCAGTGTTGTTTGCCATCGTGGCGAGTCTTCAAATCCACAAGTGAATTCTTAATTAAATTAATTAATTTAATAGGAAGTTTAATGTACTTAGCTGTCCTAACTCGTCCTGATATTTCATATTCAGTCAGTTATTTAAGCCAGTTTAACAACTGTTATTCTTATGAAACCGCCAACCAATGACTTTTATTAGGTTATGGGCTACTCAGATTTTGCAAAGTAAATTAAAGTTATTGCGTTCTTAGACGAGTTATTGTTAGTTTATTTTACGCGTGTGACATCAATCAAGATGAACTCAAGTCTTATTGCGAGTGTGCCAAAGCTCAAGGGTCGTGAAAATTATGATGACTGGGCGTTCGCCGTACAAAACTTGCTAGTTCTTGAGGACACGGACAAGTACCTCAAGCAAGAAGCAGCGGCGACAGATGCAGCACAGACAGTAGCAGATGCCAGAGCACGCGCAAAATTGATTCTGACTATTGACACATCATTGTTTGTGCACATAAAGGAGACGAAGACAACAAAGGAGTTATGGTCAAAACTAAAAGCTCTATTCGATGATTCGGGTTTTTCAAGAAGAATAACTTTGTTACGTCATTTAATCTCCATCAGACTAGAAACATGTGAAAATATGACTAGTTACGTTACGCAGATTGTGAAAACTTCGCAACGATTAAGCGGTACTGGATTCATTATAAACGATGATTGGGTTGGGTCATTGTTACTAGCTGGTTTACCAGATAAGTTTATGCCAATGATCATGGCAATAGAGCATTCCGGAATCCAGATCACGGCAGATTCCATAAAAACAAAGTTGTTAGATATGGAAAATGGCGGCTCTGTTGAAGTGAACGGCAATGACAACTCAGCATTTATTGCTCGAAGTTGGCAGAAGAAGAAACTTGGTAAAGTTGGCAACAATAGCAAACATGGCGGACCGACTCCGAATATCTATGCACCGAGTACGTCAATGTCAAACTCAAATGTCAGAAATAACAAAACAATAACATGCTATAAATGCAAACAATCTGGACATTTAATATCTCAGTGTCCATTCAAAAACCAAAAGACAGAGAAGAAAAAGCAAACAAATGCATTCAGTGATGTTTTTCTGAGCGGCAACTTTAATAAATGTGACTGGTATGTTGACTCGGGAGCCAGTACACATATGACTACAAACGAAAGTTGGTTAACAAATAGGACGGATTCGTCAAGTTTACATGAAATCACAGTAGCAAACAACATGAAAGTGCCTGTATTATGTGCCGGCGACGTAGATGTCACGACGAGTTTCGGATACGAGGTTACAGTGATGAACGTGTTGTGCGTACCGACTCTTGCGACTAACCTACTATCAGTCAGTGAATTGATAAGAAATGGAAATAGAGTTGTGTTTGAACCCGACCGATGCCTCATAAAAAACAGATTAGGATATTTAGTTGCGGAAGCTGAACTTGTAAATAATGTATACAAGTTAATCTTGCAAAATGAGACTTGTTTGTTATCATCATCAACAGTAGATGGGTAAACATGGCATAGAAGGCTTGGACACTTAAACAGCACAGATATGAACAAGATGAAGCAAGGTTTAGTCAATGGAATGGATTACTCAGACAAATTTGTGACAAGTAAGTCTAGCTGTCAAATTTGCTGTGAAGGCAAACAGTCAAGATTACCATTTACGACAGATACACGAGCTACAGAAATCTTGCAGACTGTGCACTCAGACATCTATGGACCGATGGAGTGCAAATCCATTGGTGGTGCAAGATATTTTTTGCTATTTATTGACGACTTCACCAGAATGACCTTCATATTCTTCTTAAAGTGTAAAAGTGAAACACTGACTTGTTTTAAAGAGTTTAAGTCAATGGTGGAGAACTTTCAAAACAGAAAAATAGAAACATTGCGCACAGACAATGGATGTGAGTATTGCAGCAATGATTTTAGAGATTTTTTGAAACATGAAGGGGTAGTTCATCAAAAATCAAATGCTTACACACCAGAGCAGAATGGACTCAGCGAAAGAAGCAATCGCACCATTGTGGAGAGAGCTAGATGCCTACTTTTTGAAGCAGAATTAGATAAAAAATTTTGGGCAGAAGCTGCAAATACCGCAGTATATCTCAAAAACAGGTCTACAGCTTCAGGTATTGAAAAGACTCCATATGAGATGTGGTTTGGTAGGAAACCAGATTTACAACATTTACGTGTATATGGGAGTCCAGTGACGGTGCACACACCAAAAGAAAAAAGAGCTAAGTGGGACAGGAAATCAAGAAAACATATACTTGTTGGTTATAGTGATAATGTCAAAGGTTACCGAATATATGACCCAGTAAAGAATAAAGTCACCACAAGTAGGGATGTTATAATACAAGAAAAACCCAAGCGTCTAGAGACTGTAACGGTTTCTCTAGAAAGCACAGATTCAGTGGGGGAGTTGGTAGAGGAATCTGTGGTGAAACTTGAACCCCTGAACAAGTCAAGTTCTTCAGAATCTGATTACTTGGATGTTGAAGAAGAAAGTTTAGAGTCAGAAGCTTGTGGAGAAAACCTGAACACTGAACAGACTAGTTTAGCTCCACAGAGTACAGAAGAAGCTTCAGATATACCACATGCAGAGTCTACTACACCAGTTCCAGAAGTAACAGAGAAGCGTCAGAGGAGAAAGCCAGATAGATACAGTATCGTCAACATGTGTACTACAGCTACAGGAGAAGATGAACTGACAT